>JAMXSV010000007.1:0-1413881 GCA_027559495.1 Aurifilum marmelostoma | reverse complement strand
TAATGCACTGCAGGAGGCTTCGAAGATTATTTCCGTATTCCTTGGATTACACTTTAATATTATTCTTGCCTAATATAAAACCCTTTATATACTCGCTATATACCCCGGTTACGGCAGTGCTCACTACATTATTATTATAGTTAAGGCTTTTCCCTTAGTTATAAGAATATAAGCCTTATTTACTAGCTGCTTTCTATATACTTATATATAATATTTTATTTACTTTAATTCTATATAATCTAGCTTTAATAATTATAATATATTATAATAGCGCTTATAGTGCCTCTTTATACTAATAGCTTAGAGTTTCTTAGATAGTATAGCTAGCTGCTAGCTTCTCTCTAAGAAGCTAAGTAGTATAAATAAATTAGCTCTCTTATAATTTGCGTAGTTATTTAAAGAGAGTATATAAGTTTAGTTTAAGGCCTCTATCTGCTATAAATAGTAGCTATTATTCTTCTTCTTTTATTATTAACTGCTGCGCTTAAGTAGCGCTATTGCAGTAGATAAGCGAAGCTAGAATATATATAAAAGGTCTAGCTAAGGGGTATGCACCTAATTAGGGGTTTATTACTATAAATATTCTAGCTTAAGGAGTAATAGAAGAAAGATGAGGAATTTTCTACCTATAGCAGCTAAAGAGCTACTCTGTGGGTATAGCGTAGCGTGCGTGTCGTGTGGCGCGTCGTGTGGCGTTCCTAGCTTCGGTGGCTGCCGAAGCCCCATACACGGCCTCAGCCTGTGACAGAATTCTAGGGTTATGAGTGTTGCGAAAGCATACCTACAAAATTACTACCTTGTTAGCGTGATGATCTACTAATAGCAAATTTACCGAAGTACTTATTGCTTATATTGGTACTGTACTTAGAAAATCTTGCTTAGTTCCCTGCGCGATAAAGACACTTGGTAAAAGCTAGATATGATCCTGTGCATGGTAGGTGTATTGGGATTTGTAAGCTGCTAAGAATGAAGTTATAGTTGCATTAGGGCGGGATTTGCGGCTGGAAGGTTTTTTCTCTAATCCTATGCTTGGATTTTAGCTCGACTGCGTTAGAGGAATTAAGATTCTTATTACGGCTCTTTAGAATTACTTGAATGCTTTTGTAGTGCTTTTGGGGCCTTTAATGTATAGGATCTGGCATTATGTAATTACCTTATTGGTATTCTAACTATGCTAGGTAATGGCTTCGATAAAAGTCTATAATGCGAATAGTTTAGTAGTTTTCGAAACTATGTTTATCTTTATAATACTAAGATGGCTGTTCCTAATACTTTCTATTGCTATTGTTGTTTAATTTAGTATGTACGAACTGTATTTGTCCAAAATAGGTGTTTATCTTAGTCTAGAAGGGAGAGACCTCTTAGGCAGTGAGCGGCTTTGAGTTGAGTAGCAAGAGGGGATATATCGCTTGCCCGCCTGGTCTTTGCTGCATATGCATCTCCTTTATGTTTTTTATTGAGGTATAATCTGATAGGTAGTTGCAGGCACTCTAGACGAGATTAATGGGTAGAGTTTCTCGCTGCTAAGGAGTTGTTATATTATTTGTAATGCATTTGACTAATTAGGCCGGCGTTCTCTCGAATTTGTGCAGTATTTATGCTTGACTTACTAAAGATGCATTTAGGCAAGCATGAGAGAGGTAGGGAATTGTCTAAGTAGGGTATAAAAGATCTTTCTGATAATCACTTAAAAAGCGCGAAATAGCTATTTAGCAAACTTTGCCGATTACCCTCTTTCTTAAAACTACTTTCTAAGCTCTATGTGCCGCAAGTCTACTCGAAGTTGTACACTCTTCGTTCTTTCTAGCACTAGAGAATCTATGGCGATGTCTATTGATATTAGCATATGGAGCGAGATAGCGCTGAATAGCATTGCTACTCTTCTAAGGCAGTGCATTATATGGTCCTCTGCCTTTGACGGGGAATATTGTGCGGACCTGGAGATATACATTTTGCTACTTAAAGTATTGGCTGCTAAATTTACTTTTATAAGCTGTTCCTCTGTGGTTAAGTTATGCTGCGAATATTACGACTTGAACGCTGCCTTCGAAAAAAGCATTCGCAATTTTTGTGAGGCCTGTTTGGAGAATGGTTGGTGGTTGGACTTTGGGTGCGATATGCTAGACCCTAATACTTGTTTATCGTGCTAATAGATTGTGTATCTAGTTATACTCGATAGCTGCGGCCTTCTGATATGCATTAGGATTAGAAAAACGACGAGAAAGTGGCTAATACTCTGGTTGAGAACTTGCTTTGGGCATTTAATCCTAAGACTGAACTGGTTGTTGAATTCGTGGATGAAGCTTCTCTTGTAGAGGAGATCAGAAATGCTTAAGTATATGGCTTGAGTTTAGACTTAGGGTCTATAATGGACTTTCTGACTGGTTCTATAAAGCAAGCTTCTTTATGCTGG
The DNA here is from genome assembly GCA_027559495.1 of Aurifilum marmelostoma. Classification (NCBI taxonomy): domain Eukaryota; kingdom Fungi; phylum Ascomycota; class Sordariomycetes; order Diaporthales; family Cryphonectriaceae; genus Aurifilum; species Aurifilum marmelostoma. The sequence continues at coordinate 1,411,468 of JAMXSV010000007.1, read as the reverse complement.
GTGACTTTTATGATCGCTTGTGCTGAAGCATTGATGGGAAGTGCTGGCTGCAATAAATACTGGCAAGCGAAGGTGCGCGGCGTTAGAGTCCTGAATTAAGTTGTTGCAGAACTTGTGCTTTATATAGGAGCTACGGCATTCTACTTATATCTATGCTTATAAGGTAAAGAATCTGTTGTGTAATATTTGCATAGCTGCTAAAACTATATAGCCTTTAAACTCGTTTTCTGCAGATTGAGCTGTGGTTGCAAAGCTTGGGAAGATAAACTTATATAGGCGGTCTAAGCAAGAGTCCTCGAAAAAGTTCTTCGATTTTAGCCAGATCGAAAAGTGTCCTATCTGGTTTTGATCTTGATGTTATTGACCGGCAAAAGGTATGTTATATAGCAGCTAAGATCTAGGATATCCTAATTAATAAGTCTGTATAAGCTATTATGAGATATGTATAGCTACCGGTTTCGGAAAGATTGCTAACTATGATGTTGTTATGAATTTGGATGGGGAATGTCCTTGGATAACTACGCTGATGAATATGTTTGAGTTACAAATGGCATCCTTAAATATGATATCAGTGTCTGCTATGACTTATATAGCATATGTGGCTAATGAATTATTAGAACCCGAACTATATAGCTATAGAGGGCTAGTGAGCGCTATCTCGCCGTTAAGAAAGAGACGGAGGCTGGGTGAATCTTCTGAATTAGATTAGCCTGCAACTGCTAGCATAACTGTTTCAGGTCATACTCTGGATTTGGTGGGATCTATGACCGGAGCCTAGAGCAGTTATAAGATGGTTGATATGGCTAAAATAGCTGCCGGACTAGCTGGAATTGCGTAGATAGATAACTTGTTTTCGGAAGGGAATTTAGTATCTACTTATAAGCTCTTCGACTATAGTTACTATTAGCCTATTAGGCTATTATGTATATTAGTAGTAGTATTATAGATTATAAATTAATATAAATTGCAATGTATTCTAAAATGAGCGAAAAGTGATATTTCTTTCTAAGTATTAGAAATCTATGGGCTTTATATACTTTCTTATTCCTATTAGCTAGAGTAGATATATTGTTTCAAGCTGCTAGAGAAAATGGAGTGATAATATTCTCCTGATTATTTAATATGGAGATAACTATAGACGAGGTCTAGGCTTGGTTGAGAACCCTAAATCCCAATTTAAGGCCAAATTCCGAAGTTAATGCTTGCGCAATTTTTGAGATGTGATGCTATTAGAAAATCGACTAATTCGAGGTATTTCTATTTATATCTAACGAGAAAATCCAAGCTGTCGACTCGCTCTACTTGGTTTCGTGTCGGTTTGACTATTTTCTGAAAGACTTTCTTGTTTCTGTGCGGTAGGCAGAATTTTGATGGCTTGAATTTAAGGAGTTATGCTACTAGGACCCAGCCCCTCGGGGGGGGGAGGAAGAAAGAAAGAAAGAAATACGAAATCTAGAATTATTAGGATGAGGGAATTTGTTAGTCGCGATGACTGCTCTGCTGTTAAGAACAGTTTTTTACGTTGTCTTTGAATTGGGCAAGAATACTATACTGATTTCTGCATAGCCTTAAGGTTTTTTAGATTTCTTCCCCTTTCCTTTCTTTTTGTTTTCTGTGGAATGATTTCAAGGTTGTTGGCTTTAAGGGCGGCTCGGCTAATGGTGAAGTAAGTGGGCTAGCGCTGGCATTCCTATGCGCCTGCAGTAGTGCAGGTGGTTATAATGCGATTATGTTTGTTATCTGCTGTTCTTAACTGATACGAATTAAGTTAGATTAGAAAATTGTTGCTTGGGCAGCAATGTTGTGAGCTTATGCTGCTCTATTCTTATGAATATATGTTGATGAAACTGTATATATGCTTTAAACCGTTCTATAATATTCCTTTAGAAAGAATCCAAGACTCTTTTTTGCTGTGCGTGATCTTGTGTACGATTATAATAATAAAAGCTAGCTGAAGGTCGAATCTGTATGTTTAAAATTAAATAGTTTGAATTTAGCAAAATGCTTTCCGCTCGGCGATGCTTAGGAATGTTGCCTCAGAGGCTGGATTTAGCGGTAGTATGCAGTGCAGGCCCCAAGGTGTGAGTTTCGTTAATACTACCCCACCCCCCTCAGCGTAGGAGCTTAGCCTTGGCCGCCTTACTATGGTGGGTTAATTGTAGACGTTTGGCAATACGGCCGAGCAGACCGTCAAGCCTGGCATCTAATTCTGTCCATATCACTCATTACTTCAAGTAACGTCGAGCCATGAAACAATGCGTGATAACCACTACACCACTCGACCCCACACACCAAATTGGCTTATGTTTATGTTCGTATTTTGTAGTCTTATATTCTTTTGTTAAAGACAAATGGTCGACGGTGCCCAAGGACCGTTTCGCATCCGGTTTAATTTATTACTTATAATTTAGAGTTAAAGTATTATTTCTTCAAATAGCACTATCTATTATTATATCTATACTCTATATTATACAAACAAAGTTCTTTAGGTATAGACTTGTAGAACTTTTAGTTATTTACAAGTCTGAACCGAGGCTGAAATCTAACCAAAACCTGCCTGCAATGCTATATAGCAAGAATGCGATATGCAAATATACAGGGACGCAAGAAAACAATTTCGGATTTATCCTTATATACAAAAAAGATCACATTCATATTCTTACTCTTCCCACGAACTCTTCACCAAGCCCTAACACACTTATTTCCCGGTCCCCCCCCCCCTTTAGTTTTGTTTTCTTTTTGGCACATACTATGGGAAGTCAGCTACACTGTAAAAACCACACTTGGAAATAATTAGATAATATGCAGGCTCTAGGTAATCTGCCAGGGCCAACACAAAAGCGAGCACAAGCTCTGCTCCAAAAGTAAAAAGGTCAGACTCTCATCAGCATTGTGCCTACTAGCGGAGAGATACTCATACAACACCAGCGATTCTGGCTGAACTTCTGCGAGCAAGTCAAAAATAGAGAGAAGAAGATCATGTCTAATACGTAGGCTGTCTTTGAATGCAGTTACCAACCCTCGGCATATATCGATTGACCTGATGCGAATCAACTTCGGGGACGCCAATACTGGCGACAGTCCCGACAAAGACGTTCATGAAGCTGTCGAGACTGTCCCAACATCAACTCCAGATACGCGATGGGGGAACCTCGGACCAACTTGATAAACTTCTGGCATCTTTTTTACGATAGCAATGGCAGAGGGAATCAATAATACACAAGGATACGGTGGCAAATCTGCCTTCAAGAACCTGCTAAAGAGGTCAAAATAGTATGTCAAGGAAAAGAAGAGATTCTTCTCCATCATTGTTGATATGGTAAACGAAATGCATTGGGATATGCGTGAGGATGGGCGCCTGGCCTCAGCGCACAAGGCAAGACAGTGACTCTAATACGTCTGTAGAAAGTCCAAAATGGGCAGTCTTGTAAGTATATAGAGTCCCAGGTACACTTCCCTGTCCCAGAGTCTACCATACGACTTATTATAGGATATACAAATTGATCTTTGGTCTTAAAGATTTTGTTAATTCCGCAGAAATCACACATACAGCCTTGTCTTAAAACTGTCGGTGGTAGCAACGCCAGGTCAGGCTTGAGTGTCTCATTTATTAAGGGTTTCTTGCGACCAGGAGCGGTGAAACTGTGTTTGCCGCCCACGGTGAATGGAGATGCTTTAGGCTGAGAGTTCAGGGGCATTACACGTTGTCAGCATGTCGAGCTGTGTATTTTGGGAGTGATAGGAACGTTCTGGTAATAATTCGTTCGGTAGGTAAAAGGATACATTTGCATTCATGGCCTGCTTCTTCCAAAACATACCCAATCCTAGGTATATTGCCCCCGGCCCGACTGGTAGTATATATATACTTGTATTTCCAACACCTCGCAGCAGTAGCTGCTGCACCATGTACTCACTCTACACTGTTCCTCATACAAACATACATAGTAACATGTAATGGATTATATTCAAAACGGGTCCGGTCTCCGCAGGCTGGCCGCGCAGCCCGCTTTCCACAAACACCGCGAACCCGCGAGATGCCGAATCGGCGCCGTTCCGCTCTCTAGATCGCCACCTTGTTAAGCAAATCCAGTTTTTTTCCCCCTTCCTCTCGGGTCAAATTTGGAGATCTTTCTTGATGCTGTGGAATACTTCTTGGGTGGAGTATTTTCTTTTTTTCCCCCTCTTACTTTCCTCTGTCCGAGAGCGGAATGAAGGGGGGGGGGGGTTGTGTGTAAAGAGATCCATATTTAAATCCAGCATGTTTTCAGATCGACTGTCTTTTGCCCCTCTTCGCCTTGGTCGGGTCACTACAAGTATCGCACATTCGCCCGATTTGGACCATAGTGCATACTACGTACTGTACTTCCGTGTGCATACCCAGAATATATACCCCATACCACAGTATATATAAAACTTCCCTCTCCAAATCTCATCGGAGACAGCAACAACGACAACAACGACTACCTTCCATCAAGCCCTCCTCCCTCTTTGTTGTTTCCAGTAACTCATATCCAAGATGGTCAACAAGGCAGCCGCCAAGCTCCGCGCCCAGCTCGCAGACGAGAACAAGCTGATCGTCTGCCCCGGCGTCCAGGACGGCCTCTCCGCCAGAGTATGCCTGGACGAAGGCTTTGAGACTCTGTACATGGTAAGTGATTGATTTAATCAGTCCAGTCAAGACGACAAAAGAGTGAAATCATTGTAGGCTCACAAAAACTGCTTTTCGCCTCACTACCCATAGACCGGCGCAGGCACCGCCATCTCCGTCCTGGGCATGCCCGACCTCGGCATCGCCACGGCCGACGACATGGTCCGCAACGCAGCCATGATTGCCAGTCTGGATCGCAACGTGCCCGTCATTGCAGATGCAGACACGGGCTATGGCGGACCTGTCATGGTAGCCAGGACAGTAAGTAGGAAAAGGAAGACCAAAAAAAAAAAAAAAAAAAAAAAAAAAGGCGCCCCTCCCAGGCCTAGAGTCTTCCCCTTCCAACCCAAGCTAACCTTTCCTCACAAAAAAAAAAAAGGTCGAGCGCTACATCCAAGCCGGGGTGGCAGCCCTCCACATAGAAGACCAGGCCACCACCAAGCGCTGCGGCCACCTGATGGGCAAGGAGCTCGTAGACGAGGCCACCTACACGTCCCGCATCCGCGCCGCCCACGCCGCCCGCCGCGCCGCCGGCGACGACATTGTCCTCATCGCGCGCACCGACGCCCTGCAGTCGCTGGGCTACGACGCCGCCCTCCGCCGCCTCCGCCTCGCCGTGCAGGCCGGCGCCGACGTCGTCTTCCTCGAGGGCATGCGCACCGCGGAGCAGGTCCGCGACAGCGTGCGCGCCCTGGCGCCCACGCCGTGCCTGCTCAACATGGTGGCCGGGGGCGTGACCCCGCTCATCTCGGCCGACGAGGCCCGCGCGCTGGGCTATCGGATCGTCATCTGGCCGTGCTTCTCCATGACGGCGGCTATCCTTGCGTATCGGGAGACGGCCAAGGAGCTCAGGAGCACGGGGATGGTGGCGGAGGTGAAGGACGAGGAGGGTAAGGTCCGGGGTGGGGTGAGGGAGTGTTTTGAGGTGTGTGGGCTGGACAAGTATGCCGCTTTTGACAAGGAAATGGGAGGCCAGGCTTTTGCCAATGGGGTGTAGAGCACAAGTCATAAAGAGATCATGGAATGGGACACTTATTTCGAACATGTAATATTCAAGTATACTTGGCATTCACAGCTCAGCACACAGCCAGCTGCTGTTATCTATTTCAACATTGTGCCTCGACGGCTGTTCGGAGTACTGCAGCTCTGTCACCACCGCCTGTCAAAACTCAGTGCGTGGAGAATTTGGCCAAAGAAGATGACTACATGCAAAGATGCGTCCCTATGATCTGATCTGATTGTCCTTGGCTTCCAAGGTAACTGATTCTAATTCGTACACCGCTGCAAAAGGATACAGAATAGAAGAATATAAAGTAGGTATACCTAGGGAAGTATGTGCAACAGCCCTTGGCCCCCTCCTGTCCCCTCGACGACAACACCAATGAGCCCAAGCCTGAGCTTAGGTCTTGTCGTCAGCAGAGAGTTCAGCTAGGTTGTCTGCCTGCCTGCCAGCTTAGCAGCATCAGGATGAGACATTCCGCCATGATGATACAATCATCTCTGGAGGTTAACCTTGCTTAAATGAAAATCATGTAATTTGGCCTTGGGACCTGGTCCATTCTCGAGTTTGTCCCCTGGGGAAAAAAATGATGAAAAACACAAAGCATAATAACAACCAGAGGAATCAACGCCCAGCAGAAAATCAAAAAAAAAAAAAAAAAAAAGCCTGCAAATCCGAGTCCAACTACCGTGCTGTCCTGTAAGCCGATGAGTGCCGATCCAACCACCGTCGCGCCCGAGACCAGCCGTCAACCTTGGTCATGACGACAAGAGAGAGAAAAGATACCGAGTTTCAAGATGGAAAACGCAATTACTAGAAAACAATTTGTGGTGAATCGAAGCAGGAGGGAAAATAGAGAGAGAGAGAAAACCATAAACACCGTTCGATGAATTGCCCCTCCCATGAAAGCAAGCATGTGAGGCGTGAAGGGAGAGAAAGGGAGGAGCAGCAATGATATGACTCCTCTCCGACAGGACTGGTTCCTGTCATGTAGGTCGAACCGGTCAGGCTGAAAATCAACCGGTCGTGATGCACATCGATGCAATTTCGTTCAATCATAAATTTTTGACCCTTCTTATGAGGCCTGAGAAGACAAGCTCCTCGGGGTCACCTCGCCACTGCGACGTCGGGCCACAGTCTGTTGCTGTTGCTGTTGCTTCGTTGCGCTCGCAATCATGTGTAGCTTGCGCCTGACCGTGGTCAGTCGACCGGTGATCATACCTATCACTGCTCAATATTAGCGAATGCGGTTCTCTCTCTCTCTCCCAGTCTCATGTTTTTTTCTTTTCTTTGTGTGTGTTGTGTGTGTGTGTGTTTGGGGTGAGGGGGGGGCGGGCGGGTCTATCACAACAACTCACATTTTCTGATAGCTTGTTGGTCGTCGGCGTTGATATCCGACATGTCCTCCCGCGGTGTCGTACGCTCCTCCTTGGAAGTTCCCGAGACCCGCCTTTTAGGGAGATCCTCGTCGTTGTCCAAGACTGCCTCGAGCATACAGATTGCTGTGACGTATGAGATCTCACAGCCCACGAGATCTTCATTGGATATCTCGTCGATCGCTGCCTTGCGACTCATCTCCACCGCCCGGTCGTACATGAGCTTCTCGGCACTGATGCCTGGCGTGATGACGACGCCGTCGACGGCTGAGGCGCCCGCTGACCCACCAGCCTCTGTCGAGTGGTTGCTGGGATGGCTGGGATGCTCCTCCGGCAGGTTTCCCTGTGCATCGATGAGCTTCAGTCGTACCACCTCGGCCTTCTCCAGGACCTCGTTGAACCGTGAGCGGACCCACTGCACGACGGCGTTGATCCTAGGGGTGAGGTTCTGCGCGTTGCCAGGGTCGCGAGCCGATGAAGCATGGCCGCCAGATGCCTCGGACCGTGTCCTTCTCGACCACCACAAGCTCGCCACATCCATAGATTTAGCGAGAAGCGACAAGGCCTTGACATACAGTACAAGCGCCTCTTCGGACAAGGAAACAATGGCATCCGGCGTGAGCCCTTCCTCGACATCTAGTGCTGGTCCGTCTGCCGGCACGCCACCCAGTCCGTGGTCCATAGATGGCGTCAGAGGCACGAGCTGCTTGTACTTGACCTCGGCAAAGCCATAGACGACATCGCTTCGCGATGCGATCTCCTCGATGCACTGGGCAACACGGGCGTCCTCGTCATATGGAGCGGTCTGCTTTCCATCGCCTATGAGGTTCACAGGTGCCGTTGGGGTGGGATAGGCGGGGAATGGGCTGTACAGCTGAGGTGGAGATGCACCTTTGCCAAGAAGCGGCGGGTTTCTGATGCCCAAAAGACGGAGGCTCGTCTCCTGAATGGCCCTGGAGATGTATTTGGTGGCAGAGCCTGGACTGACACTCAGGGATGACTTGCGCTCGTGAGGATTCGGCCGCCTGCCCTGCGCAATCTGCACGGCTCGCGAGGGCGAAGGTGCAACGGCACCCGTAGTGGAGTCGGGAGCACCCTGGGTCGTAACCCGCCGCACCATCTGCCCCGACTTAGGAGACTGACCTTGTGCTAGCGAGGTCATGCGCCCATTGGCAGCCAGCTCGTCAGCCAGAGCGTTGACAGCCACTTGGTTCTTGTCGACAACAACGTAGTCACGCTCGAAAGCAATCTCGTTCTCGGCCTTCTCGTGCTCAGTCGAAGTCCGTCCGGTACGGCTGCTCTGCTGGTGGTCTGCAGTAGCCCCCGAAGAGACACCATCGCGAGCGACGGTGTTGGCCGACGCACTCGACTGACCACGTCGGCGGGTTTCGTACATCGTAGGGCGTACTGGAGCTGAAGTGGATGGCACAGGCTGTGGACGACGTATGCCCAAGCCTTGGCCGATCTCCTGGCGCGGGGAGTAGCTGAGCCTCGGGGATGGGTGACCAAGCTGTTTCTCGGTCTCTGTAGGGGTAGACAAGGGGGGAACGCCTGTACGGCCTCTCGACGGGATCCACAGGAGACGAGACTGTCTCGCCGCCGCTCATATCTCGATCGGTGCCATATCTTCGTAGCGATGACCTCCGGCTGAGTGATTCGGACTCACTGGTCCTGGAGGCTGTTATGGACTCGTGCGACCTTCTCGGCTGTGCGGGTCGGGGCAGATCCTCCTCGACGAGTCCTGGTATCTGGCCTGTCACGATGTCATGGGTGAAGAAAGCCTCGAAGCTGATCCGCTCCACAGGGCTTCGCTTGAGGAGTGCGCGGATGAGAGCCTTCATCTCGACGGACAGGACGGTCTCCCTGGGGAATTTGATCACATCACCTCCTGCTTCTATCTTGCGGAGGAGCTCGACATGATTAGTAGCCCGGAACGGGGCACGTCCTGCAGCCATCTCGTACAGCACGGTCCCCATTGACCACAGGTCCGCCTTGGCATCATAACGTTCGTAACGCAAGATCTCCGGGGCCATGTAGAGTGGGGAACCGCAGAGGGTCTCGGCGAGCGAGGTGGATGGCAGCACACGTGCAAAACCAAAGTCTGCCAGCTTGAGCATAGGTAGCGACCGCAGCCCGGCTGCCGGGATGAGGCTGTCGTGGCTGGCGCTTAGGATGAGCGGCTTGTGCTTCTCATGTTCTCGCCAGACAGGAGACGGGAGCAAGAGGAGGTTCTGAGGTTTGATGTCGCGGTGGATGAGGTTCTTTCCGCGGAGGAACTCGAGAGCGCTTGCGAGCTGCTTGAGGAAGTGTCGTATTATGACCTCGTTCAGACCGCCGTTTGGGACGCCTGGATACTTCCGGGCCATGTCCTTGGTGGCTGGATGTTCCGGGAAGTACTCTCTCTTCTTGATAAACAACGATAGGTCGCCGAGCTCACAGTATTCCATCATCAGGTGGATGTGGGAGGGGGTTTCGACACATTCATGCAGGGCGACGATGTGAGGGTGACGCAGCGTCTCGAGGATCTTAATCTCGGTGTAGAGGTTCTCCTTCACCTTGCCCTTCAACTTCCCAAGCTCGACGGATTTGATGGCAACGTAGGCTCCGGTTCTCTGCACAGACGAAGAAGAGGCTGTCAGTATGTGGCAGACACCCCGAAACATTATGGTGTAGGCGTGCGAAAGGTGATCCAAGCCGGCCTATACCAGACTGGGCCTCCACCTTCTTTGAAGAGGGAGGGAGGGAGAGGTGCCAAGTACGGGCGGCCAGGCAGGTCGCACGGGAGGGTAGAGCAGAGGAAGCTGACCTTGTGAGTCCCCGAATACACAGTGGCGAAGCTGCCCTTCCCGATCTTAACACCGACGCTCCATTGATCCATAGCATCGCTGGAAGGGCGTGAGCGCCCCGAAGTCGAGGACTGTGAAGCCATGGCTTCCTGTGAGAGCTGGCAAGGGACAGGAAGGCAGCTGTGTTGACGTAGCCCGCAGGCTTACAGGTAGTAGGAATCGAATGCTGCTGTCGTTGGCGTCATGTACGCATGTAGATGGGCTCGTGGTCTAAGGTGGGAGGGGAGTGGTTGTCGACCTGGTAGGTGGTGGTTCCTGTCCCTAGAGAAGAAGTGGTGCGTCCTGAAGAGGGAAGATGGTTAGGAAAAGAAGAAAAGAAAGCAGAAGAGGGAAGAGGAAGTGATGGCGTCTGGATGATGTCGGGGAGCCCAGGAGGGTTTGAGATGGACGGTCAGGCCAGGGCAGCGAGCGGCAGGCAAGGATCCGATTCGACGCGCCGCAATGATGGTCGTCGAGATGGGAGGTGAGTGACCTCGGAGTGCTTTGAGTGCGTAACCGTGATGGAGCCAAAAGCATGGGGTGTGGGCTTTGCATGGGGGATGGGGTGCATTGGTGGATGCGTACCTTGTTGGAGGGCCTGCAGCAGGCTGGGCACTAATAGACAGGGGCCCCAGTTAGCAGCAGACCAGGGGGGGGTCTTGCTGGATGAGAGGCCTGCTGGGGACGCGATCGTCGTAGGCAGCCTTGGCAGGACACGACAGCGGCTCGGAATACCGACACAGGCAGGGGAGAGTCACCAGTTGGTACAGCGAAGGAAGGGCGTCGTGATATGATCAACCAGCCAACCGGTGGGGACAAGAGCCGCGAGGTTCGACGATGACGGTGGTGGAAGAGGGTCAGAGTCAGAGGCGCTCAGAGGCGCTCAGCGGCTGCTGCTGCTTTTGAGGCCAGGGGGCGCTTGCGGCGTGCGACAGGGGCCTATGACTGACACCCAGGCACTGAGAGGTGTGGATTGTTCCGTTGGTCTTGTGCTGCTGGCAGACCTGACTGAGCACACAGCTGTTGTAGGCTCTCGAGCTGAGACGAGGGGAGGTGACGGGCGAGGGGAGGTCTGAAGGAAGCTCTTGCGCGAGGTAACCACTCTCTTATCTGTACCTGTCAGCTACCGAGATCAACTCGGTGAGTGGCTCCGATAATAGATAACGAGTGCTTCAGGTTCGAGGACCGGCGAGACCCAAGTGCAAGACTTGAAATGTGGTCTTGACAAAGTCTGTCGGAAAGAGCGACGCTCTAGATGAACGGAGGGAGGATAAATAGAATGGAGACAGGAGAAGAGAAGACGAGAGAGGAATTGTTGGGAGGGGAATTTAGAGAACGAGAGGGTACAACGGGGCAAGATGGATCATCGAAGTCGATTAGTCACAGATGGCGGGAAGAGGTCGAGTACGGGAGCAGACGGAAAAGAGGTACTACTGTGGTAGTAGCAGGATGGATGATGTCTCCTAGTCAGCACGAAATAAGCTTGGCAGATTGACGAAGCCCAGGAAAAGACGGAGAAAGAAAGATTAAAAAAAGGAAATAGAAGGTCAAGGAGTAAAGAAGAACCCAATAGACACTCGCAAGGTAGCTAGTTAGAACTGTGATTACATATGGACGAGGCGAAAGGAGAGGAGAGAGGCCAAGAAAGAGAGAAGAGTCACGCAGGTACGCCGTTGGTACGGAGGGGGGGGAGGGGGAGAAGTCGATTCAGATTGTGAGAGGGTGGGTGGTGGGTGACCTAGGACTCGTGATGTGATCGAAACGGGAGATGGCCAAATGCCGCCAGCACTCAACTGGACTGGGGACTCCCCCCTGTGCACCGCGCACTTGAGCAGCCCAAGCTCACCCACAGGGGGGAGGGGGGTATCCCTAGCCTAGCCTGGAACGGCGCCTTCCCCCAAGCCCAACTCTACTATGTACAATAACTACTACTACTTGGTATAGCACATGTCAGCTGGCCAGGTCCCTTCAAGGTACCGCCTGCCAGACCATCTGCTGCCGCCGCCGCCTCGTGGCGACCCCGTAGTAACAAGAAGCAAACACGAAATAGACCCAGAAAGTCACGACACGGCCGCTTCTATGTGGAGAGGGGGGCTTAGTCTGAATTACATGTCAGGAAACTCTGTTGACGTGACCGGTTTCCTCTGCCACAATACAAAGCCTTGCCCCCTTGTGCTGTTTGGCTGACTGGCTTGTGTCTCTCTCTCCACACAGGAGATCGCAGGCGCCCGCATGCACACAAAGCGCTGAGACCCCAGAAAGCATTTGACCAGCCAGTCCGCACGACCCTTCTACTGCTGAGCTCTCACCTGTGCAGCACATGGTTCATCATCCGTTGGACCAGAGCAGAGACAAGAACGGAACATGCCAGGCAGGCTGGCGACAGATAAGGCGCGATACGTACTTTGTACCATCGTAGTTACATGCTAAACATGCATGACGACTTGTCAGGACGACCCTTGCGATAAAGTCTGTGGATATCATCCTGTCAGACCCCCAAGCTCCACCCCCGAAGTGGAAAGGGCTGCGGGAAGCAAGCTGCAAGCACTCTAGCACCGCAACACACCATGAACCAGGCTGGCAAGCTGGCTGTTGGGCAGAATGTACATACACACTGTACCACTGCGTAAAGAGCAGAGCCCTGAGCAAAAGCCGCCAGTTTTATTATTGGATCTGCTCTCTCCATTCTTGGGCATATGTGACAGGATGGACGGCAGCAGCAAGTCGGATCAGACGGCATCTGTCCCCTAGATTCAAGTACTTATCCTTGAACATTTCAGCAACAAAGTGGTGGTACATAGTACTGTGGATATGCCATAATTACTGTAACCATAATGGTGTGTCCGTAGAAACACCTTCTCTAGCATCTCCAGCACAACGGTACAGCTGTATCTTTCTTTGTGTGTCATTGACCTTTGAAAATTAGTGTGTAATCTGTCCATAGAAAGATTCAAACTTGCTATCGCAAAGTCCTCCCGTCTCTTTGACAGAAACAGTAACAATAGGCATTGGACCGACCGATCCAGAACCCTTCGTCTCGCGGCAGGCGCTGCGCCTTGCGTTGCGATAAGTCGTCCAGGCTGCGATAACGGATCCTTTCTCTCTCTCTGCGCTTTCTCTTGGCCTTGCCATACCACCCTGTCGCCCAAAGATCCATCCATCCATCCGACCAGCAGATAGGCACCCAAGAGAAAAGGCAACAGCAGCGGAGACTACGACTTCTGCGGATGATACGAAAAGACAGACAACTCTAAGAAGAGGCCATGACTCAACCCTGAGCCGTGCGCATCACCATCTCATCCAGGAATCCACATGCGATATGCTGTCAACGCACTACTGCGATTGTGTCTTCCGTGACCAACCAGTGGGCGACCCCGGAAGATCCCATAGAAGCTCTGTACGATCGGGACCACCGGCCTGAAGGTGCCACTGGGTACTCAGACAAGAATAACACCATCCCACTCTTTTTCCCCCTCCCCCTTCAGTGTTGGCGTTGCACTATGGTATGCACACATGTGTCGAGCTTGAACCAAGGTATTACTTATGGTGCACGCACCACACCGCACAAAAGAACCACCTACGCCTCAGGGTCCTCCTCCTCCTCCTCCAAAACTTCGAGTGCAGCACTCAGATATGAGTGATGCCGTAAACGGTCGGTTCGGTGCCTGGTTCCGCTTAGCTACGAGCTGTAGATGGCCTGGCCACAGCACTCGATGTAACAATCTGTGTAGTATCTATCCCCTTCACAACACTACTACACCACCATCTTCGCCCGAAGGAGGGGTCGCTCTCCTTTCCCACGCTCGGACCCGGGGAAGATGATGGCGTTGCCAACAACACGTCCCCTCCCCACGCGGTCCACTCGAGACGCTTCGCCCGGCCTCTAGCGTGTGATTTGTGTGCTTGTGTGTCCGTGTGTGTGTGTGTGTGTGTGTGTGTGTGTGTGTGTGTGTGAACTGTTCAGGCGCTACGGAGGGAGAAGCGTCAGCACAGAAGGATACTGTACCTCTGTGAAATCATCTCTGGGGGCAGGCATGCAGTACAACCATGACCAAGCCTACGTGCCACAGCTGTACAGTACGTATATAGTGTGACAGGCGATCCGGGATCGATGCGGCGCAGGGGAACCCAACCTCCTTCCTCACTCTGCCAAGCTCCAGTCCAGAGCTTATCACCAAATACTCGAGGGAAGCACGTCCTGGGTGGCATTGATAACGATAACGGTCCGTTACTTCCCTCGAACAAACACAGCAACGATGCTTAGTAACAACAAATACGGAAACAGCGATGCGCAACACGTTACACCACCTGCCAGATGCTAGCAGGAGGAAGAAGAGAGCACTTAGGCATGTCGTAACTCTGAGAACAGCCAGTCGATCCAAGCTTTCATTCTTTGCGTCCTGCCTACACAACACACATGCGCGCGCACACACACACATACACAATCACACACACTCTCTCTCTCTCTTGTCAAGACACACGGAACCCTACAGCCCAGTGGCGGCTCTTTGGCTGAGCTGTCCTCGTCCTGCATGACACCTCTGCGGAGGCAAACCTGCTCCACCCTTATTGGGCCAGGCCTGGTGGGTTTCAAGCAACACCCGCTTGCTGATCCGTCCATCACTGCAGCGTCAACAAGGGCAGCACTACAGTCATAGTACTATGTACAAGTACCACAGTACAGAAAGAGACCCACACCCATCGCTCTGGCCTGCATGATATCGGCATCTGAGTGTCTCAGTCCCTGCTTCTTGGGAGGAGTTCGTTCCTCCTGCAAGCCCCTCCCCCCGGAAGCCACAGCGCCTCTGATGATTTGTCCAGACCACTGCCCCTGGAGGTGGTGCTTGGAGACTCATCTTGCGTGTTGCCTCGAGGGCGTCGCTCATCATATCCCAGCACAAGGCTGCAGTCACCGGGCGAAGTGAACCAGACACGTCCAAAACGCAAACCCACATAAATCTGATCGGCCAGTCCAGCTTTAAGATTTCTCAGAGCCCTCATCCGAGTCAGGAACAGACGTAAACTCCATGATGCCGCTTTCCTTGGGTGCTTGCTGTTACCTCAGGGCTCGAGTCATTTCTTCCTATCCTGGCGGTCAGTGAAAACTGCTTCTCTGCAAGACAGATGCTGCTTGTCATCCCGACCTCGTCAAGAGAGGGAGAAGAAGAAGAGGGACTGCCGTAGCGTATAGGGACCTCCTACTGTGTCCCAGTCCCATGGGCTCCGGTACTACGATGGATGCGCTCACTGTATCCACTGCGGAGTCGAGGCATACAACTGCACTTTTCCTCAGCAGCGACTGCACAGGGCCCCACCATACAGTAGGCGGCGACAAGACTTCATAAACCCTGATCAACGACTACTATTACATAGGACAACAACAATCACCTGGGGCAGACCCTCTCTCACCACCCCCCCTCCCCACTACCATAGCAACGGGGCATCACTCAACCAGACCACCATCCACGGCAGGCTCTCACGTGCCATCCGTCAAGTTACCGCCCGAGCCTGAACCTGAGCCTTGACGCTCGCTTGGAGCGAGACTCTAGCAGCAGCAGCACAGCACATCTCCGGCCATCTAGTCCCATCTCATCTAAGACGCCGCCTGTCCACCGTTGGTTGATCAGGTGCTGCCTGCCACCTCCCTTGTGGTCGTAGCTCCGGCACAGAGCAGCTGCAACACCGCGTGCAACCCACCAGATCAGGACAGCAGCGCCGTTGACCTACTATACCCTTGGTCCCCCCCCTCTCTCTTTCCCCAAAACAACGAAGAGCCACGCAAATCAGCATGCGGGAATGCAGCCACACACACCCACGCAAACATAGGCTATCTGCATCATGCATGCTCCTCCCTTCTGCCTAACAAACCGGGCGCGGGCGGCCGCGTAGACAACACACACACACACGCGCGCACACAGTCCCTTGCCGGTTTTGGACGAATAGAGAACCCTTGTCTTGAAAATGCACAAAGTTCTCCCTGGGAGGACGTCCCGTTTCAGAGAGCTGATTGGACTGTCAAGTAAACTTGGTGGGGAGATGGGGAGGAGGGACTACTTATTCTACTTTGTTGCAGCCTGTGCTGTGCCGTGCCGGCATAAGAACCCAAACCAGGACGACAGCTCCTGCATTTACCCATCAACGCAGGGTGTCGAACTCTGTGGTTCCCCTGTCCCGTTCTGGTAACCCGGTGAGATTTGTGTGTGTCACAACCGCCAAGCGAGATAGACGACAGGTTACCGCGTGCGGGGCGGGATGAAGAGTGAAGAGTGACGAGGAGGCTCTGTTGTGAAGAAAATCTTCTTTCTGACTTTTCCTTGCTCGTCCTTGTCTCTTCTGCCTGGCTGGGCCACAAGGGTGCATGCTAAGTAGCTCCCACGGTGCTGGGATCGTCTCACGCGCCAACCTTTTCAACTCCATCGCCAGGGAACAGAACGGTCAGGCTGGCGACGCGTCCAGATTCACGCATGGCCAATGAAGCAGACACAAAAAGCAGGTCGGTCAGGTTTGGTGGTCTCTTTCCAGGCAATGATCTACTGTCTCTTGTGCAACTTTTGAGTGTGATATCATATGTATTTCATTTTCCTCCCTGTAGTTCCCTGGGGGGTCTATGCATACTTCTATCTCGGCTGCCCGAGGGTATGTATCCTCTTCTTGATGATAATGATGATGATGCAACAAGAAGCCATCTCCAGCCCGACCAACCCAACCCAGCCAGAAATCAAAATCTTGGCTGTCAGCATGGGTTGAATTGTCCAGACCAAGTGGCGTCATGCTCTGTCTGCTGTCCATTCAACAAAGTTCCATGCTCATGGTTTTGTCTGGGACCAGCCCCCCCCCTTCCTTTTCTTCTTCTTCTTTTCCCTGGAGGGAACCCCGGCCCCAGAGCCGCGGGACGACAGCCTCGTTCGTTTCCATCATCGCTGCTGAGAAAGATCATTGTTTCCCCGGACTCTTAAAGCCCTTTCTAATAGATCCACCTCTTGCATCCTTCCCATCAGCAAGCGAAGCGGTAAACGAATTCTAGACCTTTTTTTTGTCGTTGGCCTGCCCTCCCCCCCCCCTCTTCCCGTCATTCGACGAGCCAGCACCATTAGATGTCCGGCGAGTGACGAGGGTGGACGGGCCTCTCAGCCACGTGGCTGGCCGCGGCTCCCTTTGAGCGACAGTACTCAGTTTAGTGTTCGGCGTGCTTCGCGTTCGGCAGTTCCTTGAGGGCCTCGCCGATGATACCCAGCGCCTTGCGCAATTCCGCTTCCGTAATGACCAGAGGGGGGGGCAAATCGGATGATGTTCCCGTGCGTCGGTTTCGCCTGTTCCGTGTTAGTCCCCACTTTGCTTCGCTGTCCGTCACTAAGGAGAAAGGGGGGGGGTCTCGCCAGAGCGGCTGCTGGGCGGTACCTGCAGGACAGGCGGTGAAGGGGGTGCGGTTCGAGTAGGGTGATCTCCCATGTGAAAGCAGCCAGAAAACAAGAGGTAGGCAAAATTCGGAGATGATGAAACTTACCAAAAGGCCCTTTTCCTTCAACAGAATGCAAAGATCCCAGGCAGACCTGCCATTGGTTGCGGACTCGTCAATGACAACAGCGTTGAGGAGACCCTTGCCCCGGACCTTCTGGACGACTGGCGAGCTGAAGGAGGCCACCCCCTCGCGGAAGATGCTGCCCAGCTTCTCAGCCTTTGCCGTCAGGTCCTCCTCCTCGATGAGCTCGAGCGCGCGAAGCGAGACGGCGCAACCCAGTGGGTTTCCACCGTACGTGCTGCCGTGCGTTCCAGGCTCAACCACCAGCATGACATCCTTGTCGGCCAGCACACACTGTAGAACCACCAAAAGTCAGCCTCAACAATTTTTCCCGTCTTCCCCTAACAAGGTTTTATGTACACTTTGTAGAAGCGAAAGAGATACTGTGCTGAAATGCAGCCCAGAAAAGAGGCAACCTGCAATACTTACCGAGACAGGGTACATGCCACCCGAGATGGCCTTGCCCAGGGTGACCAGGTCAGGCTTGATGCCGGCCCACTGGTGGCAGAGCATTTTGCCCGTGCGCCCAATGCCCGTCTGGATCTCGTCGCAGATGAACAGCACATTGTGCTTCTTGCACAGAGCCGACACCTTGCCCAGGTAGTCCTCGTCAGGGACGACGACACCGGCCTCGCCCTGGATAGGCTCGACGATGAAAGCCGCGGTCTCCTTGCCGTGGGCCTCGAGGACCTCCTCAAGATCGGCGATGTTGTTGTAGCGGATGGCCTTGCCGGTGGAAGGGGAGGTGGCACCGATGTTGGGGACGTAAGGGCCGTAGTTATCTCGTGACTCGGGGTCAGTGGACAGCGAGATGGCCGTCATCTAGAACAGCGGCCGCGGATGTTAGATCCCAGTGTCTCTTTGTGCTTATTCTCCCCCGGTCTCTCTCCACATATGTCTCCTTCTCTTTCTTTTCCTCTCACGCTTGTGACGCGAGTTCTGACGCAAACAAGGATGCTGCCCAGCCGCCAAACAGCACTCACCGTCCTTCCATGGAAATTCTCGAGGGCCGAAAACACCAGAGCCTTCCCCTCTGGAACCTTCTTGACCTTGTATGCCCACTTGCGCGCGATCTTGATAGCGGTCTCGACGGCCTCGGCACCCGTGTTCATGGGCAGAACCATGTCGTAGCCGAACATGTTCTTGACCTTCTCGGCCCAGACGGGGAACACATCGTTGTAGAAGGCGCGGGACGAGAGAGTCAGGCGGCCGGCCTGGGCGGTCAGGGCCTTGATCAGCTCGGGGTGGCAGTGACCCTGATTGACGGCGCTGTAGGCAGACAGGAAGTCAAGATACTGCTTGCCCTCGGGGTCCCAGACGTTGACGCCCTCGGCGCGCGCGAAGACGACGGGGAGGGGGTGGTAGTTGTGGGCGGCGAACTCGTGCTCGGCGGTGATGGCAGCCTTGGTCGAGGAGGCGTGGTAGCGGGAGGTGTCGCTGGCGGCAGCGCCATTGACGTCCTTGTCTGCGTGGGGAGCCATCTTGGGCTGCTATGTCGTGGCTGTGGTTGTGCTGTTGAACGATTATCTAGAGCGGAGGAACAAGTCTCGTGGGCAGGATCAGGACGAAGGCAGAACTGTATGTCCTACTCGTCTGACGTGTATCTGATGCTGTGTTAGACGGCGTAAGAAACAAACACACGCAAGAAGCCCGCAGAGGAGGAAGAAATCTCACAACGGGAAGGAGAAGAAAGGGCTAAGGTGAGGAAGGGCGGCGGCAGGAACTATATGGAAAAGCCCACACAAGAGGGAAGGAGGGGAGGCAGGGGACGGGGGGGGGGGGGGCAGGGACGAACATGGATTGTACTACTTGGTACCTACCACTGTATTGAGTTGGTCCCAAGAATGCCAATTCGAACGTAAAAGAAAGTGATAGCAAGAAAAAGAAGGGGAAAAAAAGTCAAAAAGCCCCATACGAAATCCTCCTCGCGGCACGATTTTACGTCAAGGCTATACCCCTAAGTGCAAGTATAACCGCGAGCGGTGTTTTGTATTACTGCCGGCGACCGGTCATTTGATCGACTCTCAAGCCGTGCCTGGGTCATTCATGGTCACAAGATAGCATGCGCCCACAGTTGGGTGCCGAGGGAAGCCGACGCTATGAATAATGAATATTGTATTTACTACTCTCTGTCAAACATCTGTCGCTGTTATTGGGGGTGCGCCAGATGGTCCTTGCTTGAGCTGTCTGTCTCGTGGCGGTCAATTGGCGAGGGCGGGCGACAAAGTTAATTGGTCAGACCATGCACATGTCAGGCAGGTTATCGTACACCAGCTCAGGATATGGACCTTGTTTAGTCTTGCCTTGCTGGGCCTCCTGCTGTGGGGGGAGGGGGTTTGTTGCTGTCTGGAAAATATTCGTTAGAATTGATTGATAGCCCATGGGGACCTACCTATTGTGTACTTTACCCCCCCCCCCCCCCCCCTTCCCTTCCCCCCTCTCCAGCCTCAGGGTCCGATAGCGGGATGGAGGGGCACCCCCGAACCCCCCCACGACCCGGCGGGACAGCGACCACCTGTCAGAGCCAGGACCAATCGTGCGAGCCCAATTACACTAGCTTCTACAGGCCAATCACAGCGCTCTCCGGCCGAGTTTTAGGGGTGTTGCGGCTGCAGCTGGGGAGACTTCAGTGAGCTCTCACTCGCCCACTGTCCGTACCATCTACCTACTATAGTACCTAAGCTGTACTTGGCCATTTGACCTCTACGAACCTACAACCACCAAACAGTTCAACTCCGGACAATTTGAGACCACCAATTCCCTCATCAGGCATCGTACCTCCCATGGGATCATCGAGAAGGCTCTTCAACCTATGAAGCTGCTCGCTTCCTGACGATGTCTGTCCATGAGGCTCGTCAGCCAACACATTCTCAACATGGGCTCTCGCTCGGCTCGCAACATGTGCTCCTTGGCCTGATCGTCATTCGTCTGATCAACGCGCTGTGCACAGGTCGCACGTTCTTCCAGCCAGATGAATATTTCCAGGCTCTGGAGCCAGCGTGGAATCTGGCATTCGGGCCAGATAGTGGTGCATGGATAACCTGGGTAGGTATATTTATCAATATATTATATATATATATATATATATATATGTAGTTCCTTTTCTCTACTTGTATCGTCCGGTCGGCTGACCAGCTCATGCAGGAATGGAAACACCATCTGCGGTCCTCTCTCCACCCAGCTCTCTTCGCTGCTGCGTACGCCACGGCGGACAAGATCACTGCTGTTCTGCCATGTGCTCCCTCATTCAGGGCGTCCTTCTTGGCCGTCCTGCCTAAGCTGGTCCAGGCCTGTCTTGCTGTGTTGGGCGACTTTTATACCTGGAAGCTGGCCGGAAGGGTCTATGGCCAGGGCAGCAGATCAGCATGGTCAGCGGTATGCAAGCCTGTCTTCTCCCCTTGCTGCTTTCTTCGGCATGGCTCGACCATTTCCTCTGCTAATACCCCATCATACAGCTATGTGTCACAGTGCTCAATCCCTGGCAGTGGTACTGCACCGCCAGGACTTTTTCAAACTCTCTCGAGATGACACTGACGATCATGGCGCTGAGTTTCTGGCCTTGGGATCTGCTTGGTGATGCGTCCGAAACACATGGCGGCATTTCGGCGCGGAGAGAGCGCCTGAGCAGGTAAATACATGACGTTGCCGAAGGTCGGCTTCATCGCATGTGTTTGTGCGTGTGCTGACAAGATTGTAGCCTTCGTGTGTCTCTCTGCCTGGCTGCCCTTGCGGTCCTCCTCAGGCCCACCAATGTCTTCATATGGGCAACCGTGATCATGGCAGCGTTGGCCCGGCCCATGCTCCGGGGCAAGAGTCCCATCACGCCCCGGATCTTCTTCATTCTCATCAGGGAGACAATCATTTGCGGCAGTGCCGCGCTGCTGTTGTCTGCACTGTCTGACCGTCTGTATTTCGGCCAATGGACATTCCCGCCATACCACTTTCTCCAGTTCAACCTCTCACAGGACCTTGCCGTGTTCTATGGCGAGATGGACTGGCACTACTACCTGTCACAGGGCATTACACAGCTCACGATGACCTTTTTGCCATTCGCACTCATCGGCCTCTACAGGTCCACCACCTCGTCCAACCCAGAAGCAACGGCCCTGCAGACCAACACGCTCAAGACGCTCGCCCTCATCGTCATCACAACCATCACAATCCTGTCTCTCATCTCTCACAAGGAAGTCCGCTTTATCCTGCCACTCCTCCCGGTCCTCCACATCCTCGCAGCGCCCTCGTTCGCGAGCTTCTTCTCCGCGCCTCCCGGCCGCCAGCCCTCCCAGGCCAAGACAGGCCTGCTCGCGGGTCTCATCTTTGTCAATCTCATCATCGCGGCGTATCTCTCCCTCTTCCACGCCGCAGCACCTATCTCTGTGATGCACTTCCTCCGGCACGAGTACGAGCGCATCCACCCTGACCAACTGACCCTCCACCCGTCACAGCCGCACCACCACTACCACTCTGCGCCCACGATTGCAGCACCTGTTCCGCCACCTGCCGTCCAGCACAGCGGAGGGGCGGATGAGCTCTTTGCGCTGTTCCTGACGCCGTGCCATGCCACCCCTTGGCGGTCCCACCTCGTCTACCCGACCCTCCGGGCCAGGGCTCTCACCTGCGAGCCGCCGCTGCACACGGCGCCACGTAGCAAGGAGAGGGAGGAATACATGGACGAGACAAAGCGGTTCTTCCAGGGCTTTGGGCAGGGCGAGAACTGGGGCGTGGACTTTTTGGCGGAGCTGTGGCCGGCAGCGCCAGGTCTAGGAGACAGTGACAAGAGACAAGCAGGCGAAGTCCCACGATACATTGTGGGCTTCGAGAGTATCGAGCCGATGCTCACGAAATTCTTTGATAAGAACGGAATTGGTGGGCACATGAATGTGAAACTGAAGAAAGTATGGAGAAGGTGGAACGGCCTGTTCAGCGATGATGAGAGGAAGGAAGGGTATCTGGCCGTCTGGGAAACTGGTCTTTTCCCTGATGAGACGCCAGCTTAGTTGTGGAAACTGGTCATAGCAGAGAATACAGAGACACCTCGGCATCGAAATAAGTCTTGCATTGTGTTGACGCCTCGTGCAGAGATAGCACATCATATTCTCTCTCTCTCTCTCTCTCTCTCTCTCTCTCTCTCTCTCTCTCTCTCCCTCATCCCTATCATGTACTTGACATGAACTAATAAATATACGTCAAAGCACCACGAGCCAGGAACCCATACCAGCCCCATCCCGCGCCCATCCTCCTGCGCGCAGCTCTCAATCATAGCATATACCTAAACTCCGGGTTCAAATCACCCAGCTCCGTCCTCTCGTAGTCACTCATCTCCCGCCTCACCATGCGGCGCCTCGTCCTGTTCTCCCACGAGATAAGCGCCGCATAGACAAGGGTACTCGCGATGCACAGACAGATGAAGCCGATGCAGATGCTGTAGCCAGGCCTGTACTCGGGCGCGTCCTTGCTCAGGAAGCTGTACGTGGCGATGATGCCGCCGATGTTGCCGAAGCCGATCTGCCAGGCGGAGCCGACGGCGCGGCGGTGGTGGCCGCCGAGGTTCATGTTGTACCAGCAGACGATGACCGGCATGGCGCCGTAGGTGCCCATGCAGACGAGGAAGAGGCTCGCGTACTCGAGGTGCAGGTTGTCGTGGACGGTGAGGAGGACGGCGAAGCCGGCGATGGAGAGGGCGAGCGGGGCGAGGACGAAGAGGAGGCGGTGGCGCGCGAGGTCCGAGAGCACGGCGACGAGCATGCTGAAGCCGAAGGCGCACGCCCAGGGGGGCACCGAGTGCAGCTGGGTCTCGATGGCGCCGTACTTGTAGGTGGAGAGGATGGCCGGGCTGAAGTAGGCGTATCCGTATGCCGGGCTGTATTGGGTGGTCAGCTGGGTTTTGGTTTGGTTTGGTGGTTTGTGTGTAAGATTGTATAGGTGAAGAAGGAAGTTGGCGGAGAGATGAAAAGGGGGGGGGGGGGGTTGGTCTTATTTTGCAGGAAGGAAAAAAAAAAAAAAAAAAAAAAAAAAAAAGGAACACGTACACTATCAGGCCCATGTACATGAATCCGCCTATGAGGACCTTTGGGTCGCGCAGGGTGCTCAGGACGTCGCTGAAGGTGATCTTGCGCTCTGCGGCGTTCCTGCCCAGGTCTGCCTCCAGGCGGGCCTTGATATAGGATCTTTCGGTCTCGTCCAGCCATTCGGCCTGTTCAGGGCTGAGGGGATTTTTCATGAATTAGCCACAAGATCTCATGTGTGTGTGTGTGTGTGTGTGTGTATGAATACAAGAGGAAGAGAACTCACAAGGTGGGAAAGACGAAGAGAAAGCCAACGCAGATGACAAAGGTCAGACAGCCCTCGATGATGAAAATCCAGCGCCAGCCGCTGTACCCTCGCAGACCGTCCACTATACACACAGGCCCACAAAGGCGTCGTTAGCCACAGATACACAGACCAGAGATGAAGTCTCATTAAAAAAAAAAAAAAAAAAAAAATCCTCATCCACAGCCTCGCGACTTACTCTTCCCGATAGCAGAGGCCAGAAGCCCACCAAAAGCACCAGCCAGGGAGGTGGAGCAGAAGAAGAAGGTGAAGCGCTTCTGGGCCTCGGCGCGCTTGTACCACATGCTGAGCAGGTAGAAGCAGCCGGGGAACATGCCGCACTCAAACAGGCCCAGGAAGAAGCGGGTGGCGAGGATGCCGGAGAAGTTCTGGGTCAGGCCCTGGAAGACCATGACCATGCCGAAGCCGATGCCGCAGATGGACAGCCAGATCCTGGGGGACAGCTTCTTGAGGAGGATGTTGGAGGGGATCTCGAAGAAGACGTCTGGTTGTTTTCCTGCCCCGAAGGGAGGGGAGCTCTGATTAGCAGGTGACTGAGTGCGGGACCGACCAAGTTCTGTGTAGAAGAGTCTACATATTTGAGTATATGTATATATATATATATATATATATATATATACACCACAACAACACAAGCACACTCACAGGGGACGAAAAAGATGGTCAGGATGGTGTTGTACTCGACGCCTCCCAGCTTGAGATCGGTGGTGAGGCCAAAGGACTTGGCATTGGCAATGTTGACCCTGTCCAGAAAGGCGAGGAGGTACAGCAGGCTGATGCAGGGCAGGATGTGCAGGTCGATCTTGGCCATGAGCTTCTTCTCGGTGGTGTGCGGAGGGCACACGACGCCCAGCTCGTCGTACTCCTCGTCCCCCGGGTAGCCTTGGCGGCCGACCTGGTTTCGCTCAAAGTCGGGCGATCCGCTGCCGTCCTTCATGCCGTCGCTGTGGACCTCGTCGTGGCCCGTCCCGTCGTTTGGGGCTGTAAGTAGATGAGATGAAAAATTGTCCTGGGTCAGCCACGGGCGATCTAAACATTCCTCGCTCATGCTTCGAGAAGAGAGAGAGAGAGAGAAAAGGAATATGATCTCAAAGACGTACAGGAATTCCTGCCAAACATGGTCGCAGCCTTACCAACCACTACACGGCGACAGCGCCTTGTCCACGGAATGCTGCTGACCAATTCAGTCGATGAGGTTTATCAGTGGCGGCCCGTCTCGCAAGACTCATCTCATCTGATGCGCTTGTCGAGAGTCCTTGAGATGCTGCGAGCGAGTGCCGTTGACAGAAGCAGCAACTCGGAAGATGTGGAACAAGTGACACCCAAAGAGAAGAGGAAAGGAAGGAAGGAAAAAAGGTGACGAGAAGAAGGCGGAGGGCACGAGAATGAAGAAAGTAATCAGAAGAACGGCCCACGCATGCATGCAATGGCTTTACTAAACCACTAGGCACTGTGACAGAACCAGGCAAATAGCTCTCACCCCTCTCCAGCTCTCTCTCGCTCCCTGCCTCCCGTGTGCAAAGACGCCACCGATCCCCAGCAACCGTCAAGGGGACGGACTCGACGTGGGAAACCCCATATAATACCAAACTGAATCAGGCTTGGGGGGGGGGGGGGGGGCTGGCTGCACTCCACGGCATTAGGCCCGGGCCCGCCAACAAAGGATTTCTCTCTCTCTCTCTTTTTTTTTTTTTTTTTTTTTTCCTTTTTTTTCTTTCCTCTTTTTCCTCCAGGCGCTTGCGGGTGGGTACATTGGTGGTTGGAACGGCAGCTGAAAGAAGGGCGGAGAAAAAGAGGATCTAGAGATCGTCCATTATTTTCCCCATGGGACTCCCCGTCCTGCTCGTCTTCCTCCAATAAACGAACGGGTCCCTTCTCACTCCCTGTCCTACCATGAACGGGGATGTACTCGGGCAGATGCACCTTTCCGTATCCCGTGGCAAGATATCACACAAAAATAAAAGAAAGAACCCGTACTTGGTGGACAGTATCACGAGCCCACATGGCCCAACTAAAGTAGTCTTTGTGTATCCTTTTTCTTTTCTTCTTCTCTTCTGAGACAGGAGGGAGACCCGATGCTGCACCCATCTTGTGGGGTTCACAGCATGAGATTGAGCAGTAATTGTCGGACCTACCCAACCCACCCCGACAGACGCCGCTCTCACCTCAGCCCAGAGAAGAGAAAATCCCGTCTGTGATACTGTACTTGTTGTGGTTGGCCTGTGACCTCCGCCAGACCAACCAAGTGATCACTCACGCAAGCAATCAAATGTCAGTTCAGCCATAAGCAGGCACTCTCAGCCCGCGACAGCGCCTCTCCTCCACTCTGCTTCTCTGAAGAAGAGGGGGAAAAAAAAAAAGAGATCAGAGGAACAAAGACAAAAAAAAAAAAAAAAAAAAAAAGAAATACTCACCCGTCAGCACGCACCAAGGCCGAAGCCGAAGTCGCTCCCCAGACCGCCCCACGCCGCCCCCCCCCCCCCCAAAATGGAAAACCCATGCCCCACAGAGCTATGACAATGTGCCTTGCCTACTAACTAAGTAGTACCCTTTCAGGGCCTTTTCCTATTGAAAATCTGCGGGGAAGCGCGGGGACGCTAGGATCGAATCCCTCTAGACGTTTCTTTTTTTCCTTCTTTTTTTCCCTCCCTGTCAAGCGGGACGGAATAACCTCACCACAAGGAACTGACTAATTATTTCATTACTTCTACCAGGTATGAACGGTGTACAGAGTGCATCGTGACTCACCCGTGGAATATTCACCTCAGCGGGCAGGGAAAAAAAAAAAAAAAAAAAAAAAAACAACCCAGCAGAGAAGAAATGTAGTCAAGAAACGCACTCATGGCAATAACCATACACACCAAGTCTGTCAATTCACTCGGATCCTCCCTCTCGAACCTGCTTTGATTCAGATCTCGGGAGCACCGCTATACATGTAACCAAGCCAGGAGGATTCATCACCTCTCGAAACTTGATATTATTCCCATATAAAGAAGAAGAAAACAACACTCAGCTTGTGCGACATACACTGCAGGCCAGCCAGGCTACATCCCCACGCACCGCCTCATAGATAGAAAGAGAAAGGATCATGCAAGCCGATGCAAAAACCTCTTTCCTTCCTGGGGCCTATGCCTTGATAATCCATTCCTTCTTTTTCCCAGCACCTGTATTTCAAGACAGGTCATGAAGTGTGCCTTTCGCGGCACAAGAACACTCACAATGTTGCCTCAGGAACTCCAGGTGAGGCTGCCCCAGGACGCGCCGACCGCTCCGTAAGGTCTAATCTCGTCGTGTGCGAGTGTGCAGTCAATTGTTTTGACACGATGCTCATGCAACAAAAACGGCAACAATATGTTGCATACCACACCCACACACACACGCCCGGGGGAGAAAAGAAATACCCGGGGACCTGTAAATAGTATAGGATTATTACCGTCACCATTTCGTCTCTGACGTCTCTGTTTTTCTTTTCTCAAGTTGTAATACATCATGTGGGGTAGTAACATAACACCAGGGTATCCTCACGCAGCAGCTGCTCAAACATCAACACGTCGCCGCCGAATCGAAGGGGGATGGGGGGTTCTTCTTGCGCTTTCTTCTTCAAGGCTCCGTAACAATGTTGTTGGGGAAGGGGGAAAAAAAAAAATCCGACACAAATATGACAAACAATTTCTTCTCAAGACACACAAAGACACAGACACACACACAGAGAGTGTGTCTCGCTCTCTCTCTCTCTCTCTCTCTTTTTCTCTCCCCATCTCTCCAGACTTTCCCTCTCTGGCATACTCAACTCTTGCTCTCCACCTCTTACATCTCCAGGCCTCCACTTTAAATCGAACCTTCCAGACCGCTCACGTGTATCTTCACTTGGGGTACAGATAAACACCTTGGCTCATCTAGATGTGAATCGCAACAACCATGTTCACCTTGTCCAAAAATGCTGCCACATCTCCTTGAAAGGAACTCATCTCGTCGGCCCAAGAGGGAAAAAAAGGGAGTCGGCTCGAGTACACACAAAGGAAATTTGGGACCTTCGTCTGGTCCCCTTGATGGTCATGGTGGTTAAGAGGGATGGATAATGGCAGGTTCGTGAGTTGTGATGCATCCAGGTCGTCCTTGTCTTGCAGGACCTCCACGAACCTAGGAAGAGGCGCCAGCCTCTTCGGCCTTTGGTACCGGAGGGGCGGCCTCCTTGTCGTGCTCGGTCGACCGCTTGATGTCCAGGCTCTTGCCGCGCGTGGGCAGCATCGAGCTCAGAGAGCCGTGATCGCCCGGTGGAGACTTTGTCCGTCGGATCTCGGCAGTCTCCTTGGCCTCCCGCATCTTGCTCTTGATCCACCCTGAGAGGCCCCGGGACTCGTCCCTGCCGGATTCGAGGCTCGAGTGAGGTTCTAGTGTCGGCTCATAGGATTCACCAAACTTGGCGTCGGTCCCGACCGAGCTGTTGCTCGTCTCGGCCGTCCTGTTGAACCCGATCCTCCGCGGTGAGGTGACCAGCGGCGGCGGTTCTGACGTCTCCGAGGACACATCGTCCCTCTTGCGAGAGAGCCGCCACCGCCTCTTCCTCTCCCTGTCTGGCTGCTCGGGAGACGAGACACGCTCCCCTATCCGGTCTGCCTTCGAGTCCTCGTGCGAGGAGCTCTGCAGCGACGTGGGGTGAGATGTCTTGCTCTTCAGCCCGGGCTCCCCGATGGACGAGGGCAGCGTGCCGCTGGACGGCATCTGCGACGCCCGGGGGTCGGCTCCGAGGGCGTCTCGACCGCGTCGGGCTTCGCATCTAGTGTTGCCTGCTCCGCCTCTTTGCTTTTCGACTCCCCGACCGTGTCGAGGGGATTGGTAGCTTCTGTGTTGGGCGACGCGCCGGCAGAGTGGGGGAGGGACGCCGTGGAGCTTGCAGCGCTAGGGTTGGTGCTGCTCGGCACGCGCTTCTTCCGCAGCTTGTTGGGCGCCTTCTTCTCGCTGGTCTCGGTAGGTGATCGCTGGAATAGATGGTGCAGGCTGCGCTCCTTGGATGGGGTGGTCACCGTCTCCGAGGCCGCTTTTGGGTCCAAGAGGCGTTCCTGGCTCCGTTCTGCAGCGTGCGCCGGGGTCAGGCGGTCTGCACCAGCCACGCTGCCCGACAAGAGGGGATCAGGGTGCTCCTTTGAGTCCGGCGTTGTGACCTCCTCCACGGTAGGCGTCGCAGGAACGTTGGCGTTGGCAGCGGGGGCAGCAGCGGCCGCAGCAGCTGCCGCCGGTGGCGTCGGCATGGTGACAGGCGTCAGAGGTGAGGGTGGGGCAGCCAGTGTCTCATTGCCGTTCCTCGCGTGGCCAAATCTTCCGCCCTGGAGCGCAGGAGACCGCTTGGATGGTACAGTGTTGCTCCTGCCCAGTCCGCTCGAGGGTGTGGTGGGCATCGCAGGGCTGCCAGGGCTCGGCGCATTCGTGGACTGGCGAGAGTGCCGGCTGCTCGTGCTCTTGTTCCGGCGTATCTTGCCGTCCCTCACGATGCTCTCGGCCCCTGCGCTGGCATTCGACGCGGACCTGTGGACGCCCGTCTTCTTGGAGGAGCCTGGGGTCGCGGGGGCGATGATCTTGGGCGTGCCCTGCTGGACCTCCTGCATCGTCTTCTCGTCTGCAGCAGTGCCCTGCATGCCGATCAGGAAGTGGTCCTGGTTCTCGATGAGGAAGATGAGGACGCATTGGTTCAGGCGGTACTCCTCGGGGGCCATGGCGTGGATGGGGTGTGAGAGCATGCCGGGCTGGAAGATGGCGGCCAGGTTCTGCGAGTTCATGCGGTTGTCCTCTGCCTTTGCGGCAAACACGGCCAGGAGGTCCAGGATGTAGAGCAGGAGCTGTCGGTTCAGCGGAGGGAGCTCCTTGATCAGGTGCTGGTACTTCTTGATGGCGGCGTCCACGTCGAAGTCGTCAATGAACTGGGGGCCGTCGGCGTCGCCAACAGCCGTCTTGGTCGCACCTCGGAGGGGCTCTCTAAACTTCTCGTACAGGTCGAGCGGCACCACTGGCTCTGGCAGGTCGTTCAGATAGCGCCGGAAGACGTTTGCCGCGTCGTGGACCGTATAGCCATCCCAGCTCAGGCCCTTGCCGTAGCGATCTGGGGAGTCGAAGACGTGCTTGAGCTCCTTGATGCGCTTCTCGGACCCGTTGAGGCGGAAGATGCCCTCGACGGTCGTCGCTGCAGGAGACAATCCACCCTCCGCGTCAGCACCACATAACACTGTTGCCTCTGGCCTTGAGAAGAGACAATGCACCCACCTTTCTCCTTGAGGAAAACCCCGCACTTTGCCACCACGATGGGGACATAACCATAGATGTAGCTCTTTCCGTTGTCGTCTACGAGGGAGATGGCGACGTTCGCATAGACGATGCTCTGGCGCAGGGGGACGCCGAAGATGCCCTGGGGTTTGGTTTCTGCGCAAGTTAGCCTGGTGGACGCTGCGGCTGGATGAATGCTGTAAAGAGGATCGCGAGGAGGGCGCTGTGCCTCGTCGTCAAGAAAGATGCTGAGGTGGCCGCGCCGGGCGCACCGTCGCCTCGAGACCCATGTCAACCATCCGTTGTTGTTGTTGTTGTTGCTGTTGCTGCTGCTGCTGCTGTCGTCACTGCCGCTGTTTCTGGTACTGCTGGGCTCGGCAAGCGGCGGCGTGGCGGCAGCGGCAGCGTCATCGGGCCCGTCGAAACATTTCAAGACGTCTTGGGTGGATGGATGCTTGCGATTGGAGTCCCACCTCCCGACAACAAAAGTACGGCGGCTCGGTGACACGGGGCCAAGACGAAGGGAAGCAGCTGGAGGTAGTGTAGAAAAAGAAGAAGGGTCTTCACCATGTGACTCCTCGTGCCTCGAGGTAAGCTTGAAGTTCTTCCACCACGACTTGAGGTCTCGTTTGCTCGGAGGGGAGGCCTGGGACGAGGTTGTCGGCGTCGGGGGGTCCATGTGACGCGCAGCCTCGTGATTTACGGTGGTGGGCGGGTGGACATTCGGGGGGTTGGGCGGTTTCGCTGCCGTCATGGTGGAGGCGACCGCACGCGACGGCGGCGGCGACGACGAGGACGCGGCGACAGGTGCAGTGAGGTGGGGAGAGCCAGTGCTGGGGTCAATATCGTCGCAACTGTGATGGGAGCCAGTATGTCAGGAGCTCGGTCAGCAGTTATCCCCAGTGCTTGCCTCGACGTTGGTGGTCTGGAGAAGAAGGGCGAGGTGCTGGAGAGGAAGCGTTGTGGTGTTGTTGCGACTCAAGAGGTAAGTAAGCAAAGCACAGCAGCAGCAGCAGCAGCAGCAGCAGCAGCAGCAGCAGCAGCAAAGGTCAAGAGCGGGTTGTGGTTGGACTTGAGAGAGAGACCAGACCAGACAGCGGGACAGGGACAAGACACAGCAGCACAAGGCATACACAGGCGCAGGCGCAGTTGTTCAATATTAGGTGCTGCCCTGGTGTTAGCGCAGCGCTTGTGCTTGTGCTGACTGGGGGAGGGGGTTAGGAAGAGGGTAGGTTGGCAGGTTGGTTACTGAAGGGCGACCACCACCCATCACCCCCCTGTAGGGAGGGGGGTTGGGCCTCTACATGGGTTTCTGTGCCTGCTGAAGTCAGCAGTACGGCACCGGAATACAGCACACCTCAGCACCACTAACCACCACGGACAAGGTTCACTTCACCAAGGCCACACCCCCCCCCTCCCTGGACCTCCCAGGCCAAGAACACTGTGCAGCCACAGCCACATGGCAGGTACTGTGGTAGTACCAAATTATGTACTATGTATGTAGAAGCACACGCGCATGCACGCACACACACACACACACACACACACACACACACACACACACACCCCAATCATGACCATGTGCTCTGGCTATAGGCTGCATCATCCCTCTCAAGGTGCAGGATGATTTCATCATCATTGGAGGCCAGAGAGAGAGGCTACCAAATTTTCTTCCCTTTGATGTGAGATTGCAATGCTACCTTGAGGGCACTATTCCTCTCCCAATGCTACCATACTGAACATGAAAGGTACCTACTTGGCCTACTACTTTGGTACCTGGGTAGCATGCATATATTGTACATAGAAGTATTTGGGCATGGCCAGGGTTTGTGGTGGGACAGCCCTTTTGGCCTCAGCAGGACAAAGAGAGAGAAAGAGACAGAGACAGACAGACTTGCATTCTCCAGAGGGACCCTAGACACCAAGATTTGATGTCTTTTTTTTCATCTCCACACAGGATGCTGGGCCGGGCTTTGTAGGCAGGTCATCTGTCAGGATCTTTCGAGGGCTGTGCGGCTTTGACTCTTGGGTTAGTTAAATTCATGGCTGGGGCTAGTGCATGTGATGTGTACTGTACTGTTTTAGGCGGGTGGATGCGGGTCTATTTATTGCACACACACACACACACACACACACACACACCCCTCTGCTGTGCTTCTTTGGCTTTTTCTTGGCCTCGTTCCAGCAGGAACATTATAAATTGGACATTGAAATTACTGCAGTGTCTCTTGCATGTATTTATTCTACGGGATGGCAGTTGGTTCCTGAGGAAGATTGGTATTCTCTCCACCCCAGTATGACCTCCTTTCTAGGGCCCCTGTGGGTTTCGAGATACACACACATACACAGAGAGAGAGAGAGAAACCACCCACTCTCATGTTACAGTGGACAAGTTGACAGCGACCGTTGGAATTATGCAGCCTGCTCATTAGTACATACATGGTGGCTGCATCTGCTTGTGTTCATGGCGTACATGGTACCCCAGTGGCACTGCATCATCACCATGCCCCTCCCTCTTGCTCTGTTTTTACCCTCAGGGCCTGGGTGCTGTGCCACAGTGCGTGTCAGGCTCTATATTTACTGCTGTTACCCTCTGTACAAGCCCACTGCCAGACTCATCGTCATTCCCACCCCAACTGCTCTTAGTTCCCTTGATTTTGATTTTTTTTTTTTTCTTTTTCTAATTTCTTTTCCCCATCTTCTGCCGGACCCACGAGCATGAGGGCACCAAGCTGTCGGGATTGGGAAATAACTGATGCTGATCTCGTTTTCCACATAGCATCTACCAAGATTGTATATGGTAAAATAGAGAAGAAAAAGAAAAAAAAGGGTACAGGCCAAGCGGGGAGGGGGCCACTCTCAAGGTCTCGACCGAGGGCTGATGTAGCTATCAACTCCACAATGACGCAGCCCTGCATCCAGCTTGCCAGCCTTGCCCGAGTTTCGTCAAAAAGGCAAAACTTAAACCAGCCAGCCACTTCGAGGCTCCATCTCGCAGTACTCACTTTTTTCTTTTTTTCAGTTCCTTTTCTTTTTTTTTTTTTTTTCCCCTCGTATCCTTCGCAAAAAAAAAATCCCAGAGTACTCTCCTGTCATCCGGGTCCAGACCAGTCAGCCTAGGACCGGATGGTCTGGGCCGAACATGTTCCCGACTCCTAGTTGCTCCTTCAACCTCCTCCGCATCATCATCATCATCATCATCATCCTGCTCCTCCCTCTCGTTGACCTTGTCGTCTTCGTTGCCTCTTCCCTTGTCATGTCATGCCATGTCATGTCATGTCCTGCCCATGCGGCCCCCGTACGCGCGCTCCTCGTTTCGTGTCATAGGC
This sequence comes from Aurifilum marmelostoma, assembly GCA_027559495.1. Classification (NCBI taxonomy): domain Eukaryota; kingdom Fungi; phylum Ascomycota; class Sordariomycetes; order Diaporthales; family Cryphonectriaceae; genus Aurifilum; species Aurifilum marmelostoma. The sequence continues at coordinate 1,378,186 of JAMXSV010000007.1, read as the reverse complement.
CTGGATTGCTGTCACCCTTGCTCCAAAAACAACCACCGCCGCCACCTTCCAGTTCCCAAGCCCCGTCGTCCGTGCCTGGAGAACGGACCTTTCACCAACTCAGACAGTCCCCCTCCGACATCCTCTCTGCTATAACTCCAAACGTCGTTCCTGATTCTTCTCTAGCTGCATACCCATCTACCACTTATCTTGCCCCTCTGATCTGCTTGTCCCACACCCTCTTCTCCATTCCCGTCATACCTTGGGCTTCCAGGAAAGCTTGTCCCAGATCTCCAGTATCCAGCTGGGCCGCAAGCATTCCATTGGTGAACTCGGTCTTTTTTTTTTTTTTCTTCTCTCTCTTTTTTTTTCCCCCCCGTTCTTTTACATGGGGAGGGGGAGGGGGAGCCCGGCTGCCGCGCAATGGTGGTTCCCAATTTTAGCATCATGCAGGGTCGACCTTTCGGGTGGCCCACGCCGCCACCCACCACCACCACCACCCGTCCAAGCTTTTCCTTTCTCCTCTTCCAGGGGCCTTGTCTCTCTCTCACACACACACACACTCTATTCTCAATCTGTGCAAGAGAGCAAGAGAATCAGGAAAAGTGAGCTAACGCCCAGATCGGCAAACAAGCGGACGGCTGCTTGCCATGCGACCCGCGGGGGAGGAGGCCCGAAGCAGGTTTCTGAATGGGCTGGGCCCTGCCGATCTCCTTGCCCTGCCGCCGCCCCCCGTCATAGCTTTGCGAGGTCTCTTCAATAAAACGGCTATTGTTCTCTTCGGAGATGAGTATTACAGGCCTGTTTTGTTGGGTTCAATTATAAGTAAGACATTCTGGAATGCAAGGTGAGAAGATATTGCAATCAAGTCAAAGTCTATTTTATTAGAAAGAGGCAAAGAATAGAGAAGAAAGGAAGAAAGAAGGAAAGAAAAAAGACAGAATCTATCGTGGACGCATGAGTTTGGTAAAGCGTGCCATAGTGGGGTGTACATTGCCCCCCTTGGTGCCATAATACGTGATGTACTGTACTGCATACACACTACATCACGGTACTCCCCCGTTCCTGAGGTACTACCCTTTTTGGAGTGTACACAGACAGCAACATCACATCATCTCCTGCGTCCCAGAACCTGTCAAACCATGTGCAGTGTGGGCCACAAGGCGTCACCCGAACCCTCCTTCTTCTCTCCCCCCCCCCCCCCCCCCCTCGTCCTCGTCCCCTGTGGATCTCGGTCCCGTGCACATACGCATCCAGAGATCTCCAATAGTCTATCCTGCCCCTCGGTGATTTCATCTTTTTGTAGCAGGTACCATGGCGGCACACATTTTGCTTGATTTGTCCCCTCCCCCCCCCCCCCTCCCCCTCCCCTCGGAACCAGACCATCTCTAACTTACACATATGTCCAATATCGTATATCCTCGGGGATACAGCAATACCTGGTGGTGGTGGTGGTGGTGGTGGTGGTGGTGGTGATGGTGGTAGTACTGCTTGCCCCCTTCTGGTTGCCATATTCAGTTCCAATGTAGACTGTGCGAGGCTTGATTCGGATTATCTGACAGGGAATCCGTGGAGAGATAGAGAGAGATGGGGAGCAGCACAATTGAACACATCATCGGCGATGCCTGGAACGAATATCAATAAAAAGCCCCAGTATGCTCAATCTCGTTTCTATTCTATGCCTGAAGAGATGGAGGCAACAGAGGACCGCCCCACCGATGCAAACGCCTTTTTCGGTTGTCATGCCCTTTTTTAGTGCGCGCAATCTTGAGATCCTATCAAGATCCATGCGGCGGAGAACACCACCGCCTGACTATTCGTCGTCATCCGATGCATCCCTCATGCTAACGTCTGCACCGGCGCCATCCTCCGGCGACTTGGCCCGGGCCCTGTCATTTCCGCCCTCGCCCTCCTCCTCCTCTTCATCATCACTCTCCAGCACGCGGCCCCTCCTTGCCCTCGGCCTTCTCTGCGTCGCCTCCTCCTCGTCGTCATTATCCCGGGCAGGAGAGGCAGCAGGCGAGGGAGGTCGGTCCACCTCCATGCGGGCCGCGTCTTCCTCATCCGAGTCTGCTATCGGTGGGAGTGATGACAGTCGGGAGGCCGGGGTGTCCTCTCTGGACGCCTGCCGATCGCCGGCCGCAGAGCCCTCGTCAGAGCTGTCGTTGACAAACTCTGCGCTCTTGTATTTGCTGTTCTCCTTCTTGGTGAGACGGCGCTTCTTCTTGGGCTGGCGCTCCTCGCGCTCCACCTCCTCCTCCGACTCGTCACCATCAGTCTCGACATCCTTCTTCTTGCGGCGCGCCCGGCCCTTGCGGCCACCATCACCGCCGCCCTCGCCCCTGGCCCGCGGCGCAGGCTTGCGCTTGCGCTTGACCCGCTCGCCCGTCTCTGTATCCGTCGTCATCTCCGCCTCGAGGCGCTCGCGCTCCTCCTGCGCGCGCCGTTCCGCTTGTTCCTTGTCGCGCGCGATGATCTCTTCGCGCTTCCTGCGGATCTCTTCCTGCTTCAGGCGCTCCTCCTCCTCGACCTTGCGCTTCATCTCCTCGCGACGACGTATCTCGGCCTCCCGTGCCGCCTTGGCTGCCTGTATCTTCTCCTTGTTCTGCTCCTCGTAAAGCCGCTGCGCGTCCATGGCTCGGTTCACCTGGTTGCGCATGGTGCCACGGGCCATGATCGCCCGCTGCTCGATGTCGTGCTTCGGGTACGGGGGGCGAGGGCTGTTGGCCACCTCGTCCAGCGCCTTGACCGCGGCGTCCAAGCCCTCGGATGCTTCCTGGAGCTGTTCCAGCGTGCGATCGGCATCCTTCATCTTGTTGACCGTGTCGGCCAGCTGAATCTGCACGAAGGCTACGTTGAACTTGAAGTGCACTTGCTCCGGGTTCGTTTCCAGTGCCTAGAGAAGATTATCAGCGGATCCACACATCATTTGCCTTTGCCCTGTTCCCTAAGTTGATATTCAGGTTATCTCACCTTCTTGGCAAACTCTAAAGCCTTGTAGTAGGAGTTCAGGTCTGCAGTGGCCTGCTGGTTATGCTCCGAGGGGGCACTGGCCTTGCCCTGGTTGAGCCATGTGCGACCCAGACAGGACAGAATCATGGCGTCGTGGGACTTGCCCTCCTTGGACAGGGCAGTCTCGTAGCTCTCGATGGCCTTGGTGAACTGCTTAAGCTCTGCATAGGTGTGGCCAAGGTTTACGTAGACGTTCGCATCCTTGATCGTATCGCGCACCTGGAGCAATATGGCCAAGGCGGTCCGGTAGTCCTTCTTGTCTTCTGCGAGTGCGATAGCTACGCCCTGCGCGGCGTATGCGTTGTGCGGATCCAGCTGCAGTGCCTTGTCGAAGAATTCCACGGCCTTGTTGTACTCTTTGCTCCGGCGCTGTTTGTCTGCTTCTGTCTCTCGGCGCATCTCTCTCGCAAGCATGAGGTGCATATTGCCCATGGCAACCAGTGCATAACGGTCGTGTTTCTCGATCGTCTGGAGCGTCTTCCTGTGGACTCGATATTCATCGTCTTCGACGAGGTTCATTGGCCTCTTCTTGTTCGTGATCTTGGATAGATACCATCCAAAGAGGGACCTCACCTCGATATCGCTGCCCTGCTCTTTGTACAGCGTTGAGATGGCGTCAGGGCCTTCCTTGTTGGGGTTCCTGCGCAGCTTGATGTATGCCAGACGGGTTCGGGCATCCGTGTAGTCCTCGTGACGCTTGAGGAGGCCCTCGTAGACGTCGACCGCTTTTTCGGTAAGGCCTCTTGACTCGTAGCTGCGGCCGAGGTTGAAACTGATGGTCGTGATGAGAGCGTCGATGTCCAAGTCCTCTTCCTCCCCGCTATCGTTCATCCTCATGCAAGAGCCCAAGGCGGATTCAAACATCTCGCTTGCGACCTCGTGTCTCTCGGCGTGAGAATGGAAGCAGCCAATGTTGTTCAGAAGCTGAGGAGACAGCAGTTTGCGCAAGGCGATTTTCCGCTCAGTCTCATCTGTTATCTCTGCAGGGATGGCATCAGGAAGGACCTGGTCGAGCTCCATCTGCTCTACCTGCTGCAGGCACTGGAGCGCCTTCTCTGGGAATTCCTTCTCGTACAGCCGGGCGAGGTTCAGCAACACCGAGGCATCTGCGGCAATGTTCCTCTTTGGGTCTTTCCACGCAGCGCGGACAGATTCCAGTAGCGATATGGCGTTCCTGGCCTCGCTGGTCTTGTTCTCTTTGACTGCGAGGGTCTCGTTATTGAAGACCTCCTCCGCGTAGAGTGTTCCGAGAAGTGTCATTGTCTCGTGGTTCCGAGCCTGTTTGCTATCACGCATCTTCTCTCTGTTATGCGTTAGATTATCTCGAGGGTGGGTGAGAGGAAGGGAAAGTGGAGGCTCGCAGCTTACAGATGATACCGCGCGCCTGGAAGGTCATTCTTGAGGACCAACAGCTGAGCCTGGCCGAATTTGGCCGGCAGATAGCCGTGCTGTTCACCGCCTCGGGCATCATCGGCGCGCTTGTAAAGCTCGCCCGCGCGTGCTATATTGCCGAGTGAGTGCTCCTTGCGTGCGAGAAGATACCAGCCATCACTAGCGATGGCGTTCACATCGGTGTACTGGATTGCCTTGTGCGCCAGACGATCGACATTGTCGTATTTCTTCGTAGAGAGGAAGTGGCCAGCAAAGGTGGCACAGGTCAGCGGCATGTCCTTGTCCAGCTTGAAGGACTTCTGCGTGTACTCGGTGATGGCCTTTTTGTAGAGGCGGATGAAGTCAGGACTGTTGGCCGGGACGTGCCCACTGCTGTCGATGTAATAAAGGCCCAGAAGAATGTTGGCAATCTTGGAGTCAGGGTTGATCTCCAAGCACCTCTCCCAGGCAGTCTTGGCGTCGTCCTTGAACCCCAGCTGCCAGAAGCAGCACCCGATCCCGATCCTGGGGTCAGGGTCGACCATCTCCGGCATGCGCTGCAGCACAAGTTGATAGGCCTGTAGTGCTTCCGGGTATTTCGCCATGGTGAACAAAGCCCTAGCCCTGCCCATGACAGCCAGCATGTTCTTTCCCGATGAGACCCTGACAGCATCCTCGAAAGACTTCAGGGCGGCTCGCAACAGCTCATTCCTGCTGTCCTTGTTGTCTGCGGTGGAATCCGATTTCGAGGACCCTCGCAGTGAGGCCTTGAGGAGCAAGAGGGCCCCGCGCGCGAGGAACACAGGTGGGAAGGCGGGGCTGATCCGTGAGGCCTCGTTGAGCGTTGTCATGGCCTGCTGTAGGTAGTACTCTTTGGTCTTGACCTCGGCAGCGTCCTCGCCCTCTGGCGGGACCCGAGGCGCCTCGCGGCTCTTCCACAGGTACATCCAGCACAGACAGCTGATCATGCTAAGCTTCTCCCTCTGGTTGATAGTCTGCAGGGCAGTCCCGCGGATCAGCGTCTCGATCGCGTAGTCGACCTTCTTCTGCTTTGCATAAGCCAGCGCAACTGCCATCCAATAGGTGCGAGCTGCACGCTCAGCTTCGAAGAGGTCGCAGAGATCGGACGGGTCGTCCATCAAGTTCGTCAAGTCGATCTCGACAGCCTCATCATCTTGATCCTGTACAGGAATGTCGAGGACAGGAGGGACATCGGAGAAGCGTTTGCTCGTGTATATGCCACTCGAGGACCCATTGAGCCCGTTGGTGTGGCCGCTGTGCGCTGTCGAAGCCATGATGGGCGCGAGTGGAGGAGGCGGGTGTCTCGGCGAGGCGAAGGGCAAGCTGTCGCAATGCGCGCGCGTTAAAAAGTCGGTGATCGGGGCCAATTCGAGCTCGGGAATCGGGGCCAAGCCGCGGGGGCTGCCGTTTCGTGAAGATGAGGTTTCTAACGAAGTTGCGCGTGAGTCGCCGCCTGCTGCTCGACCAAGACGCTCTACCACCAAACCAACTCACCTGTACGAATCAGCCCGTGTTGGCACTCCACGGCAATGGTCGATTGTCCGAGAATAATGTAGATTCTGCACGGTCGCAGCTGGTGGTAGAGACTGCGACTCTGATTGCTGTGCGTGCAAGCTGTGGCTCAGCTTGTGCGCGCTGTTTGACGACGAGGAGCGGATGGGGAGGATACAAAGGCGTGCATTCAAGGTGAGGTCGGCCGACCAAACTTTAGTTGAGCCTGCCAGCGCGATGCGAGCGACCAGCTGTGCACCCCTGTTGGTTGGCGCATTTCAGGGGAGCAGGCCGGGAGAAAGATCCCAAGATTCGGGGTTAGGGTTTACTGCCATCTCAAGATTCTATTTCCCACCGCATACTTCTCTGTTTGCCCCAATTGTGCTTGATTGCATTTAATTTGGACTTGCGAATATTGTTTCTAGATCATCTCGCTAGGGATCAGAAGTACGAAATACATATATCTTCTTCTTGCAGGATGGATGCGTAGATGGAGGGCCCCCCCCCCAATCTCTCCAGGCCCAGCGCAAATACGCGCAAGATCAATGAGTGTTGGCGTCAGGCACAATGGCTCGTACATGAGACGTTTCATAGAGTGAAGAGCTTTGTTGTATATAGTTATACACTATCCGTATATACACGGCCTGCCTTATCCCGTCTGCATATGCCATTTCAGCTCCGTATCACCTGCTGGTGTCTTGCTCAAGGCAAGGTAGGTGGTGCAGAGGTTCTAAACACCGTAGGTGAATTCTCTGTACTTCTTCAGGAAGTAATAAGTCGCCAATGATCCTGTCGCGAAGAGGCCTAGGGGCACAGGAGCTCTCCAGTTGGTCTTCATACACCTGCTCGTGGCAGCACCGACGAGGGCAATGCTGTTTCCCAGGGCCAGCTCGGCTCCGTAGTCCTTGTTCTCTCGCAGAAGGTAGCCTGCCGGAACACCCATCAGCCTTCAAAGCAGACAATCGACAGGACTCATCACGGTATGGAACACTCACCGGCGAAGCCGTATGACGCGCCGAGTCCGACCCCGGCAATGAGCGACGGCTTCGAGCCACCCTTCACGTACCCCATCGTGCCACCGACGGCCACTGTTGAATCATTGTATCTCAGCTACCAAGATCAACTGCATTATCGAAATATTTTTGTCAAGAAACTCACGCAGGCCAGCGAGTGTGAAAGCTGGATGATCCGCACCCATGTTGTCTCTGAGTCCGGGGTTCTGGCTTGATATCTTGGCTCGTACGATCAAGAGAGAGAGTGAGAGACTCTCTGCTCGGGAAGGTGAACTCGTCGATTTATCCCTGTCAGAAAACCCCTGTTTGGGCCGAGGGAGCCTCATCGCGCACGGGCCTTGTTATTCAACGTCACCACGAATCTCGACAGCCTAGAAAATTGTCAATTCTGCATACTTATTGTCGTACCTACGGCTAGTGATGAACATTTGGTCGTGCAGCATTTCCGAGGTCATCTACATGCCGAACGTCGAGAGGATGCGCACCTCTCCTCGAACTGCTTCGTGGGTTGCAGACATTTCACCGCGAGGGGCCTAGACTTGGCTGATCGTCACCGAACGAGTGTCTTGACACCACAACAGAATCCTTCCCGAATGTGCAGGCCCCGCGAGGCCGTGGACGACGTCTATGGCCTTCAAGGTGTGTATTGTGGCCATCCGGATATCATTATTCCCCTGCTCGAACTTCAAACTATCTCGTCAGATCTGTCGCCGAGTACGTATAGATGATGGCTATCTTACACAGAGACTACAGGACCTAGTTTATATAATAATCTACTATGAGATACGGAGAATAGGACGGTCCTATACTTGATTATATGCCAGTTGAGGTCTCCTGTACCATAGAGCAGAGCCTTCCCCCACACCCCTTTTCTTCATCTGTGTGTTGGGTTTCTAGGGAGGGTGGATTCCAAACTCCGCGTGGCTCAATGCTACGTGCCTACTGTTGTTAGTGTCCTCAACTGTCTCTCTGTCTGCCTGTCAGTTATGAAACTCTCAAAGCATATGCAATGATTTCAGGCGGCTTTATCAAAGCTTCTTCATTCCTTTCAGGAGAAGATGGACCTGGGGACCGACAGCGCACACTCCCAAAATTTGACTCTGGAGAGCCATCAGGCAGGAAAGGTTTTGGCAGGGTTATTCTTTTCCTTTCTGATTTCCCTTAACTACTATATGTACTCCTCAGGTGTCCTGCTGTTCATTTCCACAGGCAGTCTCACAGAATGACTTGGCAGTAATTATACCAAACATGTTGTACAATGCCTCGGGCTGTCTACCTGACCAGTGCTGTCCCAACCTCCTATTGGCAAAGGAATAGCAGTGAGGCAGAGCTTCTACACTCTGACTGTTACCTCCAAGAGACCCTAAACACACAATGTAGTGTTGGTCTTGATGTGTCTAAGCAATGCTACCAGTAACTCCTAACAATATAACCTTGACCTATTGTTAGTAATATAGCTCCCAAGCTTACAACACGATTACCAGGTGAGGCCAGGAGCCTTTGCCATTCTCTTTACAGCACTCATCCTCTCGTGTGCCCGAAGACCAGCCAATACAAGCCAATTTCCAATCATATGTCTTGCTGAAATTTGACATTCTTGACCTGGAGTCGTGTCCCTGATAGGTCACGATATCTGATACCGGCCCCCTTGTGACTTTCCTTCCATTCATCACCCCCCAGAGCCTTACAGCCATATAGCTAGCCCTCTTCCAAGAATCAACAGAGATCTGCCGTACACACATGGATAGGTGATGGGCCCTTGAAGAATAGTCCTACCAATTACTAGCGCAGCAATCCTCCCAGCACTAGTCCAGAATATTCAAAAGTCAATACCTTGCTAACTTACATTGTCAGAGTACGTGTGGGAATATCAGCCTAGATATCTTGAACAGCAACAAGATGCCAATTTTAATGCGAACAAGAAAGATTTTCAACATTTTCTCGCATACATATGCAGAGCTTGTATGATCTTGTGTCATCTTGCTGTCAATTGAGTTTGTGGTTAAGGACCTGGGCACTTCCGTGGGATCATTAGCATGTGCTTTGTTGGCCATCTGTAAATGTGACATCTCTTCATTGCTTTTCATGTGTTCCTGCCCTGTAATACCATTGTAGCTCTTTCTTATGTTTTTCTCCGCTTGCTCTCCCTTAATGATACTTCCTCTCCATGGTAGCTTGAATATATTGTTCATGTATCCAAGCTTAATCTCTGTTGCTGTGTGAAAAGCCTCCCAGCTGTCAGTTCTGTCCACTCGGGGCTGTATCCTGATTCTCATCAGCTTTGACATTTTTAACAACATGACCTCTGGAGCTGGTCGGTATTCATATCATTGCTTGAGGAAATATTCTTGGCTTGACCTGTCTCTTTTGTTCCTCGATACTCACATTTCCCAGCTTCCGAACCTTGGCTTTGTCACTTCACGATGATTGTGGTCAGAGGCCGACCCCGGGTTCCTCACAAGCCCTCATGGCGACAGCTTCCACGGCGACAACCCTGATGATGGCACCACCAAGACAGCCCCTTCCCCTCCCCTTTTCGTCCCGCCTCAGTCTGTTTACCATTCCTTACCGCTGAGCTTACCACGTAAACAAACCATCTTTCTCGACAAGGCCGCCTCTGCAATCTGTCCGGATACAGCAGAATACCCATCATGTCTCCTCTCGCGAACGTCGTCCGGGACCAAGACCCCGATACCACTGGCTGCACCGGCTTCGGGTGTCTCCCCAAGCCCGCCCAGATCGGTATCATCGCCACCATCGTGGCCTGCATCACACTCGGCGCTCTCTTCTGGAAGTGCGTCTACATGCGCAAGCGTCGCAAGCGCGGCAAGAACGGCGGCAGCCATAGCCACGAGCTTCGCACCCTCGTCTTCCCCTCCCGGCCTCGCCCACCTCCTCGCCCGGCCCCTCTGCCCTACCTGATGGTCTTCCCCAGCCAGCCAGCCCCAGCGATGCTGCTGCCTACCACCTTCATCGGCCTTCCTCCGCCCCCGCCTCGTCCGCCCACAGCGACGACCGCCGCAGCCCCGACCCCTGCTCCACCGTCCACGCGGCGAGGAAACAGCGAGTCCACTCGTCCATCCCAGGGCCCTGCGCGCATGCCCTCACTAGGTCGCGCCACGACCATCTCGGAGGGCGTGTCGGACCGCGACCTGTCCGAGTCTCCACCTGCTCGGCATCGTCGTCGTGGTCGCCAGATGGGCCACGACGGCTCGTCTGCGACGCGCTCGTGGTATCCTTCTCCGCAGAGAGGCGACATGTGCAATGGAGAGGAGCAGCAGCAGCAGCAGCAGTTTGTGAGCCCTTCCAGCACGTGGGGTTATTACAGCTTCGATGGCGATCTGTCTCCCGGCCAGCCGTCCAGCACGGGTGCTGTGTGCTCCAACGGCTCTGAAGATGGCAGCAGAACTCGCCAGTAGAAGTTGCAGGAGGATGTGTATCATTGAGACGCGAACTACCTGGTGCTGGGTTTGGACATGGTTGTCGGTGAGTTCCTTCCATCTAGCAAGACCACTCGGTTCCTGCCCAAAGTCATCCCTCGAGCTCCCAAGCTCTGACTCACATACACACAGAGAAGTAGGAACGATGCGGTGGTCATTCCTTCCCCGCCGTTGTGTATCGAGTACAGTGCAGTCACAAGACCCAGAACACTGACGAGGCACTGAAGGAGCACCTGCAGCTATCCGTCTGCCTACACCGCCCCCAACTACGACTCTCTTCCTCCCTCTCTTTCTCACACACACATGGGAAACTTTTGAAAGGGCGTCACCAGAAAAGGCAACCAAGACACTAGTCTTTACTGGGCAGTCTGCATTGGCTCGGTCGTTTTCTTCTTTTACTATGCATGACACGCGGTGCAGATACTTTGGAGGTCAAGTAGCCTAGATCGAGCGAGAGGCTGCCTGAAAGGAGGGGCAAAGGGTCTAAGCAGAGGAGCACTGTGCCACTCGGGCACATTTAGAATATGGATATCATGGCCAATCCACATGCACCCGATGGAGGGACCGCCACCAAGGACCAAGGGTAGCCGGTCCAGTCAAGACAGTGCCTACTCAGAACCGCGCCTTGATAGCCGCAGTGTCCGTGCCAAATTAATCATTCATCGAACAAGTATGAATCTCGATTACACGTTGCCCCGTCACGCAGGCACGAGAAGCAGCGAAGCGCAAAACGGAGAAACCAGAGAGACCAAAGACTCCAAAAGGCCCGTGACAATTCCCACATCCTCCCTAAACCGCATGCGTCAACGGACTGGGAGCGTGTGAGCTGGGCAAGGCAGCTCCTCAAGGCCCTTGCCGCTTGGCTGAAGTCAAAAAATCCATCCATGAGTCAGTCAGTCGATGTGAGTAGGAGAAGGAAGGGTGGACCAAGTCGGTAAGCCATTCATTTGGATGGCAAGATAACAATAAAACAAAAAGGCGAACAAGAAAAAAAAAGGGGGGAGAAAGTGCCGGTTGCGTATAGTTCCGCGCCCTGGCTCATGACGTTTCGAGGGGGCGGCGGGGACGATGGACACGCGGGCAATCCGTGCAGCTTCATGTACATAGCGTATAAGTGTGTTGCTTCAAGTGGGTGTGGGGACCCCTTGATGCTCAGAGAGAGTGTATATAGGAATCAAAACGATTCAACGCTGCTAAATTGGTAGCAACTCATGACTTGGGTTTAAGATGTGTGAGAGTTGGAGAAAAAGAGCACCTCCCTGTTTCATTTCCATTCGGCGGAATCACACAAGAAAAGAGCCGAGTAGAGATTGCCGCTGCGAAGCCCCGAAGCGTCAGTCTTGCAGGTTTTGCCCCGAAAGATGCGTGACATCGCCTTTTCTCATTGTGACAAATTGTCCCACGGGCCCCCTCCCCCGCTCTCCTCATTCTTTCGTGATCTCAGCTCATGAACAAAGGCACTCGGCAGTAATAGGTTATCATTCATCCAGCAGAAGGACAACGACGCGACGTCGACAAGGCGGGGCTGGAAGGTGATTGCCGTCGACCCCGGACGGTAACTTACGCTCTCTCTCTCGACGAGGGCGGTATTTTGAGCTTGGAGGGGGCGCAGAAAAGTAGACTTTCCTACACAGATGACCCACCCCGCCCTTTTAGCAACATGGCTTGGTTCGTCGGCCGCACTGTGCAGGTCATGTAAGTACATGCCCAAGAGAAAAAGAGAGGGGGGTGGGTGTACCAGGGCGGCCGGTGGTCAGTCGCTAAAAGGTCCAGATTGTGGCGGTGGATGAAAGCAGAATTACATTCGTTGATTTGGGGATCCCGCAGGACCGTCCGGATCGCCCTGATTGCTAATTTCTTTGGCCTTGGTTCAAGAAGGGGAAGGTAGGGAGGAAGGGGACGAGACCAAGGCAGACCGAGAAAGGGCCAGGAGACACACGCTTACAAGCACATACGTACATTTTCACACACACACATCCACACCCACACCCACACACCCGCAGCAGATACGGGATCGCACCACCACCACCACCCACACTATCGCAAGAAAAGACAAAACAGAAAACCCAAAGAGAACCCCACGTCTGATGCATCGGTTCCATGTGGGAGGGGGTGACAGTGGGATTTTCCCCAAAGAGGCTTCATGGGCGTATGCAAGCACCAACTTCTTTGAGACTTTTTTTTTTTTAATTTTTTTTTAAATGGCTCCCAATGTCAGCGCCAGTAGATAGAAGACTAAATAAAAAAAAATATATATATTACAAAAACAAAGGGGGAGACAATGCCAGCTGGAGGTCAGCGGCTGCACCACGCAAGGGAGATCGTGGTAGGGAGCCGTCTCTTGGGAAAAGGAGGACGCAGCCTTGTAGATACCCATTTTGTCTGCCTGCCGTGTTTTTTTTTCTTTGCGATTGAACGCATAGTGGTGACTGTTGGTCTGGGAAGAAGCTTGATCTGGAACTAGAGCGAGAATGGGATGCACCGAATGGGAAAACAGGCTGAAGGATAGAATGGGGCTACTAAGGAGTGCTCTCTCGATCTACCGTACCGTGCACAGTCCAGTGTCTTCCATGTCTCGTCGTCCGGGCAGGGTTTCGGGCACACGCACCGTCTGGCCAGAAAGTTCTGCGCAGATCACAGGGCCAGTTGAAGCCCAGTTTAGCCCTGAAATCGCCCAGTAACCAAAGGAAAAGATAGGGAAAAAGAGGTGATCACCCGAGGCGGCTTTACGAAGTACCGCAACAGTCGATCGATATTGGAAACGACTCACGTATCTGGACAGGATGTGAGGTCAGGAGGGCTGCTGGTGTCCAGACATCCCTGGCCCCACGGAGGCACGATTTCCTGTGGCTTGGCCTCGGGAGCTACAAGGACGTGACAAATTAGACTTAGTGACAAACGCGAGGTCCGGGTCTCCAAAGCAACACGACTGGATGCCGGGCTTTTTGGTGTGCTGCCCCGCGCAAGCGGGCTCTAGGCATGTCCTCAAGGGCTGTGAGCAGTTGGCCCCTCTCCTATAGGCAGCCTGCCTGTGTTTGTCTTTGTGCACGCGCATGCAGAGCAGAGGCACCACCCTGTAAGCGTGTCTAGATGATCTGGAAAAACGGAACCCTTGTTGAATCAGGTGTCGAAACACGGTCGGAACGGCAAGTTGCTTGGTTAAATCATCATCGTGGTAGAACAGACCATCAGTCTTACGTCTTGTCCAAGCACATGCGTCAGCACGGACGTTTTTCTTGACTGTAGTGGCAGTCTTTGGATGCGCAGGTGACGGGAAGAATGTGTGTCTCGAAAAGCGGGCGGGGGTTGCTTCGAGTGCAGGGGGCCTGCAGCTCGTCCTCCATCTGATAACTTGATGGAAGCCCTGACTTGCAGGTGGCCAACAATTGGTGCTGCGAGCAGGCGCCCAAATCAGATGTGACCAAAGCCCCCCCCGCTCCGCCCCTGTACCCTCCTCGATAGGCTGTCTGACTTGTCGTATGCCGTTGTTCATTGCATTTGCGCAACAAAATAGAGGAGGCGCCGAGGCCGTCTTCTGGCTGGTCAGGTCGCTCCTCGGGATCGACTGAAAGGTAGTGTGCGAGTTAGAACTTTTCACTCGTCTCTGGAGATACATCGGTCTTACTCCAGGTTGATCTCTGGGTGGTGGCACTTTTGATGTGGTAGTGGATGGCCCGCAACATCTAGATGTCTCGTCCCAAAGAAAACACTATACAGGGTCAACTTCGGGAACGATATTGGGTATAAGCCTGAAGGTGTCCACTTGAATCAAGTCGTCTGCATGAGTCCGCCGCAGGCCGTGCCGTCATTTCGGAAGGTCTTGCAGAAAAGTGAGCATTTTTGGCTCTCGCAAGCGAAAGGTTGCCATCTCATTTCGCGAAACGGTCGCCCACAGCATGTTCCAGGTGGCGAGATAGAGGGAGAAAGGCTGCTGCTGGATGACAGGGAGGACCGCTGCCAGAGTTTCATAGGCTGGCAGGTTCCAACTTATGGCAACAAGTCATGTCACACCAAGAACCTGAGCGTGGTAGCCAATTTCCAGATGGCCAACCACACGGCATCAGCCCGGCGGGATTCGAGTCAACTTGATAACGACCAAGCCCTGGCCGGCCATTTCGTCTTTGACCTTGGGATATGCAGCAACAGAAGACTCCGCCTCGAGAGCTTGCTGGTGTCGCAAAATTCTAGCGAGGGCGGAGGTGTCGACCTCTGCTTGTGTGACCGTGAGTTTGTTGGTGGTACTGCAGCCTGGCCTGGTGATATCGCTCAGCCAAAGGCGGTATGCAGACGTCCAGCCGATGTCCATGTGTCTGACTCCATTTTAAGCCCGCTGGCCCGTACAGTAGTCGCTCGCTGCTTGATAGGGGGTCGGGCGGGGGGCGCCTGGTCTCACTTCGCACAGGCGTCATACCTGACAAGCGGTAAGATGTTCAGGCCGCAAGTTCTGTCGCAATTAATTGTGGATGGGTGGGATCGATCGTCCTCAACAAGGCAGGATGTGCCGTCCGCGGACGGGCGTGTCTAGGAATCACCGAACTACGCCCACCATCCCTTGTCCTCCTTGAGTCGCTAGGTCCCTCTATCTTCTTTTCTTCGTTTCCTCTTGTTGAAGGTGGGATGGATGACGAAACGACCTGGGGCTGATCTACTTCTCAATGGGGCCCTAACTTTTATTTACTATTTTTGATTGCTGAGATTGCCCTGCTTTGGGGACGAGGAAGACCTGACACAGCCAGCAAGGCTTCGGGGGTCCGAAACATCCATCAGGATAGTAGTACTCTGGCGGTGCGGGGATGCGGAATAGGGACTGGAAAAGGCACAAGCGGGGTGTACATTTGATAAATTGGGGGGGAAAGGGGGGGCCCTTTTGCTAGGCGAGGCGAGGCAAGACAAGCAGGGGGGGGGGGGTGAGAAGCAGAAGAGATGAGGCAGGCAGGCAAAGCCACGGAACGCAAATGGCGAGATGCAGTTGCAGAGACAAGTCTCGGTGAGGGCAGGATTGCAGACTTTTTGTGGTACTTGCAGACAGATGACAGATGTTCCATGTGTCGGGCCTTTGGATGCGACCGCGAACGTATGAGTGAGGTAGGGAAAGTGCTATGGTATGTTGCCAGGCTGTTGCCAAGAAGGAGCACGCCGTCCTTTGCAGGGTTCGGGTGTATTACTAGTAATTATAGTACATACGT
Source organism: Aurifilum marmelostoma (assembly GCA_027559495.1). NCBI lineage: Eukaryota > Fungi > Ascomycota > Sordariomycetes > Diaporthales > Cryphonectriaceae > Aurifilum > Aurifilum marmelostoma. Next base: position 1,362,673 of record JAMXSV010000007.1, on the reverse strand, counting down.
AGTGTGTAAAGAGCTTGCAGCAGTCGGCATGGGGGGGTAACGCGACAGAGGCTTCGCTCCTCCTTCCTGCGCCAACGCGTAGAGTGATCTTCAATTGTTGGCGGTGGTATGTGGCGGGCGCCCAGCCAATCAAACCCTGAGCCGGGGGAGGCGGTAGGTCCTGACAGGGCCTGAACAGAGCCTAACAGGGCCTGGCTGGGCCTGGCTGGAATCTCAAGACAGACCCCAAAACTCTCGACACACCCAGCATACAAGGTAGGTGTTCAGCTAATAAGGGTTGTGGGCGGCACTCATCCTCTGCTACTACACCACCCCCAATATCACCCCGGGGAGGTCAGCGCTACTCCGTACCGAATGAATGATCTCCCTCAGCAATTCAATATTGGTACGGGAACTGCTTCAAGCGGACAAGCGGGTGGGCCCTCCACGCCCTCGTAAGCCGTCCCGTTCAATGCAAGGCAAGGCGTCGGTCTTACTGGGTGTGTTGGAGGAATCAAGAAGGTTTCGCCGTAGGATGGAATGGTGAAATTTGGATATTCGTGGGCCTGGGCCAAAGGGAGGGACGGGGACGAGTGACTGAGGGAGGAATGGGAAGGCACAAGTTACGATGCGAGAAGCTCCATTGCGCAATCACTACTGGCCCGAGGTACTGTGTAGAGAGCGTCGTAATAATCACCGCTACCCCTTCTCATCATCATCATCATCACCATCACGACCACGACACACCACCACTACCGTCGACCAACCACCAGCCACAACCAACCCCCATCATCATTATCACACGAGGAGGGGGGGGGGGGGGCTAGCTGCTATGTAACAGGGTAACTCTGGGAATCCACACCTCCCTCGCACTGTCCCCCCCATGTGGGGCTGATCAGCTTTGGACTGCACCTGCCCATCCTGCTCACTCAGTATGGCAACTTATGCAGACCCTTTTTTATTTTTTTGGTCTTTTTTCTGTCTCTTGTTTCCCACCCGGACTAATAAAACTTTGCTGTGGCATTCGTGGATCCCAAAAGTCCATTCTAGAATGGAAGCTGCAGCACTATCGTCATCTGCATCATTTCAAAAGTCTGACCTCCGCACCTTTAGGCAATCCGAGGCAACCAGGTCGCCTGATCGTCTACCAACTTATGATCCATTGACCAAAAACATATTCACCATGTAGCCCACGAGCAGGCATCAGGGGTTTGGTAGACGGATCCAGCCTTTGAGACCTGAAGCAGGACGAGATCAAGCATGCACCAGATTGAAGGGGAACTTCGGCAGAAATGCGTCGCGCAGCCGAAGACGAGGTCTAACGAGCCCCAGACCACATTGAACTAGGAAGGCCACCACTCCGCTACTACCAAGTAACTTAAGATGGGGCCAACCTCTGGGCGCCACGGTGTGCTGGGTAGCTGGTAGCCTCGGAATGGCTGGGAGTGTCGAGCCGCCCGGTGCAGATCGCTTCGTACGGCCCGGCTGTGCTGCCACAATAATTTGCTCAGTAGTCCCAAGGACAGACACAGAGCCTCGCAAAGCAAAGCAAGCCCGGCAGGGGCAATACTTGTTGATTCAAACGCATCCTACCGGCAGCCGACCCAGAATTGAAACGACGAGAAGCCGGTGATGCGACCTCTGCCCAAAACCCCCCACCCCTCCCTCCGAATGCCAGATGCCATTATTGTCTGATCTCTGATCCCTTGATCACCACGGAGAAGTGACTACGGAATGGTCATGATCAAACCTTGGACAGGGATCGCTGATCCGTTTCGCCTCCACCTTGGGAATTCCGCTCCCTACTACGACACACTCTATGCACTATGGGTAGTGGTAGAGTGAGACCGCATTGACCTACTGATGTAGATCGGCGAATGACCTTGGCGGCAGGTCTGCTCGACAGGAGATCTCGCACCAATCTCGAATCAAATACCCTCCAGATTGGACGACGTACTCCTTCACAGGATCGCCTACTGGCTCCCAGCAACCACCTATCGGACACACCCTGGCACGCCATGCTCAGCATCCCGGCCTCGTCTTGCGCGGCGGCGTGGGTGTGCACGTAACCGCCGTCCTGGTCAACCTGGGCCGCTGGCGCACACAACTGGGGCGCACAACCGTGTCTTCATATCAGCCTCCCTAACCCTGCCTTGTCGCCGGTGCCAGAAGGGGCTGAGGGTGCGGCCCTGCGTCTGCTACACTGCACGGAGCATCAGCCGAGAGAAGAGGGCACAGCAGATCGTTCTCTCTCTGAGATGACTGCGGCAGTCTGTCTCTCTCCCCTTTTCGCTGCAGATGCCTCTGCAACCATCTCATCAGAGACAGCGCGTTTGATTCGACCTGCTACCGCAGAGACCTCCACTCCCCCCAAACCAGGGAGAGCCGGGGAGTTGGACTGTCACAGCCAGCCGTACGCATTGGGTGATGACCAGCCGGCTGTATTCCTGCGATTGGCCGGCTCGACATTTACACCGTCGCCCTGGGTTGCCTGCAACAAATTGACTGTATCATCCTGCGGTGGCAAGCCGGCTCTTTTCTTCGAGGGTACATGAGTACATGCTGCATACCCCGTGCACATATCGGAAGCGGCAGCCAGATTGCAGACACGGACCCCTTGTGCTGAAGCGACGCCACCTGCCATGGAACATCACTTCCTTATTGCAGCAGCCGAGAGCGACATGTTTCCCGTCACCTCGGATGCACCAACAGCCAACCGTCTTTTTTATTCTTGCCCACACCCCGCACGACACGCCCGCCCTGGATTGCACACAAGCGAAAGGCGACAAGAAGGGCGTTTGTGTGAACGAAGTCGTTGACCATGCCCCCTGGTCCGGACTATGTCACACATTGACTGCCTAGCTCCGGCGAAGGCGGACATCCCAAGCCTGGGTGAGAGACAAGGGCCCCGCCAGTCCTGTGGCAGAACGCACCAATAAGACACGAGCCGAGGTGTCCATCCTTTTTCTCGTGAAGGCGCATCCTGCTCCTGCTGCGAGCCTTGCGCAAGCTCTCACGCAGCGCCCACCAGGGCAAGGAAGGATGCCTGCTGCAGCATAACGCGGCGTTAGGTCCGAATCCGTCGACGTCTGGAATGGTCTGATGTGAGCGTCCGAGAGCGCCTACTGGAGTGTAGTACCGCACCAGCAGCAACAGAAGAAGAGTCTTTTTGACGTCCCTTTTGCCATGACTAGGTGGGTTAGCTCTACGCAAGAGAGCCACATCAGAACTGCTCACGCTTGGACCAACCAAGCGAACCAGCCACGAGCGAAGACGCCGGCCCCAGTGACCGACCAGGCCTGACAGGCTGAAAAGCTGAGCATTCCCACATACAATATAGCTGTGATCGCCAATGATAACCCAGGATAGAACAAACAGCAGGCATGTTGGCTCTGGCTGACCCAGGACATACGAGTTATTTTGCCCCTAGAAGCAGGGAGAAAAAAGGAAAAAAAGCTAAACTTGGGCCAGGTATCTCCTCTTCATGGACAAGCAACCCAGGTGTGAAGAAACGGATCCGGCCGCCCGGTCGCAAACACCCGTGATCGTCATTGGATAACTCTCGTCGCGCCACGCTGTTCCAAGGGAGTAAGTACCATAGTACCATTGAAAGTTCTAGTGGTCAGAGGGCACCTTTGATCATCTGCGATAAGGGAAGGAAAATACGATACAATTTGTGGGGCGGCCAACAGGGCGCCTCTCTGCGCAGACTGTCTTGGCTTCGCTGGGCGGCAGACCGGTAACTGTACTGCCGCTACCTGCCTCGACATTGTCCCTTCTGGGCAAGTGCGGAATATTGTGAAGTAGGCTGTTCCTTTGTGCGTATTACCACATGCGGACAGAGATGGGCATGGGCGCAAATTTTGGAGAGGCAGGTCAATGCAAAATCGGGCAGCCAACATGCCCCTCGCCATGAACTCCGGACATGTCGATGGATCATACCGCCGAGGCAGCCTGGCCAAGTGAACCCCGCAAGCTCGTTATCCCATCAAGATCTCCTGGGCGGCGGCGCGGCCCAGAAAAATTGTGGCCGCACTGTCTGTGTCGCCGCCCAGGCCATCCCCCAAGTGCTTTGGCGAGATTTGCCGTTTTAGATTTCATACCCCAACAAGCGCAAAGGCGGGCGACCTGAGTCGCTGCAATCATTCCTGCGTAACACGCAACAAGATGGCATAGATGCCGGGATGGGCCATGGTACAAGGGCCAAAACAAACCATTTCGGACAAGCAATCTTGGGGAGCGACATATCGAGATTTGATAGTCTCGCACCTCATCATCATCATCATCATCATCATCATCATCATCATCATCATCTGATCAGCAGCCCCCCTTCTCCTTGCGCATGGGGGCCCGCCTTCGCTCAGTTGTTCATTCCCACCGGATTATCTCTCATATCCGTCGGTATGGGGCCACCAGCCAAGTGTCACCGAGATTCAGACCCCGACACATTTCATGTACAGTGAACCGGATCCATGGGCTCCCTACAAGCCTCCTTCGGATCCCTGAGCCATGTCAAAACTTATTGGGTCGACCCCCGTATCGTAACAAAAGAATGAAGAAAAAAAGTCCAGCCACGTGCTATATCCGCTTATGGGCCATGCCCCCCCCCCAGAGGGCGCTATTTTCAACTGTGGTCCATATCTGAAAACAACATTAATTAAAGGTCGGGGGAGAGGTGGCCTTGTCTGAGACGATTGGGCTTTCAGTCTGAAATTCCCAACATCATCAAAGGAATGCCAGACGGGGCGTCCTCTGCTGACCCTGCGTTCCTATTTCCAGTACACGCCCACGACCGAGCTGGTGTGCCAGGATGGTAGCAAACGGGCATAGGAGGGGGCCCCACTAGGCTTGCAACGACGCCATCAGCTCTGGAAGAGTCGGTCTCCCCTGGGTCTGCACGCAGAAAACGACGCCGGGGTGTCCCCACCTGGGATGGTAAAATACATAACATTACCTATTCCACAGCGCTAAACGCAGTCATCTTTTTTTCCTCCTTTTTTTTCTTCTGTCTTTCTTCCTTCTTGCTGCAGCGATTACCTGCTTACTCTGAGGCGACTCAAAGATAGTACCAAGGGAAGAGGAACGGGGGATTGCCGTGTGTGGGTGTGAGGCTGCCCTCAATGGCCATGATTTGCACTTTTCATCGACCGAGACTATTGGTATGCTTTTGATTCTATTACTGCAGGGCTTTTGGTCGGTGACACGCGGGAAGGGTGTGTGTGCGCGCGCGTGGTGTGAGGTACGGCTTTATAGCGTGCTGCACTTGGTCAATCTTTGTTTGACGGTGACGACGCCTGGAATGGGTCGCTTGGCTAATGGCTGCGCAAATATGCAAGCCCATGCGTAAGAAAGAAAGATGAATAAAAAAAATTAATTATAAAACCAAGGCCTCGGAGTAATGTGACTGGCTCACACGACGGCTACTTGGCTATGCAACAGGGGGTTCCAGACAGTCTGCCATAGCGCCGCTTCAGGCTGGAGCATTGGGTGATCAAATCGAATTGGATGAATGAATGCTACGCGCAGCAGGCCCAGCAATAGTGGCTGCCTCTTCCCTCATCCCAACCCCCCGGGGATAGCCACTAAATTTTAGCAGGAACTCACATTACATAGCCCGTATCCGGCTGCGGCAAAAAACCCAGACCTGATGACATACCGCGTACACAGCAGTTAGTCAGTACCTTCTGCCGTACATACGTGTCCCTTTCCTTCTCTTTGTGGCTGGGTTGACCAGGGCTTGGCTGGGTTGACCAGGAGATCACAGAGAGTTGTCTGGCCTTTGGGGCTGTGATGATCCAGATCGTCCTTGTCCTTGTCCTTACCTGCTTGTCTGGCTCGTCACCTTCTTTCCTCTCTTTGCCATCATGGACGATAGTGTTTCGTTGCATATCGACAGGGATATCAGAAGAAGGGGGAGGACAAAAGGGAGAGGGGGGGGGGGAAGAATAGGAATAAACAAAAAGGGATTGCTGTCTGAATTACGGGCCACCATGCCTGATCGGGCCACGACCTCATGTGATTTGTTTTTTCTTTTTTTTCTTTTGTGTCTTGCCCTTTACCTCCTCCTGGGATTGGTGCTATTGATGCTCGTGCTCAGCAACCTCGGGGAGGGGCCAGCCCGTAGCAGAAGTGCACGCCCCGTTCTGCTTGTGTTTGTTGGCGAGCGGTCATAGTAGTTAATTGCTTTGTCTCGTATGCTTGCCCTGCCCTGCCGTGCCTTGCTTTACCCTGCCCTGGATCATCGTCCCTTCTCACACTTTTCTTTTTTCCCGCTACTCCCTTGAACCTCACTCGGATCGATGCAGGGGCGACCGGGGAGGGGGGGTCTAGGTCGAGCACGCTAATGCTCGAAGCCCGCCAGACTACCTGCAGGCTACCAGTCATAAGAGGCAAGGGCACAGAGACGGTCGCGCCGTTTCCAGACCCCCCCTCCCATACATAATAGTATACTATAGTACCTTCTTACCCCCCCCCCCAGTGCCTCCATACTATGTACAAAGTCGAGCTTTCCCGGGCGGTGCTTGGGGGGGGAAGAGCATGGATGAGCACTTGTCGGACTGCCACTCTCATGGTATCATACCCACAGCCGTGGCATCCCCGTTTCGCACGCCTTGTGCGGATGTACTTCGTACCGCGACGGACAGGTGCTAAGGCATGAGAGGTACGTACTGTCAGGTACTGTGATACGGACTACTGTGGATACCGTGCCCCTCCTGCCGTTCGTTCCTTCCCACATCCATCATGATGTCCATTCCACGAGCCCACCCAACCTTGTCGAGCTGGGTTGGGACTGGAACTGTACACAGCAACCTTGAAGAATGAACTTCATGGACCACGCATCCGTGGTCCCGACGTTTATCATGTTGTCTCTAAACCTCTCCCATCCTTATGTGTCCCTTTCTTCTTTCCTATCATCGTCACCGTCGACCCTCTTCAGCTTCTTGTTGGTGAACGGCCCCTTCAAGTCAGCTGGTCCTCCTCCTGTCTTCCCCTTCTGGTGACCACAACCTCAGATCTCTCTGAAGCCAGCCTCGACTCTTCTTCTCACCCTGCCCTTTGGCAACCTTAGTTCCCTCTCTCTTCGTTCTCTTAGCCGTGCATCCTCAGTGTACTAGGCACCTGTGTCGACCCTGTTCTGTAACCCCCTCGCGAGCGTTCTCTAAAGGCATCGTAGGCCCCTCCGCATTGCCACTCCAACGTCACCGGCCGCCGGGCTCGGATCGAAAAAGCTTCCTCCGCGCTCAACTTTCCACTGGAAACACGACCGCAGCTGCTAAGTTCTTTTCTGCACGAGAAAGACAGCTCGACCTCGAGGCACGAGAAACCCCAAGACCAAGTGCGGAAAGTGCTCGTCACGGAGAGCTTCTGATGGAAGCAGCCAGAACCGGGTGAAGCAGTTTCTTCGAATGCCACGCGACTTGCCGGGCTAGGAAGGCCTCAAGTCTGCTATTGTGTTTTTCTACGGGGGCTGTCTTTTGTGAAGAACCTAGAAGCTTCTTCTGCGGATCATACGGCTCGTCTTGGTTGGCTTGCCATTGACTCGGGCGAGAAAACGAACAATAGGAGAGCGCTCGAAAAATACACAGCAACCTGACAATGGGGGACAATCTGTGATTGAAGAGAAGTCAGAAGAAACAGCCAACCACTGTCAATGACGCACCTCGAGTGATAGACGACACTACGCAGCTGATAAACTCTCCACAAGCCCTCACCTTCCGAGATGGTTGACTGTCACAACAACGCCTCACCGATCCGCTAATCGAGCCTCCTTCTTCGACCAGACTCTTACAACGAAAGGACCCTTCGGCACACCTGACCTGCCCGCTTCTCTTTTCCCACAAAGCCAACCTGCATTGTTCCTGATGTCTTCAACTACGACCATCACCTCCGCTTCCAGACAACACGGCTTCCGCCTCTCTCCCGACCCATCGAACAGGAGCCAGTCGAGGCACATACAACACCCACACCCGAGTTACTCACAAGAGGGCGGTCTCGAGCCACAGCACGACATGTCGAGTGCTGCGTACTACGGTCAGCGGTCTGTGGGGTATGAGACAGGAGCCACAGACCGAGACTCTTATAACAACTACGCGGCCCCGCTCCCCAGATCCTGGGCCAGTGCGAGAGAGGGTCAGACTTGGTCAGAGGGTTACCAGACTTACTCTCAACCTCAAGTGTCCCAGCGACAGCAGTATCGACCACCCCAACAAGCTACATCACAAGTGCGCCAGTCTGCGTCGACCACATCCTATTCCTCGCGGCAGTCAGCAGCGCGACCAACGTCCCCGCCCTCGGCTCAATCCAGCCATATAACCTCAGGTGCCTCGACAAATGGAGATGCGCAGTCTATGGTTATGCACAGCCTTCAGATACCAGCGCGCGTCAGTACCAAGGGAGGCAACCTGGCAGATTTCTCGGCACAGGTGAGCTTCTCTTGCCGTGAAATGTGCATGAATCCCGGACACGTCAGCTAACTCTGTGTCTCAGCTCACCTGCTTGTTCTGGTTCGAAAGCCCCAAGGTCCTCGAGGCCGCGGAGAAGATACGGTCTGTACCAGAGGATAGACCACTGCCTCTGCTCAGCGCCCACGCGCTCCCTACCGAGCCTTTCAGGAAATGGGTCAGCTCGGTTCTCTCGACCACTCAGGTCACTCAAAATGTGATCCTGTTGGCCTTGTTGTTCGTCTACCGATTGAAGATGACGAACCCCTCCGTCAGAGGTCGACCGGGTAGCGAATATCGGCTCCTGACGGTTGCTCTGATGTTGGGAAATAAGTGTATGTATAGCAGCTTTCTCGTTTTGAGTCCAACAGAGCAAGGCTAACAATGTATGGGATAGTTCTCGACGACAACACGTACACGAACAAGACTTGGGCAGAGGTCTCGGGCATCTCCGTGCAGGACATCCACGTCATGGAGGTTGAATTCCTGAGTAACATGCGGTACGCTCTCCTGGCTTCGAGCGAGCAGTGGGAAGAGTGGCTGGACAAGTTGGCCTCGTACCACGTCTTCTGCGAACGAGTCTCCAACGGTCCGTCTGGGATGGTGCCGTCACCGACGCTTCTGATCCCCTCGCCGACCGTGGCCAAGGGAGTCTCACCAGTCTCTTCACCAACCGCGTACCAGTCAGCCCAACGCGGATTTGCAGTGACAAGTGGCGGCAGGACCTACTCGCCACCTACACTTCCAGTTAATCCTGTCCCAATGATGTACCCCGAGACTGTTGGCAGCGCTGGTACTTCACTCAACCAGCGACCTGATCTTGGGGGCCCGATGAACAGGAAGAGAAGTTGGGACGACCAAAGTGCTGAGCCACCCGCGAAGAGGGCCTACCTCGCGCCCGCCCAGCAAGCTCTCAAGCCTGCCCCAGATGCTCGGCGTCTGCCTGTTCCGGGCCTGACGCTGAACACGAACTACCAGGCACCGGTGACGCAGACTACATACGCAAACACGAACTACTCTATGCAGCAGCAGCAGCAGCAGCAGCAGCAACAGCAGGGAGCTCCCTATGCAGTATCCCTTCCTCCGCTCGACCCAGGAACTCGAGCCATGTCGACGGTCTACGCGCCTCCCCCAACGACCTCTTGGGCTTCTGCACCGACAATGACGAGCAGTGCAGCTGCACAACAAAATCTGCACCCTGCAAAGGTGGTTACGCCAACAAACCCTTATCCCCCGACGGTACACTACCCCCCAACATCGAACGCAACCTTTAGCACGCCTACGAAGCGGTTGAGCCCGGTTAATACACTGACACCGGCCGCTGCATACAACGCGTCTTCGCCTCTTCATGAGTACCCCCACAACAGTGGTTTCCACACGCCCATTACTCATTCGCCATCCATCTATCTGCAGCAGCGAAATAGTCCTTACAAGCCTATACGCCATGTGCGTACACTGCTTAACCCGCCCCCGCCCTTGAGCCTGCAGAGCTATCAGCTGCCCGCCATCCCACCGAGCCAGATGCACTACCAACCCATTGGTCGTAGGAACGACCAGCGGACCGGTATCGTGCCTGAGTATCGAGTACATGATGCTTATGGCAGGCATCCTGGCTTTACCCCTGGTCAAACCGCGAATGGCCAACAGGCTCAGCATCGTTTCCCAGACCTCATGCACTGAGACGATGCGAGGTTTTTACCACAACAGCAGCATCTCCCATCCGATTGACGCAACTATCCCTTGTTAAGCAAAACATATTCTCACCAACTCACGGGACAACAGCATTTGCATTATTTGGGCGTCGGGAAATTGAAGGCAAAACGCATGGTATAAGAGGACAGGAGAAGGATGGTGGGGCTGCTTTGTTTTTCTTTTTCCTTTTTCTTCTCTGGCATCGAAAGCGCGGGCGGATATTTGCATGGCCACCTCATTTTGTTTTTTATGGCTGGGCGTGGCATATTCTCACAATGGCATTGCCCATACCATAGTCTTATCAGATTACAGTCTCCTGAGCTGTGGACTCATGGTCAGAAGAGCCTAGAGCCCCTGCTGGCCATGATGGTTGTCACCCTTTTAGAGCTGACAGCCTCCTTGCGCGGTGGAATGAGGGAAGCAATCTCTAGCAGCCATATCAGATCGTCTCAAGGCCTGGACCAGCCATCCTTTGGCTTCCCCAATTGAAAGAAAGATTGAGAAACAAAAACCCTCTTTGCTGGCTTGGAAGTGTATGATCTTTTCTGGAACTGTGCTATTCTCCATATTCCTCTCGCCTTGTGTCTTTTGCTCATCGAGCCACTGCCATCGAGCCCACTTGTAAGCTGCCCGGAGAAGGCCGTGCGTGATCTTCTAAGACCCAACCCCGTGCGCGTTATCGGTAGGTGTAAGCTTGGCCGATTCTCGCCCAGAGCCCTTACTGACCCGTGGGTAATGACCGGCCTGGAATACCGAGAAGGCCTGCTATCGAGCCTGCCGAGCCCATATTACATGGTGTCCAAGGCTGTTTGAAACCAAAGGAGCGTAGCCGTGCCAACTTCATCATCTGCCCCAGGCATATTTGGACAGAAATGTAGAGGCTGAGGCTGCGTGGTCCGTCACGGTTGGGGGGGGGGGGGAAGAGACGACTGTCGTCACCAGGACCGGCATATGTATCTGGAGCAGGTCCTGAGAGAACTGTATCAAGTCGCTGTTGTTTCGAGGCATATCAAGCACTCTCTAACTGCAGGCTATGTCGCAGCAGTCTGAGCTACCATCTCTGGTGTCTCTATGCGCAACTCGCGAGCGGTCTTGCCGGTGAAGTATACATCATTCCTCCTGCTTGCCCAAGAGAAGAAAAAAAAAAAGGCTTCGGAGAGCGCACCTCTTTTCCATCCCCCCCCCCCCAAATACTTTCTCTTTTCTTTCTTTGCTTTTTCATTTCTTTTTTTTTTTTCCATTGTTGCTCGCTTTCTCTTAATGGAAAGATTGGAAGGGAGAAAAGGGCGGGCGATGCAAGGAGTTGCAGAGAACGCTAGTGATCGGCGCTTCAGGGGGGGGGGGGACAGACGCTGTGCTGAGTGGTCGTTCCGACTCGGGTCAGGGTTGCACCAGTCATTGCGAATGGATGTTCCCATCTAGTGAAACATCCAAGATCTCCTGAATTGGTCGAGTAAAGACATCAAAGCACACTTAGATGCGAGGCAGGTCGGAGGAGGGGGGGGCACTGGTTGCTTTGAGGGCTCGTGGAAGTGGCCCCAGCACGGCAATACCGGGACTGGCACAACTGGCGCCAGCTGCCAGGCCCGCCCCGCTGTTGGTGAACGCGCCGTGCGAAGCCGGAGACTCAGTCAAGTCAGGGGGCCTCGTCATACCGTACGGCCTGGCGTGATATGCCACACGCTCTCTCAGATCCCATACTTGGAAAGAATCCCACGAGGTATTGATCAAGCCCAATTCCTTCTTCTCCTGATCACTTACTCCCTTACCCTCAAGTAAGCAAAGGCCCGTTTTCGAGGAGTAGGCAGACGAGAGAATTCGCCAAACCCGGACGGGCCGCGGGCCAGAGCGCAAAAGAAACTCTCTCTCTCTCTCTTTCCCTCACTCTCGAAAGTAAAGCCAGCAGAACCACCACATGCCCTGACCCCGAGGAGAGAAGGACCAAAGGGAAAAAAAGAAAAAAGAAAAAAGAAAAAAGAGAAAAGATGTTCTCCTACATAGTCGGCCTCCTAGCATGCCTCGTCGTCTTTTACAACCCGCTGTCCCAGCTCCTCAACCCCTCGCCGTCATCCACCACGGCGCCGCAGATCCGCCGCACGCCGCGGCCCAGGATAGACGAGAGCCTGCTGGCCCTGGACGACTGGCGGGGGAACCTGAGCTGTGCGGCAGACGGCGACGCGTACCGCGTGCACGTGTTCTCCAAGGCCCCGCTGGTCGTCTATATCGAAGGGTTCCTGAGCGAGGCGGAGAGAGCGCATCTACTTGAGATCAGGTGAGTTATGGTTTCGGCACGACCGGGCCTTTTTTTTTCTTTTCTTTTTTTTTTCAAACCTCCTGTGAGCGAGAAACGCAGGGCCACACAGGTCAGGGGATGGCGGTGGGGGAGGAGAGGAGGAAGTTTCGTTTCCTGTGGGAAAGTTACCGGCAGCTTGGGCCTCCTTGCGTCTCGCTTGTCCTGATGAGGGAGGTGAGAATGTGGTGGACGGCTAGGATCCGGCTTGGCCATCCCGGGACGGTTTTGGAAACAAGATGACTTTGACGTATTATTATTATTATCATTATTTTTGTTCTTTGTTTCTATCATTACGACAATTATAACCCATGTGAAAGAGGATTTGGCACTACCAGAACTACGTTATACTGACCAGACCTTACCTTGGACATTGTCACAGTGAGCCCGCCTTTGAGCCCGCAACCATCACACACGATGGTGGTGCGGCCACGGAGCGTGACAAGACCGTCCGCGACTCGGAGGTTGCGGTAATCCCCCGGACCGAGACAGTCCGGTGCATCGAAGCTCGGGCGCGGGCCTTTCAGGGCTGGCGAGGGGAGCAGTGGATAGAGCGCCTTCGGACCCAGCGGTATCGCCCTGGGGGCCACTACAACCATCACTTTGACTGGAGTTCGTCCTACGGGGGGTGGGGTCGCGTGAGCAGCTTCATGGTCTGGGTCGACGGCTCATCTGATGATCCAGACGACACCCTCCAGGGTGGCGGCACTGAGTTCCCATTGCTCAGCAAAGCGGGTCTCGACGAGAGATGGTGCCGCTTCATTGAATGTGGCACAAGTACTAGATCGGAGAAGGGCCTTGGTCCTCCTGATGCTGCTGCTGCTCCTGCTGCTGAAGATAAGCATAGTGCTGACGCCACCGAGGCGAAAAACCAAAGAACAGAAGCCAAGGCCGGGGATGATGCCGGATCTGGCCCTCGTCAGGAGGATGAGGATGTGGTGGTGTTCAAGCCTCTGGCTGGTAATGCCGTGTACTGGGAAAACTTCAGGCCTGACGGCACCGGTCGCGGCTGGGAGGAGGCCTGGCACGCCGGCCTTCCCGTGATTAGAGGAACCAAGGTCGGCCTGAACATCTGGACATGGGGGAGGATAGATTGAGACCGATACCCGGCAGGAAGGCTGTGGGAGGATGTCACGATAACCTCAGGGGTCCAGACCCATCCCGCGCACGGCTGAGAATTGACAAGGAGGACCGGGGGCTAGACCGACCATGCAGCTTTCACCGCCCGACAAAGAAGAACATTGTAGCCCGAGAGCCAGTCCATCCATCTCGGCGCTGATTGTTGCTCACCTGCCTTGTCGTTGTCGAGAGACGATCGCATCCCCCCTCCATTGGGACCCCCCTCTTCCTGGCCGCAGGTCACATCTCCTCCAGTCCCAGATAATCGACGTAACGCTTCCCTATCGCGGGAAGTAGAGAAGGGCGGAGCCACCAAGTCCCTGGACAATGTGCCCCGCCAGACGATCCTTCGATTGACCGGTCAGGTCCAACAAGTGCGAGTGTGTGTGTGTCTCAGATAGCACATGCTCGTCGTGTCGTATCGTGTCGTTCATCATAATCTTCGTCGTCTCGTATGTGGAGCAACTCCTGTGTTGACGATGCATCCTGTGTTATTTGCCGTGATTGCATCTCGCATGCCCCCACCCCGAAGTTGCACATCGGTATCCCATTTTTGTCCAAGCCACGATGCAATGTGCGGTAGAGCCTCAGAGGCGTGAGTGAGGAGAAGGCCAACCCCCCTTGCCGGCAGTGGCATGGCATGGCATAATTAGCATACACACACACACACACACACACACACACGAGCCGTCCGAGGGCCCTGTTTCTGTTACATCACAAGGCGCGCCTCCCGCGTGCCTCGTGCCTCCCGATGACACCCTCTCATCTGCACGAACCAACCACCACGACCCCTCCAACCCAGAAAAAAACCGGACTCGAGGCGCAGATGGCTGCGGGCGCACGCGTGACGGCCCCGGCCGCCCGGGGAGAAAATTCGAGATTGCGGCGCCGCTTGCGTTTGTGGTGTGTTTTCCCCATGGCATCCCATGATTTTCAAGCCCGTCAGATCACACCGCGGCGATAGCGAAGAAGAAAAAAAGAAAAAAAAAATGGCGTGGGCCCTGGATCGGGTGAGGCAAAAATGGCGACCAGACCCTGATCCCCCCCCCCCCATCATCACCTGAATATACCCACGATGTTTCCAAAGGGGGGAGGGGGGCTTACAGGACCCTAGGGCTTTTGTGGTCGGAACCAGCGCCACCAGGAGCCAATGGAGCAACCCTGAGGCTTATCAGGGTCGATTGCGTGATCGAGAAGCGAGCCAAAGGCGCTGCATTGTCGAGAGACCAACAGAACCGGATATGTAGCAGGGCTCTTCCGCACCTGCAGGGTGGCTCCTCGAGCCCTGGTCCAGCATGTGTGATACATCACAGCGCCTTTTTTTTTTTTTGGTGTGTCTTCTTCCGCTTTCTTTCTGCCTGGTGCTGTTTTCTCAAATAGACTCCCGAGACCCCCGTGTGTGGCTCTTTTTCGTCCTCTCCAACGGCGGATGTCGTCCTCGGGCCTGGACAGGGACTAGTTCGGGAGGCGCACTAGTTCCATAGCGGCGAGGGAGCTGCATTTCTTGTTCATCCTCCTTTTGTCTTTTGGTCTGTTTTTGTACTGTTTCTAGATGCACGCTTATCTAGGTCGATCTGTTTTCGTGATACAATTCCGAAGGGAGGGCGGCAGAGACAGTCTGCGGTTATGCGGCCATCGGTGCGGCAGCAGCCTTACGATATGTAGAACGGTGAAGCTGTATGGGCTGCGCCGCATGTCGTAGAGGGGAGTAGCTCGTATGCAGAAGAGGGCTCCTTTTCACTGGCTTGCCCTGTCTGTGCAGATAGACGATGGACTGGACTGGACTGGACTGGAACTGTCTCAAAGGTTCGACGAGGCGAGCATTGCGCATAACTTTTGTTTGTGTGTGTGTGTGCGTGCGCGCGCGACTGTAGTCATGATTCTTGTGCTCTCTTGTGCCTGCGGAGTTTCTTTTCTTCCCCGAGGGGATCGTGGGTCTTCTGCTTAGAAAAAAAAAATAGAGATGTCCTTGTCACGATTCAGACTGCAGCGGACATCGCAATAGAGTCTCCCTGCGTCGAGATGTGTCAGTCAATCGTCATCTCTCTTTGCCACACTCGACATCATGTCTGTAGTCAGTCATGTTTTCCTCTCGTCAGCGTGAGATCCTGCTCGTGAACAAGCACGACACAGACCCACTCCCTCTCATTCTTTCTCCCTTTTCTTCTTTCGAAAAAACCTTGTGGTCGTCGGTGGGAGGCTGCGGGTCGATATGTACATGCTCAGAAGAGAGAAGGCGGCAGTCGGGCGGCTCGTCGGTCGGCAAAGCATCCCAGCGCGACGGCAACGACATCGAGACCTGGGATTATCGAGATCAACAGCCGTTGTCGAAGTACCTCTCTGCCCGGAAGCTGGCCTCGGCCGCACTCTTGCTGCATGGATCCTTGCACGGCCTCGGTCCAGCGCCTCTGTGCCGTCTCAATCTGTTCTGGGCCCTGCGGAGTTGGTGGTAGCAGGTGTGTGTTGGGGTGGGAAGGAGAAATGGAGACTGCACCTGTGACTCGACTTTTGGTGCGGGTTTGTATGGGGACACAGGTACCTGCCCCCCAAGAATGGTTGTTGCCCAGCTGTTAAGGACCCATACACGTGGGTACCTCGATTGCATCACGGCATCCGCATCCGCAGCGGGAACCCCCACTAACACGATCCGCCCTGGCTGCCCAGGCTGGAGATAGGCAAGGGTATCCCAAGTACTGTCGCCAGTCGAGAGCAGGAGACGAGGTGCCCCAGCGATATGGCCTGCACTGATGGGGGCGACCCCCGGCTCTATCCCGGCTAAGTCAATACCCATCCTGGCAGAGAGACCTCGAGGACAAGAAAGATGCTTGAGGCACGAAGGTACTAGTAGGAAAACTTGACAATTGGAAAATACAAAAATGTGGTAGTGGTCTGCAGAGTCGCCATGTACCTCGGACAGCGCAGGATGGGCGCAGTCGCACCAAGACTAGAGCTGCAAGATACCTTCTCAGCTTACCATGTGGAAAACAGGCCCCCGTATCTGGTAGGCTCTGCGGACAGGGGTCATCTCGAGAATGACGTCCTGACTTCCAGCCCCAAGTGACCCATGCTACCTTGCATCAACTAGCATACATCCCAAACCGCTTTCCGGCAATACGATGGCCCTCACCTCTGGGGCCGCGCCTGGCCAAGTCTCGGCTTTACAAAATGGGTTCAGACAAAGTACTGTGTGCTATGGTGAGAAGAGGAGAAGAAAAAAGTGAAAATTGAGTTAGCACATTTGCAAGGTATCTGGCATAGGCTATCGGTCGTGGGTGCCTTGTACCTTTTTTTTTCCTTCGACCCCGTCGTACCGGGAAGGAGAAAGGGTGGGTGGGCTTCCGAATTCCCATGGTGACAGACTGGTCGTGGCTATTGCTCTCTCGCCCGCGCGCAGATAGATACTCTGGACCAGTCTGTATATAAATATTATTTTCATCTTCCCAGACATCAGGTTCTCGTGGTGTTGCTCTCTCCCTCTCCTCCCTAGTGTTCAGCCTCTTCCCATCTTCCTCCCACTTCGTCCTCACCACATACGTGCCCCACAACTCTGCCTTGGGGGATAGTCATCCGAAAATAAAAACAAACAAGAGAGTCTCTTTGTCTTTTCTCGTTGACTTTATATACATCCAGTCCTGCAAAGGAGGGAATCAGCACCTATACATATTTATACAGATATCCACACAATCACACCATCGCCGTCAACATGTCGAATCGGCCTATATTTATGGCAACGCACCCTCGTGCGTGCTCAACTGCATTTGAAAGAGTACGTTCATCACCAATCAATTTAGCCCTTACCATGGCATTGGGACCAAGGCGGCCCGTTATTTCTTCAGGGTCCCCGGCGGGCAAATAGACTGCCATGTGTTTCGCGAGAGAGACATGGCAACTCGTAGCCCTGAGATGGCGTGCTCACCAGTAGCGCACCTTCCAATGTAAATCAGAAAGCAAAGAAAGGGTTTAAAAAACCCTGCCAGATGCGTCCAGGATTTTCACCGCTAACAATTGGATCTTCAACTCTACTCTTTTAGGTCTTTATGACACGCCGCGACATCCTGCAGTGTGCCCATGAACCGTTTGGAGATGCTTTCTACTACGGCCCTGAGCGCCTGTCGGAGCGCTTTGCCGACGATGAGGAGGCCAGGGCCCAGAGCGGCTTCTCCAAGTCCACCTACAGGACCGTCATGGACCGTCTCGAGAAGGACGGGAGTGAGGTTAGTCCTGTCCATCTCTGCTACTCTGCGACAGAGTGCACAACACACACGCACGCACACATCATCTTGAAACGGAACAAGAAAGAAAATTGGTGCCTCCTCATTCATGCTGACCAGAAGAACCACAGGGCAAGCGGGTCTTCATCAAGGACATCGCTCACTACCTCCTCCCGCCCCATGGCAAGGAAGCTCAGCTCGCGCCCTCTCTCCTGGGCGGCCACGCCTTGACCGACGCTCCCGAGGTCGACAACAACGCAAACACAAACAGCCACAACGGCTCTGTCTCAAGTCACACAAACGGTTTCGTCAACGGCCCGACGAACGGGGACGCGGCTTCCAACGATGCCACCGCACACACCACAGGCCACGTCAACGGCCCCACGAACGAGGAGGAAGAGAACCCTACCGTGATGCCCACCGACATGCTCCGTGGCTTCCACTGGACCTTCCTCATCCGCCACCCCCGCCGCTCCATCCCCTCATACTACCGCTGCACCGTCCCGCCTCTGGACGCCATCACGGGCTTCCATGAGTTCATGCCCACCGAGGCCGGGTACGAGGAGCTGCGCCAGCTGTTCGACTACCTCCTGGCCCAGAACATCATCGGCCCCAAGAAGGCCGGTGAGAAGATCCCCGTCGACGAGGCCCTCAACGGCTCGGGCTCCGAGACCAGCTCCGTGAACGAGGACGCCCCGAGGCGCGCCGCCATCACTGTGATCGATGCCGACGACCTGCTGCAGAACCCCGAGGCCATCCTCAAGGTCTACTGCGAGGAGGTCGGCATCGACTACACCCCCAAGATGCTCGAGTGGGGCGACGAGGCCAACCAGAAGTACGCGGCCGACGCTTTCGAGAAGTGGTATGGCTTCCACCACGACGCCATCGACAGCAAGTGTCTGAAGCCCAGACCCCATGGACATGTACGTTATCCCCCATCTCAAGGCCACTGCCATTGAGCCACACATGAGAGACAACCAGACACAAAATGACTGACTCTTGTTTTCCTTTCTGCAGAAAACTCCCACCATCGAGGCCGAAAATGCCGAGTGGCGTGAGAAGTTCGGCGAGGAGGCCGCCAAGGTCATCAGGGAGACTGTGGATGCCAATACTGCCCACTATGAGTACCTGAAGTCCTTTGCCATCAAGGCCTAAGCGATAATTGATGATGAGACGAAATCATGCATCTTGTATTCTGTGTTTTGGGAGGAAATTATCCAGAGAAATACTCTCTTGCATACGGGAGGCTTGCGATTGCTCTTTGGTCTCTTTTATTAAAGTCTGGTATGCATGCGCCCACCGCGCGGCTCTCTTCCTGCACAGCATTTGTTTTGGTCTTTTACCTACAGCCATGGAAGTGAGGGGGGATTTCTCCCCCTTTGGTCTCTAGCGTCAAACATGAAATAAGACGTTTCAGCGGAAGGTTTATTCCCTCGAACAACAACGATGTCTCAAGAAAGAGCTCTGCTTGATACTGCGCCTTCGACATAAGCCGCCCATAGGGGTCCCTAGTATACTCTGTTCAAGAAGCTGGCTCCCCAGTCATATCCCATATAGCACAGCTCCCCGCCCACGTACCCCCCTCCAGTGTATAGTCTGGATTGTAATCACCCCATGTACTATCCTGCGCACACGATTGCGCAATCGCCGTGTACAGATACTGAAAGCATTGATCCAGCCCGAAACTTGCAAACTCCAGCTTCTGGTCACCCGCCGCCGTGCCCGGGTCACACGAGTCAACATGAAACAGGACGGTCAGAGCGATATCGCCGCCGTCCTCGGCCGCGCCTGAGACCTTGCCGGGCGCGGGCGCGGCGGTGTCGGCGCTCAGCACGACCTTGTTGGAGACCAACGAGCTGCAGTAGGCGGATGCGGCGGAGGAGGCCTTGGGGGCGCTGAAGCGGACGAGCTGGGGCTGGCTGCCTGCGTCGACCTTGTTGCACACTGGGGACTCGGTCCCGCTGTCGGGGGTGGCCGAGGGGAGATGGGCCTGGGTGCAGGAACCCTCGATCTGGTTGCCTTGGCAGGCGTTGGCGGTGTTGGCTGTTGAGGGTTTGGTCGTTGATGCTTTGGCTGTCGATGTTTTGGCGGTTGTGGAGGATGCCTTGCTGGATGTTGAAGGGTGGTGATCCGTAGAGGAGGTGGAGGTGGTGGTAGTGGTAGCTGCTGATGACGAGCTGGACGATGGCGCTGGGCAAGAATCTCGTCGTTTGAGCTTTTTCGTGCGGGTCGTATCCCAAGAGAAGGTAAAGGTATATTCCCAAGAGAACGTGGTGCCAGTGCCGGTGGGCAGATAGTGGTTGTTATGAATTGTCATTAGGTTCCAAAAGCCTTCCCATTCATTGTAGTACTGACCAGCCTTGTCATTCTGCCACACACCCGGGAGATCAAAAGAGTCGCGGATCATGGGCTCGATGCGGGTGGTCCAAAGCTTGGTCAGATACGCTGGAGGGGTGTTGATTTGCGGTTGAATCGTCTTGGTCATGAAGTCTTTGTAAGCTGCGGCAATGCCGCTGGGAAATGTGGCCGTGTAAGCTGCAGTATTGCCGTACATGTTTGATGGGTTGGTGTTGATGTCCTGGTCAAAAGCTTGTCTGTGTGATCATTATTTGTTAATCTGTGAGTTTAGGACATGCAAGTAAAGATAGAAGGGCGCGATGATAGACCAGCATGGGCGACTTTTGATATAGACGCCGCAAAAGACCAACTTACAGCTCTTTATAGATGGCGTTGTTGGTTCGATCAATCAGGTCAAGCATGTTATCCGTCTTCATTTCCAGGACACCGTAGAGAACAGTCTGCCAGTACTGGATCATCACGCGGAGAGCATCGTTGGCAGACCGCGGACCGCCCTTCGAGCTGCCGCCGGTCTGCCACTGCCAGCCAGTCCCACTAGCCGGTATCACCCAGTTCGGGTCGTTGACAAACGACTGACTGAACGGTGCGCTTCCTGGATCCGTAAAGAACATGCCCTTGGCGTCGCCGTTCAGATACTGCGACATTGCGACAAATCGCAGGTTCGCGTTGCTGCCGAGCTGGTCCCAGACGTCTTGGATGAGGCCGACCTGGCAGGCTGTCTGGAAGAAGTACTGGTTCATCTGGTTACATGTCAGCGTGTTGGGCGCATTCGTGGAGCTGATGACGCTGTCGAAGAACTGCTTGAGCCAGGCCTTCTCATCTATATGGAAAGTGGTCAGATATCAACGGGAGGCATGAAAGATAGAGAGAGGGAACACAAGAAAAAGACAAGAAAATAAACACGTACAAGCATGATCGAGACTGGCATCATTGTTGTTGGCATGACTTTTTCCTGAAAAGTCTGACCACTGCGGTGCATTTGCAAAATCGCTGGCGCTTAACCGGGTAGTGGTGAAGACGCAGCCAATAGAGGTAGCTCGGTCATATCGCGAGATGGTCGTATATTTCTGAGCCATGTTGCCTGCTATCTCAGGGTTCAACATCTGAGCGTTCACGGCAGGCCAGCCAGGCCGGGTGAGAGGCTGGCTGGCAGGCGTGGCGAGTGCGCATCCTCCCAGCGTGGAGATCTTGGATTTAACTCCCCTCTTTTCGAGGGGTGCCATGGTGATGCGACCGGCAACTGCGCGCTTGCGGTAGTCGGGCGTGGGGTCTGGGCCAGACGTATTGTAAGAGGGAACAGCGGAGCCTGGCGCCGAGGCCTTGACGCAGCCTGCGTTGCATAGCGTCTGTGTGGGCGGGCTGTTGGTTTGAGAGATAATGTTTGTGGGCGGCGTGCATACTGTGCCGTTGCTGGAGACCGTCGTTGTGGTTCCCTGGGCGGAGCAGGCTGATGTTGTCCGTGTGCATTTGGTAGTGTACGATGAACAGGAGGAGGATGAGCTGGAGGCGGTCAGAGCACAGCTGACAACACAGTCAGAAGCAGTGTGGGTGGCGGAACAGCTGGATGTAGAAGAGGTTCTGGTTGATGTTGAGTCTGTCTTTGACGTCGTGGTTTGTGTTGATCTTGTCTCCGAAGACGTGGCCTCTGTTGTAGATTTCGACGACGATGTACTGGTCCCTGCCGACGTCGTCTCCGAGGTCGTGGTCTTTTTCTCAGATTTTGACGACGTTTTTGTGGTCTGCTTTGCAGATTTGGACGACGATTGGTTATCATCATCAATCTCAGGTGGTGTAGTGCAGCTGCCGACCGAGATGCCAAGGACCTTGATACAGGGCATATGAAATTTTGGCAGACCAGGAAGATCGAACTCGACTTCAGGAACTGGAGGCAGGTTCCACAGCTCAACGCCACGGCCGCCTCCGACGATAATGAACGGCACAAGTGTTGTGGAGGAATGCGAATCCGTTGTGGTGATCCACCGGTTGACCGTCAAGGACGGATCCGAAACAGTGATGCCTGTGAAATCGGCAGGGACAGTTGTCACAGTCGCAGTGACCTTGTCAGAGGATTCGTGTGTAGCAGACGTGTTGTCCTTGGTGTGGGAGTCCGAAGAAGTTTGAGTAGTACTTTTGATAGACTGGCTTTCTGAGGATGTCTTGACAGCACTGATGGTGGTGGATTGACTTCCTGTCTTGGAGCCTTTTGTGGACTCAAAGCCTGTAGAAGTAGTAGTGGTGGTGGTGGCCGAATTCACAAGCGAAGTCGAAGAATTGAACTTGGAGCTCATGCTGGAAGGAGACAGAGTTGTCGTCACTGACGAAAGTAGAGTTGCAGAGGAAGTTGCTTTGGTCTTGGAGGAAGAAAGACCGCTGGTTGTAGAGTTGGCCGATGAGACCAGTCCTGTAGAGGCCTTTGTCCCTGTCTTGGACGAGATATCGGTTCTTGTAGAGCTGTCTGAGGCATCCAGGCCTGTCGAGGTAGTCGTTCTCGGCGAAGATCTTGTGCTTCCGGTCGTTCTTATAGAGGATGTGTGACTGGAGGTTGTAGTTCCTGAAAGACCTGTCTTGGAAGAAGTTCCAGTACTTCCTGATGTATTTCGAGAAGACGTTTTCTGAGTGGATGTTGTGTTTACAGTAGATGATGTCCCGGTAGAGATACTACTTGATGTCTTGTGAGTGCTTGTAGCTTCGCCGGTATTTGAAGTCTGGTCGCTGCTTGACGTTGTGTCACTGCTTGACACCGTGACACTCTTTGAAGTCTTGACATTGCCTGAAGTCTTACTGCTTGAGCCTTTGACGTTGCTTGAAGTCTTGTCGTCGCTGGAAAGTTGCGGGTTCTCGGTTGGCAAGAAGCTGGGCTGAACAAGGGGCACTCCATCAGAAGCTGTGGGGATGTTCCAGCCGATGCCTCCTGGTCCAATATCGTAGCTATAAGTGAAGAGCGTAGAGGAAGGGTCATTGGTTACGGTAAAGAGAGTCTCGGTATAGATGGTCGAGGAAAGGTTGGCAAATTCAGAACGCGTGGTTGGGAAGAAGGTTTCTGTCCTCCCATCGGATGTCTCGGTGACATTTGGGCTGTTTCCAGTGGATGAAGGACCTGCGCTGAGCGACTCCGCCGAGGCAAAGAGTGGGAGGGAAAAGGAAAGCAAGAGGGAGCACAACGAGTATGGTGATAACGACATATTGGATTACTATTCTTGCGATATAATTATCAGATACATATTTACGATGAGAACCTCTTGGGAAACATGAGAGGTCTCAAGCTCTTTTAAGATCAGCGACGAGGCTTGGAGGGACATGTCTCTTGATGCTAAGACACCAATATTGCAACTGATTTCTCATGGCACACACAGTAACCAATAGCTGGAAGAATCCCAAGGCCGCACTGGTCGACATCTGTTCTGAAGGCCCAGTCATGAGACACGCGCGATGCTGACAGGCTGGCCTAGGGCGGAAATTCTAATTATTTCACCGGTCCTTCGCTTGACTAAGGGTTGTAGAGAAGAATGCATGAAGAAGAAGGGAAGGAGGAACAGCATGTTTCTGGCGAGAATGTTGTGAGACGGCTTATAATTAAGGAGTATACATGCTGAGGCTGATTCTGGCCGTCACATTGGGCTGCATGGTCGGCCCCTCTCGACCTCCAATGTTGGCGCGCATAATGCTTCGGGTTATTGTGAGATGAAAGGCACAAGGCAGCATCCTTCTTATCATGCTTTATATGGTTGGAGTCTAGCTCCGTGGTCAAGCCACCATTGGAGGCTTGAATTGACCAATGTAGCACTACACAGCGTTGATTATTCTAGGTAAGCTTAAATGCGAGTGAGACGTCTTGGTTGGATTCCTTGAAACCCGCCCCCATAAGTACGGCCAGCTTTCTGCGCACACCCTATTTGATTTAAAATTAGACCAACGTCGCATCATCTCGATTCGACGACGCCACATTAGACATCTACATCACTGCTCAACACATCATGAAATAACTTTTGGCACGCAAACAAAATACCACCAGCTTCAAGAGCACCAGCAGAAATAATCTACAGCGAAGACCACCTGCAAGACTTTGACTCACAATGGGCATCTCTCAGATCTACTGTGCCATATGCGGTGCCCCAATGCTTAGCAGCGGCCTTGTGTACGTCTTGCTGTTCATCTTGAGGGACCCATCTACCCTAACACATACTGACAAGAGGTGTAGGGAAAACGACTCCATGAGATGGCTGAACGAGACTGTGCTCTTGACCACCGCCCATCGAGTCCAGCAGGAGGGCGCCCTCCAGATTGACGAGTACTGCCCTCCAGGCTCCGGGTCCACGTATTCCTTCATCTTGGGCCCCCACCCACCACCAGAGGAGCAGAGAATTGTTCTCCGACTCGGTGCTGAACCGGAAGACACGGGTCGATTTCTTATTCAAGGTACGACCGAGATTCCTGCCGTGTCAGGTAAGCTCGTGACTGCTATGAGCGTCCATATCGACGAGCCCAGCCCACCTCCAGGACTGCCCAAACAGGGCGCCCCGCTCTACCTCCCCGTCCACCCAGCCTGCCTCCAGCTCGCCGACCGCTTCATCAACAGCACAGAAAAATCTCTCCACAGCGCCCAGACCGTTGCACAAGATGGCATCACGTCCGTCCGACAGCTCTGGGAGGTTCTGTATCGTCGACTGCCCGGGACTCTCCACAGCCGGGCTTGGGTGCTTCCCTCGCCACAGGAGTACTTCGGCGGCAGGCTCTATCGCAACGTCGACTATGAGCCAGGCGATGACCCCGAGGCCGCTGAGCTGCATGAATGCGATCCGATACACATATCTGATCTCACTGCTTTGATCCTGCAGAATCTCAAGCCACTTGATGCAGAAAGCGGTATCAGCAGCCAAGACAGCGACGAGGACCTTGAAGCTCTCATTAATACGCCCTGGCTCTGGGATATTGACGCCAAGGTCGTGCTCGAAAAGCAGAGGACCGGGCACTGGGACTGGGCGCATCTTGCTCGTGAGCTTGCTCATGAGAGCATCATTGAACCATACGCGTCAGGGGACAGTGGTAGCCTCCAGCTCAGCTTGCAACTGCGCAATCGGCGGCGGATCTGGCGCCTCCTGGAGGAAGCACGTGTCGGCGATGTTGAAACAAGAGAGGAGCAATTGAGGGCAGAGAAGTAGAAGGTAAAGAGAAGAGGGGTTGCAGGGTGATCGAGCGCCATCCCACCGCTTCGAGGGCGAGAATTGGCAGATTGGGGCCTTGTCCCGGAGAAGGAAGACCTGTATGAGCACGCTGTAACCAGTGCGTCGCAGGATGTCGAATAAATGCAGGACGGGAAAGCATATCGTAGTGCCACCTGCAAGCGCTGCCCACCCCCAGTCAAACGCCAGCATTATAGAGTGCCAAGCACATATGCGTATCTTCTTTTCCCACCTGTTGGACTCGCAAAGCAGATGATGCCTCATATGATAATACAGTATCTGAGCTGATGCCTCATATGCCAGTCGTCTACGGTCTGGCATCCTGGCCGGGGTTGCCAGACTTTCCACCCAGCCAGCCAAACCAGCCCTTCTGCTGTTCTGACTCGGCCGTCTGTCCTTCAACGGGCTCCTGCTTCTCTACAGCCTCGCCCTCCAAGGCCCCTGCGTTTCCGGCACCCGCCTCTGCAGAACCCTTGATGCTCTTGTCGCCCGCTGCCGATTTGTCCCCTTGCTCGGGAACTTCCTCTCCTTGCCCTAGGATCTCTCTTGTGCGCCAGTTCCAGACCTTGACACCTTCTGGCAGACCGACTTCGTGTTCGACATTCTCGGACCACTTCCGTGCCCAGCAGAGGTCGGCGTCGTTGGCCCAGTAGACGGTGGCCTTGTGAAGTCTCTTTGGTGGTTCTGCTGGCTTGGCCTGCTTCTTGGATGCCTTCTTGGTCGCCGTAGTCTCTGATGCCGTTGGGGCATCAACAGCCGGGGCCGCCGCATCCACCACGGCACCCTCTGCAGTGTCGACCTCGCCCTCAACCGCCTTCGCCGCCTCCACTGCAGAGTTCTCCACCGCCGGAAGAGGCTCCGCAGTCCACATCAGGTTGCCCCTCCCGGCACCTGCCAGCACGGCGGCTATATCCGCCACAGCGTTGGGCTTCTGGTTGTGAATCTTCTCACCCCGGTCTCTCCGGCTCAGCTTCTGGAACTCCTTGGCTTGCCATCCCCATTCCAGCTCGTGGAGCGCCCTGAACTCGCGTAGCTTCTGGAAGACGCTCCGGCCCACGACACCCTGCCCGCTCCCGAACCGTATCATGCATAGCGGCTGCCAGTAATCCTCACGAATGACAGGTGGTTTTTGTTTCTTGACGGTGAAGGGGATCTGTGAGAGGTACTTTTGGGAGTCGCGCTGTTGGTTGAAGAAGAAGGTGGGATGTCAGCTCATGACATTTCGACAGCTGCTACTACTGACTGGCCCTATGGGAGCCCAGTATTGCAAACCGTACGATGGATTCTGGTAAACGTACTTGTAATCTCGGCTCATGTGAATATATCACCATGCCGTTCTCAATGTGGTTGAAGACATATATGCTCTCGCCGTGGCCGCGCCCGAATCCCGCCAGGTGGTACTTCTTCCTCCGGAATCTTGTCTTGGAATGGGCCTGTCTTATGCTGGTCCTGGAGATGCCAATCGACAGGCTGTCGAGTATGCTGACCAGCGAAGCCGGTGTGGAGGTGTTCATGGTGGCTTTGCCCTGTGTGCAGTGGTGGGCAGGGCTGATTGAGCGGCGCGCGCAGTCGAGCATCACCATCGCGATGCTTCTCTCGAGGCGCGAACAAATTTCCATCCACCCCGGCTCGTCTTAGCTAAGCAGACCGCTCCACCGTTGTTGGGGCTTGGGCCTGTGGGTACCCCCTGCCGCATGAGAGGTTTCTTGGTTGGAGGCAGGCACCTTCAGCCGCACCGTACCCCGCTCCCTGTGGCTGGACCTCTCCCTGTGGCTACCACACAGCCACGCTACGTCCCTCCCCGGCACAGTGGGAACCCCTGTAGCCTGCCCGGCCCACGCCTGCCAAGTTGGGCGTAAGGCCTGCTGGAGCTTGGAAGCATCCAGATCCTTCCACCAGGCACTCGAAGCAACCAGTGACGTCGCGACCTTGCCAGAGTCATCCCACCACTACCAGACTGTGCCAGCCTGTGCTAGCCTCAGCAAGAATCACCTCTCACCTGCATGAAAGCTCGTCCAAGAGGTTCTCAGCAAGTCTACGGCCCCACAGGGAAATCAGGATAAAACTATTCTGACTCTCCGGGTCTGCACTTGATTCTTCCCCTCTTTCTTTTCCAACAAACAAACACAAACCAGCACGATTTGCGCATCGTTGCTCAGTAACAACCAAGCCACAGTCGCGCACACACTTTCTTTCCGTCCACACGACCACAACGTTTTGATACCCACGTATTTCATTTCTATTCTGTTGTTTTCCCTTTCATCACCAAGCCGTTCATCATGAATTCGAAGATGGAATTCACCGACAGGGCCAAGAAGGCATTGGAGGATGCCATGGCCCTGGCCGAACAATACGCCCACAGCCAGCTGCTCCCCATCCACCTGGCTGTCGCTCTCCTCGAACCCCTCCCAGACCAGTCCAAGGACCAGCAGAACGGTCCTCAGGGCAACCAACACACCCTGCTACGACAAGTCGTCGAGCGAGCACACGGCGATCCTCAGCTCTTCGACCGAGCCCTCAAGAAGACGCTCGTCCGCCTGCCCAGCCAAGATCCACCTCCAGAGAATGTCTCCATGGCACCCAGCTTCAACACTGTCCTCCGCAAGGCAATGGAACTACAAAAAGTGCAGAAGGATAGCTACATCGCCGTTGACCATCTCATCACGGCGCTTGCCGAAGATGGCAGCATTGCCAACTGTCTCAAGGAGGCCAACATCCCCAAAGCAAAACTGGTACAGGAAGCCGTGCAGACCATCCGCGGCACGAAGAGGGTCGACTCCAAGACCGCCGACACCGAGGAGGAATCCGAGAACCTGGCCAAGTTTACCATCGACATGACCGCCATGGCGCGGGAAGGCAAGATCGACCCCGTCATCGGTCGAGAGGAGGAGATTCGGCGAGTCATCCGGATTCTGTCCCGCCGTACAAAGAACAACCCCGTCCTCATTGGCGAGCCAGGTGTTGGCAAGACAACTGTCGTGGAGGGTCTGGCACAGCGGATCGTCAACGCCGATGTACCCGACAATTTGGCCCAGTGTAAGCTGCTCTCGCTGGACGTGGGCGCCTTGGTCGCTGGTTCCAAGTACCGAGGCGAGTTCGAAGAGAGGATGAAGGGCGTGTTGAAGGAGATTGAGGACTCGAAGGATATGATCGTTCTCTTCGTCGACGAGATTCACCTGCTCATGGGCGCTGGCTCCTCTGGTGAGGGCGGCATGGACGCGGCCAACCTGCTGAAGCCTATGCTGGCCCGAGGCCAACTTCACTGTATCGGTGCCACCACTCTCGCCGAATACCGCAAGTACATCGAGAAGGATGCCGCCTTCGAACGTCGTTTCCAACAGGTCCTTGTTAAGGAGCCCTCGATTCCCGAGACCGTCTCCATCCTGCGAGGTCTGAAGGAAAAGTACGAGGTCCACCATGGTGTCACCATCGCCGACAGCGCCATTGTCGCTTCTGCCAGTCTTGCTGCTCGGTATCTCACCTCTCGACGACTGCCCGACTCTGCCGTCGACCTCATCGATGAGGCTGCGGCAGCTGTCCGGGTAGCCCGGGAGTCGCAGCCAGAAATCATCGACTCCCTGGAGCGGCGCCTGCGCCAGCTCAAGATTGAGATCCACGCCCTGTCGCGCGAAAAGGACGATGCATCCAAGACACGCCTGCAACAAGCCAAGCAGGATGCCGCAAACGTCGAAGACGAGCTGCGGCCCCTGCGCGAAAAGTACGAGAGCGAGAGGAAGCGCGGCAAGGACATCCAGGAGGCAAAGATGAAGCTCGATCAGCTGAAGGTCAAGATGGAGGACGCCAGCCGCATGGGCGACACTGCTCGTGCTGCCGACCTCCAATACTATGCCATCCCTGAACAGGAAGCCAACATCAAGCGCCTGGAGCGGGAGAAGGCTGCTGCCGATGCGGCTCTCCACGACAACAGTGGTGACGGCGGTTCCATGATCACTGACGTCGTCGGACCTGACCAAATCAACGAGATCGTGTCTCGCTGGACCGGCATCCCCGTCACCCGACTCAAGACTTCGGAGAAGGACAAGCTGCTGAAGATGGAGAGTGCTCTTGGAAAGGTTGTCGTTGGCCAGAAGGAGGCTGTGCAGGCCGTCTCAAACGCCATCCGTCTCCAACGGTCCGGCCTGAGCAACCCCAACCAGCCACCAAGCTTCCTGTTCTGTGGCCCTTCTGGAACAGGCAAGACGCTGCTCACCAAGGCCCTCGCGGAGTTCCTCTTTGACGACCCCAAGGCCATGATCCGGTTCGACATGTCCGAGTATCAGGAGCGCCACGCCCTTAGCAGAATGATTGGTGCGCCTCCCGGATACGTCGGGCACGATGCTGGTGGCCAGCTGACCGAGGCTCTCCGCCGCAAGCCGTTCTCTATCCTTCTGTTCGACGAAGTTGAGAAAGCTGCCAAGGAGATCTTGACTGTCCTGCTCCAGCTGATGGATGACGGTCGCATCACCGATGGCCAAGGGCGTGTCGTCGATGCCAAGAACTGCATCGTCGTCATGACGTCTAACCTGGGCGCTGAGTACCTGGCCCGCCCCAATGCAAAGGATGGCAAGATCGACCCGACCACCCGGGAGCTTGTCATGAACGCTCTGCGGAACTACTTCCTGCCCGAATTCCTCAACCGTATCAACTCGACCGTCATATTCAACCGTCTGACCAAGAAGGAGATCCGCAAGATTGTCGACGTTCGCATTGGCGAAATCCAGAAGCGTCTGGCCGATAACGACCGGCACGTCTTCATCTCCGTATCCGATGAAGCCAAGGACTACCTGGGCAACGCTGGATACTCACCTGCCTATGGTGCCCGGCCGCTGTCGCGCCTGATCGAGAAGGAGATCCTTAACCGCCTTGCGGTCCTCATCCTGCGGAACAATGTCAGGGATGGAGAGGCAGCGCGCGTCGAGCTGGTGGATGGCAAGATTACCGTCCTGCCAAACCACCCCGATTCCGACCTAGACGATGAGGACATGATGCTGGACGATGAGGAAGATGCCCTGGACGAGGTTGTCAAGGACGACATGGATGAGGACATCTACGACTGAGTTTTTCCGGCGAGGAGTTTCGCAAGAAAATGGTGTTGGGCGCTTGCATGATTATGAGCTACGAATATTGTAATTACAGCGTCATTCGGATGCGACATGGATTGGCGTTGAGGTTTTCTCATAGAGGAATGTTAAGGCTGCAAAGATCCTGGTAGATAGATAGTCTTAAATCATGATACATTACACATCACATTCGTGCCACCAATGCACTCTGATGCTAAGTATAAAGTGACGCACAGGCAGGCCAGATGACTAAATCAAAGCGAGACAGAGCGTCCAGAGATGGTCTGACACAACGCTGCCCTAGTTTGCTGGAAATCACTCTGGCGAATTTAATATCTGAAAAGATTGAGATATGTCTTGTATGACAATAACAGTGTCTGGGGGACGGGCTCATCGCTGGCTACTCCTGCGGGTCTTCTTTGGCGTTGGGGTTCGAAAGAGGGGGGGGGAAGGGGTTGTTGTTGAGTGACGAGCAACACTTCTATACAGAACCACCAGAATACTTCAGTAATTAATATAGTAGTGTCGATTGAATTTATTTTTTATAGACCTTGAAATTTTGGGCTGGACCAGAATTTCTGTAATGTATTTTTGTAGTGAGCTGACGGCCCCTAAAACAGCAACAAAGCAGTGCCCTATCTCTATTTGGTTCTGAATAGTGGCCAAATGCTGAAAGGACGTGATCAAACGGCCTCGCCACCCTCTGTCAACCATCCTCATATGTAACTTGTCAGTTCTATTAAATCAAATACCCCGACTCTGGCTCGTAATTCAGTTGTTCAACCGACTGAGGGATGCAATCGCAACTCAGGCTCGTATTCACTGAGCCAATACTCTTTTCCCTCCTCCCAGCTCTCTTCCTCTCTCTATCTCATGGACAGGCTGAAGGACACCGCCCGCCGCGCCCTCGCCCAAGTCGGCCAGCGGCACCACCAGTCCCTCCCAGCGACCGAAGATGCCAAGGACAGCGAGCGTCTGCTGGCGTCGCCCTCGCCGTCGGGAGACTCGGACCTGACGGTGTGCGACAAGAGGACGCGGGACCCCTCGTGCGATTGCGCCTGCCACCAGAGCCCGATCCTGGCACAGCCCCGGCGACGGCTGATGAGCGCTAGGATCAATCTATTTGCGAGCTTGTTCTGGCTGCTTGGTGCGCTGTTGGTTATTCTTGCGTTTGGGGGGAATAGGGGGACGCCTGCGAATGGGATCTTTGGGTGGTGTGAGTATTTATTCACTCTTTTTTGGGTCTCGTTTAGGAACCCCCCCCCCTCATCTCTCTTTTATTGAATACTGTTGACATTCCTTCCTTCCTAGCACCGGTTGTGGATGACCACATGTCGGAATATGTCGAGTATACGTTCCCTTATTTCGATATCGACCCCGGCCAAGAGCTGTGGAACAACAAACCCACATATGAGCAAGACGTGAGGTGGTATGAATCGTACAGTCAGTATGCCCCTTTTGTCCCTCCACCTCCCTCCACTCCTTGAGAAGGGAACCCCATCCTAAGCGACCTAGAATGACTGACTTGTGACTGTGTACGTCATCAAAGACTGGCTCACGGCCGTCCCAACCAAGGACGCGGAACAAATTCCCAACGGCACCGTCAAGATCCCAGGTGATGAGGAGCATAGCGTGAGTAGTCCTGTCGCCCTTCCCATTCCTAGACGGACATAAACTGACAGCTGCTGTGTGTCCACAGCTCGTGTGGCTCGGCGTCTTCCACGAGCTCCACTGCATCAACGTGCTTCGAAAGCTGGTCTGGTTCGAGTACTACAGTGTGATGGCGGATCTGGTGGCAGGGCGCAATAACATGAGAAACCATCTAAGTAAGTTCTCGACGGCCAATCTCCAAACTGGAGAAACCCGAAGGAATGATCCATGCTGACCAAGGTCCCAAAAAAAAAAAAAACCACACAGTCCACTGCGTCGACGCCATCCGCAAGGCCACCATGTGCCACGCCGACATAACCCCGATCCCCTTCTGGTCCAAGCCCGAGCTCAAGAACGGCGAGATCACGCCCATGTTCAAGATCCCACACACGTGCCGCAGCTACGACCGCGTGCGCACCTGGGCCGAGGAGCACCGGGTCCGGGACTTCAAGTGCACCGACGAGGTGACGTGCGGCGCGCTCAACGCCATCACCATGACGGTGCCGCCTGGGGATCCGCAGCCCACGCACTGGCCGGATCCGAACCCGGCAGGACCAGATGTATATACGGAGGAGGATAAGAAGATTCTGCAGTGTGATAAGAGCGTGTTGGACTGGTGCTGAGAATGAGATCTGGGTGTACCGTCTTCTGCTCTGAGATGTAGTACGGATCTGCTGATGGTGTGGTACTGCGGTGAGGTTGTGAGGCAATAAGTTTGGGTTGCTCGCTGATGGGTATGTATTTAGCGTAGAAACCATGAGTAGAAACCGTCCTACCTGAGGGATGACAGGACTATTGCTACACTTTCATCTCATCCACGTCTTGACCTTTTTTTTCTTTCTTAATATTTCTGATCCTTCTCTTTTCTTCACGATAATAAGCCGCCCCCATATTGAGACAAGGACGCTTCTCCCTCGGCTTACCCCGTATAAGTTACCCGATTCAGTCAACCCACTTACAAGCAGATTCCCCACAAACCTCCGCTGCCGGCGATCTGACTAAGAGGATCATCCCGAGGCACCGGCTTTCGGTGCGGAAGTATACGGGGGCCAAATAAGAGGGGTTTTGGATGTGCCGGCTGTCCCAAAAGTATTAAGGGTGGGGATCGTCAGACCACAGGACAAGGGAAAGAAAAAAAAAGACGGGCAAACCAAGTCTGCACCAGCAAGGAAGAAGAAGAAAAAGAAAGAAAAAAAAGAGAGAATCGAGGCGTGGCTGCCCAAACATCCAGAGCGAGACAACAAGAATTCCTAATACAGCTTGCTCCTTTTTTTCTTCTTTTTCTCCTTGTGATCGATTGCGAAAGAGATCTCAGTCAAGACAAAGCATACCATGGCTGAAAAGACCACCATGAAGGCCGTCGTCTTCGACGGCCCGCACAAGGTTTCGATCCAGGAACGGCCGGTTCCGAAGTGTAAGCTATGCCTTCGACCCCAATATCACGGTACTGGGACAAGGGGATGAGCCTAACTTGCGAGGCAGTGCAGAGCCCCGAGGACATCATCGTAAAGGTGCAGGCAACGGCCCTGTGCGGATCGTACGTTTGTTGTGCCCTTACATGCCCATTTCTCTTCTCTCTTCTTTCCCCCCTCTCGTGCTAGCTTGTTCGTGGGTGCGAGTGTGGTGTGTGCTGATATTGGATATCTCGGGGCGCCATAGTGAACTGCACGTCTTCAGGGGCCACCAGCCGTCCGACACGGGCTTTATAATGTGAGCAAGCTCTCATCCCTTCTAGAAGTTGTCTCGGAAAGCGAAGTGAAGTGCTTCACGCTCTGTAACAGAATATGCTAACGCTGTACACAGGGGCCATGAGTTCACTGGTATCGTCGTGGAAGCAGGCGAGAATGTAAAGAGCCTCAAGACGGGAGACAAGATTGTCTCTCCGTTCACAGTTACTTGGTACGCACGAATATGGCCTGAAATGGGTGACAAGTGACTGTGTCGGTAGCTGACATGCTTCCTTTTTGTTTCAGTGGGAAATGTTTCTACTGCCAGCACGGATACTCGTCCCGCTGCGTCGAGTCTCTTCTTTTCGGCTGTCCCAAGCTGTAAGTCGGTGGTGGCCCCCACATTCTCCGTATTCCCTATACAACAAGCCGGTTGTGCTGATGAGCTACATATTTCTTCAGAGACGGCGGACAAGC
Source organism: Aurifilum marmelostoma (assembly GCA_027559495.1). Lineage (NCBI taxonomy): Eukaryota > Fungi > Ascomycota > Sordariomycetes > Diaporthales > Cryphonectriaceae > Aurifilum > Aurifilum marmelostoma. Next base: position 1,328,549 of record JAMXSV010000007.1, on the reverse strand, counting down.
CGAGTACGTCCGCGTACCTCACGCAGACGGTACAGTGATGAAGGCCCCTCCCGAGATCCAGGATCAATCCCTCGTGTTGATGGCAGACATCTTCCCCACCGGCTACTTCGGTGCCAAGAATGCCTTCTCTCAGCTCTCGCCCAGTGAGATCGAGAACGGCACCGTAGTGGTCGTCGGCTGCGGACCCGTCGGCATCTGCGCCATCATCGCTGCGCTCGAGTACAAGCCGAAGCACCTGTTTGCCGTGGACAGCGTCGAGAGCCGGCTGGAGCAGGCCAAGCAGGCAGGGGCGGAGCCGCTGAACTTCATGACGGACAAGGAGGGCATGTTTGAGCGGGTCAAGAGCGTGACCGAGGGCAGAGGCGCCGATGCCGTCATCGAGGTCGTGGGATTAAGCCCGGCTCTACGGACGGCATTTGATTTAATCAGGCCATGGGGTGTGATTTCGAGTATCGGCGTGCATAACGCGGAGGTGAGTGTCGCCAACCTCAGACGTGTCCGTATCCCTGACTGATTGACGATCCTCGGCAGATCCCATGGACTGGAAATGACGCCTACAAGTGAGTTCTGATCTTGCATCGTGCCCCGGGGTTCGTCGTGCTAACTCCAGTGCAGCAAGAACGTCCGCCTTTCTATGGGCCGGTGCCCGGTGCGATCGCTGTTTCCTGAGGCACTGACAGTGCTGGCGAAGAAGCAAGACAAGCTGAGGTATGTCTCTGTGTATCCCAAGTGATTTGATCCAAAAAGACAGCCTGACTGACCAGCCGCAGCTTCATGTTTGACAAGATCATGCCGTTGGATGATGCAGTCGAAGGCTATGAGCTCTTCGACCAGATGAAAGTGCACAAGGTGATCTTCAAACCTTGAGGAACATGATTGGTCATCCCACCATGATGTAGCCAAGGTGTCGGATGCCGTCCTCGGCACAGCTCTGGGAAGTAATGGTAGTTCCTGAATGCGACAGATGTCTCAGCAGTTGGCCCGAGAGGTCAATTCTGCCTCGGCTTGACAATCCCATCGTGCATCATGTAGTAGACAACAGTCGAGTCATCATGGACCACGGCCATGAGCACCCGCTTGCCGCGCTTGGAGCCCCGCCACTTCTTCCACTCGGGACAGGCATCAGTCAAGTCCTCTCTAGCCTGCGCAGCAGGCGGCAGCGCGCCGATCGAGTCGAAGACGGCGGCAAACGCGCGCAGGCTCATCTTCTCGGACAGGTGGACGGGCAGCACCCACTCGTACTCGGCCTCCTGAGGGATGGCATGGCCAGCAGCCTTCTCCGCCTTGATGGTCTCGATCTGCTCGTCTGGGTGGACGTACATGCGGCGGGGTGACAGGCCCGAGATGAGAGGTCGTGGCTGTAAAGGGCCGGCGTGGGCTGTGATGTCTGTCCAATCTTGCTGGTTCTCGAGATTGTTGAGGACGATCCTGGTGAGACCCTCAAGATGAGGCGGGAAAGACATGGTCTCTGGTGCTGACACGGAGTCTGTTGTTTGGTTCATATATGAATGCTGGCCATGTCTGGATGCGTGAGTTGCTTGGCAAGAGATTTGGAAAATTTACAGGTACTGTACATCTCTGGTTCTTACATAATCAAAACACAGCCTGGAAAGGCTGGGTCAGCCTCTACCCTAACCCTTACTTTTTAGTCATGTTCATAGTCTATGAGACTGAGGTGGCCACTTGGATATTTATTCTTTTATTCCTTTATGTATAGTTGGGAATGTGAAAGGTGTTTCTCTAATCAGTAGGGATACGTGCTGTCTTTTGCACGCCGACCAGGATCAATTATTGCCCCGCCTGGTGCGATTGACCTGGTCTGGCGCAGCATCTCAATTTCGATATCTGCCATGGCCACCGTACTCCTCCTCTATCCCCTCCCCCTCTTCCTCCTCTTCTCCATAATCATATTCACGCTGCCCTCTGCTCCTTGCAGTGGCCACAGCAGGACCTCCTAGTCTTCGCCGACCGCCCGGTGTCTCGGCCATATACTCTCCCTCGGCGAAACCGCCTGACTTGGGAATCCGCCTATCACTTCCTCTCGGCCTCTCGCGTCTCTCCTCAATAGGATCCCGACGCAGCCTCCCGCCACGTTCAGATCGCATAGTCATATATTCTGAGGCTCGAGGCGACCTGTTCTGCATTCTGCGAGGCGCTGATCGTGACGGATGTCCTCCGAGGACGCGTCCTCCAGCCCGCGGTGATAGATCCCCCCATTCATCGTCCGAGACAACAAAGTCGTCTCTGCGCAAGAGCATGATCTTGGCATAATCCGAGTCTCGTCCGCGTGTGAATTCAAGGTAGTCATCAAAGCGTCGAATAGACTGCGCGACGATCTTGAACTGGTAGCCATCGAGCTTGGCTTTGTTCTTCTCCTGGCTGGCTGAGGCTGTTGTGGCCTCCATGTCCTTGCCCCTGGAACGAGGCGTTGCGGAACTGGTATCCTCTTCCTCGCCACCGCCGTAGTTATAATCTTCATCATCATCATCATTGAATTCATCATCATAGTTTTCGTCTTGTTCGCCCTGTTCAAGAGCGCTCGGGCTAAGGCGGTTGAAGTGCACCAAAGAGTATGCCACCTGGAAGGCGTTGCGGATTTGCCTGCCATTCCACTGATGAAGGAATACCATGTTTAGCAGACTTGTTGAAGAGAAAAAGAGAAAGGAAAGTTCTGAGCAGGTCTCTACTCACTCGTCGGCTGCGTGGTGTTCTCTCCCAATGTTTCGTCGCAAAGTCAAGGATACTGTTCTCGTCAATCTCAACGGGTATGAAATTCGAGCTGCCTTCCACTTGACGCTCGTGAAGCTCCGCTCTGGTCTTTTCGATTTCTTGAACCCTCCGGATATTGAGTTTGAATATCTCCATGGTCTGCTTTCTCTTGAGGGGAGGGTAATACAGTGTAAGGTGAATTCTCGATCGGAACGCTTCATCGACAGTTCCCACGCGGTTCGTTGTCAGGAACAAGACACCGTCGTAGTAATCGAGTACCCGAAGGAACACTGCGCAGAATCACGATCAGCAAATACGAGACCTCTGGGGTGGGATCAGATTTTCAAGAATGAATACGCACCAGACACCAGAGAATTCCGCTCCAAGTCTCCAACATCCCTCTTGGCAAGGAACAGATCAGCCTCATCCAACAGCAAAACACAGTCCCATAACGTGGCGAGACGAAACGTTTCCCGGAGTGCCTTCTCGACGGCTTTCGGCGTCGAGCCCAAGTCCCCAGATGTAAGCGCGAAGAGCGGCTTGCGGTTGGTCAGGGCCACAGCCTCGGCCGTAGTAGTCTTTCCTACACCGGGCACGCCGTGGAGAAGAATCACAAGGCCGGAACCTTTCCCGCGGATGAAGTCCTGGTCCAGGACAGCGTCCTTGTTCTGCCGACGGGTGTCCTGTTTCTGGAAATGGCTTTCCACGAGGGATCTCAGGATGCGTTTGTGCTCGACGTCGACTTTGAGATCCCGGAAAGAATTCTTGGGAGCTTGAATCACGCTTATAGAGTCAATGTTGGCAACAAAAAACTTTCGAGCTCGGAAGGAATACGCAACCAGGCGCTGGGAGAAAAGAAGCATGTGATCGGGATCTTTTTAGACATTCTAATGATTAGTAGAGAACTGTACAAAGCAAACTGTAGACTCGGACACAGAAAATGACATACCAAAGTCGAAAGCCCTTTTGTTCGCCTCAAAGTCCCTCAGGACCCTGTCCTCCTGACCCATGTGTTTGTCATGCAGAACATTGAAACGCTCGACTGTGTCTATCGTCTCCGTGATATATCCGAGATTTTTGAAGCGCGTTCTGTCAGACCACCAGATAATAGACTCAACTTTGTCCGTCGACGACAAGCTCTTGTCATCGGGTGGCGGTGGTAAGAGCAAGGGAGGCTTTACAAATTCAGCGCCGGACTGGAAGCCCTCCTTGAAGTCAACAATGATCTCGCCCTCGACATGTTCCACGACCTGATTTTCCCAGTACTTCTCATTCCCTATAGAGAAGGTGCTATGAATCAACGACCATCCGTCGTAATATAGGTGCTTTCTCTGAACAAAGGAGAGAAGGTTCTGAGCCTGCCTCGTGAGCTCACTGCGGCGGTCGGCTGCGTCGGGTTTGAATCGTAGCGGGTACGTGTACAAGGTCCGGATATCCTTCTCTCCTTCGTAGATGACGATAGGCTGTTTCGAGGACAGAGGTCCGTACTTGTCACCATCAAAGTCGATATGAAAAGAATACAACATGTACACCCGCTTCCTGGCGTTCGGTCTGGTGTCGTTGATTCTTTCAACATCCAACTCTTCCATGTTTCCGTAGCATATCTTCCAGTAATTCTGGAAAACAGCCAGCCCGCCGGTCGCAGGAAAGTTAGAACCAGCCTTGCCAGCCTTGTCTTTGTCATCGCTGATTTCCTGCGGAGTATATACGATATCCCCGGGTCTGAAATACATGGGCAAATCTGAGAATCGCACTTTTTGTTTAGTAGTTCCGGCGGCCTCGGTCCACATGGGGACGATGTGTTTTTCCACGAAGTCGATGTAGAGTTTTATGTGCTCCACGCCTGATTGCACATCGATGATGCCAAAGGCGATGTCCTCCAGATCCACGTCCGATGGCATGCTCAGCTTGTGCAGAGGATCTTCATTCCCTTCTGCTCGAGTCCGGTCTGTTGTTTTGCTTGGCGACGTATCTGCCATTCCAGGCATGTCGAGATCAAGATTCTGAGGCGCGCTGGATCGACGTTCTAGTACCTCTAAGGACTGCTTCACAAGCGGTAAGGAGTAGTAGAAGGTCTGAAAGGGTCGCAAGAAAGTACGTGGCTCGTCTATGCTCCAATCGTCTTGGGCTGTCAGACGACCCAAGACGTGGAGGATGGCTGGTGACTGAACCCTCACTCGATGGATGAACTGGGTATCATTCTCGGCTGGCTGCCTATGCAGCGATGCGATCTGCTTGTTGCGACGTCGTCTCGATGTCTCTTGGGAGATTTGCTTGCTCATCATGTCTGGATGCCCCGCAAGGACTTCGATGATATCGAATCCCTCATCACGAGAAAAACGATTCAAGAAGGCCTCGTAGTTGCACCACCTGATGTTGGTATGTTTTGGTTGCTCTTTGACCCATGCAAGCCAGTCTTCATCTTCGCCTTTCTCACCCTCAAGGACGTCTCTTCCCTCAGAAGCATCTTGAGGCTCACGGTTTTCATCGTTTCTGACTGTCTGGTCATCATCATGAGTATCCTCGGCAGTGTCTGCCGGATCAAGCTCCAGGCGATCATGGGTGCTGTTGATACTATCTCTCTTCGGTTCCTCAGTCCGGGGTTCCGAAGTTTTGGCAGGCGCCGATGTCCCTGGCGGATCAGAGGGTAACTGGACGCTCTCTTGAGAAGCGGTGGGCGTTGTAGAGGTAGGGTGCTGGTCAGCATCCATGATTGATGCGCATTGGAGACGTCAGCTATGAGCAATGCAGTGCGTCGCTCACGAGTGGCAACTTCACGTTGCACGAGTCCTCACTGCCAGTTTTGTTGAATAAATGGCTCGCACAGTGGGAAGGAAGGAGCCTCAACCCCTCTCCCAGCATCACTGTATGCGACGTAATGTGCACAGAATCATTCCCTGTTCTCCGTCCTCAATAGACAGGTGACAAGGATCAAATTATGCTGCTAAATGATGACATGCCTACTTAGCCAATCACTCTCATGAAGTTCGAAACGCTAGCAGCCAATGCATGCATGAGCGTCACATTGTGGCTAACTGAACATACATAGATGGCTTAGGTAGAATTGCCTGGTGATGCAACCACTTCGGGCCAGCAGGAGGTGATTGGGCTGGGGCGACAGGAGACTGATGCTACGCCACGGTGAGCGTCGCAGCGATATCAGCTTTCATAACCCGGGCAGTAAGCAATGATCCAGCCCAGCTTGATGATCAAAAGGTCAAGGCTATCATGTCTTCGTACGTTTTTCATGCAACACTTCTCTGTCTGCTTGACGCACGGTTTCACCCTTCGGCCCTACTCCCAACGCGGATGATTACCTAGACACTTTTCGTTGGTGATAGGGAACCTGCAAGTATTATAAGGCCTATGCAGAAGCGGGGCACAGCAAGCGCTGTGATAGAAGGTCTTGTTGGTTAATCAGCTAGCCCGGGAGGTTTCGACGAGAGTTGAAAATAATCTTGTTCGTGGGCTTGAGCATTGTCAAGTTCACTCATAATGGCGTTAGATTGGACGAGTCCTGGCCTAGCCGAGAGAGCAGTCACGGCCGAGTTCATTCAGTCTGACGAGGCTCGAGAGCTTCGCCAGATAGTCCCTGTGGCACCCCCCTACGATGCAGACCTGGGTCGGTTCGTTCCGGCCGGGCCAGTGACGCAAAGGTTGGTTGCTCCCGTATCAATCTTTTTCACAAACTGAGCTTGAGATTGACTGGTCTTCATAGAGAAGTACGCATGTCGTTGGCGGCCCTGGAGGCAGCCTTGGACGCCACCTTGCCCACTATTTTTGGGCTACAAAAGCCTGTTGTGAAGACGTGTAAGGACTGGGAGGATCTCACGCTCAAGGTCCTCGCCGCCGAGGAGGATCATGTTAAGCAGGGAAAGGAGACTTGGCGTCGGATTTGGTATGGAATCGGCGGTGCGTCTGAAGCTGTAGATCCTTGGATTCAAGTAATACCAAGCGAATACGGACTGGCGGTCATAAAGGCTGGTGTCGCTGTCGTCTTGAAGGTAAGCTTTCTTGGTCCTCTTGTGTTAATTATCTGGAGGTGGATACAGGTTGCGGCTGACCTGATGAGCACCAGCTGGCAGCAAAATCGGCCGAGAAGCGGAGAAATATATCTCAGGCTTTCGAAAAGATCCGAGATGCCATGAACTCGGCCCATCCGTTGCAGGGAAGCTTCAGGTCATACCCAGACGTTGTTGCCGCTTTAGACGAGCTTCACAAGGCCATTGTCGATTCGGTGAACGATATGATCATTCTCACTACGCAAAAGGAAAATTTCTGTAAGTCCGATGTGTCATCTCAAGAGGAGATAGGTCATCTCAGCCTTTACTGACCCCTGAGCAGGGAGAGGATTGAAGAAAAAGTTGGTTCAGCGAACAAAACGGCCCGACGTCGATTCCGTGCTCCAACTTCTCTCCGAGAAAACCCAATCACTGGAGGCAGTCCTGAACACGGCTCGAGATGCCTCGATAGAGACTACGAATAGAGTGACAAAGTACACGGCTATAAAGGTCCTTGGAATGAGCAACAAGACCGATATACAAACAAACGAGATCCGAGACGTCAAGGCAATGGTCAACGAGCTCCCAGTCATCTTTGAGAGCCTGTTCAACAAGAGGCAGGCACTTGCTGAGGCCCATTTAGCGAATGCCTCGGACGAACCAACCGCAAGATGGGAGGCTCGGCTCCTGAATAAGTTCATTGACGTACTGATGTCAAATGAGAGTACATTATCTGCCCAACTTCTTGATCACATTCCGTCAACTTACTAACTATGTCAACTCCCAGAGGATGTTCATATCCAGGCTATCACCGATCGTGAACCAAGACGCCTCCCAAGACGCAAAAGCGGCGCAGTAATCAGTGAAGCGCAGTTCTGCGAGGCAATTGCCGATCCACCCATCAGCGAGCTCGACATACCAGATATCAAACAATTTGCCTCACAGCCAGACAGGGACTGGGACACGGTGTCGAAGTTTCGAGGGGACTTCAACTCAAGGACGCAGGACAGGGTGCAGACCTTACTTCAACAAGGCCGATTCCTTAGTTGGTTGAAAAGCTCTTACCCAGACCTCGTCCTCGTCCTTGCTGATTTGCCAGATACAAGTCTGCAGCATGTCACGGCAATGTCCGTTTTATGTGCAACTCTAGTCTCGAGTCTGGTTGATCTTCGTCGTGAGCAAGTGGTCCTGCACTTCTTCTGCGGCTTGCATGTCAACACCCAGGACCCGAGCCCAGGCCCCGCTGGACTGGTGCGCTTACTTATAATGCAGGTATTTTCTTACCTCCGACGAGATGGTCTTCTCAGCTTAGACTTTCTGGATCACCGAGACGATGTGAAAGCCATCGAGGACCAGGACCTGGATATCCTCTGCCAGACGCTGCATGCGCTTCTCGCCCAATTCAAGGCAGGCACCCACGTGTACTGCATCATTGACTCCATTACGCTGTTCGAGAGTGAAGATTGGGCCTACGATCTCGAGACAGCTTTGGGATACTTGCAGCAGATTGTTGAAGACAGTCAACTGCCAGCCATATTTAAACTGATGATGACGAGTCCGGCTCGATGCACTCCACAATTGACGACTCTGATCACGGCAGAGGATCGACATCCCGATAGGGTCATGCATATCTCGTCAGAGCAATCCTTTGTGACTGGAGGCATGAACGATTATGAGGTGGAACGCCATCTTTCTCAGACGTCTATATCATCGCGTGACAGTGGATACTGGCGGAGGTCTGATGTGGACCGCAGGCGGCGGCTCTATGAAGACGACGATTATGACTGATGAGCAAACAGATAGCGTTTTAATTTCTTTTTCTGTCTCTTGCCCTCTCTTTGGAGGTTTTTCCTCTTTCTTTCTTGCTCCCTCCCTTCATCATGCGACCGTTATTAACGCACACATGACTGCATCATATCTGGGCATGCGCGGGAAAGTATTTAGTGAGTGATATGTGCAGGACACAGCGACAACCACGCACTGACTTGTTTGCAAGTTCGCAGATCCGAGATGCTACACATTGCAAGGTTCTTGAAGTTCCATTCCAAGCCGTTCAAAGGCTTGTCCTGCAATCATGCTATATTCGTGTCTTTGCATCTATGCCTGTGACAATTACCCTAGCACTGTATGCATACTGTAGATGCTTCAATAAGCAGCCCACTTCACCCCTAACCCTGTAAGTTCTCCAACCATATAACCACCTCAGGGCTCTGATGTGGGCGCTCTCTTACTCTTTCCCTTTGCTCTAGACAGGAGCTCAACAGTGTTTTCACCGCATGCTGGACAGGCTCTCGGTCCTGCTCGTGACAACACCGAGGACCACTCTTTGGGTGTTCTGGCCGACCGTCACCTGTCTTCCGACGTGAAATCTCCCTACGAGGTGGAGGTTGAGGGGCGCGAAGTGACCAGTGCCGCCGTTCTTCCTTAGTGCTAACCTTGTGTACCATAACGAGTAGTAGCAGGCCATGCTTGAGGCTAAACCCCTTCCCCTGTACTTCCCGCCACAGCCACTTCCCCCGGCCTCTCGCTCCTCGTTTTCATTCCGTTACGGGAGCGAAACCGAGGACTGGAAACAGTCTGCTTGACTTCGCGCCAATGAATTGCCAAAACAAAAAACTTAAAGCCTACCTTCTCCCACCATCTTACGAGGTTCGCGCCTAATCGCAGTTCGTTTCTTTGCTATTATATCCGACCAAACTCGCTTGACTATCGACCTGGCTCACCAACCATCCTCTATGCCAACGGTCAACTTCTGAATCACTACCAAAACTACAGCGACGACAACTGACAAGAACTTGCGCCTGACCACTATGGCCGACGGCGTCGGCAGTCAGCCCACCAGCCCGGGCGCCGAGCCTGCGGAGCCGCGATCCAGATCATCGACCATCGCGTCCAAGATCTCTGGCAGGGTGCGAAGCCTGTCTAAGGGCTTCGAGGCGTCCAACCCACCAGCCGGCTTCATGGCAGCGACGAGTGAATTCGCCTCCTCGGCCGTTGTGGGAGACCTACCACGGAGGAACAGCGGAGCCGATCTAGGGACCCCGCCTCGAAGACAAACGCTCACCGAGCAGCCGACCGAGCCCGTACCTCGTGAGAGCGCCGAGGACCAAGACAAGATAAGACAAGGAGAGGAAGAAGAACAGGCTGTGGAGGGAAATACGAATGCGGTGGATGCGTCTAGGTCTGTGGAGAAGGACACTCCACCATCCGTCTCAGACGATGCTGCGCCTGCTGTCATGATCGAAAAGAACCAGGGTGTGGAAGCGGGAACCGAACCTTTCGACAACGGATACCACTTCCCGCCAAGCTACCCCAAGCGCGAAGCTTTCAAGTACGGCCTCGTGTCGTTCTTGCGGTACTCGATCACGCCGATGGGCTTCTGCGTGGTGCTGTACGGGCTCAACGTCGTCGCATGGGGAGGCATGCTGTTCCTCCTCCTCTGCAACGCCTCTCCGGCCATGTGTTATCCTACGTGCAACGACATCAACTCCCCGCGGCGAGTCTGGATAGAGTACGATTCGCAGGTGCTCACGGCCCTGTTCAGCCTGACAGCTTTTGGACTCGCGCCGTGGCGATTCCGCGACCTCTTCTACCTGATGAAGTACCGCCTGTTGGGTCGGCAGGATGCGCTCCGCCAGCTGGCGGGCATCCACCGCGACTGGTTCCGGCTCCCTGGATCGTCGAGTCTGCCGGTGGATGTTGGGCCCGAGAACGCCGAAAGTCTCTTGGCACAAGGACAGATCCCGAAGGCTGCTGTGGCGATCCCGACAAGCAAGATGCCTAATCCTCCCCTGACCGCGGTGCGAGCACCACCGACCAAGATCTGGAAGCTGGATTTCGTCATCTGGATGATGGTATGGAACACACTCTTCCAGTGTGTCCTCTCCGGGGTGATGTGGGGGATGAATCGCTACACCAGGCCCAGCTGGTCCACAGGTCTCTTTGTCGCCCTGGGCTGTATCGTTGCGGCCATAGGTGGCCTTGCGATGTTCTTTGAGGGTAAAAAGGTGAAAGGCATCGAGGGTGTGCCACTCTCGGACCGTGATCGCGAGAGGCTCGCCAGGGACAGTGAGCTGGGCATCACGCACTACAACAACATCAAAGACAGGCCACTGGTTGAGGCGAAGAAGGGCAAGAAGAAAGATAAGAAGACGAAGGAGCAAAACAGACCTGGTTCCTAAAGGGGCGTTTGCTCATTGGGACGACCTCGGGCGATGCGACGACATACACATACACATTATAATGCCCTTCCACAAGTATATATTCAGATAGAACCTATGATACGCACCTATGTACATACATAACCATGGTCTGCATTACTGAATCTTCTTGCCGCGCCAGACCTACGAACCACCCCTTGCCCTTCCCTTACAACTCTGGACCCAGTGGCCCATAGAACCCTAACCCTACTATGACGTGTATCACGCTGGGTTGCTCCGTTGAACTTAGAAGACGATTTCCGGCCTTGTAGAAAAGTAGCATAAGAGAGAGCGAGAGGAAGTTGATATTTCCATCAGACAATATTTGAGCCGGATCATGGAAGAAATGAAACATGGCACTACATGATGCGCTCTGCACGTGTACAAGTCAGCATGGATATTAATAGAGAGCCACGGGACATGTGTCTCGCCCCAAGACAGGGCCTGCCCACGGGTCGTCTCATCAGAGAAGCGAAGCAGCCTATGCCCAACGAGCGTGGTACGTACCCCACCCCTGCACCTAGTACTGTCGGACTCCTTCCCTCCTGTGCCTTTGCCAACCACCTCGACCTTGACTACCACACAAAGAGCCCGGCCATACGGTATCGGGTCCTGAATAGAAGACAACAACATTTTTGTCTCTGCGATTCCAGAAAGGACCTCTTGCATTGTCCTGCAGCACCTGGCCGTGCGAGGTTTGTGGCTACTACATAGCAGCTCAGCCCCCGGATCGCTATCACACTCGACGACGCTCCTATCTTGGCCCTTGATTACCCTCCTTTCGCGCTGCGCAGCGGTCCAACACCAGGCAGAACTTATCAGGATGGCCAACCGAGCTCTGATCCCGTTTCTTGTGGGGATGATGCTCCTCACCGGAGTGTGCAACACCCTCCTTACGAAGTACCAGGTGCGTGTGTGACTCGGGCTCTCGGGATTGCTAGCATCCTACGCGCCTCTCCATCTTCCGTGTCAGCGCTCTAATCAGTGTACATTGCATAGGACAACCAATGCGTCAGAGACTGCGACGATCCTGATCCCAAGAACCACAAGGCATTCGAGCAACCCGTGATTCAGACAGCCCAGATGTTTGTCGGCGAGACTGGCTGCTGGCTCGTCGTGGGCCTCATGAGCCTGTGGCGCCGATATATCTCCAAATCATCCGCCGATGACGCCGAATATGAGCCTGTGAACACCTCCGAGGCAGATGCGGACGTCAATTCGGACGCGCGCAGCGTACACTCCACGACGGCGCTGAACCCGAACGGCAACGATGATGCCAACGGCCACAGCAAGCAGGTTGTTGCGAGCGACGAGACGCTCAAGGGCGTCCGGGTGCTCCTGCTGGCCCTGCCGGCGATCTGCGACATCCTGGGCACCACACTCATGAACGCCGGCCTGCTTCTGGTCGCAGCCTCGATCTACCAGATGACCCGTGGCGCCCTGGTGCTGTTCGTCGGCCTGTTCAGCGTCCTGTTCCTCAAGCGCAAGCTGCACCTGTTCCAGTGGACATCCCTCGTGGGCGTCGTCCTGGGTGTCGCGATCGTGGGCCTGGCTGGTGCCATCTGGCCCGACCGGAAAAACAGCGAGGCGCACGCCACGGAGGTCGGCGCAGACGCTCTGCTGGCGATCGTGGGCGTGCTCATGATCGCGGGTGCGCAGATCTTCACAGCGACGCAGTTCGTGGTCGAGGAGTGGCTGCTGGAGCGCTCGACCATCGATCCCATCCGTGTTGTCGGGTGGGAGGGACTGTTCGGGTTCCTGGTGACGCTGCTTGGGATGATCATTCTCCATTTTGCCATCGGCAGGACAGAGGCCGGAAGGGATGGCCCGTTTGACATGGTCGAGGGCTGGAAGCAGTGGACAGGCAACTCGAAGGTGCTGTTTTCGAGCTTGCTGATCATGTTGAGCATCGGGTGAGTTCACAAAGTGCATCCATTTCAGGGAGGACCGAAGTATCTGCTCTGTAGCGACCGCTAACAAGAAGGATGACTGCAGTGGATTCAACTTTTTCGGTCTCTCCGTTACCCGCTCCGTGAGCGCCACGTCGCGTTCTACTATCGACACCTGCAGGACTCTTTTTATCTGGATTGTCTCGCTCGGTCTCGGCTGGGAGACATTCAAGTGGCTGCAGGTCCTCGGTTTCGCCCTGCTGGTGTACTTCACCTTCCTGTTCAACGGCATCGTCCAGCCTCCTTTTGAGTTCCTCCGGCCGAAGGAGGAGGTCGAGGAGCTTTTGCCTGAGGAGCCGGTCGAACACATCTAAGAGACGTGGCAGCTGCTGTTCTCTTGTCAATGGACAATTTCGCTGTGGAGTTCAGGTTCATCTTGTGTGTATGTTTGAGTGAGCAATATTGCATCCTATTTCGGCGTTTGCGGGCCATTTCTAAGCTTGGGAGTTTTGGACGTTTCTTTTGTCCATCATGTGCAAGTTTTCATTTTCAAGGGTGGGGATTCCCAAGCTATAGGCACATGCCAATAGAGTTAAACCGACTTCATGCGTATAAAGCAGTCAATATATCCCTAGACAATTAATGTCACATAACCACTGACGGCGATGAGACCCGACTGTGGAGGAGACGAACAATCGAACGAGTGATTCTACTACATCAGCAGCCTCTATTTACTTCGTCTCCTCCCGAGTCAAATGGAGAATCCCAAGACTAACAACAAACCTATTCACCACCAAAGCAGATCGCCATCCAGTGTTCCATCCAGTCTGTGTGCCTCCCCAACTCCAATGAAGAAAAACGACAAGGGGCAAAAAAAAAAAAAAAAGCACATGTAAATGCGGATGGACAAAACGCTCAACCTCAGTCTTCACCTACACTCTTGTGCCAGCTGCATGGCCAACATGCACATGTCCCAAAGCAGCCGTGGCCCCTAGGGGGGTCCCATGGCCTCGAAGAACTCCCGACGTATGTATGCCCTCGGAACAGGACGACCTGCGTGTTCAGCCCACATCCTACCCGATCAGCTCACCACCATGAGCAGCTCCGCCTCCAGTATGAACTTGCCCTCCTTGTACTTCTCGGACGTCTCGTAGGCTCTGTCATACTTCCAGCCGACGACCTCGCCGCAGCCACGGCAAGAGATGTCTCGGACCACGTGACGGCCCGTGGTCATGTTGCGTTCGGAGGGGTCGGAGCAGTTGATGTTGACGACTGTGTTGAAGAGGTAGGCCTTGCCGTGCTGGCCGCGGAAGTTCTGGGAGAGGGAGGGGAGGGGCAGTAACGTCAGCTAGAGTGGTGGGTTCGAAACGACGAGGACAAAGTGGCCGTGGGGGGTGGAAGGCGTGGGAGAGGGGCAAGAGAGGATCAACAGAACTCACTCGGCTGAGGATATCATCGTGGTCTGCTAGGTGTGCATGGCACTTGTAGCAACCGTAGATCTTGTTGCCGTCGAGGTATGTGTTATATTTTAGACCCATCTCTGCTGTTGTTGCTTATCGTGGTACGCCGCTATTCGCCCACACCGCCGTCTCTGTAGTCGTCTACGTTCGTGATCGGAGATTATCGTCGTTGGCAACAACAAGTTGAGAAGAACAACTGCTGCCGGGGATTTTATGTTTGTAAAGATAGTCGAGTCTCTTGATAGCGAAGGCCAGACGCGAGGCAGAAGAGTCACTCGTCAGAGTTGAAGGCCTTTGTTCCTGATGGATAACGTCCGTGAGTGGCAGTCGGAGCGTGACAGAGCAGGGTGAGAAAATGGTCACCTGCTTTGCTGTGCTGACCGACCGAGACGAGGCTGTTGGTTCGGGCGATCGGGGGTTATTCAAAGGGTAGTGGATGCCTCGGTATCGACTCCTGCGGATTACGTTGGTGACAAAAGTCCCGGCCTTGGCCTTAACCTGTCAGACTCGTCGTGTGGAGGCAGGTCTTCTTTGTGTGCACGTTCAGGACCGGCGTCTCTTCTTTCTCCCTCAATATCACAGAGACACACACAGGGAGGCAGCGGGGGGATAATATCGGTAGGGCTATCTGTCGTCCAGGCATCGGGCAGTCATGGTGGTGGAGGTGACAAGTTAGTAGTAATGGTGGTGGTGCACAGCTGACAAGTCCTAGGTTGTTACGGGGTAACAGGACAGAGGGCAGCGAAAGGAGGGGCTGGCTTACTGGCGTCATTGCTGGAGTAGGGGCCTCGCTCACATGCCGGAAACGAGCCGATTGGGGTCATAGGTGTCTAACTAGGGCGCAGCGTGGGGATTAGCCTCTGAAGCCGGGCGGTGGAGCTTTCCATTAAGACCCCTGCTGCTCAGCTCTAGAGTAGTGCCTTTTGCAGTTTCTCCTTCTATACTTGATTCGGATGACACTGAGTGCAATGTGACAAGCTTTACTGTTCGACCTCTGGAGAGTCTTGTTTTTTCTCGACGACCTACCTTTTTGTTTTTTTTTACAAAAAAAATATTGAATACGAAACGTTACTTGGCTGAAAAGCCGTGATGGTCCAGTGATGCTTGGAAAACAACATCGTCGCAACCACAACACTATTGCCTGCAGAGAGGTTCTATCGCTCGACATGCAACTACATCATGAAGCTGGCAATGCCACCACTGCAGCTTAATCTTTACCTGTTCAAGTGATCAAGGAGCCAAGATGGCGCAGCGAATCCGGTCTTGGGGCCACTGCCTGGGCATTAGCCTCATGCTCGGGGCGTTCCTGATGTCATTCATCCTCTTCTCCATCTTGCTGTCGCTGACTTCGCCCGAACCACCGCTCAGAGGACCTCACACTCCAGGGCCTCCCGTTCCAGATAGCCAGCCGGAACTTTTCTTGAGAAGCAACAATGTGTTCACGTTGGCCATCTTCTCCGACCTGCACTTTGGAGAAGAGGAGCACGGATGGGGCATCGACCAGGACATCAACTCAACGAAGGTGATGAATGCCGTGTTGGACAAGGAACCGTACGTCGACCTGGTGGTGCTGAACGGGGATCTGATTACAGGCGAGAATACCTTCAAGGAGAACTCATCAGACTACGTTGACCAGATCGTTGTGCCAATGGTCAGCCGCAATATCCCCTGGGCTTCGACGTACGGCAATCATGATTCCAAATTCAACCTCTCCAGGGAGGCAATTTTACGGGCTGAGAAGAGATACAATCTGTCCTACACGCTACAGATGGACCCAGGGCTGCCCGGGGTCACGAACTACTATTTGCTCGTGCAGACGAGAGATGGACGACCTGCCGCTGTGATTTGGTTCTTTGACTCGCGTGGAGGCGCATCGTACCAGCAAGCCCCGGCTGGCCAGGACGACCTTCCGAACTGGGTGGCAGATGAGACTGCGGCTTGGTTCACGGCAGCCAGCAGGCAGATGCACTCCAAGTACGGTCGCCTGCCGAGCATTGCCTTTGTCCATATCCCCCCGCACCCATTCCTTGCCGCGCAGGACGCGGGCCTGGACCCGGCGGTCTTCCCTGGGCTTAACGAGGACGTCCCGGTGGCCATACAGGGCAGAGGAGACAGCGACGATGCCTTCGTTGACGCGCTGATGGGACCAGAGGGTCAACTACTACACAGTATATATGTGGGGCACGACCACGGCGATGCGTGGTGCAGTGTGTGGCCGGCATCAGAATCGCCTGGAAGGCAGCGCCATAATGAAGGGCCCGCTGGTGACGACAAGGAGCATCTGGGACCATTTCTCTGCTTCTCGAGGCATACCGGCTATGGCGGGTATGGAACGTGGGATCGTGGGTCTCGCATCGTGCAGCTGTCGTTTGAGGACTCTGACGGCGACGGGCTTCTTGACGATAAGGGCGAGATGCGGGTTGAGACCTGGGTCAGGATGGAGAGTGGAGAAAGCATCGCGCGGGTGTCTCTCAATGCGACCTACGGTTTTGATATCTACGACGATGGCAACCCGGTTTGAGCCGGGCAATATAATTTTCAGAGCACCATCCTTTCCTTAACGTTGGGCGGGGAAAGGTGTGGGGTGGGGTGTTTTAATCTGTTGGGGCATCTAAAAATTGAAATTTTTTGTTTTTGGCCGTAAAGTCGCCGCGGAGGGGATGGTTGTTAAGGGAGTTCGGGCGTATCGAGGCTCTTTTTTCTCTTTTTTTTTTTTTTTCCCCTTTTTACTGTTTTCCTTCCCGACCTTGATTTATATACACCTCTGCGGTCGTGTTTGATGATCGTCAAAGATGATTCATCTTTTGAGGTCAAAGCTGCCCAGAAACGGCCTCTAGTGGGAAATACACGTGTGTGTAAGCACTATATTGAGCCTGCTGTGCTGACGCAGGAACAATAAGCCCCTGGCCAGCCTGGGGCCGCTCCAGAGCCGTGAGGGTCTAAAGCGGGCCTACCCCAGGGGGCGCCCCAGTGACGAGACGACGCGTCGTATTCCTATGGCCTGTACATACGTGTTATGTGAATGACTTACTCGTAACAATGTTTCGGTCAGCGGACAAGAAAGAAGGGGAAGCAACAGGAGAATGTGGAAAGGGAAGAAGAACAGGAAGAAGAAGAAAAAGAAACCTGCACTACAAATGCATCAGGGCTTTCTCTCCTGCGGATTGCTGATTATATGGTGGTGGCATGTTTGGACCACCAGCTAATGGGTCGTATCATAGAATTAGTCAATACAAAGTATAATCTGTGCAGGCGCTCGCTTCAGCCTGTGGATGATTTATGGACGGCCCCCTTCTTATATACAGGTTTACAATGCGAGGGCCGCTGACGTGATCGCAGCCCTCGGACATCCAGGACCGAGGCAGCAAGATCTTAGCCTGGGAACAAGTGCTCAAACCCGGTGTTATCGCGATATCCGAGCTCAGCCAGACCCTTCGTTCTTTCCCCCCCACCCACACGAACAGTTTGAGCGTGCAGGGCATTGCGAAGATCGCAACCCCGAGCGCCCCTGAGGAGCAGCGCCCGACCCGTCCCATCCCAGACACCACACCCGAGCCTGTGCGTAGTACTATGCAGTAAGTACAGTACTACAGTACAGACAGCATTGCGAAAATCGCAGCCGAGGAGGTGGCTCAACCCGTCCCATCCCAGACGGCACACCCCCAAGCCCAGTCCAATGATGACGTCTGCAGCGGGACCCTCCCTCCCCTGAGCGGTAACGCCGCCGTCGTCTTCTCGCCTACCCAGGCCCACAGCACGACAACCCGAGAACCTGGTCATGCAGTTCTGCGCTTGCTGCAGTGGTCTGCTTCCGGCAGTTCGTCACGTGGTGTAGAGATAGCACCAGGATTCAAGCCCATCATTGGACAAGTCGTCAACGATGGTTGGAGTGATTGCTTGAGGGTGGGAGGGGGGAGGGAAAGGAGGCTTCGGGCAGACTCCAGAGGTTGGCATGTATGTACTCGAGATTCTGGCCCCCAGTCCTTCTCATCCTCTTCTCCATTGTTGGCGAAACCCAAACGACCCCACCGAAGACTAACTAACTCTCTCTCTCTCTCTCTCTCTCTGTTTTCCTTCCCTCTGCTTCTTCTGGGCTGTGGTCGAGGGATGCCGGGATCAGATATGTACCCGCTTGCATGGAAGTGGCATCCCTGGCTGTCAGCGCTCCCGCCAAGTACGCGCGTCGTACATCATCAGATGGGTCCCGGGAGGAGAAAATGGACAATTTCCATGAGGGAATTGACCAGGCTGATCACGATTGATGTGGGTGGAAATGTGGCTCCTCTTCGTCCTCTCACACCAAGCCATGGATCTCTCTGCTGTGTACATCTCTCCTTTCCGGGCGTCTGGGTCTTCCGGCACGGCAGAAGGGGGTGGGGAAGGGGAGGGAGGTTACGCAGCTCTTTTCATGTTTATCTCGGAGGGTGTGGTGTGTGTGAAATAATCTGAGGGAATGCCTTGCCGTTCCCTCTCCTACGTCTGTCTCTTCTGAAAAGAGGCCTGCACTCTCCAGCTTTCGCCAAAAGCAGCAGGATGCATTTTTCGGCTGCTCTCTGGCTGTCTCTGCTGACATTCTCGACGGCCGCCGCGGCTACCTCTGTGGCCGCCCAGAATTCTTACTGGTACGACTGGGGCCTGTATGGAGCATATCCTCGAGTCTCGTACGAATCCTTCTCGTCCGCCTCGCCCTGGCTGAACATTATCAAGTCCAACCCGAGATGCGAGGATGGCTATACCTTTATCGAGCCACGGGGTGACTCGGTGCCCTACCCAGGGCCAGTCATCCTGGACAATGAGGGCAATCTGGTCTGGATGGAGACAAAATACGGTCAGGCCATGGACCTGAAGGTACAGAGCTACCAGGGCAACGATTATCTTACATTCTGGCACGGTGACGACAGTGGCTGGTTTGGGAAGGGATACTATCTGATGCTCGACTCCTCCTACGACATCTTCAAGAATGTCACGGCTGCGGGTGACCTCGACGGAGACCTCCACGAGTTTCAGCTCACACCCGAGGGCACGGCGCTCCTGACAATATACGCGGGAAAGGCTGCGGATTTGTCGGCCTACGGCGTGGAAAACGGCGAGATCTGGGACAGCGTCTTCCAGGAGATCGACCTCGAGACGGGGGAGCTCCTGTTTGAATGGCACGCTTCGGAGCATTTCGCCATCACAGACAGCCTCGCGCCTTACGAGCACTACCAGGGCTCCTGGGACTTCTTTCACATCAACAGCGTGGACAAGGACCCGCTTACGGGGAACTACCTCGTGTCATCACGATACATGTGCGCAGTAGCCTACATCGACGGGACGACGGGCGAGGTCCTCTGGCAGGTCGGCGGCAAGAACAACTCGTTCAAGGATCTGAGCGACGGCAAAGCCACGGACTTTTCCTGGCAGCATCACGCGCGCATCTACCACGAGACCGACGACGCCACCCAGGCCCTGATGACCGTCTTCGACAACGGCGCGTACTACACCAAGGCTCTGCTGCGGGCGCCGCACAGCCGAGGCTTGCTGGTCGACCTCGACACCAACGCCATGACGGCCACGCTGCGCAGGGCCTTCGTCGCGCCACAGGATTTTCTTGTCCCCTCGCAGGGCAGTGTCAATATTCTGCCCGAGACGGGCAACGTGCTCGTGGGCTGGGGCCACCACCCAGCCTGGACTGAGTACGACGCCGTCACAGGCGAGGTGCTGTGCGACACGCACCTGGGCGCCACGCACCTGACGGACTGGTCGCGGGTCAAGAACTACCGCACGTTCAAGAGCACGTGGGTCGGGCGGCCCCAGACGAACCCGGACGCGGTGCTGAAGGCGGAGGGGGGAGGGTGCCGTCTATGTGAGCTGGAATGGGGCGACGCAGGTGGCTGGATGGGTGGTGCAGAGCGTGTGGACAAGTGAGAACTATGACGAGGAGGATGATGATTACAACTACGACGGAGAGGTGAGGGACGAGGAGGGAGAAGAGGAGGAAGAAGAAGATGATGACGACGACAACGACCACCCAACATTCGAATTCACCAAGAACGTAACGCACGTCCGCAAAGAGGGCTTCGAGACGCGGATCGACCTCGCAGGACTGGACGTGAGCGGATACATACAAGTGCTGGCCGTCGACGCCGAGGGCCGCAGCCTGGGCTGCTCTGAGCTCATCGATGTCGAGACTGGCCTCTACGTGTCCGGCAAGGACCTGCCCGTGCCCGAGTACCTGGGCTGGCAAGAGACGCACATCATCTTCTCGTCCGTGTTGCTGGGCATCGTGGGCGGCTCCATGGTGCTCTGGAGGCTGCGCGGCCTGCTCCTGCAGGTGGGCGTGCGGTCGGTGACCGCCGTGAAGGGTGTGGTAAGGAGGGCGCGTGGGCCTCGGTATGACGTCCTGCCGCAGACGGAGTCTAGCGAGATGTTGTCGCCCAAGGACTGGGAACGCGGACAGCGAGGGGGTGGAGATGCTACGGTATTGAGGCAGGAAGAAGGCCGCCGATAGCGAGGCCTCTCTCGTCTCCTTTGATTCTATTTTTCGTTCTTCATTTACTCATCAAAGCGACTCGGTCATACCATCATCACTGTGTTCTTATTTCTTGCTACGAGATGTGCGTTACCATGGTTGCCTGGATTCGGGAATCACTCACTCGATCCATCATCATCGGATTCGCACCTTGCAAACCCACACAACTATAGTCGAGGTAATACTGCAGAGGTTGGCCGAGGTTGGCCAAGTCCAGTACATACCGAGCCGCCTTGGCCTCTCCAGAGTCGTCTGCGAACGCTACCACGCCATAGTCTCCTTGAATCAGGGCAAGTGAAATCATAAAGAGATTGATACAGTATATGGATGTATACGCAATCAGCCCACTCGGCCCTGACTCGAAAACACATGCTCAGCCCGTCTCTCTTGTCCAATTCGTAATCAAAGACCCTCCTTTCTTTTCTGTGCCTATTCTTTGTCTTTTCCCATAATCCGACAGGGAAGATCAGAAAAAACAACTCCCCGAGACTTGCAACCACTCGGGAATAATTCATGATTACTCTAGCTTTTTGATTACTTGTTTGTACGTTTGTATAATTACCAAAATGGCAGCCAGCCCTGGGAAAAACCCCCAAGACGCCAAGAAAACAACAAGCCTTTATATGCCGCGCTCATCCTCCCGCCACCCCTGTCATTCTATAGGAGGCCTGATCCAAGCACTAGGCCGAACGCCCCCCCCACCCCACACTGTCCACCCATGCCCACCCTTGTTCCACTGGCACTAGGGGGGTTCAACGTGCACTAGCCCTGTCGATCAGACGAACATCAGGCCGAGGGGGCTGTATGATCGCTGGTCTCCTTGGACTTCACCACCACTTACTGTGATATACTCTGCTGGCTTTTGAGAATAATGGCTCTATGTAAGTTATTGGGGGGTCGGTGCTGTCCCAATTTTTGTTTGAAGGGATCTTCTTTCTTTCTTTCTTTTTTACTTCCAACTCAATCGTGTCTTGTTGGTGATGTATCCGCCGCAGTGGTAAATATCACACATACTTATCCTGTAGTTGTGGCCGGATAAACAGCAGTCGAGGACTAAAACATCCGCTTGGCTTTAATTTTTTTTCCTTTCTCTCTTATTGTTTCTCTCGGAGAAACTTTAACATAACATTTCATCATAAAAAGGTACTCTGTAGTATATACGTTCGCAAGCGAGACGTTGAAAAGAATTACACGTGAGAAATATAAACAACATGCCCCGACGTTTCCCATGCACATATGGCTAGCCATAGTGTCTTATTTTTTATAAAAAGGAAAAAAAAAACAAATAGTGAAAAACAGCACCTGTGGTATCAAACCTTCACAACGCCGCACTGCAGCCTGTTTTCCATGTTATCCTCCCCATCCCTAGAGATACATGTCCCTCTGGTTGTACTTTCTCAAGCCGTTGTCGTATTTGCCTCCGGGGCCGGCTGCGCATTAGCCTGGTTGACAATAACAGTCGGCGGCGGGGCCGTACCGAGCACCACGCCAGCAAGCTCCGCGTTGGCGATGGCCTCCTGGGCCAGGAGCTGCTGCTGCAGGTTGAAGAGCGAGCCCTGCGCCAGGAGGGCGGCGTCCTGCTGGATGAGGGCGACGTCGCCCACGAACAGGGCCTGGTTCGGCAGGATGATGGCGGCCGGGTCCGGGAACAGCTGGGCACCCGACGGCGGCTGCGGCGCCGTGGTGTTGAAGGGCAGCAGCACGGACCCGTTGGCTGCCTGCGCAAATGCCTGGGTCGGGTCCGTCTGGGCGACCTGGGGCTGGGAGGTGGGCTGTGAGACTAGGCTGCCGGCGCCCGAGACGCCTGGGATGTCGAGGCTCGTCGGGGTGGCCACTGGGGCGATGGTGAGCGGCTCGGCGGCTGTCATCATGACGAGGATCTCGGAGGCGGGGTTGTTGTTGTCGGCCTTGGGTACCAAGTTAGAGAGAGGAGGAAAAGAGAGAGGAAAGGGAAGAAAGGAATGCTTACCTTGAGCTGGTTGACCATGTATCGTGTGTTCAGGTTGTTGGGATCCCGAGCGTCGACGACATTGGTCACGGTGACAATCACAGTGTTGACCGTGTTCCACCGTGTCTTGAAGTGGTTGATGCGGATGTTGTTCTTGATCGTCTCGACTGTGTTGATCAAGAGCAGCTGGGACTGGACCAGAGCAGCAAACTCCTGCTCGGCCTGCAGTGCCAGGGCCTCGAGGGCGCCCAGGTTCTGATTTATAACCACGACCTGAGGCTCCACCACGGTCTGCTCGATGATGACGTCCCGCTTCATGGGGAGTTCTTCTCTCTCGATGTCCCTCCTCGCATCTCGATCAACGGACGCTGGGACTGTAAATATAATGTTAGAGGAGAGGGGGACCTTCTCTGTGTGTGTGTCTTGGTGTGACTTACCAGCAGCAGCGAGCGAAAGGCCTGCCAGGGCAGGGAGGATATTCCTGAAGAACATCTTGGCTTGAGTGAACTGGTATCTGGAAGGAAGGAAGGTCTGTAATATCTGACCATCAAGGTCAAGGAGCGTGACTACTAAGTATATATAGAATGAACGGATAGCTGCCACTGGGGCGCGTAGAAGAAAGCAATAACGAGGTCGAAACGGAACCAGATGAGATCTCGAGAGACCATGGGAAGAGAAACTCGAGGAGATCATGATCCTCCTTCCCGTGGGCGGGACCCGTGGAATATATCATGATTGCCCTCGGCTACCCAGAGAAGTCTAGAGGATGGTGATGGACCTCGCCGGAACTTTGGCGATCCGGCGCAAATCTGTTCATGGCGTTTAGAACATAGTCCCCAGGATCACAGAGGTGATCAGGCACGACTTTGTGACCTCCGCGACGACAAGGCATGCCATCAAGGGCGTTCAGGGCCAGGGGTTCCCCGGGGCACTGCTCGGGGCGACGTATGACATTGGTCGACAAAGCTGTCAAACAATCATTGGGAATGTGACTCTGCACTCACATCCTTGCCTCGTGGGCTCGTGGTCTGGCACCCGGGGAGGGAGGAAAGGAGGTGCCTACCCAGGCTCGATATGGGTGACGATTAAGCTTAGAAGGCAAATAGTCCAATGGACCGGTTTCACACGTCTGAAAATGATGGGATGAAGTCATCCAGAACAAGCCAGAACCAGGTCTCTGGACTATGACAGCCTCGCTGTGGCCAATGGTACACGGTCTTGGCGAGTCTGAGGAGCTGCCCAAGCCTCGCTGGGTCTGAGACGAACCGGGTTTTGTGTCATTAGCGCTGCTCGAGCGTCACTTATGGCTGCTTTATGCCTTCGTCGCATCCCAGAAAGGGCACATGCCATCTCAATCGTCATTGAGACGGTCGTCGAGATGGGATGCTCGTTGTGGGGCTGTTCGCTGATTGGGAGGCTGGCGAGTAGTTAGAATAGCACAGTAGCTAGCAGCACTTTTCATCCTCACTTACAGCACTAGTCAGTCCGCATACCCCAAGCTTCTACAGGGCTCACAGCTCCATCTCGCTTTCAACAGGAACCCCCCCCCCCCCCTTCTTTTCTGCAGTTAGTGGGTAGTCGCTGCCGCCACGTCGTAAATATACACTATAAAAAATAAAGAAAGAAAAAAAGGGGAGGAAAAAAAAAAAAAGCAGCGCTCGTTCGCTACATACAGCCTTTTCCCAGTGACCGATTCGTATGCGTCTCTCCTGTATCATCTCTACTGATCCTACTCCATTTTCTTCTACAGCGGGGCTCTCTCTGTACCCAGTACCCCACACACAAGTATCTGTCTGCTAGGGCACGGCTCCCTGCGCTGTCAAGAACGCTAAGCTTGACAGCCAGCCCGCCAAGTCCCACCGCCCCGCAACTCACCACTCCAGGGGCTACGGACATCCGCGTGAGGTGAGGGGTAGGGTAGGGCGACCTCACTACAGCGGCAGGTGCGTCGCCCAAGTTGCAAACTACTCAAGTAGCTATGAGGTAGTCGAAACCACTGCGCAAGTAAGCTTCTAGAGCCTACTCCTGTAGGTGCCATTCAGGACCACAGCATCAGGCTCTTTTGGCCAAAGGCGAGCTCACTGACATTTTACACTTCCGATTCAGGCCAAGGCAGCTCGGTTTTCCTGGATCAGAAACAGCCTCTCAGGCAAAGATAATGCCTCCTAACTCCGCCTTTGCGGCGCAGACCAGAATGATGCCTGTTGGGCCGGACCAATGCACGAGTCCACCTATGGGATGCATACATCCAAGCCCTAGCGAGTACACGTAGACACGCCAGCCGTGGCTGGGGCTGCAGAGCGCTGCTGCATAGCCTCTGCAGGGTGTGGCTAACAGTATGTACGTCTACCGCTGCTGTTAAATTTTTGATCAGGCTCTGGAGATGACCGTCCCTGATGACAGACTTTCTTTCGTGTCCTGATGTTCCTCACTGTCAAGATACCGTACGAATGTCACCGCAATTGCAATGGAAACCTTCAGCACCGGCGGCAAAAGAGAGACAGGCACTCAAGATCACGATGCTGAGCACCAGGCAAAGAGGCTGCGGACAGAGCCTGCCCAGGCAGCGTCTGTTGACATTGCCTCTCTACTGAACCCGGACGAGGCATGGCTCCAACAAACTGCCAACCAGCCAACATGTTACGACGAACTGAGCCCGGCGGCAACGGGCTCTGGCTATGGACACGGCACTCTCACGAGTTCGCATCCACCAAACATGGCGAGCTCAGCAATGCCCAACAACAACAGCCTACCTAGGACTAGCCTGATTGACGCAAGAGCAGACAAGGACCTCACGAGCCAGAGGCAATTTGATACTTGTTTTGGTGTGGTCAGTAAAGCCGTCGTGCTTGAGTGCTTGTCGTGAGGCTGATTCTCAACAGATTATTGCAAAGCCTACCGGATCGTTCAAGGCGGACGAAGTGGGCTGCGGAAAACCACTGACTATCAAGCCTTGTGGGGATATTGTGAAGCTCAACTACCAAGATCCCCCTGAATATGCGGGACTACTGATTTTACCGTCCTTGTCCAGGCTTCACCAGAAATTCAGTGTTCAGCTCAGCGCCAGCATTTCGACTGAGACCACGCTAAATCAGAATTTCGGCAAAACACCCGCCAAATGCAACAAGAGGACTGCGAAGTCAGACAAACAAGCCCAGGTGGAGTGCAATGTCCGCATCTTGATATACGGCTTGTCCGAGCATACTGCCGCCATAGGTGATTTTCTTTCAGAGGCTGGCTTGTATCTCCAGCACCCGTACTCAACCGAATACGATATGAGTCTCGAATATCACAACCCGCACTACCTCACACGACCCGGGAAAGGCATGCCGCTATTGGAGGATTTGAATTTGGGCTCAGATAACCGCGGTGAATCTGACCATATCTTGGGTGAAATTGCAAAAAGCAGGTTGTTGAGGGTTTTTGACTCCGCGGATGGCGCTGATATCTCCTTGGGCGGTCTCGACATCTCCGCAGGTGTGGAACTCAGTCCTCGACTGAACTGCACTCTACTCCCGTGAGTGCGAGAGACCTTATGCTGGATTTGTTTTGAGACTAATGCCGTTCAGGCACCAGGTGGCAGCCGTGGCGATGATGATCGAGAAGGAGAATGGCGTGTTCAAGCAAGCTAAGTTCCCCTCTCTCTGGGTACTCACGCCTGGGAGTCATGGCGAGATTCGGTAGGTTATTCTCATGCGTGAATACGGCAGTGTCAAATGAGCTGACTGCCTCTCTAGCTTTCGACATATCATCACGGGAAACATCGAGCATAGCCCCGCTCCCGCAAACGGCGGGATATTAGCCGACGTAAGGATCAGACTGGATCTGCTCGTCAAGGCCTTCGGCTGACTTCTACGCAGGATATGGGCCTCGGCAAGACTTTGACCACACTGGCTCTCATCTGCTCATCTCTTGATGCGATCAAGGAGAGACAGATCGCTTTTCAAGCTGATACGATTCGGGCAACTTTGGTTGTCACTCCAATGTCAGGTATGTGCATCTCGTGTAGATGAGGCGAGCGCTGCTGACCATCAAAGCTATCTTGGCGTGGCAAGAGCAGATAGAGAAGTACGGAACACCCCCATGTTCAGTTCGCGAACCAAGCGAAGCCGAATTAACACCAATTAGGCACATCCACCCAGAGCAGTTCAGGTTCATCGTGTACCATGGTTCGAACAGACAAGCGCTGAGCAAAGACATCAGAGATGTTGATGTTGTCATAACGACGTACGAGACACTCAGATCAGACTGTGATTCAAGTAGTCCGTTATACAGCCTCAAGTGGTTTCGGCAGGTCCTTGACGAAGGTGAGTGATACTTCCTTGCATCGGCTTGTACGACTTACCTGACTGATCTGATTCAGCTCATCGGATTCGCAACCGCTCTTCACAAAATTTCAGGGCTGCATGTCGGATCAAGGCAAATCAAAAGTGGTGTCTTACAGGCACCCCTATTCATAATGCACTTGATGATTTTGGCGCTTTATTAAGCTTCATACGAACTCCATACCTAGCAGAGAAGATCCAGTTCAGGAGATGGGTGGCACATCCAATCGAGAAAGAGCAGCATGATGCCGCAAGACGCCTGCAAGCTCTGGTGAGGGCTACATGTCTTCGGCGGACAAAAAACACAGCTGGTCTCTCACTGAATCTCCCTGCACGAACGGACAACGTCGAGCTGATTCATTTGCACCCGCACGATCTCGAGATGTACGAGTTCTTCAAGGATAGAGTTACTCAAATTGCAGCTGGAATCCATGAGGGAATTGGTAACCCTGAGCTTGATGGATGGTCCAAAGGGAAGAACATTTTGAGTATGATCACATGCCTTCGATGTATCTGCAATCATGGGCAACAACTCCTTTCTGAAGCAGCCTTGAATGCCTGGACACAAAGAAGCAGTCTCCTTGATCCAGCAAGTATTCGAGAAATCTGTCAGCACTGCGGATTCGATTTCGCAAACCTAGACCCAACAACCTCATCAGTCACAGCAGAGATTGAAGATGCCTACCCAAACTGCAACAGAGCTGTTGCGTACTCCCAAATTCCCACGTCTAGTTCATCAGATCAATCGATGGCACCCTCAGCCAAGGTCGAGGCATTGCTTCATAACATCGAAAAGCAGCAGACTTCCAGGACGGAGATTTCTAAAAGGTCAGTATCCATTTCACTTAGCTGCAACTCTTGACTTGCTAACTATTACTCTAGCGTTGTCTTTACCTGTTGGACTAAGATGCTCGACTTGATCGAGTTAGCCGTCAGAAACGCCAACTTCAAATATCAGAGAATCGACGGTCAGACAGGTCGCGCAGCTCGCAATGAAGCCATGCGAATTTTCAACGAAGATTCAGAGTGCACAGTTATGCTCGCTACCATTGGCAGCACTGCGGAAGGGTAAGAAATGTTGACAGCATTGTGTGTGTGTGTTAATCACGCCCCTGACAATATTTGAACAGTGTTGATTTCACATCAGCAAGCCAGGTCCATCTGGTCGAGCCTCATTGGAACCCTATGGTTGAAGCTCAAGCTGTGGACCGGGTTCACAGGATAGGTCAGAAGAGCCCAGTCACAGTGACGAGATATATTGTGGCCAACTCAATTGAAACGGTAAGTCTGATGCACTAACAAAGCTTTTCAAAGACTACGATGGTGTGGATGACTTCTAAAACACAAGCAGTACATCCAATGGATTCAGGACCAGAAGCTCAAGACTGCTCAGCAGTCCATTGGTGCCACTGATACACTAGATGTATCTGAAAGCCAGAAGATTGCGGTATGTGCATAATTCCGAGTGACTTATGCAGAAGCTAACCAAGTTCTAAAGAAACTTCGCGAGGTCTTAAGCCAACAAATTAACTCAAGCTGAGCATTTCGTGATATGATATAATATCATATGATATGATATATAACCGCTATAGATAGTGCATAGAAACTAACTAACTGAGACTGCAGTCTTCTTCTGTAATAGCTCTTAAAGCAATGAAGGTTTATTATACTTTGTAGATTTAGACTTGATAATAGTGGATCTGTACCCAAGTCTCTAGCTACTCTAGGAGTGCTCAACAAATAGGCATAAACTTCATATCTAATACCTTCGGGAATCCAGTTCTAACCTAATAGGCCTACCTACTAAGTAGGTAGTCTAAATCTTCGCATAGCCTACTATGTTTTGAAAAAGACAACAATATACTGTAGAAGCTCCATACCCTAATCAAGCTAACTCCAGTTGCGGGAGCTATTTATTAATTACTGATATAAACTGTAATTAGCTTCTAGCTATAGGCACTATATACTTGGTCTCTTCACCTCTCTTCCCTCTTCCCCTTCCCTCCTTCCAATAAGAGATCTACTCTCTCGTTGCCTTTCCTGTGTAGTTTGCGCGATGAGTTGATCCCAGTCTACGCCCAGCCATTTTGATATGCCTCTTGGCCCCTTTTCATCTTTGAGTTTTATACAGACTTTATGAGCACTCTCCTTGCGCCCTCTCGGGACAGTGACCTCCACACTTGGGTCTGCACCCTGCAACAAAAGGAACTTCATCATCTGAGCTGCCTCCAGAGAATCATGAGTTGCTGCCATGTGAAGTGCGGTCCTGCATGCAATACTAGAACGAGAGTTGACTAGCGCCCCCGAGTCGATAAGAACTTTTGCAGCCTTGATAGAATGTGGTGCCTTACCAGCACAGTGACGCAGGAGAGATTCCTTCTCTCTTTGTGTGGCAGATTCGAGTATTCCCATATCCTCCCAGAGCTTGAGCAACATGGATTCTCTCAATGGGCTATCACCAATAACCTTGAAAGGCCCACTGCAAAGATCTCTAAGCATGCTAGATCCCAATCTCCTGCGCAGATCTTGATGCAGGCCCAGTTCTCGATAATGACTCGAAGTTATGTGACGCATCCAGGCTTCGTAAAAATGGTCCGAGTCTGTTTCCAGCACCTAAGAGAATAACCTCTCACATCGGGACCATGTACAGAGTGCTGGAAGCAGGAATTCGAAAATCTCAACATTTGGAAGAGGCCTTGGCATCAAAATTAGCTCTGCGAAATCTTGTGACCAAAGGGTGGACAACATCTTAACAGGTCCAGAAGCCATAGCCGTCTGAAACATCTCTGCCTGTACACCATACGGAAGCTTCTCATATAATGGAAGTAAGCTTCGTACATGGTGCGTCTGGCCTGCTCTGATCAAGTCGAATAGTAAGGGCTGGATCTCATCTGGATCTGCGCTGTTCAGGGCGAAAGTGTCCCTCTTTTGTAGGGTGTTCCTGTGGAACTGATTCAAGTGAAGGTCCCGCATGTTTCGCGAAAGAAAACCTCCTTGCGCATATTGGCAGTCCGGAAAGCTGTAACTCCATGGTTTGTCGTGGTGCCTTTCATGAGACGTTCGCTGACAAGGCATTGGAAAGCCGTGCCGTGCAAGCGGGTAATGAAGGAAAGCGCATTTGTATGGCCGCTGGCCGTAGTGCGTTTGAACCACCCAGATCTTCTCGTTGTGATCCGGCGCCCGTGGATCTAGCACTTGCCCGATGGCATGGTGTATTGAAATGGATAAGTGTGAGATACCAAGCGGGTCTTGATTTGCCCATTGCTCTCCTGGAACTCATTAGTTTCATTCTCATTCATTTCTTCTGAACGTCAGCCAAACTCACCTGCATTCATATGATGCTCTGGACCCGAACAGAGCTGACGGAACTCTGCATTCCGGATCACAAAAGCGTATATCTGATAGTTTGCCGACTTCAGGTGCTCCAAACTAGAGTTTTGAATGGTAATTTGGTCTTGCGATTGAACATAGAAGCCTTCGGGATCCGATGCTCTCTCCAAAAGACATTCCAGCAGTTGCATCAGCTCTATTGGTACGCTTTCGGTGCTGCTGGAGGCAATGCACTCTTCAACAAGCTTGAGCCAATTCGACACCGCGAAGCCGTGGAGTGAATATGCTCCTGCAAGAAATCTCTCGCGAACTTCAGCATCCTCTAGTTCTCGGTCAGGCATGGTCTGACATAAATACGTGAGGCAGCACGTTGCAAGACTGAGGAATGAAGATGCCAAAGAAATATATGCCGGGATCTCAGGACTCGACAAGTACCTGCGCTCGCATGTTAATGTTTGGTCAGTGGATAGACAGGGCAGAAACACGTACTCCTTGACTGTGAAATGAACGAAATGCACGTAGTCGTCCACTACCTCCACGATAGGGCCGCAGAGATCCACGATGTCGATATAGCCCAGACTTCTTGCTCTCTCGTTGATAGCTCCTGGCCGAACGGCTAGAGCCTGTTGGATCTCTTGAACTGTAAGCGGCATCGGTGTGCACATGATCCATCCGAGGATTCTTTGAGCTTTCTCCTTATCCCATTTGTTATGGGTATGGATCCTTTTGAGAACTCGAGCATACCTACCAGATATCAGTAGTTGAGGACGCACGCAATCCAAGGAAAGCCTCACGCTCCGTCAAGATCTTCAGGGAGTACTTTGAGATCGTTCCGAATCTCGTTCATGTCGCTCATACGGTCAATGCTGCTGAGTATGAGTCTGGCGTACAGGAACATTCCTTCAGAGGCCCGGACGTTAGCCATCCTGACAACCATAATTAGAGCTCCATGAGACAGACCTTTCGCGTTTGACGATAGTGGCGCCAGATACGCAGCAAGTTCAGCTTGAATCTCGGGCAGGAACTGACGTCTCCGGAACCATGCGTCTGACCAGACCCTGACAAAAGTCTGGATACTTCCTGCATTGTTGTGGTCGACTCGGACTGCGGCGTAGGCCTTCAGTTTGGCGGTAATATCCGATTCCGGACGACTGCTGAAGATGATCTTGACTCCCGGACAGGTGGCTGGCAGACTTAGTAGTTTTTCAAGAAGCCGTTGTCTTTCTATACCACCCATCTCATCTAGTCCATCAACCACCAGGTAAGCTGGGCCAACGCAGGTCAAGACTGTGCTTAGAAGCGTCGTAGCCACATCCAGGCTGCTCTTGAGATTCTGGCGAGTCGATTCACAAAGAACATCCATGGCATCCACGTCGCCGGAAGTTAGTTGAAATATCAATGATAGAATAATGGCCAGTGCTGAGATGTCCTTGTGACCAGAATAGCTGAGGAATACAAAGGCAGTGCACCCACGAACTTGCGATGTGTCCACGATGGCACTGGACAGGTGAGTTTTTCCTGTTCGTAACTCGCTTGTCAACCTCCAATGGGAAAGTCATATCATCTTCAAAGTGTTGACACGGAATCTCTCACCTGCTCCAGGTATACCTTGCAGCCACAGAACGGGCGCTGACCTGTCCGATAAGTCTATCCATTTCGCGAAAGCTGCATCCTTGAACAACCATCTCTCGGTGCCTGCACACACCTGGCCTCTGATCCTATGCAACGTTTCATCGAACACCAAGGGACAAACGTCAGTCTTGATGCAATGGTATTCCTTGAATCGTGCATCCTTCTCTGCAGCCTTGAAATGCTCCAAAGCGCGTATCCTGGCCTCGTGCTCTTGCTGGATATGCTCCAAGCGGACCTCGTTGCGCATAAGACGGGTGTGTTGTTCAACATTCTGAATAACCACCTTGATCTTGTCTCGGGATCGTGGCCAGAGAGACTCGAAGATGTATTGCAATCCTAGTAGGAAGGCCCCTTAGTTTTGTCCTGGTCCAATGCCCATTGCCTGAAGGGATACTCACGAGTATTCTTGAAGAACTTAAGGGCAATGACGTAGAAGTCAAGAATGTCTCTGAAGAACAAGGCCAAAACGTCGTTTATATGCTTGTTTCCACTGAAGATTTCAGCTACGCGCTTGAATTCTGGAAGCAGTTCTCCAAGGTCCGCTATCATGTTGATGATTGCGACGTAGGCCTTGGTAAGCTCGCTGGTCCATTGCAGAAGGAGTTTGATAGGGCCCCAGATCAGAGCCAGCAGGTCAGGTTTAACTTGGATGAAGACCTCGATCGCTGCTGCGTAGTCGTTGAGACGATCGAGATAGGGTCTGATCTTGGACAGATGCCCTAGACGGCCAGATTTGCCCTGTCTTTTCTGGATCTCCTCTGTGGCATCATAGACCTCGTCCATGGAGGTTGTGTTGAGAATCTCAGCGTATACTGATTCGTCATCCAGCGACGCTTTAAAATCGCGCATTGCGGATTCAAAGGCATGCTGGACAACATCGAATGACGCCGTTGTTGCCGCCATTATTGTTGCATGCTAGGGAAGCAGTGTGAGAGAGCTTGGTATGATCACAAGTGCAAAGGGGACGAATAACTCTGGGATGTCAAAGTCGGAAGAAGGAATGGGCTAGCAGTGTGTAGGTGCCCAACCAATAATTATTACATCAGGCTCTCTCGTGGGCTAAAACGTCGCCAACCTCGAAAGGCTGTGTGCAGGAAGCTACTGCAGAATGCTGTGGCTGAGCATCAGAAAGCCCATCGCCGGACGCCACGTCTAAGCGCAGCACATGCTCCCTGCGATGCATCCTCTTTCTTGTCATTTGTATCAGCGGCTCTCCTTGTAGGCAGATATTCAAGTTTGATCACGAAATTTGCTTTGCGGACGTTTCTCTTACTGTATATATCATTTCTGTCTTTCCAGAATGAGTTGGAAAAGAGTTGGTATCTGTCGGGTCTACGCTGCGTTCTCAATCGAAATCCCATACCTCACAGATAACTGCACAAGACCAATTAGTGCTGCGCCTCCATTCTAAGGGGCTGTTTTCCGAAGCCTTATGTAGGACTCATGCATACACAGCCCACTGGGCATGCAGGACTAAATCCTCAATGCAACATCAGGCAACATGTAATTACATTAGCTCTGTCATCATGGCCGATCTCAATATAGCAAGCCTCACCGGTACGGTTGATGCTTACGTAGTTGCTCGACAAAAGTCATTAAAGCAGACAGGATTCTGTGAGATGCTATGGTGAAAAGGTCGACTACAGGAGCTCCGAGGCTCCCAGGTTCGATGGAGGATAAGTTGAAGCCGCTGTGGTCGTTCCGCGAAACTCAGATGTTTGAGAGTAGGCGGAGACGAAGCCGGACAAAAGGTATGACAACTTGCTTGCGTCATCCATTGCAAACTTTTTCTTCACTATAGCTGACACGTCTCATTCAAGGTTGATCGGGCCATAGATCTTGAGACTATGGACCGTGCGGGTAAGCGTGATATGTACACTTTAAATGCTCGCAACACTGACAAGGCGGCTTTTCATGTCTCTCCCAGTTTCCCGAAACCATTCGCTAGATTCTTCTCTGCGCTCTTAGCATACCTTGTCCATTAATTAGGTGAGTTTAGGTGTCCAGAAATGGAGCACAGTATGGGGCACCGGCGCTTGCTAACTTTCATAAAACAGGATGTCGTACTTACTGGCAATTCCTGTGGATCTAATTATATCTTGATTCACCTGGCATGGAAAGGTGCTAGAGCAAGATGATGGGGAACTTCACCCCTTCGCTTACCAGCTGAGGGACAGACTCTGTTCGCTTATATAGCTACAACATTCAAGCCTCAGGACATGAGCCGAGGGGCTTGGATGCGCATATAACATAATTAATAAATTATATCATTGCATTGGAACTTTATAAAAACTGTTCGTCCTATATCAGTGACTCAACGCCCTCTAGCATGAGCATAGAAGCAGCTGTAGTCTACTCCGCAACCACATCGGAACGGACCAATGGCAAAGTCATCTCATGTTACTCGATGTGACCTAAATATATGCTAGAAAGCAAGTATCTCGTCCGCATGGCCCTTACTTTACATGCTGTGGTAGTTAGACGTGCTTTCTCCGGATTACCCTCTCCCCTTGACTCGCTGTGAATGCTGCTTGCAGTTACCCACCATATATGCAAAGCTGCCAAGGTGTCAAAATACATTTCAGGAACAGAAGCCATTCAAATAGCACGAGACGTGTTGCTATGATGACTTTCTTGTGTAGCAGACATTAGTCACGGGGATCTGTTGTGTCCATAATCGAATCTCTCCCAGCCACGTAGTTCAGATCTGGTTGACGATGAGTATTCCCAAGAGCCACGCAAGTCACTGGAAACATACGGTAATGGAACATAACTACTACTATCACAGCATCAATCCTTCTTCCTCTTGCTATATTTTACTCTCGAAAATACGTCGACTCTTCAATGACAAGGAACTCCAACATGTGCCATCAAAGGATCTGCTCCAAGAAGAGCGATTACTGAGGCGAATAACAAACCTCCTTGGTTCATAACCAAGTTCTCCAGGTATTGACCACCATATCATGATTTGACTACCACGATACCCTCTTTCTGAACTAGCTTCAAGGAAAATACAACTTTCAATCTCACGATTCAAGAGTCCTGTCTTCTACCATGTCCACGGTCCAGCCAGATGTTGAGGATGAGACGCCCCCTTCTCCCACCCGCGGGCGTACTAGCACCACCTCAGAGGCCGGGCTCTCCAATCAAGCCCCTCCGCTGCGAGAAGGCAGCTCCATGAGCCGGGGACGAACTCGCAGAATAGAGGTCGAGTATACCGAGCCTCCTCGAGACCCTGCCGGATACAATACTTCCTCGTGAGTTCTCCCAGTCTTGTACCGCTATACCCCTCCCTTTTTGTAATACAACACGCCCTCTAGCAGCTGAGTAGAACAGGACTAACCTCGGACGTCCACCTATCCATCACCAAGAGCCGAGGACTACGTCTACGAGGACGGCCTGGGCGGCTACGCCCCACGTACATCCGGTAGTCTATCCTCCTCAGCGCCGGGCCATTATCAGTCTCGCATGCTGAGCGAGCCCCAGATCACATTGCCTCGTGCCGAGTTCGTGCGGCACACGGATCATCAAGAAGCTCGGGCACGGGCGGCCGAGGCGAGCAGGGAGGAGCGAGAGTTCCACCGCCGACAGGTTCCTACGGAGGTGAGAGAGCCGGGACGGAGGCGCAGACCAGATCCGCATTATCATCCGGCGAGATTCCGTACCTCGACAACCCTGCGGCCGAACGATGACTGGGGCTGCTGCATCATTCTGTAAGAGGGCTTGATGGAGAAGCGTATCTCCGTCGGTATTCGAGAATCGCAGCGATATAAATCCGTTTCGAGGTCGTGGGGTAACATGGCGAGGCAGTCTTGGGAGGACTTACGGTGCTAATTTTGACTTTCTCGTTGTGAGCGCTCATTTCTTTGTTATTGTTGGTCATATCGCAATCAACATTTGGAATGCATCATTGTGACTTGCAGTCTAGCCAACCGATTGAGTACAATAAACGACTTGCTCAAGTGAGAATGGTATGTTTTGCAACCGTTGTCACGGCTTTTGTGAACCTATACTTTAGCCACCCTGCACCCGCATAACTCCTCTAGGACCATCTAACGCGTAATTACTCGATTTCGTACTTGTCTGCGACAGACTTGATCTCTTTGGAGAAGGTTACGTCCTCATTCATCTCGACCAGCGTAACAGAGGACACCTAGGAGTGTGATTAGCACAGAGACTCACCTATATGTGGCAAAAAGGAAAGGGGTGGTAGACTTACGTCAACATCGACGAATGGCGTGGTCTTGGAGAACCGGACCTGCATGGGGAAGAACTCATTCTCGTCATCTGCCTGGGCTTCAAACTCGAAAGCACCGTTGGGATTGTCCTCGTCCACTGTGCCGATGGTCCACTCCACGCTGTCGCCGGTTACGTCGTATGTGGCATCGAAACTTGAGATAGTAGGCTCGCTGGTCGCGTATGGAATAGTGACGCTGACGTCTTTGAGCGCGTCCCCGCCTGTCAGCTCGTACTCAACGGTCATGGTATAGGTACCATCAGAGCCCTTGTTGACCCAGACGGTGAAGCTGATTGGCAGCGCGCTCGTGTCATCTGTCTTGGGAGTGGCACGCCACCGGAGCACACCAACAGACTGATTGACAGGGAAGCCTCGATCAACCTTGCTCATCTGGATGACCTTGGAGCTGTTGAACAGGTTCCGGTCAACGTTGGGGTGAGTTCGGAACTGTGCGCCATGCGAGGGCTGTGCGCTCAGGTCGAGTTTGATCTTGGTCAGGGACGGGTCCGATATCCGCAGGTTCAGGTCCCCGCTGACTGCGATGGACTTGACAGCGCCTTCTCTTGAGATGTGAGCACCGATTGTCTCGGAAATGGTGACATGTATGGCATCGCGGTCCAGGGTTGTGGAGATTCGTGGGGCGGGTGCTTCTGCTGCAACAGGAGATGGCGCTGCTGGAGCGATCAAGGGGCTGTCATCCACCTCATGGCCCATCTCACCCCGCACCCTCTCAAACATATCGGTGGTCTTGGACTTCTTGCCGAGCTGCATTCCCTTGCCCTTAGGCGCGGCGAACTTGGACTTGTTCTTCTCTGCTTCGTACGAGTCGTAGGTATCGGTAACGGCGGGTCGGGTCGGCGGTGTATAGGTCGGGTACACAGGAGTTCTGGGCACATTGCCCATGCCACCCATACCGCGAGCGTTGCGGGCTGATTCCTTTCGCTGCATCTCGAGCTGCTTGGCCTTCCTCTTGCGCTCCTCTGTAGCCTCGAGTTCTTTGTTCTGACAGAAAGGATGTTAGCCCGACCGTGTCCCGCGCCCAAAGCCTCACAACATGAGCCACATACCCGGGCGATAATCTCTTGGATGCGCTCCTCGTGACTC
This sequence comes from Aurifilum marmelostoma, assembly GCA_027559495.1. Taxonomy (NCBI): domain Eukaryota; kingdom Fungi; phylum Ascomycota; class Sordariomycetes; order Diaporthales; family Cryphonectriaceae; genus Aurifilum; species Aurifilum marmelostoma. The sequence goes on along the minus strand of JAMXSV010000007.1, from coordinate 1,291,204 downwards.
TCCATCTCCAGGAAGGTCTTGATCTGGCTAATGGTGAGGTTCTCCCTGTACCCCAGCGTCACCAACTCGTCAAAGGCACTGAGCAGCTCGTATGCATTCTTGAGGATCTCCCTCTCATCCAGACTCTTGCAGGTGCTGGTGACAACCTGGGCGAAGAGGTGTAGCGAGTCGATGTCTTGAAGGATGTTGGACTGGCGGTTGGTGATGAGGACCATGTAGAGCTCATCAAGGGGTTGGTAAACGAAGCGAACGTTGTCCTGCTCGACAGTCGTATGCTGAGTGCCGCTGTCGGCAAGTTTGGGGAACGAGGCGAGGAGAGCTTCGATGCGCGACCTGGGCATCTCACGGAACTGTCGCGAGAGGACAGCTTTGCCCCCGCGGGTGCAGATCGATGCTGCAAGGACAACCTGGATCGTGCAAGTCAGAACAATTGCGGTGCCATTCCATAATTGTAGACGGGAAAATATACCATTTTGGATCTACTGCAGTTTTAAGGAGCGTTGACGCAGCTAGGACGTGGAATGTTGATCTGCTGCTTGGAGAGCGCCAGAGTGGAGGTTGTGGTCGACTGCTGCGGTTACCAAGTATGCTATGAATTGGGGCTTGTTGATGCCAGCTAATTCGTAAATGTGGCCCGTGCTTCACTGCGTCTAGTGGGCAGGCAGGGCAGGCAGAGGCAGGCACAGGATAGTGCATCGGCTTGGTTTAGTAAGCTTTAGAGCTCCCTTCCAAGCGCATCTGGACTTTCTCCTAATAACATCACGGAACGTCCAATGTCGCCCTGAAGAGCCATCCACCCTTTCTTTTTCCTCAAGGCTGAAGTTCTTTCTACGCTCTGGCATCAGAGATCCATATTCCCTGGATATTGTGACATCTTCTCTGAACTGCATCATCACACCTACGACCTCGGGAAAGCTGTTCTGTAGTATTAGGCTTTCACAAAGGGCCCCCCACCTCCAGATCCTCCAACTTGATGGTGGCTCGACACTTTCACTTAGCATTCGCATCAATCCGAATCAACCTCTCTCCCCTGGGACAGCAACACCATTCATTCCTGCCCCTCCCCCTAAAAATCTCAGCTCCCGTTGATATTTTCTGCTCTGGAGACTTTCCGACTTCAGCAGTATGCCAACGGCTGCCTGCCCGTCTAATTTATAAGCATTTCCTTGGTAGCTGAACACCTTTCCATCAGCTAAACGGACCACTCTTGTCTTCGCAAACAACACTCTGCGTATACGCGAATCAACTGCGAATACCATGGAAGCTGCAGCAGAAGACCCAGCGCATCATGCTCCCGGCCCAGAGGTCGGAGACCACAATGATCCCAAGGACTTCATTCAAGACGACGAGTTCGACTTCGACATTGGTGGCGGCGACGACCTGGACGATCCTGAAGAGGCCGGCACTACAAGGGTTGAATTGACCCACCAATCCGGCAACATCGAGACACAGAATGATGAATCGTACACGTTGAACCCACAAGAGGAAGAAGCGCAGGCACCGAATGTAGAGTCTCACGGTGACGACAGTCTTGAATATGTCCACGAGGAGCTCGACCTAGCGGCTACCGATTTCGACACCTATGCTGGAGAAGGCGAATATGACCAAATTGCACAGGATGGAGGTGTCGCCGAATCCGACGTGGTTGACCAGGACGAGAACCAAGATGAGCGTGTCCAGGACGAAGAAGACGGAGGCCAGGAAGGCGTCGACTACGAGGAGACTGCTGGCGAATTTGAGGGACTCGACGCTGTCGAGCTTGATTTGGAGAAGGCCCACGATCTCTTGAATATTTCGACAAGTGTCGACGGCGTTCAAGAGAGAATTGATCTACAGGACCTCGCCCGCGATACTGATCCGATCGAGGACCAAGCCAAAACAAAGACAGACGCTGTCCAAGATGCTCAATATCCCACGGAGACGACCGACAATGATGAGACAGCTGAAGCCCTCGCCGATGGCGATCGTGCTCAGAATGTCAGTGTCACAGATGTGGCAGAGGGCAGCAACGTCGACTCTGATGTTGCGGACGCCTCGCTGAATGCAGACAGTCACACGGCGGAGGTCGTTGATGCCCCGTCCAGCTGGGCCGCTGGGGATTCTGAAGGGGATAAGGACCTCAACACCAGTCTGTTCCCCAACGTGACGGTCTCGTACCAGGGGCAGGAATACTTCCTTTTCGGAGGGGCTGCTGTTGAAGACCCTGACACATACTTTCTCAACGACGTCGATGTGCTTCAGCTACCCCTGTCCCGGTTCCTCAGCGATGTTCGCGATGTCATCTCCACAGAGGTGGAATCCAGCCAAGAAATCTTTCTCCAAATCGATGGTCTCGGCCTCGAATTTGGCGAATCCACGACACCGGAGTTCCTCGACCTGACCACGTTCGCTGAGATTATAGAGTTAAACAAGAAACTGGTCCAACACGATGGTGGCTCTCAGTCGCCTGAGCTTTTTGTCTATCTCAGTGTGCGATCGAACCCTGTACAACGCTTTGCGGATCTCATGGAGGGCGCCCGCGAGGGCCAAGGACTCTCGCACTTTGAAAAGTACTACGAGGACGCCTCTGGAAATGTCTCTGTCACCAATGAAGCAGAACAAGATGCACTGTCTGAGGATTATGTCTCGGATGATGTGTCGCTTGATGACGCCATCGACGAAGAGGGCGAAGAAGCGATGGGTGGAGCAGTTACCCACCACGATGTACAGCAGAGACGCAACCCATTTCAAGTCCTCGAAGATCCAGAGCAATCGACTGCCGATCCATCTGTCTCTTACAGTGCAGAAGAGGATGCAGCCGAGTACGTCAGCGACGCAAATGATCGCGCGGAGGCTCACTCTTTTGAGGCGGTCGTGAACGCCGGCTCTGCACTTGAGACCGCAGATGTGCACGAAGTATCCGTGGCCGGTATCTTAGAAGATGGTGTACCAGTCTCTGGCCAATCCGACGCTCATGGCCTAGAAGCTGTGAATGACATGGAGCGTCAGGATGGAGATGGTCAATCAGGTGGCGGCGAGATCGACCAGACCATGCAGGAGGCCGACAGGCTAGTCGAGTTGTCCCAGGAGGAGCTAGAACGCGCTGATGGTGAGGACTCCTTTTCTTTTCAAAGCACATGCGCAGAATCGGACCTCTGTTTTTGCGACGACTGCTTGTCCCTTGATCCTCTTTCAGCCCAAAACGCTACAGCCACCCCCTCACGCCATGATGAATTCTATTCTCAACCCAATCACCAGAGAAGAGCGGGATCGCCTGATGATATCAGCCTCTCAACAAGGCAACGCAGCAGCTAACCAATCTACTCAAGATACCGCAGCCAATACAGCCGAAGACGACGACTATCTGGACCTGGGCAACGAAGGCGAGCTCTCACAATCTGCAAATTACACGGACGCGAGAAACGAACAAGGCGCCGCCACATATAATTATACGTCTCGACAGGTGTCTGACAATTCTAGCGCAACAGCGACCCTGGATGGAGAGGATAGCGCACTTGGAGATGATGCAGTTGTGGCTTCCGTATATGCTACCCAGACTCATGTCCAAACTGATGCCGGCACACCCTCAAATGACTTGGACGAAATTGACTGGAATCACGATGATGACGACGAAATTGGCGTTGCCCATCCGAACCCGACCGACCTGTCTCCTTCGAGCTTCTCTGCAAAGAGAAGCAGACAAGCAGACGAGGCTACCGATGGTCCGGGCGACGAGAATGGTGTGTACCTACCTTGCATCAATCCATATGCGCATACTAATATCAACACAGCCGCCAAGCGCCGTCGCACCTAGGTGGCCGGCCGGCCTTCAATACCCAATCGCCAGATCGATGTTGACTTTACGACATCAGATGTGGATGACTAGGGAGCCGTTGTAGTTCATCTGCACCCATAGTCTCCCCAATCTGCGATTCCTGATCCATATTCGTAGTTGTTTTTTTCTTTTCTTCTTTTTCTTCTTTCTTCTCCCCCCCCCCTTCCTCCCGTACCTCTTGACTCCGAAGAGCAACAATGGACGAGAGCTGGACGACGACGGCGGCAGCAGCAACAACGACAAGAACGACGACAAGAACAGATCCATGTCACGGTTGAGCGTCTTCATGAATATCAAAGGTAAGTGAATCTGCGACTCGCAAGAAGGCAGCATCGACTGGTATTCGAAGTGCTCGCACAACGACACAAGACTTCTATCGTGGTAACGGCGTCGAGCATCGCCCCACATTCCCTTACGACATGATTATGTATTTGCATTTTCCCGGCGGAGGAGAACAGAGAAAAATAATCGAGTGATACCCTAACCTCAGCAATGCCTTGGTTTGCGATAATCGGGAGATGGTTGGAGTCCTGGAGCTGAGACGGACCTGACTTTGATACTTTGTGCACTGCTGGAGTAGTCTATGGCAGGGCAAGGCTTGGAAGGTATCTTAGGGCGTCGTGGTCTGTACAACCGATAACCTACTTGGAGGCTTCGGTCAGTGTGCGGTTGTGGACGGGTTATGTCCTGATCTCTCAAGTAATGAGTCCAAGTATCTTGCACATTTGCCAAGCATGCCAGGTGCAATGCGCCTACTCCGCATGTTGAGGTGCGTACAAGAAACCGGACTAGTTCACTGGGAAGGCATTACAGTGGAATGAATCGCAGTGGTCCTAGATGCCCTGATGCCCTTCACGGCGAGCGTTGAGGCTGGCTGGAATTTCGAGGTCCTGGCCACGATTGTGGCGATTTGTAGAGCAGATGTTTGTACCAAAAATCCAGTCAACGCAATGATGGTTAGTTCGGTGCTTCGGCCTGCACCTGATGTCTAGTGGGCTTCTCTAGGGGATCACTTCATCTTGAGGCGTACGAATGGAAGGTGGTGAATATGTGATCTGGCTAGGCGTACCAGGAGATGATGGCTCCTGAGGGAGCTAGGATGTCGCGGGTCCGGCTCAAATGAGGAATGTAGATAGCAGCTCTCTCATTCCGCTGCTGACGCGTTGGCCGCAAATTAGGTGAGGCTGAGTTTGAGCCAATCGAATCGGAAAATACTAGGTGGATGCCTACATCTCCACCAGAAAACCACACGCAAAGTAAGCTTTTTCCCCGACTGTCCCCTTGCTCCCCTTCTGCCCTACGTACCCATGCGTGTGTACCAAAAGGAGGCCCGGGAAAAAGGGCATTCATCGAGCATTTTAAGGTAAGTACAGAGTAAAGGGGACCAGAATCGTAGTAAAGCGCGGCCTGTTTCCCCTTGGCCCTGTGGGACGGGCGATCGTTATCCCCCTTCAATGTTTCGTGGACGGACCTCGAGCGTTGCACTTATATCCGATGTACATATATTATAACATGCAGAGGTACTTAATGGTGTGAGTAGGGTGTTTCAACTCTGGCCGATGGCCGGCGACGCAAGGTTATCGGGCCCTGTCTAGTGCACCAAGTTTGTGCTGCTGAAGGAGGGGGTTTGGGCAATGTCAACACATCAGCTGGAATTGTTACGAATAGTGGGCTGGCAGCAGGACTGATACTTGTTCTGCGTTTTGTAGCGGGCGTGGGATTGCGGTCCCAGATGACGAGTTGGCCACTTTGTCTCAAACCTGATTCGCTCTGATGAAGAAGGTGAGTGATGTGCCAACATGAAGCCTAATTCGCTTCTCGTCTGCTCAAAGAGAACGGTTAGTCAAGAGCGCGACCGACTATTGCGACATCTCCTGTATCGGGCTCGAGTCAGCCTAGTCTTCTGCGAGTCACTTTGAGAGAAGCCATCGTGAACTACTTAAAACTGGCGCCATTGAAAATAATATGGACATGGCCGTGGTGGGCCTTATAGCTACCAAGCCTACAAGAAGAACTACCGAAGTGGTTTTTTTTTTTTTTTTGGCCTTCTTTCTTTCTCCATAACACGTCACGATACATCTGCTCGGTCTTTCCAATCATATCGATATAGTGATAATTCTTACAGATAGTCCTGCACCTGCGAGCCTCGAATTGATAGTAAGGAGAGCTCTTGGGACGAAGTATGAGTCGGTCCCGGCGCGGACCTTTAACATGGACAGGATGCTGGTTGTATTAGTGTTGGAAGCGCCTTTTGATGATTGTGAGAGGATCTCACTTCAGGATCTCCGACTGGGTAACCGAGTAGTTATTGGACTTGACGAGCCAATCTGAGAATGCTGTGTGGTGGCCTTCCGGTGATATCTCAGTCAAGCCTGTGGACATTGACAAGGCGTACGAGGCCTGTGGCGAGAACTTCCTGTCGGCCTGGAGTCAGGGCCGATGATACTACATCGTACATATGTGATGGCTTCGTATGCAGCAACCAAATCTGCTGCCAAACACGGCCGGCCGCTCGTATTCAAACTTGAAGAGAAGGCCCCTGAACCGGCTTGCGGCTGGCTTGGAGGGAGGCGGGCCAAATTAGGACCCCCTTGGATACTAACAGCTCGTGGTGTGCCCTCCTGCTGATCCCAGATAGAGGACGAGGTAGCGCCTGATGCAGGATGCAGGGCCCCCAAGGCCACAGTGCCGGACACGCAACGATTAGGTGAGGGCAGGTCTGCTAGCCAGGGCACACAGGCGTGGACAACCAGGGGGGATTCCAAGGAGCTCAGGGACTGGTAGACAGTGGAACCCACAGGCGGCAGCGACAGGGGCCCTGCAACTGTCCACGGAGGGACGGCCAGTAACAGTAACGCCTTTTGGAGATCCGAAACCTTTGGGGTGCTGCGACACATGATGGTGACATGGCCTCGATCCGTTCCAAAAGGAGTGTGTGATCGGGGATCCCTGTCTAGACCGTCCAATTTTATCACAAAATCTCGAACCCTGCCAAGGCACGACCTGCTACTGTACAGCACCTCCCTGCACTCACCACTGCACATAGTAGCACAGTACACTGGCCCTGACTGGGTAGGTCATGCCATGGTCTGTACTCAAGTATCTATCTAGCGCGCAAGCACCCAGCCCGCCCTTGAACCATACTGGAGAGATACCTTTTGACATACGGCGGCGATAGATTTTACGGGGCCCTTTCTGTCCTCTCCTACTCTCACACATCCTCCTCTGGCACTCCTCTCCACCCAAAGCACAGGCCAGACAGCCACACAGACAAGGCAGTGCATGTCCCACTTTTCTGTCTTCCGGCCTGTTGAGATTTCCGAAAGGGAAACGTCCTGCTCGAGAACTATTCCGTCCAATTCAGTCCCTCCCATCCTGGACTCGATACCATCACCACCACCACCACCACCACCTCCTCCTCCTCCACTACCACCAAAAAGACGACACCTATTCCCCATCACGACCCCTGGCCAGATCTCCCTCACGCCAACGACACTCCCGACGCACTTGATCTGCGGATCGTCGATAACCTGACTTGCGAAACGGACACGATTTCAAGCAGTCGACCCTTTCTCTCGTTCAATCCCCGCGGTGCATGTGTCGTTATTGAGGGCAAGAGACAGACCCGTCTTCCCACAAAGCCAGCCATCCCTCCTTCTCCCTCTCGCCAGGCGCGAGCGACCCAACTCCGTCCCCCACTTGTCGAACCTGCCTCGGGTTTGCTCGTCACTTCTGGGCCCCGCGCCCATTAATCGCCAGCCTCACACGCATCGCACGATCTTTGCAACCTTTCCAGGCACAGGCGGCGCCCAGCTGCTGTCACACTCCTTTGACAAAATGATGTTGGAAGAGAAGTACGACGCCCCCTTCTCGCTTATGATGCGCGCGGGACAGCTGGCGACCTGGCCTGTTGTACCCTCCGGTGCAACGAGAGCATTTGCGCTGATGGATTCTTCTTCTTGCGCTGCAGATATATCGGCCTGGGACTGGCCATGACGTCCAGCTTAGCTATCGGTAGGGCTGATACCGTTCCTTGATTCCCCGCTGTTGTGTTGAGGGCGACTGAGGCTGATACTCTTCCGACTTCGTAGGCACGAGTTTCGTCATAACCAAAAAGGTACCCTCACACACCCGCCCACACGAACGCACGAGCTCGAAGAAATCTCCATACCTCACGTCGACCCGTCCGGCGTATATCTGATCAATTGCTGACTTTGTCTCCTGTAGGGTCTCAACCAGGCGGAAGAGAGGCATGGCTTCGAAGGAGATGGCTTCATATACCTACGAAACCCGATGTGGTGGGCCGGCATATCCACACGTGAGAATCACCCTGACCACATCCCAGCAATAGATGTCTCTGTTCGGAACGAAACCCTGGAGAAGTGCTGACCTTGGGAACTCCCATAACAGTGGTCATTGGCGAGATATGTAACTTCGCAGCATACGCATTCGCACCAGCCATCCTTGTTACACCATTGGGCGCGCTGTCCGTGTTGATAGGCGCAGTATTGGGATCATACTTCCTCAACGAGGAGCTAGGGATACTAGGAAAGCTGGGGAGTGCTATCTGCCTCATCGGCGCCGTCATTATTGTCCTCCATGCCCCACCAGATGAGGATATCGAGACCATCGAGACGATCCTGTCGTACGCGCTGAAACCTGGTGAGACTCACCCACCGCACCATCTCGACACCAACACGCCCATGACTAACTTTGTTGAAGGTTTTCTGATCTACGCAATATCAGTGACGGCTTTTTCCGTGTTCATGATCTACAAGATCTCGCCCGTCTACGGAAAGCAGAACCCGCTCGTCTACCTCAGCATCTGCTCCCTCGTGGGATCAGTCTCGGTCATGGCCATCAAGGCGTTTGGTATCGCCCTCAAGCTGACCTTTGCCGGCCACAACCAATTCACACATGCCTCGACATATGTGTTCATGATTATCACCGGCGTGTGCATCCTAACGCAGATGAATTACTTCAACAAAGCACTCAGCCAATTCCCAACCAACATGTATGTATCTCAAGGTATCTGTCTGTGTCGCGGACCACCGTGCTGACTCCTCCCCCCTCTCTCCCCAGCGTCAACCCCCTCTACTACGTCACCTTCACAACGGCGACCCTGTGTGCGTCCTTCATCCTTTTCAACGGCTTCAACACCTCCGACCCCGTCAACACGCTCTCTCTCCTGTGCGGTTTCCTCGTCACCTTTACGGGCGTGTACCTCCTGAACCTCTCGCGCCGCGACCCGAATGGCTTCAAGATGATCGCGGGGCGGGGCGGTAACGACTCCATCGGCACGGATATGGTCTCGCAGATCCAGACGCGCATGAGCATGGAGGCGCGGCGCAGCTTCGGGACGAGGGGAAGCACCGACCGCGAGGGCCAAGGCCTGATCCGCGCATACGACGAGGAGGCGGCCGCCGAGTTTGGGCTCACAGACCTCACAGAGGACAGCGACGACGAGGGCAGCACCGGTCCGAGAATGCTGCACCAGAACGGCTCGGCCGAGCCCAACGGCAACGGCAAGACAAAGACGTCGGCCGAGATGCAGGCCCCCAAATCAGGAGAGAGATAATGCCTGGCCTCGTGCGTCTGTCTCGTCGCGCGTTCTGTGTAAGAAATTAAATGAAATGAGAAAATAAGGCAAGAGGCTACGATGTGTATGACGAGCCCTCATGGATATGGGGCTGGGGTTTTCTTCTAACTGGGAATGGTTGATATCTTTGAGGCTTTGTTAGAACGGGTCCGGGTCGGCTGGCGGTCGGGCATTTACTGGGTCGCTTCTGGCTGCATTTTCTTTTCCCACTCTACCCATTCGTGCCATAAGTCGTCATGAGTGGTACTTCTCCGACTTGTATATTTCATTTGCATTTATTCGGAGCCTGGCAGTCTATGGCAATCTATCAGGTGCCTGTTGCTGTGACGAAGGGCTTGAAGAGAAACACCATCATCCTCTACCCTAGCAGACTTGCGCCAATGAGATCAACGATTGCCAAGGAATACACACGCCCACACACACAGTGAGAGAAAGAGACAAAGAGAGAGACATACGCATAAAGAAGGAAGGGCGAGACGGGTAGAAGACAGGACGAAGGTCTTATGGGCAGGTATGATCACGGTGAACAGAAGCGAGAGTTCAGAGTCGTCTTCGGCGCTATCAACATGAAACAGACACAGGAAGAGGCACGCCGTCCTGATGACTTGGGAGTTCGGAGAGAGGCCGGGGACTCGGGAGGCGCGAAACGGCATTCAGCGAGGGTCTCTTTGTGGCGCCCGCATCAGTTTATGAGAATTCGTATATGAATATGTGCTATTATATTTTGGCCTGACATTTATCTGCTTGGCCTGGATTGGGCTTTGCTATCCTGCCATGACTTTAAAGACCAGACCACAGTGCGATAACCAGAGGCGTTTAGCATATCTAAGCACTTATTTACAGTTACTCAGGACTATCCTCGACGAGTATCTCAACCACGACGGTAGCCTTTGAAATGGTCCGCCTAATCTGCTATGTTGCCAAGTGCTGTCTGAGCCATACCCGGACGGGTCATAATTATAACGTGGAGCAGCCTCTACACAACAGATTCTCTCCCACCAACGGTATGGGAGATATAAATATTTGTTTCGTCTCTTGCTCCTGTGTTCAAGCCATATGCTAATAGCTCCAACAATCAAATGTCATGACAAGGAGGACTCCTGCAACAACGACTGTATCAATGACCAATAGTAGCCTGAGAACGAGAATGTAGACAACCAACTTTGTTGCCCCTCTGGTCCACAAGAAAGATACAGAACAAGCAAAAAAATAAAAATAAAAATACCATATGTGGCTTAGGAGCAGGATAGCTTGGCGATGCCCCAGAGGACAGCTCATACACAGCCAGGGATGTTGTGCTGTATCCACTGCAGGTTAGCCACAGCGCCTTCCCATATAGGAGACAGCACTGTATTTACTAGCTCAACCAGGTTTACGGGCAAGCTCTTTCTACATAGTATACTTTTTCAGATCTTGACGTATGCTATTTTATCACACAAGATTCTCATAATAACTCCCATAATTTCAGACAAAGAAAGAGAGAAAAAAAAAAAACACCTCAGCAAGCTCATCATTCTTGTCCACATAACCTACTGTGGCATTGGTCAATCCGACCTGGCTTCTGCGTCGCCGCCATCATGGGCTCTTTCCTGGCTAAGTTTGTGGCGAGCGAATATGCCGGGCACGTCTTGGAGGAGAATTTTGGTCCAGAGGTATATAATTCCTTTACTCATGACATCCACGCAGTATCTCAATGACAAATGACTAATGCTCATCCCGTGTGATCAAGAACCCCAAGTACGACTTCGTCGTGACCGACGACGGCCGGCGCAGGAAGATCAAGAAGCTCACCCCGCCCGGCCTGACCGCCAGCGACGAGCGCGTCCTCCGCACCGTCCGCCGCAAGGCCTGGCGGTACGAGTGGTGGGTTGACTGCCACTGCTGCTGCGGCCTGCACGTGCAGTTCGGCACCGTGACCCTGTGGGGCCTGCTCCCCGTCGTCGGCGACTTCATCGCCCTGGTCAACGCGCTGTCCCTCATCCGCGCCGCGCGGCATGTCGACGGCGGCCTGCCGGTCTCTTCGCTCGTCGCCATGCTGATGTGGGCGGCTGTTGACTTTGCCATCAAGCTGGTGCCGATCGTCGGGGACATTGTCACCGCTGTGGTGAAGCCCAACACTCGCAATGCGATGCGGGTCGAGGCCCTTCTGTCGGCGAGGGGGGGGCAAGAGGTTGGCGTCGTCGTCTTCTCCTGGGTTCCAGGCGAGAGTGGTGCCGCCTGTGTCTGTAGGGACGGCAGTAGCTGCGGGCGCAAGCGATGATCCCCGCGCGCGGCTGCTGGTTGTGAACGCACAGCCCGAGGGACAAAGGGGCATGAGTGTTGGTGCGGGTGCTGGCTCGTCGTACGGGACGGTCAGGACAGGTGGTGGCGCCGGGCAGCCGACAGGATCTGGGCAGGGCCAGAAGGAGACTCGACAGTGGTTGCCCCTCTGGAGGAGAAACGAGGACAGTGACGGGGACTGAAGGACAAGGGGATATATACTTGGAACTCGTTGCCTGCTCTTAGCTGCATGGCACCACGAGAGGTTGGTTGCCTCTGGCTCACTGCCTGGAAGCTCAGCATTAAGTGTTTTGAGGTTTTACCTTTCCAAGGTGCAAGGTATGGCGGGATGAGCTCAACCGTCCATAATATATATGTCTTCGTCTGGGCTCAGACCTAGGTGCATCCTCCAGCAAGTAATCAACAAGCCCAGCCACAGTGGCTAAAATATTGCAGATATAGTATATGTACTCCAATCATCAGGCAGAGGGACTGTAGGGCAACAGTTGGTTTATAAGGCAGCTTTGTGAACATGTGCATCAGAGCTGAGCTTCGTTGCATTGCCACCGTCATGTCACGCGCTGAGAAAGGACTTCTCCTGTTGATCATTTTCAGTGTTGCTTTTCGATTGTCCATTTTGTCTCAAGCCGGGAAGCAGAATTACAAAACGGATGCGAAGCAGATTCCTTTCCCTGATTCCAGCAAAAAATGCATTTCAAATTACGCCGAACCCTAGTGTTTTTGGTGATGGAATCCCCCCCTTCCCTATCTCTCCTTCCCTCGATGCTGGTCCTAATCAAGGCCCGCTGCAGCTGTGGATGAGCTGCGAGTGACCAAAACTCCCAGTGCCAGAAAGCACTTCCCTGTATGTTTTCAAGGTTGGACCGCTTTACTCAAGAACCACCACGAAACGAGGAGTACTGTGTCCATTCAGCCCAAGAAACACTTCCTAAGGGTCTATGTGACGGACAACAACACCGCTGCCGAAACCTCACTATTGCTCAGCGGCGGGCTGCTCAGCACCCTCCGCCTGCTCCTCCTGAGCCCGAGCAGCATCAGCCGCAGCCTGCATCTGGGCGGCCTTAGCGCCGTAGTCCTGGCTGACGGGCTGCACAACAGGGGCCTCCTCCTTGGGGTCGAGGATGGTGACGGCGTCGGGCAGCGACTTCTGGGGACCAGCCTTGCCCTCGGGGTCGGAGCCGCGCATGATCTTGACCTTGATACCCAGAACACCCTGTCGGAGCAGGACGTGACGGGTGGCGCTGTCGATGAAGTCCTTGGCGGGCTGGCCGGAGTGGATCATGAAGCCGTCGGTGAACTTCATGGACTTGGCACGGGCGGCACGGAGCTTGCCAGAGACGACAACCTCGCAACCCTTGGCGCCGGACTCCATGATGAAGCGCAGGACACCATAGCAGGCACGACGGACGGCCAGGCCGTTGAGGAGCTTGTAGCGGAGGGACTCGCACTGGGCGACGGCGGACAGACCACGGTTCTGGACCTTGGCGGCGTAGAGGGAGACGCTGTTCTCGGGGAACTTGAAGCGCTTCTGGATCAGGCTGGTGAGCTCGCGGATGCGGCGACCCTGCTCGCCGAGGACCTCCTGGGTGTGGGTGGCGCGGATGATGATGTCGGTGACGGTGGGGGTGACGCGGACTTCGACGCCCGAGTAACCCTCCTCAGCCAGCTCGCGCTGGAAGAACTCGTTCAGCTCGGCGTAGAAAACACCGTCAGCGACGAACTTTCTCCGCTTGGAACTGTATGGTAGAAGGCACTTGTCAGCGAAATTTGTCCAGGTGGGGTTTTGCCATCCATCATCGACGGTTCTCGCTCAAAATATGCCATGGCGTCCAGCAAATTCGTCAATCAACATGCTTTCCACAATGTTGACACCATGTGCCTCGTTGACCGTCTCTTGCAAAAAGCCATTGACGACCCTGAGCCACCACTGATTTCCCTTCCCCAGGCCGGTTGTGCGATGTAGGGTCTCGACTCACATCTGGGTGCCTGGGACCGCCATTTTGACTGATTTTCTCGATGATCGATGGACCGTAGGTTTGACTTTGACGGGTGTAATGGGTGAATCGTCTCGAGAAATTCCCAAGGAAAGTCGGTGGTTGTCGCGGTGGATAAGGTTGACCTTCACGAACGAACTTTGGAAGTGGCTCCCGTAAAACGAAAAAGATCGGTGGGGAGAGTAGGGTAAATCTGTGTTCGACCAATCAAAATCTGTTTTAGCTGAGTAAGCAACCCGACCCTAACCCTTCTGTGTGAAGAGTGTTTCCCCACGACGCGTGAGCTGGGAAGGTGGGGCCACCCCTGTAGCTGGATTGCATCACAGCTTGGTCCCCTGTGGCTCTGACAGCGCGCCTGCCAGGGCCACAGGTGGTGCAGATGAGCCCAGACCTCACATGCTCAGCTTCCTCCATTCTACTGACTGGCATCCTCCTCGACGTCGAGGGTTACAGTACCACACCAATCCAGTCCAGCTCAGCATGTCACAGTATCACATATGCGAACAGGTCATGACTATTCCAACCACAGGTCCCTAGATTTCAGGAAGTGTTTTGTCTGACAGCAGGGGCTTCTTGTCCTTGCCAGTCTACCACTGTCCTTTCTTTCCGACGTGTCTTATCACCACCTGCTCAAGCTCCCTGTTTGAGGAGGAGACCTTGAGACCAACCATACAGTCTTCTTTGCTGTGCAAGACCAATTTCTGCTCCAGATCTTTTATCTCAAAATGTTGGAAGTGCGCCAAGTTAGTTCACCTATACCCAGTGCCTTGCCTGCATAGCAGCCTCCTCCTTCACTACTGACAACCTATAATGGCCCCCAGACCATAGAAGATGTGACTGCAGTTGCTCGAGGTGAGACAACCGTCGGCAGTCTCAGACTCACTGACTACCATATGGTCTTCTCTGCCCCTGCTCGCAAAAGTACCCCGACCGGAAACGACGGAAACGACCGCCCACGCGAGATATGGATTGCCTATCCCATGCTCGCTGGCTGCGAGTTCAGACCGACCGCCCCTGCGACGAGACGAGAGCCCAGCATTCGTATACAAGGTCGCGATTTCTACTACATCAACCTCCATTTCCCAGACAACAAGACCGCCCAGGATACCTTCAATTTTATCAAAACCCGGACATGCCGGCTCGGGAGCATCGAGAAGCTGCATGCCTTCGCCTACAAGCCAAGCTCCAAAGAGCGAGCCATACGGGGCTGGGAGATATACGATGCCAAGGAAGAATTTCGCCGCCAGGGCATATCAGAAAAGTTGCCGGACAGAGGATGGAAGATCTCGGACGTCAACAATAATTACAGCTTTTCCCCGACCTACCCCTCTGTCCTGGTGGTGCCGAACAGGATGTCCAATACAACTCTCAAATATGCCAGTAGCCACCGTACCCGCTGTCGCATCCCGACTCTGACCTACCTACACCCCGTGAACAACTGTTCTATCACTCGAAGCTCTCAGCCGAAAGTGGGCATCACTGGAAACCGAAACCCGCAGGATGAGGCTCTTGTTGCAGCATGCTTCTCGCAGCCTTACTTCCAGGAGCTCGGACCCGGCCAAGGCGCGGAGCCTAGTCCGGTGGTGAACGAGCTGGCCTCGCCAGATAAGCTCGCCGACGGGCCTGCGACTGCAGTGGATTCTACAGAGCCAGAAGTACTGACCGCCGATGATGCCATCTTCGACGACAGAGGCAAGCGCCTTATCTTTGGCGCACAGCAGCACAATCTCATTATCGATGCGAGACCTGCTATCAACTCCATGGCAATGCAGGTAGTGGGCAAGGGGTCCGAAGACATGACACACTATAAATACGCCAGCAAGGCCTTTCTCAACATCCAGAACATTCACGTCATGCGAAAGAGCCTGAATAAAGTCATCAGTGCGCTGAAGGACGGCGATATTTCTGCGGCACCGCCAAGCCAGGAACTTCTCGTCAAGAGTGAATGGCTATCGCATATCAAATGTGTTCTAGACGGATCCGCCATGATCGCCCGTCAAGTGGGCATCCAGCACTCACATGTTCTCATCCACTGCTCGGACGGCTGGGACCGGACCAGCCAGCTGAGCGCCTTGTCCCAGCTTATGCTTGACCCGTACTACCGAACGCTCAAGGGCTTCATTGTCTTGATTGAGAAGGACTGGCTGTCTTTCGGGCACATGTTTCATCAGCGCTCTGGCTTCTTGAATAGCGAGCAATGGTTCGTCGTGCAGAACGACGCCATGGCCGGAACCAAGATAGAGCCTGGAGAGGGTGAGCGCCCGAGCGAGGTAATCGAAAATGCTATGGAAAATGCCAAGCGTTTCTTCAGGCAGGCCTTGAGCTCAGAGAAGGACAGAGAGGACTCTGACCCCGACAATCTCGCAAACACGGCTCTGGAACAAGAATCGTCACCCGTCATTGAAGACCAGGCAACGCGAACTAAGGAGATCAGTCCTGTCTTCCACCAATTCCTCGACGCCGTTTTCCAGCTGCTCCGCCAGCATCCAACGCGTTTCGAATTCAATGAACGCTTCCTCCGCCGTCTCCTGTACCACTTGTATTCCTGCCAATACGGCACTTTCTTGTTGAACAACGAGAAACAAAGGAAAGAGGCCAAGCTGCACGAGAAAACGGTTTCTGTCTGGGACCATTTCCTGGCCCGCCGCGAGGCATTTGTCAACCCCGACTACGACCCAGAAGTAAATGACCACATCAGGGGCAGAGAGCGTCTCATATTCCCTTGTCTCGACGATATACGTTGGTGGCATCAGCTATTCGGCAGGACATACAAGGAGATGAACGGCCCACTGGACGTCGCGGCCGCGGCCAAGGACAAGGTCGCAAGGGCAGTTCAATCTGCAACGGCCAGTCCACGACCTGGCAATAGCCCTCCAGACAGCAGTCCCGGGACCCCTGGTCCTTTGCCGAGCCAGCAGCAGACCAACCTGAATGCGCCGACCTTTGGTAATACCGTGTTGGCCGGGGTTGAAGTGAATCCATCTGCGCTGTTTAGGTATGAAGAGTCGTCGAGTCCCTCAGGCGCAATGAGCACTCTCACCAAGGGCTTGTCCGGTCTCGGTCTCGGCAGCGTTGGTGAGCTCGGGAAGAACCTCGCATCCCATGGCAATGCTACGATGCGTGAGCAAGAGATGGCGTCCATGGACGTAAAGGATGTGGCGCCCTAGGACGGTACGCATTCAGAAGATAACGAACATGCGCACCGCGATGTCCTGCGCTACGGATTCGGCTGTGCAATGAGCGGGCTACGCACCGTCGAAGAAGATGCTGACATTTCTTGGGCTGGGGAAGACCCTGTCGAGCAGCACCTGACACTCAACTCGGAACTTCTATTTGGCCTCGAGTTCATCAATCACGACGCGGCAACTCACGTTTTCAAGTCGCCGAGACCTTCGTACACGCTTAATGACCTACAAGAGCGCGAGACCAGAGAGCGATTGATGCGGGAGCAGCATTCAAGCCATAATATCGAGACGTCAGTATTCGAGTCAGAGGGCCCGCAAATACCAGGGAAAGCCGGGTCTCATATCTGCATTGCTGTCGGAGAAGGCAATGTCTGGGCCCCCCACCATATCTTTGCTAAGGGGACAGCTGCGAACAATGCATCAGAAGATGCTGCTGAAAGGCAGGAAAACGAGATGGTTGGGAACATATTCGATTCCGCAGTCCTTGTTGGGACCT
This sequence comes from Aurifilum marmelostoma, assembly GCA_027559495.1. Classification (NCBI taxonomy): domain Eukaryota; kingdom Fungi; phylum Ascomycota; class Sordariomycetes; order Diaporthales; family Cryphonectriaceae; genus Aurifilum; species Aurifilum marmelostoma. The sequence goes on along the minus strand of JAMXSV010000007.1, from coordinate 1,273,836 downwards.
CAGGAGCACAGGAGATCGAATGGGAAGACGAGGTCACCACGAATGAGGAACCTGAGCCAGATTCTGAAAATTACCATCCTGGAAAGGCTGTGGATGAAAGCGACATCCCTAGCCGACGCAATGCTTGGGCGTTCAATAATCTCTCAGCTGAAGAACGAGACGCCTGGGGTGAGGCTGCGCAGCAGACACAAGGTGGGTCTGCACTGGTTCTGCAGCGTGCCGCCGATGCCTCACACTAGGATGCAGGGCAACAAGGCAGTATAGCTCAAGGCAATGAGAATGTTCCGGCTAGGAAGTTGACATTATGGAAGACATTTAGAAGGCAGGGAAAGAAAGTCCAACAAGCTTTCTCGACGAGACTCTCAACGTTGTTACGGAAGTCGAGAGCAAGAGAGCGCGCACACGACCGATCCAGGCTAACCCAATGGCTATGAGAGCGATCCGGCTGGATTTGGTCCCCGGCAAAACAAATGAACTCAATAGAGACACACAGCGTTGTGTGCAAGGATATCAAGCAGCAACCTGGCAGATAAATATATAGCTGCTTGTGGTGGAACAATAGATGGAGCGATCAGGTCACACACCTCAAAGGAGAGGTTTAGCGAGGCGTTGAGCACTTGACGGAATAAAATTCAAGGAATATATGACAATTCTCCTTCTTCACAAGCACCAGACGCTTTTGATGCTCTTACTGAAGTAAGCGTAATACTGCTGTTGCGTGCTGTCATTGTTGGTGGCCGTGCCCCTCCAAAAGTGACCCCGCGCACTGTGCCGCACTGTGCTTTTCTTCTGTGTGGCAGGTGCACCGTCACAGGACGCGCCTGGCGATCCAAAATCAGTAATTCAACTCTGAACCCGCTTCCGAGCCACGAAGCTGCACGACTGTGGGGCAGACGAGGTGTCATCAGTCATGAGTTCTACAAGAACTCAAAACTCTCCCCTTTCAATACAATGCCGGCGGATGAGGAGTTCGAGCTGAAGTGGCTCAGCCAGACCATCTTTCCCGCGCCCCTCTCATCAGGCCTACTCGCGCCGTCGCCCACGCCCGGCCTCATCGCCACGGTCACCGACGAGAACAGCCTCGAGATCCGCCGCGCCCAGGGCGAGCTCGTGTCGAGCAATACAGAGAAAGGCAAGACAGTGCAGGCTTTGTGTTGGAAGGCAGATGGTTCGTATATTCTTTCCCTTTCAATACAGTCGAGACCGCGTTTGCTAAAGAATCGTCTGAAAGGCCAATTCCTCGCTGCAGGCTGGAACGACGGCACTGTGCGCCTGTTGAGTGTGGAAAACACCAAGGTCGTCCACCGTCTCTATGTCGCGCAACGTCATGGAGACAATGCAGAGCCGGCGCAGATTGTGCATATCGCCTGGGTGCGCAATTTGGCGCGAGAGCGTCGTCGTGGCCGTGTTTCCAAGGGTCATATCGCCGAGGAGATGAAAGCACTGGGCTCTGCGATCGGCGGGTCCCTGGATACGAAGGGTGGCGATGTCGTGGACCTACCACATGCCCTGACATTCTTCGAAATCGACGCCTCGCTGCCCAAGATCAGCCCGCTGCCTGTGTCAGGAGGCACGGGTGACGATATGTTTGCGTTCTCGACCGCGACAGCGCTGGAGTCCATGTTTCCGCCCCTTAAGCTCAAAGATAGCAGGGTAGTGGATGTCATGGTTGTGGGCACAAATGACGGTCATGTGCATCTGAGCATCTACGACTCCTTCTCAATAGGGTCATTCTGCGTACCCATCGCAGTCCGTCCCGGAGGTGTGGAGCCACGGGTCAATGTGGACGGAGTCCATGAGCTGGTTATGCACGCCTCGCATCCCAAGGTTTCGACACACTGTCTTCTCATGGGACGGACTGGCGGCGCGGATATGACGACGCTGTACGTCGTTCCCATGGACCTCAGGTTTATTTCAGACTCACCTTTCGACCTGTCACTACTAGCTTCCAAGACGACCACGCTACAAAAGCTACTGCGATATCTCAAGCAAGCGCAGATCCATATTGTCAATGAGTGGCAAGCGACGCGGGAACTGCCTTCGCGATTCCTGAATTTCGTGCAGCAAGATCTGCAGAAGATGGACTGTCGGCCAAATAATATTGTTCAAGCGCTGTATCACACGGTGCTGACAGGCCACGTGCACCCGCCTGTCAAGGACTGGCTGGTTGACAGTATTGGAGATCGGGTGAGTCTCGTCGTTCTGGCCTAACTTCATATAATCTGTGGCTAATGTGCGCGACCAGGGCCACAAGCGGTGGGAGAAGGCTGTGATCCCCGGCCTCGAGTCCCTTTGCAACCTCATTCATGAGAATATGCTGCCCGCCCTAGAACGAATCACCCTTATTCTCAGCCGACTGTCTGGTATCGCCCGCTTCCACGAGCAGAACGACCAAATTGGCTTCACCAGCACCGATATAACACGGCTCATCAATATCGTAGCCGCTCTACATTTCGTATGTAACAAGATCCTCCTCCTCGTGATGGAGGAGCTCGACCTGTTCCGCGTGTTCTCGTCCTGGCTGCGGATCACCATCGATCGGGTGTCGACTAGCAACGTATCCGACGAGATCATGGAGAAAGAGGCACTCCTGGACACTAGCAAGGTGCTACAGTATGTAGAGGGTTATCTGGTCAGCAGTCCTCTGGCGTTGTATTTCGAGAAGCTACCAAAGGAAACCTGGGACGAGGACCGCGCAAGCATCGAGGACTGGAGTAAGGTGCTAGACCAGGTGGATCAGGAGCTGAAGCAAGAAGAAGCGGGCAAGCCTTTCAGAAGAGCACTGCCACAGCTTGGATTCCTCGTGGACCTTCTTACCGAGAGAACAGGAGGTGTTCTGGAGAATATTGCCGAGGCTGAGAGACGAAGTGTGCGCTTCGGTGCGGCGGCCAAATTTGAGCTCCAGCGCGAGGACGGAGGACAGGAGACCTTCAGATTGTTCGATGCAAGGATGCGGTCTACTCGCAAGGGCGTTAGTTCACAATTCTGCCGCTGCCGACCTTGACCCTTACTGACGCTTCAATCGACAGGACAACTCTGGCGCCACTCTGCTCACTGCTGCTGTTTCAGTGGAGAACCCTCAGACACTCTGGATGGGTGAATTCAGCATCGAGATCATCAACGGTGTTAGCCAGATCAACTCGACAAAGACTTGTCAAATAGACTTAAGTAACGGTCCCATCATCGACTTCAGATTCCTCAACGAGCAGATTTTGCTCATGTTATGTCAAACTAAAGGTAAGTCTTGCCCTAGACGAAATTATCGACTCCCAGCCACCGTCACTCCTGTGTCTTGAGATTATCTACATTATCTGATGAATCTTCAACAGGCGACAACCCACGTCTTGTCACCGCGCCGTTTGGAACAGGAACTCCGTCAGATTGTCTGGAGAAGGTCTTTCCTGGCGACCTAGCCGACTTTGTGCCCAGTCGGATGGAGGTTCAGGAGGCAAATGACTATCGTGGACAGGTCCCTCACCGAGTGTGCCTGCTAGGAAAGGATGAGGTCAGTTATAAGGTGTATGCTCTGATATCCGAGCAAGAAGAGCTTGATGAGCACGCAGCCGGCTCGTCCCAGGGGGCAACTCCATAGCTCTTTACCAAGAGCATCGAAGTTTTTTTTTTTCTTGTGGCATTCCATCACTTGCCCTCTTGACAGGCCAGTCCACAAAGTTCGGCGTTTGACTTGCGAGATTTATTGACATTATTGGGCTATTCTGCCAGCATTTGAGGTTGGGGTCTGTGCTGCACTGGTCTGTCCATCCCTTCTGGCCCACGGAGAAGTCCACAAAATCCAGAGCAGACCATCCTCCCCTGAAACACAAGAAAATATTAGAAAAGAAAAATACTCATAACATCATGATGTCCCAGTTCTGTTGTACCTGGAAGCCCTCACACAAGCTATAAATCCCCGGAGGCGGGAAAGATATAAAGACCAAAAAAGAACATCAATCACCCGCACACGTCCATCTCCATCGACATGAACTGCCTCCTCACACTCTCTTCCAACAAGCCCAGCCTCGACAAACCACCGCCCGCAGCCCACACCCCTCTCGCATGAACCTCTTCGCGAGCGAGACCAACCCTCCCGCTCTCGCCGCCGCGCGAGCTGGTCCTCCTTCTCTTCCAGTGCAGATACCCCCGACTGACGCTGCTGGCACTCTCATCATCATTATTGTCTCCGATGTCCCCTTCCTGCTTGCTCGTGTCCCAGCCCAGGACCTGCCGCCCGTAGACAGGCGGGTCCGGGTCCGCGGCGAGCGTCATCACTCTCCAGTTCCACGAAGGGAAGCCACCCTGTCCATCAGCCGCCCCTGGCCCCTCCAGCAGATGGCAGCCGAAAGCGATCCCCATAGCTTCCTTGACCTGCCTCGCCAGGCGGCTCTGCACGATAGCCGGCTCGACGAGGCAGCTGTCGCCGCTGTACAGCGGGTTGTCATCGCGCGGGACGAACACCAGCTCCCGCAGGCCGGGAAGCCTCGCGTGCAGCAGGGCAAGGATGTCGACGAGGAGGGAGCTTGCAATCGCGGACCGCGCCATGCCCGCCCTGCCGATACCGATGCTGATCCCCCCGCCGCCACAGGATATGTGATTGCTACCACAGCCATGATCGTTGCTGTCGTACACCCAGAACAGCGCGTCGTTGACGGCGACCCTCTGGACGCGGGCGAGCTCGGCCGGGTCGCAGAGGGCCAGCACGGTACGCAGCTGCGCCTCTGAGGCCATGAAGCCGTCCCTGGGGCCGAAATAGAGAGTGTCTGCGGCCGCGTCGAAGAAGACCTGTCCTGGGCCGCGGGCGAGGCCAAAGGAGAGGTGGTATCGGCGGAGGGCCTCGCGGCGCGACTCGTGGCAGGTGTGGAGATTGGCTGGTATGGGCGCTGGCGAGGTGCAGCCCGGTGGAGGGGAAGAAGAGGGCGACGAGGAGGAGGGGGAGCACGAGGGCGACGGCGAGGGGGGAGGGGTCCTGTGCCAGGGCGGACCCGCACCGGATGGAGACTATGCGTGGGCCGGGCAGGTTGTAGGCCCAGATCTTCCATCTGATCTCGGGAGGCAGACGAGGGAATGGGTGCTTTTGTGTTGCGTGTGAATGTGAGCGCGCGTGTATGTGAGATGGGTGTAGTTGTGCGTGGCAAAGGTGCAGAGCCTCTTGTGGGGGCCGGTGAATATGGCTCTTGGGTGAATTGAAGAGAGGTTGGGTACTTACAAAAATCCTCTCCTGCTGGGCCTGGGCAGGCTTGTGCTTCATTATGGGTGTTGACGAGGAATGTTCGCGGGAGAAGTCAACTGTGTGGCCAAGACCTCGAGGCTCGGCCTAGTAGCCGAACAGGAGGCGAGATGGGAAGACTCGTGCTATGATGATAAGAGTACTGCCCACTTGAGAACGACAAGCCACCCATGAAGCTCCATCCATCTGACTTGAGTGTAGAACAACAATCAAGAGCGATCTGTACTTATATGATTATGATCATCTCGACGGCCAAGCTAGGAGACATTCTTGGTAATTGTTGAAACCCGAGGACAGAGACTTGGAGGAAAGAAGAAAGAGCCCAGGGGAGGAGACGGTCACAATTGAGGTCCGAGACACAAGAAATTGAGGCGGTCTAGCCGTTTGCCTTTTCTTCACCACCATGATGCTTGTTTTTCCCTCGCTCACACAGCACAGAGAAGCCATGAATATGGGACCACCTCCACCAGCGAAATCGGCGGAGGATAGCCAGGATGCTAGGATGGGTAGTACAGAGTACAACTTTGATGCATTGTAAGCCAAGCTTTGGGTGAGGATAAAGAGTTTTCCACGAGAGAGGAGCGGCCACTGTGGCGGGTGCGGGATTCCGATGTGCATTACATCGTGCCGGCTGGTAGTTGTCGACCGCCATCCTACACCTTGGGCCAGCCTCTCATGTTTCTTCTGTCTTTCGCGCTTTTCGCAATAAAGACAAGGCCTTCGTATCTGGCGTCACTGGGTACGCTCTCCCGCCCTTGTATCCAACGCTCTGTGAAACAAGGTGCAAACATCTGACGATGGAAGATCCACGCTTGTGTCACCCTCCCGGGAATGAGTGGCCGCGACTGCTGACGGGATCAACGTTGGGTTACAAACGGCCCACAAGTGGGTTGATCATCTTGGGTCCTTTTCATCCGGCTCCGACACCTGATATCGCCCACCCGGTCGTCTGGGCAGTTGCCGAGATTTGACAGGGCAAAGGGAAAAGGAGACGGGAATTCCGTGTTCGGCGAGACACGGCACAAATGTAGACAGATCCCACATGACCATGACAAGCTCTTCTTGAGGTGTCAGCTCTGGGGGAAAGAGAGCGAGGAATACAGAGAGACAGAGAGAGAGGACAGGGCCGAGGGGAGGCCCAAGCACGCTTCTCAATTGCCGGGGAAAGCCTGTTGGGCAGTGAACGACCATCCGGCGACAGGGACCAGGTCTGACGCACGATGTAAGTTATTCAGAGACATGAAAGGAGATGCATGACGCTCTCTCAATGGTACATTCCATTTCTGTATCCCCAACCCCCCTCATCTTGTGTGGCAATTAGAGGGGTAGTAGGACAGGAGAGAGAGCGTAGGCAAGGGGGTGAGCGATGTACAGAGAACCTTGCCAACTGTCGTGATGGTCACAGTGATGGGTGCTAGTGACTCTAAATTCTCGTTTCCAGTCTGGCGGGACGATGGGGCCGGGCATGACTGCAGGCTCCCGATCCGAACAACATGGATGGGAGTCGTCTAGTCAAGAAACAAACCGTCCTCTCCGCCCCCTAGATGCACCTAGACAAGCTATGAAGTCAACATCGCACAGCAGACTCGCTTATCTCATACCTTTATGTGAGATGATCTAGGGCAGATCGTCTGAGGACGAAATGATTGGTCTGGGCGGGGTCGGAGGCTTGGAGGTCTCGTACAGTGAGACTACACAGATTGGCGGCTCCGATGCTGCCCTGTGTCTCAGAGAAGAGTCCCAACCTCGGGTGCCTCTTCGCTTCTGCAGCGAGCCGCTAGCGTTGGCTCTCGAGGTGCACCGAAGCACACAGGCTGGTTGTAGTCACTGGTGAATATCCCCCCCCCCCCCCGGCGCACCAGCCTGTGCCGGCCACGAGATACTGCTGGAGCGAGAACAAAGCCGTCATAATAAAGGAGGTGGGAATATATGCAAGGGGGCACCGCAGACTGCCCTTTCGGAGTTAACCCAAGTCTCTGTAGTATATCTGCAAGTGTATCGTTATGCCTCGAGAGAAGGAAACAAAGAACAAAAAGAAAAAGGGCGTCGTCTGGACCGAGCGTGCGGCGTGCCCCATTTTACATTGCATTTCGAGCCAGGCTGGAGTATACAATAGCCGCAGACGGACGGTGGAAAAGGTGCCGAACAGTGCAGACAGCAGCCTCGTCGGCCCAAAATGTGGTCCCTGCCCCTGATTCAAGCATCAAAGGCTGAGATTCCAAGAGAGTTGCTTGTGCGAGTGGCCATGACTTGTCGACATGCATGCAAGGGCTTGTCGAGCCTGCCGATCTGCCCCGACTTTCTTCGGAACCCAAGCTTGTCTGTTGAGATGGCCTTGTGCAGAGAACCTACCCGGTAGCTACGATCCAAGAACCAGACAGAGAGGGGTGCATATAGTCATCATCATGGCCCTCTTCCAGAAGCCTCACGATGCTGTGCGAGGGCTCGTGACACCGAAGGTTCACCAAGAGGATTCGGAGGTGGCCGCCTCACCGACCATTCTGCTCGCCTTGGCGGTTCAAGTGTCCCGATGCCGGTCCTCGGAGGGCAAGGGAAGCCCGGAGATGTTGGGCATGTCGTTGGTAACTAATGACTGTGTGTCTCGGGCTCAGGCGCCTCGAGGCACAAATCCGGCTCAAGCTCCCATAAGCACCCACCAGTATCTGTCTGTCTGTCTGTCTGTCTGTCTGTCTGTCTGTCTGCTCGTCTCATGATGACCTTGAAAAGTGATGATTAGACCGGAAGGCAAGTCAGACTGGACGTCAGGCCTGACAGGCGCTGGCAGAGGAGAATCCCCCTGTGGGACGGGAGAGCAGGTGGAAGCGAGAAGGAGAGAGCCATGTTGGTGTACTATGGTTTCGAATGATCGGTAGTCTCCGGTGCGAAACACTCACATGCCGCTCCTCTTGCCGTCTGTGCGGGCCAATTGTGAGGTCGAACGTCGTGCAGAGCATCTCCACTGCTGCTGCTACCGTGGTAGTAGTACAAGTACAGTCTGCGTGGCACTATGGTATGTGGTAGGAAGTGGGAGGAGGAAGAGGAGGAGACACAGAAGGCAAGGGCGAGGTGGTGTGGGGGATTGGGTAAGCTCGAGCCGCTGGGGACGAGGCTAATCCCTGAAGGCATAGCGCTGCGGCCCCATTATGCTATCTCTGATTGGACCAAGGCCGGCAGAGAGCTAAGCGCCGTGGTATCCACCAGCAGAGACACTCTCTCCCTGGAGCGCTATGAATATCTTCCACTCAGAACCTCTTCTCTCCCGCGCTCGGCACATCGATGCATGCACGGCTCGTCCAATCCGAGCCGTCCTCCCACCTCCCTCAGTAAGACTGCCATACTACCTTTCCTACTCTGTCCAACAGGCGATCTGGATCTGCAACGCTCACACACCCTAAGCATGCATACGCGCCGACAGCGCACACAACCCTGCTGGGATCTAAAGATGGACACTCGCCCTCTCGCCCTGCGTCCTGCAGAATGTCTCCCCCGAAATAACCAAGCTGCGCGCCAAAAAGCGTAGGTCTGGTAGCGGAAGGTAGTATCTATCCCGTCTCGTAGTCCTGACACGGAAATAGACCAGAGGCGCGTATGAATGGCCTCGGGGTCGACAGAGTGTGTGTGTGCCCAGCGCTTAATTATTCTTGGCTCGTCCATCCATGGCAGCGATGAAATATATTGCAGGGCCCAGTATTAGAAGCCTAGTCGCGTTCACGTTTCGTGTTGTTTCCTGAGTTCTATGAGTATCTTCGCATTCGATTCTTCTTGTTCTTCCTTCTGTTGTTTCTTCTCTGTGTCTATTCTGTCCCGTTCTTCTTCTATCCTTCACCTATCTGTGCTAGGGTTTGGTTTCCTCCTTTTGCAAAGGATCATTCATCACTCTCATTCAGTGCCTCTCTCCCACATATCTTCGCCATCATCATGGAGGCCAGCTCTATCAAGAACCCTTCCTCTGTCAAGCATGAGGCTGCCTCGTCACACTTCGAGGTGGACGCCAACGATGTCTATCTTCGAAAGCAGACCAGGGCCGTTGCCATGATCGACACGGTCAGGATAGGCATCACCACCCTCGCCCTCCTCAGCGGCGTGGCCATCATGGGCCTGTCCGGTAATGCCCTCTCCGTCTACAACTCGACACACCTGTCCGATGCCAGCTGGCTGTCGCTGTGGCCCGCCAAGTTCGACCTGCGTCCCACCGTGGCCCTCGTCGTCGGCAGCTCCATCGTCACCCTCGCCAACATCGCCGGTCTGCTGTGCAGCAAGGTGCCACATGTGAGTCCCCATCATGTTTTCTCCATTCCGGAATTTTCCTCTATATTTCTCTGTCACTCGGCTCTCAACTGACTAGATGGCCGTTCTCCCACCCACAGATCCGCAACAACACCCCCCTCCACACCCCAATGATGTTCGCTGCCCCCTTTGTCGGGTTCGCGGCCGCCCTGATCGCCATCATTATCTTCTACGCCATCAACGCCTCCACCACCGTCGACTCCCTGCTCAGCTGGACGTGCCGATGGACCTCTGTCTCCATGTCCTCCGCCCCTTACTTCGGCACCCTGTGCCACGCGAGCTGGGCATCCGTCGTCCTGGCCGTCGTGCTCGTGCCGCTCGAGGCGCTCGCCCTCTGTGCCGCCGGCTGGCAGCTCAAGACTGAAAGACACGCCCTGAACTACGCCTCAGCGAGGAAGGGCAGCCAGAGCCCAGGTGCCTGAGCGGCTTATATGATGACTGTCGGGTTCAAGGTGGACACGGGTTCATGTCACTGGTGATAGTGCAGCAGAGGTTCTCTTCTTCGGGTATGGATAGGATATGCTCGATCCATTTGACGAGCATCACGTAGGAGGGGGTTTAGGTCTGTTGTAATCTGGTTCAAGCAGAGGGATTCAAGGAGACTCGATCTGTTGTCCTCCTTATATTTTATTCCTTTTTTTCCCCTTTTCCTCTATGGGTTCTCCTTTCTACCCAGGGATACAGACAAAGTGTTAGTCCGGTACCATGTCTCACGGCGTTTATGGTTTGTCATCCGATTGATTCATTTCATGTTGAACAAATGTTCTTTATGTGTCACCTCCCATGGCTCCTGATCAAGATGCAGACCATTCTGGTCAGTTCAAATATAATTTCTCATCCATGTGATGTTTATGCACCTATTTTCCCCCTCCGTTCCTGAGGACGTTGGAAAGCCGCCTGATGGTCTGCCGTTCCACTGCGAATCGGCTCTACGGGGATGATGACTGTTTCTTCGTTCCTTTCAGTATGTAAAATCTCATCCGTAAACGCGCAATCAGCAGGTGAACCAACACACTCAATGCAGTGCCTGAATCAATGTTCATGGAAGTTCATCACGAGAATAAGGAGGTGGCTACCTCAAGCTCAGAGATGGTTTATAAGGCATAGAAACATCAGGGTTAGGGCTGATAATGACCCACTTCTCCGCAGACAGTCCTGTGGACAAAGGCCCCATAGCTGGCCACAATCCCATGGGCCCCGTGGTCAAGTAAGGGATAGATAGACCTTGAGCACAGTACCACAATGCTGCTGATCAAGAACAGTTCCATATACTGGTGGCCCCCATGTAGGACGCTGGCACATAGAAGTCATGATATACAAGATAATTTGTCCTGGTAATTCCAACACACAATATAGATTGCATACTCATCCTGAGGCTCAAAAAGTTCACAGTGATTTTACTTAGTATAAGATACATAGCAGAGGAGCCGTTCAGGAGCAGTGGCCCCACCTGTCCACCTCAGTGGAGCATGAGGCTCAACGACATCCTGATGTCAACTTTCCTTTCCTCATGATCTGGCGATCACATTTGTACTTCACCTCATCAAGACTACCACAAGCCCCCCTTCTCCTCTCACTTGAAATTTGAGCACCCGAGTGTCAACCTTCAAAATAGGACCTTGACAGTCGCAAATACTCAGCAGCTACTGTGATAACCCCGCACAGACTCCTCTGTGCAGATGTCATGCTGGCATGGTGGTGTGCGACTAGGCGTCTGCATCAAGGTGAATAAGGCTGTAGCCTGCTTGCGAGCTTTCAAGGCCACCTTCCTCGACGGGGATGAGCACCTGACAGAGATGGGTGACAGTGCCAGGTAAAGTAAGCTGACTGCATATGCAGACCAATTCATCGAACACTACAAATCCCTACTATGTACGGAAAGGAAGGATACAGAGAAGAGACTTGATTATTAGGTACTGAAGAAAGGAAAGAGAGGTAATACAGCCTGACTTATCGCACTAAGTGGCAGCTATCTCAGTGCCTGTGCTTTGGCCAGTGAATCACTGGCCCTCTCGCAGAAGACCTATGCCAGTTTGAATATCAGAGCTCGCACCCAGCCCCAGACACCAGCGTCCTCTGCCTTCTCAGCCGGACATTTTGCCTCTTTATGGGCAAGCATGGCGTCAAACTGATCTTTAGCCCCAATGAAGTTATTCTGAATCGCCTCATTCATGGCCTTGCAGTCCTTGATGTGCGCTGAGACTGCTCGCGGCGATACCTCGAGACCTGCGATCCAGTTCTCACCAGTCGCTTTGTCACAAGTGATAATATTGGCTAGATAGTCATGCACAAAAATCAGTATGACGTTGACCCTAGACCAGGCTCGATTCACGTACAAATGGAGAATTCGTGCTTCTGCGTGTCTCTGGGCGCCGGCGTCCCGGCTCGCTGCTGAGACCGCTGCTGATGATTCGAGTCGTAGTTGATTATCTCAACGTTGACTAGCAGCACCTTCTCACGACCGCAGTGTGGCAGCACCGGCACATCGTCACGAAGCTGGCTGATTATGCCGGGAAACTGAAGCTTGACGGTGCCTGGAAATTGGAACTGTTTGGAGATCGCCTCCGTGAGGCTAGCCACGGTATCGTCCTCTTTGACGAGCACCTCTGTAGAGGCACTAGTCGGCGAAGACCCTACAGTAGCAGAGCTGGCTGTTTGTCATCTGGCACTTACAGATAATAATGGTGGCATGACAAGATCTCTGAAAAGGTACTTACTTTTCTGGAAGCGGACGGGCGAAAGAGACATGGTGGATGCTCGGGATCTGCCTTGGTCGCACGGCGATGTGGAAAAAACTTGCTACAGAGAATATGTTGCCTTTGTCTCGGAGAGGAGGAAGGCTAGAGATGGAGGCTGTCCATACCCATCGGCAAGGCAGACTGGCATTTATAGATGTGCAGTTGTGACACATTCCCACCTCTCCCTTGCTAGGATTCCATTTGTGAAGATCCCCCCGACTCTTTCTCTCGGACTCATCATATGCGGCCGAGCACCATGTAAGTTCGATTTGTGAGAGGCATCATTGGTTCGCATATATGCACAGCTTGCCAACCATACCCAAATCAGGAGCAATCGACCGGTTTCGAATGGGGAGATGTTGGCGGGGCTGGGGAGGGGGTGTAATGATGGTGTCGCAATCTTGGCGACGATTGGACGAAGAAGTAGGCAGAACCGGTCTGAACCGTGGGGGAAATGTGGTGCCGATCCGCGCCAGGTCGAAACTGGTGCAAACTGAGAATCACTCTGTGTATTGAGAGAATGTTTGCCACCTCGCCGTGTGTGGCCCTTGATGAACTGCAAGCAGATAAGCACAAAGGATGAAGCGACTGCAGGCTGTTGCTGTGAAGGCTTCATAGATGCAAGACACCGCTGTACAGGCTTGGCTCAGAGAAGACAAGACTCGTGAATTTTGTACCGGCTAAGTGAATGACTGTCATCGACAATGGGAAGAATCCAATCAGTCAGTCAGTCATATGTATGAGCATGCTGAGTGAAACGGTCCCGCCCAGGATGAAATTCTTCTGGCGACTGTTCCCCAGACCTCTGTTGCCTGTCATTTTTGCCGTGGTCGATTTTGCTGAGCCTTCCAGCCCAACGATGCAGTTCACCTGGTCTGCCTGATCCCACGTCTCGTTATCCTCGAGCACGAGGCAATGGTGGGGATTCTCCTTTGCACCACAGCTTGTCTCCGTGGTCGCGGTGTGCACTCTCACCTCAGACTTCTGCACCATCTTTCCCACCATGCCCACCTGTAGCACATTTATTCTGAGGAGCAAATCACCCCGAGCCCCGTAGAGCCGTCTCAGGACGTCTTCCAGATGATCCTCGTCTGCCTCTCTGCGGCCTAGTGCATATAGACTCTGCCGTAGCGTGCTCCTGCGCTGCCGTGCCTCCATACTCTCTAGTATATGATTGAGCTCTCCCGCGACAGCATATATATGCTTGAGAATCTGGTCGATACCAGGGTCCTGTAGGATCGGCTCGCCCTCGACGAGGTGCATCGACTCGAGGAGGGTGGACAGCAGGCTGGCCGTGTTGGCATGCACCTCAGGTGCTGTACGCACCGCCCGGCGCGCCCGTGAGACCAGCTGCCACAGTTTGATGGCTTCCCCGAGCAGCTGGGCGATGGCTGCAGCGGAGCCGATTGCATCCTGGAAGGGCACAAGGAGTCAAACCAGTCAGTGCACAGACTCGCAGCTTATGATTGACAACTGATGGGGCGGGTTCGTTGCTTGCCATAGATACTGTATGGTGAATATGAGGAGTTATGGTGAAGATGAGCAGGTCGCTCGGTGATCGTATTGAGGATTTTCCGAGTTACTTGGGTACCAGATGGATTGATGCCGAAGGTCATTGCAATAATCAACAGACAGAATCACGTCCATGCGGAAGGGCGCGTCAGAGAACCCGAAGTGAAAGTACAACACATCATCCAGAGCTAGACAGCGGTCATAGACCAATAACCTTTTAGGAGGGTAAGGCGTCTCACAAAAAAACAAGATCGAGTGCTGAGAATTTTTTTTCTTTTTCAGAAGCAAATATTCTCAGCTACCTAGGAGGCGTTCCGTGTCTGTGGTATGGTCTTGCGAAATAGAAGCACTACAGTACTAAGAAGTACGTTGGGCAGGATGTACTGTACAGCGACGCAATTAAGTATTACAGGGGAGGACGTGGCATTACCACAGCACACCGTTGCTTATTCCCTCGGGCGTAGCTGCGGCCCACAGAACACGCGGCACGGGCGCCTGTGCATTACTACTGTACGCAGTGTAAAGGTGCGCAGCTAGGGTGCTTAGCACCTACCTCAGCGCCTGCCACCCACAACTTCGGAGCAGTGGGCACTGGAAGGAGCAACCACCAGGATCAACGGTTCTTTCGAGCAATCTTCAGAACCAGCACCGGAGGATGATTGCTCCTTCGTCGTCAATCACAAGAATAGTTCCTGCTATTCTTCTTGCCTCTATTACCAGTAATCCAAGTGTTTACCGTCATTTCGCACAGCAACGGGACAGTATAACCTGCGTGGAAACCCCTCCAATCCGCGGGGGCCTCATGTCTGTCTCAGCTCGGTCATGCTCTAGTGCTATGATCGTCTGCATCTGGACTCCCGTTCTCTCCCTGCTTCACACATGTTCTGGCCTCGATAGCTCATCCTCACATGGTACGTGCTCACTCACTCCTTACTTATGAGGCAATATTGCTGCAGTAATGCTGACCATAGTCAGAGTGAGGGTCCTACAGCGTCACCTTTCAAGGTATTCTTCGACACTGTCATGATGGGCAGTACTTTCGAGTCCCTCCTTGCGAGGTGGTTACCTTTGCCCCTCCTGAAGGCCCTTGTTGTCTACCAGGGATGTTGGCGTCAATCGAATCCATCTTGAGCATCCACTGAAGGTGTATTTCATCACCATGTTGTTGAACAAGGTACAGAAAACCACCCACGAGATCAGCAGTGGCAACATGTTTTGTCTCTTCCTTATCATCAAGCCCCAGTCGTGGATTGGGCTCGCAGCGATGAATAGGGTGGGTCAGGTCGAAATGGAGGGCCAAAAGGGCCGACGGGACGGGCTCCCAAGAGCTTGCTTGCGTCCGCTGATTCGAGGAGCTTGGTCGATGCAAGATGTGTCCGGCTGATCCAAGGCAGGCCCATCCCATGATGCCTCCTTCTGACAAGGCAATGTGGCTGCTGAGCACGCAACTTAAGCCCTCTGCAAATGGATGTTCCGGATAAGACGGAGTGGAGTCACATCAACAAGGAGGCAACATCGTCATGGTGTCGAGAAATGCAGATTCAACCCAACGGGCTTCTAGAGCTGCTCCATTCGGTCTCCTTTGGCTTACGGCGTTGATAGTCTGTCTGCAAGGAGGGCGGCGAGTGGATCACGAATGCTGTCGACATTCAGCACCCCTCTCGACGCTGCACTGTATATGGGCAAAGGACCGATCTGTCCAGGGTGTGGTGGTCGCCACTGTGGTCAGAGACAAGCCTGCCCGGCGTTGGTGATGGTGATGGAGGGTAGTGAGTGGACCATGTACGCCGTCGACATCCAGAACCACTCTGCACGTTGCGCTGTATGTGGGCTGAGGACCGATCTAAGTAGGGTGTGGTGGTCGCCATGGTGGCCAGGCGGTGACCGTGAGGGCGTTGGTGGGGGGGGGGGGGGCGGGGTTGTGACAAAAAATATGCTGCAAACTCTGGTTCGCTGCGGGACTGTTCAGCCAACTGGCCCATGGAGGGCGAAATCGAAGGGGGCCTTTCTCTCTTCCAGATGCGAGTGTGATTATGGTAAGCTGTTCTGAACCCAAGACACTCCTTAGTCTCGCATCACAGCCGTCGATTTCTGCTGTCTCATACCAGAGTGAAACCGAAAAGAAGAATACAATAGAAGAAACGCAAGCAGAAAGGTGCTGCAAGCAAACAACAACAGAATGGGGCTGTCACAAGCAAAACCAGGAAAGGGGAAAGCGGCTACTGCGAACATCCCAACCATACCCACCGGGCAGATGCTCTTGGTCACCAAAAGTCCGGATCAAGATCCACGGGCACTGCACAGTCTCGCCAACGACAATCATGGTCCACTGAATTCACTGAAGTATGCCAGCGTGGCGGAGTTAGGTACGCCCACTGCGACCCAAGGGCAAGGCGGTGGCTCGAAGCCATCACATGTCTCACCTAAAAAGAAAGAACCGAAGTCCTCAAGTGTCCCTTCACCCGACAAACAATACTCTGATACCACCCTCAAGGCCGGCCAGGGTCGTATGAGAGACAGTTCCACGCCTAGCAACGGGACTCCATCGAGCTCCTCTCAAATACCAGCTGGGCTTGATGCGAGCAGCGAAGTTTGTCAACAGGATGTTGGTCTGGAGAGTGAGGAACACGAGGTGAGCTCTCGGAATTTGACACAATCAGGCCTTTCCCCATGGCAAAACCAGCCTAACTGGCAGCTTTGCGCAGTCTATTAGAGAATGCGGGTTCGATGAGAGCGTCGTGCGAAGTCCCGGAACCGGCGAACCAGTACTCAAGAAAATCGTCCAGGGCCCGACGAGCACCTTACGAATCCTCTCTCCTTTACTGCTGAATGTAATGAGCGGATCTGTCGTCAATATATCTGACCTCCCTCCAACTCCAATAAGTCTCCATGAGCCATACGAATGGGTCTTCCAGAACCGCAGGAAGTTGCTATCCCTAGGCCAAGGCATGGCTCAACAACACGCTCGGAAATTGCTGGACTTCGTGCGAGAAGAGCACTCTAGTATTTGGGACAAGGCTATCGAGATTGAAAACAATACCTGTAAAAGTATCGCGTTCCAGGATCTATGGCTCCTATACACCCCAAAAACTACGGTACTTACCAAGGACGACGGTGGGTGGAGAGCGTACAAGATCAGCACGGTCGAGCACAGCAGGCTCTCGGAGCGGGGAGACTTTCAGCTGAACTGCTATTACCTTGACTTTGACAAGTCAGGGGAATGGCTAGTTCCACAGCTTGAGGTGCTGTGCATACGTCCGTTTTCTTCTGAACGATTGATCGACTCCCTTGAGATCATACCTGTTGAGTATGTCCCAGGCAAAGACCACCTCCTCGAGAAACTCTCCAAACGAGGTGCAAAGTACTGGAGCTACGGATTCGAGCCATTCTACGAGAAATACGTAGGAGATGCGTGGCCCCAAGCGTCGCAAAATGTATGAGATGCTAGTGACACCCCACCCGCCCTCCCGGGGGAGGAAAATTCACAGAACCAGCATACTTCGCATTACGAAATGGTCAAGGCTGATCACCCCTCATTAGGAACCGGTGAAAGTCGTCGTCGACTACGCGACGTCCAGCAAACACGAGTGGGACAGCGGGCGAGGTCTTTCTCGTATTCGTGATTATGAGTGTCGCGGTTGTCTGGGGAAGAGCCTGGATCTCAGTCCTCACCCAGAAGGAAGCCCGCATGATCCTGATACATGTGTTGATGAGGACCCAGCAGAAATTGACGGAAACATTATGACTGATCGGCTGATCTTCTGCCCTTCAAAGATCTGGGCTTTCTCCCTGAGGCACATGACTTGGAAAATGGTGCAGCCGAAGCATCTCGAGAAGGTCATGCGTCACGAGGGGGCCCTCGACAAGCTATGGCTGGAGCCGGACAATAGAAACTTCTTAGAAGATGTAATGCGAGCACATGACAGATATGGACAAGTTGGCTCCGAGGTTACCTCTCGATCATCTCGGAATCTCAGAATCCTTCTCTATGGCCAGCCTGGGACGGGCAAAACCTTGACAGCAGGTAAGTCGCGTCCTCTTTTTCCTTTTTTTTGATTTCTTTTCCTCTCTCTCTGGGCACAGTCTATCCTCTTGTTGCATCCACTCACATTATGTTTCCTCGAGCTGACCTGTTGACAAGAATGCCTTTCCGAGAAATATAAAGTGCCTCTCTACACGGTTACATTTGGTGATCTAAGCATGGAACCGGACGTACTCAGCCAACGACTTGAGGAGGCCTTCCTTAGGGCTGCCAACTGGAAGGCCATTCTCTTACTTGACCACGCCGAGACGTTGATCGCGAAACGCCACAACAACTGGACAGTCACTCATCACGCTTTGTCCTCCATTTTTTCTTCGTCACCTGGATCATTCTAAGGGGCTCGTCTTCATAACATGTACCTGGCTGCGGCTTGGCATCGACACAGCTGTTCAGTCACGCCTGAACATGTCGCTGAGCTATCCCGAGTTCTCGTTTGATGTGCAGAAGATTGTCTGGGAGACATTTATCAAAAGCCTCCCAGGTCTCGAGCGCTCTGACAGGGTGTCACTCATCGACTTCATAAACAATGGGCTTCTAACGTTAGACGGCGGGGCCTATATTCATATGAACGGGCGCCAGATTAGGAACTGCTTGACTGCCGCCTTATTCCGCGCTCATGGGACCGACAATAATAGTGGTAACAAATTGGATTCGAACCATATCAAATCAGTGTTGAGATTAGGGAAAGAATTCAAGGACTACTTGGCCCGTTTGGAGACTTCGAGTGAATGGAGTGATCAGTGGTGAATGCGCAGGACCCGGAGCTCTTTTCTTGTTTGTGTTGTCTTTCTCTCTTTCTCCTTTTCATTAAAAAAAGAAAAAAAAAGTCGTTCATAAAATGCATCTCGCTGTGGCTTGATGCTTTGTTGTTACCTAGCCAAATTGCCAGCTACCAAATATATATAGTGCCTCTCTGCCCGCCTCATCCCATATCCAGTATATACCATATATGACCTGTCCTTTCTCTTCTCATCTTGTCGATTTCACCGAGATTTCTACCTCTCAAATTGGGTCCAGGCTCACTCTCGAGAGCATTTGTCCCAAGAAGGCTTTGCTACACGTTCCGCCACGGCTGCCGTTCTCGCCCGAGAGTCGGCACACAGGACTGCCCGCCCTCTTTCCACTCAGTACACTGTCCCGTTACCTGAGCAAGAGCCTGCGGAGAAGCTGCTTGCCGAGTTTTCCGAAGGAATGAAAACATTGTGTATCGCACCTGAGGAGGAGAGGTAGGCACCATACCCTTAGCTACCCATTCAGCCATTCTAGGTGCGACGGGTCCGTAGGTAGTGGGCTATAAATGAGCCGCCTGCAGTGATGCCGGCAAAGGATGTCTTGAGAGCGTCAAACACTGGCCTTAAGTGTTCACTCCTCGTCCTGCCGCCATAGCGGAGCAGGCAATTCATGCAGCCTGATCTCGGAGCGGTCCATGTCAATGCCCTCGAAGTAATTGTGCACGCCACGCACCCTCCGGGTTATCATGACCTTGACCACGATCTTGTCTATTTTCACAGCGGATCGCAGGAACTTTTCAAGGCCTTCAATAAATGGCTGGAACGGAGTGCCGACACCATCGAGCATGATGACGAGTTTTCTGATTCCGGCGCGATCAATGCACCTTCTGAAGACGTCCCAGAGCTCTTTGGGGTTCTCGGCCGCGCCTGCGAGACATGATTTCGTCAAGCCCTCATGCCGGCGCACACTGGCGTCGGAGAACACGCTCTGATGAGCTGCAAGGATCTGGACGAGAAGGTGCTGTATTGCCTTCTCGGGCACTGTTCCCCCGCACAGCATTCCCGGGCCCCTGACAGAAATGAGCCACCCCGGTTGTGTTTTTCAGGTCTCCTGTATTTGATGCTCTTCGGATGTCCTTCATTATCTCCAAGATGAGATCCGCTGACCAAGTCGATCCGTCATCCGACCCGTCATCCTGTTTGCAGCCATTTATAAACATGAAATGGTGCTCGGAGGACTTCAGCCACCTGTCTACCTTCTGCCGATCCCCGCGGTCCATCGAGAGCATGACGTATGGCTCAATTTCCGAGGCATGCCATAGGTGTTCTGGTACGTGGTATCGAAGATCGTGAAGGTCGAACAGGTGTCTATCATGTTCATATCGAGGACTTCCCGGGGCGGGTGTCCCACCAGACTGAGCGCGGGGACCATCACTAGCCTGTATTCTACCTAGAACGCTGCCTTGTTGAACCGGACCCCATGACCAAGGAAAATCTGGTGCCACAGACTCGAGAAATTGCATCACTGTGCCCTCTGAATTAGCAGATGCCCACGTGAGATGGAAGACGTCTCGACTTTACAGAATTCCTCCAAATCGAGGCTGTGCTCTACACAGAACTGGATGACTTGAATGTTGTATTGCTTTCCATCACCTTGACACACGTTCTGGCTTATGGAGTAATTGTGGCTCTGGCTCATGATGACGGCAATCCATGGAGCTCGCTGTGATGCTGAGGAAAAGATATAAATGTCAAGAAAGCGACATTAGCAGAGTAAGGCAGGTCGTCCTCAGGCGTTTGTGCAACGTGGATCTCGCAGCAACACGAATTTTGTTTTCAGTTGTTGTTTGATGGTGAAGTCAGGGGTGCGTACATGGTTGCTGGGATCGCGGCCAGGCAAGGCTGCCGGCTGCCAAGGAGCTAATCTATGGCACTGACATGCGGCGTTAAACTACATTCAGGCAGCAGCAGTGCTGTACCAGGCTTTAGGCCAACTTCGCCCACTTGCTCTTTCCCTCGTGATCCAGCGGTTGTTTCACAGCACCACCGTCGTCATTTCCTTTGGTTGACTATTCGTCTGCGGCAGTTCGACAGCGAACCCGTCCAAGTGCAACGAAGAAGAAAGGCACTGCAATCTTGAGAGTTGAAATCTTATGGAGATATCAGCAGACTCCTCTTTCCTCTGATACGACACCGCTCTGCTACGACGTCGAGAGATTGGTCGGAAGAGGAGACTTGAGACCTGCGATCTTGGATCTGACGTGGTCCTGCAGGTCCCGACGTGATCAGCACGAGCAAGGACGTTGATGGGGGCACGGCAGTCCCCCCCCATTCTCACCCAGCTGACAAAGGTCACTCACTCTCGGACGGGAACACCGGTAACGAATCACGCCAGTCAGTCATTGGGGCGGAGGGGGGGGGGGGGCGCATCCCACTGCAGTGGTGGAGGACGACCATTCACAAGTGCCCAACGTACAGAGATGGAGTGCAGCGGTTGACATTAGTATATTCTGCTGATTTTGCATTCAAAATCTCCCCATGGACACCACAACAAATTTTCAGGGGCCTCGCCATTTGCAGAACGCGCAGGTCCTCCAGAGAGCAATGTCTAGGGTCTGAACGGTCGGTTTATACACGCTTCCTGCGCCGACCGCAGGTCCCCCTCCCCCACCCCCCAAAAAAAAAAAAAAAAATCTTTCTTCTTCTTTCCCTTTCCCTTTTTCCCCCTTCTTTTCATTGTCTTCAAAGGCCTCCCGACTTTTCGAGACATGCACGGCGCGTTTGAGGACGTCTACAAGATACGCGCACATATCACGGCATTATTTAGGCCACACCCGTTGCGGGAAGCAGCATGCGGCGACCGGCCCTGTCCTCCCTTCCCGCCTTGTTTGCTACGGCCAATGGATGGGAATTTCGATCTCGCAGCAGGGCCCAACAACAGGAAGCCGGGCGGGTGGCCCCTTGCTTTGGCTAAAATCTATGCGTGCTTCACTCTAAGACATGAGAATGAGAAAGGGGGAGAAACAAATGAGCAGTAGAAGGAGGAGGGGAACTAATCAAAAGTAAAGGTGACACCATCCCGTACCGCCACTACAAAAGTATTTCTTCTGCATAGACTGTCGAATGACGACCAATATATTGTCAGGCCGATCCCATCCCGCCACATATTTATAGTGTGAAAGAAACCCGACTTTTGTTTCTTCTGTTCTACACCTTCAATTTCTCCACCACTGAGGATATCGTAATTATTCCGCCCTCGCAGTAAGGCCAATTACGGATCCAAACAGAACAGGCAAAAGTAAAAAGCTCGCTTGCTGGGGAAATTCCTTTTTATCGAGTACGACATACACAGCGATGCACGGCGGGCCAGGGATCGGTGCATGAAACACGCGACCCGATTGTGAGCGACAGTCAAGCAAGCCACTGCTCGGACATATGCGTACAGAGAAATATTACAGTACCACCCCGCAGCCGATTTTTCGAATCCATCCTGCGTGACAGACGAGCCACCTTTGCCCCATCCCAACACTCCTGTCAACTCTCGAGATTTTGAGGCCTCACTACCGTCACTTG
This sequence comes from Aurifilum marmelostoma, assembly GCA_027559495.1. Lineage (NCBI taxonomy): Eukaryota > Fungi > Ascomycota > Sordariomycetes > Diaporthales > Cryphonectriaceae > Aurifilum > Aurifilum marmelostoma. The sequence goes on along the minus strand of JAMXSV010000007.1, from coordinate 1,251,729 downwards.
CTGCTGCTGCAGGGGCTGCGCGCTGCACTGCACTTGACACCTTTTCGTCCTCCCTGCTTCTGGTATTACCTGAGGGGCATCTCATCGAGACTCAAATTAGCCGATTAGATATCACAGCGGCTGGCCCTGTACCGACTCAACACGACCCCAACGATTAAATATGTCTTTTGCAGAGCGAAAACGCGTCTCTGTGAACAGGCACCCGTGGACTCTACCGCAGGTCTCTGAGACGGACGAGCTCACGCGGCCCATCGATCGTCCACCACCGGGAGACTTCAACAAGCAGTCAGCCAAGACGACGGGAAGGGCGGACTTGGCGAAACGCAAGAATGACTTCTTCGAGGGCGCCTTTTCTGTGCGTGGGGACAGCAGCCCAGTTCGCGAGAGGATACGCAGCGACTCGATCGTGCTGGTGGAGCTCAAGACGAACGTCATCGTGAGGCCCATTCACTATACCATCATTTCTGAGGATCCCAAACCAGGCTAGAAGTGTTTACGCTGACCTTGCCCTAATTTTTTGCCTGGGTGCGTGGGAGTCCAGATCGGCGACGAGTTCATCTTCATTACCGAGCTGAGCGCGAAGCTCGCAGAGAGGTACCAGAGGCCCCTCTCCTCGATCGCCGTCAACGTCCAGCACTCGCAGTGCATCTTCTTCTCCGGCACGTTCGAGCCGGCCTACACCGCGACGGTATCGGCTCTGACGCCATACGTCCAGCCTGCTACGAACCGGCGCAACGCCTTCGTGCTGTCGGACCACCTCCACGAGGCGCTGGGCGTCCAGCCGCAGCGAGGCCTCATCACTTTCGTCCCGCTTCCCGAGGACAACGTCGCTTGTAACGGCAAGACGATTGCGCACGCCCTGGATGACGCTCTGGATGGTGGAGTCTACGCGATGGGTGTGATCGATGAGGCAGGGCAGGCGAGCTATGGGTCGAGGCGGAAGAGATTGAGCGTCAAGGTGAGGAGGGGTGCAGCCCACGACCAAGATCTTTGGAACGCGCAGCTTTAAGAAACTGACATAGACACAAGTCTCTTACCAACATCAGGACGTCAGGGCGGGCTGAGATGGAGGCTGGCGAGATGACTCCCCCAACCAGTGCCGAGGACACACCCATCGGCGAGGACAAGCCCATCAGGGTAGCGAAGCGCCGGAAGAGTTTTGTAGCAGGCTTGTTTGGGAGGGGCACGAGGAAGGAGAACGAGAAGCACGCATGCGAGCCTTCGTGAGAAGCAATGGGGGCCGTGTGTGTTGAGGCACAAGCTGCAGCTTGTCAGCAGACAGACGAATGGATGTATTTGGGCTGGTCTGCGAGACGATACGTCTGGCGCTGCACGATGACTCTTCATTTTATGATTTGTGTTCTCGATACCCATCCCAGAGATGGAGTCCAGCCTTGCAAGTATTGTCTGCCCAAAGAAGCCCCAAAGTCTCTGCAAGATGCGTGTCAAGCCGTCTGCTATGGCCATTATCTCGTCCCGGGCTGAAGATATTTGCGCGGCTGCCTTGTGTTGCCTCTTGAGAACCTCATCGTGTTGTCGTTGTGAGGCGTTGCTTTGGTCAGTTGAACGTAAGCAGGGACCTGATCCGTTTCCTACTCCGATGACGTGTGGCAGACTTATGGACTCGTTGCTTGGAGCAATGTGTTTAGTAGCATGTTGTATGCATCAACTTGCTGCCAAAACTTATGGACCCGTTCTTGCTCGCACCTGGATTGGAGTTTTCTGGCACGCCTGACGACGATCTTCGCCTCATTTCCAACCCCCGGAACCTAAAGTATCTGCATATTTCTCTATGCTGGCCTTGAATTCATCGAGACACTTCCAGATCTGACCGATGACATGCAGTGCCGTGACGGATATGCTGTCGAAGGTGTCAGCGTGTCGTGGGCTTCAGTAGACCTTGTCAATCTGCCGCATCGCTTGCTCTAGGATGGCCAAGCTCTGGACCAAGTCCTGGCACTTTTTCACCGAACCACGGCTGTCGTCTAGAGCTGATATGATGTCCTTGATGAGCAGGGTGATGGAGAGGAGGTCTCCAGAGGAGCCAAATGTTGGCGCGAACGACATTGCCGGACCAGGGAAATCAGACAACTGGTATGTGACGAAGATTTTTGAGATTGAAACTATAGTGAGAAGGATCACAAATAAGCACACACGTTTGTTTCAGCCCCGGCACCTACAGTAACTACCCTTTCTGGGAAGCATTGCCTGGGTGGTGGCTCAGCAGCCAGCCACCCAATGATCTCGTCCACCCAAAGCTGCAGGATTCCCGCGGAGGGCACCTTGCCTTGCACTGCCGCCATGAATTTTCAAGGACCCAATCTCCATTGACCATGTTCTAGACTCTCCTCGCAGTCGGGCAACCCATTTCAGGTCGTGTTTGTCAGTGGTGATACATGCCATGCCATGCCATGCGGAGAAAGGCCGCCGCTATAGTGATCCCAGAGATAGTGGTCGGGTGTTGATTAATGAATTTGCATAGTTAGCAGCGGGTGAATGGTGGAAGTGGAAGGCTCTTGATGAACTGTATGTGGTATGAACCTTGACGAGGCGATGTTCAACACTGGAGGAGCCCCTGGTCTTTGGCGTCGTGGCTGCCCGGATGTAGATCGGGATTTGTGTATTGGTAGCTTGTAACCCTAACCCCGGGAGTAGTGCTTGCTCCCTCCCAAGGATGTTGCACACTTCCTTGCCTGTGCGGTACTTCCCGGCTCGCGACTGCTTTGAACTCAATTCAACCTAACTGACGTCTTCCCTTATCCGTGCATTCCCTTGTTTGCCAGAGACACAACCACAACTCGAACCATCTTGTATCACGGCTTCGTACGCTTTTCTGGAAGAGAGACAGCGAAGAAGGGAGGGGAGAAAAGGCAGGAAAAAGAACACCCTACGCCCGAGTCATCGTCTTACATACGTGTGCGCGCGCTCGCTCACTCACTCACACACACACACACACACACACTCCGGAATACAAGAGCAACGCAGCTCCGACCTACCTTGGGTCGCATCGGATCGCAGCGAAGCTCGCCACGAGGATTCGGCGCCTTCAGCAACGAGACCAAGTGAGCCGCCGTGCCGCATATCTCGGTTGTCGACCCCGACAGACGCCATCTCGGCTCTCGTTCGGGAGACGAGGCTGCATCGCGTCTCATCTGGTAGATAGCCACTCAGGTTGGTGCACGAGGAAATGGAATGCCCGCTTACCTGACATTTCCAGGTCCTCATTACACAAGCTTCTCAGCTCGCCAACCGTTCAGCCCAGACAGCCGCCCTTTCCGTCTCACCTAGCAAGCCGTCAGCGTTGCAGTACATCTACAGAATCCACAGAGGCTTTTCCCCCCTCCTTCTTTTCTCTCCCTTTCAGCATCCTTTGGTTCACAGCCCTCCGGGAGGGCCGTCGGGACCGAGCTGGTGCGGGAGAGACACTTCATCTCATGAGAAGGACTTTAGAGGAGTTGTGGGCTGTGATTCGTTCCTGAGTGCTCAGGTCGCATCGTAATTGTCGCCATGGAGGTAATTGCCCCCCCCCCCCAAACCGCGGCCCTTCTTTTCTCTTTTTATGGAATGCGACCCTGTAATTGCTTCTGCTTCTGCGCCATGACAACGCATAGTTTGTGGTACATCCCTCCTCCCCCCTCTCCAAGCCATCCACTGGCCTTATTTGGCAAGACGTCACTTGTCAGAGTTGACCTGCAGTTTGTCTCGGCCGGCTGGGGTGCGGCGAGTTACCACTACCACACCGGCTCCTGTTCGTCATACCTCAAGAGATAAGACATTTGCCCTACCTTCTGCATCACCTGGCTTCTCATTAAAAAAACCACTTTCCACATGCTTCATATCTGTCCAGTGGCAGCTCACTCTTGTCTCTCCCCTCTCCCATTGCCCCAGACCTAGGAGACTGGTCAGCATCGTTTAGGTTTTCCTACTGCCGCCCAGCCAGAGTTGAGTCACCACCAAGGCTCCCCCCCCCTTTTTTTTCCCTTAATCCTTTTTTCTCTCTTGTCCTCAGGCTCCAAATTCCTCTCAGCTCTGACCAGACTATTACTGAGCCACTCTGTAAGTCTGTACCACCATAAGAATGACAAATATTCTCCGTTCCCCTGGCCAGTCTCCTTCGCGGTGGCCGCTGCTCTCTCACAAAGTCGAAACCCGTCCGGTAGTCGAACAGCAGCGTATAAGGACAGAAATCCTGTCGAAAGTGGTGTTCGTCAGCCGCCGCCGTTTTCTCCTGATCCTGTGCTGTCCAGGCAGCAGACAGGTATCTCAGTCGGCTCCATCTCACTCCCGTTTGTCTGATATTGCGCACTTGGCCATTCCCCCTCTTTACCCAACAAGATCGATCCTCTCTGGTAGCCAGCCGCATCTAGAGAAAAGCTGGGTCGACATCTTCTGGCCAACCCAATTGTCCCAGTGCTGGATCTCCCAGGCACATCAGCCCTTCGAGGATCCCTTTCCGAGATCATCGGTCCGCCCCGTCCGAGCCACTAATGATAGCTGAGCTGTCACTTTTCCGACCATCGCTGCCAGTCAGGAAAGTCGGCGGGTTGTCTGTCGAAGGGGTCCAGCAAGGTCGTAAAGACAGTGTGGCCTTCGAGCCCCCACGACACTTCTTTTGCGACCTTTTACACAGAAACTTCGAAAGAAAAATCAAGCCTGAGACTTGTCGTGTTGCGCCGAGGACGACCTGTTGTCTGCCGTCACAAACGCCCCCCCCCCTCTCAACAACATACCCCTCTGTTTTTTCATTTTTGTTGTGCCTCCATCCGCCCCCCTCCCCCTCCCTTCTCAAGCTTTCTTTCAGTTTTCCCCCAAATTTTGTCTGCTTTCGTTTTCATAATGTCTTCTAATGAGGCCCCGAGTGGCTCTTCCACCCCGGGGACACCGCGGCGATCCAACGTCAAGTATCTCAGTGCAGCGGCGCTAAACCTCGAGCGTGTCTATGAGCAGAACCGAGCACGACTTCAGCAGCGAGATGGCGCACTGTCACCGACGAGCGAGCACGCCTCTGTCAATGCAGGGAAGGGAAAGCCCCGGTTATTGCTGATGGGCCAGAGAAGGTATGTGGCATGAAGGGAGAGAGACAGAGGCTCCCAAACAGGGGCATGCTAGACCATGCTGGATGGTTAGTCGGCTGACTGCTGAGCAGGAGCGGGAAATCTTCCATATCGAGTGTCGTCTTTCACAAGATACCACCAACTGAGACGTTATTCCTCGAATCGACAGTGAGGATCCAGAAAGACTCAATGACGTAAGTTTGCGGAGCCTGAAAGAAGAGGACGAGAAAGGAAAAGAACACAAACCCCTCCCGGACCTAGGGAAAGCTGACTCCTGAGTGCCAGGACTTTCATGGACTTCCAGGTGTGGGACTTCCCCGGCCAGATAGACTTTCTCGATAACCCTAGCTTCGACATCGATGCCGTCTTTGGCGAGATTGGCGCCCTCATCTGGGTCATCGACGCGCAGGACGACTATCTTGAGGCCGTGTCCCGGCTCAACGCCACCATCCTGTATCTGCAGCGCAATTACCCGTCCATCAACATCGAGGTCTTCATCCATAAGGTAGACGGGCTGTCAGATGACTACAAGCTCGACATCCAGCGTGACATCACGATCCGCATCCAGGACGAGCTATCAGACGAGGGCTTCGAGAACGCGCCCGTGACCTTCCACCTCACATCCATCTACAACCACTCCATCTTCGAGGCGTTCAGCAAGGTAATCCAGAAGCTCATCCCGCGCCTGGGCCAGCTCGAGGCCATGCTCACCAACCTGTGCCGCACGTGCCGCTTCGAGAAGGCTTACCTTTTCGACGTGGTGTCCAAGATCTACATCGCTACAGACTCGGCCCCTGCCGACATGGCAAGCTACGAGATCTGCTCCGACTACATCGACGTCATCATCGACGTGAGTATGGTCTACGGCAGCTGGTCCCGGAGCAAGGCTCACCGAGACCGGCTCGAGGGGGCCCCCTGGTCCCAGAAGCTAGAGGATCAAGTCGCCGTCTCCTTTGCCGAAAGCCACATTGTCGTCAACGAGGGCCTCCGGCCTATCATGCTGCGGGAGGTCGACCGCTACCTCGCCCTCGTGGCCATCATGAAGGAGGGGAGCTATGAGAAGATGCCGCTGGTGAACATGAACGTCGATGTGGTCGCCAAGGGACTGACAGACTTTTTTGAGGTGACGAAACGCGGAAAGTGAGGAAGTGTAATGTGCGGAAGAGAGTTATGTACAGCAAAAGAGCAAGAGAGAGAAGAAGAAAAGAATTGTAAAACATGCCCTGATTCTTTGTTGAGCAATACCGATTTGATGGCCGCTCAGATAGCATGCATGGATATGGCTTATTCAGACGTGTCCTCTCCGCCCCTTCTCAGTATTCTCTCCTTTTACTTGAGACCATTAGACAAGCCGTGACAAGGATCCTCTTTGCTCTTATGGAAAAGCCTCATTCACATATTTGTCAAGTTCCTGCTATGGCAAATTGCGGACACGTAGATGTTGGTATTATACAATTCTATCGCTATGCTTTTGATGCTATTTTCATCTCTGGACAGTTGCGTGAGCACTTGGTATAATGTAGTTGACTTTTTCCTTTTTCTTTTTTTTTTTTTTCTTCGGTCCTTCATTCCTTCCTTCTTATCCTTCTCCTGTCGGCCTCTCCTTCCCCCCGACCCATTTCATGTCTTTGCCGCCCCATCGCGGCTTCCTCCTCCTCCTCCACCTTCTACCACTCCCATCCCAATACCCTTGGCCCTACCCCTCAAAACACTCTCCATCGCTCTACCGACAGCATTCATATCGCCCAAGATGGAGATGTGCCCCTTGTCGGTGCTCACCCTTCCCCCCTCTCACAATCTCATACCCAGGAGGCGGCATGGCCTCCCGCGCCAGCACGACGCCGTCGCCAGAGCGGAAGACGAGGTCATCGTAGACGTCGGCGCAGGGAATGGCGTCGCGGCAGGGGACTCTTGTCGCGTAGACGGTGGGGATCTCTTTGCCGTAGATGACGGCGATGGGCGGGTAGACGTTGGCGGACTGGTGGGCGGGGTTGTGCTGCAGCTCGGCGCGGAAGCGTTTGGTCTCGGCGAGGGTGCGGGTCAGGTAGGCTAGGTTGCGGGCCTGGTCGGTGCGGGTGCTGCTGCTGCGCTGTCGTTGCTGCTGCTGCTGCTGCTTGGGTGGAGATATTGTGCGGGTCATGGGCTGCTGGTGCTGGTGTTGCTCGTGGCTGTCGGTCGAAGTTGAGGAGGCGGCGGCGGCGGCAGAGTCCATCTGGGGCGCCAGGGTGCGGTCCTTGACCAGCTTGCGCGGGGGCGAGGGGTTGGGCCTCCGGAACAGAGGATCGCTGGTGCTGCGGCCACGAGAGAGGGAGAGGGAGTCGGGCAGGCTGAGGAGCGATCCCAGGGCACCAGTACGCTTGGCAGAGAAGGGCGGCAGGGCGGGGCCACCCACGCTGGGACACAGCCGGTACTTGACCCAGTCGTCCGGGTTGAAGAAGTCGATATTGTACTCCTCGCCTGTCGTCCTGTCCACAAAACAAAACCCGTCCTCGGGCAAGAAGACGAAGGTGGTCCGCAGCGAGAAGTTGACGTGGGCTGTCAGGACCTTTTCGTTGAGGAGCACGGCATCTCCGTTGCGCAGGGGCCCGAGGATGTTGATGCACCGCTGCGGCGACCCGGCGTAGACGACGCCTGAGAAGAGCTCTGGTGCGCAGTTCACAGCGTGGCGGGTGATGATGCCGCCCAGGGAGTGAGCGACGACGAAGGCGCCGCTGGGCTTGTCGCCGCGGTTCGACGGCAGACTGCGCATGAAGTCGAGCAGCTTCTGGGAGAGACGGTGCGGGCTCAGCCGCCAGTCGTAGCCGTAGTCGTGAATCCTGAGCTTTCCGGTCCTGGCGTTCTCACACTCGCGCAGCCTCTTGAAGAGCCGCCTGGAGATGTCGACGGGGCCGATATTCTTGAGCATGCCAGACGGGACGATGGTCTCCTCCATCCTCTCCTCGTCCTCCGGGTCTAGACCGACTTCCAGGTTCACCTTCCTGACGTTCAGCCCCACCTTGATGGGCACCCACAGCTGTCTGTGAGGCGGTTCCGCAGAACGAAGCACCGAGCCCCTGTACCCGCCCATGATGACCAGATCCCCCGTCAGCGACTCCAGAACGCTGTCCAGGGCATCTTTGGGTCCCTTTAGGGCCCGCGCCGGGGCCGACCTGCTCGGGTCATAGCTGAGCTCTTCTACCGAGAACTCGCCCTTTCTCATTGGCGAGCGCAGGTTGAGGGTGTTCGGCATGCTGGGCAGCTTGAAGGAGGGCGGGTCAAAGGAATCCACGATAGCCTTGAGCCTCGAGTTAACCTGCTCGCGGATGTGGGTGAACCGCTGGTCGTCTCCAAAACTTGACATGCGCGAGAGCGAGTGGTACAGGATGGACTCGTCCGAGGTTGACCTCCTGAGTGCCAAGGATCGCCTGGCTGCGCTAGACGACGACGGTGGAGGTGGTGGTGGCGGGTGTGTCCTGGGGTTGATGGGGAAGCTGCTGCTGTGCCTCGTGCCTGGGTTCGGGTTTGATGATGATGAGGAGGAGGGCTGTAGCTGGTTTTTGGGGCTGGCTGAAGACGGATCCTTGTGTTCTGATGGTTGCGAGGTTGTGGTCAGGGACGAGAAGAAGGCCGGAACGGTAAGCCTGTTTGGTAGTGATGGCAGAGACAGCGAAGGGAGGGCTTTGGAGAGACGCCTCAGGGCATCTGAGCCTCCCGATGCTGAGCGGCGGTGTCGTGCAGCGGCCAGCGCAGTCCCCAGGGCAGGTCTGGAGTTGGGCGCGTTGGAGGGGGTCACGACGATCTCCTTGGGACCGGTCCTCCAGGGCGTGGGCAGCTTCTCGAGCTGCTGAGGCTGAGGAGGCGGTATCGAGGTCGCAGGAGGGATCCTAGATGCTGTCGGCCTGGGCGTGTCCTCGCCTGAGGACTCATCCTCCCTATCCCCGTTCGCAGCCTCAAAGTAGCCTCCTTCGGCGATCCTGTCCATGGCGGCCATCTTCTCGGCGGCTGGCGTCTTGGGCGAGGTGAGGCGCGTCACGACTGGGCTCATGGCGGGCCCGATGAGCGATTGCGCATCATCCTCACCATAGATGCCATCCTCATCGTCTCCCGAGCCGTCTGTGGGCGGGCTTGCCTTGGGCAGCACCAGTGGTGGCTGTTGCTGTTGACCAGCCACCGCAGCTGGCATCCTCAGGGGTTGCGGTTTTGGCGGGGAGGTGGACGTCGTCGTCGAGGGGAACATGGTCAGTCTGCTGCCGTCTGCTCCGTCATCACGCTGGACGACGGAGCTCATGGTGGCAAGCTCAGCCATTTTCTAATCAGGCTCACTTTTTTTTATCTTTTGGTTTTTGCGCGTTCGTTCTCACTCAGGCTGGCTTGTGACACGTTTTCTGTGGGATCATGTGTTGAAAGACTATAGGTGCATCGGCATGGCCGGCTTGGAGCGGATTCCCAAAGGTTCTTAGTGTGTGTGTGTGTGTGTGTGTGTGTGTGTGTGCGCGCGGGTGGGCTGCAGGGACAATTGACATGAGATCCCAACAATGTAGATGCCACAAGAGGCAAAAAAAAAAAAAAAATAAAATTTAAAGTCAAGGAGAAAAGAGGTGAGACAAAGTCAGAGCAATATGTGTGTGTAGGTGAGAGGTATTTTAGTGGTCTGTGAAGTCTGGGGAGGCTCACTTGGGAAAAACCAAGACCAGGGGGGGGGTGGGCTTGGGTTCCAAGGGTTGGGTGTTCGTCGGCAGCAATTAAAAACCAAAACCAAAAAAAAAAAGCTACAGGAAATAGGGATTGCTGAGTGAGATGTGATGTGCGGTAGGATCTGTCGGTCTGACACTGGAAGGATTGGTTGAGTGAACCGAAAACAGCAAAATAGAAGAGACAAATTAAGACGGAGCGAGCAAAGCGTTCCCGCCCCCAGAACACACAAAGACGCCCGGTCACCGCAGGCTGGGTTTATCTAAGTAGGGCAGGGGGGGGTGATTAATAAAACCCGACAGTCCGGTACAAAACTTGAAGATATGGATACAAATATACAGGAATTATTATACAAAATATTGAAAAGAAACAGGAAATGTTTCTATGGAGGATTGACCTGGTCAATTGGACGCGGTCAAGAAAACAAAACACATTCATCAACAAGGAAGAGGAAACAAAAAAAAAAAAAAAAAAACAAGGGACTGTCAAAAACAAGGGGGGGGGGTTGGTGCTGGTGGTGGGATGGGGAACTCTGCTGTGCTGGCTCGCGCACAGTCAGATGATGAATACAGCAAGGCAGGTTGGTTGGCGAGAGAAAAGGCGGGTTTCAGCTCAGCCCCGGCGGCGGTCTCCACTGCTACAGGCGAGCAAGAGCATGTGCACACAGAGTACACATACGAGGCGGATAGCAGGCCACGGAGGAAGGATGGGGAACAAGAAGAAAAGAGGAACTGCGCCTCAGACCTGTGTTGAGTAGTTTGTGGTGTTGATCTCGTCTTTTGGGGAGCGAGGAGGGATCATGGGCCCCCTTCAGGGAAATTGTGCATGCTGGCACGGTACAGCAAGGCACTTACTTACTTAGCTGAAGGCTAATGAGGTGCCCCAGGTTCGAAAATCCAGGGACTCAGAAACCTGTTACTTGACGTCATGTACAGTGTGGGACAAGTTGAGAGCTGTCAGTGCTTCTTGCCTAACAACTAACTGCACTGAAGTGTCTTTTATGCTAAAATAACTAGCTCTGTCTCTTGATTTTTGGGCTGGGTTGCTGATTGTTGGGGGGACCCTTCATCTTGACGGGATGATGATACCCAGAAACATCTCGTTCAATACATATCCCACAATTGCATATGTACATATGTGTAACCCCCAAACAATGATCGGGAAATGCTACTTCAAAGTTTTACCATGTAGGTCCTATATGCTTGGTAATATGCAAGTGCATATGCAGGCTATCATAGTATATGCAGGTGACAGCTGAAAAAGACAACACACACACACACACACAGAGAGAGAGAGAGAAAGAGAGATTACAAGGCGGACTTGGCATCCAGCAGAGGATCCACCACCAATTGGTCCCAGTCCCTGAAAATCACCCTCGTGCCAAAAACTTGCGGTCGAGGGGAGCCACAGTTTCCACACTTGGCTTTTTACGATAAGCTGAAGAAGAGGGGAGGGGGGGGGTGATGGACTGCCTGCTGCCTGCTGCCTGCGTGCCCGAATTATGGGCCCCACCTAGCACACAAACACCCCCCCCCCCCAAAGACCGGGTCGAGCCGGAGCCGAGCTGACGCCAAGGGATCTCTCCATGTGCTCTCGAGCCTAGATCTTGGACGTTCTGGCAGATGCCTTGGCTCCAGGACGGGCTGAGATGGAAAAGCGGCCTGAAGAGTAGTGTGTGATTATTCATTACTTGTACATTATATAACATAAATCCTCCCAGGTCATGCACCTCGTGTCCTCCAGTCCTAACTGAACCCTACGGCCCGCAAACCAGCTCTCTCTAGGAACCTGGCCTGGGCGCCATGGTGAACTTACCATTGTCAATCTCCTTGGTCTTCTCCACGGCCCTCAGGAAGCCGGGCTGCTGCTCCATCCGGTCGACGTAGGCGAAAAGCTTGGGGTACGTCTCCCTGGGGGTGCCCTTGTCCCACCTGCCAATGTCGTCGAGGCTGCCCTTGGACGCCACCAGGCCGTAGCTCAGCTGGATGTCGGCCGCCGTCAGCTCCGTGCCGGTGATGAAGTCGCCCCCGGACGTCGCCAGCTGCTGCTCGAGCATGCCAAAGTGCTTCTTGAGGTTGGGGAAGATCATCATCGCGATGATCTTGTTGGCGATGGCGCCCGAGATGGGCCGGACAAAGAAAGGCACCTGGTTTGATTTGAGGGCTGTGTCGGGTGTCTATGTCAGCAAGCAATCGTTCTCTCACACAAAGAAGAAAGCAATGCCAAAAGGAAGGAAGGGCGTACCGGAGAGGATCAAGTATTGGACAAAGATGGGCATGAGGGACCCCTCGATGTAGTACATCAGGTACTGGTAGCGCATCCACGCCTCCGTCTCGCCCAGGACTTTACCGTCCTGGCCCTCCTTCCACCGCTGCGGCACGAGGGTCTTGCCCTGTCCAAAGTGCTCGCAGAGATACGTAAAGATGAAGCCCGACTCGGCCAGCACAACAGGTTCCGATGAGCCCGGCGCCGTCACCGTCAGAACCGGGGACTTGCCCAGCGGGTGGACCTTTTCGAGCTCGGGAGGCGCCAGCGCGTTGGCCTGGCGGTGGTACACCTTGGTCTCGTACGGGACCTGCAGCTCCTCCAGGAGCCAGAGGACGGAGTGGGCTCGCGAGCCATTGAGCCTGGGCCAGGTCAGAGACAGATATCAGGAATTGGTGCAGACGGTGATCTTTAATAAACGAGGTACTAACCAGTGTAGCGTGATCTTTGGTTGTTCAGCAGCCATGATAAGTTTTAATTAGCGTTGTTGTTTAAGGAAAAATATAAAAAATTATTACAAGCAACTCAGTAATGAGTATGTAGATGTTTTTTGTGTCAAAAATAACTGTGAGACTAAAAGATGGAAAGGTGGAATGATCATGATGCGGTCCATAGTTGGAATTTAAATAAAGCCTTTGCAAGAAAGTATTGCTCCCACTCATGATCTCCCTAACAAGCCGAGGCTCGAATGAAGATCGCATCAAGCTAGGCTTTTTAGCTTCTTGGTGTTATGTCTCAGCTACTCCATCAGGAGAGTAAGAGAGTGGAACTTATGTAAGATGGAATCACAAGACAGCAAAGTTTCTTGTCCGAATCCTAAAAGAAAAGTAAGAAAATATTGCATCGGAGCAATCAATTGTCCAGAGACGGCCATCCATGAACCACCCATAGTGTCTAACCATGCGCTGTGCCTTTTCCTTACCAGGATCGTGATGCTGTCTAGGCTGAAAGGGGACATAGTGACATGCTGCTTAGTGTATTCGCAGTAACCCACGATGGCGATGGCCAGAATATGGCCCCCAAAAGTCATTTCAATAGTATCCAAGTGAGTGACTGACATGGTGCCAGATCATATGAGCGGTGACAAGACCTATCTCAATTAGCATATAGTAGGCAGAATTGGCAATGCAGAAGGGGAAGGTTGAGAAGGCATCTCCTGACAAGTAGGACGCAAGATAATTTGTGAAAGGTCATCAACTGCCTACTTACCTAAGCAAGACGCACAGACCACCCTCCAAGATCGCTGTGAACGACGCCATCAACTGCACGCATCTTCCACGCTGAAAGGGTTACTTGTCTCATCAAACCAACCCATAACCAACACACCCTCTGCCTCAGCCATCTTGCACAAGGTCCTGGGGACAAACCATTCAAGATGGCGGGCCTCAAACACTTCAGTATGCTCCGGTCCCCTTGTTGGCGCCCTCAATGGCCCATGACGACCTGCATTGAGCCGAACAACACTGACTTTCCCACCCGCAGAGCTGGCCATGGATCCGGCCATCATACGGCTGAACAGTACGTCCAATACCTGCCCTCGACCGAAACGATCATTGACTACCCGAGATTGGTGGTGGACAGCTGGGAGAGCGTCTTCGGAGCCTGGACACATCGGAGGAGGGGGGTGCTTCGGTGCTGACAGCTGCCTGCAGACATGAGCTCGAACCGATACAGGTACTTCCGATGGACACCGAGGACAGCACTGATCACGTTCAACTACATTGTGGTGGTTCCTTCAATATTGGGCGCGATTGCATATGCGACAGACGTACGTGGACGACCTTCCCGATTCTCGTGCGCATGTGACTGGAGCGTGCGGATGGCTGACTTTCTCCCCGCGGGTGAACAGGGCAAGTGGAACTTCCGAGCCAAGAGGGAAGGCGATCTGGCTGTCGAGTACTAGAGGGACGACGGACAGGCACTCTACCAGGATGTAAAGAATCATTCGACCATGAGAAGGCTATGCCCAAGGAGGGGAAGAGGCACGTATGGAAACCAAAAAGCAATATTATTCTTCCAAAACCACGACCCTGTGACGGGACCGACGACCGCCAGTGTCTCTCATACGTCCCCCAAACGCCTTGCTTGTTACATTCTAGGATATCATCAAGTTGTAAAGCAGACAAAACCTCGTGCTCATCCTCCTCAATCCGCCCATCACCACCGTCTCCTTCCCCTACCCCGACCCGAAGTCGCCGGCACATCGGGCAGCCTCTCCCCCTCTTCTCCACTCACCCACCGGAGGCACAACACCTCCTCCCCCGTACATGCCACCGCCGCCGCCCACGCCTCCCATCCTCGAGTCCAGGCCCCTCCCTCTGGCATATAAATAGCCCCTCTCCACGCCCAAAACGTCTGGCGGCGGCAGCTCGCCCAGACCCGTGCTCGCCTGGCCCGCACCGTACCCTCGCCCCGTCCTCGCCGCGCCCGCCGCCTGCACGCTCCCGTCCACCGTGCTCGGCGGCAGGATCGCCACGCTCATGAAATCCCCCGCCACAAACCGTGCGTCTGCGAGTGTTTTGTGGGCCTGTGCTGCTTCTTCTTCTTCTTCTGCTGCTGCTGCTGCTGCTGTGCCCGAATCCCCCTCATCGCCGATCACTACGGACCCGAGGTCCTCGCTGGCCAGGCGAGGCCCGAAGCCGGTGGAAGGCCCGCCGCCGCCGCGGGTGTCATGGTACAAGATGCGGAAGGCGAGGCGGGTGCCTATACTGGGCGCGGGAAGGAGGTGCGGCGAGTGCGAGGCGAGGAGGTGCGTCAGCTCGGTGAGGGTGGCGGATGGCCAGGTGTGGACGGTGATGTGAGGAGGAAGGTTGGCCGGGGACGAGAACTCGTCTGGTCTGGGTCTTACACAGTAGTTAGGTTTTGTGTGTTCCCGAAAGAAGCAAGGAAGAAAAGAAACAATGAAGGAGCGGAGAGGACTGGTTTGGTGACGACTCGCCTGTGAAATGCGCCGGTCCGGTAGAACAATCTCAAGAGAAAAGGTGTCGTCGCATTGCGGTCGACCTTGTCGTCGTCTTGTGGCGCATCCATATTTCGTAGCGTGTATACTGCGCCCGCACCTCCGGTCAGAGGGGTTCGAATTTCTGATTGCTACACCCGAACCGATATTGTGGCCTCCCCATCCAATGAACACCTTTTAGCACCTGTGAAGCGGCAGGACTGTTACATGAGAAAGAAATGGTAGATGAGCGCGTGGAGTGCGGGAGGGTGGGAGAGAGAGACAGACCGACCTTAGAGCTCTGATGCCTGTAGGATTACCAGTACAGCGGCTCTGGCTCAGGGGTTTTGGTGGTAGGGTGCCCTGGGGGGGGTTGAGAGGCATACCCTGTAGCGGGAAGAGCCGCAGGCGGCCCAGGGCAGTGCAGCAACAGTAGAATGCCTTCTGCATTTCTAGCGGCAAAGCTGCTGATCATTGAAAGTTTCCAGGACACCCAAACACTCTACATCACAAGATCCGAACACAACCACACGAAGCAACACCGTCTACTTCTCCGCCCACGAATGTTGACCCAACTTTACGACTAAATTACCGAGAGATACACCACTTGATCTATTCAGAACGAAAATCTCCCCCCCCCCCCCTTCTTGAAGACTGCCAAGATGGACTTCGCAGCGCTCATGTCCAAAGAGATCTCCAAGAAGAAACCCCCCGCAGAGTCCACCGACAAGACCACAAAGTACGTCCGCAAAGCCGACGCCGAAGCAGCCCGCCGCGAGGCCTACCTCGCCGAGCAGAAGCGCCTCGAGGAGGAGCGCCAGGCGAAGGCGGCCGCCAAGCGCAAGCGCGAGGAGGACGCCGCGGCCGAGACCAGGGCGCGCGAGGAGAAGCGGCAGAGGCTGGCCGAGGAGCAGCGGCGGCGCAGGGAGGAGAGGGAGGCCGAGGAGGAGAGGGCGAGGCGGAAGAGGCTGGGCCTGCCCGAGGTGGCGCCCGCGGATGGGGAGGAGGACGAGGAGAACACCCGGGCGGCGGGCGAGGGCGATGACGAGGCGGACGGCGCGCAGGACGCCCCCGAGGAGGTGATAGCCAAGCTGCGGGCCCTCGGGGAGCCGGCCACGCTGTTTGGCGAGAACCGCGCCGCGAGGGCAAAGAGGCTGCGCCGGCTCACGCGGCCCGTGACGCAGGGGCCCATCCCCACGACCCTGGAGCTCGTCGAGGAGAAGGACATGAGGGTGGCCGGCCTGCCGCCCGCCGAGGACAAGGCCGGGCGGAGGTACCTGTTCCGGCAGCTGGGCTCCTACTTCACCATGGTCCTGCGCGAGTGGGAGGCCGCCCTCGCCCGGGAGCAGCGCAGCGAGGACGGCGACACCGCCGCCGCGCGGCAGGCGCACAACACCATGGTGCAGTGCAAGCAGGCCATGACGCCGCTGTTCCGCAGGCTCGAGAGGGGCGACATCGACCAGATCGTGCTCGAGAGCATCGTGGCCATCGTGAGGGCGGCGCAGGACCGGCGGTACGTGGACGCCAACGACGAGTACCTGAGGCTCAGCATCGGAAAGGCGGCCTGGCCCATCGGTGTGACCATGGTGGGTATCCACGAGCGAAGTGCGCGCGAGAAGCTGCACAGCGGTGAGAAGGGACACGTCATGGGCGACGAGGCCACGCGCAAGTACCTGCAGAGCATCAAGCGGTGTTTGACGTTTGCCCAGGTGAGGTGGCCGCCTGAGGACGTGAGGCAGCTCATGGGATAGGCGGCGGCGCACAAATTTGACCCGTGACACAGAATAGCAAGTAGCCAACTCGAAACCGGGTGAATCATGGTCTATTCATTATGGTCTGCTTCTCAGTTGGCCCCTCCTCGAGAAGGGTCCCAGGACCTCAGTGCAAATGCTCCGTAAAACTATGGACTCCCAACGCCTGCGTACCAAGTAGGGGGGTGTCTGTGACCACAAACGAAATCGCCAAAGCTCCTCAATAATGCGTCAAGGCCTCTTGCATCGGTGTAGCCCCGTCCTTACCGAGGCCAAATCTGGATGGTATGGGCACGTCGTCATTTGGACCGATGAGCCCTGGTCCGCCTCTCTGTCTACCCTTCACCTCGAGGTTAGCAGAGAGAATTCCGATCCGACGGACACGGTCGACAGCATCCTTCTCGTAGCTCTTGGCAGCTTCTAGAGACTCGGTCTGCATCCCGACCCGAGGGTTGGTGGTAGTGGTGGTCACAAGCTGGAATAGGCCTGTCAGCACAAAATGAACCACACAGGAAAGTGTTTCCTCTTCTTTATCTTTGCGCGGAATCACTGTACCTTGTCGATAGCGTCGATGCGCGCTTCCAGGCCGCCTTCTCGTATCATCTCTGCCAGCTCCTCTTCGATCGACCCTCCAGGCGGTGCAAAGGCCTCGTTCATGCTGTCCAGAGTGACACAGGAGAAAGGAAGCAGGAAGTGATTGATGCACTTGGCGCGGATCCAGCCGTACAGGTCGTCCAGGTGAGGTTGGAGGTAGATGTCCAGCAGGTAGTCTGGGCGGTAGGACTCGAGGATCGCCAGGCAGGCCGAGTATCTGCCGTTGATGAATTGCGAGATGGCCTTGCGAAGATGAGGCTCGAGTTCCAGGAATGCGCGGAACGGAGAGCTCTCGAGGAAGCCGGTCAGCTCGTCGCGGCTCATGGTCGCGAGAGCCAGCAGACCGCCGTAGACCGCGATGTCGTTGAGACTTGCGTACTCGTCATACACCTCCGGCTCGAGGATCGGGTCGACCTGGAAAAACTTTTCGGCTGCCTCGGTGTACTTGTACTGTCCAAGCAGTGCGATACCGTACAAGGCGTTGCAGAGGGCCTGCATGTTTTTGCTGTTGGGCTCGATCTGCAGGCCGTTGATCTTGTTCACATTGGCGATAACATTGCCCCAGTCCCGGCGATACACGGAGACCCGGGCCAGGTGGAAACCGACCTCGACAATGTGCTTTGCCGAGCTGACATCGGATCGCATCTTCGAGTACGCCTCGTATGCCTGATTCAGGTCGCCCATGCTCTCATAGTGTCTTGCCAGGTCTTCGTTGCCCATCTACACATCGTCAGTGAGCCCAGCCATACCTCACCAGGTCTCACGTATTGACCTACCCGAATGCTCTCCTTGACAAGATTGTTCTTGTAACCCTTCAGCTCGCTCTCGAGCCGGGACAGCTCCGCCTGGTTTGCCTTTTCCACCTTCTCGGCCCACTGCTTGTCGTAGTTGGCCTCGGCCTCGTTGGGCGCGAGAGCTCGGATCTCCTCCACGATATTGCGGTATAGCTCGACATCCTTCCCCTGTGCGACGACTTCCTGAACGGCGAGCTTGAGTGCATCCACGGCGAGGACGGTCGAGGTGCTTGCGATGAGGATGAGTCGGTACAGGCGGGTGCGGCCTGGTATGTTGGCAGTCAGTAGTGAAAAGTACAGAGAGAAGGGACGCAGCCAGGTATGGACCGACCTCTGTAGTTTTGTATGTAGGTCTCGAGATCAATCTTGGGAGCCTCTATCGCGGCCAGAGTGGTTAGCAAATGGTCCCTCCTTCCATCTCGAGATCAGCCTGCCCAGATCGGAGGCTGCTCAGCATTTGAAGGGGAATTTCAATCAGAAAACTTTACCTGTGACAATGATGTCGTCTGTCTGAACAAGCTGGGCCACTTGAGGCTCTGACTCGTCGTCTGAGCTCGCCATGTTGATTTTAAACAACACACACAAGCAGAAAGATGACTGTCCTGGTGGCTTGGTGAACTGCAGCGCTGGCAGCTGTGATAAGCTCGGGGCAGCAGCAGCAAGTGGCAGCAGTGGGTGTTGCACCTGGTTCAGGCAGGCAGCTCTGGGGGACCAAGGGGACTGCACGGGCCAGTTAGCGCGGGGTAATCCCACTGTGGGGTGGCTTAGGTTGGGGTACAGGTACATAGTAGTGAGCGCCCTGACACGCTGAGTGCCACAGTGGTGCTAGGGCTGCTGTGGAATCGGGAGAACTCCGAAAGCCCAAGTCTTCCAAGATACCATCCATGTACATTTCATTCCTTCTATGTACTGGCAACACGACATCCCCAAGGTCACCCACCATTCCTCTGGTTCGAGTGACACACCAATGCAGGGAAACAACATCCTGAGTCATTTATGAATCTGATTCTAGGGTTCCCTTCCTCTTTCATGTCTCCTAGCTATCCTAAACATGCTACATGCCTACTCCTGCCCTACATCAACTTGGTGCTTGACACTTGTCATTTATCTCTGACACAGAGTCAGGCGCTGATTACCACCAGGACGGTATTGCAGCGGCTCACCTACCAAAGACGCTCTTGTCGAATATTTCCTCATAGGTCAGAGAAGAGAAGGCGGCTAGATATCACACAGGTTCAGCTCAATAAGTCCCTGACAAGGTATGAATTTCACACCTGAAAGAGCGAGATTAGAGTTGGAGAGGCTGTGTTTGAGATACATCCCAGAAGCACTCTTCCATACGTCATCCCGCAACGGCAACGTGGGATAGGTCTTGGCATTGAGCTAAAAGCTGCTAAGCGAATATTGAAAAAACCAGAGCGCCCAGGACCGCCGATGGTCGTGAGCATTCGTGCAAGAAATTCCCTCCGTCTCACGAGAGAAAAAGGTCAGCAGTCCAGTCCAACACACGACCAGGATCAACTATGGGTGGGCCGTCTCACCTCTAGTTCGGGACTAACGAGAGGGAGGGCTGGTTGAGTATTGCCTGAAACTGTCCAGAGGACAATTGATAGGATGGCGGACGCGCAATACGGGCGGTAGAAAATTGGGTGGTGCGCCTGTAGGAGAAAGCCCTCGGGAAGTCTGGCAGACATACATGAAACCTGCGCACTCATCTCACCTGCCCGTGGCAAGGGTTACGAGCATTCCTCACGTCCCTCCTGCGCGTCCAAGACCCTGCCGTGCCTGTCCGCGGAGTGGTAGGATGAGAGCGTTTCGCCAGAGGAAACGGTCTCAGGTCAACCCAGGTGCCGTGCCAAGCCCGTGCCAAGACGGAGAAGTCAACGTCGTCTCTTGATTTCCCCGACCGAGGTGACGAGGAGCCAAGGAGCCCAAGGACGGCCCCAATCACCGGTCTGTCCCGGAAGACACACGTAGGTGCGAGGCTGTGCACAAGGTCGATAACGTCTACTGGCGCTCGGTCCCTGTCGTTCTCTTGTCCCCGTAACTTGTTCCAAGCGTAATTCCGTATCGCCGAGCCAGACTCCGAGCACCATCACCTGAGTCAAGACAAAGATCGATGCTGCGTGAGAACAGCCGCGCCAACTCGTAGCCTCTACAGGTGCATGTGTTTGTGTGTCTGCATCGAGCAGGCGGAGGATGAAGGCCCTACAAAATGCGGGAGTTCATTACTTGGTCATACGTAGGGTACCTTAGTGACGATGGATGGCTTGAGTCTTGGTAGGGGGCGGCTTTCTGAGATGCATAGCGGTCATGGTTGTTGGAGTGGCACACCTCAATCATCATTATCTTGCACTGCTCATCGCCTCTTCCCTCCAGCACCCTCCCCCCTGGCTGCATACCATTCACCCCTGGGTCCATGTACATGGTATGTACATGGGGCAGGGTGCATTCCGTTCCAAGCTTAAAACTGCCCATCTGTACCTCGCATCACACTGCAGGGCGTCACACTAACACAACATCTTCAGTGGGGGTGGCCCCGCCCTCCACGGCGAGAATCCGTATGGGCAGCAACATTTTCTCTCCTCGTACACGTTGCAATGTTACCTTGCTTCTTACCATTAGCACATTCTCGAAGAGTCACCAACCAGGAATGAGCCCTGTCGTGTGGTGGCTGTGTAGCGGGGATGCGAGCTTCTAGTCCGGAATGCGTTCGAGTCATCCGTAGCTCCGTACTTGTTCGGTTTTTCCCGTCCTGGTCCTGCTGCTGCAAAAGGCGCGGAGCACATCGAATGGTCGGCTTATCAGACGCACACCACCCCCCCCCCCCGCCCCTCGGTTCGCTGCGGAGAACGTAACAAAACAAGAAAGAAGAGGTGAAGAAAGGATTGGTGAGGACGTGACCGGTCATCAACCGAAAAGGTAGGTTCGATACAGAGATATGATACCTTTACGGCATGGTGCTGACTGTTTATCGGAGGAAAGAGAGGAAGGCGGGAAGGGGGGGAAAGGACGGGAGGGAAGGAGGGAAGGTACCACTCAGCTAGTGGCTGTTGTCGCCCTCCATTTTTTCCACCGCAGCCCACCCCCTTTCTTTCTCGTCCTGGTTGGCTTTCAACCTTTTCCCCCCTTGGTATGCATTAGCACATATCATCCCATTGTCCATCTGCCTATTGCACATCTCCGACCATTCTTTTATCGTACCTTGGTTTATCGTCTGTTCCGTCCTGACGGGCGGTCTGCATGGTTCCTGTGCAGCTTGCGCGTCCTTTCTCCTGCGGGGTCAGACAACAAGTCTCCTCTCTCTTCTCTCCTCGCCCCCAATCTTTCTTCGTCCTTCTCCAGAGTGGGGAGGGGGGGAGAGACCTGACGCATCGACCTGGCCTCCTCTTGTCTTGCCTCCCTCCACACCCACTTTTCAGATCCCGACCCCTTGACTCTTTTTTTTTTTCCTTCATTTGATTTTTCCCCTTCCAAGTATTGTCGTCCACAATTTTTACCTCGCAAATCAATCCCCACCCACTTGCTCTCCTGCGTTGGCTCATGGCCACTGATCCCTGCTTGGGCCTGAACCTTGTCAGCCCCATCAGGATCTGAACTGACGGCTTGGCATCGAACACTGAACGTCGATCGATTCCTTGGCTACACACCCACACCACCTAGAGATATTATCAATACTGTATTGCCTCGAAGGAAATATACTCGTAGACACGACCGAAATTATGAAATGGGGATTGTGAAGGGCAGTGATTTGTGCACATCGTGCCTGGCATCGCCATCTTGCCGACGTCGACAATGCTGCCGGACCACTTCTCTCTGGCCGCATTGACTTCCGTCATTTCTGACGATATTGCCTCGCCCGGCTAGCAATGTTTCCCTCACGTCTGGGCGGAAGTCTGTAGGCCCTAAAAGTAGTCCAGCTCTCGATCAATGACATTCCAGTTCAGCCTTCCCTCATCGTCTCCTCGGTCGCCTGCAGTACAGACATGTGCTGCATCCTGGCTTCGGTGCAGGACCCACCCTTGCTTCAGATCTAAGAAACACCACCACCCTGGACCGCACCCTCTCCTTACTGCCTACGGTCCTACTCTTCCTGGCAGGAGGAACTGCCAGGTTGAGGGCGATTAGTGGGGTCTGTTGTTGGCCCAAAGTCTGTCTTATTAAGATCCCCTCGTCACTCTCCTGCCGCACCGCCGGTCGCATCCCGTGCGTGCATTGTGTCACTCCCTCTTTCTGTCTCTCTCCCCCTCCTCTCTTTGATCCTCGTGACAAGTCTTCTCTAGAGAAACCCGGTCCAGGGACTGCTCTTACACTCAGCGAAAAGAGGAAGCCATTTGTACTCCAACACGACAATACGATAGATAGTGCACATAAAACGGAGGGTCTTCTCATAATATTTCATTACGACGGGTCGCCAGGGTCTCCTCTCTCTCTCTCTCTGTCTCTGTCTCTTTCTCTCTCCTTCTCTCATCTCGCTCATTTTCCAGTCTCCACAGAGTTCGTGGAGGGCACTCCACCGTCCCATCGTCTCGGAAGTACACCTGAGGTTGACACCTCTGGTCGAATTCTCCAAAAAGGAAAGAAAACGGTACCCGCCCTCGTCTCGAAACGCTCCGCAGGCTGCCCATCAGCCCCCGTCCGTGTTGCTGCTCCAGTTTAGCTGCATGCCAAGCTTTTCACTAAAGTGTGCCATCGCAAGCTTGTCGTCTCCACACACTCACGTCCCTTCCTCGCACGCACACCAGCACCCCGGCCCCGAGGTGGCGTCCAAGCCCCTGGGCCCCTTGCCTTTCCTGTGCTCTTCCTTGTGGACCTACCAGGCGGTACCTAGAGAGGACTTGCTCGCCTCCGTTGGATATCTCCGTTCATCGAACTAAAAGGTCGTTGACCGCACACGATTGTTAAGAATTCCTGCTGCTCCACATCCACTCGCCGTCATTCCAAATATCATCTCGTCGTCCCCCCTCCTGCCCGCCCGAGCGCTGAACTCTCCTGACCCTCTTTCTCTATTTTCCGGCTGGCCATCTTTCCATTCTCGCTGTCTATCTATTTATCTACCTATCTGCCTTTACATCCTGCCTTGCCTCTCTCCCATACGCCAACCGGCTCGTATCCGCTCAACGCGTGTACGTTGCATTAAGTGACGCTGATCTCCATCGGCGTGCGGGTCGCACGGTTTATATCCGAGCCAGGCGGCCTTTTCTCGTTCGATGTGGGATTGCGACATCTCGACGTGAAAGTCTTAGCACCAATTGTCAATCTATTTCTTATTTTTTTTTCTTTTCTTCTTCTTCTTTGTTCTAGTCTTTCTCCCGTCGTGTCAGCATTGTTTTTGTCCAGGATCGTCACGACATGCGCTGGGTCTTTTACTCGATTGGGAAGGGGAAACAAGAAGTTCTTGGGACAGGCTGAATCAAAAGCACCTCGAGAAGAAGAAATTGAGGAAGAGAAAGGGTGAGAGCGAGACAGAACGAGACAGAGATAGAGAGAGAGAGAGAGAGTGTGTGTGTGTGAGAGAGAGAGAGAGAGAGTTAGTGAGTGAGTGAGTGAGTGAGGTCGGGAGAGACGGAGACTGTGGTCTCGGTGGCCGGAACGTTTGAGCAGATGGCGGTGGCACAATCTCCCGGTCCGGCATTTTCTCCCTCTGCTGGTCTGCTGTCGGAAAATGACCCTGGAGAGACCATGGACTCTGCAACTATCTCCGACTTGATAGATCCAGACCTCTCTCCAGGACCTGGCTCCGACAATGAAGTATCGGGCCCCGGCTCTGAGCCGCACGACGAACAGCAGTCCCCCGACGATAGCACGGGGCCTGGCTCTGTTAAGACAGAAACAGGTGGCGAGGAGAATGCAAGATTGGGTCAGGCCCTGCCGATGCCCGCGCCGAAGCGGCGACGGGTAACACGCGCCTGTGACGAGTGTCGGCGGAAGAAGATCAAGTGTGATGGCAAGCAGCCTTGCACGCACTGCGCGGTCTACAGTTATGGTACGCACAGATCCCCGAGTGCCGGTTTCTGGGGAGCCCGCGCTGACGAGATCAACTCTTTCTAGAATGCACATATGACAAGCCCTCCAATAGGAGGCGCAACCCAGCACCACAGTATATTGAGGCGCTGGAGAACAAGTTGGCCCGCGCCGAGGCTTTGCTCCGGAAGTTTGCTCCAAGTGTTGACTTGAATGATCCGGATCTAGACCCCGTCACCCAGCAGGAATTTCAGAGTCGGGAGCGTCAGAGGCTACAGGCTGCCAAGATGAAGCGGCAGGAGACACAGAGGGCCGAACAGAACGAGGCGGCACAGATCACATCAATGATCGAGACCATTGGCCAGTTGGATCTGGACGAACGTGGCTGGGACTTTCGCGGCACCTCGTCTGGCGCCGTGTTCCTTGGACGGATGAAGGAGCACTTTGGAGGCCTGCTCGGCTACGACTCTCAGAACACATTCCTCCCCAGACCTAGCACGATACCGGGCCTGACGAAGCTTGATCCACCCTCCTCGGCCGCTGGTTCTTCGTCTGGGGACCTCAGTGTCACGAATGTCTACGAACTGCCGCCACAGGCGAGGGCACGTCAACTGAGTTCCTGCGCGCTGACATGCGCGACGGCCCTGCTGCGCATCGTCCACGTGCCGTCATTTCTCGAAAAGCTGGATATGGTCTACGAAAAACAGGCAGAAAAGTTTGACACGGAGGACAACAGATTTCTGGGCCTTCTTTATGCGGTATTGGCAGTTGGGTCCATGTGCAGCGCTACTGAGGAGGATAGTGATGACAAAAAGACATCCAAAGATGCTTTCGACGAAGGGTAAGTCAGATCTGAGGCCGCGAGGTTCGACCTGATATTGACTTGTGTCTCTAGGGTTAAATACTACACCTGCGCTAGAATACTACTGCAGGACGTTACAGAATGTCGGGACCTGACCACGCTACAAGCCCTTCTATTCCTGATCCTGTTTCTGCAGGCTACCTCCAACCTCAGCGGCTGTTATGCCTTTCTCGGCATCGCTTCCAGGGCTGCTCTCAGGATGGGCCTCCACAGACATCTTCCTCAGGCCAACTTCACACCTATGGTCACCGAGTCGAGGAGACGCGTCTTCTATTTCATCCGGCAGATGGACATCTACTGCTCGTGAGTCTGGCCCTGCTGGCATTCCTCCTTTCTGCAAGAGACCTGCGGACCTTGGAGCCCTGAGGAGCAGCTCCTGACTGATCCTCCTGCAGAGCACTACTGGGCTTTCCCATACTTCTGTATGATGACGACATCGACCAACAATTTCCCACTGAAGTTGATGATGAATACATTACTCCTGAAGGGGTCCAGACACCGCCTGCAGGGACACCCGGCTCGTTCTTCCAGGCTTTCAATGCCCACTCGAGACTCATGAAGATCCTGATGAAAGTGGTCAAGTATATTTACCCTCTCAAAGGCGTTGAACACTGCGCGACCAACGTGTCTGAGTCACCGCATGCCACATACACGATCGATTATTCCCGCATCAAAGAAATCGAGGGCGATCTGCAGGTGTGGCACGAGCAGCTGCCTCCGAGATGGCGCCCTAGCTCAGAAGGGTCCATGGAAGAGATACGGTAAGGCCAGGAGATGAGATCCCATGATATCTCCCTACGTTTGAGTTCATGACACAAGTTACCAGGCACACAGGCTGATCCTCCTATCGCTCACTTAGTGTGCGGACATTGCTACGGTTTGCCTACGCGCAGGTTCAGATGATGCTGTACAGACCATTCCTTCATTACATCTCTCCGCGTTTGTGGGCTGGTAGGGTGGTCGACGAGCGGTACTATGCCTGCGCTGCAGCTGGCATCAGCGTATCAAGAAACATCATCCACATCGCAATGGAGATCAAGAACCAGAACTTGGTCGTTGGCCCATTCTGGTCGATGCTGTACACAGAGTTCTTCGCCATCCTGACCCTGGTCTTCTACGTTCTGGAGAACCCGGAGAAGCAAGGCTCAGCAGAAATATACGACGACGCGAAAGCCGGCCGCGAGATGATCGGGAAGATGGCCCCGAAAAGCTTCGCAGCAGACAGGATCGCGAAATCCCTAGACACGCTCTGGGAAAATCTCCCAGAGGCAATCAAGAGCGGCAAGGCCCGGACCTTGCCCTCCAGGAAGCGATCAGCCCCTGGACCGAGATCAGGCGCAGTGCCGCTGTCTACTCATAAAGCGCCAGGTCCGTCTGCAAAGATTGCCAGTGCAGCCTCCAGGAAGTCATTTACACAAAGATCACCCTCCGACAATGCACATTTGAGATCGTCGCAAACTACACTTTCGATGGCGTTTGCCGAGATCCACGCCCTAGACGTCTCATCAACGGTAGCCTCGGACTCGAGCGGCATAAGCCCGTCCACTGCGCGCTCCTCGAACCACTACATGCGCAGTAGTCAGGCGACGGAAAGCCCCAGCGTGTACAAACTTGACGCGTTGATGTTCCCGTCGAGCGACCCATTTGCTTACCCCAATCAACCTCTAGTCGACTTCGGTGGAGCTGGGGCATCACATGCAGAGACGAATCCTTCCCATATCTCCAACCCTTCCCACATCTCAAACGTGCAAAATCACACAAGTGACTCAAGAAATTTCTACATGTCAGGGCTCTACGGGGGGGGATATCGAGGGGCAGCTAAGTAAGTCAGTGAGACCGAATCAGCAGGCTCTTTCATACTAACACACAACTTGTAGTGGGACCTCTACCCCCATACCTGATGCATTCCACCCCTAGTCAGAACGGTATGGGCCTGTCTGCGCATATGTATCAGTCGCCGAGTTCGATGACTCTGCAGCAGGGCCAGGCGCATCACGCGGGGCACGGGCATCACCAGCACCACCTGCAGACGCATCACCACAGGACAGGAAGAGAAATAGATGATATGATGGTGGACTCTGGCTTCAACAGAAACTGGGACATTTTTGGTGGGCATTTCAAGCCGCTCTGACTGCAGGAAGCCTGACGCCCACATGTACGAAGGGAGCCTGGGTTCTGGCGGCTGGTTCTATCGGATGGGACGAAAACAATATTCGGATCGACATACTACAGAGCGCACACACACCCAGACACACACACACACGCACACACACACACACACACACTTGATGAGGCGCAAGGAAAGGATGAACCAGGGGCTACCAACCCTCGAGTCAATGGCGTTAGTGGTCTCGTATTGGACGTTGCTTGTTGGAGAGCACCGCCAGAGATTTTACCAGGCTTGCTGGTATCTGGGCTATGGCCTGTGTACGGAAATGGGGAGAGAATCGAGCGTTCAACTTGGGGGAGAGACATAAAGCCATGTGTAGCTTTTTTGTGTACGTATTTTGACGTCGTGTATGAATACAATGTATCTAAGTGGACGTGAACATCCCTCCCCTTTCTACCATTCTTTGTTTTGTTCCTTTTTTGGTGGGGGGAAGGGGGGGGGGGGCGTTGTTTCCTGGTACAAGTTTCGATGGACTGGGTCGTATTATGAGAATCAGAGCAGTGAAGGTTCATTTGGCTGGAGATGGTCTACACAAGTCGATACGTTCTATTCTAGAAAAGAGGCCTCTGGTCTAACATGTCCGGCTCCTGCTTCCATAATGGACGTGCAACAACGCAGAGAATCCAAAAGGCAAACTTATGCATGCTCGAGGCGGAACGAATCATTTGTGTGCACCGGACACAAGCAGCTTGAGCAGCTCCGGAGCCGCGGCCCGCCCAACAGCACTGTTTCGCCTCTCAACCCATCCATGTATTGTAATACACAGGAACCTTATCTACATCTTCTCTTTCTCTGTCTCTCTCTCTCTCTCGTGTGTGTGTGTGTGTGTGTGGCAGGTGAGGTTGTTTTGCAATTTCCTGGAAGCGCCCTGCGAAGAGAAGAAGGGCGGTTGCGGAGCGATGATGTGCAGATGGGCCCCAAGGGAGGTTTCAGCCCTGCATGCTGCGGTTCGTCCCAACCTTGTTTGAGGTGCATGGCTATGCCCCCTTTCCACTGCCGCCGACGACCGTGATTCTGACTGCGTCGATCCAAACAACAGTCGGGTGGCGAGGTGAGTGGGCAAAGGAAGGTTACCTTGTGTTGTGGGGAACCTTCTTTTTTTTTTTGAGAAAAAAAAGGGGGGGGGGTAGTGGAGGATCTACTTTCTTAATGTTGGGCACATGGGGACAGCTTTGTCCAGTTCAGATATATTACAGCGATATTTGGCAGCGTAGGTTGATATATTTATGATCAAAGGCAGTGCTCATAGTAGTGCTCCTTCAATCTCAAAGTATAAGCTTTTAGATGGTGTGTACTTTTTAGTCCCTGGTTCTCTATATCTGCATAGCTTGGCATTGTGCCCGTAATATTATTCATTCTCACTGCTGATTTCATCCAAGTAGCACTCGAGTACCTAGGCAGCAGGAGTCACTGCTCATTGGCATAATCAAGGCTGTGGGCGAGAGATTCTGGCCTCCTCCTGAACCGCCGAGCCACCAGGAGAGCTTTTGCCATCCGGGAGGAGGGGGCAACAATATGTCAGTGGCTATGACCTGACCCCTGTTGTTCCATATGTCTTTAGCCCATCTGTTTGAATCCTACCTTGTATGTTGCCTTTTCGAAATGGGCCGGAAACAGCTGCGCGAGCTGGTGCAGCATAGACTGCAGCACAGATGATGGTGCGTCGAGCAGAGATACAAGATTGCATTGCATTGGACAGAGGCTGGAGGGGAATTTGTCAAACTAAGCCACTTTTGATGCACGAGAGCTGCAGAGAAGAGTGGGGATGGATGGATTCATGGATGGGTGGGTGGATCAAGCAGACGTGCTGTAGGGAATGGTGAGAATGTCTGAAGGAGATGAATGAACAACAGAGGAGGTCGTGATTCCTCGGACTCTCGGTGGGAAGAAAAATATCTGAAGTGGTGGATATCTCTAGCAACAAGAAAAAGCCTCTTTATGATGGGGAAAAAAAGGGAAAACAAAAAAAAACAAACAAAAAACTGGTGTAGCTTCTGTGGACACGATGTCCCTGCACAGGGCGAGGGGAGAGAACACTTGCAGGCATGCTGCCCCTCCATCAAGTGGCGCCCTGCCCCTCATGGCCAGTGCTTACTGCTGGTAGCACTCAGCACCCCTCATGCACTGGAGCAGCCCCTGTCATTAATTGGCCCAGATGGCATGATTGGGAAGGTGTTAACCCCATTCCCCTCCCCCCACGGTTCATTGGTTGGGAGCTGCTGGGGCTTCTGCTCCTCGCTCCTTTTCAGAAGCCTCTTCCCGCCTTTTCCTCCTCTCGAGGAACAATTGTTCTCTCGCATCGTCAACCTCGTCCGGACCGGCTGTTGTTGCTCACGATACCTCAGGGGGACGCCTCCTTTTTCCTTTTCCTCCCTCACGGCTGTTTCCTTTTCTCTCTCCTATCTCGTTGTTTTCTGCTCTGCCAGTCTATCTGCTCTGCTTGTTTTCCTTCTTCCGTCTCCTCTTTATTGCTCTCGTATCGTCCGTCTCCTCTCGTCTCCTCAGTTCCTCTCCGTCTTCAGCTGCTTCCGCTGTTTCTCCCCCCGTCATTACTGCTCTCTCTCTCTCTCTCTCTCTCTCTCTCTCCTCGACCGGCACAATACCTTTCCGAATCCTCTTCGAGCGTCGGGATTCCTTCTTGTACACTTCTCGCATATTCTGCCAGCTCCTCGTCACCCGTGTGCGAAGACTTTCCCTTACGTCGACCGAGCATTTCTCTGCTGCTTCTCTGGCTGTTGGAAAGCTCCCCCCGCCTCGCTCCGACATATCATTCTACTACAGCATACAATTGCGACTCTTTGTGCCGCGCTTGAGGACACTGCTGGCTGCCATCTGCTGCAGCAAGAGGAGCTCTTGGGAAGACTAGTTGTCCCAGTCAAGAACCTGGCAGGGACTATATAAGTACAGCAGGAACCAAGACTGGACACTATACACTACAGTATAGGGACTGCACTGCTGCTGCCGAGAACTATCGCGATCGATAGATCCACATACAAGTCGCACCCGGTGGTACACTTCTCTATTGTCAAGTTTGTGTAGACCAAGAGATTTTTTTTTTCTCTTTCTCTTCTGCAGCTTGCCCCCCGCCCGGCTCCAATCTTGCCTCCTTTTGCAATACAGCTCAAGGCTGCTTACCACAGAAGGGCACAATTCGTTTTGTGCTCCTCTTCCTGGACTTGAGCCTCGCAACCACCCAGCACACCTACCCCCCTCCGCACCAACAACAACAGCAACCACAACAACTTGTTGCCCAACATGGCAGACAACAGTGCCCCCGGAAGCCAGCTCCCGCCTCCTCCCCAGTCCAACACTGGCGCACCAGGCTACGAGAACGGCCAGAATGGCTCCTCCAACGCCCACATGCCTCCGCCTCCGCTCCACATCCCTCCCAACACGAACCCGATCCCGACCGCCGTCACCTCGCCCATGTCTGGCGACCAGCTCATGTCTCCCCCCCAGCGGCGGTCCCTTCCCCCGGCGTGCGGCGCCCGAGCCTAACAAGCGAGCCTTGTATGTCGGCGGATTGGACCCTCGCGTCACCGAGGATGTCTTGCGCCAGATCTTTGAGACAACTGGACACGTCCAAAATGTCAAGATCATTCCTGACAAGAATGTGAGCAGCGTCAACGACCCCCACCATCACCAGGCTGCGCCTGTGTGTGTACATGTATATATGGCTAGCCTGCTGACACGTGATCTCACAACCAGGCCAAGGGTTACAACTACGGCTTCGTTGAGTACGATGACCCTGGCGCGGCCGAGCGGGCCATGCAGACCCTGAACGGTCGTCGCGTCCACCAGATGGTACGTCTGCGCCGAGACATGGAAGTGAGGGTCCACCTCGAGAGGGCTGACAAGATCTGCACAGGAGATCCGTGTAAACTGGGCGTATCAGTCCAACACGTCGAGCAAGGAGGACACGTCGAACCACTTCCACATCTTCGTTGGTGATCTGTCGAACGAGGTCAACGATGAGGTCCTCCTGCAGGCCTTCTCTGCCTTCGGGTCTGTTTCTGAGGCTCGCGTCATGTGGGACATGAAGACTGGCCGCTCTCGAGGATACGGCTTTGTCGCCTTCCGTGACCGGCCCGAGGCTGAGAAGGCCTTGAGCTCCATGGACGGCGAGTGGCTGGGCTCGCGTGCGATCCGTTGCAACTGGGCCAACCAGAAGGGCCAGCCCTCCATCGCCCAGCAGCAGGCTATGCAGGCCATGGGCATGACCCCTACCACGCCCTACGGTCACCACCACTTCCCCACCCACGGCGTCCACAGCTATGACATGATCGTCGGCCAGACCCCGGCCTGGCAGACCACCTGTTATGTTGGCAACCTGACGCCGTACACGACCCAGAACGACCTCGTCCCCCTCTTTTCCAACTTTGGGTACGTGGTCGAGTCGCGTTTCCAGGCCGACCGCGGCTTCGCCTTCATCAAGATGGACTCTCACGAGAACGCCGCCATGGCCATCTGCCAGCTCAATGGCTACAACGTCAATGGCCGGCCGCTGAAGTGCAGCGTAAGTTCCGCTCTAGATCTTGATCTGTCCTCCCCGAGAGAGGGTACGTCGTCGGGAGACTAACATTCTGTGCAGTGGGGCAAGGACAAGACTCCTAACACGCAGGGTGGCTTCGACCCTAACCAGGCTTATAGCCCACAGAGCGCCCAGGCTCCTGGGTTCCCTGGCACTCCAAGCACGTATTTCCCCCAGTACAGTGGTAGGTGAACGAGGGCTCCTGGCGTAGATCGGTTTTTACTAACAACCACGTAGCTGGACAGTACGGCGGACAACAGGGCAACTACGGCGGCCCCAACGCGGCTCAGTCACCTGCAGGCTACGGTCCGCAGATGGGTGGCTTCAATGGTCCCCCCCAGTGCCGGCGGCTACGGACGAGGTCAGCAAGCCCCCAACGCCCAGTGGACTCCTCAGGCTCCCAGCGCTGGCTACGGCGGTTACCAGGGCTGATGACATGCAACACGCCCTCTCAGCACCGCCTTGACTTTGCAACATGTTTCGCCTGCATTTGAAATTCTGTACCAGTCTTGACCTGGTGTGTCGAATTGGCGCCATAGCGAACGGTGCTTGTATAGACGTGCACGTCTACTAGGCTTTTCTTCTTTCTCTCTCTCTCTCTCTCTTTTGACAGTGTCGACAATTTTCTATTCACCTTCTCATGGACAAATGGTGGATTTCGGATTCGAGGTCGTTGCTTTGATCGGACATCCCACCCGCCCATATTTCTTACTCATTCGTGCTTTTCAACTGTTCACCTTTTCCCTATTCTTATCCAAGGATGCTGTTTTTTGATGTCGTCTGCACGGGACCGGAAAACTTGTTGGGATGTGTATTCGTGTTGTTTGCGCGCGCTGGATACCACCTTCGCATTGTTCAAAATGTTGTCAGGCTGGACTGAAGTCCTTACTTTGGCTGGAAAAATGGCGAGAATGGGGCTCGCGCGTCCAATGCGGTACATAATGTGTGGAATGACTTGACGAATTTCTCTACTCCTCTCGTTCACTGCGTACTTTCGTATTCTTCTGATTCTTTCTTTTGGAGGTTTGACCAGAGGGACAAGAGACAATGACTACTACTGTGCTGTCTGCCGCACAGCACGGCACAGAATTTGCATGACCAAATTTCCTAACTTTGCGGGTTTTTGGTGGACGGATCAAACAAGAAAGAAACGGCGTGTCGGAGGTCTTGCGCCGAAATTGCTCATGAGCGTGGTGTGACGTGTGGAGGGGGGAGGGCTGATACAGATGATGGCGGCACGAGAGGAAATTGATATCCAGTCTCTGGCCGGTCCAGGAGCTCTTTGGTGCTCCCACCCTGTGAATGTCTGTCTCGAGTTGACTCGTTGGCTGTGGTCGGATGTGACAGCGCCGGTGCCACGGGGCGGCCCTGAACAGCTCTGAACAGCTTGTTGTGCTGCCTCTGTGGCGACTGTAGCTTTGATCCGCCTTTTCATAAATCTCTCATCACTCTACAACCACCTTTTCAACACACAGAAATGACGTTACAAAGTATGCAACAGAAGCCGAGAAGCTGGACAGGTCGCATGGTTTCTCAAAAAAAAAAAAAAGCCAGGACGCGAACCACGGATTACTGCGAATGACATAGGTGACACGCTAAAAATGTCGCGGAGCGGTTCCTAGTGTTACCGTGTGACACGCTGCAGACCTACTACGTCGTAGTTGGGTGATTAGGGGATTCGGCGGTGATCGTTAGTGCCCAACGGCTCCCAGCCCACCAGGACACGGTCGACCGATGGGGACTTTACCACCCCCCTCCCCTCTCCCCCGGCTCGCCGGCTGCGTGTGTGCGTGTGTGCGTACGTGAGCTTCATGCAACCCAACCACCCCATGGTTGATTGATCTCCAGTTGGAGGTAGCATAGCATAGTGTTTCCCGAAAAGTAACCGGAGAAGTTGGAAAGATAAGGAAAAGGAACGGAAACCAGGCAGGGACAGGAAAGGAAGAAGAGGGAGAGGGAGAGAACGATTGAACTTTTGTTTCGGTTCCTAGCAAGCTTCATCTAGGTAGCGTGCCTGCCAATTCCTCGTTCTTGGTCCCGTTTGACGAGAACAGACAAGCAAGAGACGACGGAAGCATTGAAACGCCAGGACCAGAGCAGACTCTGCCCTGACCATTTCCAGGCAGTCCAATCCGACAACCCCCCCCTTCTCCTCCTCCTCCTCCTCCTCTTTTTTTCTTTTTCGGTTGCATTTCCCACCCACCCTACATGACCTCGGAACATCGTCACTGGTCTGTTACCCGTCACACCTAACCCCCCCCCCCCTGTGGCGTTTTACCTGCGGTTCGTTGCATACCTCATTTCATTTTATCCTTCTCCCTCTGTCTCTCTCCCATCCATCGTCGCGATGCATTCATAGATCGACCGAGACGCAGGTGTTTCTTCCGACCATCATCTGGGCCGTTTGTGCCCAATCGAGATCGACGGTGCAGGTCCTTTTTGCCTCTGGGTCTATTGGTAGGATCTGGGAACAAGCCAGTTCGTGTTCGATTGGCCCCGTCCAGGAGGCCTTACAGCAGACTAAGGCCCTGTCCTCCCGCCGCCCGCCCCCCCCTCTCACCCTCTGCCCAGCTCTTGGGTCTCTCTTCCTCAGGCCCCCCTCCCTCCTTGGACAGCCCAGCCCACTTTTCCATCCGCCTAAGCCAGCGCGCCTTGGGTGCAGTCAGCGACGACATTTCCGTTGCTGCCCACCTGCAGTTGTTGCTGCTTATAGGGTCTTGATCCTGGGCGCCTCGACACCTCTACCTATTTCCAGGTTTTCCTGGACATAAAGAAGAGATAGAAGGAGAGATAGAGACACACACAGAGAGGTATCTTCCCGCCCCCCCCAACAGCTCCCTTGTGAGCCACCAGACGAAACGAGAGCGACGATCCCCTCCCTCGGACCTACCTAGACACAAGTCGACGCCCACATTCCCCCCCCCCCCAACGTCTCTCGGGCCTCCTCTCCCCCTCATTCCCTTTTTTCTTGTCTTGTTGTCGCCGGGTTGTGCTGCGACGTCACCTCGATACCAATTGCGACGTTCTACGAAATCGACGACCGCAGCAGCCATGGATCCGTGGGGCAGCCCAGCCTACCACGATCCCGCCGGCGCGTCGAGGAGGTATAACAATGGGAACAGCCAGATGAGTCCGAGGGACTACTCGGGCCAGCAGGGCCAAGCGCCAGCAGGATTCAAGTACGACCAGTACCCTGGAGGTCTCACTTCGCATGCCTCCCCCCAACCCGGCCACCTCCCCCAACACCACGCCGCAGCTTCGCGATAACAACGGTGATGTCGCCATGGCTGACGCAAACGACCCATACGCAAGCATGAAGTACCCCATGCGTCCTCACCACTCGCAGCACGTCTCCTCCAGCAGCCGCTCGTCCGCCCTGCACTCGCCCCAAGAGCCCTCCGCCGCCGCCCAGCGTTACTCGCCCATGGAGGTCCTGTCACCCACCTCGCC
Organism: Aurifilum marmelostoma; assembly: GCA_027559495.1. Taxonomy (NCBI): domain Eukaryota; kingdom Fungi; phylum Ascomycota; class Sordariomycetes; order Diaporthales; family Cryphonectriaceae; genus Aurifilum; species Aurifilum marmelostoma. The sequence continues at coordinate 1,216,685 of JAMXSV010000007.1, read as the reverse complement.
CTATGCCAAGTCAGGCGCCAGCCAGTTTTCCGCTCCTCCGACGACGCGACAGTCGCCTGCCAGGCCCGCCGACTTCCAGTCCCCGCAGAGCCCCTACTACCCGAACAGTCGGACCACATCAGCCCAGCAGCTGCCCACCATGGCCTCGCTGCCCGCTGGGGTTGATTCGCATTATCAATACGGTAACGTCCTGAGTCCCGCCGGCAGGAGCGACACCTGGCAGAACGACCCGACCTCTCCTCGGAGGCTCGCAGCCGGCCCTCTGGTGAGCAAGGGCCCGGTGCCCGAGTTCAGGAAGATACGAACGGCACAGGACCTGCGGCCCAAGGTCAACGCGCAGCCCGCATTCAGGCGAGCGAACCCAGAGGGCGGTTTTATTAGTGTCTGTTTCTCTCCCACTATTCCCCGTGAGCTTCGGGTGACCCGCTGACTCTCCCATCCATAGCCCCTTCAAGCCCTGACCGTTCACCTGCCGTCCACGTACCGCATCTGTAACCCGAGCTTCAAGTACGAGTCGTCGCGAAACCCGAGACGAGTTCTCACAAAGCCCAGCAAGGGCTGCAAGAACGATGGCTACGATAACGAGGACAGTGATTACATCCTGTATGTGAATGACATACTGGGGTCGGAGGAGGCCGGACACAAGTGAGTAGCACACCACAGGCGGCGGCAGCAGTACCAGGATGGCCACGAGGAAGCTGAACAGCCCGCACAGGAATCGCTATTTGATCTTGGACGTACTGGGCCAAGGCACCTTTGGTCAGGTCGTCAAGTGTCAGAATTTGAAGACCCAAGAAGTAGTCGCTGTCAAGGTCATCAAGAACCGCACCGCCTACTTCAACCAGAGTATGATGGAAGTTTCGGTCCTGGACTTGGTACGTTATAGTCGGAGGGGAGAAATATATATGTGTGTGTGTGTGTGTTTGGGGGTGGCGCGTGTTGCTGACGATACTATAGCTCAACACGAAGCTGGACAAGAACGACGACCATCACCTGCTGAGGCTCAAGGATACCTTTATCCACAGACAGCATCTGTGCTTGGTCTTTGAGCTTCTCAGCGTGAACCTTTACGAGCTGATCAAGCAGAACCAGTTCCGGGGTCTTAGTACCACACTGGTCCGGGTTTTCGCTCAACAGCTCCTGAACGGGCTGGCCCTCCTTAACAAGGCGAGGCTCATACACTGCGACCTGAAACCTGAGAACATCCTTCTCAAGAATCTTGAAAGTCCAATCATCAAGATTATTGACTTTGGGTCGGCATGTGACGAGCGACAGACTGTGTACACATACATCCAGTCGAGGTTCTACCGGTCACCCGAGGTGTTGCTGGGCCTACCTTATTCCTCGGCCATAGACATGTGGTCCCTTGGATGCATCGTGGTCGAGCTCTTCCTCGGACTGCCCCTCTTCCCTGGCTCGTCCGAGTACAACCAGGTCTCCCGCATCGTCGAGATGCTCGGCAACCCGCCAAACTGGATGATCGAGATGGGCAAGCAGGCCGGCGAGTTCTTCGACAAGAAGGCAGACGAGTTTGGCCGACGGACGTATCAGCTCAAGGGCATGGAGCAGTATTCGCGCGAGCACGGCACCAAGGAACAACCTAGCAAGAAGTACTTCCAGGCCGACAACCTGCCGGAGATCATCAAGTCGTACCCTATGCCCAGAAAGAACATGAAGCAGAGCGAGGTCGACCGAGGTATATTGCCACCACCGCCATGCTAGCAGACCGCTTCCAGATAACCCTTGCTGACTCTTGAACAGAGATGCAAAACCGACTCGCCTTCATCGACTTTGTGAGAGGTCTTCTCACCATCAACCCGCTTGAGCGGTGGTCACCACAACAGGCGAAGCTGCATCCGTTCATCACCCAGACCAAGTTCACCGGGCCATTTGTACCGCCGATGAACCTCAAGGCCAGCTCACTTAACAGGTCGCCCGCGCCTGGCACGCAGCAGCAACAGCAAGCCGAGGCGATCAGCAAGCAGAGGGCGCAGCAGGCGCAGGCGCAGGCCAACTCCGCCGCGCAGAGCGCCTACACCATGGCAAATTCCCAGTACCAGTCGCCCAGCCATGCGCCCTCGGCATACGGCGGCGGCATGTACCCATCGAACGGGGCCATACAAGCAGCCGGAGCCCCACCCCCATATGCAGCGCAGTATGCTGGGGCATCTGCGCAGATGCCGCCAGCCAATTACGGAGCGGTTGCTCAGCAACCCGGCATGTACCAGCAGACAGCAAGACGGCCGAGGGCTTCGACCATGGAGCAGCAGCAAAGCGGCATCCCGGCAGCAATACAACGAGTTGCCAGCCACCTCGATCCGAACGCGCCTATCCGGCTACAGCCCAGCCCAGCGTACTACCCACCACCTCCGGATGGCGTTGGCCTGGTTGATCAGGCTGCTGGACGATCTAGCGGGCGAAGAGGCAGCCAGCAGGCCGGCCGCGGCCGGAGCAACCGTGACTTCATCCGGACCCTCGAGGAGCGGACCCTCGAGGAGGGTTTTGGCCAGAACAACCACTGGGGTCACTAAAAGTGATGGGATTGGTGAGATCACGAAACGACCATGCAAATTCAAGCTGGACGATGCAGCTCTTACACAGACACATGACTATGAGCAAGTCGGATATTCCTGAGTCGACCTTTATCTGCAGAGTCAGAGCAGACTGCAGCGCAAAGTATTACCGGGCTCTTCGGTCATGTGTACGAGGGATCAAGGGGCAGACCCAATGAGCCGTGGGGAAGGCTCGATGGCACAATCCTACTCGACACCCTGCTGCAGATCTTGACATGGTCCATATCCCTCGTTTCGGACCCGAATGGGTCTAAAGACCAATCATGGACTGGCCGCTCAACCCGACGCTCTTGGCCTCGCACAAACGTCAAAATTGGTCGAGTCCATCGAAGGCAGGACAGGCAAAGGGTCGAGGGAAGCAAGGAGAGCCTCTTCTTGCGTAGAGGGGAACGGATGATAGCTGATTGAGAAGGTTTCACTCATACATATTGGAGTGCGCAAGGGAGGAAGAGCCTCTGGGCTGTCCACCGCTTGCACACCGTACTTGTCTTTCTATGTCTTCAAGTTGCAAATTTATTTCCTGGCCTGGTCACCGATCCACACGCCGAGCATGGTGGTTGCTGACATGATATACGAGAGTGCCCAGAGGAGGGATTGTGACCAGGGCGTTTTAATCTGGGATTGGCTGCTGGAGGGGGTTGAAGGTGGTGATGGTGGGAACAGAAAGTCCTGCCTGGTCTAACGATGCCTCTGAAGCCAAGTGAATCAAGAAAGCATGCATAGCTATGGGGATTTTTTTTTTGAGTCCTTTTTTTTTTTTTAATTGTCTTTTTCTTCTTTGTTTTCAGCAGTTGTTGTTTCTAAGAATTGTACCAAAGACAGACTTGTGTATCTTTTTCTTCTTCTTTTCTCGTTAGATGCCACGATTTTCTCTCCAGATTGACCTCGAGCGAACTTTACACTCACTTGAAGAGTTCGCTGATGATGGATGAGAAGGAGGCTTTCAGGCCAAGACTCGTTCGTCCTCTTCTGAGTGGCTTATACATGACATCCCCTCGCTGGGCCTCCGCTATTTGCCGCACGGCGTATCATATTATTTCAGCATGGCACTGACAAAGTGTTCGTGCAAAGTGTGCATGCTTTAAGTGCAGTAAACGACGGCGCAAAGGCCCCTACGACGGTTAATGGGAAATTTCTTTTTTCCTTCATGTTTTTTTCCCTTCGCGTGGGCTGAATTAGACAGGGCAACGCCAAGGCCAGGAGGTGATCCGGATGTGTGGGTGTTGTAACCCTAGCAGTAGAATTTTTCGACATGGGCAGTCATGTCCTCTTTCTCTGTACTTGTTCACTCAAAAATAAAGATGGTGGTTCGAAATTCGCCGCCGCCGCCACCACCACCACCACCATGTCTCGAGATGATGATGATAGGACTCGTCCCAGCTGAGGCATTTTACCCCCCCACCGTCACTCAGCTCGGCCGCGGGCGTCGACCGAACATGGTGGTTGTATAACTTGTGTGTCTTGTCTCCTGTAACGTTGTGTGTTGGGTGTGCGGTGGCAAGACATGTCTGTGGATGTATCACCACCACCACCACCACCAAACTCCCCGACCCGGCTGACAACAAAGGCACAAGGACAAAGACAGAGAGAGGAGATGACTTGGTGAGGAATACTCAGCCTTCTTACGAGAGTAGATGTGATCGCCACTCCGAGGGAGGAGTGTGTACAGTCGATGATGAAGTATTGGCCGAGGCCATTCCCACTTTTGCTGTGTGGGATGGGGTTTTACGAGTGACCTACCCTATTTGGTTTGGTATGGTATAAACTCAATTGAGAGAGAAGACAAGAGAGAAACGAAGAAGTAGAAAATTTGTTGCCAGCGTCCAACTGCATGTTGAGAAAGAAGTTGTGTTGAGATTGGGGGAAAAGGAAGGGGAGTATACCGATAGGCTGGGTGTCACCGCAGAAAGTGAAGGAGCTAGAAAGCGCGCGGGGTTCTAATTATAGCGTCTCCCCACCACCACCACCATCACCGCCAACAGGCGTTGCAAGTACTAGTGGACTTTCTGGCAGAGGGCACGCTGCGCACATGGCATAGTAGCTAAGTAGCACGTAACCCACACGGGGCTGACAGGCCCCACCAGCAAGCAAGCACGGGGGCGGGGGGTTTAAGAAGGGTCGCCAACCGCAGCTCTGGTTTTTATTGCTGTGCTTCGCGTTGCCTCGGCCGTCAGCATCAAGATAGGCTTAATTCTTGGGAACAGGCCACGGGAAACGCTTGCTTTGTGCAGATAGGGGCCGGTCTGACTTGGGAGACTCTCCCCCCCCCCTCCCCACCTACTACTTGGAAGGATTGAAAGTACTAAGCGAGGAAATTTGTTCCAAGTTTTCTGCAGGGTGTTCTACTGCTGCATACAGCCTAGGGGTCTCCCAATGCATGCATCCAATGCACCTATGCAACGATACATACAGCAGCAGCAGCAGCAGACCATTACTTGTGCATATCTTGCCTACTTTTGTCGTGGACTACTGCGGTATACAGAGTACTACATTGCTACCCTCTCCAGAGGGGGTGGGGAGCTTGGGTGGGCACGCTCGGTGTCGCTTAGGGCTTAGGCCTCAAGAAAGTCGAATCTGACAAAGCTGCTTGCACACTGGAGGATATTCGTGCTGCTTGGGTAATGTAGGAAGAAACCTGAACTGGAACGGGGGTTGTACTCTGATGGGAGCAAGGGGAAACAAATGTATTGACAAGCACAGATTGAGAGAAGAATACGGAGAGAGAGAGAAGGGCTATCAACTATATTCGTATGTTGAGGTGTTCCGTGGTAGCAAGTAGGAACATAGTCATTGCCATAGTATTTTTACGGCAGTACGGAGGTACTGTGAGCGTTCATGTTGGGCATGACAGGGGGTACCCAAGACAAGTTAAGATTGACAGTGATCCCTCTGAATCCCACTACTACTGACAGGGCCTAAAGGCTGAGACGCTTTACCTATGCTATACCCGCCATACCTAATGACCAGCTACATAGCACAATAGCTGCTTCCTGAGATGTCAGCCACAGAGGGTACTTAGTCTCTTAGTACACACTTGAGTACTTGATCACCTACGCACATACACACACCGAGCCCATATGAGCCCGCTGTAATCCCACAGTTCAGCCCTTGCCGCTCACCTTCTGCCCTACCCGAGAGTCTCTTCTCAGCCCTGCGCTTAATTTCTTCTTCTGACCTGCCCTATGACCTCTTCCCGTTCAACATCGAGGCATCAACAGTCCATCATCCGTTCAAGGGAGCTATAACACTCGCCTCCACCTCCTTCTCCTCCTCTCTTCCTGCTTGCCCTCCTACTCCTCCTTTTCCCCTCGAGACCTTGGCCAGAATGCACTGCCGCCTGATCGTCATCGACGCTGTCCGCTGCATGGCTTCTTAGAGATCATCCCGTCATTCTTTGTTTCCGGAATTACCGTTCACGGGGTGCGGTGGCTTGGCTGACACGCCTCCTCGAATCTGCAGTGGACAGACGCACTGATACCCTGCAGGGCAAGAGATACGGGTCGATATCAGATCAGATGAGTGCCGGATAACCATCTCAGCTCAGGTTGCTTGCAGATGAGAGAAGGGATCAGACGAAACATTCCACCACCGCTTCTCCCCCCCCCCTCTCCCCCTCTCGGGAACCACATATTTGGGTGGCTCCATCTTCGCAGCACAACAACCTGCCGATACGTACGATACAGCTTACAGATGGTGACTTGTTACAAACTCTATTCAACCAACGCCGAGGTATGTATGACCTTCTTTCTCTTCTTCTTTTCTTTCTTCTTCCCTATTCCTTCATTCTTTTCTCTCTATTTCTTTTGATCATAATACTACTGTCTACTTAATTTCCTGGTCAACTTTTTTTTTTTTCCTTTCCCCCCACCTTTGTGTCTCCCCTCCCTTCGCATCATGTGTGGAGACGAACCTAGGCTTCTGCATCTGCTTGTCAGCACTGCTGCAGACGGATGGAATACCCGTGTCTATGCACTGCCACGGAGGACAAAGACCCCCCTCCCACACTTTGTCTTCCAGTGGTTATCCGACCCTCTGTCACAGCGTCCCGACAAACGGAACGGCCTGCGCGCTTGTCACTCTCCATCTCTGCCCTCTTCAATCAACCGCTAGAGAAGAAGAATGACGAGACCCTGAAAGTCTTCCTCTCAGGGTTCCGTTCTGCCTGTAGGGGGACAAGAGAATGACATAGTGAGCGGCACTGAAAAAGAGAGAAAGACAGAGCTGCAGAGATCCACTACGGTGTTCATCCGGCGCCCACAGCAGCTGAGGCCCTAAAGAACCCCCCATCTTCTCCAACTCATATCAGTCGAGCGCGCGAGGAGGCACAGTACCTCCTCCCACCCCCCCCCCCCGCCACAGTGAGGGTAGAGTGACTCTCATCATCATCACCCTTCCTCCATGCTACACTGCACGCGCTAGAGGCAGATCAGGATGAGCATCAGTGGGTAGTTTACCCACAGAAACCTGATATTGCGCTACGCATACCTGCATACCTGCCTACCAGCTCTACATCCTGCGCTATTCCTCGTGCTGCTGCCCGGCCCCGCCTTTTGCTTGGCCTGTCTGTCACTGCTTGCTTGCCGATGGCGCGACGTGCAACTTTGACGGCCGTCCTGCCCTCTCTCTTTTGTTCGTTGCTGTTCCATGTTTTGCGCCTGCATCAGCGCCCACGTCTAAGCCTCACCATTAGGTTCCATCCAGAGCCCGCTATTGACTTGTCGCCTTGCCGCTTTCAACCCCTTCCTTCTCCGTCGTGCTCCGATCGCTCGCCCGGTGGGGGAGGAAAGTGGGCAGTGGACAGAGTGACAAGAGGGGAGAGGAAGAGAGAGAAAGGGTGACAGCCTGCGACCACGCCTACAAGGGCCCCGTTACACACCGAAAGAAAAAAAAAAAAAAAAAAAAAATCCGCGGACCACGGACCAAACAAAGACCTGCCCTGAGGTGAGGTTATGTCGTTGACCGCCAGAACTGGGTACCAGGCCAGCTGAGAAGAGGCCCAGCAGGAGTAACAAAAGCAAGCCACCCGTCATCATCATTCGTCCAGTCAACATCCCGGCCTCTCTTAGGTGCGCTCTGCCTTGGAACACAGAGAGACTGTAACCCGAAACAGTGAGAGCAAGAGACTGGGAGGTTACAGGCAGATCCAGACTGGGAAAGACACATTACACAAGCGCGACCACACACCCCCATACAGCTAAGCATCCAAGCCTCCAAGCATTGTGTGGGAACCTCACAGCAGCAGTAAACCAAGAAGAAGATCAATCCTGAAAAAGATTTGAAGGAAAAAAAAATCGAGAACAGGAGAAGAAGAAAGAGAGAAAAAGAATAAGAAAAAAAAAATTTCAGAAGAAAGAAAGAAGAGAAAAAAAAATTGGGGGGTCACTATCTAACCCGAGTCTCCCCCCTCCCTCCCCCTCCCCCCTCCCGTCCTCTTCTGCGCTCCCCTCCCTCTCTCAAGGTATTATTATCTTTCAAAGAATAATAATGCCTTTCGGTCGCCTCCAGAAACCAAACAACCGATCTCAACACAACGTCCCTGTTGAATCGGCTGGTTCTGCTGCTGGACCCCAGAACACTGCTGGTCCAGGTCCTCAGAGCATCGGCGTCACTGGCATTTCCTCATCGGGCCCTGCTGGCGCACACGGTCAAGCTCAACCTCCACCGCCGCCTGGCTCTGGCCCTGGCCCCGGTCATCCTCTTACACCACTCCAGGGCCCCTCCTCCTCCGCTGCTCCATCTTCAGCCTTGGGCCAAGGCCCCGCCAACCTACCTCTAACCACCAACGAATCCTTTGTTCAGGATCTACGACTTGTCTCACAGAACCAGCAATTCCCACCGCCTCACCTCTACGCGGCGTCTGCCTCGTCCCCTTCCTCGATTGAACTGGACCCGAACGCACAGGGTTTCAACAATAACGACAACAATAATCAGCACCACCCTCAGCATCAGCACCAGCACCAGCACCAGCACCCGCACCAGCACCCGCACCAGCACCCGCACCTCCACGCCCAGCTGCATCAGCTGCAACCCCTCAACACTGGCACCTCTGCCGAGGCCAAGGCCCGCAAGGCTGCGTTCGACTTTGTCGACGCCGTCGCCAGGTCGCAGTCCCACAGGCACAACCAGGTCTCTACCCCCGTCCAGATCAACCCCTCCTACGGTTCCAGTTACACGGATCTCTCCAAGACACTGCAGGCCGATTCACAGAGTCAGCAGCGCCCATTTGCTTACCACCTCCAGCAGCAGCAGCAGCAGCAGCAACAACAACATCATCATCAGCATCAACATCAGCATCAACAACAAGTCACACCAGAACAGCACCAGGTCGTCGCCCCCGTGGAACCTCGACGATCTACCCGCCGTCTCATCAGGACCATCCTCACCGGCGCTCCCAAGGCTGATCAGAACCGCCCCGACCCCTCGCACCCGCCGCACAACAACAACTACCACGACAACACCTTGGGCCCTGGCCGCCGCAGCTCAAAGCGCCTAAGCAACCCGAACCCGCCCGTCTTACGGACCGGCCCGTCTCAAGTCTCCCTGGAACAACAACCTCTAGACTGGCAGTCACAGGGTCCCCCGTCTCAGCCGTCGCCATCGCAGAGCGTACGTCCGACCCAATCTACCCCGCCTTGAATAGTGCCCACACGAGCTCGATTATTGACTAACCTCCCAACCGCCTTGGTGCAGATCGCCCACGAGTTTCAGCAACCCACCCTCCGCCGTGTTCCTACCAGCCAAGACCAATCTCCCTTCTCCGAGGCCGATGAGGCCGCGTTTCAGCAGCAGCAGCAGCAGCAGGCCCAGATACACGTCCAGACTCAGCTGACACCCGAACACCAGCAGCAGCAGCTGGGCCAGGTAGCCCTAGACCCTGCCACGCGCCAATACCAGTTCATCGCCCACTCGCCACACTACTCCCCCCAGGCACCCCAACCGTCGGACGCGAACCCGCTCGCATACTCCGGGCATCTTGGGACCGAACACATCCAGAACATCGAAACAATATCGCAGGTGTCGCATGAGTCCCCCGTTGTTGAAGGCGAACTACAAACCTCTTCCAGCGCGCCCTCTACGGCTGTTTCACCTGGCGCCCGATACTCGACAAACCAAGACTTCCCCTCACGCACCTCGTCTTTACAACCACACCAGGGACAGGCACCACAGGCCCAGCAGCAGCAACAACAGCTGCCGCCGCAGGAGGATACAGAGCAGCAGAATAATATGGCCCCACCTCCAGGAGGACCAACACAGGCGAGAAGAACACAACAGGAGGCGGACAAAGGCTTGAGGGGTGACATGCAACAAGGAGCGCCGCCGCCCGGTTATAGACACAGCCAGCAGCAATCCAACAGCATGAACCCAATGCCGCCAGGCCCTCAGGGCGGGAGTGGTCAGAATAATTTCAGAGCGAGCACGTTACAGGATAGGCCGCCACAAGCACAATTCGATGGCGCGGCGGAGCATGGTCGCAACAGCCCGCAGCCGACAGAGGATCAAGAGAAGGCTTTCAAGGATTTGTGTATGTGTCCATGTGATTATCTGCTGCTACCCCTCCTACGCGAAGATATTATATATATATATGTGTGTGTGCGCGCGCGCTCGTGTACATGTACACGCTAACAAAGGACTGCAGTGCAAAAATACAAGAACGTCAAACGTCTGTACTTTGACGGCAAAACCCAGATCGAATCGCTGAACGGCCAGGTCGAGCAGCTCCAGAATGCCGTCGCCAACCAGAGGATATCACAGTCCCGTACTGCGCTGGACGACAACGAGTACACGACACGATTCATCAGGCTGAACGGTGCAATCAACAACTTGTCGTTTAACATCCGCAAGGACTGGACGTCGCTGCCAGAATGGCTGAGCAAGTATGTCAGTGCTGACGCGCTCAAGACGGGCAAGCAGGAGATGACAGCAGTCGGCCGGGCTGTGATCACGAGGTGGCTCGTCGAGAAGATCTTTTACGGCTGCTTTCACCCTGGTCTCGACCCGGACCTCAGCAGGTCGCTGAAGAAGGTCGAGCAGAACATCCGGCGGTCCACCTACACCTTGACCAGCCAGGAGGAGTTCGACGCCCTGACGTCCAAGGTGTTGAGCTGGCGAATGACGACGCTCGAGGGCCTGCAGGACGCGCTGCAGTCTGCAGACAGTGCGAACCACCGCCAGGACTTCATCCGCGACGCGACGGCGTCGCTTACCAGCTACATCTTCCAGCACCTCACGGACCCCCCACCAGCCGGTGTCGACGGGAGCGCGAGTATGATTGTGGAGCTTGCCGTGGGCATCGCAGCGAACCTGCCGCTCGAGAGCCGAGATGTAGCCATCATCTATCCCCAACCGGAAGACCTCGTACAACCCGAGTTCATGGAAGTGGAAAAGACGGGGTTCCCACCTATCGAAACCAGGTCGCCAGATAGTGATGGTGAGACGGACTCGAGGGGAGACGACACCGGAAAGGAGAGCGGCGGAGAGAAGAGTAGCAGCAGTAAGGAGCGCAACAAGACCAGAGCCGGTACGTCAGCGATTTCAACTCTTTCCAGTATACTCAGCAACGCTCCGGCGGCCCTCGTCCCGGCGGCCCTTGTTCCTGGGGGACCCACTCGGAAGGACAGCAGTCTTACCACACAGCAATCCTCTGCCTCTGCTGACAGGGCACCTTCGACTGCAACTTCGTTTACTGACTCGAATCCCTACCTAGCCCTGCCACCCAAGGACAGCAATAAAGTGCGGTTCGCTGGCTTCCTTGCCGTCGAGGTTCGTGGCCGTCAGGTGCTCGTCAAGGCGCCAGTCTGGACGCTCGGCTGAGGAGAATACCACCCACCGCCTCCATCCCCCTTGCGTACGAGAGAGGGTGCCTTCTCTCCGTAACAGACTCCCTTTACCCTCTCTCCGCACCCACCCCGAAAAAATGCGACTGCAGCGGAACATAGCCTCTTTCGGCAAATGCGCACGTCCCAAGCATGTACATACCAGGACCCCTCGACATACCTGGAATATCTTGTCTGAATGCCGATGCGGCCGCGCTGTTGCCACGCGTCTCCGAGGTTGTGGCCAGGGTCATATCCGGAAACCGTTGCGGTGACGAGCGTTAGGGGTCCAGGCAAGCAAAAGATCGGAACATTCTCTTTACCTCATCAGCAACATTTTGTCTTCTTTTCTAGTCCTACCCACGGGTACGGGCTTCCCACCATTTTGGTGATGGGCTCTTTGGATTCTGGCTTTGGTATTTGCAAGGGGATGGACGATATCATAGAGGCCTGAGAGCATTGCACATTTCACACGAGTCCAAAAAGAATGTCATGACCAAAAAACCCTTATCGTAGTAGAAACTGAGCCCCCGTGGGCCGGGAGGGAATTTATTATTTTTAAAAACCAATTTCTACGGATATCTTGTGACATTTTTGCGCCTTGCAAGCGACCGACGTTATTTACTAACGGCAACCGAATGAGCACAGCAGCCTAGGAGCACACCGCACAAAGTCTGGCGCCTGTAGGAGCTGTCGAGATGACGATGATTGAGGGGTGCTCCTAATCGCTTTTGATCCGTGGGAAAACAGGAATAAAGTGATAGAGATGATCGCTAGTAATGATAGAGGTGTCTCTCGAGCGACGCGAGTTGAGCAAGTGAAGCAGATACCACATGAGCCTTGACGACCCGAGTGTGAAGAGGACAGACAAATCACGAAAACAAATTGCAATGAGCTACAGTCCTTGGACAGAGGAATCTAGTAATTTGAATCGCAGAAACAAAGATGACTATGTTAAGAAGAGGTCATGAGGATTGATTACAAGAGAAAAGAGAGGCTGTACAGACGGCCAGCGGAGCAAGGCTCTATAGCGGTTGATGGACCCTGTAACTGCTTGTGTCACACCGCCTGCCGAACTGCCGAAGCTTCCAGATTCTGCCGCCCAGAAGTGCCCCTCCTTCGTCCAGAAGGCCTTCGTAATATTACCTGCTTGAATGATCCAGGAGGCAGACGACAACTGCAACGATCCAGTGTTAATTAATCGATGAATCACGACTTTCAGATCCTTATCAGCCATTCTCTCTTCGTAATACATCAAACCTACCTTTTCGTTTTGACTTGCTTCATAAAAATAAAAAGAGAGCGCCGTCATGACTGCCACCGACAACCCCTCCAACCCTAAGCACCTCGACCCCTCCGAACTGGGGACCAAGGAGTAGTATGTTTCTGTTTCCCCCCCCCCCTCCTCCCCCTCCCCTCTCCTCCTCTCCTCTCTCTCTTACTATCTCTGAATAAAAAGGAGAAACAAAAAACCTCAAGCTGACCAACCCCATCCTACCCCCAAAATAGCTGGGACTCCCTCTACACAACCGAGATCAAGAACCACACCCACAACCCCTCGGACCGCGGCACCGTCTGGTTCGACGACTCCAGAGCCGAGGCCAAGATCGTCCGCTTCCTCGCCGCCCAGACGACCCCCTCCCCGGGGCGAGCACGACCCCTGAACAAGGCCACGACCTCCATCCTCGACCTGGGCTGCGGCAACGGCAGCCTCCTCCTCGCCCTGCGCGCGGGCGGCTGGGCGGGCCGCGCGCTCGGCGTGGACTACTCGGACAGGAGCGTCGCGCTGGCGCGGCAGGTGGCCGAGGCGCAGAGGGCCGACCAGGTGCTCGAGGACGTCGAGTGCGACGGCAGCGGGGTGGCCGAGGTGCCCGAGTTTGCGGCGTGGGACGTGCTGCGGGGCCGCTACGACGCGGTGCTGCGCGGCGCGCAGGCCGCCGGGTGGGATGTCGTGCTGGACAAGGGCACGTTTGACGCCGTCAGCCTGAGCGAGGACAAGGGCCCCGACGGGCGGAGGATCTGTGAGGGGTACAAGGGGCGCGTGGTGAGGCTGGTCAGGCGGGGCGGGCTGTTTCTGGTCACGAGCTGTAACTGGACCGAGGAGGAACTGGAGAGGTGGTTCGGCGAGGGGAGCAGCGAGGTCGAGGGCGGGGGGTTTGTGAGGGTGGGCAAGGTTGAGTATCGCAGTTTTAGTTTTGGGGGTGTCAAGGGGCAGACGATTAGCACGCTGTGTTTTCAAAAAGTTTAATCGGCACGAGGAGTAATTGGTTGATGTCTGGTCCAAGAATGCAAAAGAGGATATATATATATATATATAGCATGAAAACAATCGTGTATTTGGCTCCCCAGGGAACGAGCATTGATCTAACCGACATGTGCGCCGTATGCATGGTCCTAGCAGGGACGTCTTTGGAAAAATGCAGACATGAATTTTCATCGACACACACAAGTCCACTACTCCCTCCTCTACGGTCTGATGAGCTGGTATAATTTTACACATCTTCTTTTGAGCCCAGGCTGCTGGGCTCTTCCTCCCCTTTTCTGCCCTTCCGACGACGGTCTGCCACCAAACATATCGCAACTAGTGTGTTCCCGCTTCCAAGAAAGGCTGGGGAAATTCGACTGTGTTCCTCCTGTATGTCTGGTCCGAGCTCTAATGGTGTATTTTCTCTTGACTTCCTCGTGACTGAATCTGGAACGCTGGGATGTGATCAAGGATCTTAGGAGAGAAGACAAAGCAGTCAAATGAAACGCCATGATGGATCTCGGCGTGACCTGAGAACTGGGACGCGGGGGGTCGTTGTTGGGAAGGTTTTTGGTTCATTAGATGTCTCGTGTCTAAGGCGATGTGTTCATAGGCTCTCCACCTGGCAGAGGACCAGTCGCGACCGCAGCGGCGGTGGTTGCGAAATACCGGACATCCACGTCGTCGTCCTTCTGTAGCTTCTCCAGATTAGGCATCACGCGCTCCTGGATCAAGGCCTGGCCCTGAGAGGACGGTGTCCCAGTCTCGCCCGCCTTCTCGAGCTCATAGATGGTCCCGGTCTCGGGCAGGCGCCGCATAACATCAATCAGTACAGCGTAAGTCTTCGCGACATTGAAGCGGATGTTGGGGATCTCGTCCGCCACCAGCTTGTCGAGCATAGGCAGGATCGATTTGGCAATGACATCCATGCTCACAACAGTTGCCAGAGTCTATCACATAATCAGTCAGTCAGTCTCTTCTCACCAGGCGAACGAGGGCTCGCGTTCGGTGGGGTCTGTCATACCGTGATGGCAAAGCACGTCGTCATCCTGTAGAGGTAATTCGGGTGATTACCCATAGCCATCACCTTGGGAATGATCGCCTCGCTGGCCCAATCGACACCAAATACCTCTGTGAGCTTCTTGAGGTTGTGAGTGGCCGCCTCACGGATGGAAAAGACTGTGTCTCCAAGCCAGCCCATGCACAGAGCGCTCAGTTTCTCGTCGAAGAACTTAACTCCCAGCTGACTTGCCAGCAACGGGATGTACTCAATGATGGCCAGGCGGACTCTCCACTGCTTATCCTCGGCGAGCTGGACGATAGCGGGGAGTAGAGATTGCGAGAGCAGGTCGATCCCAATGACTATCCAAGGTCAGCGAGGATTTTTTATGACAGAATTTGGGGGGACCAGGATTGGTTAGAAAGCACGTACCCTGATTGACCAGCTCTAGCTTCGAGATGATGTGCAGGCGAACTTCTGGGAACTCATCCTTGAGCATCTGGAGGAACATGGGCAGCAGGTGGTCGATAGTCCTTTGATCCGAGTCAGCATCACCAGAGCCGCGGGGGGGGGGGGTTTCGTAGGCGAACATACTCCTGCTTGCCCAGAATGGGGGCCAGACCACTGATCTGGGTGCCCAGAGCGGCGCGGACGTGCTGGGAATTGTCCGAGACGAGATCCTCAATGCTAGCCATGATGTCGTTCAGGAGGACATTCCGCTCGACCAAGGCACAGAAGCCAGGAATCTGTCCTGCGATCGCCGTCCGCACCTCAGCCTCGTTGTCCTTGAGCAGCTTCACAAATGAAGGTACCAGGTCCCTTGCCACAACCTCCTCGTCGACTGCCTTTGCAATCTGGACCAGATGTCAGTCATGTGAACGTAGAGAGCCGGAACAGGTCATACTCTCTACATACCTTCTCGAATCGGTCTGCAATCATGTACCTGACTCGCCAGCTCTTATCTTCTATCAGGCTCCGGAGGGAGGTGAGAAGGACGCCGTGGCTGGACTGCTGCTCCTTGGGAACAACCTCGGCAACGGCAATGAGAACCTCGACGGTCAGTAAGCGCACCGAGTCTTGATCGTCCTGCGCGAGGTGCTGAAACATGGGTATCATCTCCTCCACCACAATCGATGCTGGCATCTCCTTGACGAACTTTGCGAGGTTGGTCGCAGCTTGGCGGCGGACCATGGGGGTCTCATCATGAACGAGCTGCCCAAACTGCTGGCGCAGCTGCGACTGGATAGGCGGCGAGACCTTCTGGTAGGGGCTAGTGTAGAGACCGCACCCTGACACCTTGGACGTGAACCAGTCTGCCTTGGAGAGTCGGATCGTCAGGGGAATGAAGTACTCTTCGACCTGCTGGGACGAGAGGTCGACGCAGATCTTGTTGAGGGACTCGACAGCCTGTAATCATAAAAAGTTGAGCTGAGCTTCCCCAGACCACAGGCAAAGGAAGGAAAAGGAAGGGGGGGGGGGGGGCTTGGTTGGCCAGGAGAATGACGTACCTTGTCCCGCACCACTGGCTCCTCGATGGCTGCGAGGTTCTCGAGGGGTGACAGGAGGACGTGACCCCATTGAGGCCCACCGACATACTCGATGAAGTTGCCGAGCTCCTCGCTCAGGGCAACAAGGACCTCGTCTTCGTCCTCGACGGATTCTGTATTCTTGTTAGGTATCGTGCCCACACGCTTTGTAGAGAGAGGGGTTTTGGGCGCGGACCGTCGAGGAAGGGGATGAGCTCCTCCCGAGTGCGCTCGGCGCCCAGGGCGAGAGCGATGGTGGAGAGACGTCGGATGGCATTGAGGCGGAGGATAACATCGTCGTGCTGTTTTGATCGGTCAGTCGCACACACGGGACAGGGCGATAGCTGCAGACGGGGACGGGGTTGCGCACCTTCAGCTCATCGATGAGCACAGCGATGGGGTAGAGCTCATCGTTCGCATTCGGCGCGTCAGCCATGGCGAGCGAGGTGGGGTAGGATGGTTCCTGCGTGGATGTCGAAAAACAAATATAGAGTTCCTGGAAAGGGGGAAGAGGATGTGAGCGCGGGGCGGAAGCTTGATCGCGTGCGAGGTGATGTAATATGCAACTGACTTTTGCAGCTGATTCTCGCGTTGGACAGGTGTGCCTCAGACTGCTTCAATCAGGCAGGCTCCGCTTGACGGGATGCTGACGTCGTGTCGAGATGGATATCGTGAGGTGTGAGATGGTCGTCGAAGGGAGAGGATCGCGATGGTGCCGCCGCTTGATGTGGTCGGAGGTGTGTGTTGGGGAGGAGGTGGGTTCAGAGGTATGGCGGGCTTAGGGTGGATTGGGATGAAGTCAGGTCGAGATGCATTTGAGATGGATGGCAAACGGGCGAACATGTCAGTCGGGTCCAAGCCAAGCTTGGGTCTGATTGTTGGCGGCAGCAGCCCCTTGCCCCCCTCCCCCCTCCTGCAAGCTCCTCCAACAGCACCACACCGCGCTACCACAGCAGCAGAACAGGCTGCCGTGGCAGGCTAGACGTGCTACTAATTTCCAGCCCAACAACGCCTCCGCGCCAGATAGCTCCAAGCATGACAATAGCCAGACAGCCAGCCAGCCTCGCACCATGTCTGCCCTTTGAATTTTCTACAAAGACCTGAGCTCGTACATTTCAGGTTGTTAACATTCAGATGAATCATTTATGAATTGTAATGTTGTTTGTTCTTCTTCTGCTCTTTTTCCATTCGCTTGATGGCCTTCTCTCAAGCGCTATTTCCTTGTAAAGACGTTAACAAGGGTTAGGGGTTGAGCAGGAGGTCTAGACAGCCAGGGGTGACTGATCTGGTACGGGCACTGTTAGGTACTATGTATTGGTAGAGAGTCTGGTTGTACTATGACCACAGGTACAGTGGCCCACCTGCAACCGCCCCGCGACCGGACCCCTTGTCCTTGCGTATCGGTGCCCCGCCAGACCTGGGAGCAGCTCTCCAAACCAGTGACCCAAAATTCGGGCGGCCGTTGTGAGTCAACCAGACCAGCGTTGGGTTTTTTGAAGCACGTCGACGACCGCGCCCACAGTCTTGTGCAATCTGGCCCAGGCAGACAGATCCTACGACCAATATCACTGCCGTTGTTCACCATGCCTACCATCTCCGTCGACAAGTATGACCTCTGGGAGGCCCTTGGTCAGAAGTGAGCTTGCGATGCGCCCACCAGAGATTGCCCCTCCATAGACGCAGGACGGCAGGCTTACACATGGCATCTCCACAGGTACACCAAGGAAGAGTTCGAGGATCTGTGCTTCGACTTTGGGATCGAGCTCGATGAGGACACCGAGGAGGACGAGCGCCCTGCTGGCGTGCGTCCGGAGTTGAAGATCGGTGAGTCTTGCCCCGGCAGAAATTATGTCCCTGGGAACCAGCAAACCCCTAACGTCCGCCACGACAGAGATACCGGCCAACCGATACGACATGTTGTGCTTCGAGGGCATTCAGCTCATGCTCAACATCTTCCGTTCCAAGACCCCCGTGCCCAACTGGCGCCTTGTCGAGCCTGCGAGCGGAAAGCGCGAGACCTTGACCATCACAGAGAGCACTACAAAGGTCCGCCCGTATGCTGCTGGTGCGATCCTGAGGAACATCAAGTTCACGGAGAAGAGCTACCAGTCCTTCATCTCCCTGCAGGACAAGCTGCACATGAACCTGGCACGCCAGAGGACACTCGTCGCCATTGGAACCCACGACCTCGACACGATCCAGGGCCCCTTCAAGTACGACGCGCTCTCGCCAGATGAGGTCAAGTTCATCCCCCTCAACCAGACCAAGGAGATGACAGGCCGGGAGATGATGGCGTTCTACGAAAGTGACAAGCATCTTGGAAAGTACCTGCACATCATCAAAGATGAGCCAGTCTACCCGGTCATGCTCGATGCCAACAACGTTGTCCTGTCCATGCCGCCGATCATCAACGGCGAGCACTCAAAGATCACGCTAAACACCAAGAACGTCTTCATCGACCTCACCGCGACGGACGAGACCAAGCTGGAGATTGTCACCAACATGATGGTCGCCATGTTCTCTATGCACTGCGCAGAACCCTTCACAATTGAGCCTGTTGATGTCATCTCGAAACACAACGACCGGACAAGGACCTGCCCCGACCTGACTCCCCGAGTCATCCAGACCGAGATTGACTATCTCAACAACTGCACTGGCCTCAATGAGACGCCGGAGCGGATATGCGAGCTGCTTACAAAGATGGCCTACGCAGCCAAGCCATCAAGCAAGGATAAGAATTTGATTGAGGTCTCTATCCCTCCGACGAGAGCGGATGTCCTTCATCAGTGCGACATCATGGAGGACCTGGCCATCTGCTATGGCTACAACAATCTTCCGAGATCCTCCCCAAACAAGTCTGCAACTATCGGTGCACCGACCAAGATCCAGAAGCTGAGCGACATAGTACGGAATGAGGCTGCTTACGCCGGATGGACAGAAGTTCTGCCTCTGATCCTCTGCTCCTTCGACGAGAACTACACTTATCTGAACCGAAAAGACGAGTGAGTCGTGTTGCCCAATGCTCAGAGCTAAGGTGGGCCATGCAGCTAACATTCGTCAAAAGTGGCAAAGCAGTACGGCTTGCAAACCCGAAGACGGCCGAGTACCAGGTCGTCCGCACCTCATTACTGCCGTGAGTGAAGCATCTCCCCCCGTCCACCCCCCCCCCCCAAAAAAAGGCCCATCTCGTCTCTGTTTGTTCTATATTTTGCTAATTCCGCCAAAAGTGGCCTCCTCAAGACCATCCGTGAAAACAAGAGCAAGGCCCTACCGATCAAGATCTTCGAATGCTCGGATGTTGCGTGAGTATAGACAGATTGACTGTGTACCAATGGACTGCATGCTGATTTCCCTTTTAGTTTCAAGGACGATGCCGAAGAGAGAAAGGCCCGTAACCAACGGAACTTTGCTGCCTGCTTCTGCGGCAAGTCGTCAGGTTTCGAGATGGTCCACGGTCTTCTGGACCGCGTGCTGCTCATGCTGAGGACTGCCTTCCTAACCCACGAGGAGGGACTCGAGGGCAAGAGCATCGGCTACAAAGTGACCGAGAACCCGTCAAAACCAGACGGGTATTGGATTGAGGAAATTGACGAGCCCACATGGTTCCACGGCCACGCTGCTGCCATCTACCTTCGACTCGGAGGCAAGACGGAGCAGGTTGGTCAATTTGGCATTCTGCATCCATCGGTCTTGGAAGCTTTCGAGATACGGTAAGTATTCCGCCGTCAATCTCGGTACATGCTACAGCGTGGAGAATTTTGGCTAATAAAATGCAGATACCCAGTTTCGGCGCTTGAAGTCAACATGGAGGCCTTCCTGTAGATACACATGACATCCCACCCCCAGGTTGTCATTCTTTCAATGGGACGAGAAAAGTATCTGCTTTCCATAGAGGAGAGAAACCACGAGTGTTTCTTTTTAAAAAAAAACCAATAGAGATGTGTTGCAGGCAACTTTTATTACAATCTAGAGACCTTCATTGGACTGACGCATGTGCATGATAGAGCAGCTCGAATCACATAACAGGTCAAAGGCACTGCAGACTCATGCTCCAGTTGTGGTACCTCACCGGATGATGAGCCAGAAGAACGGATGGTGTGCCTTGACAATTGGCAATCCTGTGAAGCAGCTTGTCTCCTTTTGCAAGCACAGTTTGGTGTATAAAAAGAGGCCTCATGTTTTCGAACTGGGACTTCTACCCAACATTGGTGCTGTTGGACTGGATCTCAGCATGTTGGCTATCTCATCGTCAGGCCTGGTCAAACCTTCCTACAGCCATAGGGAGTTTCCCTGGGCAGGAAAAGGCCAGCAGGATAAGTGGCACATCAAGAGGAAAGCACCAACCGCCCTTGAAGCTATAGCTGTTCCTCAGGGGCAATCGCAAAGCCAGCAATTCGAACAGTCCTCCTCAACCACAACACGTCTAGGGTCCAGCACATCCTATTCTGTAACATCAGTTTCTGAACACCTGCTATCACTTGTTTAATCTGTTGTCAAAGCCTGAAACCTTGCTCTTCCATCATAACACGTCGTCATGCTTAACCCCTTTTGGCTTCCCCAACTGATGAAGCTCTCGTCGTGAGTCACTTCTCTGCCCCAATCGTCAACCTTGCTGTCCAAGGGAATCCCTTCGAGATCCCTGTATGCCTATTTCTTTTTTGACCTTTTCCTCTCTTCCTTCCACCCAAAGACGCTCCAGATTGTTCCGTCTGAAAGCCTCTTGGGACACATCACTATTACAGAACTGATAAGGCCGCCCCTCTTTTCCATCCTTCTCTTTCTTTCTTTATTGGAAAGTGGTAGAACAGCTCACTGCTGTCCAGTTGGCATACGGGCCCCCACTTATTCTTATAACATATCACTTGAGAGTCCTCTGGCTTTCTCTTAGAACAGACAGAGAGAGACACAGAGAGAGAGCAGCATATTGAGAAACACGCTCTGCCATCAGGTCAGTAAACGTATCTTTCGGCTGCCTTCACACGCCTTCCCCTACCCTGGACCTCACATCATGGAAAATTGCTTTCTCTGAGCATCTCTGTGAGCTTTTGTTTGTTCCCAATAAATTGAAAGATGCCTTTTTATGTCAACAGCACGTCCTTCCTTTCTCGCTATCCACGGACTGGCCCAACTGACAGCAACACAGCCGTTGGGGTGGACATTATGGACTCGCCGCTTGCAGCACCGTCAGGGCCCAGTCCTCATACTGGTGGCGGTGGGAATATGAACCTCATCGACTTGACCTCCTCCCAAGACTCCTCCGACGAGATGCTTCCTGGAGAAGAGGCCGTTCCAAGTCTGGCGCCCGACCGGAGCCCCAGCACGACAGAGCTGAGCGACGACTTACCTACTCCAAAGACCGTAGACGACGCCGACGATGATGACGACTCACCGACGTTGAGTACGATTTTGGCTCAATGTAGGAAGCGCAAACATGAGCCTGATGACCACACTTTGCCGAAGCCTGAGGCCTCCAGCCGTCGTCCGTCTTTTACCCCCGAGGCTTTTCAATCCTTCCTCGGAGGCCATCTGAAGAAGGGTGCCAGCTTCTTCACCATTCACAGGCCTCCGCCTCCTCGTGATACGCCAGAGAAGTCTCAGGGTGGGCCTCAGGATAGGACACCTGCTAAGGAGAAAGCAGAGTCCTCTTCCAAGAAGCGCAGAGACCCGTTCTGTCTCAATGCCGATCCAGATGAGCTCTGGGGCCCGGAGAAAAACAGACGAAAGAAGAAGAGTCGCAAGGACACGGCAGATGACCAATCCAACGATGAACACAGAAAGGAAGACAGCGCCTGTGTTGTGGGCTCAGCTCTGCCTCAGTCTAGGCAAGCAAGCCAACAGACCAATATCAAGACACCACCTACAGCCATCATGCGCAAGCCCAGCACCCAGCAGAGCAGGCCCGTCGAGGCTACAGAGACGAGGGCCTCCAGCATCCAGAGGGCCTCTAAATCTGGTGCGGCTGAGTCCAACCCGAAGGTCAACAGTGCAAAGTCGACACGCTTGTTTGCTAGAACAACTGCAACCTCTAGCATGCCGGCAACGAACAAGTCCCCAGACAGCTCCAAGACTCACACAGCGGGCCCTCAAAAAACACAATCAACTAGTGAATCGGTATCCGTACGCCAAGGTCGAGACTCGCGCGTTCTCAAGGGACTTGGCAGCACAGCAAACGATCTCGCGCAGCAGAAGACCCCCATCAAGAAGCCGGTTGCAGAGGAAACATCCCACAATAATCGTGCAGATAGCAGCAGCACCAGCAGCAGCCGCCACCGCCGCCGCCCTCAGGATGGTTCAACTAGTACCTCCGCGCGGTCACAGGGCCCAGGGAGCACTACTGCACATGGACGACCTGGCGTTCCGAAAGGCCAAGCCACCTCACGCGGCCAGACAACAGGAAATACACAACAATTGAGGTCGTTGACTACATCCGTGGGAGCCAGAGCCGGGCCTTCCACAGCTTGCTCAGGCTCCGAGAGGAGATCTGATGAACGGCCAGTATACGCCAAGCCCTCTGATGACAAGTGGCAAAGGATCACCAAGCTGTCAAGGCCAGAGAGTCTGAGGGAGATAAGGCGCGGCAAGAGAGAGGATAAGCTGGCGAGCCTGATGGGGACACGGGATGACATGATGCTCTCAGGTCCAGAGACCCTCAACAAGAACGATTCTCAGGTTGGAGCCCAACTGGCCAAGGCCAACGAACCGTCCCCTCCAGTGCCGCCGCAGAACGATGTCAATGAGCAGCAGGCTGCCATCAGCGGTGATGACCACCTCAAAGCTCCGGCCGAAGCAAGCCTGTCGAAAGCCCAAGAGCCACGCCCGTCAATGGCGCAGGGGCCAGCACAGCGACCTTCCACGCAGCGCCTTCCGAGGCAGCCTCCTACTGTGCTACGCCCTCCGGTGCGGCCACCAAAACCCCATTCACGACGGGCTGACATCGGCAGTGTCAACACTCTTCCCACACCTCGGACGTCCCCAGCTCCAACACAAGACGATCAACCTCCACGTGCACGCGAGAGTCAACCACAGACACGCGACTTGACAGAGATCGGACGCCAGAGGCTCCAACGGCTAAATGACGAACACCTGGCACAACAGGATAGCCTGGCCCAGTCCAGGGCAGTCCAGAACCTCAAGGTCTCTAGTGTGCCCAAGCGTGCAGCTCCAAGGCCATCACGCATCACGAGAGACGAGATCGCCAATGCTGCCGAGCAGATGCGAAATTTTCAGCGGCAATATGCCGAGAAGAAGACCACTACTCTGGCTGATGCCCTGCCAGGAGACTTTCGAAAGACGCAACCAAGTCACAAGTCCCGCACAAAGGCCGTGCAGAACCTTGCTAGCCGCGAGCGAGCTGATGCGACGACCCAAGAGCGGGTCATCGCTGACAGGATGCGACGCATCCGAAAGGAGGTGGAACGCGAATTCAGAGAAAGCAGCAAGACGCGCGAGTTCAAGGAGCGTGTCATCCGTGAGAAGTGCGACCGCTACATGGAGAAGAAGAAATCGCAGATGATCAACAAGGCCCGGAGCCAGAATCGTGACCTGCTTCCTGTCGATTTTCTCGAGGCTGGCCGAGATGGCAGCGGCGTGAGCGGCGAGGCTGCTGGTGCTGCTGGTGCTGCTGCAGCCGGCCCGAAGCGGCGAAGGATTCCAGCCTCGCAGGCACTCGAGCCCAGCCAGTCCATCGTAACCTACTGTGTATACCTCAGCCAGCCCGTCGACGAGGATTCCAACTACGAAGACGCGATGATGCGCGCGAGGGCGTTCGGCAGGTCAGACTCTGCTAATCATTATGCCAAGCTGCTGCTGGATGGCATGACACCACCACAGCAGTCCGTGAGGAACCAAGCACGCCGGACGGTCTCTCTACAAACTTGGTACACGAACGGTCTGCTCTTCGGGATAAAGAAACGGGGCGACGGCAAGTATGTGTGCGTCCAGGTGCGCAAGGAGAACACACTGGTTGGGGACATAGACCCGGACGTCCTGCGCAACCAGTGGGTGGACGAGGATGTCATGGACATATACCGCAAGCGCTATGATGTCTTTGAGTTCCAGTTCATCCCCAAGTCGATTATCGAGGCGGAGAAACGCGACGAAGAGACGAGAAGACTCTGGGACCAACGACAGAAGGACAAGTTGACCACGCCCTACAGCGACCGAGAAAGCACAAGCCAGATCGAAGCCATGGAGGGCATCGAGGAAGAGAACCAACCCAAGGGTCTGGAAGGCGACGAGCTACGCTCGGCTTTGAGGGCACTGCCAGCGTGTGGATCTCCTGCGCTCCAGGCAAATACCCTTCATGTCGAGAGTGATGGTGTCGACCAAGCACGGCGACAGCAAGGTGAAGACGAAGACGATGACTTGTTTGCATCTTACTCGTCCTCTTCGGACTCGGATACCGATTCCAACGTAGATGTCGAGGAATACGAGACGGCCGACGCAAAAAGCCTCGGCAAAACCAGTCGCGGCCCAACTCCCTTCTCTGCAGGCACCGAAGACGACCCCACGAACCCGCACGCCAGCTGCAAGCTCGTGACAAAAGCATACGGCTCCTTTACCGACCTGCGCACTGCTAATCAGCGCGCGCTTGCTGTGGCAAGAGTGGCGTGGAAGCCCAGGGGCTGTGATCTGAACGCCCTAGATCACTGGAAGGAAAGGATGCTGCCCAGCCTGGCGGAGCAGATGAGGGAGCTGGATATGGACAGCGAGTGCGCCGAGATCGAATGCCCTCCGAAGCCGTTCCATGGCCTCAACTCGCGTCGGCCGTGGCTCTTTGTTCATGCTCGGGTTCTCGTGGTGGAGGTGGAGATCGAAGGGCCCATGGATACCGAGATGGACTTTGCCATAGACATGACGGAAATGGATAGTGCTCGGGGCGTCCAGAACATTATTGCCAACGCCACGGCTAAGGCTGGCAAGGACAGTGAGGCCCACCAGGGGATCGAGGCCGATCACGACGACGAGGATAGCGATCAAGAACCTCCCCGTCCCATGGATGATGAGGACGGTGCTTTGAGCGAGGAGGAGTGACATGAGGCTAGGAGTGTTGTTGAGGGGGTGGCGAGCTCCAAGGAGAAAATCATGGAGGAGTTGGTCGCGCACGACGACCTCCCAAACTCTGGTGATACTCAGAAGATAAACTGCTGTCTTCCAACTGGACGGCTAAGCTGAACAGATTCAGGTGGATTGGGTATGGCAAGGTATCTGACGGCTCAACAAGGGAGAGATGCTTCGTGTTCAATGCAGCCCTGCGCTGTCTTTGGACACCTCTTCATCTACCAACGAGTGACCTTGCGGCCATCCAGCCATGAATCTGGGAGATGCAATGGTTGTCCGACTGCGCAGGTTCTGTCTCAGTTTTGGTCCCTATTGTGAGAATAGTATATCGCAAACACGTCTGCGATGATGAAAGTCCAGGCTTCACAAGTCTGGTACATACAATATTCATACAGCCGTGGTGCGAGTTGCATAGGGGTTCTCTCCAGACCTCATAATTCTGCACACCAGAGTAGAGATCAGGTGCAATGATTAGTCTTGGTAGCAGACGTCTTCAGGACGGGTGCAAAATAATATCATATAAATCCGACTATCTCGGGCTGCCCCATTGATTTGGAAGCGGAATCATACTGCTTGGAGCCAGTATTCTGTCCCAATATCAATGGGTACTATTACAAGAGGTATTAAACTCGCGCGTGTGTCATTCAAATCTCATGTACTTGGGGCTTATACGCTCACCCAGTCTCACGCTTTTGTGTGGTGGTGGTGGTGATGTTGGTGTTGTGTGTGTGTGTACTTGTTTGCACAATAATGGACGGAATGCCCTTACTTACTAGTTTAGGGAGGAATCTTGGCTGATGATCGACCGACACAATTGGTGGGAAGTAGCATATTTGGGGTGTGGGAGTGAAGAATGGTTACAAGGACTGCTGCTGTTGTCTCGTACGGTGAGCAACGTTGCCCTACCCGGTGCTGTACTTCACGCCAATGCTCCTCAGTCCTAGTGATTTTCTCGTATCGTCGTACCCAATGCTTTCCCACCCCTCCACACACACACACACACACACACACTCCAGCAGGGCAGCTCAGCGCCAGATCTACTCGGGATCAGGAGCATACCCCTCCTCCTCGGTCGTGGCCCTGCCCTGCTCGGCCAGCTGTTTCCACTGCGCCTGGCCCTCCTCGGTCGTGGCGTCGATGATCTCCTCCTCGAGCGACAGGATGCCGGCGGCGTCGAGCTTGCCCACCATGTCCTCGGCCTCGTCCACCTTCATCTTGCCCAGCGCGACATTCACCTTGTCCAGGCTGCCCGTCTCCAGCGCCTTCTTCATCTCCGGGCTGAAGCCCTCAAAGATCTTCCTGGCCTCCTGCACCTCGGGGTCCTGGCTGTCGGCGGGCGGCACCTTGATGTTGATGACCGTGCCCGGCTCGACGGCGTGCAGCTGGATCTGCTCGACGCCCTCGCCCTCGGCGGCCCCGGCGGCGCGCTGCTTGTTGATCTCGGCGGCGCGCGTCTTGATCTTCTGGTACGTGTCCTGGACGTCCTTGAAGAAGACATCCTGCGCCTGGTGGCCCTTGGTCGTGATGCGCTTGAAGAAGAGCGCGACGCCGTCCCGGCCCAGGGCGCGGCAGTACTGCAGCAGCAGGGCCTGGTGGACGCACTGCCGGGCGAGGTCGTCCTTGTTGTCGAGCTGGGCGTCAAAGGCCATGATGAGCAGGCCGTCCGTCTCCTTCTCGGTCAGGATCTGCGGGTTCTTGCTGAGGAAGGCCATGGAGGACGCGTAGTCGCCGTTCTTGATGTTGGCGAACTGCTTCGCGGCGGGCGAGGCATCGACGTGCTCATCGTCGTCGTCGTTGTCGTCGCCGTCACCCTCCTTCGCCGCCGCCGCCGCCGCCGCTGCTGCTGCTGGTGTCCCCTTGGACGACGAGGCAGGCCCTGCGGAGGGCGCGCTGTAGTTGGGGTTCAGCAGCTCCACCTTGCCGTCGTCCTTCTTCCCAGGCGCTGACTTGTTGACGTGCGAGCTGTCAAAGCCGGTGTGTATGCCCTCGCTCGTGATCTTGCGCCCTTCCTCCTTCTCCAGCTCGCTCAGCTTCTTCACCAGCTCCCCCTGCAGGTTGGTCACCTTGTCGAGGTGCTCGCCAATCTCGGCCACCATCGCCTCGTACCGGTCCTCCTGTCTGACCTTCTTCTCCTCCATGGCGCTGTTCACCTGGTCCAGCAGGGTCGCCATCATCTTGCTGTACGTCGGCATCTTCTCGTCCCCCTGGGGTTTGGGCAGGCCTTCTGGTCGCGGCGGCGGCTGGTCGTCCTCGGGCTTCAGCCCCGCGGCGCTCTCCATCACGGCGGCGAAGGCGATCTCGCCCGGGTTCCGGCTCTTGCTCTCGACGTCCGAGGCGTGGGCCTTGAGAGCGTTGAGCAGGTTCGTGATGCGCCGGATCAGCGCATCGTTGATCTGGCGCTCGTATTTCAGCTGGATGATCTGCTGGCGCCGGTGCTCGCGCTCCTGGTGGATCTGGGCCTGCTTGGCGCGGATGAAGGACCGCTTGTCGACGTTGGGGTGGACTTCGATGTCGGAGTCGTCTGAGAGCTCGAGGGCATCCTGAGAGGCAGAGGCGAGGGGGCATCAGTACCGGCTGTGACACTGTCTTGCTCACCTGCCTGCAGCGCTTGCGGACGTAGGGAGCGATGGTAGGACTGCGATGACTTACCCACTTGCTATAGTCCACAGGCATGTTGACAAAATGGCGCCTTAGTTCGGTTATGCGGGTTTGTTTGCAGCAAAGAAAAGGAGAACAAACAAAAGGCAGTTGGTGCGTGAGATAGAGAGTTGGTGGGGGTGGGGTGAAGTCGACCTTGCATTATCATGTCATTCATTCGTTCATGTGTGCCACTGTCGAAGCTTCTGGAGGGGTAGTTTTTGGTGGGGCCTGCACCCACTAGAAACAAGCTCAGGCTTACCACAAACAGGCCTGTCGACCCCTAAGCCCATTCCTGCCTCAGCGGGGCCCTCCCCCAAAGGGGGCATCATCAAGAACAGCCAGTACTGAACTGTGTATTACTTGGTATTTATAGCAAGGCGCCAAGGCAATGCATCAATGAGATGTATACATAGTAGGCCAGCCTTGCAGTCAGAATTTCCTGTATTACCATGACTTCAATCCAGATAGCACACATATGGTTGCTAAGAACTCCCGCCTTGACCACCCTGATTTATTGTACATAGTCGGCACACAGTGATGATGATGATGATGATGATACAAGAACCACTCAACAACGCCTTGCTTGCTTCATCGGCCCCAAGCGGGGAACAAGAAATAAAATAAAGTGTGGAAAGGAACCCTCGAAATCAGTCAATTCCTGCTCACTCCGCTTCCAATGTCCTATCATACCGACGCCCTTACCCCCTTCCCCCATCCGGCCGCCTCAAGATATCAATTGCCAACTCCATCTGCATATATGATTACTACCTGCCATTTCCCCGGTCAAAACAGAAATCCCAGATCCACCATTCTTCTTGCTAATTTTTTTTCTTCTTCCTGATCACCTTGCAAGCGATGATGATGATGATGATGATGATGATGATATTCCAAGAGAAACCCCCGTTTTCCCTACTGCATCGTCTTCAAGAATCCATCGAGGTCGAAACTCTCCTCGTACTGCTTGTTGTCCCACAGCTCACCGAGGTCCTCCAGCCAGGCCGCCTTCTTGCCCGGCTGCCGCACATCTCCTGTCTCGACATCTACCATGTCCTCCTCACGGCCCTCGAAACCGCTGCCGCTTGGGCCGCCGCTCTTCTCTGGTTTCTCTTGGATGAGACCTGGTCCTGTATCACCGATATTGAAGAGATCCAGGATCTGGTCTGTGTCCATGGTGGCCAGGCCCGCGTTCTGCTGGTTGACCACCGTGGAGGCGACGTCGATCTTGAAGCGCTGTAGGTTGAGAATCTTCTCCTCCAGTGTTCCACGCGTGACAAGCCGGTACACGTTGACAACCTTCTTTTGACCGATGCGGTGCGCGCGGTCCATGGCCTGCAGGTCCTTCTGTGGGTTCCAGTCATGCTCGACAAAGATGACTGTGTCCGCGCCCGTCAGGTTCAGCCCGAGACCGCCGACACTTGTTGTGAGCAGTAGACAGTCATACGATGGATCGCTGTTGAACTTGTTGACAAGATCCTGGCGCTTGTTGGCCTCTACCGAGCCGTCCATGCGCAGGTACGTGACGGAGGGCAACATGGTCTTGAGTACCGTGTTCTGTACCATGTCGAGCATCTCTTTCATCTGGCAGAAAATGAGGGCGCGGTGAGGTTTGATGGGCTGGTATAGCGGATCATTGGTGTCTGTGCCCTCGGTGCCGATGCCGCAGTCGACGAGCAGGTCACGGAGAGCCGTCAGCTTGGGGGCGTGCACCGCATCTTCGAGGCTGGTATTGCTCTTTGCAAGGATGCGCTGTGTGTCGTCGTACTTGGGATGACCCGGCTTGAGCACCATGGCAGGGGAGTTACAGAGCTTTCGCATGTACTGCAATGCCTGGAAGATGTGTTGCTTCGCGTCCTTGTCGTCCCGGCCGGCCTCCTCGGCGAGCTTCTTTGACTCTTTCTTGGTGAAATCCTCAAAGAGCTTCCGCTGCAGGTCACTCAGGTCGCAGTAGTAGTTCTGCAGGATCTTGGGTGGGAGGTCGTTGAGCACTTCCTCCTTCAGCCGGCGCAGCAGGAAGGGCAGAACTTGTTTGTGCAGCGCCTCGATAGCAAGTGCACCTGCTTCCTGTTCCTTTGACGAGGCCTTGCTGAAGCGTGACGCCGAGATGGGCTTGACGAAACGATCGGCAAACATCTTCTCCGCGCCCAGGAAACCTGGCATGAGGAAGTCGAAGAGGGACCACAGCTCCAGCACGTTGTTCTGGATTGGTGTGCCGGTGAGGATGAGCCGGTGATTGCTGGCCAGCTGCTTGACCGCCATGCTGATCTTAGCCTTGGCATTCTTGATCAGATGGCCCTCGTCGAGCACCACGTAGTTCCAGTTGTACTTGCTCAACACGTCAATGTCGTTCCGACAAACATCGTAAGACGTGACCACGATATCTGGCTTGTCGAGCCTGTCCTTCATCGCCTTCCGCTCGGGCGGCGGTCCAACGTAGGCCATGACGCTGAGGAATGGGGCATACGTCTTGATTTCCTGCTGCCAGTGGCCGGACAGGGTCGGAGGGCAGACGATCAATGATGGAAGACGCCTCATATCTGGGTTGCCTGTCTTTGAGAACTCTTCGGCGCGTTCATGGTGGTCGCTAGCAACTATGCATAGCGTCTGCAGTGTCTTTCCGAGACCCATGTCGTCACAGAGAATGCCGTGCAGATGGTACTTCCTGAGGAAATTGAGCCAGTTGACACCGTCTTGCTGGTAGGACCGCAGCTCAGCCTTGATGGCGACAGGTAGCTGGAATGGTTCGACCTTCTTGGGGTCCAGCAGCTGAGCAATGAAGGTCCTCTCGCGATCTCTACCTTTCAGCAGCTCCTCTGACAGGCCTGGTGGATCTGGTATGCCGGCCTCGAGAGGTACGAGCTTGACCAGCGTCGCAAAGGATGTCGTTGCGATGCGCCGCACATCGTCGTCCGAGTCGCTCATGCGGCCCAGGACGGGCACGATGAGGAATACAACATAGGGAAGGATGGAGTCTCCCATGACGGCGATGAGGTGGTAGATGGTCTCGATCGCACCTTGTCGGAAGTGGAGGTCGAGAGGATTGTTGATGGACGGAAGAACCTTCTCCACCAACGCAGTCATACCATCCACCGTGATGATGCTACAAACCGTCGCCAGGCATTTTGCAGCCATGTATCTGAATACTGACAGCTCAGAATGCAGAGCCTTGATGACCAGGGGAAGAAGCTGCATGATGAACGGATGCAGTGCCACGTGGATCGTGGGTGTCATGGTACGGATGACCGACATGGCATCGACAATTTCCTGTCCGAATGTTTGTTCAGGATCCTTGGCCTCAACAGGAAGATCACCCGAGAAGGCCATCATGAGTGGTTGCTCCATAGCGCTGCGAATGCTGGGCACGACGGTCAAGAGCTCGGAGCCATATGTCTTGGCAAGAATCTGCAGTGCCTCCTTCGCACCACGGCGTGTGATGCGGGCGGCCTTGGCTTCACGGGCGTATTGCACAGCATCAGGGCGATCGATACGGTCCTCATCCTTCTGCATCGAGAGCACGTCATTCGTCTTGCTTGCGTTGGGCCCGAACTCGGGCGTCTCGCTCGTCTCCATGCACGAAAACTTGACCAAGTTGGCCACAACTTTGTCCGCGGGACCACGACGACCAGACTCGGTGAAGAGCTGAACCAGCTTAGCAATGGTCGATGACGACCGCAGCTGCAGCTCTTGGTTCTCTTCGTTCTTGACGCTCTCCATGATGGCCTTGATCAATGGGCTGGGCTTCTTGGGGAGAAGCTTGATCGCCACCAGCGAACATGCTGCTGCGCCCTTGATTCGTACATCGCGAGCATCCTTTTTAACTTTGGCCTCCTCGATCATCTCCGCAGTGTTGTCTCGAACCTCGGCCAGTTGTTGGCTCGCAATGAGGCGCTGGCCAGGGGCCATGGCTTTCTTCAGCTTCTCGTAGTCCTCATTCACCACCTTCTCTGCGTTGGTAATCGAGAATGCACCTGGCCCTGCTTCGGCCTCGCCCTGCACAACGACGGCAAGCACCGGGAGCTTGCCGCTGGAGACCTTGCCGTGGTCACGGAACAGGTTGATCAGCTGCTGGCACTGGGCACGAACCGCCTTGATATAGCTGACGAGGTCGCGATAGCAGGGTGGCCGTTCACCCTCGACCATCTTCTGCAACAGCGGGACAAATCGAGAACACTGTTCTGTGTTCTCACAGTTCTTGGCATATTCGTCTACAACCATGCAAGCGGCCAGCTGTGTGGATGAGAAAGGCGACGAGAGACCACGCTGGATGTGTGTGTCGTACTCTTGCAGATCGGTCAAAGGCACCCGGGACATGATGAAACCCATGGCCTTAGCGGAGTAGACACGAGATCGCACGAGTGTGTCCATGCCGACCAGGTCGACGTCACCCGACATCATGCGCCCATCGAGATCATGAGATTGAGAGGGTATGGCCTCCTCGACCTTGGTGGACTTCCTGCGCCTCTTTGTAGCTCGCTCCCCCCCTTCTGACGGACTAGATCTTCTGGGTGGTGGCGGCGGCGGCGGTGCACCCGCCAGGGGGGCGTAGGTGCCGCCCGACGGCTTCAGGAACAGAGTTGCATTCATTGGTATGGGATTGCGCTGTACGCCGATGGGATGCAGCGATAGCTCCATCAATGGGGCGATGTGTGATAAGAACTCCATACCCAGCACTGCTGGGCTCCGAGAAAGCGACGTGACGAGGGCTGTCCACAGCTCGAGGGACATCTCGAGCGTCTCTGGGTCTCGTTCCACCAGGAGATTCTGGAAAATGAGTCTGAGGAGCCTGCCGTTGAGCCAGCCCTGGGACGACTCTGCGTCTAATTTTGCAAATGTCATGAGGGCCTTCAGGACAGCGAGACGGACAGAAGTGATGGTATGACGGAGAAATGGGTAGAGTCGGGGGACGAGAACAGTGAACGATCTCTCCTCGTCTTCCTTTGCCGAGACCTTCATAGCGGAGAGAACTTCGGGGAAACCGCAGAGAATGGCAAGGAGGTCCATGATCTTGCCCGTGGAGGCACTCAGGTC
The DNA here is from genome assembly GCA_027559495.1 of Aurifilum marmelostoma. Classification (NCBI taxonomy): domain Eukaryota; kingdom Fungi; phylum Ascomycota; class Sordariomycetes; order Diaporthales; family Cryphonectriaceae; genus Aurifilum; species Aurifilum marmelostoma. The sequence goes on along the minus strand of JAMXSV010000007.1, from coordinate 1,183,803 downwards.
ATCGCTGAGATCGGCAAGACCCTCCCAGACGATATAGATCAGCCTGTTCAACTCGCCTGGACGCTGCGTGACAAACTCCTTCGCCATGGGTATCAATGTGGCAGCGCTAACTGAACGCACATCGTCATCTCTGTCCCCTAGGCCCTTCATGACAGCACGGATGATGCCATCAATCATGTCGCCATCTTTCATGAGGAGGTCCTTGCGCACAGCAACGACATATCGAAGTCCCACCATGCCGCCGTGGCAGATGGGCCAGACGTGCTGTTCCAGGGGCAGGTCTTCCTGCATGACCATCCGATACAGAATGCGGTAGATGGCATGCACAGAGTCTGCGGGAAAGTGAAACAGGACCGAGCCCAGTGTCTGGCCAACCGTCTCGCGAATTGGTGCCACCGATGTATCTGAGCTGTAATCTGTAAATCTGTCCAGCATCAGGACACAACATAGCCGGCAGGCAAGATCATCGAGCCACTTCCTGTTCCGTTCATCATTGTCGCTGCGTGATCTGCCACGACAGCGACCAGCACCTGCACCATGGACCCTGATCACTTCTCGCAGACCCATGGCCGCACCGTGTCTCGTCTCCCAAGATACATCGAAGAGGTCGATCTTGAGGAAATCGCAGAGCCGCTCATAGGGCCATTCGATGCCTTCGGCGACGACGTCTGTCTCGAGTTCAGACTTGATTGGTATGACGGGGCCTTTGTACTCGGATACAACTTTCGACTCTTCGTCAATGTCAGTAGGCCTGTCAAGGCTGAAGTAATCAGCCATCTTGCCATTCTTTTTGGAGTCGGCATCCGCCATGGGCGTCTCGTCTGGGAAACCTTCAGACCCAGCAGTGGTTGCGCGGCGAAGCGAGAGATCGCCGAAGCCGCCCTTGCCCTGGGCAGCTTTTTGAGCCTCACGCTTCCGCTTCCGCTTCAGCACGTTGAGCTGCCTTGCGCTCATGCCACTCTCTTCTGTTGGGTGAGGGGTTGGTGCCCCCTGGTGGTGATTACCGTTGAAGCCATTCGTGTCGGCCGGCGTGCTGGGGCTGATACTATCACGAGGGACAGGCAACTCCTCGTCCTCGTACGGACGGCCAAGCAAGCCCAGGCGACCGATAAGGGTCTTCTTTTGATGGACCAAACGGGCCTGTGGGTCCAATGCACCGAGTGCATAGTCGATGGTGCCACCTCGAAGCAGCTCCCTGCCATATTTTATGATGTTGGTCACGTTGAGAGTGTCGAGGCTCAAGGTGTCATCCTCTAGGAGTTCTGACGCCTCCTTTTCCTCCTTCTTGACGAAGCCATTACCGTCGTCTTCGTCCTGCTTCTTGGGCGCCACAGGCTCCTCATCTGCGTTGGGGTCGTAAGCTTCTGCATTCTCGATTATCTTGCCGATGGCCTTGGCAGCAGTTGACCGGGTCTCCCAGTCCTTGTGCCGCAGGTAAGGGACCACCCGAGACAGGAGGTTGAAGAGCTCCTCAGGTTGATGCTTCTGCCAGTCGGCAAGCTGGTTCACGGCCGTGTCCCGGATGAGACGGGTACTCCCGGTCTCGAGGATACTGAGAAGTGTTAGCTAGAGAGTAGAGCGGTCGGGAGGTGTATGTGAAGTGTATGAGACTTACGTCACAAGGCGATCAAGTCTCGATGCCATCTTGACCTATGACATGGCGTGGACCAGATGGACAGTTGAGAAAAGATGAAAAGCTACTGGCAGCGCGACGAAGCTGACGAAGCCATCAAACCCACTTTTTCAGGTGTGTCAGAGGCAGGAAGCCTGGTTGTTGACCAATGAGCCTAGAAAAATGCATGATTAGGAATACTGCGAAATAAGACGCGTGCTGGAAAGTAAGAGAGATCATCAACCTGAATATCGATGAAAGATGTTGTAGATAGATGGTGCTGGCTATAACGTAGAGGATAGGCGAGCCGAATGAGTGACTGACTTACTTGAGAGGCTAAGGTGAGAGCTGTCCAATCAGACTGCTGTTGTGGGGCGACGAGGTTCCTAGTCTTCCTTCCTCGAGTAATCTGTCTCGCACTTGTGTTTTGTTGGAGTTGCAGAAGGCAGGCACTGCAACCAAAAGTTGGAAACGCTACAGATGTCTGTAGGGAGAATTGAAGAGGGTAAAAATGGTGAGAGCGTCGAAGCAGACGGCGAGAATTTATTTTGTGTGGCGTTTGGCGATGATTATTTTTTTGTTGTCGAGGCTGGGCGTCGTCAACAAGTGACAGAAAACAACCCGAAAAATCAGAGAGTTGGCAGTGAGATCTGAAACTTTGACGTGCGGAATGCGCCGATGTGGGTTTGTGAATTGGGACTTGGGACCTGGGCCGTGTCGGGTAAATGTTGGTTGCTGATGCTGTAATGCAGGAATGATGTGGTGCCAGCTTGGTTGCTTTTCATGCAGTACCGCGGCGGGTCTGGGGCTGAGATCTGGGTATGGGCCTTTGGGCCTGGGTCTGGGCCTGGGGCCTGGGCACGGTCTGTGGACAATAAGGCTTCACAGCAGCGGCGGCGGCGGCGGCGGCAGCAGCAGCAGCAGCAGCGGCAGCGAGCTTTGTGGGAGAACTCACCCCAGGGGCGGGCGTGGCCCTTCTATATCTAAGGTGTCCTTATTTTTATAATCGCGTGGGACTGGCCCCAACCGTTACTTCCCTGCACAGCGACCGCTGATTTAGGACTAGCGCACGAGCCATTCCCTGCTCCCGTGTCTGCCACTGCTGGGACCAGAAGCAGCAAGACTGCCGCCTGTGGACAACCAAATTTTTTCAAGGCTTGGCTTTTTTTTCTATCGCCATCAAGCCCTGCCCCTTCCCTCTCGCGGCTTTCCTTCACTCCAAGCTCCTCTGGCTCAACGCAGCCTTTCATGATGATTAGCCGGGCGATAACGATAAATGAGAGCTAGATCCACACCAGCTCTGTTTTAGCGCCTCTTGCATCTTCTTCATCGTTCCTGCTGCTTCTTGCCCCCATACAGCTGTCAAGAGTCATCATCCGAATAGTGGCAATATTAGAAGGCGAAATAAACCCACCTTCAAGTAACCAGCCGTCAGGTGATGAGCTTTCACGCGCCACTGCCGTACCAATAAATAGATGTGTGTATGCACTTGTCTGGCAGCTCTCCCTGCGCATGGATGCACGCATGCCGCGTTGATGATTTTGGCAGTGCTTGAGGCTTTTCTAGTGGACACCTTGTTCAGAAAAAAGGCTGCATCAGCACGTCTGCGAAACGTCCTCCCTCGCTCCGTCTGGCACGTGCTTCAGATCTGGGACACGCCATCCAAGGTTATGTGCCTACCTTGCCCGCCGTGCCCGCCTCATAATCGAGGGAGCGCCACCCACGTGAGAGGCCACCTAATGCTTTTTCGGCCAACGCTGTCGCAGCACACTGGCTTTCTTCTGCCTGTCAGTACCGTGGCTCTCCGTCGTCTACCAGCGTGAGCACCTCAGCAGCAGGTCTCAAGAAATTCGCACACACCAAAGGTCCCGCAAGCATTCCAAGTCAAGAAAAGAAAATCTCATGGGCCAGACAATGGGAACAAGGCTGGCCTTAGTCAGTCGGCCCAAGCCCTCGATCCGGACGACCGTAGGAGGGCACACCCCTGTCCCATGGCTTTCACTAGTACAATAACTCGTTCCCTCTCAATCTTCGGCAACTTGCTCATCGGCGTTAACAGCAGCTCTACTGTCGCCCACCACGGCTCTGCTCTTGCCCGAGTCCATCGTTTGTACCTTTTGGAGAGTGATACTTCTTACTATCTTACCGGCCAAAGTAGCTACTCTGAAATCTCACACAAGTTCCCAGGTCCAAATTGTTGCTCACATGCTTTTTTTTTCTTCTCAAAGAGGGGAAGGAGGGGGGCGATAAGCGTGTGCACCTGCTGTGATGCATGTACCGGCTCGTTCGGGACATTGGCTGAGCCACGTGCAAATCAACGAGAAATTTGATTCTTACTCAACACACCCATTATGCAAAGCTACCATCGCTGACGAGGTACAAAAATCACTCAAATCGGTCGAAGTTGTCGTACATCTCTTAGTCCGGAATTCTCCATGCTGATCGTACAGATCTCATCAAGCCGCTAAGATGGAGAGGAAGAGGGCCGGCCATTATGTTCCCGTGCCAGTGATCGTCAGGGGCCGCAGCGATGTACAGGCTATCTATAGTAGTATCTTATGGGCCATGTCTCGTTACTTTTACTTTTTAACCATCCATGGCTTGATCACAGTCTTGTTAGACGTTTCAATGCAGTCGTGTCTGGCTCCACATGGATGGCAGTACATAGACTGTGTGCATCGGCGAGCCTTCCAATGACACGTCTTATAGGTGGGAGGCTGTGGGACACATGTTCGCGGGATGTCGCGAGATTGAGATGGAAGACTAATCAAAATGGATGGCAATCAATCTAGGGTTGAGAAGGACGAATAAAATCCGACTAGAACATAATTGAGAGGGAAGAGGGGGAGAAGAAAAAAGACAAGGATGGAAAGGGAAGAAAAGAGAAAGACAGTATTGAAACGGTACGTGACTCTTGCTCCCACAGACTCCAAGTCTCTTGCATCCAATTTAAACACAAAAAAAGACTTTTTATGTAAAGTACACTGCGTTTCTTCCCCGCCCAAGTAATCTGCTGTTGATCAGCCAATGCCTCCAGCTTTGAAAGCTCGATATCCGGCTGAGAGATCCGATACTTGCCTCGCTTGGCTTATGGTTGATGTTGAGGTTACACAGCTTATGTCAGCAAATTCTGATAGGGAAGGCCCCCGCATCTAGATCATCGGGCGTTCCTGCTTCACCTTAAGCCCAAACGGCCGTCGCGTCGCGTCCTTTGACCTGCAGCACCCACCGGCCTGACAACGCTCACCCAATTTCCCCGAGCACACTCAGTCGCGTCAACAATCCTGCCATCATTGCGACGGGATCCAGACATCGAAAAGAGTCACTCTGACTGATCTGGACGCTTTTCTTCCCCAGCAGCTGCGACGCGCGCTGCTGCGTTGACAGGCAGGATGTACATCAAACAGATCATCATCCAGGGCTTTAAGAGGTTTGCACCGCCTACAGACCACCTGTCGCCACCATCACAGACTAACACTCATCCACAGCTACAAGGATCAGACAATCATCGAGCCCTTCTCGCCCGGAACGAACGTCGTCGTGGGACGCAATGGCTCGGGCAAGAGCAACTTCTTCGCAGCCATCCGCTTCGTGCTAAGTGACGCCTACAACAATCTCAGTCGCGAGGAGCGTGCCGCGCTTCTCCACGAAGGTTCGGGATCAGCCGTCGCCACCGCATACGTCGAAGTGATTTTCGACAACTCGAGGCCTCATCGCCGCTTCACGACCATCGACGAGGACGAGGTCGCCATACGGCGGACGATTGGGCACAAGAAAGATGAATACTCGGTGGACAAAAAGGTCTGGGCCAAGAAGGAGGTCATGCAGCTGCTCGATACGGCAGGCTTTTCGAGAACCCAGCCTTTCTACATCGTGCCGCAGGGACGCGTCACGGCGCTCACCAACATGAAAGAGAAGGACCGCCTCGCTCTGCTCAAGGAAATTGCTGGCACCCAGCTGTATGAAGACAAGCGCGCCGAGTCGTTGAAGATCATGCATGACACGAGCAACAAGAGAGAAAAGATTGATGAGCTGCTGGACTATATCAAGGAGCGTCTTGTCGAGCTGGAGGAGGAGAAGGAGGAGCTACGAGGTTTCCAGACCGCTGACAGGGAGCGTCGCTGCCTGGAATATGCGTACTACTACCAGCAACAGAAAACCGCGGAGAACCTCCTCGAGGAGCTCGAGTCGGCAATGAAGGACGGCGGTGAGAACGACTCGGAACAGCGCATAGCATTGACAAGAGGAGAGAGAGCCATTGCGGAACTAGAATCCAAGCTCAGCTCATTGCAGCAAAATTTGAACTTGCTGAAGGTGGAGAGGCGCCAGCTCGAGGAGGACAGGCGCGAGAGCGCAAAGGCCCGCGCAAAGGCGGAGCTCAAAGTCAAGAGCCTCGCTGACAGCCAATCATCCCGGGATCAGGCCAAGCAACAGCACGACAAAGAGCTGGAAGCTGTCAGAAAGCAGATTAGGGCGAAGGAGGCAGAGCTCAAGAGGCTCGCTCCCGAACTCGAGAAGCGCAAGGAGAAGGAGGACGAGGCCAAGAGAGCCCTCGATGTCGTCGAGAACAGCAGGACTCGTCTCCTCAACAAGCAGAGTCGCGGTGCGCAATTCAAGACCAAGGCCGATCGGGATAACTTCCTACGGAAAGAGATCAACGAGCTCAACCTCACCATCGCCAAGCAAAAGTCTGTCTTTGTTGACGCCGAGGAGGAGGTGCAGCTTGTCAAAGCATCGATCCAGCAGCTGGATCAAGACGTCGCGGACCTTCGCGCCCAGCTTGAGAGCTGGGGCGGCGGTCGGAAGTCCATGATTGATCAAGTCGCTCAAGCGCAGGAGACCTTTGACAATCTCAACGAGGAACGGAAGCGGCTCCGTCGTGAGGACGACAAGCTCGATACGGTCCTCGCTAGGACAAAGGAAGAGAAGGATCGTGCAGAGCGTGAGCTCTCGTACGCCATGGACCACGCGACCGCCAGAGGCCTGGCTACTCTGCGCCAACTCAAGCTCGAGAAGGACATTCCCGGGGCATACGGAACTCTGGCCGAGCTGATGGAGGTTCCTGAGGCGTATCGGATTGCCGTTGAGCAAACAGCAGGCACCAGTCTGTTCCACTACGTCGTCGACAATGAGAAGACATCGAGCATGCTCGCCACCGAGCTATACAAGAGACATGGGGGTCGCATCACCTTCATGCCTCTGGCACAGCTCAAGCCCAGAAAGGTCAACATGCCGCGCGCGAGCGACATCATCCCTCTTATCAGCAAGATCGAGTACGACCCCCAATTTGACGATGCCTTCCAACAAGTGTTCGGCAGGACAGTTGTAACGAACAACTTGCAGACCGGCAGCCAATATGCGAGGAGCCACAACGTTGACGCAATCACATCTGACGGAGACATCATCAACAAGAGGGGTGTCATTTCCGGCGGCTTTATCGATTCGCGCAAGTCGCGTCTGCAGGCGGTCTCGTCCGTCAACCAATGGCGTGACAAGCACGACGAGATCCTGTCCAAGGCCCGTGCCACCCAGAAGGAGATCGAGCAGAAAGACCAGGAGATCACTCGTGCTCTTGGAGAGCTGCAGAAGATGGAGTCGAACCTGCGCCGGGCTGATGGCGGCCTGGAGCCCCTGAAGATTGAGCTGAGACACAAGCAAAGCCAGCTGGAGCGAGCGCGCGAGCACCTCGACGCGGCGACGACGAGAAGGGACCAGGTTGACAAGAACATGCACGACTTTGGCGGCATGCTGGAGAACCTTGAGCAGGAGCTGGCCTCCGATTTCAAAAAGGCGCTGACGGGCCACGAGGAGCAGCAGCTGGAAGCGCTCGCTGTCCAGGTACAACAGCTGCAAAAGGACTGGAACGAGGCCGCTCGGGCCCGCCGGGAGGTGGGCACCCGATATGCAATCCTGGACACAGACCTGCGACAGAATTTGCGGCTCAAGGAAGATCAGCTGAGCAGCCTGGCTTTCGAGAATTCATCCTCTGCAGATGGCGGCAACAGCTACACCGACGCACAGAAGGAGCTCAAGAAGATCATGAAGTCTGCCGGAGCCACCGAGAACAGACTGGAGCAGAATGAGGCGCAGGCCGAAGAGGTCGGGAGCCAGGTTACAGAGGTCGAGTCGACCATAGAACGCAAGCAGCAGCAACTGCAGGACCTCGCGCGACAGATCGAGAAGCAGCAAAAGAGGATCGAGAAGAGCTCCCAGAGGAAGCATCTCATCACGAACGACATAGAAGAGTGCGCCAAGAATATCCGTGACCTCGGCGTCCTGCCAGACGAGGCGTTCACAAAGTTTGTGAAACTCAAGACGAACGAGATCCACAAGAGACTTCGCACATGCAACGAGAAGCTCAAGAAGTACAAGCATGTCAACAAGAAGGCCTTTGAACAGTACACCAACTTTACGAACCAGCAGGAGCAGCTCCTGAGGCGACGGCAGGAGCTCGACGCCTCGCAGGCTTCCATCGAGGAACTCATTGCACACCTCGACGAACGCAAGGACGAGGCAGTCGAACGAACGTTCAAGCAAGTGTCCAAGGGCTTCGCCGAGATCTTTGAGCGTCTGGTGCCTGCCGGCCATGGTCGTCTCAGGATCGAGCGCAAGACGGACAAGCGCCGCGATGCAGCAGAAGACTCGGATGATGAGAACAACAAGGGTGGTGGCTATGAGAGCTATATAGGTGTGAGCATCAACGTGTCGTTCAACTCCAAGGTGATGGACGAGCAGCAAAAGATCCAACAGCTCAGTGGTGGTCAGAAGAGTGAGTCTCTCCCTGCCTTGCCCCATTCCCTGGCGTATCGGCCATCCTGTGCAGCAAGCTAACATGTCGGCAGGTTTGTGCGCCCTCTGCCTGATCTTCGCCCTACAGAGCGCAGAGAGCAGTCCATTTGTCATCTTTGACGAGGTTGACGCCAACCTCGACGCGCAGTACCGGACGGCGGTGGCAGAGCTGCTCCAGTCACTGTCCCGTGAGGCCGGCACGCAGTTCATCTGCACAACCTTCCGACCGGAGATCGTCCATGTCGCTGACAAGTGTTACGGCGTGACGTTCCGCAACAAGTCGTCTGCCATTGGCTGCTACGACACAGAAGATGCTCTCGAGTTTGTCGAGGGTCAAGCACCTCGGTAGTGTGCAGCCTTTTGGCAGAGCACTGTGGGTGGAGCATGCGGATCCCAAGATCCTGTGTTGCACACTTGTGGATGCAATAAGGTGGGCGGCCTCACCTCGGTTGCATGAGTTATGACTCCGGTCGGAACAGGGTATCCAGGGCGGTTTATTGTTATTTGGTTGTGGGCTTTCCTAGGTGCCGAAGGGGATACAGTGCGGATCAACAGTCACACATGACGCCCCAGTGGCATACTACATTGTTTTCTGCGTACACCAGCAGAACCGATCTGCTGTTATAACCGTTGGCCCGGGTTGTGGGGGGGGGGGGTTGTTTCGGGTCTTGGAGGTGTCTATCCTGTCGGTTCAGATCACGAACTCACCATAGTGCGGCGACACTCATCAAAGCATAGGCTGACTGAGAAGGAGTTTGTGACACCACAACGACCAAGTACGGGACGCGTGCATACACGTGTCAAAGAACGATACCACGGACCATGGCACGAATCGTTAACGATAGACTATGCAAAATGTCATTTCCTTCTTCATAAAGCTTTGAAAAACAACTAACGCCTCGCCATGATGAGCCATTTGAACGAGTGATGAGTGGGTGAATTGGGTATGTCCAGGTACTTCCAGCCCTTGACACCCCCCCCCCCCCTTTCTTTTTGTCTTGCTTGTGCTCCAGCATCTGAATTCTTCCAGAACCAAAGCTTGCAGACCGTACTGTCACCCCACTCCCCCCCCCCCTTCTCTCTCTCTCATACACACTCATACACACATTTCTCCATCTCCTTTCTCTTTCTACATGTTGGCAAAGACAGCGGCACCACCAAACAGCGCACCCATACCCACAGCAGCCGTCCTGACGGGCGCAGGGTTGCTCGTGGCCGTCGCGGTGGCGGCGGACCCGGACCCGGACCCGGCAGGCCCAGTGGCGGTGCCCGAGGCGCGCAGGGAGCTGACGCGGGCGCTGAGCGAGCTCGTGAGCCCGCCGAGCTCCGAGCTGAGGGAGCTGGCGACGCTGCCCGTGGCGGTGGCGAGCACGGAGCTGATGGAGCTGGCGCGGCTGCCGGCGTCGCTGGTCACGCTGGCGATGTTGGAGCTGATGTCCGACAGGCGGCTCGAGATGTCGGCGCGGATGGACGAGGTTATGCTCAGGCTGTGGTCCGAGGTGAAGTCGGACGCGACCGAGGCGGCGGCCGAGGTGGCCTCGCCCACGGCAGAGGAGAGGCGGTTCTCGGCAGAGGAGAGGCTGTTGTCGTCTGTGGCCGTCTCCAGCATGCCGCTTGCGTCTCCGGACTCGGTTGCTGTCACGTCGGCGAAGTCTTGGGCCTGGGAGTAGTTCAGGTCAGCTAGGGATGAAAAGAGAGGGAGAGAGAAGATTGCTTCGAATGCGAAGTGAGACTCTGCGTGATGAGTGAGTGAGCGGAACTTACCGAGACCACGGCCACGAAGGCGAGGAGGATGGTGGATGGGCGCATTCTGAATGACGATGGGGTTTTTTTTGGTGGTTTTTTTTTTTCGGTTTAGGGGAGGTCCTTTGATTATTATTTTTTTTTTTTGAATTTATTCTATGCCAGATAACCCAGAAGCACAAAGATGATGTACAAGAGAGAACGTATGTATATGTATTTATGAACGACCTTCTTATCCTCTAGACACACACACAGAGAGAGAGAGAAACCAAGGGCATTTATTTAAATCAAGAACCTCTCCTCTGCCAAGTCCCGATAGGGGTTCGCATACCCTTTTTGTACCCTCAAAAGGGTCTCTCCCCAATGTCGATCCCATGGGACCGGAGAAGGGGACTCCACCTGGTGGTAATGCCAATGCAGAGGAAGGTCGTGGGAAGAAGTGCCGCGAAGGTGACATGTCGCAAGGGAGGATGGACAGACGGACGGGACCCCTTGTCAGGATGGCCTGTTTCAAGTGATGCACGGTGGGATCTTCTGCCGTTGCGAGTAGTACAAAAACAACACAGACATACACACACACACACACACACACACACCCAAATATCTTGCCGTCATTAGTATAGGTCGGTTGGGCGATCTGCAGAGGTCGGCATCAATCCCGTCCCGGGAACCATGTGAGATCTGGGGTTGCGCCCTTGGAACAAACAAGGCAGCCAGACACACACTCCCACACACGGCTGTGGCTCAGCAACCAGGCTAGTAGCCTTGACGGCAGTATCTCGCAGGAAGTCCCCGTGGGCGCAATCCTGATCCTGCACTGACCAACTCAGGGGGGCGGTGGGCTGTTATTGCGTTGTATTGTGGGATACATACAGGATGATCAACAACGAAATGGATGAGGGATTTGAAGGATCCAACCACCGTACTCGCTGTGCCAGACAGGTTCAAATCCAACGTACACGAACCGGGACTGTGGCCTCCAAAACCTCCGATCTACTATCACAATTACACGAGGCTTTTGCCTCTCACCATGGGGGGGGCAAAATACTGTTTATTGGCTACCCGATACTGACAGGTGCGTGTGTGGGTCTGTGGCTGGTAGAGGTGCTCAACCTCTTAGAGTTTGAGTGCCGCTCAAGCCGTCCTTGGCCGTCCGGGCGCGCCGGACGGACACCGACTATCGTCATTTCCCCCCGAGCTGCCCAAAATGGATTCGCCCGCCGATCTAAGCTGACGAAGGCGGCATGCGATATGCCCTGCCCAATCCTGGCGGTGACAAGCAGAAACAACAAAGCTGGTTGAGGGGCAGGCCTTCTCTGAGACGAGTAATTCTGGAAGACCCTGCTGCCCGCAGGACGGAAGGTTACATCGAAACTCCCGCCCTGCGACTACACCCACCCATCTTTTCAGTCCTGTGCTTATGCGAGCCGCGGGGTTGGTATATGTCACAGGCACACAAGGCTGTATTGGGCCGTCGCATCGTGTGTCTGAATGCGATCATGGTGTTCCCAGACGAGGAACTCTTCGCGTCGCCAAGATTGCGACAACGTGGTTTGACCAAAAAGCTTATTCTTACGATATGCGGCGGTCCACACTTGAAGTCGCTGCCATGATTCCCGCATCGGGTCATCCTTTTATCTTTACATCGCTCCTCACTGGTTGGGTGGAATGCCTTTCTTCACCGTCGTCACAATATCAGCAGCCTCGTCCGAGTTCTTTGCCTCAAAGTCGTATCTCTTGGACTCGTTTTCCCGGTAGATGACAAACTAAAGAAGATATGTGTTAGAGGAGAAGAATGCATTTGAGACTTTGAGGTGATGGAGAAGTTGCAACGTGCCTTGAACTGTGAAGGGTGCCGTCTCGACAGTTTGCACCCGATGACGTTGCTAAAGTGCACCGTCGTAGTCTTGCTGCTGCTGTCCGTTACGGCTTTCCCGTTGGACGATGGGATGATGTGGATGTACTCGCCATCAATGACAAACAGGCGCTCGTTCAGGCCCGCGAATCGCATGGTCTGTTTGCGCCACACAATGTATCGCCTGTAGTTTGTGTTTCTGTTCAGCTCCTCCTGCGCCATCGCCTCCTTGGCCAGGGGGTGAATGCCCTTGGTCTTGGAGGCCTTCTTCCCGACCACGCCCATCTCAGAGAACAGCAGTCGTGCCGCGGGCGAGTGCCCAACGGGGGACTGGCTGAGTGTTGGGTCACCAAAGCGCCTCTTGTGCAGCTCGAGATCCTGCATGGCACCGATGGCCGACACGGGCCGGTCCAGCAGGGCCACTGCGCCGGAGTTGGGAATCTTGAGGATATGGAAGTTCTTGTCGAGGTTGCGCTTGCGGCAGACAAGCTCCAGCACCTCCTCGATGTACATGTCCGTCGTCACGTCCACCGTCACCATCTGTCCCGGAGGAGCCTCCGGCGTCTGGATGTGAATACGCAGGAACTTGTGCTGGCCTCGTGAGGTGTTGTTGGTGGTGACCTGTGGCCGTGGCGCGTCAAGCATGTTTGCACCAGGTCGGTACACCGTGTTGAGCACAGGATTGTGACGCCCCGTGCTCGAAGCCAGCGGTGGTGGTGCCGTTGCGGCATCCAGCACCGCCGTGTTGGGGTGAGGGGGGATCCTCTTCGCTGGGTGTCTCTGCAGCGACCTCTTCTGAGAACTGTGGAGTCAACAGCTTATTGGCCTCGAATCCGGAGGGCGAGGCTGGAACTAGGGCAAAGTCGTCGTAGATCTTGGTATTGGCCCTGCCTCTGCCGATCCTAGGCATGGCGGCTGTCGGCCGCGCGCCCTCGTTTTTGTTGTTGGACGTGGTGACGAACTGCGAGAGTGGCTTGGTGCGCTCCAGGGGAGGGAAGTCGTCGTCCACCTCACCGCCCTCCTCCACCATCCGGAGCGTCCACCAGTTCAGGTTGAGCTTGTCGTTGGGGAGAGGCGGCTCACACTTCTCCTCGTTGTATCTCCAGAGAGCAAGACCGATGAGGTCGGCCACGTTGACGGGTCGGTCCGCAGCATTGTCATCGCGCGTGATTCTGCGGATGAGCACTTCGAATGGCTTGTATGGCTGCTTTGAGAAGGGGCTGTAGATGCGGATCATGAGCGGACTGGCCTCGCCCTTTCCGGAGAGTGCCGCAAAGCCCTCGAACGGTGTGGCCGGCTTGGTCTTCTTGGCGTTGAGAGCCTCGGAGATCAAGCTCTTGGGCTTGATCAGGCTGACGGGCCTGATAGTGCTTGTCGGCCTTCGTGGAGGGAGATCACCACCCATGACCTGGGTAGGAGGTGGCATATGCGATCTCCGGATGGTCGACTGCCGCCTGAACTCCCGCGGTGGCGTTCCGACAAGCTGGTGCGAGGGTGACATGTTTGCCAGGGGTGGCTTCTCCAAGTCTCCAGCCAGCATGGTTGTGGACTCGATGCTCTCGTTGAACGCTGACGACATGTCGGATGCATCCGAGTCTTCTTCCTCTTCCTCCTCGAGAAGATCGCTGTGCTGTCTGTTGACGCCTACAGCAGGCTCCGACTTGTTCAGGTTGGTCTGTATGCGCACAGCCTTTGCCGCCGCGCGGGCGGCATCCCTATGCCTCTGAAAGCCACCGCCAGGCTCCAGCTCGTTCTCGGAAGATATCTCACTGCTGGTCACAGTATCACGTCTCGCACGCTCCTTGACCGTCTCCAGTGCAGACTGGGACCCCCGTCGCGGCGGGGGACGAGGGGAACTGGCCGATGTTGCCTGTCGTAAGGTAGACGACTGTAGAGGCGAAGAACCAGAACGATTCCTGACGGGCATCTTTGCAAATTTTATCTGCTGAGCAGCCCTTTCCGTCTCCTCGTCGCTGTCGTCGCTCAAGTCGCTGCTGTCCTCCTCTTCCATCTGCTCCCGACGCCGCCTCCTTTTTGTAGCAATGCCGGGACCAACAGTATCACTACCCCCGCCTGTGAGCATTCCGCCCTCCTCTGGCTCATCCTCGAGAGTCAAGCCTAGTCGGCGGGGGGCCTGGAAGTATTCGGAGGGAACGGCGGCGGGGATCTCTGGAGAGTGTGTCCGCTTGATCAGGGAAGGATTGGCTCGCCATCCTGCGGCTTTGAAGGGAGCTGAGCTCAGGAAGTTCTCGTTGAGTGTGATCAGCCGTTCGCCCACACCGTCAGCAACCTCGGTGAGGTAGCTTGCCCTGAGCTGGTACGATACCAGACTGGAAAGAGAGAGAGTGTGTGTATGGTTAGTATGCGTTCACATGTCAGTCCCTTGGTGCATTGAGGAGGTGTACGTACTCTTCAACTTGTATGACAGACATTGTGGTACCACTGTGTAGAGAGGCGGCTACGACAGCCTCTGGTCATCATACCCAATAGCAGAACATAAAGTGTGGAAAGGGAGGGCTGGAGGTTGTTGCTGTCCAGACAGAACAACAACTTCTTGGAGGGGGGAGGCCCTTCTACGAACAATGGGAGATGCTGTAACAGGGTTGTGACAGTCACTGAAGGGAGCCCAACATAGTGGCATGCCAGTGGGTCTTGGGTCCCTGTCCAACGCGGGGTGGCCAGGGGTACAGGGGTGCAAGGCCCCTGCAAACACAAGTGATGGGTATGTTTCTTGTGCCTGCCAACCTGCCTGCCGTTCTCCATCTCGTCACTTAACCTAATTCTTAATACTTGCACTGCCATCACGACCAACCAGCTGCAGAGCAAAACCTCAAAGATGGGCTTGGTAGACTACTCCGACTCTGACTCTGACAATGACAGCCCTCAGGCGACCGCCACAGCAGCCACAAAAACCACTGATGCGCCTCCTCCCGCGAAGAAGTCCTTCCAGAAGCTGGTCGACAAGACGAACCCGGGCAAGATCCTCGTCAACCTCCCCTCCGCCTCCTCCACCGCAGACGATGCTGCAGCGAGTGAACCCGCAGCGAAGCGAGTCAAGACTGGCGGGAGCAGATTCAGTGGCTTCAGTTCATTTCTGCCACCTCCAAAGGCGATATCGAAACCGGCGATAGGTGGTGGAAAGTCTGCGCCAAAGGTTGGGATCAACTTGAAGACGAGCTCGGAGGCCGCGTTTAGCAGGGAAGCCACAACTGCTATTGGGGGGGGATGGAAACGAGGGCATCGAAGATCTCGCCGGGCTGAATACTTCTGGGGGCTCGGGAATGAAGCTGCCACCACCAAAAGCCACAGATCCTACACATGCGCAGCCGTCTGTTCCAGATGGACAGAAACCGGCAGACGAGGTCAAGCTGGTGGGGAAGCCGATGATGTTCAAGCCGCTCTCTGTAGCGAGGAAACCTGGGAAGAAGAACGGTGTCAAGACTTCGGCCGTGCCCAAAGCTTCGACAACCTCAGCAAACACAACCACTGGGGGGACGCCTGCCACTACAGCCGTAGCGTCGTCAGCGGAACCAGAGGCTGCAGCGCCTGCCAGAAAGAAGGTCTCTTTATTCTCCTTTCAGGATGACACACCGACTGTCGACGCCGCACCCCCGGACGGCGGTTCATACGAGCCGGAGTTCATCAATCAGGACGATAGCACGTTCTTATCAGAAGACCCGTCATCGATGTATTCGCAGCCGTCGCAATACGCAGACTATGCACAACCACAATTCTCAGCTTCGAACACCGCCGCCCCCGACTCGCTCGACGCGATAGCTGATGATCTTAACCTGGATCCAGTCGCCCGGCGCGAACTATTTGGCCGTGGTGGCGGCGGCGGCAGAGCCACGGCCAAGTCTGTCATCAACTTCAACCTGGACCAGGAGTACCGCCAGAACGAGGAGCTCCGGGCGTCCGGCGCGCTGGAGAGCCAGCAGCACAACCCGCTGCGGGCCATCAAGCCGGGCAAGCACAGTCTGCAGCAGCTGGTCAACCAGGTCCAGACGCAGCGGGATGCACTGGAAGAGAATTTTGCAAAGAATCGGGCTACGCAGAAGCAGGCTGGCTCAAAATATGGTTTCAGATAATCATGATCCCCGACTTGCCAGTCTGCAGACCTGAAGGTGCCGTCTTAGGCTTTGCTAGGAGAGGCTTCTTGCTCGTTGGCAGATGGCCTGCTGGATCAACACGGCTTCATATAGGCAGAAGCGACAGCAAATCGTGGACACCGTCCATATAGCTAGCCAGTCTAGAGCGCGCAGTTTCGAGGCTGCATTAGTAAATTCTCCCGAACGGCATGATGGCCGGAGCTGGACACCAAATCAGCTCGTCCATGAATTGAGGACTAGCAAGCCTACTGAGTCAACACCACGGCCAGTTCTCCAAGTGCAATGAAGCTTGCACCCACCCATGAGCCTCAGCAATAGTGAGAAAGATCAAGTGCTGGGTGATCAGAAGTGGTCGGCTCTGTGACTGCTTAGCCAGGCTACATATGTTCGTGCACGGAACATGTCCGGCAGCAGCCATCACCATAGCCACATTACAGCAGCACGGCCTTCTGCTGGATTGTTATTTTGGGATAGACTGCTCGGGCCAAAGAATGATGGGACCTCAAACGATGTGAAGGAAACGCGCAGCGATGGACAGAGGGAGAAACAGAGCGAGCCAACAACAACAGTTTCAGATGCTGAAGAATCTAAAGTCTAGCCAGCTACATGACCACACTGGCATGCATGAAAGAAGTCAGGGAGAAAAAAGGTCCCACCATATGGGGACTGAATTGCTAATTCCGAAGCAGTCGTACACATCATGAACATGCCGCTATTTCTTTTGTTTTTGTACAGGAAAAGAAGAAAAAAGAAGATTGGTAGCCATACCCAGGCGCCAAAAGCCGCAAGAGAAGCCAACCAGACCCAAGAAATAAAAATGGAACAAACAACCAAATTTCCCTTTTCCCCCGCCCCCTTCTCTCTTCCCCTTGGATCTCACACACAGCTCACAGCAGCCGTCCTCGTCCGAAACTGATCGCTGACCATCAGGAACCCCCACTCGCCCCTGGTGATGGGCGAGATGTCATCATACCCGTTGGGCGTCATGGGACCAGGACGCTCCCCGCCGGCGGGCGTGGGCATCTCGTACAGCAAGGAGGAGCTCTTTCGGCTGTGCTGGTGACGGTGGAGGCCGCCGCGTGGCCTCTCGTGGCTGCCGAGGATGTCGTCGATGTTGAGCCACATGGATCCACCCGGTGTCTTGACGGGCGACCTGGCCGTGAGGTCAGCGTCCTCGAAGTCGGTGAGGTTGCCCTCGTCGTCTTCTATTCCTTCTTCTTCTTCTTCGTCCGAGCTGGACATGACAATCTCAATCCGGATGTCCTTCTCGGTCGCCGGCGACACGGGCACCGTGGGCGGCAGGATGTCAAAGGATGTTCCCCTGCGGGTACGCCGTCGTGTCTGTGCTATGGGGGTCTTTTTGCGCTGGGAGGTCGGCTTGAAGGGGGCGGGGAAGCTGGTCTGGAGCCTGAGGGCGGGTGGAGAGGCCTTGGGCGAGGAACGTGGGGATGGAACCTTGGGGGAAGGAGCAGCAGCAGCAGCAGCAGCAGCAGCAGCAGCAGCAGCAGCAGCAGCAGCAGCAGCCACTGGCGCTGAAGGAGTCTGTGGCAGGGCCTTTGGTGGGTTTGCAGGCGTTTCTGGTACTGCTGCCTGTGATGACACTGCTGCTGCGATGGGAACGTTCTCAGCAGGGTCCGGTGTGTTGACGTCCTCCTCCTTGGTCTCAAGGGCCTCCTTGGCCGGTATCTCTGCAGGAGGAGTGTCCGGCACGTTTGCCATGCCCTGGTCCGCCCACGGCGAGTAGTCCTGGACGATCCAGTTCTGCGCAGACATGGGCGAGAGGAGCTGCTTGTTCTGGGGCGACGCGGGCGAGGCCACGACCGGCGTAGGAGAGTACTCGCTTGGGCTCTGCAGAAGATGGAGCGAGGCTCGGGGCAACACCGCCAGTGGTGTTGGTCTCTGATACGCAACAGTCTTGATGGTCAGGCTGCTGCTTGACCTCGCAGCACGCCGAGGCTGGCGCTCAGACGAAGAAGGCTCCGCGGTCCTCTTCTCCTCTGCCGCCTCGGTGCTCTCGTTCACGATCTTGGCGAGGGCCATGGTCGCAGCCAGCGCTGGGATGTGGTGGTCCTTCTTGACAAGATCGTCTTCCACACCTGTCTCTGTAGCGCCGCCGTAGGCCCGCGAGTACATGCTCATGACCTCGCCCAGGGCGTCCTCGTTGACGGGGCCGAGCCAGTCATATGCCGAGGCCAACGTGCTCCTCAGCAGGCGCCGCCTCCCGCCGGCCGACACGACATATCGCCTGAGCTCGTCCACCGTGTCCTCGAGCCTGAAGTGGCTGCCAAACTCGGACCGGGCGGCGGCGTAGCGGGCCAGCGCGGCCTTGAAGGTGTAGAGGTGGTCGAGCGACAGGAGCGTCAGCCCCTCGCACGAGTGGAGGCTCTCGTTCTGGAGGATGGAGCTGTGGAGCACCAGCGGGTGTATGCCGTAGGCGGACGGCTCGTGCGCCGTGAGCGGCGTGGTCAGGTTGAACTTCCTGGTCGCGCGGGCCAGAGCGTCGGCCACCAGCCTGTAGGCCCGCGGGCTCAGAGGCGTGGTGTGGAGCAGGCGGATCTCTGGTTCGCGCGGCTGTGTGGATGCTGCTGCTGCTGCTGCTGAGGCCGCCGAGCGTGCGCGATAGGAGGAGGAAGATGCAGAAGAGGAGGCCGTGGTGATGACGGAAGTGGCCGGCGTGGATGGTGTTCTTGGAGACGGAGCAGCAACATGCGAGGCAGTGGCCGAGGTTGTTGCGGCTCGCCTCAGCCTGGGGCCCTCGAGCATGGAAACCAGCGATTGCTTCTTGGACAAACGCTGTGGCTGTCTGAGGTCTGCCCTGTCTCTTTGTGACCTGGAACGCCCGACCAGGGACTTGATGGTGCTGAACCTCGGCCCACAGGCTACAACATCTTCAGGGGACGCAGGGCTGTCAGGTGGTGATGGCAGGGTCAGGAGGTTGGTGACGGGAACATAGGTCGGCTTGACGGAATCACTCTTGGCAGCGAGGCCTGGGAGCTGGTAGTCTCTCCGGGCCACGACGAGGGTGACGTGCAGGCCCTTCGTGGCAAGACGGCGGGATGCGAAGTCGAGTGCCGGAGCCAGGTACGATGGCAACTTGTGGGCATCCAGCAGAGAGGGACCGGCCTCGATAGGCGTCGAGATTTCTGCCTTTCGCTCCATGGTCGTCTCTGTGTGGATGTGTGTTCAGGTTCAAGCCAGGGCAAAGAGGGGATCTAAGCAAGAAGAAGAAGAAACCCTAAGGCTTCAGTGAAAAGTAAAACTCAACAGACAATACGGTGTATAAGTAGAAGTGAAGTAGGATAAGAATTGGAGTGAATCTTGACCGGCAAGGTTTTGGATATACTAGTCTCTCAAAGACATGTGCGATGAAACAAAGCACAAGAGAAGGAGACGTCAGGACTAGGAAGACAAGAAAAAAAGAGACTCAAGGAAATTCGTTGGTCGCGTTGGAAAACCCACTGCGTCCTTCACACACAAGATAGAAAGCTCAAGAGGGGAACAGGCGTATATGTATGAACTATACTAAGTAGATTGGGGGGGGGGGGTGAGTGAGTATCGAGGAGGGAGGGGCGGGTTCCCCCCTGCAGTGCGGACAAACAACACCTTGGTACATGAAACGAAATATTTCGAAACAACAGAAAGAACAAGCACCATGCTCCACAACTTCGGAGAAACCCTGCGACCTTTTTCTTCTTTTCCTTTCTTTTTTGATCAAGCTACCCATGTGTGATGTGACGAAATAGGAGGAGGCGGGGAGGGGGGGGGGAAGTGGAGGGGGGTTTCAGGGGGGCTGGTGAAAGAAGAAGACGGATCACACGGATTGTTGGGGGGAGGATCATCATGGACACACACACACACACATAGAGAGAGAGAGAGAGATATTTTTATGGGGTAAGCCAAAAAAAAAAAAAAGGAGAGGATGATGGGATAAGACGGTACAGTATGCCTCGAGATGGAACCCCTTGGGAGAATGAGGATGTGGATGGGGCGAGAACAGGCAGGTTCCAGCCACTCGTGTGATGATGATGCCAAGGTCAGACAGGGAGGATCCAAGGGAAGCTTGAGAGTTTGAGGTCTTGTCGACGACAAGGTCATCCATCCATATCAAGACCGTGTGACTCCGAAACGACCCTGGCATGCATACAGCAGCAGCAGCAGCAGCAGCAGGCCATTCATCGACGGACGGATGGATCGAGCATCCCCAGTGTTGAAAACAACCCTCTCGCAGTGTTTTCGTATTTCTGTTGAGAGAGATGGCCGCCGTATCAAGTGGTATCGTATCCAGAGTCTTGCTTCGTTCGCCGAGAGGTTGTCGTCAAGGTGGGATTGGGAAAAGGGCGCGTCTTCCCGTGTCACACTCAACGACAGCGCTTAGCCGTCCATATTTAGCACCATTGGTGGTGCCGGACCAGGCCTGAGGAGATTTCTCTGCCCAACCACCGAGCAGGATCGTCTCGCGCTGCAGCGGGGGATCTGCAGTGCACACCCAAACACCCCTGCCTGCATGTGCTATGTGCTTTGCAGGGGATTGGGGGGGGGGGGCAGCGGACTGCCGTGCGTCTATTTTTAACCATGTACTTGCTATCCCGCACCACCACCCATCCATCCATCGCTTGACGGTTGTTGTACTTTATTCCCCTCTCCCCCCCCCCCCCTCACAATGTCCGTCGATCACAGGGCTTGTTTCTTTCCCTTCTATTTCTCTTGAGTAGGGGCTGGCGTGTGTCCCCAGCTGGTGATGATCGAGACAGGGAGAATATTCCATTGGTAGTGGGGTGATATAACCGCCCATACACAACGAGACTGACTCGATGACTGTTTCCACCGGGGATTTCATCATTCCACCTCCTCCAGTGGTTCATCCTCTGGGATGTAGTAATTGATCGAGGTTGACGACAAGAATAGATTCTCCTCGGCATATGACGACCACCCCTTGCCGTCACAAACCACCAAATCATAATGCCACACTGCTACTAAGAATGCCCCTTGTTTCTTTCTTTGGATTCCCTCTCACGGCCCCCAATGGGAGCTGGATGAGTGAGCCACGAGAATTGACATCTGTACGTGTACGTCAGAACCTAATTGGAATCCATCTCATCAGGAACATGCAATTTATCTCTCTCTCTCTCTCTCTCTCTCTCTCCGTTCTATCTTTATTTATTTCGACGCCAACAAGTGTGTTGCCTCGAGCCCTTCTCGAGCATTGCAAAATGTGAACCCCCCCCCCCCTTTTTTTTTTTTTTTTGGCGTGAGCATCATCACAAATACCTCTGTGTCCATGCATGTTGGCTCCACAACGCGGGGCCCAGCGCAGCATCTTGTTCTTCCCCGTCCTCATCAACGCGGACGGACTTGTGAGCCTGTCGTTGTGTCCCTGTACCTGATGCCGACAGGTGATCCACTCGAGAGCCCAGCGGCTAAGAGAGACACACGGCACACACGTCGATGAGAATAGAAAATCCCAGGAAATCACTACCAGATTACTACTGGCTGCGCATGCAGTGACAAGCTGAAGCTGCTTCTTTCCTGGTGGTCCAGACCCTGGGCTACAGCAACATCCGGAAGTGCCACAGATCCACTTCGTGCGTGATATCTGCACCGGCCAGATCTCCGAGTCGCCCTCCAAACGTAGCAACATGTAAACTTGGTCGGGCGCGTACACTTACTTACCACGTTGATAGTTGGTATCAACCAAGTGCCACAGTTGACTGGACCGCCCCCGACGGTGCGGGTGTATACTGTGGAGGAAGCAGGGAGGAAGGGAAAAAAAAGAAGAAAAAAAGAATACCACTACCAGGAAATCTGCCTAGGCAAGAGTTGGACGTCTGACCAGATCAGATTGGCATTATCAATAATAATTAGTTCCCATTTGTACCATTGAGATGTCTGTCTTCCGTCCAGGCATCTCCCGTCCCTGACGCCAGTCTGCCCCGACTACCAATGCTCACTTTCCATGCTGGTTCCAAATCCCTGTTGCGCATTGTGCTGATAGGTACGCCGTTTCGTGATTCATGATTCCGCTTTCAAAAGACAGTTCGTGCATGACCGGGAATATTGTGGCAGCCGGTATAAAAACTCCTCGGTAGGTTTTGGTTGAACAAAAGAAGTTGAAAAATCATGCCATGCCATGCCATGCCATATCATGCCCTGTTCCCCTTCCAAGTCTGCTCGTCCCGCCTGCCCTTTATCAAACAGCGACTGATCCTTGTCCAATCATCTCCTCGAGACCTCACATGTCCAAATCCTTCATGTCTTCATCAGGTTGGCTCTCGACCTGGTCGCTCGAGGCAAAGGAGTTCTCCCAGTCTTCGACGGGGATTCACGTCAGCTCTTGATCATCCGACAGCGGCGGCTCACTCGGGATAGAAGCGTGGCCGGGCAACATACCAGACCCCTCGTCGTCCAGGTCATCCACGCTCAGTCGGCGTAAATGTTCCATGATGACTGTGGTTCCCCCAAAAGATCAATAGTCAGTTTGACAAAGTCCACCCTGCAATATAGCATTCAAGAGAGGGAAATGGATTCTTACCACCACAAGTCCTTCGGTATTTTTGTGTTTCTTCGGCATGCGCTTCTTCCTTGTTGTCGAAGTAAGGCGTGCATCGCGAGAGCACACGTGAAACCAACGAGACGGTTTGGCTGGGGACCGTCTGGCTGCCCTTTATGCACGTCTCGCTGATGTATTCGCAGAGCTGGATGCCGAATTGCCTGGCACATACTGCGATGGCCTCGGCAGTCTCTATCCCCCCCCTCCGCATCTGGAATCTTCGGGTTCGCGCCAAATTGAAACACCTTGTCCTGCAGCAGGGCCTCGACTTGGAGGCTGAGGGCAGGGTCGTACTGTGCAAGTAAGGCCGGCGCCCACGACGGGAGGTACTTTAGGTACTGCAGGTAGACCTGGGCCCTAGACTCGCCCGAGTGGAAACGAGTCTCTGTAAACGTGTCCGTGAAGAACTTCCACACCGCCTTGGGCTCGCTTCTGGCCAAGATGATGCTCTGCTCAGCAATGTGGCCGATCAGCCTGTCAATGTACTCAGGCTTGTAGCAGGCTCTGCAGAATACCACCGCTGCTCGGAGATATGGGCCATAGGTGGCGTAGTGGTCCTGTGGCGTGGTGTTGAAAATCAACGTGTCGAGGAGATCTTCCTCAATCGGCCACCTCTGGCTCACAATGTGGGCTACAATGGCGTCGGTGGCCTCCACGTTCTGGTTGAGCAAGATGACTTTGTCCAGCAGAGCATTGCCGCCGACCTCGAGTGTCTGGTCCAAAAGTTTGCGCTCCGCCACAGTGAGCCGCAGGGGCGCATCACGGTGTTCCATGTACATCTCTTCGCGTATCACCTCACCATGCACGGGGTTGAGAGGCGTGGTTCGGGTGAGAATGCTTCGGAGAAGTTCGATGGCAGATGCATAGCAGGGCGAACGGTTCGGTCTGCGAGCCAAGAAGTTGCACATCTTGGTGAACTGTATGTCCCGCTTGCTATCTTCCAGGTACTCTGCCATGAAGATGAGCAGCGTCTTTGACAGGAAGCCGCGGATCAGAAAAGCCATCAGCTCGTCTTTTCCAGTATACACAAATGTGGCCATCAGGTCGAAGACCTCGGGCCACGATCGGTGGAAGCTGGGATAGTGGAAAAACTCCCAGAGATGCTCAAACATGCCACAAACACCGTTGACGATATCATCAGGGAAATCCTCAGTCGGTGGGGCCCCAATGCAGTAGCTCTCTGGGAACTTGCGCTTGATGGAGCCCAAGGCTTCCATCAGAATCTCTCCCGTCGACCTGCGGACAATGACTTCGGGATTCCGTTGAATCAGATTGCGAAACACCTCTGAGTGGGTACTGAGATATCCATACAAGGCGAGAGCACAGTGCCCGCACTTTTCAACCATTCCCCTGATCCGCTCGGCCAGCCTCGAGACTTCAGGGACGTCCCTCGTTCGAGAAGCCACTTGATCCAGATGTGCGATGGCCACATGGATCGCTAATGTCTCGGTCTCATGGTCCCGAGAGCATGTGCCGTCATTCAGATCTTGCATTCGCCCGATGGCAGAGTCCACGAGTCGGATGTGGTCGGGATCAAAGAGGCAGTGTCTCTGCAATAGCCGTAAATTGTCATCCCGGATGAGAGAATGAAGAGGTGCAGAGATCTTTGCTTGTACGGGACTTGTCCATCCAAGTTGCTGTAGTTCTTGCTGCTTCCTCTCAATCGTTGATGACCGCTCGTAGAAAAGCATGTAGGCGCAGTAATTCTTCTCATACGCCACTCCACCAGCATCCCAAGATGACTCTGGGCCGCCAAAGCAGCAAGCCTCCATTCTCGACGGGTGCCACGGTGATACGACATCGTCATTGAACTCGAACCAGCTCTCATCCTTCCGGGACGTTGGTCGCTCTCGAATGAAGCTGTAGTAATGCCCTGATTCGGCCGTCCCAGCATGAACAAGGACACCGACGAGCTCGAACCAGTCCTCCGAGAGCTCTCCTGACGGATTGCTCAGGTATTGAACGGTGTACGGTCGCATGTTGATGCGATCCGGAAAGGCAAAGTAGTCGTTTATCTTGCTGCGCGACTGCGTCCGAAGATTGAAGTCAAAGCGCTTCAGGTGGAAAATCAGAGAGTCGGGTATCTCCTTCAGACACGACCTCCTGACAGCGTCAACATGTCGATCACAGTTTGAGCACTTGTACTTGTTGTCGCCCTCCATGTGCTCGCCATCTACGTAAGCTTCCAAGCTCTCAAAGAGGTTCTTCTTCCCCTTGATATCGCATTGAATGGCCGAGAATGGTTCCATGACCTCCGAGATGTGGTCACACTCCTTGGACTTCGTCTGTGTCACCAATTGTCCGCCGTAGAAGGAGCGGAAGGTTCGCACTGCCTCTGAGGAGCTCAGTTGGCCCTCCAGACGATCGTTCAGAAGATTGAAAAATTCTTCCACGTCCATCTGGTTGTGGACGTTGATCAGATCATCGTCATACGTCTTGATGTTGGCCACGAATGACTCAGGGTCTACAAAGCGTTGGTGGCTGCTTTGTAGCTGTCCAAACAAGCTCTGGGTTTCCCAGAGCAGAGACCGGGCGTAGTCTCTCCTATCAATCTGTACACCAAGTATGAACTTGCGAAAGTCGAAGTTCATGAACAGCTGTGTGCATAGAGAATTGAGGTAGCAGGTGTTTGACAGATTCCGCAGTCCTGCATAACCACACGCGACGCGGATCTCCTTCGACCTGTCGAAGCCGAACGGCAAATCGTAGCGGTAGGTTTCTAGATAGTGTGAGTGTTCCCAATCATGCCCGAATGATTGATAAGGGGTTTGCGCACTTTCATCGGCTCGAGCGTCAGGACTGCATGGAACCAATTGCCTGAGTTCCACGAAGAAGTGGTTCAACTGCGATAGGTCCCTGCCGACTAGTTTGAGGACGATGTCGTTGAGGCGGAGCCTGGTGGTCTCATGGTAGATCAAGTCGTGGTGCCAAAGGAGATCTGGTATTGACCGGCGGCGCGGGAACAGGTGGCGCCAGAAGAGGTCCACCCCGGAGCTTGAGCAGGAGTCAGCTCGTATTGCGCCAAGATCAAATCATCCATGCGGAGTTTGCAGATGAACTTACCTAGCATCAAGGCTTAAAGAGATACTCTCGTCATCATTGTCACACAGAAGCCTGTGTAACAGGTTAACAAGGCCGAAAGCGCCAAAGTCGACAGCACCAAGTGGTATGTCCTGGGCGGGGATCGGCTCTTCAGCAGATTGCTTTGGGAAAGTCAGAGCCATGCCTGCACTCTCGGAAGGACTGTACTCGAGCAACAGCTCATTCAAGCGTTGTACTGTTTCGTGCATATCAATGCCCGGTAGATTCGATTCTTTCCCAGAACGGAACACGGTCACGAGGAGGTTGAAGACCTCGAGTGACCTCGTCGGCTGCGCCAGTGCACGCGGAACCAAGTCTATCAACAGAGGCCGGAAGACATCCCGGAAAGTCGTCGCAGGCACCACAGATGCACTGACCAAGGGTGGTTAGCACTTTGTTGGCTTTGCAAACAATTTGACAGAACGTTCTTACCCGGAATCGCTGACTACCTTATCGCCAATGATAGCTGCTGTGGACTTTCTCACAACGTCCCTCGTGTCATCGATGAGTAGTCTCTGAATAGTCTGCTGAAGATCCATTTTCGACTGCAGCAGGTCCCAGAGCTCCCACTTCCGAGAACATGTCTCCATGAGGGCCCTGAAGGCAACGGTGGTCAAGGCGTCGACGAATGAGGCGGGCTCCACCTCCAGAGAGGAAGACAGTATTTGAGCAAGTCTATCAATGAGATTTTCGTCGAGGAGGTCAGTGGTCGATGTCGGTCGCATGGGGTCTGTCAAAGTCAGCTGCCTGAAGGCCTCAAGGACATTTCGGGGCCGGTACCTCTCAAGATTGCAAGGTACTGCTCTATGAGCCGTGACGCGAGAGCAGCCCGCAGATTCTCGTCGGAGACCTTGTCGATGACTTCGTGGTCTGAGAGCGCAGCAATCACCAGTGTCAAGGCTCGCCGGAGAGCGATGTTATACTCTGCATTGTCCTGGGCTGGTTTTGCAAGAGACCGCCGAGCGCTGAGATGTTCTCGTATCACGTGCAGGGCGTACAGCGATTTTAGAGGATGGCCGATAGGGAAGACGTCGCTGTATGGTATTTGCTCGTTTGCCACCATGTTCAGTATCCTGTCGCCCACCGGCAGTGTGGTCAAGAAAGCATACAGCTGTGACATGGGTCAGTAGTCTGGACGGTCGGATGAGGGATGCTGCCTTTACCTCGCTGGCTAGTTTCTCTTTCAATGCAAGATACTGCCATAACTCTTCAAAGTGCCTCATGATCTCGATTTCCACCGAAGGCGCACCAGGCCTGACGTGGACAGGATATTCATCTGCATCCGTCTCGCGTTTGACCAGGATCAAGCCATTGTGGATCTGTAGGTCTTCCAAAGACCTACAAATGTCCCCCTCTGACGGAGTGAAGGGGCGGCCCCTATAGTACAGGCGATAGTTGTCGAAACCAGTTGCGTCACGGATGCTGGCCAGCAAAGATCCCGCGGTATTCCGGCGGCCAATGGACAGGGGCCTCACATCAGTCTGAGTGTCCCCGTCGAATGACTGGAATTTGAGCTCGGCCGAGTCTCCCTCCACGTCATTGTTCTGAGGGAGGACCAGTGACCTCAGGTCAGGAGACGAAAAGCGTGGTGTAAGCTGGTGAACATTGTGAAACTCTCGGACGATTGTTAGAGAGCGCGTGAAGAGCATCTCCTGCTCTGATACCGAGTGACCATCATCACTAACGGCCATCGCGTCGTCGCCGTCCTTGTCCTTCTCGGGTCCAGCCATCAAATGCTTCGCGGCTGAGCACAATTGCTGCATACATCGGTCGACAAGTGCAAGATGGAGTTTTCGCACACGATGCACCGGCATTTGTTGAATGGATCGATTCTCCATGTAAACATCCTTTACGAGGGCTACTATGGCCCGCCGCTCGATTGTGTCGGTTGGGGCCGTGAGAGCGATTCTCCATAGCTGCTCAATGCCCAGGCGATTCTTGGACTCCTCGTCCTCAAGGATGAAGCTGTTGTCACCGTTGACCAGAGGGATGATCCTCTGCAGAATGAAATCCAGGGATCCGGGTCGAAAAAGCTCAGGCGGCAGTGTTGGGAAGTAGTCGTTGAAACAAACTTCCACAAAAGATCTCCCTGAGGACTTCTTCATCGCGGCGCTCAGACTCTGCCAGGCACAATCGCGATCCTCTTGAGAAGCGGCAAGTGGGCCAACCAGGAGGTTCCAAAGCTTGCGACCACGCTCTTCCGAGACGGCATCGCTGTCACGCCCATGGAGGATCACGCTCGTCAGCAGCTCCAGACGAGCGGCGTTCTCCTGCCCACTGATAAGGTGAGTCACGCCGACTTCTGCCCGAGAACCAACAGCGTGCTCGAGTTCGTCAATCAGGAGCTGTGGCAGGTTGTATTGTGTTGTGAGTTGCTGCAAGTCCCGTTCCCGACTGCCTGGTCGGCACAGGAGTCCAAGTCCGTGCAAACTGCCGAGAGTGTAGCGCGACTTCTCGGTGATATCTTTCAGGCATTCCTGAATGAGCAGCTGCCGGTCTTCCGGAGAGGGGCCGCGCCTCAGGAGTTGCAGGACGAGACTTGACGCCCATCTCTGTATCAACCGGTAAAAAGGTGGTCCTGGAGCGGAAGATTCTCTCAGGAGCCTAAACATGAGTGAATAAGGCAGCAGATCCTGAATGGCCTCATTGCCCTCGATGAGGTGTGACATCATCTTGTCGCAGAAGTCCTTCATTGTGGCGTTGAAGTTCTCGATCCGAACTGTCTGTAATCTACGGAACACGCAGAGGAAGTCGTCCATTGTGAAGAGGTTACCGATATTAGCCATCATCGACAAGAGGCTCTCGGAGACCCCCGAGATCTGGCATGTGGTCACTGTGCGCCACATCTCGTCCATATGATCCTCTGTGAAGGTATGTGATGCGAACAGGAAGCCAATGATATTGTAGCTCTGGACCGTGACCTCTGGGTGGCACGTAGGGCCTAGAACGTACGAGACGACTTGAGACCGCTCCAGCTGGTTAGAGAAATGGCGCAAGACTGGATGATGAGCAAGGTCGATGGCTTGTTCGTGATAGTCCTTCCAGATGCGCACCATGTCCGCACACATGGTCTGGGCCGCCATGATCCTGAGCTGCATCTGGCTCGACATGATGAGCTTCGTGAGAACCCCCAAGCGCCATTCGTTCACGATCACCTTCACCGTCTCCGTTGGCGGTATTTCGGGGTGCTCAAGCATGTGTTTCTTGATCACATCCTGGGCCTGCTCGGACTCTCCGTGCAAACATAGCCGTAACATCTCCGCTAGGCCAGCCAGCAGCTCAGTCGCAGTGCTGGGTGCGATCTGGTTGACGCTCTTATCGATACAAGCCGCCAGAGCACCTGCTATGGCTTCAAAAAGCTTGTAACCCTGTCCAAGGCAAGGCTTCGAAGAATCAGACTCGGGGGTCAGCGCAGACCTTTGTGCGCCTACTAATTCACCCCGTGCGAGAAATGACGCGAGTTGTGCGACGCCGGCCAAGCACTCGAGCACTCTGGGAAATCGAGGTACCAGATTTGCCAGGGCGAAGCCGATGGAGTATAGGGAGTCGGCCGGTGACGGCGAGCCGGATTGAGGATGAGGCAACTGGAAACCCTCGACCATTCGGAGCAGGGCGTCAGGCCACGGTGTGTCAACATCCAAGCCGTACATGTTTGGCATCAATGCCTGTGCATATTCGAGCAGGAGAGCATGCAGATACGTAACGTATGGAGTCGAGGCAGGTTCTTGCCAGGCGTCGTCCAGCTTAGCGGCGGAGACCAGGGCTTGGTCAAGGTCGACGAAGAGGCCCGTGAGCTTCGCAAAAGAACTGTGCAGCTCATAGAAGAGGTGGTGGAACTGGGGGTTGCGCACCAGGGGATTCCTATTGATACATATCAATACCATGCATATGGGTAGACACGCAGTCAGAGTAGGCTTTACCTGCTTGGTGATGAATACTGCCAGATCAAGTGAGGCATCATTTGCCAGAACTCGCGGTACTCGTCCCAAGTCTGTCGCAGCTCCGACATTTCCTTTTCGCGAGACCAAGAAAGATACAACTCCATCCAGTCACGCAAGCCCAAGACTGCATTCTGGTCTGTAGTATGGCCTGTTAGGTAACGAGACTTCTCGGGCAGGAGGAGACGGCGCTTACTGTTTGGAAGGAGCGCACAAAGCTTTGGCAGGGAGTCCGACAGAGGCTCAGTGGGCAGATAGGGGAACTCGAGCATGGGGTTGTTCTCTTGGAGTATGGTAACCCCAGGCACTCCATCCTGGTCTTCAGCATCGTCAGTGTCGATGATGACCTCTACCGGAGGGTTGTCTGTGTCCATTGTCGAGGAGGCACCATCGACACAATCAGGTAGCTGGTGTTGGACATCGGCGTCGCCGTCGTCCTCCACGCTGTCCCTGATACCGTTCTCTTGAGGTCCGACCAGGTCCTCGCCGACCCGGTTTGGCGTGGTAGGCGAGGAGGGCCCAGACGTGCCGGCATGTTTTGTAGCTTTGAGGTTCAGCGTGATCCTAGTCGGCCTTGTTTCCGAGCCAGGCTGCTGTTGATCAGGCTCGCGCTCCGGCACTCGAGACTCTGGAGAAGCAGAATCCATCGTCATGGCGGTGTCTTTGTCCTCCGACTTGCGTTGTGTGTCGGCGCGTGGTGACCCCGTAGGTGTCTCGACAGAGTGGCTCGGCGAGGCACCGTTGAGGGAGGTTCGGCGTCGTTTGCGGGCAGAGGTGCCGTCGTCGTCGAAAGGGTTCGGTCGGGTGGAGCAAGGCTCAGAGGAGACCGCACGTTCTCTCGACTCTGATGGGGAGACCGCAGGCTGGTCCATCTGGAAAGAGCCCATGGGCACGAGAGATCGGATTGGGCGGAAGCTCCTGGGGCGACGCAGCTAGGCCCTCTCGAGAGCCCTGCGCTGGGGGCTGCAGTGATCTGATATGCCCGGCTTTAGCATAAGGCTTGTAGTGTTGACAGACAGCGACAGCAATGTCAGGGAAGACAGAATAGATGGGAGGGGGTGAAAGCAAGGACAACGATAGGATGGGATGCAATCAGGAACGAGGCTGTCAGTCTGCAACCAAGTTTCAGTATAATGTTGGATAATGTTGTAGGCTGGTGAGCTGATGTCCAAGCCTGCCAAAAGGGCAGGCAAGGCAAGACGAGGCTGAAGTGGAGCTCGGGAGTTGCTGGAGTTGGGATGGGGATGGGTATGTCTGGGATGACGATGGTTGTGTGATATCCCTCTGGTGGGGTCCAGTGTTCATCACTGGTCTTGGAGTCGGCAGGATGTTGTCAACGACGGGACAAGGACAAAGATGTGCAGGAATGGAGTAACGGTCTGAAAGGAGAATCTATGGTGAGTGTAGGTGTGTAGCTATGTAGGCGTAGGGGCAGGATAGTGTGTGGTGCTGTGGGCAAAGAAGTCGACCAGGCCTTGCAAAAGTCCAAGAAGCCTTGGAGCAAGCTGTTGACCTGGGATGTTTGTAGAGGTGATGCGCCGTCTACCCGCAGCCTGTCAGGGAAGGGTGCTTGGGGGGCTCCACTGGGCGCCTGTGTGATGTTGCTTGGGGGGTGGCCCGTCTTCACAGATGGCGGGGTAAGGGGAGGGGGCGTACCTAGCAAGATGGCCTACACTTTTGGGTGGGGTGATGTGCTGAAGTGCTGCCAGCTCGATTACCTAAGATTGTGAAGAGGGTCAGGACACACTGATGGTTGTCTGAGCACAGCCTGTGTCCTCTGCAAATGAGTCTGGTCTAGCAGATGTATTACACTGATGGGAACCGTCGAGATGCTGTTGTGCAAAGGTCCCTTGCTTTTCGAAAGGCACAAAGTAAGGGAGTGCTGAATAAACGCTGTGATTCTGGGGTGTGGGGACGTCGTTGGGTGTTGGGGTTCAGGAGGAGAATACGCAGGCAAGCACTGTCGCCTTCTGAAGAGTGGAGTTTGGGTTTACATAGGACAGGCTGCCAGGCAGTGCCAGCTAAACTTGTGACAAGCTCCCGGCCTAGCGGGAGGAGTCATTGGCTTGGCAGGCACCTTATCCCACTTGAAGTCATTTCCATATTTTATTTCCATCCAAACACATCTATCTTCCGACCTTGCCGTCGAAATCACAGCCTCTCATTCCGTCCAAGTTTCCGACGCTTCTTATGCTTGTACAAAATACGCCAGGACCAACCAAAGTCATTCGATAGTGACCCAACAGGCGGTCGCCGACTCTTCAAATCCATTACTGCCAGGCTCGCGATAACGATAATGACGTAGAGCACCGTCCCCCTGGCGGGGCATTGAGGAAGCACACATCAGAAAAATACGTCCCTCATAAACACACATGAAAATTCGCTATTCTTTGAGACCTGTAGATGCACGTGTCTCTATGTTCTCTCCTGTTTCAAAAATACCCGACCTTCATTGTGCTGAGACTAATATACCCACTCATTGCATAATTTGCGTTCCGCTAGTATTGATGGTCCCCGGGACGGTGCCCAGCCCGTGTCCAAGCTATCTGCATAGTAGATCCTGGCAGTAAAAGGCGCTTTGGTCCTAATGACCGGTTCACACCAGCAAGGTAAACGACGACTTGTCCCCTGCTGTTGATGTGGTGGTGTCGTACATGTTGTCTGGGAAGATCGGCCAGCTAGCCGCTAGACAGAGCAAGGAAGCTAGTCGATTCTTTTCGAGGAAAGTCGTCCAGCAAGCACTGCGTGGAACTTTAAGAGCAGACAGTCCTCTGTACTCAGCAGCCTTGTGGCCAGAAAGACGGGAGCATCCAGGCAGAGCACCAACTCACACAAGTCCGACACCGTAACGTATATGAATGTGATTCCCATCAAGCAGCCCATCGAATGGCAGGCCTACTGCCGGTCTGAGGGTGACAAAGAGTCAGACTGAGCTCCTCCCAGCATTCAAGGCAACCTATACATACCTTGCGATAGGCCAGACCAGGCTTGCCGTTCCGTTTTGAGATAGTACGTCGTTTACTTTGTGACTCCGATGGACGCTTGAGCACCAGGCTTTGGGCAAGTATCCACCGTCACTCCTACTCATAGTACACAGTAGAGGCTGAGAGGGGCGCCCGAGTGGGCAACTAACAGCTCAGGCTTGAAGTGGGCAAGGGTGCTGTTGACCTACTCTACGATTCCAGTCCTGAAGGACCCTAACCCTAGCGACGTTTCAATTTTTTGAGACGCTGTTGAGCAGGGCCTGGGCCGTAGAATCCCACACCTTGGTCGAGTCGTCTTCGAGCTGTTCTATCTCGTCGTACAAATCAGATCTACGAGAGTCTCATATCCACGGAAGGGCTTGCAGACTTCATCATGGAGAAGACCAAGACGGTATATCAACTGGAAACTCCTTTCTCCAAGGCTGAGTGGTGAGATGCCTCAGAAACAACCGCGACTGCTCATTGCAATATATCTGATCGAAGTACCAGGCCGAAAATCTCACAAGAAGACCAGGATGCTATTCTGGACCTTCTCTGCGAGTGCGTTCACCCATCCTTTTGAAAGGCATGCATGTTGTTGACGATCACCTGATAGCGTCCTGTCCCCCATCTCTCAACATCGGCAAGCCTATAAGGTGGCATCTAAAGGGAGGCGTAATAAGCGGAAGAGAAAGCGCGATCAGGAGTCTGAGACGCCATTTGACAGAGCAGTGCCGCCGCCACCGGCTGTTGCTGCTTCTGTGGAAGTTGGCCTGAGCACCATTACGCGGAATCTTCAGAGTCTCAACAGCTCCACCGCTGGCTTAGAGTCACAGGTCCAAAGTCCTTCATCACAACCAGATCCATACGCCGTCATCTTCATATCCCGATCAGGACATCCCTCAGCGTTCTTCAGCCACCTGCCTCAGATGGTCGCTATGGCTTCGAAGTTCTCTCAGCTCGCCGAGCCCGTACGCCTGGTCGGCTTCTCGAAGGCCTGCGAAGAAAGGCTCAGCGCTTGCATGGGTATACCGAGGGTCACGAGTGTGGCTCTCCGTGCCAGTGACACAGCCCAGGCGAGGGCATTAGTGGATTTTGTGCGGAAGACAGTACCACCTGTCGAGGCGCCCTGGCTGGATGAGGCCGGGAGAGGGAACTTCCTCGAGACGAAGATCAATGCTTTAGAGGTCCCAGTAGGGCAGAAGCGGTCGAAGAAGGGATGACGTCCGGATGGGTTCGACCGCTCCTCAATAAGAAATTCACGTTCAACTTTTTTTCTTTAAAAAAAAAAAAGACGTGGGCCTAGTCTTGTACACCATACTGACTACTCAGTCTACAATCTGGTGAGTATACGTCCCACTCTTCTCCTGTGCCTCTTGCTTTTCTGGTACTGATACTACCCAGAAATTGGCACGAGGCTAGCCGGCTGCTCACCACCATAGGTAGAAGATCGATGCAGGACCACCGTCTTGCTTGCGGCCTCTTCATTGGAGTCCACCTAATAATCTCCAGAGAGGGAAGGAATACATCAGCCACACTTATGAGGGGGCACCTGCCTCTGAATGTCTTGTCTTGGGATGCTCGCTCTTGCTCCTCAGAGCCCTGCTTTTCACACGATTGCTCCTTCCCGATGCCCATATCTCGTCTCTGCATCGCATCCTTCCTGCCCCATCATGTATCCTAGCACCAACCCAGCTCTTCGGAGTGTCAAATATCGTGAGGTGTGAATAATTGTCGTGATGCCCAATCCCCCTCCTCTATATAAGCCTGCATTTGACCTGCCCACTCAACAGCTTGCCAACTTTTGTTTCTACCAACACAGGTACCCAGCACCACCAGGGATCTATCCATCTCTGTTGGCAGGCCTGCAGGGCTCATCATCAGCCTGTCCCTGATCTGGATCCTGTCTCCCATCATCAAACACTATCAAGACACGATCATCTTGCCCTTGTTTCTCAGAGTCTTTGGAGTCTGGGCAGTCAAAGCCTGCTGCCTGTCCGCCCTGCTTTGAGTCCTGGTCTTCCACCCCTCACATCTGTCTTTGTTCATAACAACGCCATTGTTGTTGTGTCTCTGAGTAAGCTTGACTCCTTTCTTATTTCTCCTCTCGATCCATTACCCTCAGACTGCCTTCATCTCAGCCAGCAATCCTCATCACCCTGCGGGGTATGCAGGTACTGCCTTGATCACCATTTCCTTAGGTATCACAACAGCTATCAAGCTAACTAAGGCCTTCAGGGTTCCTCCACGGCCAAGCTTACTCCGACTGCCTTGACCATGGCTTTCAACGGTGGACGGGGCGACCTCGAGGCCGCCCGCCAATTCCTTCAAGACGTCCAGCGTGGCGCACTTCGCGACGACCGACAGCGCAGTGGCGGTGGTGGCCGCAGTGGCCGTGGTAGCGGCCGCAATGGCAATCGCGGCCCTCCCAACACTCCTGGATACTCCCCATACACTAATCCAGCTCCTACGTCTGGCGATCGTGGTGGTCGTGCTGGACCTGGTAATATATCTGGTAACTGGGGCCAGCGCCTCGCAACGGCCCTGCCTGACCAATACTCCCACAAGATCACCGGCAATGCTGCTCAGGGCAACCAGTCGGCTCCTATTGTTGACGTTGGTGATCCAATGATCGTGGACGACGTCCCACCCAGCCCCAAGCGTGGTCTCAGCGCGTCTCCCTGGGCTACAGCTTCTGATCGTCAGGGTGGTCTTACTAAGACCCAGAACCCCATGGCTCGCAACGGTGCTGCCGCCACCGTCACTCCCCGAAGCATTGTTGGTCCTGGTTCCACCGCCGCCGCCAACCAGCAGACTACCGCCAGTACCGCCCAGCCTTCTGCTGGCGGCGCTTCTTCAGGCAATGGAAACGGTCTCGAAGGCTCACGCTGGGCTAATAAGCCATTCAACCCAACCTTCGGTGTCGACACCGGTCCTTATGTGGACAATGACTGGATGTACACGTATACGATCGAGGACGGCGGCCGGCTTTTCAACCTAGCCGCAGACAACGCTCGTGCAGCTGGTGATTACCAGTCCGAGGCCCAGCTTCGCCAGGTAGCCAAGCTTTGTGAAAACGTGGTTCATGCTCGTGTCAATCTTCAGGACCACAATGCAGAGCTTCAAGCCCGTACCGCTGCCAACAAGGCCGCCAAGCAAGCCTGCAAGAGTTTTGACAAGTACAAGCTCAATTCTGGCAAGAACAATCCTAAGATAGCGGAAGCGTCTAGTTCTGTTCACAGCGCTTCTCAGTCTGCTGCCCAGGCTGATCGTCAGGTCATCGAGCTGGCCGCACCGGTGACTGCTCGTGTCGATGTGACTGACAAACGTGCTCAGGCTAGCAAATATGGCAAGTCCGCAGCTGCTCAAGTTCAACCCGGCCAAGTGCAGAACCGACCTGTCCAGCAATATTCCGAGGCTACTCAGGGCATGCGCAACAACGCCACTGGCCCTACTTCAGGTCCTGCTGCCAAGGGTGCCAACGCCGCGGTGCAGAAGGTCTCCGCCGAGCAATGGATCCGCGAGACCTTCTTCAACAAGCGAAAGTGAGCCACCGGGACAGTCTTGACAAGATATCAGACATTCATAGAGCACGAAAGAACAGACACGATACCGGGTTTAACACTCAACGAGGACAAATACAAAACTCGGACCGAAGAGTGTCCATCGTCTGTCGAATCGTCTCATGAATGTTGTCAATACGGACGCCGGAAGGGGAAGATTAGGCATGGCAATTTTGGGAGGGCGGAGGGATAAATTCTCGCCCCAGTACGCGAACAGCTCGTGAAAAGTAGTGACAGACGCGCGAACATTTCGGGGTTGGTTGCTGGTGGTCAACTGACCATATGGGTTGACATCAGAACGTCAATGTATCAACAACCTAGAATGTAGCAGCGAAATGGAGATTTCTTCTTCGGTAGACAGGGCTACTATTCTTCTATGGATTCGTGAAATATTGCCTTCACCCTGCGAACTTTGTATATGTCAAGCTGGACGTTTTTGATTTTTGTTGACCAATCACCTCTGGCTGCATCTATGTGGTTGCTCACAGCAAGTCACGGTCAAAATCACAACTCATCCGCGGGACTGACGTGCTTGTATTCCTCCTGAGCTATATTGCGGCCCCATGAGAGCAGCATCATCGTGCGTCTTTCCCTTCTCCGCGCTTGGGGCCCAAATTTTAGATCTGCTTCTGGCGCCGATTCCACTCAACGCACTCGTCTAGTCTCACGCCGGATCCACCAAAGCAGTCCAGCGCACTCCCGATGGTGAGGTCGACCTTGCCGCCGCTCAGCGTGCTGACCCGGTCCAAGTCGTCGAGGTTGCGGCCGCCGCCGGCATAGGTGACGGGTATGCTGCACCACTCTGACAGCTTTGTGACGAGCTCCTCGTCGACGCCGCGCTGGAGGCCCTCGTTGTCGGCAGCGTGGATGAGGAACTCGGAGCAGTAGGGCTCGAGCTGTTGTATAGAAGCTGCAGGAGAATTGTGAGCGTGAGCTACTCTGCTTGGCTTCTTGTGGGTTTGCTGCAAGAAGACGGAATGGATCGGGGAAAGATTTTTTAAATACCTTGGTTGACCTCCATGTCTGTGAGGGTCTGCCACTTGTTCATGGCCACGAACCACCTTGGCTCCTCGCCGTCCGCCTGCTGTCGGCGGCAGCTCAGGTCAATGACCAACTTGCTCCGGTCGCCCTGCAGCGCCGCAACGACCGAGTCCAGGCGTGTCTGGCTGAAGTGTGCCTCTGGAAAGAGGAAAGATGTTATGATGACCTACTGGTTTCCCAACTCCCCATCAATGCACAGCGTCAGCCCTCTTTCTCTTCATGACCTTCTCTTCTTCAATGACTTCATCAGGTCCCTTTTCTTTTTTTCCTTTTCCTCTCTTACTCTCCCTTTCCCCCGTTCACAGCAAGTAGCATTCATTGCCCCCCCCCCCCCACACACGTATCAGGTGAGATCGGTCCAAAAGCACGCAAATCCGCAAACATTTAATCATCATCATCATCATACCTTCTCAGCCCCAGCATCCACCCACTCGCTCGCATTCTGGTCCGTGATCCCGCCGCCGACCTGCAGCGCACCGGGCCACGCAGCCAGAGCCTCGCGCGCCGCCTCCGCGTTGCCGGGCCCGAGCATGATTACATGAGCGCCCCTGAGGTCGTTCTCACGGTACAGACGGGCAAAGTGCGCTGGCGGGTGCGGCGAGACGAAGTTAGTCTTGAGGGTCGAGGGCGTCTTCTCGTCCAGCGTGCCGCCCACAATCTGTTTTACCTGCCCCGCGTGGAGGTCTATACAGGGGCGGAAGAGCGTCATCCTGGGGGTGGAGTCTTGTGTATGAGAAATTAGAGGAGGGCGGTATGACAGTCTCTGTGTAGGCCTCTCTGGAGAGGAGGGGAAGACAGGAAAATGATATATAAAAAGATGCTGAAAGTCTTTCCGCATCCGGTTTGCCTTTGGGAGCAGTTCCCGCTCGATGTAGCGGCAAGTGGTGGGGCAGAATATAGTGCTATGTCTTAAAGCGACGGCCCCTGGGCCCCTACATATGAGGCACTGAGAGCCCTGAAAGTTGTAGTGGCGCTAGCGAGCCGAGTGCGGCCCGATGCGTAAACACAGCAAAGAGAGCAAAAAAAAAAACTTGGGCCATGCGGGTTTTGGAGACAGCAGTATTGAACTTTCAACCTACACACACAATAGCGTGAACGTACCTCTTTTCCTCCTCTTTTCCTTCTCTTTTTCACACACACACACCAAGCCGTCATGCCCTCAGCAGCCGTCCTCGGCAAGAGGAAGCGCAGAGAGGCGCAGAAAGTTGACGAGGAGACAGACGCGGCCGCGATCGAGGATGCGCAGGCCATCTTCAGGAAGCACTTCGAGGCGCAGTTCGCACCATTAGACGACGAGGACGTTGAGGAACAGGGCGCCGTGGGAAATAAGTCGGCTTTCAAGGCCAGGAAGGCTAGCAGGAACACAGAGGCTGAGGATGAGAATGGCGTAGAGGACATGCGGTCGGATTCTTCAGAGTCTGGCGGGGATTATGACGACGATGACGATGATGATAACGAGTGGGGAGGTCTGTCTGGAGAGGACGACAGCCAAGGTGCGTAACACAGAGAAATGCTCATCTTCGACTTGGAATCTAACAACAGTGACGTGCGGTGATATAGACAACGAAAGCGACAGCGCCCACGAGGAAGGCTCAGACGAACGAGAAGACTCGCAGGCAGACATGCACAAGGTCGAGGTGATCGACCACTCCAGACCGCTGGCGGTCTCAGCCCTCCACCCGTCCAACGCCATCATGTCCAAACGCGAGATGCGCGCCTTTCTCTCCTCCCGCCCACCAACCGACGACCTCACATCCAAGCCCAGAACAAAGCCAGGGGCCGAAGACGACGATCCGCAGAACGAAGACTCCAAGACCCTCCTCGCCAACGACCTCGCCCTGCAGCGGCTCATCTCCGAGTCGCATATCCTCTCCGCCTCCAACCCCTTCAACTCGGTTGGCTCTTCCGGCCCGGGCGGCGATGGCGGCAAGACCTTTACCCAGGGCCGCACTCGTGCCCTCACCACCGACCTGCGGCTGCAGAAGCTCGGCTCCAAGGAGAGCATCTTCACGCAGCGCAAGATGCCCATGGGTATGCGCAAGGGGATCAACGCGGCTAAGGACTCTCGTGAGGCCAAGAGGCGCCGTGAGGCCAAGGAGAACGGCATTATCCTGGAGAAGCCGATGGATAAGGACGGGAAGAAGAAGAAGGGGAGGTCCAAGGGGAGAGGGGGCCTGGCTGTCGATATGCCGGGCATGGGCAGATTCAGCGGTGGAGAGCTGAAGTTGAGCAAGAGGGAGGTGAGGGCCGTGGAGATGGAGGGCATGAAGCCCGACTCTGGCAGGAGGAGAAGGAGGCGGAGGTGATCCGAGGAATCATCACAGCTGCTCAACTGTCCCCGAGCAAACAGCCTTGCCGCCTAACTATACCCTATATCGTTTACGAGACTACTTCTCTGTTGGAACCGGTAACATTCCGGAAACACAAATTAGAATGCTTCTACACCACGCGACCAGATACAGGATGCGCCGGCATTGGGCTCCTTCGCATCGGCAACCATCGCAGGCTCACGGCCCGGGGGAGATCCACTGAAAGATCAGGACGGTGAGATCCAGGGGCGTACCCTCCGTCGAGACGTCCAGCTCTGCTGGGGAGATTCTAGCTCTCAACGCATAACGTACATCCTCCTTTTCAGCCTAAACATCGACGCGCCTGTACAGCATACAACGAGGTCTTAGCTCGATCATAACTTGAGATCATCTCGCAATCTTGAGGATTCTATAGCCGATCGGCACTCTAATCCGTCCAGATTGAGTATACCAAAGCAAAAAGATCAGGGCGAAAGTAGTTCTTCTTTTCATTCTTGACCCTTCTTCCTGGCTACAAATGGATATCAAATTTGAAAGATCTCCCAAAATAGATCAGAGAACAGCATACAATTGCCCTGCTCAGACGATGGGAAAGAACGCGCGAAGGATTCCTCATCCTCTTCAGCCCACTTTCTCACAGTCCCAGTCACTCCGCTTATCCACCACCATCTTCATATAGAAAAGAAGGCCCTCGATCAGCATTTCGTTCTCTCTCATCATAGTCTTGCCCCATCCCCTCATGACAGGTGCGCAAGTGGGCTAGCTGATCTGGCGTCCTGCACCCTCAGCCTGATCTGTAACGTCAAGGTTCCCTCTGCATTGCGTTGCAGCACATGGAGTACGGCAAACCGGTAGGATCGACGCGATTCTCTCCATTCACCATCGCCGTCTGAGAGATCTAGAATCAAATCTAGACATAAGGATGCAAACTGTCTGCCTAAGTAAGACGCAGCCTCGATTCTCCATCCGCATTGATTATGGAAAAGTAATCTAGACTCTCTAAGGCTATGTATGTGCTTGCCTAAACCTGCGTGAAGTAAGCAGGGACCATCGTCTAGAGTGTTCATTGGCGGCGGTTACTCACCATAAATAAAGGCTCATTCTACAATATAGATATGTATAGCAACACTTTGCAAAGCCGTAAGATGAAATGACTACACACACACATATATATATATAGTTAGTATAGAACAAACAAGATGATTACTGTACATGACCCAAGGCCAAGAGGGGGAAAAAATGGCCCGCGCCCAACTGACCCTTAAAAAAAAAAAAAATTCCTAAAAGAATGGATGGCACCTCGCCATGCCCATCTCTCTTGCCCGGTGGTGATCCTAACCATTCCCTCTCCCCATCAGAGCTGACTGTATTTTTATACTCTGGCTTTCCTGAGAGCCGCCGCGGTTGCCGGGTGGACGTGTCATCGTCATGTTATATCATGTCATCATGGTAGTGTACTTGCTCCGGCGACCTTGACGGGCCGGCCGAGATGATGGGTCGGTCGGGTCATTTTTGCCCTGGCGTGCGGTGGGCTAGGTCTGTCCAAGTCTATTTCGGGTCAAAATTTCGTTGCGGAGGAGGCCTTAGGAAAGCAAGTGACTACTGCCGTCGATGAACCCCATGGATGGATCGCGACGGTCAGTACTATGGAAGAGCAATGAAAGAGCACCGGACTGTGTGGTTATCTCGGACAGCAGTCTTCGCAGCTAGTAATCTTTGTTGCTGGTGCCAAGTCTGCAAGGCCAGGCCCGCCAGCAGCAGCAATATCAATGGGTCACGGATGAAAAGAGACAGCCATAACTAAAGACCATGGGAACAAGACTTGTTGTTCAAGATAGTAAGAATTTATTGTGTTTTTCAATGTATCAACAGTTACCACGTCCTCGAGTAGAACGTCTAGGCTGTTATAGTTGGTTGTAATACACGGGCGCATACAGGACGCTGCCCTCGACTTCCTCCTCTCAACACGCATATCCAAGTTCCGCGTCTGCTGCTTCTCACGAGCCAAGAGAGATCCGTTGATGAAAAGTTCAACATGGTAATCTTCTGCCTCACAACAGAGTCTGTGACCGCCATTTCATCTCTCCGTCCGTCCTAATCAATACAGCAGGATATATACAGCAACGCAGCCCGTCTCTCTGCTTTCTTTTCCAATATGCAAAGATATTGCGGCGAGACACCCCAGGTCGGGCATACTGACGTTTGCTCGACCGTAGTCGCATTTCACGTCTAATGTGCTTTTACTCTCCCTCCACAAGTACCACAAGGTGCCTCGGAAGTATCCACCGTACATCGCTCTCCTCCCACCTGAAATAAAAAAAAATAAAACAAAAAGTAAAACACCAAACGATCATGAGGGATATGAACCGAATGAGCGGCAAGAAAAGTCCGCATGAAGAAAAGAAAAAACGCCCACCCCCAGGCATCCATATCTGTCCAAGGAAGCCTGTCGTCCATCCAGTTTGGGAAAATAACAAGCAGCCCCGCAAAGACCCATTTCCCCTCACATAAGAATCGTGAAGAACAATAACCAGATACCCAAAATAAATGTACAATGCCGTGAAATATTTTTCTCGAAAACGTGCGCTGTCTGTCTTGCGAAGCGTTATTACATCATGACGGCGGTGTTCATGTTTTGAGGCGTGCTGATGGTCATGGGCAGGCTCAGCGTCTGCATGCTGTTAAAGTTGGACTGCGAGGCCATGGAGTTGCCGGAGCCCATGCTGCCGGTCGAGGTCGGGGGCGTGCTGTGTTGCGCAACCGAGCTCAGCGAGGTCGTGACATAACCGCCCTCGGAGTTAGGGGGAGGCATCTCCCAGGGAACCGACGTGGTCCTCGCCGGAGAAGTCCTCCTCATCCTCGCCGGACAGGTTCAATCCGTCGACACCATCGCCGCGGTCGTGAGTCCGCTTGTGCCTGGACATAATCTTGTTAGCCCCTGTTGTCGGTCTGGCTTGTGCGCTGACATTGTCTTGGGCGTTTGTAGCTGTGCTGTGACTCTTGTGGTGTGTGTGTGTGTATGTGTGACGGCTGGCGGGTTTTCTCTCCCTCTTTCTTCTCTCGTCTCTCGATCGATGTACATGCCACACACACAACAGGAGTTTTCTGATCTGCTAGAATCGCACCAAGACAAGAGAAAAGAACAAAAGAAAGTGCAAGACTAGGAAAGATGGGGCATACTGTGCTAGGTTGTCTGATCTGGAGAATGCCTTGCTACAATAAGGGCAGATGTAGGGTCTTTCTTGTGTATGTGTTCTCACGTGTCTGGAAAAGTTTGTTTAAGTCAGATACCCTGTAAAGGTAATCTCCCGTGTTGACGACATGTAAAATTGAAAATCCGGTCTTACCGCTTGAGGTGCTCGAGACGCTTGAAGAGGCGGCCACAGGTGGGGATGGGGCAGGAGTGAGACTTTTGAGGGTAAGGGCCGAGCTCCATGACGGTGGCCGAGCGAGCCCGGCGCATCACGCCGTTGGGTCCCTGCATCATCCTCCTCTCTTCCATGTGAGGGTTGATAATGTCCTCGTGCGGCATCTGGGAGTAGTCCTGCTGCAGCGACATGGGGTTCAGGGCGGGGCTGCCCTCGACGGTGGACAGGGGGAGTGCCGTGGCGCGAGAGGTCGTGCATCTGCTGCTGCTGCTGGCCCGACATGGGCATGCCCGAGTTGCTGTAGGTCAGTCCTGGCGGGGAGTTGCCAAGCGACTCGTCACCCTCGGCGACGGGGCCGACAGAGGCGGACACGGACCGTCTGAGATCGGACGGCCTGTGGGGAGCCTGAGTGGCGGCGGCAGCAGCGATGGCCGACATTCCA
Source organism: Aurifilum marmelostoma (assembly GCA_027559495.1). Classification (NCBI taxonomy): domain Eukaryota; kingdom Fungi; phylum Ascomycota; class Sordariomycetes; order Diaporthales; family Cryphonectriaceae; genus Aurifilum; species Aurifilum marmelostoma. Next base: position 1,140,443 of record JAMXSV010000007.1, on the reverse strand, counting down.
GGGGGGATGGATGAGCGCCGCCTCCTCTGCTTGTAGGTGGGCGAACCTTCAATGACAGAGTAGACGTTGTTGGCTCCGTACGCGCGGGAGAATTGAGGTCCGGCGAGGTTGGAGGGAGGCAGCTGGATCATGCCGTTCAGACCGTTGACACCGTTCATGTGGTCGGGGATGGCAGTGTACAGGCCGGTCTCCTCGTTGGCGATGTAGGCAGGCTCGGCAGCGATGCCCAGGGCCTGCTGCGGCGGCGTGATGGGCTCGAACGAGATGCCCCGGTTGCTGTAGTCCTCGTACTGCGAAGAGACAAAGGACGGCGCAGGAGAGTACTCCAGGCCGTAGGCAGGCATGGATGCGTGTCTCTGGTGGCCCTGCTGTATTGGCACGCCGTTCTGGTTGTACTGGACGCGGTTGTAGTCAGGCTCCCGCTTGACCATGTTCTGGGACATCTGAGGGGCCATGGTCATGGCGCCGTAGGGAACCATGGCGTCCATGCCGTCGGCCAAAGGGGCCATCGTCTGGGGGATCATCTGAGGGGGCGGCATCGAGTCGACGGCGCGCATGACGGGCGACGTGGACTGCGAGGCCGGGAAGGACTGCTGGGCGGAGAAGGACGAGGAGTTGGCCTGCTGGGCCTTGGTGAGCTGCTCGTACAGCGACTGCGACGAGTCGTACTGGAACGACAGGGCAGGCTCGCTGACGGCGACGGTGGTGGCCTCCTGGCCCATCTTTTCCCTCTTCAGGTCCCTCTCGAGGGCGTCGAGGAACAGGCGGTCGTGTGGCACGCTGTACCAGTAAAAGACCTTCTGCTTCTTCTGGGTGCGGATGCAGTTGTTCTTGTACAGGAAATCCAGAAAGGGGCTCTTGGGCTCCTCGAGCGAGGCATCAGTGCCCGACTTGAGGTTGCGCAGGTCCGAGAAGATACCCTCCTCGAACTTCTTGGAGTTCTTGACGGGGCGGCCAAAGGCCTGGAAGCGGAACGACAGGCATCGTACGATGTCGGTTCCCGAGACGTGAAAGAGGTTGTTCCACAGGACACAGGAAACATATTCGCCAGTGGGCAACAGGAACCTGCGGATGTACTGATCTGGCTGCCAATCGACGGGAGCGGAAATGAGGAAGTATTTCACTTTAAGCGCACGCACACACACACGTTCAACGTTAGTAAGTCGCACACTAGCCGAGCAGGTAATGGGTAACGGGGACAAGGGAGAAAGGGGAGGACGTACGATTATCAACTTGTTGCAGAGCAACCTGTGCATCATGTGGTAGCGCCTGCTGAGCCTCTGTGCTCAGCATGAAGGTCTCTGGTTTTTGTGGTGCAGCCATGGTGCCGCCTGGTTGTTGATACATAATAGTGGGCAGACACTTTTTTCCAAGAAAAGGGGAGAGAGCGGGAGCTTTCGTGCTCGGTCACTCCAGTGTCCCGTCCGCGACAAGTATAGTAGTATTGATCCGGTGGTCGCAATCCCAAGCAAGAACCGCGCTGTTGAGGAGCAGGAATGGCAAAGGTGCAGCGCAATTGACAGTCGAAGTCGAGACGGCACCGAGAGCGTTGCTGGGAGAGTTGGCTGATTGAAGCACTCTTGAACAAAAGATAAAGGAAATGTCGACGTGAGGATCGTCGTATACTGGGAGGGTTGCAGGTGGTGCAATGGATGGAATTCTGACGATCGTCAAGAGCGTCGAATTTGTCTGTCGCAGCCAGGCGGACGGAGGAGTTGTGGGTGATGAGGAAGAGGAGGAGGAGTAGGAGTGATGAGGGTGATGATTGGCGATGCGATCGATAGTCGAGTCCAGCCCGGATGGGGGGGAAAGAGGGGGGGGGGGATTCAGTAGGAATAAATTGCAGAAACAGCGCACAGCGAGGCCCAGCGTAATTGCGTCTAGCGAATTAGCGGAATGGGCGTGCACTGGCCGACACCGTCAAGGCACGGTCAATAGCGCGGGAATGAAAAAGATAGGGGGTTGGGATCGGAGAATGTGTGGAGACCACTCTCCGAGTCTTGAAGCCACCGAGCGCTCAGGTGCAGCTGACAAGAGAGGCTGCTGACTCCCGTGAGACCCGCAGGAACAGGATGGTACAGCAGACAACTGAATGCTGCTGCTTGCTGATGATGATATGACCCTGACTCTATCGTAGCCGTCGCCGTCGTCTTCGTCCTTTGCCTCTCTGGTGCAAGCCAAAGAACAGCTGAACGAGTTTGTCGTGTCGAGTCGAGATTAGGATTTGTCTGTCGAGACGAGTTTGGCACAGCCTGGCAAGTGGCAGGACCCCTACAATAGATGTAGAGATTCCCAAGAAGCAAGAAGAAAAGAAGAAAAAAAGTAGGGTTCTGAATCAATCAAGTAGCCGGACGAATAGTACCGACTGGGGTGGTGTTGAGTAGAGAAGAATGATGTGTCCCAGGGATTCGCTCGCAACACACAACGATGTGATGTGTTGTTGATCGAGGTAGGCTGCTGGGGCGAAGAGAGAGAGAGAGAGGGGAAGAAAAGGTTGTCGGAAAGTCAAAATAATAGACGGGGCCGATGATGCTAGGTCGTGGAGATATCGAGGCTCGTCTCTTCTTTCTCTCTTTTACGGAACACACGCACGCACACACACCAAAGAATAAAAAAAGGTAGGACTGATACCGCTGGTCCGGAATTGACGACGGGCCTCCTGAGACACGAAGGAAGGGATAAAGAAAGAGGGAGGAAGAGGAAAGTCTTGAACATCAAGAAATTTCCAAAGAGGTCTTGGAAGCGCAGGAGGGGGCGGGCAGGAAGGGAATAAAAGAGGGATGTCCTGGGGGTTTAAGGAAATTTGTGCCTGTGCTGCTCCAAATGGTCTAGCACAGTCCGACCTGGATGTACCTGTCCAGGTACCTGGGCGCTCAGAACAAGAAGGGGAGGGACGAGAGGAACAAGCACGCACGACAAGAATGTGTGTGGGCTAGGGTGACAGGGATGTCCACCGTGAACGAGCCAGGGCCCAGCTGTACATGACTGGCTGCGAGAAGCCAGGGCACGCCCGGGGGGGGGGGGACGTTGGACGGGCGGGACCACAGAGCACAGGACAGGTCCAGGAGGGTGGGTGGGTAGACATGGGGGTAGGGGACCATGGGCAGAGCCAGCGGCAGCACAAGAGCCAGGGTACAAGCGTGGATGGGCGCCGTTGGTCAAGGTCAGCAAGAGCGAGGGTACCAGGAGGAGAAGGAGCAGGAGGAGGAAGGCGAGGGAGGAGCAGCAACCACCACCACAACCACCACTACTCCCGCTAGCAGGACCACCACCACACCTTAGCAGGAAGAGGGGGGGGGGAAAGAGAGACAAGAGAAAGAGAGAAAGGAAGAGAAAGAGGAAGAGTTAGGAAGGGTGAGATTGAGGACACACCCAGATCCTTCGTTACTGCTCGTCAGCAGGCCAAGGCCAAGTTTAGCTAAGCCGGCTTGATCTTCTGGTCTGGCTGTGTTGTGTATAGTAAGTATACAGCAGGCTGCTGCGGGTGGGCCTTTTTTTTTCCCCTTTTTTTTCCTTCTTCTCCTTCTACCTCTTTTTGCGGATCGGTTGACATGACGACGAGCGCACGGGGTTGCGCAATTCCCGCTGACCACGGATGCCGTTGGCGGTGAGCACAGGGCAAGACAGAGAGAAGCTGATGTGGCTTGCGCACAGGTACTCTATTCAATTTGTCTACATATTACCATGTAATATTGTATAGTACGGTGGCCCCACAGGATATGCGAGCACCGCACACAGGAAGAACAGAGACAAGAGACAGACACGAGCACTACCATCCGGGACATACAGGCAAGGCAATCTGGCAGAGCCATGGATGTGCCAAATCGTATCCCATCAAGGCATCTGGGGCCGGTCCTCTGGGTACTTTCTGGGGGCAGAGCCAAGGTGTCAAATCATCTCGTAATCCACACAACAGGCCTTCAAGCGAGCGAAGTCCCGGAGAATTGACCTCGTGGCTACCTTCCGGCCGTCGGTAATGAAGATTATCGGCCGGTATGGAGTGCGGTGCAGCAGTGCAGCAAGGCCTTGTTGAGAACTGACAGCAGATGGTGCTGGAGAATTGCTTGGAAATAACCATCGTTAGGGAAGGGGGGGCGTCCTTGCTTGAGATCCTGTGACTTCAAGGCCCGCCACCCATCCGAGATGTTCAGTTCAGTCCACACATTTTGTAAATACTGTGCATACTTGCTAGGGTGCTTAACTCGCCCCAGCCCTGCCTAGATTCTCTCTCCTCCCCCTGTGCTCGCTCGGAAACAGCAACAACTAGACGTAAGCAATGGCGGAATCATTTGCATTTGTTTGTCGCATCTTGCTCGTCTTCTCAAATTTCAACGTCACAGCAGAGGGATCTGACCTGCCAGAACCCCCCTGTTCAGCAGAGATTTGGGTCTGTCACTCGGCGCAAAAGTCAGGGGTGGGGCTTGAGGAGGCGGGGGGTCTTGATGTTCCTCGCACTGGGGGCACACAAGCATACGGCCCCCGTATCTGATCCCTCCCCCCGTCCCCTGCGAGAAATATGCGAAGCGAGGTGGGCGGAGATGGAGGTACCTAGTATTCCTGTTCATCCCTCTCAACAAGTTGAAAGCCACAAAGTGGAAACCGAACAGGAAGGGGGCGTCGGCTGCACTCCGCAAGGGGAAATCTCCTCGTTCCAAAACATCAACAGGCTAGTCGTATTGGGTTGTGAAGAGAGAGGTATAGAGAAAGATATTGTGCAGTACACGGTCTCTAGCAAAATCGCCTAGGGACTGGTGGCGAAGATCCCGTGCCTTCGGCAACTGCGCTTTGACAATGCGCATATCTGGGGGCATGGTGGCTGATTCTAACCCATCCAGTACCTCCAACCCGTGGACAAGTTGAATAAGCCCCGTATACACACACGCGCGCACAAATGCACACCCACTAGGAGACAGGAAGCTAGTAGGGCGACTCGGAGATGCCAGTGTCACGGTGTGGCCAATGTCCAAAGTCCTCCGGGTCACGCTGCGCGCTAGATGATGTTCCTGGGGGTCATGATTGTCAAAGAAGCTTAGATAGGGAGGATTGATGGTAGCCAGAGGCTTGGAGCTCTCGGGCTGCGGGGAGGCAAGGAGACGGGGGGCGCGGCGCATAGGACAAAGGCAGGGACAGCATCTCCTCCCCCCGCCCCTCTCCCTGAGCTCCCTGTATCCACGTTAGGCTACTCTAAAATTTCATCAACAACGCACACGCCCATGCAGTCCAGAATGGGCGGCTGTTTTACGCATGATGATACAATGGGCGGTGCCACTCAGGCACGAGGGTTCCGCCCAGAGGGACCCATCCGGCGGAGGGTAGTGGATCTAGTAATCTTCACCAGAACGGCGCGTCCTTGCTGTCTTCTTTCAGCTCTTGTCTTGGTAATGGAGAGCCTCTTGCGGCCGATTCCATCATAGTAGCAGGCCACAAAGCTTACCAGGGAGAGCAGAAACACTTTCTTGTCCGGCGTCGAAGAGACTGTTCTCGGTCCACATCCTCTCGCTTTGCCCGGTTCGGTGAGACTGCTCTGATTGGGTGTGTTTCTTGCCCTTTCACGACGTGCAGCTCGACATTTTGTGGGCGGATGCTGCTTGACAAAGCACTAGCAAGCGATATCTCTCGCAGCGCGGGTCGCGGTCTGTGGCTGGCCTCCATAAGCGTCAGAACGTTACTTAAAAAGAAAAAGGTGCCCTCTTACGGCCAAGAGATGCGACCCTGCTGGCGCTGATGCGGGCCTGGGAGAATGGCCTCCTTACGTTGCCATGGATAAGGCAGCACTGTAGACGCCCAACGCGCAGTGGCATAGATACACAACAATGGAATCATGCTCGTTTGCCCGTATAGGTCTCATGATGCCCCTTTGGTGTGGGCATGAAGCAGTCTTTTGCTCGACCCTCACCGATTTGACCTCTTTCCTTTTTTCTTCTTGTTGGCCCCTCCTTTCTCCGGCCAAGTCGTCTGTCCCTCGTTGTTGGTTCATGCAGCTGTCCGTAACCGCCAGGCAATCCTGGGGTTCGTAGTGGCTCGTCGTAGCGCGCTTGGCTTCACAGCTTATGCCTAGGACCCTGTCCAGGCTAACGACTGCTTTGATAGGACAAGGTCTTTCTTCTCTCTCTTTTCCCCTCTCTGCCTCCTACCCATTCGTTGACTATCTGATCCGTTGCCAAGGCGGGCATGACGGGGATGGAAGAAGGGACCTAAAGGAGGACCAGAGGTGGACACGGCGCATCTGGAAGTAATTGAAAACTTGTACTATAGTAAAAGGTTATAAGCTTCAATCTAGGTTGGAGAGATCATCACAGATGGACAGAGCCTCATCGATCAGCGTCATGTAGTCTTAGTAGACAGCCTAAACCTGTCCATCGCCACTGCCTACTATTGCTGTGTAAGTACAGTGAGGCACGACGTCATGTCTCGCTGCCCCCTTCCCTCTATCCTCTCTATGTCTCCTGCAAGGAAGGTGCAAACCTATTCTCTCCTTTGGTTTTTTTTTTGGGTTTTGTTTTTCTTTTCTCGAAGAAAAAAATCTTCCTCGGACTGGCCAAACGACAACATTCGGCATAGCGAGCCCCCCCCCCCTCCGTCAAGGCCCTCTTCTCTCTCTCAACAGACCCACTCGTGGCGGTATATCAACTACGTCAAATTTCCGGCTATGAATCGTCTACCATGGTACAATCATGGACCCTTTGCTTCAATGCTCAATTGGAGTGATGTGGAGTGAGCAATGATCAATCATTCCTCCGATCGCCGATTCGGATTGGAGGGCAATCAGGTACAAGAGAGATACATCTGATCTGGGTCCGGATAGGCTGGAGGGGGAGGGCCAAATCGGAGCGTGCCTGGCCTGTTCCGCGAGGCCCAGCCCTCTCTCTGTTATTCTATTTTCCTTTCCTGGTCGTCGTCCCCTCTTCTCCAGTCACGCACACCACAAAGCGCAGGTCCTGGACCCACCCTTCGTGAGTAACTTATCCCGAGAAAGGATCGTGGGTGTGATATCTGAGGCCGAGCCTGCAGCGACCCACCAGGCGCTCTTTTTTTGTTGTATTGCGGCAGACGCGTTTCAGAATCAACAGGGGTTGAGCCTGAACCTGCTCTTCCTTTTGCCCTCCGCCCCCCCTGTCACCGGCCTTGTCTCTCGCTGGGCGGTAGGATCCACTCGCCTCTTCCAGAACGATTTGATACGAGCTCTCGGGCCATCTCCCGTGGGTTGTTCTTCTGGTCCTCCTCTCGCCTGGCCCACCGACCCTGGCAGCGACCATGTCGACTGTGCGTGCGTCTGCTTTGCTCCTCAATCCCTTAGGGAGGAGAGACTTGGCGCAGGACAGAGGGCAGGGTGACGTTAAGGTGGCCTGACGTATTGGCCGCTGTGTCGTTCAGCAAAAAGAGAAGAACAAAAAAACCCAGCTCTGCAGATCTCTGCATACCGTCTCTCTCTCTTGGGGGGGGAACGCTTGGCGGACACTGGCACAGCGAATCCCAGGCCAGTGCTGTCTGGGCGTCTCTCCCCACCAGGCTGCGCGCACCAAGTCCTGCGCGCCTTTCTGCATGAAACGAGTCCTCACTCGCTCACGGAAACCAAGTAAGTCACCCACAGTGAGAGTGAGGGTCTCGATCATTACCACAGAGGACCCAAGTGGGGCCCGCTACCATATTTTCGAGTACTCATGAGTATACTGACTAATGAACTAAGGCATTGACTTTCCCAAGAAGCCGAGGATAATGTGTACTATGCTACCATGGACTGAACAGGAGGCGGTGGTGTTGTCCTACATTACATTACCCCTTCACGGCGAGAGGAGTGTTCCCCTTCAGCCATCCCTTACTGTAAATACTGAGCTGTACTACAAAGATGAGAATCTCAGCTCTCTGGGGGCGTATTATTGTGCTACTGTGATGGGCGGATAGACCCATCTAAGGCAGCATGTCATGCGTCGCCTCCTCCTGCGATGGGGTACTGGAGCGGTGCCACGAACCAAGCTTCCGAGTGAAGCTTCAGAATGCGGCCAGCAACCAAGATCAACATCAAAGATACGAACTACTTAGGCACAATGCTCTGTCCCTACGGCTAGAACCTCAGCGGCATCCTTGACCTTAGAGTCGCATCTGAGGCTGGAAGCAGTATGACGTCCGAACGACTTGCGCAGATCTCTTTTTTTGAGATCAGGCGGCAGGCTTGCCCAGCCTTCGCGGAGCCAACAGCGGGCAGTACTATGCACGCTATGGTAGTCGCCCGCGCTGTTTTCAGGTGCACCTTGAGCCGAAAGCGATAGCAGAACAGGGTCAAACATATGCAGGCTGCATGCGAGGGGCGTGGTGTGCGTGTGGGGCATGGAGGACTGAAAAGAGCAGGTCTACTGTTTGATCGACGGCTTGCCGAGCATAAAGCCGATCTCTGCGTGACTTGAAACTTGACGCGCTATGCAAGGGCAGCTCGACAAAAAGTTGGAGATGGCGACGGGTAGGTTTACCAAAGTAGGACCATGGCGATGACATCTTGGCCCGCATAAGGCCTCCTGGCAAACAACCTCCATGTACGTCTAGGGAGAGGGTTGCATGATCACCCTGCTGCCCTTGGGTCACAAGGTTGAGATGGCATGGCATCGTTCTACGGTCCTCGTACGCTAACTAACAAACTACGTCGAATCTCGCGATGGTTACATGAAGTCTTGCGCAGGAAGGCATCACGTCTCAGTTCCTGCATGCCCGTCGATATCACCTACCAAATGTTTCTAGCCCCTATGGTTGTACATGATGGCATAGCAGGTGTATCCCACGGACTGATTTGCCTTCCCCGCACCCCTAATCCTTTCTTGTGGCTCAGTCACCTTGACAAGCACGCGGCACGCCTGGCTACTACTACTCACACACTCACACCCGCGCGCGTGTGCCACGGTTGCAGAAGCTACACAAGCAACATGTTTCACACGTTCTTTGGCCTGGACGAACGAGCCCGTCTGGTTGGAGTTTGCTATTCTGGGGTGGAAGGGAGGGAAGCGCCCACCCAGGCCGGTGGACTGAAGAACGAGGATGAGGAGACCTGACTGGGACAAGTAGTCCATCACGCCGGCGAATAGTCGACCTGGACAACAGCACAGTCAGGGGAAGACCTTCCGAGGACCCAGTGAAGCTATCTTCCCCCCTCCTCCTCTGCTTTGCAGGAGGGCAACGAGGTCGGTGCAACACACACACACAGAGAGAGAGAGAGAGGAACAGGGAACTACCGTCCATGGAGTCAAGGCAACGCACGCCAAATTCTGAAGCACTAGCTCCCGTGCCTGACTGAGCATAAACGACGACCTTCGAAACAAGACACCGGCCGAATCATAGCGTGGGTGTGGACGTGGGCTAGTGAGAGAGAGAGAGAGACAGAAACCCCCCTGGCTGGCTTGGTCCCCCAGAAAGCTTGCCGGCGTGACGCTCGCCAATCTCGACGTCGTCCTTCCCTCTGGCCCCTTGCAGGTTTTAATTTCCCTTGCCCGCCAGCCCCCAAGGGATCCATTCCCAGAGTTACTCTGAGAGAGGGGGAGGGGATGGTAGGAATAGAGCCTAACGCTCACTAGTAGTGAGTAGCAAGCATAGACAGGTTGTTTCTCCAGCGTCCTTGTTTCGTCTTTCCGCTTGCACATTCTCGTCCTCGTCGTCGTCTTTCCCTGCCCACTTAACAGCCGACCAACTAACCAACCAGCGCCAGGCTCCCTGCTGTCCGGCTCGTCATGGTGCTGAAACTTGACGGGCTGGCGAATCCAGTCCCTTGCCGTCGACGGTTGAGCCAGCAACGGTTCCTCCCACTGCAACCACGGAGGACCACCCCAACCTCAGGATATTTCTCCCGCAGGGCTCCACCCTCTGCCAGTCTTTATTCTACCATAGGACAGCACAGGTGACCTTGACTAATGCTGCCCAGCAGAGGCGGTTTCAACAGGGAAAGCTTAATCTTTTCCGACTAGCCTGCCCCATAGGCCCCAACTGGGGAGAGGAGGCCCTTCAAGTCAATGACACACTCTCATTCTACCATGTCACTACACAGTTATATGTACCAAGATTAATAATAGTATTGGGCGCTGGGGTGCATGTAAAGGACAGTATGCCGAGGCATGTCTCAGGCAAGAAAGCTACTGTTATAGTACTGTGCTCAGTACTGTGCATGCAGCCCATTGGGCCTCGCTAGATCAATCCCTCCCCCGGTGTCCCTCTTTTCCCTCTTTTTCTCCGCCTGGGTGTCCCCACGTTCAACATCAAAGCGCTTGCAGCTGCACCTGCACCTGCACCTGCACCTGCATTTACCTGCTGGGTCATTGAGACAAGAATAGCATCACCTGTCTTCAACCTGTACTTTGGTCAATGGCAACACTCCATCGCTCGGCTGCCGCGGGAATCTGTGAGCATATCAGGATCAAGCACTGCAAGATCTCCGATAGGGTTGTCGATGGACCATTCATCCCCCCCCCCCCTCTCTCTCTCTTTTTTTTTTCTTTCTTTCTTATCTCGCTCTCTCAGCGGCAGCCACACGCACCCAATTGAAAGAGTCTTATCCGCTTCAGGCTTATGTCGGTCTCGGACTCATGCCACACCTGGCTGTCGTGGCTTCGCTTGTTCCCCCCTTTTTGGTTCGAGGCGCCGGTCAGCAGCCGCGTCCAGCCAGCCTTGGAACGGGCATACCAGGCAGACCCAAAGGGGGGGAGGGGAGGGCTTCCCCAATCACGGTGCTTGTCGACAAGATGTCGAAACAAGAAACCAATGGCACGGCTGACTGTAACGCTCCTCGTCTACGAGTCACGAAACATCACACTAGAACGCAAGGCTTGCTGATAAGTAGAAGGAGAGAAACATCCACGCGTATTCTTACCCTCATGTTTGAGATGGATCCAGGGACCCCGAGCCGGATTCCCGGGAAACGTCTCGCCTGCGGACGCCTCACCCGGTGATACGAGAAGGAGAACATCATCGTCACCGTCATCAATCACACATTCTGCTACTGCTGCTGCTGCTATCCCCAGAAAGAGGTTGGGTTGCTTCCCATGCGGGTTCTTCCCACCGACTTCTGAAACGCAAGGGCTAGGATACATCGATCTGGTATCAAAGTCTCTTGAAACAATGACATCCACCTCGCCCAGACTTTTGCCAGACTTTTGAGCAAGCCACATTGTATGTGAAAAGGTTCTAGGCCCGGGGCCTACGGCGAATTACAGACGCCATGGTCGCCATGGGGGAGTACCATTTTCCTGCCCGCTTGAGCATCCGAGCGCATGCAGCCTCCTATTGGTGTTCCTGAATCCTGCATGAACTGGACACCGACCCCCTCCCCCCCCCCCAGTCCGCCGCCTACCAAACAGCGGGGGAGAACGGGGGAGACGAGAATCCTTCAAGTCCAGGCTCGTGTTATGCTACACCCATTTGCCTGCTACTGCTACTGCTACTTAACGAATACCACTTTGTCCGAGGGACAGTTTCTCCGTATGCACAGTCGGGCACGTGGGTCACTCCACTGATATCTTATCAAAAAGTCTCAGTTACCGGTATTGCCGCCATATGAGAAGTCCCTCCCATCTCTCACTCGCCTCTCACCTAGATACCCGCCGCTGTGGATGTGCACGACTGACCTGCAAACTTCAGATGAAATCCACGCCAGACAGAGAAAAGGGAGGGTCTCTTTTCCAAGTCGGAAGACCTCCTGCAGCAGTATAAAGTATTCCAAAAAAAAAAAAAAAAAAAAAGACATATTACGGCATCAAGATAAAGCACCGGTGGGGAGGGGTGCGAAGATTCCCCCACCCTGTCAGGTATATGAAACACCAGGAGTCAACCTCGCAACCTTTGTTCGCGCGACTTCCCACTACGACGCCACCTTTGCGAGGGGGTCCTCCTCCTCCTCCTCCTCCTGCTCCAGCAAGGCCTTCCAGGTCACTCTGCCGATACCCCTGCGCAGAAGCAGCCTCGACGCCGCCCACGTCTTCTCTCACGTGGGCTGGGTATCAGACGGTGGCGTCTCCAGGCACGCCGACTGGCATCATCCTGCCAAAGCACATCCCTTCCCCGAAGAAGAAAGAACTCCCCGAGGTGATGATCACCATGGCAGGACGTCGCTGTTTTCTTTGAGGTCTCCACAAGAACGTCCACTCCTCGACCTCGCCCCGAGAGCCGATGTTGACGAGCGCGCCTGCCAAGGGGCTCGACAGCTCTCCGATCTTTCTCTGCTGATCAGCTTACCTGTCTCTTTGCTGTTTGAGGTTGCAGACAGGGCTTGTCCCCCCTCCTTTTAGTGGTGTCGTCTCAATCCTGTTCACCAGCTCTCGATGTTCCGTTGATACGTTCGTGGTGGGTTGTGCTAGCTATCGCCTCGTGGAGTCACCCATCCTCCCCTCCCCACCCCGGCGGCGGCTACTACGGTCGACGTTGTCTTGGTTGCATTGAAACATTGCTAAATATAATAATGTACTGACTAGACGGTGCAGATGGTCGCGAGTCATTTTTACCAGTACCCAAAGGTTATTTTCTGAGGGTTTGGGGGGGGGGGGGAGGAGGGGGAGACGGGCCATATCAGATGCCGAAACTCAACTTGGATGGGCCCCGGACATACAAATCGCGCGGGCTTTCGTGGCCTTGGAAGGGAATCTTGCCAGATAGACTCTGCAAGCGCAGAACATCCTGGATCTTGTCTTCCCCAAGATTGGTCTCAGCAGTGTGGCGTGAACTGCAGTTCCATCATCACATCTCTGATCCATCCATCCGATCATGGCCTATGCGCGGTTTCCCCCCGGGATTCTTTTCTTCTTTTTCTTCTTGGTAGGCCTGGCTCAGGGTCCGTGGACTCGGAAGGCTTGTCGAGGTGTATAGGTTGACTCTCAAACTCTACTCTTCTGTTTTGGATGAGAGAGCAGGTGGTCTGAGCAGGTCAGATCAAGATTGCCTTCGAGGCAACCATGGAATTTTTTTGGTTTTTTTTTTTTTTTTTTCGTTTCTAAAGTGAGCTTCTTGCTCTGTTTTTCTCTCTTCCTCTCTCCCAAGTCGTCTGATTCAACCTCGGACCAGCAGCGTCTGTTCTCTTAGCCCTATGACACCCACGGATCCAAAAGAATATATTTCTGTTCACGAGGTATACGTAGCTGAGGAGGTAGTTCAACCCTTCAGCAAAACTGTACACTCCCTCTCGCTCTTCACAGTGGAAGAAAGCAAACCCCCCCCCCCTTTCTCAAAGTCCCGCCTCAGCTATCAAGGGTGTTCCGTGACATCAACATCGGAAGGCAACCGGGACACAAAGTCACGGGGAAGCGCTGCCGGCTGATCACTCCCTCTGGCGCAGGGTCCTAGGCCGCAAGTGGGCGGGCGGGCACCCAAGATCGACTTTTTTCTGAAACTCACTTGGGGCCGATGCTGGTGGAGCAAGGTGGCTCGTCCCTTGTTGTACCCTCGCGCTCATCGGATCCACACACGCGGTGCTGTTTCCCCTTGCTTGAACTCTGTTCTGGCTAGATTATGGCTCTGGAAAAAGAGAAAGGAAAAAAAGAAAAGGCAAAAATCTGCAGCCTCAAGTCCGTGGGCTGGGATGTGGGGACAAAAACCCATGGGAAGGTTCCAGGCCCCGGGGGTTTCTTGCTAGAGCTTCTGGCTTCCTAGCTGCTGGTCCTTGACGTCGGTCATGGTCCAGGGCAGAAGACCAGCTTCGGAGGGTGGTTGGGTGTTGTCCAGTCTCACTTGGCGCCTGCGGTGGCGATTACGATCAGGTCGTTGTGGATGACAAGTGACAAGGTGGGCAGGCTGGTGGTGGTGGTGGCCAACTCTGTGTGTGTGTGTGTGTGTGTGTGTGTCGATCGTCGCCAGCATTGTGCCTATGACTGCTAGACCTGTCTATAAGCTCATCATGGGTCATTGTCGATCTCTGATGGCAAAGTCAAGACATGACATTCTCGGGAGAAAGAAGAGCGAGGGGGCGGTGGTGGCGGTGGATGTTGGCCAGCGTGAGGCACTGTCCATGCCGTATTATGCCGGTTGCCTGGGGGCAAGCCTTCCGAGTAGTTCGGGGTAGTGGCCTCAGCCTCGTCAATGCTGCTGCTATTAGCCGACAACAACCCTTTCGTGGCGAGATGGTATCGGTCAGTCACGTCGGTGTGTGGATGTGGTTGTCCGGCTGGAAACCCTTGCCTTATTTCTGCCTTTCTCAACATCAGACGATCGGGAAACTCCATTGCATTGCATCGTGTCTCTTCGGTCTTCCGGGTGATCCAGCTAGGCTCAGACGACAGACAGGCATTTGGGGATCAGTCCGCACTGAGGGTGGGTGGTAAAGCAGGCCCGTGTGTGGGTATAGGCATAGTCTAGCTGGTTAGCTTTGCATAAAGTCGAGGTTCAACAGCTTCCAGGGTCTTCACAGGGGACTTGACATAACATGTAGCGAGGTCCCGTCTTGGTTCAGCACCTGTGTGTGTGTGTGTGTGTATGGTTTGCTGCACTAGACAGTCCAACAAGGCTGATAATGGCTGGTAGTATAGCTACGCAGCACTATATGTGATCACATTCAATACCCACTGTCGTCCACCTTCTCGTAGATGGATAAGCTGTCTTGGATCCGGTAGTTGAGGTGCAGCAATGCACAAGCAACTCATGGCTTGAGGATAAGCCGATATCATATGAGGCCGGAGACACATCTACTCTTCTATGCACAGCCCTCTCAGCCTGACGATGATTCACCATATCACCAAGACAACGATGTGAAATTTTACCGAGATGTAGAGAGACATGGCGGTTACATCAGCCCACACTCTCGAAGCTGGCCAGTAAACCCAACCCACCTCCACCAGTAAGTACTTAACACATACACACCGACACAGACACGTAGCGAACAAGCATCCTGCCTCCCTCCTTGCCAAGGCAACTAGCTATCTAACCTCTGTAATAAGCCAGTCTGTTCGCGCGCAACGTCCAAGCGCACCACACACCACAAAATGCTACTCGGCATGCCCGCCTACCTGCAAGACGGGAGAGGAAAAACGAACTCCCCACGAGCGGGAGGAAGCGCAACTCAAATCTCTTCGTGTTCCCCCCTGCCCGCCACTAAGAGCTGACCAGAACTCGGGATCGTGCTGAAAGAAGCAAGAGAAGCAACAGCCCACGGCCTCGATCCATCCGTGCGCGCGGTCACTGGGCTCGGACCCTTCTCTTCACTAGAGGGACCGTGTAGCACGGTATGTCATGTAGGGTTCTTCTCCCTTGGCATTTCCATCGCGTGGCGAGGAAACGCTTCATGCAGGGACGGACGGGTAGAAGAGATGATGTGCATATGATGTGAGAGACGTGTGTGGCTTGCTGCTGGCTGCAGTGGGCAACATGCAACTACATAAGCCGCCCCCCCCCGCCCCCTCGTTAGCTCGTCAACGGGCCTCCCGCTCGTGATTCAGGACCGAATGCCGTATCTGGATAGTGTCTGTGGTTGCCCACGAGGAGCTACTGATGGCGTGGGCGGTGAATACAGCCCGGGTTATACAAGACGACTCGTCAGGAGGCCCCTAACGGGCGGGTTAGAACTGATTAGCACAGACCTCAGCAATGTCGTTTCCGTGGGACATGTCGCGGTGTGGAAAAGGTTGTGAAAACTGTCTGCGGTCGAGAGCCTTTGAGACAATAGTTGTTGATAATTGAGGAGAACACGACGCCCATGAGAGATCTCTCTGCGAATTGGATCAGGCTAGTGAAGATGCATCCATACGGATCAAGAATCACGTAGGGGCGGGGGCTGCGAGACTATTGAGGCCCTACAAACGCGCAGTCTCTGTAGAAATTCACTTGACTGTGTTCTGGGTTACTCGGAAGCCAGGCTGAAGATCGCAAGCCAGGAATGACGAGTATCTAGAACATCTGATAGTCCATGTAATGTATGGATCCCCGCACACATTTTGAGGAGATTTGAATCAAAAGTCATTGATTAAATAAATGAATTCTCGCTGGTGACAACTCGCAGCCTGGGTATCTCACAGCGACCGGAGGCTCTTGTCCAGAAGCTTCTGGCCCTCGCGGACCTTGGGGCTATAGTGCCTACGCAGCAGCTCACCCTCCCAGATGGTCGTGGCGAAGGGATTGCTCCCCTCCACAGACTCACTGAGCGGGTTGAACGTCCCGTCGTCCTTCCTCTCCTCCGAGTTCCAGAGCGCTGCGATCTTCTTGCCGTGCGTGTGGCTCACGTCATTGACCAGGGCAAGCATGGCCTGGCACGACTTCTCTGGCATCTGCAGCGCGATGGTCATGAGCTGCTTGGTGAACGCTGCCAGCCGCAGAGGAGGAACCGAGCGGATGTTCCAGGGCGGCAGCAGGACTGCAGTCAGGCATCTGACCAGAAGCACCGTCATGGTCTGGATGTTGACCTTGTTCGCCTTGCTCACGGCCGACTGGGGACTGTCTGGGTCTGGGAGATGAAGAGACTTGGCTCCGAGCTCCAGATCCGCGTTGATGGACAACGGGAGGAGGCTCTGGAAAAGATGTGTTGTAAAGTATGACAAGTCCAAGTGCAGGTCGGCGCGTGCATTGTGGGCGTCTTGCCCGGCCAGGAGGGCGAAGGCAGTGACGGTGCACAGCAATGCCTCTCTAGTCGTATTGCGGACTGTCGAGTCTTCTTCCTCGTCGTCATCTTCGGCGTCTTCGGTCTCGTCCTCTGCCGCAGCGTCCTCTTCACTGTGGCGGATGAGGTCCTTGAGCGCTTCGAGCAGATCTCCAAAGAAGTCCTGGTTGATGAGATGAGCATACTTGGCCAGCCCCTCCAGGACAGCACCCATGAGATGTGGCAGTCTCTCCTTGAGCGCACGGAAGTATGAGGCGAACACCAGCTTGAGGGTCTCTGACTGCATGCGGTCCCGCTCCTCGTGGCTGACCAGGGCGTCCGCTTGTGCCATCTCCTTGGCCAGAGCCTTGTCCTCCCTCATCGCTTTCCGCTCACGCTTTGTACGGAACTCCTTCTTCTTCTGCTTGTTTGATCTGCCGTTGGCTCCATGCGGGTCGTCCACTGCGTCCTTGGAGGCCTTTCCCGAGTACTCAGACAGCAGCCTGAGATAAAGGAACAGGTTGAGCACGGACTCGTGGACCTGATACTTCTTTGCCTTCATCATTTTGCTGAGGAGAGACACAGCTTCCATGGACGGCCTGCCCTCTTCGTCCTCCTTGAAAAGCGTCTCGAGCGACCTCAGGCACTTGTTGAAAGACTCGTCTACCCTCCGCGAACTCAGCTTGCCCACCAGGATCTTCAGGAGATCGGTCCGGAAGTTGAAGTGCGGGACCGCCTTGACCAGTGTACAAGCACAGGTGATGGCAACCTTGGAGAGACCATGGCTATCCTCGGAGCCCTTCAGCTTCGCATACCTCGTCAGGTCTTTCAGATAGACCTGATAGCCCGTCACGAGTGCATGCTCGTATGTCCGCAGCTTCTTGACCTCCTTGGAGAGCTTCTGGCCGGCGGGATCCTCCGAGCTCGGTCGTATCCTGTACCCGGGGATGACGTCCTTGTAGACTGCCAGCTGCGTCACCAGGCGGAGCTTCTGTACCGCAGGGACGCGCGAGTGTCCTATCTTTGCCAGGTTCTTGAATGCGCCGGGATGTTCTTCAGGGTCTTCGCTCAGCTGCGAGCCAATCTTGGCCAGCTCCTCCTTGGCCGCGAGAATCTGCTCGCGCTCCGACAGCGTTGGCGCAGCCTCGACCTTTTCCGGCTCGGGCTCTGAGCCTGCGGCATCGTCCTCGTCTCCGTCCAGCCAGTCCCCGTCGCTCTCGATGGAGGCAGCGTCGTTGAAGGTGCTCTGAGCCTGCTGCAGCCGCCCGTCTGCAGTCTTGATGGGCAGCTTGTTGTTCTCCTTGTCCTTCTTTTTCCCCTTTCTCGGCCGTGATTCGTAGTCCTGCTCCAGATTCCAGCTCGCAGCGCTCTTGAAAAAGGCCTTTTGTACTTTGGCATCCGATACACCGTTCTCGGACTGGGGCGGGCTCAGTCGCCTCTTTTTCGAGGGCCGTGTCGCCATGCTTTCTCGTCGGGTGGAGAAGGAGATGGGTCGGTTTGTAGAGGTTCGATTGGCGTTAGAGGGGTGTCTGGCTTCAGGAGACTGTTCCAAACATTTGTTGAAGGAATACGAACAAAATAGGAAAATCAGATTGAACCCGTCTGGCCTGGCCTGCTTGAAACGAATCGCAAAATATCTAGTAGAGCTTGCACATGCGCTCAGGAACTTTTTTCCCACTGAAGACAAGTGGGACAGGCTTATCAGGAGGCTTATCCATTGGGCAGTGGGGCGCGCCTGGGCGAAATATTCCCTGTTCGCAGTGCAGAAAAATTCAGGGGGTTTTCTTGGAGAAATCGCGTCGCCAACCCACCACCACCACCACCACCACCGCCGCAGGCTGGGGGATGATTTTGATCGTTTGTTGTTGATGACAACATCCTGCACCGTGCGCCTGGTCGCCTTTCCCTCCCAACCCACCCACAACAATCCCATCTCGCCCTGCGACGCTGGTGAAAGGGTGCCCTAAACCAGAGCCATGGCACCATCATCTCTTGCTGCGCAGTTGGCGCAGATTGCTGCCAATTCCAAGAGTACGCTCAACGTCAAGGCGCAAAAGGCAGCGCACGCCAAGTCGTTGATTTTTGAGCCCAAAGTCGCCGCAGGCCAGAGCTTCCAGACCGTCTACACAATATGCCGCGAGGGATTCGACGACTTGTGTCATCTGGACGCCCGCTTTGCACCGTACAGCGAGACGCTCTTCAGCGAACAGAGTCAGGAGGAAGACCGCACCCAGATGACCGCCGCCGAGAATGCCGAGTTGGACAAACGGGTCGACGCATTTCTGCGGTTGGTAGGGGCAAAACTGAGGCTGATGCCGGCTATCAAGGCTGTGGAGTGGCTCATAAGGAGATTCAGGTCCGTACAATACAATTTGTCCTTGTGTGCATAAACTAGAGTGCTGGTCTGACCCTCCACTAGAATCCATGAGTACAGCACTGCGTCTCTGATCACGGCTTTCCTCCCATACCACGCCGCACCCGCCTTCGTGACACTCATGTCCATCCTTCCGACCAAGATCCCCCACCAGTACAGATTCCTCGACCCATATATACGGTCCTTGACTTCTCCGCCCCGCGCAACCATTGTTCAACAGGCAATACATCACTTTGACCTGTTGTCCACTATATCGACGTGGACGCTCGAATCCTGCCAGGCCCAGCAACACTATCCCGGCCTCGTCTCGTTCTGGGGCGGAGTCATGACGGAGGCGATCAATGGCATGCTGGATCTCATGCGGTCAGGCCGAAAGACTATCCAGAGGGACAATGACCAGGATCTTCTGCAGAAGTTGCTGCCCATACTGGGAGAGGCCCTGATGATGAAGAAGGTCCCCGGCCTTCAGGTCGCCACATACATGGTCATCTCGGTCTATGCTGCGAAGGGGGATCTGGACGACGCTGTGCTGCTGGAGTTCATGCACCAGCTGGTCCTCGGGTGGACTGGCGAGACCGTTCGGCCTGGCCTGGTCTGCCTTTCCATCCTGTCCCAGTACAGGTCCGCCAAACAGCTGTCCTGGAAAGTCGCCAAGTCGCTCATCAAGGTCCAGGATCTGGAGCACCTGCTTCTTGATGTGCACAAGGAGCACCGAGTCGACAAGCTGGCCAATGGTCTGGCACTCGCGCTGATCGAGCGTCTGACCAGGAGAGGCGATGCGCGCGGTCTTCCTCTGATCAAGACAGTCCTGGCCACCAGAATGCTCAGCGAGAAGCAGGCGTCTGTTATCTTCAGATCGCTGTTGATCGCGGGCGTCAAGATCACCGACGACGTCGACGAAGATGGCCAGGCCCGGCGACAGTTGGGCCTGGCCATTGTGGCACTCTCGCAGGCTCCAGACGAATCAGGCGAATTTTTCCGAGGAGTCATCGAGGAGGCCGAGTTCGACATCGAGGACCTGGAGCTGAGGCTGGGGGCTTCTATTCGGCCCAAAAAGGCAATCAAGCAGGCAGAGGGAGATGACAAGCCCGTGGACGATGCAGCTGCAGCTGCCCTGGCTGAGGAGCTGGATCTGGACGCTGGACTCAGCCGGTTATCGAAGCACAAGAAGCCGCCGGCTCGGACCTGTCTCGCAAGCGACTCTGATCCTATCTTTGACGAGCTCTGCCAGCTCTTCATCACCGCCGCGTCCGACAAAGCAGACCTCATGAAGTTGGATGAGGTATCGATATTGGAACGCGACACAGCGCCCGCCGATTGTTTCTACTTCTCGTTCTATATGCGCATCTGGCTCGGTCCCTATCCTATTCTAGCTCGAGCACGAGCTCTCGAGATGGCCAAGAACCGACTTCAAGAGCCGGACTGTGCCAAGCTTGACTTCCAGGCACTCCAACCTTACTGCATTGCTGCCTTGGCCGATCCAGCCAAGAAGGTCCGCCGCGCAGCAAGTGAGCTGCTTGCTGTGCTGCAATCGAACACGAGCGATTCGGGCTCACGCAAGAAGAGCGGGGCACCTTGGGGCTCCCAAGGCCTATATAAGAAGGCACAGGGTCTGAAATGGTTGACACCCGAGGCGGATCGGACGTTGCTCGAGGTCGTCATAGTGCCTGCGCTGGAGGAGGCAATCATGCATGATGACCACATTATCGAGGTGCTCAAGCAGGCCCTCGAGAGCTCGAGCAAATCATCGACCGAGAAGGAGACATCGAAGAAGGGCCACATTTCATCCAGCACCAGGGCGTCCATTCTCGCTTTTCTGGCCTCGCACGTCGTCGACTCGCCCCTGCTGAACCTCAAGCTGAGGCTACTAAAAGCCTTGAACCAGGTACAGAAGGTCTCGAGCACGTCGAGGACGCAACTGCTTCTGCCCTTGCTACGATGGTGGGCGGCGCTGGCCCACGCTGATGCCAGCAACCTGGCTGCCAAGGAGGGTCTTGATGAATCCAAGGTCGATTCGGCTTTCGTGGAAATCGTGGTGGCAAACGACACTGCCGGACTTGAGTGCCTCTTCGACATCATCCAGAGCAAGACAGCACAGGACCGTGCTGGCTTGGTGAGCGCCGCCTTTGCCAGAATACGGACGATGTGGGCGTCTATGAAGGACCGAACCAAACACGACGTTGCTCAGAAATTGCTTGATCTTTCTCAAACCCAGGGCACGGTCTCCGAAGAGGCGACCGATCTCTTGCGGAACGTACCCCTGACGACAGACATCTTGCTCACCTTCCTCGCGGCCCTTCAAGACGTTGCTCAGCTGGCCACGGATCCGCCTGCTAACAAGCGCAGGCGGACCAGTTCGTCGGACCACCACCGTGTCGCCGAAGTTCAAAACTCCCCGGAGCTTGCTGCGGCGCTGCGGAAGATCACGCTGGTCCTGCAGCTTGTGGAGTCTTCACACCCAGCCGAGCATCCTGAGCTTCTGCAGAGCTTGTTCATGGTACTCTCCGAACTTCAGACGTTTAGGACACTCGTGGGTTCCGAGCTCGGCTATCTCCAGAACCTGGTCCTCGGCAGCCTGCTTGCTATGATGCCGACGTACCGAAACGACAAGAACCTCAGGATCGACACGTCTGTGGGCCATGGCGACGTCTTGGTCTCGTGCATACAAAAGTCTTCGAGCCCTGCTGTGCAAAACTCGGCACTGCTCCTGGTTGCCAGTCTGGCAAAGACGGCGCCCGACGTTGTGCTGCACAGCGTGATGCCGATCTTCACCTTTATGGGAAGCTCAGTCCTGCGGCAGAGCGACGACTACTCTGCGCATGTCATCAACCAGACCATCCGAGAGGTGATACCGCCTCTGATCGAGACCTTTCGGAAGGGGAGAAAGCACATCGTTGCCAGCGCATCAGAGCTGCTTGCAAGCTTCGTCATCGCCTACGAGCACATACCGTCCCACAGGAGGCAGGGTCTCTTCATCTCGCTGGTGGAGAACCTTGGGCCGCAGGATTTCCTCTTCGCACTGGTGGCCATGTTTGTCGACAAGTACGGAACGTCGGATAATGTCCTGACTTTCACTGCCGACCTCATCAATCATTTCAGCGTGGAGACTCAACTCCTGACTCTGGTCAGATTCCTGGACCTCGTGGCAGACATGTTCAGGCCCAAGCCGAACCTGTCTGCAACGCTCTTCGGCAAGAAGGAGGGCGAGGAGGAGGTCAACAAGACCGCCCTCAAGCAGTTGACCCTGCTACCGCACATTCTTGCAAACCGATCTCTCAAGAGGGAGATCAGGAAGCTGGCTGGGCGTGACGATCCAGAGACGGCCAAGATCCGAGAACTCTATGCCCAGTTGCTGGAAGACATCCTCACGGTAGCAGACACCGTCAAGTCGCGCAAGACACTCCATGCGCGCTGCGGGGAGGCTCTGTCTAACCTGCTGAACCTCCTTTCCGTCAGCGAGTTCATCAAGTCGGTCGAGACACTGTTGGATCGACCAAACATTGTCCTCCGGCAGAAGGTCCTCCGTGCACTTGAGTCCCGCGTGGACAGCGAGGGCCAGTCCGATGTGCAGTCGAGGACTGCACTCCTGGCATTCTTGCCGCAACTCACTGCTGTCATCCGTGACTCTGACGATATGCACTACAAACACACGGCGGTTACCTGTGTCGACAAGATCTCGGAGAAGTACGGCAAGAAAGATGTCGAGGCCGTTGCCGCGGCTGCTGCCACTATTGCTGGCAAGCAATGTCTCGGACAAGGAGACCGGCGCCTGCGCATCATGGCACTGCTCTGCCTGGCCTCGTTGGTCGATGTGTTGCAGGACGGCATCACCCCCGTCTTGCCTACTGCCATCCCTCAGACCTTGGCGTACCTGCAAGACTCGCTCAACAGTGTGGACTCTGATACCGAGCTCCACAACGCCTGCTACTCTTTGATGACTGCACTGGCTCAGCACCTGCCATACATGATCTCTGGGTCCTATCTGGACCAACTTTTGGCCATTTCCAACAAGTCGGCTGAAGCCCCACTAGACGACGAGGATCACGGAAACAGGACACAGTGTCTGCACTTCCTGGCCAAACAGGTGGATGCCAAGGTGTTGTTCACAGCATTGCAGAAGAATTGGGCTTCTGCAATGGATGCTGGCTATGCAGTGAGTGCTCGCCTTCTTTGATGATGATGATGACAATAACTAACAGATTGCAGGCTATCCAGGAATTTATTCATGTTCTCGGTCTAACTATTGATAAGAACTCCAAGGCCTCCATTGGAAAGAACGTCTCATCGCTCGCAGCCATCTTCTTTAGCATATTTGACCTTCGTCGCCACGAGCATGCACTGGAGCGTGCCAACATGACCAAGGTGGCCGAGCTGGAGGAAGCCACCTCCGAGGTGGCCCTGAAGATGGTCTACAAGCTCAACGACGCAGCCTTCAGACCAGTCTTCTCCCAGCTTATTGAGTGGGCCTACACTGGGCTGCCCAAGGCAGACACCCTAGGCTCCACCTTGCGACAACAGAGTGTCTTTGGGTTCCTGTACAGGTTTTTCGACAATCTCAAGTCCATTGTGACGGGTTACTCATCTTATATTCTCGACCCGGCAGCCAAGATCCTACGGGACACGAAGCCCAAGGACGTGGAGCAGCGCGAGCTGTGGAGGCGTGTCCTGAAGACGCTCACCAAGTGTTTTGAGCACGACCAGGACGACTTTTGGCAGGCACCATCCCACTTCAGCGCCGTCGGGCCCGTGCTTGTTGAGCAGTTCCTGCACGCACCACAGATAGACGTGACCGAGGAGCTGATCCCGGCCGTGGTTGAGCTTGCGGCCGCGGCAGACTCGCAGGAGCACCAGAAGGAGCTGAACACGGCCCTCCTGAAACACCTGCGGTCCGAGACGGCGGCCGTGCGGCTGGCAGTGGTCAGGTGCGAACAGGCACTCGTGGACAAGGTGGGCGAGGAGTGGCTGTCCATGCTGCCCGAGATGCTGCCGTACATCAGCGAGCTGCAGGATGATGACGACGAGGTGGTGGACAGGGAGACACACCGGTGGATCGTCAAGATCGAAGGGGTGCTCGGTGAGAGCCTGGACTCTATGCTGCAGTGAGCGGACCGACATTCTGGGAGGTTTTTGTGGGCAGTGATTCTGGGGGGCAAAGGCGGGTTCAATAGTCAAGGAAGGAATGGAGCGAGGTCCAATCCATTATGGCACTCGTCGTCATCGTCGTTGTGCGTGTTGAAAGTAGACACACAAGACACGCACATGTTCGACGTCCGAAGGAAGACAACCCATTCATCAAGAGGAAATAAGTCTTACATTCACACAAACACAACACGTGCCTCCAAAGTAGGTGAATGATCGTGTGACCCCTTCCTCTGGAAACTGCTCAGGCTGCTGCTGCTGGTGTGTTGCCTTTTCGACCACCCTGAAATTTCCCACTGTCAACAGACGCGGGCCATCATCACGCATGTGGTTGGTTCGTGACCTGAGCGTGCCAAGCAACTGCGGCTGCAAGCTTTCGGACCACCATCTTTCCAGCAACGAGCCGTTGAGATGGATCGTGCAAAGACGGATCAACTCTGGGGAAGGTGAGTACACCATCTTGTACATCAGCTGAAGACGAGAGAGATTGAACGAAACTGATCCTTCGGAGGTCAGGGGTGGTTGAGGCCTGATAGGTGACCATTTATCTCACTGCAGTGTCAAAGTTGACTTTCTGGTGGGCATACAAATAATAATAATGATGATGAAGAAGATGATGGGTTATCCCAGGTCACTCAACGAATGAACATATAAATAGGACACGGCATATCACTGCCGTCTCTGGCGCCAGAAACTTGTCGACGACAGCATCATTAGTATCATCTGCATAAATCTACTACTTCTACGTCCAATCTACAGTCACCCAAAAGCCAACCATGAAACCCCCATCCCCCTTCCTCCTCATAGGCCTCCTCGCCAGCCGGCCCCTCCACGCAGCCACCACAACAACATGCACCATCTCCACAGGCCACGACGGCATCTGCATCTCCACATCCACCTGCGCCTCGGGCGGCGGCACGTCCACACCGGGCTTCTGCCCCGGCGCGGCGGACATCCAGTGCTGCACGTACGGCACCTGCGAGCTCTCGTCAGGCGGCGGCGGCGGCGGCGGCGGCCAGGCGGGGCTGTGCCTGCCCACTTCGTCGTGCTCCACGGGCGGCGGCACGTCCACCGCGGGCCTCTGCCCTGGGGACAGCTCGATCCAGTGCTGCACGTACGGGACGTGCAGTGTG
The DNA here is from genome assembly GCA_027559495.1 of Aurifilum marmelostoma. Lineage (NCBI taxonomy): Eukaryota > Fungi > Ascomycota > Sordariomycetes > Diaporthales > Cryphonectriaceae > Aurifilum > Aurifilum marmelostoma. The sequence continues at coordinate 1,115,275 of JAMXSV010000007.1, read as the reverse complement.
GGCGGGGCCGCGGGGGAGTGTGTGGACACCGGGGCCTGTGATGGGACATCTACCCCTGGGTTCTGTCCTGGGGGGAGTAATGTGCAGTGCTGTACTGGTGGCTCTGGAGGCTCGACGGGTGGTGGTGGTGGTGATGATGGCGGTGATGTCCCGGCTGAGTATCAGGGTGACGGCAGTGCGTGTTCTGCCGGGTATCCTGAGCTGAACACGGCCAGCCTGGCTCTGATCCGCGAGTTTGAGGGGTTGTACACGAACCCTTGTGAGTTTTGTTTTTGCCCCCCCACAGAATGAATGCATCATAGACGTGGAACAAGAGAAGACAAAAGAGACAGGGAAGCCCTCATATATGGCAAGGCTGACACGATATGCTATGCTCACCTCCGCAGACCTGGATCCGGACGGCAACCCCACCATCGGAATCGGGCATCTCTGCAGCGACGCCAGCTGCTCTGAGGTAGACTACCCGATCCCCCTATCTGTCGTCGACGCCTGGGCGCTCTTGATAGACGAACTCTTGGTGAGTGCTGGCCCGGCCCTGTTCATTCAGTTCACATACAACATGGTCCTCTTTTTTTTCCCCCTCAGGCCCTTAGTAATACTAACCCCGTATAAATTTAATTTTTTTTTAAAGGAATTCCGCAAATGCATCTCGGACGATCTGGCCTCCACCGTCCACCTCAACGCCAACCAGTTCGGCGCCCTCGTCAGCTGGGCCTACAACGAGGGCTGCACCAGCGCGGGCTCGTCCACGCTCCTCAGGAGGCTGAACGCGGGCGAGGACCCGGACACGGTGGCGGAGGAGGAGCTGCCCAGGTGGGTGTACGGGGACGATGCGGTGCTGCCTGGTCTTGTGCGGCGGCGGAATGGCGAGGTGGCGCTGTTCGAGACGGCGGATGATGTGGTTGCGCATCCGAATCCTTGCTGATGGAGGGGTTGATTTTCTTGTTTTTTTGTCCTGTATACTATCCATCCTGTTTTTGTGGTCGTGTGGTGGTGGGGAAGTGGTTTTAGTCCTGGGGTTGCTGTTGATTTGTAGGTTTGCATAGTCAGCATGGAGATCAATGTACTAATTATTACCTGGTGTGTTGTGGATGGTTCCGACACCCTTGACTGTTAAGGCTGTCAAGGCTGTCCTCCTCAAGGCTGAACAGAGTCAAGTATTTCGAATCAATTCACTATCAGTGGAAGTTACTGTACTTTTGATTCAGGTTACGGTGCTAAATACTGCACGATGCAACGTGTTTAGGTACGGAGGGTTGTCAATCGAGGTTCCATATTCTTATATAATATCTTTCGCCTCCTACAGCCGTCAAGTCGACGTCATCCCAGCCTTGGAGGATCAATAGCCTAAGTACAACAGGTCACAGCATGCCCCTGCAAGTTCAGCCTTGCGACACGAATTAGGAAAAGGAAAAAGAAAGAAAAAAAGAACCCAGGAGAGCATTCTTAAAGCTGGACACCTTCAGAATGACAGCCCAGCCAGTCTCACTGATAAATACTCGCTATAATGTTTTTTTTTTTTTAAAAAAAAAAAGAAGACAAATCAAATAAAATGAGACGAGGACAAAAAAGGCAAGAAGGGGGGAAAAAAAGAGTTCACTTCCAAGAGCGATCCCGGATATCCTGCTGGACCCAGAATAAAATAGTAATCATAGTCCCCGAGCGGTTCCGGCGAGGGCTTTTCCCACCCACTTCACTCATTAGAGCAGCGCCCGTCCTCCAATGACGACCTCCCCGACAACACCCGCGCTCCAGCGAGAAAAAAGAGAGAAGGGGGGGGAGAGAGAGGAAGAAAAAAAAAAAGGGACCCCACGGACCAAGTAGTGTCACTGTCTCTCGGGGTTCGCGGTCAAGTGCCGATCCGGCGTCGATCACAGTCATCTCGGGCTGTTTGTTGTCTCCATAGCAGATAGATAGTATATGTATATATATATATACATATATGAAATCATCTCGTTCAGACCTGCTTGTTCAAGACTGTTTGCTGTCTCGATGTTGTTCAAGATGCAAAAAGAATGGCCACCGCTCTGAGACATCAAAATACGCTTGCACGAACGGCCCTGTCAGTGTCTAGGATTAGGTGTTTTTCGAGTTTCCGGTCCGAGAACAATGGTAAGTGACTCTTCTTCCTTCTTGGTCGCTGGGGGGTGGATAGTTCGGAATGGACGGAGGGCTGGCGGGAATGACTGTTCAATCTCTCCAGCTCGCAATATGGGAATCAAGTTGTCTCGCCATTGGGAAGAAAGAAAGAAAAAAACAAAGGCTAGATGAAGGAAGGGGGGAGATTGAAAACGAGGAAGTGAATGAATTCCTCAAAGGAGGGTCATAAATGAGTGGTGTGGAATCGCATCTGAAGATGAGAGGATGGACGACGAAGGATGAGGAGGATGAGTGCAAAGAGACGTACAAGAGCACATGTCTACTATCCTGGATCAAAAGCACGAGCTGATATATTTTTTTATTTCATTAAAAAAATACAGGCAAGAAGGAAAGAGTCGTGATCCTAGGCTCAGGTAAGTCCCGCCTCAACCGTCCCTCTCATCATCCTCCCCTCCAACCAAAAAGACCTAACCAGACTCACACACTCCACCAGGCTGGGCGGGTTACGCCTTCGCCCGCAACCTCGACCCGTCCAGATACGAGAGAATCATAGTCTCCCCCCGCTCCTACTTCGTCTTCACCCCGCTCCTCGCCTCCACCGCCGTCGGCACCCTCGAGTTCCGCACCACCCTCGAGTCCGTCCGCCGCCTGGGCAGGAACGTCCGCTTCTACCAGGGCTGGGCCGACGACATCGACTTTGACCGCAAGATTGTGCGCGTCGAGGAGAACGTCGCAGACGACCCGTCCACCACCAGCCGCACCATCCTGCCGCCTCCTCATCAGCCCCAGGGGGGCAACGACGGGGGGACGGGGACGACGGGGACGACGACGCCCGTGTCCGTGGTCCCAAAGGGCCCCGTCGATGATCTGAGCTATGACAAGCTCGTCATCGCCGTCGGGGCGTACAGCCAGACGTTTGGCATCGAGGGCGTCAGGCAGCATGCGCATTTCCTGAGGGATATTGGCGACGCCAGGAGGATCCGGTCGAGAGTCCTCTCGCTCTTTGAGCAGTGCACCAGCCACGCCTTGAGTAAGGGCTCTCCCCCCATCGCCTGTCCCTTATAAAGCCATCAGAGAATCAAAAGTAGACTAACCAAAAAAAAACAATTTCTTCCTCAAACAAAAAAGACGACGAGACGCGCCGCAAGCTCCTCCACTTCGCCATAGTAGGAGGCGGCCCCACGGGCATCGAGTTCGCCGCCGAGCTGCACGACCTCATCCGCGACGACCTGTCCAAGCTCTACCCCAAGCTCATGCCCCACGTCCAGATCACCGTCTACGACATCTCCCCCAAGATCCTCCCCATGTTCGACCAGGCCCTCGCCTCGTACGCCACGCGCCTCTTCAGCCGCCAGGGCATCTCCGTCCGCACCAACCACACCATCCAGCGCGTCGCCCCGGACTGGGAGACGGGCGGCCTCCGCCTGCGCATCAAGGAGGCCGGCGACGCCGAGATCGGCGCGGGCATCGTCGTCTGGAGCACGGGGCTCATGCAGAACCCGCTCGTCGACAAGCTCGCGCGCAAGTCCCTCGCCGGCGACGGGAGCACCGCCCACCCGTCCGGGTACCACCTCGAGAAGGACCCCAAGACGGGCGGCATCATCGTGGATGAGCATTTCCGCGCCCGTCTGACCAGCAGCTCCTCCTCCTCTTCCTCCTCCTCTTCCTCCTCCTCTTCCTCCTCCTCCTCCAGCGCCCAGAAAGACAAGCAGCAGAAGCTCCTCCCCTCTGTCTACGTGATCGGCGACTGCGCCGTCATAGCATCCCAGCCCGACCTCCCCAAGACCGCCCAGGTGGCCTCCCAGGAGGCAGCCCACCTCGCCAGGCTCCTGAACAAGACCCCGGCCGGCGAGCCCCTCGGCGAGACGGCCAGGCCCTTTCGCTTCAAGAACCTGGGCACCATGACCTACCTGGGCAACTGGAAGGCCATCCACCAGAGCTCCGCCGACCGCCTGACGGGCTGGGTCGCCTGGGTGCTGTGGCGGACGGCGTACCTGACCAGGAGCATGAGCCTGAGGAACAAGATCCTCATACCAGTATATGTGAGTGAAAAAGTAGAGACTTTTTTTTCTTTCTGGTTGATCCGAAATATATATATATATATATATATGACCAGTCTGGGCTGTTGCTGACGATCTAGTAGTGGTTCGTATCTTGGGTGTTTGGAAGGGATATCGGAAGATTCTGATGGAGGTTCGATTTATTTACCTTGTAATCAAAACAAAAAGTTCCTGTACGAGAACGGACTGTTAGCCCATAGAAGAAAATCCGACCTGCAGAGGCCCCCCCCCCCCCCGAAAAAAAAAGTAGAATAATATCAATCAAGTGTTAATCATCAAGGAGTGTGTATTTCCAGTCCTTGGCTGGATTCTTCGCTATCTGCCTGTCTCGCTCCTCTGGTGGGAATCCTCGCTCCGAGTAGTCCTGAAGAATAAAACAAACTACCCCGAAAAAAGGTTCTGTGACGAGGACCAGTCAAGGCAGGAAGGTTAAAACATGTGCTTCCCCATTTTAGACAAGAAGAAATAGCGGACCAGAACACAATTCCACTTCTCTCAAGTACCAGAGAAAAGCCGGGCAAGATCCACCGCCGATGTTCTCACAATTGGGCCTGAACACCACCGCAATGGCCATGAATGTGAAACTCCTTCCAATGTGCCCCTGCCCCCCCGCACAGCCACACTCCGTTCCCGTCATCCAACACCGCACTCCATGATTTTGGTCTGCTTTGGTTGACAGAATACCAGCTTTACTCCAAGACCGGGAGACATCAGAGCCACAAGGATCTGTCAGACCAAATTAAAAGAGAAATAAGTGCTACGAATGAAAACAAAAAGGGGGAAACTGAGCCCCAGGGTTGTGGTGTGATAAGACCATATAATAGACCATGCAAATGAGGAGTCGCAATACTCTCAAATGGGAAAAAGAAGGGAGAAAAGAAAAAAAAAGAACAAGAGAGACCGCACATGTCGGTAACGGTATGCTTCATCAAGAAGCCCTTCGCTTCCATGTACGGCCGTCATCTTCTTCCCAGGCGAGGTCGACTCGGGACAAGAAGAAGACCAGCTCATCATCACTCCTCAGACAAGGCTGCTTTTGGTGCGAGCATGATGGCTGGGCCGCCGTCCCTCGGCGCGCCGGCGCTGCGTGTCCTCCCGCTTGAGGACGAGCTCGCACCACTTGCCCTTGTTGCGAGAGCCGCCAAAGGTGTCGTCGTCGTGTCCGAGGCTGTCACGACCGATAACATCCGAGAGGGCCTTCATCCAGCCCTCCTTGTCTGATGCGCTGTCGGCATAAAAGTCGATGATCTCGCCATTGTTGAATCGAATGCGGAAACCTTCTTCGACAAACATGTATCCCTCCTCTTCCTCACCAAACGCTGACTTCCGGCGCTTCCCGTTCTTACCGGTCGTCTCCTTCTCGGTCAGGGCTCGGCGGTCATCGATGAGGCGCTTCGCGTTGGCCAGGTTGATGGTGGCACGCGGCTGGCGCGTGGCCTCGTGGTACGCCGTCAGCTTGGTGCCGGCTAGCTTGAAATAGCGGCGGCGCCAGAACTATTTTCAACATGTTAGTAAGACGAGACTCTGGCTGCACCAAGAAAATGATAAGAAAGTGTGTGTACGTACGGGACAATCACCACCCTGCTGGCTGAGGTGACCCTCCCAGTTGCGGGCTCGTCGCTCCTCAGCAGCCTTCATCTCGCGGATGCACGAGTTCATGCTCTTGGGCATGTCCTCGTCCGTAGAGCCCTTGGGTCTTGGGACGAACAGGAGCTGCAGCTCGAGCTTGCCGATCTTGTACGGAGCCTTCCGGACGACCGAATTGCTGCCCCGCTTGCTCTTGACGCTCGATGCGAAACCGGCTTCCTCGGTCGCCCACTCGTTGAAGCAGGCCACATCGACCACGTACGGACGGCCAAAGCATCGCGTCTCGTGCTCCTTGAGACAGACGTAGGCGCGAGCAAAGCTGCCGTCTGCGGCGGCGAGGGGCGACAGAAGGTCCCAGGCGGTGGGGTTGGCCGCGATCTGCCTGGCCTGGGCCTCGCGCTGCTGCCGAGCAAGTCGCTCTTCCTCTTCCTTCTGGCGCAGCTCCATCTCCTTGCGCTTCTTGGGAGACGCGAACACTCTGCTGAAGGTCGACGTCTTGGCCTTGCGCGGTGAGCTCTGAGACTGGACGATCCTCTGTGGGGGAGGCTGCTCCAGCTTCACGTTCAGGGTCAGCTGGAACTCCAGGTCGTTGGGGACGACCAGCTCAAATTCTTGACCAATGGGCGCATTCCTCGCCAGCTCGAGCCACGCGGTAGTGACACAGTGAACGCCGTTGTCGAGGGTCAGGCTGAACCAAGTGCGCTCGTCTGTTACACAAACTTCAGTCAGCTCGGGTGCTACAAACAGACGGACCTGGAAGCAAAAAGAAGAAAAAAAAAAGGGGGGGGAGGGGGAGAGGGGGAGTGGTTCATGCACTCACTCTTGGGAATGGGCAGGTCGAGGTCCTTGACGCCCAGAACCTTGACAAACAGCCTTCCTCTCTCGCCACTGTCATCACCTGCAGCGTCCTCGGCTACCTCCTCCTCGGTCACAGTAGTCATGGCGGCTGCGTTGCTCTCCCGACCAGGCATGGGCGGGACAGGCCCGGTGGTGACGGGTCTCTTCTTGAGGCTCTTCTTCCTAGTCTGCCCATTCCAAGGCTCAACCGTCCACGACTGAGGGCGGTGCTGCTTGACGGGTGAGTTGCCGGCGGAGCGCGACACGGGGCGCAGGTCATCGGTGTCCTTGTCGCTGGCTGTCACGACCTTTGTGTTCTGGCGCATCAGATAGCCTCGCTGTTTGGGAGGGGCAATGTTAGCATCAGCTGTGCTGGGGGCGGCTGCCCGCTTCGCCAGCCTGACCCTAGACGCTTGTCTAGAAAGTGTCTGGCCTGCTGCAGGTCTGGTAGAAATTGGATGAAAAGAAACTTGTTGGAACGCCACCTTTTGCGCCTCGATGACCCGCTCGAAATCGTCGTCCAGGCTGAGACCAAGATCAAAATCCAGCGTGAGGCTCCTGGCCTTGAAGCTAGGGTGCCGCAGCATGTAGTCCTCCGAGGACGGGTTGGGAGACAGGAGCTGCTTGCCCTCCAGGGTGCTGGGCAGCCGGCTCTGGTGGCGATCGGCCATGTTCTGCATACCAGGCACCTCGCGGCTAACGATGCGCCTCTGCTCTCGCATTGTCTCGATGTCAGCAGGTGTAGCAGAGGGTCGCGTCTTCAGTTTCGAACCAGCAGCGGACTTGATGGTAGCTGCCGTCTCAGGAATGGTAGGTGAGACACGCGCCTCCTCTTCCTCGGGTTCCGGCAGGGGTCGGTGAATGACCGAATCTGGCGTCCTAGGCTCGTCATCATACTCATCTGGCTCGCCCCAGCCCGTTCCGTCGTACTCAGGCTTCGACGTAAGGTGGTGCTCTGGCGTGGAGGGCCGCTGCGACACTTGTTGGTGAGCATCGTCAACCTCAGATCCCTCGGTCTCGGTCTCGGCGGCCTCTGGCTCGGCCTCGACTTCGGTGGGCTTGGGGAGCATGAAGGGCTGTAGATCATCAGTGAAGGGGTTATGCTTCTGGGTGGTGGTAACCACTTCTGGGAGCATGCGTGCGTCGAGAGAGTCCGTGTTCTGTGCGGGAGAGGCGGCTCGAGGGGTGGTGATCTCGTCCTCATCGGCCTTCTCGTCACGGGGACTCGGCAGCTCATGGCCAGGGCCAGAATAGTTGCTATCGGAGTCATAGTTCCCGTCGGTGTCCTCGGATTCGGAGTCGTCGAAATCGTCCACTTCAGATTCAGATCGCGGATACTGGTCAATGACGGAATCATCCTCACCAAACTCTTGATCCGGCTGCCCGCTGGACCGGTCATCGTCGTCGTCGTCCATGCTGGCATCCTCGGTGCTAGGAATGGGGACATCAGGGTCCAGAGGCTGCTGGTTGCGCTCCGGAGAGCTGGGCAGGGACGAGAAGTTGAAGTCAGACTCCCTCTCCAAGCCCTTGTTACCATCCACCCTCCGCAGGATCGACTCGCGCGAGATGTGAGGTGGCAGCTGGTAGTCACCCAGGTCACCAAGGGTGTCGTCCTCTTCGCCGGCGGCAGCATCCTCGTGGTGCATCTCGGGGGCGGGCTCTAGCTCCTGCTCAGCCAGCTTGTGCTCAGCCTCAGGCTCCTCGTGGTCACGACCACGCTCGGCAGCATGCTCTGGCTCGGGCAGATGCTCGTGCTCGGGCTCCGTGAGCTGGCTGTCGGCGCGATCACGGGCACCGGCGCGTCTGAGTCGGCGCTCGCGCTGCTGCTCCGCGGCTGACTTGCCATCGTCGGACAGCATCATCAGCTTGAGCCGCTCCTCGAGCGTCATCTTGCCATTCCCAATGTTCTGGAGGTCGGCCTTGGAAAGCGTGGAGGCGGGGGGCGGAGAGGGCAGGGTCCGCTGGGAGCCCATCATACGCTCAGCGGTCGCAGACAGGCCTGCCGAAGAGTTGGAGTTCCGGCGCTCGTTGTTGAAGCCTGGAGGGGGCGGGAGAGGCGGAAGAGGCCTGTGGTCGCCGTTTGAGTTGCGAGAATCCGAGCGGTCCTGCTGAGGGAACCCGCCAGGGGCAAAGCTTGGGAAGCCCTCAGGGGTGAGGCTGTGGGGGAAGTCATCGTCGGCAGCATTGTTGTCCAGATCATGACGCCAGTCATCGGGCAGGACAACCGGAGTCTTGGCAACATCCTCGAGGGAGGCGTCGAAGCTGTCCTCGTGGGCGTCGCTGCCAATGATATAGTGATCGTCGTCCTCGTCCTCTCCCGAGTCATAGCTACCCTCCCGAGAGCTGTCGCCGCCGATGGAAGAAATGTCAGGGGTGACCATCTCATACTCATTCACCTGTGGAGGTGCGACATCAAAAGTAACGCTCTTGGCGTGGCGGTGGAGGGCCCGTCCAGAAGGAAGCTCGCGCCCGTCGTGGGACGCATCATCCGAATCGTGACCGTTGTCCCTGTCGAGACTGTTTCTGAAGCGGCTGGGTGCGAGAGATGACTTGGTGGGCGAAGCCTGGTCCCTGCTCGCCGGGCGCGGGCCATTAGGCGGAGGACTGCGGGTGGTCAAGGGCGGCGTCTTGGTCAGAGGCGGCGGCGACTTGAGGGTGTACTGGGGAATCCTGGTCTGGCTTTCGGACCTGCCGTGGGCGAAAGCCTTGTTGTCGCGGTAGCCGCTGATACCAGTTGCGCCAAAGGCATTGCCCTGGACTTTTGATAGTGGTCGCTCGACCTGGGGTACCTTGGTGGGATCGTACTCCTGCTTCTGCTCGAGAGCGAGTATGTTGCTATTCTTGACGCGTGACGCCTTCTGGAGGCGCTCGATGGACCCACGACGGGTTGGAGAGGGTGAGCCCCGGCCAAAGGGGTTGTTCTCGCTGTTCTTATTCTGCCAGAACAGGCGGGGGGATGTGGTCCCGTCGAGCGGCGAGCTCTGAAACGGCGAGGAGTCGGTATTCATCTTCTGCGACGGGGCAAGAAAGGAAATGTCAGCTGTGGACCGCACAGGGCATAGAGGGAGCAGCAGCAGTAGCAGCAGCAGCAGAAGAAGAAGAAGAAGAAGAAGGGGGAAATATTACCTGGACAGCCTGTTTCCAGCTGGGAGAGTTTCGGCGCTTCTCCGCTGGAGAGATCTCGGACAAGGGACGCGGAGAGGCACCCGGCATCTTTCCAGAGGACGGAGGACTGTTCTTCGCTAGTCGCAAAGGCTGAACCTGAGGAAAGTTAGTCCTCTGCATACCAGAGCCGCCATGGGAGGCCATCTCGACAGACATGTCGCTGGTGATTGGAAAGGGGAGGAGGGTGGAGGTCGTGTATTTGCAGAACCTACAGGATCTGACGAGTCCATGAATCTGGGATCCCCTGACCCTCAATCCGACTTGCACCTCTCCGGCAACCTCTTAGGAAGAAAGATGGGAGGTTGGTTCCGTTGATCGGGTGTTGTGTGGCAGCCTCGGTGATAAGCGGTCTGTAGCGTGCGCAGGGGTGGTATGGCAGCACAGAGTAGGAAAAGGTGGCTGGTGTCTTAGACTGGACGCGTTGTATTGATCCGATGATGGTGTGCAGCAGACGAATGAGGAGATTGGACGAAAAGAAGGGGAAAAAAAGATGCGCTTCCAAAGAAAACAGTGCAGTGTGGTGACAGTTGGAGATTCCTAGGAAAATGGAGGGGGGACTAAGGCGAGTCCTGTTGTCTGCGGAAAGAAAACACAGGGGAAAACTGGTATGTCGTGGGATGAATGCTGTGAGACCAATATTGACTGTGGAGATAGTCTCGAGAGATTGAGGTAGTGTTGTGCTGCCAAACCAGCGACAAGATAAGAGAAGGTCAAGACAGACGGACAGACAGACACGTATGAGAACAGAAAAAGGGAAAGAGAGATAGGAAAGGTTGTCTGGCGTGTGGAGAGAAAAGAGAGAGAGAGAGAGACAGAGAGAGGAGGGGGGGGAGGGGTGGAAAGCCAGAGGTGGTGACAAGAGTGACGACTGACAACAAACGGGAAGGATGGGTCCCTGTGTGGAGGAGGCCAGATCAAGGTCAAGGAAGGTCCTGATCAGGGAAGATGCAGTTTGCTGTGCACACCCCTTGCCTTTCCGGATCAGATTCGATCGGGATATTTTCCTGCAGGCTGCACCTCTCTCTCTCCTTGTCGAGGTAGAGAAAGAAGGAAGAAGAGAATTAAGAAAAGAAAAAAAGTGAGATCCTTGGTGTCCTCTCACTCTCACACAATTCTGGGCAACGACGAGGATGGAATCGAGAGCGGTGGGTGGGGGGGAAACGGTGCTGGTGGTGGTCAAGCAGGGATCGTGATTGGTGGCTGGGGGGGAGCCTGGCAGCGTGTACTTGTACCTAACGCGGTGGTCCATCAGCTGGGACGGGCAGCGGTAAACACAAGGCGGGCGTTACCCCAGCGACCCCACTTTGGATTCTGGTTTCTTTTTTTGGGCTCTAAAAATCCGCGGGGCATAGAAAGTTGGCTGGCCCTGTAGTGCTGTAGCGCTATAGCACCCACCTAGTTGTAGCACCTGTAGCAGCAACAGCAGCAGCAGCAGCAGCAGCCGCGCCGCCCAGAGCATCGCCAAGGTTCAGCTCAAGCTTAACAACAACCTTTGTCTGGTAATAGTACTGAGCCACCTGCTCTACTATAATAACCTCCCCCTTTCCTCTGGTTTCTCTCCTTCTTTTTTTTTTTTATATATATATCTTGTTTCCTTGTTTTCCCCCAAAGACTGATGAGATTTAAACTCAGGTCTCTAGACGGCCTGCCCAGTTAGGGGATGATCCAAGAGCACAGGACATGCCCCAACCTTATCAATTAAAGCTGGTGGCTGGGAGAACGTGTGTGTGTGTGTGTGTGTGTGTGTGTGTGCGCGCGCGCGGGAAAGAGGAGAAATCTAGAAAGCATGGCCATGGTCATGGCCCCCTTGGCTCCATGCAGAAGCCCATGTTCCGAACAGGTTCCCTATCCCATACCCGGGTGGGGACCGTGATGGAGTTGCCGAGCTGCAAGCACTTGTTGTTGCTCTCCCTCCAGCCAATCCTGAAGGAAGGATGGCCCGCTTCCTGCAGGTGACCTGCAACACCAGCCTTCGAATTTCTCAATGGTGTGACGGATCGCGGGTGGGAATTGGCCCAGCAGCGCGCCGCACAGGCACAATGTCACTTGCTTATCCCATACATTATTACAGTACCGTACCTTAAACTTTGGTACGGTTCAAGTCATCTCTTGTCTCAGCGGTATCCCTTAGGACGTGCATTGCCTTTTTTTTTTTTTTTTGGTCTTCTTCTGTCTTGTCCTGGACTGTATCCACCTGGTTTTGACCCCATCAACGACGCAACGCAACGCAACGCTGCAGCTGCAGGCTGCCAGAACCCCTTGATGGTGATGACGATGATGATGACTTGTCTCCAAATGAATATTTTCCAATACTACTTTACATAGTATTATGTATATCCAATCTATCTTCAACACTATCATGAAACCTTCCCGGCCTACTTAATTTGTTGGATATTGAAACTCTTCGTATCCCCCCCCCTCCCTCCGTCTTCCCTCTCCCTCACAACCAGCTCATCTCCCACATGCGATGATCAGCAAGCCCAGCCACAATATGCCTTCCCATACCCAAGGCTCCAATAGTCTCGAGCTTAATGCGCCTCAACTCAGCGTGGCTAATGGATTCACACGATACAGTCATTCAGTTGGCCCATGCCGCGTCATTTACGGCCTGCCACAAGCAAGAACACTGTTGTGGCCATGGGATTGCTACAGTATTTTTGTCACCAAAGACTTTTCACACACAACGCCAAGATATGAACAATTTGATTTTGTTTTTGAACTTGATTTGAATTTCTATATTTTTGATGCCATCTTCCAAAAAGGAAATGAATGCCTTGCCCAATCCCCTCTAGAAGGAAGTCAGGGTAGTCTTCGCGTCAAGCGCTGGCCACAAAAAAAACTCCCATCAGTACCGAGATAAAGCATTTCCCGGTCATATTTTTTTGTGACAATACAACACGAGGGGTAAGAAATATTAGTAGCCAAGGGCATAATTATACAACTTCCTTCTTGGTAGATTAACACCTTTCTGTATCTTTTTTTTCTTCTTTCTTTTCTTTTCTTTCTGTAATATTGTTGTTGGACTCGAGGGGGGGGGGTTAATCTTCCTCCTCGGTGATGACCTTCTGGGCCAGGTAGAACCTGTTCGCGCCCTGGTCGTTCTTCTCGTGCTCGATCGACACCTTGCTGAGCTGGGTGATGATGTTCTCCATCAGGGTGTCGGTCTTGGACCTCTTCTTGCGGCCGAGGTTGTCGAGCGTGGTCCAGCCAGTCATGACATAGTACACAATGGCAATGACAATGACCACGGCGATGGAGTAGCACCACACGACCACGACCGTAACAATATCGGTGCGGCCGTTGTCCGAAAGCGCGGACGAGAGCGTGGCCGGGATGGTCTGGGTGTCCTGGCCGCCGGTGAACCAGCCAAAGACGCAGAACAGAGTCGCCAGCACGTCGACGCCAAAGATGGCCAACACAAGCTGGAAGGACGGGTACGTCTCGAAACCGCGGGTGACAAAGATGAGCCAGTTCTCGGTAAGGGACACCTCGAGGAACAGGATGCCCTGGACGCTGCCGTAGTTCTGGATGACACCACCGTTCTTGAGCCAGAGGGTGCCGCGCAGGATCCAGGTGCCCATCGCCAGCATGGTGCCGAGGACCACAGAGATAATCCAGATCTTGGGCAGCTGCCACTCGACAGGGCGGCGCTCAAAGTGGGCGTTGTCGTAGGCAACGGCGATAGTAGCAAGATCGGCAAAAAGGGCCAGGAAGACGATCAGGTCGACGCGGATGGTCTCGTTGATAGCGATCATAGAGGTAACGAGGTAGAGCTCGAGGTGCAGGCAGAGAGCGATACGGTACTGGATGTATGCCTTCATGCGCTGGAAAATCTGGCGAGAGATCTTGATGGCAGAGACGATGGTGGAGAGACCGGGGGCAAGGAAGACGATATCGGCAGCGGCCTGGGCGGCCTCAGTGGCACCCTCGACGGCGATACCGCAGTCAGACTTCTTCAGGGAGGGGGCATCGTTGACACCGTCACCAGTCATAGCACTAGAGGGGATACAATGTCAGCAATGAATTCAAACACACCAGGAGTACGGTAATGTAGTGTAGATGTAGACACAAGGAATGGTCAAAACTCACGTCAGATGGCCACGCTGCTGGAGCATCTCCACGACCTTGTACTTGTGCTCAGGGAACACCTCGGCGAAACCATCAGCCCGCTCGCAGAGATCGTAGATGGAGTTGCCGGCCATGTCGCTGTGCAGCAGCTTGTCCGAGTTGTACACCTTGGTTCCGAGGGCCAGCATGCGGCACGTCTCCTTGGCGATGGCGATGGCGTCACCAGTCAGCATCTTAACCTGCAGGCCAAGGGTCTGGGCGTCGGCAATGGTCTGGGCGGTATCAGAGCGGGGAGGGTCGAAGAGAGACAGCATGCCGAGCATCTGCCAGGGGCCATCGCCCTCGCGGACAGCAACAGCCAGGGAGCGGAAACCACGGCGGGCAAACTCGGTCGCCTTCTCCTTGAAGAGGGCAGACTGCTCGGCCGACACGTTGCAGGTCTTGAGGACGGCGTTGGGAGCGCCCTTGCAGCACTCGTAGCGGACGCCGTTGTAGGTGCAGATGGAGGTGATACGCTTGGAGACGGGGTCAAAGGGCATGAACTTCTCAGTCGTCCAGCCCTCGGAGATCATGTCCTTCGCCTTGGGGTAGCGCTTCAGGGTCAGGATGGTGATCTTGTCGATGGGGTCGAGAGCCTTGGTGTTGTGGCTGGAGGCGAGGGCAGCGACGGCCATCATCCAGTTGACATCGACACCCTCCATCAGGAAGGGCTCGCGGACCGAAAGCTGGTTGGCGGTCAGGGTACCGGTCTTGTCGGAGCAGAGGATGTCGACACCAGCGAGGGACTCGATAGCAGTGAGCTTCTGCACGATGGCCTTCTCCTGGGCGAGGTAGGCAGCACCGACGGCGAGGGTCGTGGTGGTGACAACGGGCAGACCGACAGGGACACCAATGATGAGGAGGATGAGCAGGTAGTGGAGGAGGTTGTTGGAGTCATCGGGAGATCCGACAATGTTCAGGTTGCGGTAGAAACCTCCAATCCAGGCGGCGAGGGTGAAGAGGACGACAAGGACCAGCAGCGCAGTTCCGATCGAGTTCATGATAGCCTTGAAGTGACCCTGGTCCTGAGCACCCTGGACCAGAGAGGCGGTCTTGCCGACGAAGGAAGCCTGGGCGCCAGAGGTGACGACACCATAGGCCTTGCCGCGCTTGCAACCGGTGGTGTAGTAGACGACGTCGGTCATGTACTTGTCGACAGCGAGGGACTCGCCAGTGATGGCAGACTGGTCAATGGCAACAATGGGGTGTCCAATGTGGGGAGAACCCTCCTCCTCATCTTCATCAACCTTCTCGCGGGGGAGGTCATGTCCTGGGCGTGGAGCTCAGCCTTGTACTGGTTGAAGCCGTCGACACCCTCGTCGTAGTCACAGATCAGTCTTGCGTCAGCAGGCACAACGGTACCCTCCTCAATAACGACCTATTATGAGCTTTTTGTCAGCGCCGGTCCAGGTTGAGCTTTGTATGGGGAGGTTAGATGTCTCTGCTACTCACGATATCACCGGGGACAAGTTCACGGGCGCGGATTTCCTCTTCCCGACCATTGCGGACAACGCGGGCCTTCATGGAGATATCTCCCTTCAGACTAGCGACAACATCGGCAGCCTGCTTCTCCTGGTACCAACCAACAATGGCGTTGAGAAGCAGGATACCGATAATGACACCGGCGTCGATCCAGTCACGGAGACCAAAAGCGATGATGGCGGCAGCCTCCATCACATAGAGAATTGGGCCCTGGAAGAAGCCGATGAACTTGAGAAGCTGTTGAGAACATTGTCAGTATTGCGCAAATCTTTTCTCGGCGATTTTTTCGTGTTGTGTCCCGAAGCGAGGCACACTCGAAGAATGGGGTACTCACCATGTTCTCCTTCTCAGCCGTCAGCTCGTTCCATCCGCTCTGTTTCCGTCTCCTCTCCACCTCGGTGGGGTTGAGACCCTCTGTTATATCGGTGTTGAGCCAGTCATTAGGAGTGACAAAGTCACTGGCCTTCTTGCCTCCCGTCGAGCCACCACCCTTCCACCACGGCTTCTTCTTGGCTTCTACCTCCTCTTCCTCAGCCATATCGGCGTGAGGATCCCTGTAGGTGTCGATGTACTGAACCAGACTAAGATGACACAAAAGGTGTTAGCAGGGCGGCAGAAGGACACAATCACACAACCACCCCCAGAACGGGAGGGAAAAGAAAACACTTACGATCGGTACTCCTCCGAGGTCGCACCACCACCGCCTGCCTTGGTAGACACGGAGGCATCTGCAGTGGAATACACATTGTGGGTCTCCTGAACAAAAGTTCCAGATTCCAAATCCTCCTGGTCGTACTGGGGTACTTGCTGGGGCGACGACGACGACGAGGCCGATGCCGTCGACCCTTTTCTGCCAAAAGCCTTCATCTTCCTGAAGTTGGGTGCCATAAGGTACCCAAGGGTTTACAGGCCAGCTGTAGTAGCAGGAGCAGAGCAGGGAGGGGAAGACCGCACGGCGGAGAGAGGGAGGAGAGAGGTAGAGGAGGAAGGAGGAGACAATATCAGAAGAATCTGGGGGCACGATCCGAGCAGAAGGGGGAGCAAGGACTAAAGCAAGATGAACGGATGGGAATGGGGGGCACGATTCCGGCGGGCGAGCAAGTTCTTTATATGTGCTCTCTCGGAGGTGTCGACCTCGACGAGGTGTTTTCTGTCCCTCCCCCAACACGATCCATATTCTCAAACGCAGCTTGTAGCTAGGTGCTAGGTCGTGGGAGTGATCTCCGCAGCAATTCTAGCCCACGGGCCTCGACAAGGGGGCACCTTTCCCCCTCGACGACCCATCCATACTAGCCTTATCCTGTTCGTGGAGTACTGTAAACGGACCTTTCCTGGTGGCGGCAGCCCTATCTCGTCCAGTCGAGCCCACCCACACATACTATCTGGGAGGCGGAAAGAGGGAAAAAAAAAAAACAATTGAACACAAAAAAAAAAAAAAAACAAGGCCAAGGCCACGATAAAAATAACTCACAATAAAGTTTCTCTTGGTGTTCTCAAGACGCGCCGTGTCAAACAGATGCTGAAGATCTGACTTGTGCGACAAGCTGCTGATCTCTCTGGGCGTGTATTGGCCTGATGTCTATCACGGCTTGGAAGTTCAGAAGGAACGACGTGGAGGAGGGACGAGCTGGCCCCCCTTCCTCCCTCGATTGGGGACCCACCTCCACCTTTCCCCAGCCAAATAAATGGCTCTCCCTGTGGGTAGCACAGCACTAGCAGCAGAGGGAAGAAAAAAATCCACAATCGGCCCTCTGCTCCTGGGTGTAGCCGACCTGTTTCAATCGCGACGCCCGTAGCCTGGAGCTGCGGGAGTAGAGACAGGGGGGCAGGCCTCGCAATGACCGTCGACAGGGCCGTGGTACGCAATAGGCCGAAAAAGAAAAAAATGCCTCAACGGCGAGGATGGTAGCGATGTGAGAAGCCAGGGGACCACTGCCGACGAGCACAGGAGAAAGGCGACAAGTTTCGACTTCAGAGATAGGTGATCCAGGTGAGTGGATCCATAACACACATCCTCCCTGTGTGAAGGAAAATGCTGAGTTTCAGCCCAGGGTCTGTTCGTGGCGGACAGTAGCCGGCGCAGGTGGTCTCGGCACGCACCTTGCGGCGAACTCACTTTCAACGTATCTCTTGGGGGTTTTTTTTTTTTTTTTTCCGTCTGACCCTCCTGGAGTGTTTTGCCCGGGATTTTTAGTGCCGTGACCGAGCCGATCTGAAGCCGTGAACTAGGTGGTTTTCTCTCGTTGAGAGATCTCATGTAAGCGCTTCCTGGGTGACCGCCGGAACCTCCTCCTTCTTCTCCTTTTCCTCCTTGACCCACGCGGGGCCAAGTGTACATGTGGACATAGTACATTGTGGTGGAAGCAGACGTCACCTTTCAATACCCTCTGGTCATTCTTCAGCTTTAGCTGATCTCAATGTTCAGCTGCAAGGCGGATTCTTCGCGCCGGATAGTAACCTTGCGAGATGGCTGAGCAACAGTGGCCAACGGTTCACGGCAGGGCACGGTGGAAGAGCCTCTTGCTTTGGGTAGACTGTGGTACGTGCAGACTTGGCTGGCACTTGATCGGTAAGAGCCAAGAGGGAACACAAAGAACCGCCCTGGGCAATGACGAAATAGCTCCTCAGACACGCGATGTCACCAACAGAGCTGTCCGAGGAGATGCTCTCGGTAATCGGAGAAGACTTACTATGGTACTATCAGATTTGAAGTTTCAATCTCCGCGAATTCGCGACCGTCCCAGGGGCAACTGGATACACTACCGAGAAGCGGATACGAGCAAGAGGAAAAACAAGAAAGCAGAAAAAAATCCCCCCAGATAGCGGCTAAAAAAGCTAGAGAGGGAGACAGAGCATAAGCAAGCAAGCTCCAGCCTGCCCTCTTTTTTTTTTTTTTTTTTCTCTTTCTTACTATTTTCCATGGCACTATCACACGGAAACATTCTAGAAGAAGAAACGATGCGCCGTCAGGTACAAGACGAGACAGGAAAAAAATAGGGGTCCTGAGGCGTGTGAGAGCTGACTCGGGGAAGCCTTCCTTGCTTGAAACGGGTGTAGTCGTGACAAGAATCAGGGAGGGTCCGCGGTCTTCATCCGATCCAAGGCACACACACAATCGTTTCTGCATGGGTCAACTCGGAAGGCATTGAAAATTCCTGGCTGGTGACGGGCGGGCGTGAAACGAGAATAAGTTTTTTTCCTTTTTTCCTCTTTATTCCCGCTGTGGACAGGGGCCCAGCAGCCTGTCGCTGTTTGGTGGTAAATAGTAGAGACATTCCTCGAGGCCACTTTTTCTTGAGCCGGTCCACGTTTTGTCCTGCCGAGTCATCAAAGGGGGCGAAAATCTCGACCACGACGAGACTACTCCGTCGTCTCGACTGGGTCTGGGGGCTTGCCGAGATGAGACGCTTCCCTTCCCACCACTGTGCAAATTTGCGACGCTGTTGTTGTGTGCGCCTGTCCAGGCGTCCAAGCGTAATAAGCGTAATACGAAAGGTGGGTTCGAGAAGCGCCGTGCGCCTAGACACAAATGGCGGTGATTGGACACTGGGCCTTCCCCTAGGGGCTGCAGGCTGATACCCCGTGAAATATATACCTCAACAGCTAGTGAGAAAGAAGGAGGAGCTCCAGAGACGTCGGCGCCTGCGAGCCGCGACGAGACTTGCTCCGAGGTCTGTTGCCGTCGCAGTATGGTACAGTGTAGCACCTGGGGGGTTGGTGAATTGGCCAATTTCGTGATCATAATTTCAAATTGCTCGCTTGCGCCAAGCGGTTGTAGATTCTTCCGTGGGGATTGGGGGGGCCACCTGCAGAAGGCGCCGAATGAAATACCGCAGGCCATGAGTATACCAAGTGGGCTGCCGAGGTCAGGGTCTATTTTACCGCGTAATGTCTTTTACACAACAAAGAGCCTCGGAGTCGCCTAAAAATGCCTCAACTTATCGGTATCGGTCAAGGCTAATTCATCGATTGTACAGATCTTCGTTGCCGATTTATCCTTGAAGGAATGGGGCCTATCCGGCGCTGAACAAACAAGGCCGTAAGCTCCATATGACATACACATATGGCACTTGCACTCCGATCTGCTGACCTCGGCCGAAAGCAAGTCGTCCTGGTGGGTCGTGGGGAGAAGGAGGAAGACGGAGGCTTCACCGCAAGGCTTGATGATGACAAAAGAGAAAAAGGGGAAGTGGTAAGGGGGAGAAGGAGGAAAGAGGAGTCGTCAAGAATGAACGTCCCAAGCTCAGGTTGAGGCTCTTCGGGTTGAGCAGGCACTAAGATGGGGTGCATATGCTCGTGGATCTGGGGGGTTTTCCACGCAGGGATCGAGCATCTGTACTCTGGGCACAGGTTGCAGTGCATGGAAATATGTACTGCATAGTACTGAGGGAGCGGCATGGTAAGGTACCAAAGTACTGCGTCCGTAGGAGGCAAAGGCGGTGGCGGGCAGGCTCATGGCAGCTCCCATTATCGATAAGACTTGGGCTCCACTCGAGTGCGGGCAGGCAAGAAAAAATTACTTGCCGCTTCAAGTTTGTTCCATCTTGGCGGAAACTGCCTATTGACTTGTAGTCTTGACGACGCTCATTCTCAGATATCAAGGTCGGTAGGACTGGAGGAGCCCAGTATCTCATCAACAAGATGAAGCGCAAGCTGAACGACAAGAACGAGCCTGCCGACTCAGCCCAGTCTGGTGCATCTGGAGAAGACACCAAGACAGAAAAGTCAGGATTCCCGGAACTTGGACTCGACCCGCGATTGCTACAAGCCATTGCAAACCAGCAGTACCAGACACCTACTCTTGTTCAGTCCAAGGTCATCCCTCTTGCACTCAATGGCCAAGATGTGCTTGCCAAGGCAAAGACTGGTTCTGGCAAGACCGCCGCCTACCTGCTGCCCGTCCTGCATGGCATCCTGAAGCGGAAACAGGTACGTCTTGCCGCTTCCAACAATCCAGCTTTTGTTTTTTTCTTGGAATCCCGTTGCAGGCTCTAATTCCCGAGGCAGGCCGGCTCAAAGGCATTCACCGCGGCGCTTATCCTAGTCCCGACTCGCGAGCTTGCCGATCAGGTTCTGAGGAACGTCGAACAATTCTCCGCATTCTGCGCCAAGGACCTGCAGGCCGTCAAGCTCACGGACCAGGTGACCGAGGCTGTTCAGCGATCCATCCTCTCGAGCGGTCCCGACATTGTCATATCCACACCGGCAAGAGCGTGGCAGAACATTAGCAACGGGGCGCTCTCTGTGGAGGACCTGACACACCTGGTCCTCGACGAGGCTGACCTCGTGCTCTCGTACGGCTATGACGAGGATCTTCAGAATGTTGCCAGATCGATCCCCAAAGGCCTCCAGACGATCCTCATGTCTGCAACCCTTACCACAGATGTGAATACGGTACAAGGCTTGTTCTGTCGAGACCCGACCGTACTAGACCTCGAAGAGCCGGATGCTGAAGGCGAAGGTGTTTCACAATACTTTGTCAAGTATGGCCATCGTTGCCCCGACTCTCTATAAATCTACGAACGCTGACCAGTTCTACAGATGCGGCGAAGACGAGAAATTCTTACTAGCTTACGTGATCTTCAAGCTTCAACTGATCAAGGGGAAATGTACGTTGGACAAAGACTCGCTTCCCGGGCCTTCCCCCTCCTCTGAAACAAGTCGGCACCAGGGCAACGTGTGCTGATGTAGCATTCACAAATAGGCATTATTTTTGTGGCAGATGTGGACCGTTGTTACCGCTTACGGCTCTACTTTGAGCAATTTGGTATTCGGGCTGCTATCTTGAACTCGGAATTGCCAGTGAACTCGAGGTTGCACGTGGTCGAACAGTTCAACAAGAACGTGAGTCTCTCTTGGTCATCACCCAGAGCCGGGCCCCCTGCTTGCATTGGTGAGGTTGCTAACTAAATGTTCTTAGGTATACGACATTATAATATGCTCAGATGAAAGCGAAGTGATCGGGGACGAGGACCAGCCATCAGATGAAGTCCACAAAAAGGAAAAGGCAGCAGGCGATGAGAACGAGGGCGGTCGGCCAAAGAAGAAGCAGCGCAAGACGTCCAAGCGAGAAAGACTCGAGTTCGGAGTGTCACGAGGGATTGACTTCCAGCACGTGTCAGCCGTCATCAATTTCGACTTTCCCACTTCCAGCAAGTCATACACACACCGGATCGGTCGCACAGCACGAGCCGGCCAGAGGGGTATGGCGCTCTCGTTTGTGGTGCCCAAGGATCAGTACCGGAAGCACGTGCCAACATCCGTCGAGACCGCCGAACATGACGAGAAGACCCTTGCCAAGGTGATACGTCAGCAACAAAAGCGAGGGAAGGAGGTGAAACCATACGTCTTCGACATGAAGCAGGTCGAGAACTTTCGGTACAGAATGAACGACGCCTTGCGCGCGGTGACCAAGAGCAGCATCAGAGAGGCGAGGACGAGAGAGCTGAGACAGGAGCTCCTCAAGAGCGAACGCCTCAAGCGCCACTTTGAGGAGAATCCGGCGGATATGGATCACCTGCGGCACGACGGCGAGCTCCGGGCGGCACGAACCCAGCCTCACCTACGAGCCAAGCACGTTCCCGACTATCTCCTGCCCAAGGAGGGTCGGAAAGCGCTCACGGCAGACCAGGTCGGCTTTGTCCCCCTCAGGAAGACGGGCGATCACAAGAACCGCCGGTCCAAGTTTTTCAAGGGCAAAGGCAAGAAGACGGGCGGCCGCAAGTCAGATCCCCTTCGGACGTTCAAGGCACGGAAGAAGACGAGGTAGATGTTTTGGAAGGTTAGCGTTACGATATAGCATCGAGACAGCACTCATTGATACCCTTTGCGAACATTTGGGGTGCCCGAGGTAATGGCGATTTTAACGAATGATGCCTCACCGCAGGCTGCCGTATAATCCGGCTCGAGAACTTGTCTCGACTGTGCAAATTTGGGCTGTACTCCGAAGTAGACCGAGGGCCTCCGGCGCAGCTTCGCCTCGAAACTGGTCATGACTAGGCCCACCTCCCGGTGTTGAGATCTGATGTCTGATAGGAACCCCTAGCCTGTCTTCATGTCTTCAGTCACTTTGGTACCGCTGCCAAAAATAGAGTCCGCCACGGCAAGCCTGGCCTGTCATGTACAGATTTCAGAAAAGCCCTGTACGCAGTAATGGCCTGCAATGTCATGATCCCTGTATATACAGTCTCCTCTGGTTATGCATACTGTATCGACCACCCGCCAAGCGCCGCAATAAGCACAGTGTGCATGTCATTGGGGGGCTTACGCAGCAGAGCCGCGTGGCCATGTTCAGCCACTCCCGTTCCAGCGGCGTCGACAGGCCCGCCAGCGATCGGCAGACGTCTTCGTCACAACAGACAACAACACAGCACACCACACCACTTTTTACCAGCCTCAACAATTGTCCATCTGTGTTCTTGAGCCAACCACTCGTCTCGATGACTGGCTACAGGATCGAGGATCTGTTGGGTGTATGCGAGGTCCCTCTCTCTCGTAAACTGATGTCACTGTTCAGGATTTTTCACCACCTCTTGCCACGTTTCTGTGGAAACCCTTGTGCGGTTGGTCGGGACTCAGGAGGGGACACCAGCGGGCAGCCCGGCTGTGCCTCGTGAGGACTGGTGGCATCGTGTGTCGTATTCCCACTAAAGCTGCCCCGTCCAACTGGCCATTGGGGAAGAATTTTTCTCTCACTTGCCAATGAATACCCAAGGCTCATGCACAAACAAAAAAGAGACTAAGATGGTTGGGGCTCGTTTCAAAAGAGAGGAAGGCATGACGCTGCCCTGCACTGCGCCTCCCGCCAATGTCGACCCAGGACTATCCACTCTTGAGCCGGACCCTTTCTGTGCTGCGGCTCAGTCGCCCCTGCTGTGTTGGTGACGGCAAAGATGGATATACAAGTGTATATATGTAAAGGAGCCGTATGCCTTCCCTTTTTTAATTGTCTTCTATTCGTTTCGTCGTTGGAGCTTTCTTTCTCTCTGTCAAGTGATACCCAAGTTATCCAGTACAGTCAGTACCTGGACACAACTACGTCTCTGCAAGAGACTCTTAATATCCCATCCACTCACACTCGCTATATTACTTACACGTTACCACACCATTAACAATGATTTCTCTGGTTTCAGCATTGACCACAGTCCTGTCCCTGACAGCGGTGGTTCGAGCGATACCGCAAGGCGCGGGCGGACAAGGAACGTCTGGAGGATCATCAGGAGGCGACTCAGGAGGAAGCGGCAGCGAGGGTCAAGGCTCAGGTGGCTACGGTGGCGTGTCGGCGACGACGACGACGGCAGACACCTGGGTGGCAACCTCGTCAGCAGCAGCCAGCTACTGGATCTCTTCCTCCACGACCGCAACAGGCTCAGCAGCCACCACCACGGCGTCGACATCGTCGAACTCGAGCGTGGCCTGCAACAACTCGCCAGACCTGTGTTCCCGAAAATACAACAACATCACGCACATGGGTGCGCACGACAGCGCATTTGTGCGGGACGCGAGCACGGACAACTCGGTGGCGGGTGACCAGTACTACAACGCGACGGTGGCCCTCTCGGCGGGTATCAGGCTGCTGTCAGCGCAGGTGCACAATTCGAGCGGCACCCTGGAGCTCTGCCACACGACGTGCTCGCTCCTGGACGCGGGGTCCCTCGAGAGCTGGCTCACAAAGATCAAGTACTGGATGGACAACAACCCCAACGAGGTCGTGACCCTGTTGCTCGTCAACTCGGACGACCTAGACGTCTCGGCCTTTGGTGAGGCCTTTACCTCGTCCAACATCTCCACGTACGGGTACACGCCATCGACCTCGTCGGCCACCACAGACTGGCCCACCCTGCAGACCATGATCGACGACGGCACGCGCCTCGTCACCTTCATCGCCGCCATCAACGCCTCCACCACCTATCCGTACCTGCTGAACGAGTGGGACTACGTATTCGAGACCGCCTACGAGAACACCCAGTACACTGAGTTCAACTGCAGCCTCGACCGCCCCACGACCCTCTCCTCGGCCAGCTCTGCCATCTCTGCCGGCTATCTACCTCTGATGAACCACTTCCTGTACATCTCCATCACCTCCAGCGCCATGCTGCCCAACGTCGACGCCATCAGTGTCACCAACAGCGACAACACCACCCTGATCGGCGGCCTGGCCTACGAGGCCTACAGCTGTAACGACGAGTGGGGCACCCCGCCCGTATTCGCCCTGGTCGACTTCTACAACAAGGGGCCTGCCATCGACACCGCGGATATGATCAACGGGATCACGCCCACGGGCAGGACGAGCAGTGCCGCGAGCGTGAGCAGCAGCAGCGCCGCGGCGGCGCGGAGCGTGAGTCGGATGAGCGGATCCGGCTCGGCAGTGTTGTTGACACTCCTTGCGACGGCGATGGTGACGGATGGCATGGCGGCGAGACTAGGCCTGGCAGCTATTGCTATAGGCTGTGCGCACGCTATATGATGGGTGGCATCGGGTTCTGTGGGATCTTTTCGCTCTTCTGGATGATTTTACGCGATTTATGAGGCATGGGAAGGAGCTTTTTGATTTTTGCATAGCGATGGCGTTGGGCAAGTAAATTCAGAATCAGAGTGACTTGAAAAGAAATGAAGATAATTTCCAGATATGGTTTAACCATGTGTATCTTAAGAAAATGTAGAATATTTCTTTGGTGAGAGACGTATACATTTCGGTTTTTGTTTGGCATATTCGTGCCTATCGCCTTTCAGAGCTCAAACCTGTGATGCAATCCCAAGCCTCTCTCCGTGTAGGTATTCGCAATACCCAGTGTTGCTTGCCAAACAATCGATGCTCCAATTTGTTGGCCCAAATGAGAGGAGGAGTGGTATTGGAGGACAACGCGGACGGACACCTGTAAGCACACCTCGGCACCGAGGTCGGCTGAATTCAACGGGCAGCTGAGCTTTGCACTAAAACACCACCCTTGCTTGCACTGCAGCTCTCCGAGGCAAAATTTCTCCTTGCAAAACAAGCCAGCGAAAAGTTCAACCCTCATCTCTCGTCATGATTCTACCCTCCTCTCCCACCACCGCTGGTCAGTAGATTGACCATCTCACAGCGCGAGAAGCGTCATCTGCACAAGTGGTACAGATCTAAAAAAAACCCCAGGCTTTGTCACTGGAGGCATGGGGAAAATAGCTCACCTGCTTGGTGAATGCTACATTCTTGCCGCAACTCCAGAGAGGACGGGGGCACCACCTCATCTCAGTGCTCGAGATTGGTGTATCGTTTTGAGTCTGTCTGCGTATCACAGGGCACAGTTCATGCTTTGGAAGTCCAGGCTAGTGTCTGGTAGTATATTGTTTCCCACGTACGATACTGATTCGCTTCTTGAGGATCTGGCCTCCCTGGGATTATTGCGTGCTCTGGCTGGCTGCCTATACTACAGATTCGGGTCACGATGGACACTGGTCGTGTGCAAAAAACACATGGTAGGGTTGAAAAAAAAAAATACAGACCAAAATTCTTTCTTTTTTTCCCTTCTTCTACTCTTCTTCCACACTCGTTGTCGTCTTCTGCCGGGCTCGGTCAGCAACCTCCTCCCCTGCTGATCTTGAGTAGGATATCCCACGATTTTCTCCCTCACGGGGGATTTTGGTGGTATACAAGACAAGAGTAAGAGACATTCTCTTTGATCTGTTTCCGCAATGTTATTTGAGTACGAAGCTTCCTCTGCCTGAATCCAGGCCCTGTGTGGGAGATTTTTCGTAATTATTCTGTTGCGACATTACTGCTATTGTTTCTCTGGGGATATACACTCGACCTTCGAACTCGAAGAAAGAGCATCAAGGGTTTTTATCTGGCCCAACACAGTGTACACAGATCATTCCCCCCTAATCCCTAGAGTCCATGTTTCACAGCTACGCGCAACTTTCCCAATGTGGTCCATAAAATCCCATAATAACTGAAGGGATTGTCGTGGTCTCGCTCTGCAAAAAATAAGTAGCTCTCAATTGATCGAGGGCCGTTCCTAGTATCTGTCAGTGCCTGCGTAAAAGCCCTTGAGCCAAGATGGACTTACAGTTCATCTGGCTGGTGGTTTTGATGCAACATCCATTCTTTCTTCTTGCCCGAGATTTCGGCGGCGGTCTTCGCCCCAACTCGCTTTTTTTTTTTTATTTTTTTGCTTTCTTTCTTCTTTCCCCCTTTTTTCCTTCTTTCTCTCCATCGTCGCTGTTTCTTTCCCAGATCAACATGATAGCATCTCCTGAGAGTTCAGCCGACTTCTGTCACTCGTGTGTCCTCACGGCTCACTCCGCATCTTGTCCCTGAGGTATGAATCCAGACCGCATCGCTCCTCGTTGGTCCGCCGGTAAGCCTGGGCTTTGTCAATGTGGACGGCCTTGACGTAGGTCAGGCCGCGCAAGGCGCCCAGCTCTTCGAACCCAAGGGCATCGGTCAGTCGGGCTTGGAACCTGTGGCTGAAGTACTTCTGCAGGTCGTTCTCACGCTCACACAGGTAGTTAGTTGTGCTCTTTGAGACGACGATGACAAGGCTTCGGAGCTTGGGCAGGTCCGCCAGGAGAATGAAGCCGGCAGCGGACTGCGGGCCGGTCCAGTGGAGCTTGAGGGTCTTGATGTTGTTGTACAGGATCTCGTTCTTGGTGAGGAGCTCTTCTATACTATCGCGTCAGTCTCTGCTGCGTGTCGACAGAGGCGTAGATGCCCAGCTTACTCAGCTCGCAGCCGCAGTTGATGTAGAAACTCTGCGTCTCGTACCAGCATGCCAACACCTCGTCTCGGAGGGCACGGGAGGCACGGGCAAGCTGTAGATCGATGGGGATGGAAGAGCTCTTGTCGTGGCGCAGACAGTAGCACCCCGCGACATCGCGACGGCAGATGATGAAGCGTTTGTCTTCGCAGTAGCGCAAAAGGTTGGCAAAGTGCAGCACGAAAATTCGACGGCGAATTTCGGGCGGGAGCTTCATCAGAGGGAACTGAGCATCAGTGACGACCTCGTCTGCCATGAAAAGCAATTGTCAGTGGTCGATGGGGATCAGATAAGAGAGGCGGGATCAAGTGATCCCCATGCTGCTGCTGCTGCTGCTGCTGCTGCTGCTACTTCTGCTATGCCGGCGGGGCAAGCAAGGACTGGCACTCGACTTGCCAAACAATCGTCGTTTTCAAAGAGAAAGATAGAAAAGCTGGCAACGACAACAAGGTAGACTTACTCGCCAAGGACAGCATCTCCGTGCAGCCCTGGATCAGCTCGGTGCACTCAGAAATGGTACTCTGGTCAGACTTCTTGTGCATTGCCTTGGCAAGCTGAGAGATGGTATCTGTGCAGGCCTTTCTCGCGTTCAAGGACATCCTCATCAGCCTGCCAAGGGCCTCTGGATCATGGCAGCCATGATGATGGTTGCCCAGCTTCCGGTAGAGGGCCATGATCTCGGGAGAGAGGTTGTACCTCTTGTGCAGGTTCCTCAGCTGGATGGTGTAGTCATCGAGAGGAGTCGCCATGGCGTCAGTCTCTGGTCGCTAGATTTGACGCAGCTGGTGGTGATGGTGCAGAGGGTGTGTTCGGGTCTGCTCCTTGCTGTTGTCTCTGCAGAGCTGTGGCAGATGGACAGAGGAGGCCGTGATTCAAAAGGTCTTGGGAAGAATGCCCAAAGCTGGTGGGGTTGGACTCGAATTCAAAGGTGGTGGGGGTTACTCTATGAGGAGGGAGAAAATCTGACTCTACCTCTCAACGCGTCAAGGGGTCCTGGATACTCTAGCTCGCGCTCTGAAAGAGAGGGTAGGGCGGGGTCCTGGGTACCCTGGCTCGTTGAGACTGTGTCGAGAGAGCGTGTCGACTGTACCAGCAGGCTGAAGCCTGGTCTCGCTGGGGGACTAATTAGTGACACTTCTAAAGAGGTACCCCACCCCCCTCTGGGAGCTTCTTGAGCTCATGGCATCCCCTCCCAGCTGTGGACATCAGGGCACCAAAGAAATGCAAAGGTCACAATTATAGAGGAATGTGGAATGGCTGGAGAGGCTGTTGCCGTGAAACGAGGAAGTTGACAAGAGACACAGCATAACTCTTACCAGCACCTTGCTTTTTGGTCGAGTGCAACTTCCTCAACAGTTTCCTGGTGTTGAAGTCCGCCTGGTTGGGCTGCAGAATCTTGAATGGAAGGCTACAAGTTCAAATGACCAGGGAAACATCGAGGGACCAGAAAGAAGGGCATTTTCTCTAGCCCAACACTGACTCTGGCTTTTTGGGTAGAAGGCTATCGAGTCACAGGTTGTTGAGAATAAGACTGCGTAGTGACTGAGCTGGCACCCTGAATCACACCCTGGGGTGGCTCTGACAGATATGGAAGGCCCGCCTTGCTGACAGGCAACTAATGTGGGGCTCCTTCTCGAATGCAGAATCATGCCGGATCAGGCAGGCTCTATGTGCTTTTGGAGTTTTTGGTTTTTTTATGATATATATGTATATATTGGAGCCTACGCCAAAGGCAATCGAAGATGTGATTTGTACCAGGGAAACCTGAATCATGACAGATCGTTCAACCCTTTCTAGGAGCCACGTGCCACTGTGCTTGATGCTGCAGGTGTCTCCAGAGATACTCAGTAATGGAAGTCCAGGCTTCGTTGGAGCCAGAAGCAGAGACCTTTGATGCGTTTGGGGAGAAAGGGCCCGAGATTTTCGAGCAGGGTTATGTCCGTGGTGACCGAAGAGCACATGATTCCAGCGCACAGAAATCACGGAACCCCTTTGTCTTGCTTCAGGCACGATAATAATTGAGACCGGAACCCACGAGCTGCTCGGTAACGATGAAGTATTGCATTTTTCCTGCGCACTGCTGCCGAATATGTGAGCATTATATGCGCTTGGTCTATGACTGGGCTGTCCTCAGATTTGTCTCTGTGACGAGCAGCCTAATCTTCCTCATCGCCTTCAGCATCCTGCTCACTCTCAATCCGCCTGTCCTCGCTCGAGTCCCGACCATTGGCCGCAGGTGTACAGCTGCGCTCACGTCGCGGAGAGCCATTGTCAACCTGCGAGGCGTCCTCCTCTTCCTGCCTCTCGTCCTCCTCCTCCTTGTCCGGGTTCCACTGAGGCATCTGCTGGAACTTATCCATCCTAGACCTGAACTCCTCGTTGGGATCCTCTGGGGTGAGTTCGTACGCGTCGACGGGCTTCTTCTCCTGGTATCGATCGGCATTGTAAATGCGCCGCGGCGGCTCCATTCTGTTGCGCTGCATAGTGGGGTAGTACCATGCAGTCTTGGTCTTCGGGTCCATTGCGAAGGCAATTTCCTCGTTGTACTTGGTGTCATGGCTGCCCTCGCTCTCGACGGTTGCCAGGTATGACCGGGCCCAGCGGAAGCTGTAGGACGGTTTGCCACTTGCGCTGACAGCCTTTGGCACATTGAGACTCTCGTCATCGCGGTTCGGGTTTCGCAGGTCGAATTTGCCGCGGAATTTCTCCGAAATTTCCATGTTCTCGGGCAGGTACATCTCGTAATGGTTTTGGTTAGGCGGCTTGGGGTTATTGGCTGGGTCATCCATGTGCGCCTCCATGCGCTGCTTGAACTCTGCATCCTCCTCATCATTACGGCCGATGAACTTCAGGATGCTATTGAGGAGCCGCTTGTCATAGCCAGCCTTGCTGTGGGAGATAGGCGGGTGCGCAAACTTGTATGTGACGTAAGTGCCAGAGTCGGGGAAAGCCTCGAGGTCTGGCAGGACGGGCAAGGCCTCGACCACCCTCAGGCCCTTATTTCTGGCGTTGAGAGGCTTTGTAGGGTGCCTGACACGGCTCTGGTCCTTTAGGTTGGCCTGCGCTGCGTCGAAGCTCTTCTCAATCTTGCGCTTGATGGCTGCCGGCGTGCCAGCCTCAGGTTCGGGTGACTTCCTCTTGGGCGGCCGCTGGACGTTGTTCCTTGGCACCTGACGGAGAGGACTAGCTTTGTTCGTGTTCGCATTGGAGATGTACTCAGTCCGGCGCAGGAAAGAGACAGATGTGCCAGAGACTTGAGGCTTGCCGAGGGTCGCAAGTGGGCGCAGGAGGACACGGTCGTGGGGGTGGACCGGAGGTGCAGTCTCGCGCGCATGAATTGCTATGCACTCGACCACGTTAGCAGGCAAATCGCAAGTCTTGATTGGACTGTTTCGAGAGGTTTTGGTGCAGGTCAGATTTGTTACGTACAGCTTTCATCGCCATCGAAGACACCTGGCATACCCACCAGGTCGATGGGCATCCCGAGCTCTGCATCTGCTTCGATGTTCAACGGCTGCTCTCTCGCGAGTCGAGAAGCGAAGCCGGGCGTTGTGTACTGTCCGCTCGCGAGGCCGGTATTTGGTATGTCGAGAAGCTTGGGAGGGTTGGGTGGTGGCGGCAGAGCATTTGAATATCGAATCCTGGCGACAAAGTCTTGGTGGTAGCCGCGCTCACCATTGCGAGAGGGTTGAGAAGACATTTTAACGATGAGTATGCGAATCGCCAAAGTCTAGATCAAGAGCTCGCGGAGGCGCAGAATTACAAGTCGAGAGGAATTGACGAGGTTGACGCTAAAAGGTGGCTGAATGCTTCTGAGGGCTGCCTTTCGCGGCGAGCTTTGTAGTTGGAAAGATGAGGTTCGCGCCCGTTGGCCAAGACAAGCAAAGGTTGGTGGCACACGCCCGTGCGCCTCATAAATACACACCCCTCAGCCTTGGGTCGCGCAACAACTCTGTTTCCTTCGTCAACACGGACTTTTCAGCGCGCATTTCTTTTCTACAACTTATTTTGATTTCCAATCCTGCCTTGATCGGAATTCATAGCCATTTGGCTTTTGATTAATGGATGACAGAGAAATTGTCCCCGATACAACCAACGCAAGTTGCAAATTGCGCAACAGGACTTGGAAGGTCTTCATCTTTGTCTAATTGAGACAAAAAACTCTAATATATAACACATGCGTAGAATGAACCTCAATTCGGGTTCTCCGTGAACTCATCTCAACTGCCATGACCAAGGAGACTCGGGAACGCCATGACATATAGCCCTCCCCCGTGGAATGCGCCAACAGCAATAGCTAGACAGGTGAACACTGCCCAGCCCCCATCCATGATGCAGATGCAGATTAAAATAAATTGTAATTTTGGAAGTCATGAGCTCGCCACAAGAATTGGAGCGCCTTCGGCCAGTCATCACACCTCCATCGATCTCCTGGCCGCCGTCCGAGGCAGTAATTTACGCCTACTGTGCCGCGACTTAATCGCTGTTCCTCGTATAACGGGTCTTGCCGATAGAGAAGGGAACGTAACGGTACTTGATCATGTGTTGGATTTGCTTGCGCACTGCACGCATCATAACAGTTAGCTTCTCGTCATCTCGGCTTTAGGAGGCTTCATCCACTCACTGGTCAAGAAGAAGAGGATGAACCAGTACATGACTAGGACAGGCCAGAAAACTGGAACGTTGAAGATCTCGAACCAGCTACAGAAGAAGGCGATCAGGATGGTCCTTGTTGCCGACTCCCAGAACTTGAACTCAGGGAGACGTCGGATGAACGGCCGGAACTCCTCGTCCTGCTTGGTCGGGAGCGAACCGACGGACCCGTCCTCCATCTCGTTATCAATGGCCTCGTTGGAAGGGTCGAACTTGGGCTGCAGGAAGGCGAGAAAAAGATTCAACAGGTAGATGCCCAGGGCATAGGCGACTGATAGATAACAGGTCAGCTTCGTGTTTCGAGAAGTTTTGGAGGATTGGGCGAGTGAGTTCGCCACGGAGATCTTGCGCATACCAATGTACCAGCCCTGGGCAACGAAGATGCGGGTGAAGAAGAGCACAAGCGCAATGGCGGTCCCGATCCATCTGTACGTCACGTATGGTGTTGACTGGTCTAGAAGGGCCTGGTACCGTCTCTGCAGCCGTGAGGTCTGCGCCGTGACGGCGGCGAAGGGGGTCTGCTCTGGCTCGGGGGCGTCCATTGTGTTGAACGCAGGAAAATGTGCGCAGTGGTTGAGAGGGCCGTGGCTTGGCTTCGGAGAGCTGCTCGAACGCCTCGATAGGATAAACGTAGCAAATGCGCAGAGGTTAAGAATAGGTGACGGCTGCTCGAGTGCAACAGAACAACTGGGCCTTATTTTGGTGGTGGAGAATGAGTGATCGCACGGATGGGGGAGCTGTGTCACAGGGCGATGGGCAACCTCTGGTTAGGTGGGTTGCAGAATGTCGGATTGCGACAAGGACGCGAAATCTGTCTTGACCTTTCGAGCTTCGCCAACCAAACTAGCGGCATGGCTAATCCTAGCCTCCTGAGCCGGGCGCCGCCCCTGAGGAGATTGGGCCGGATGAACGAGGTGTGGCTGGTTGGATTTGTGGCTTGACTGCATGCAGGTGCGAGCAGCGACAACAACCTCGGGCGGGCCGCAGCGGGTACGTAGCTGCACGCATTCCCTCGGCAAGTACCCAGCAGTGCCAGCCAAGCAGCACCCAGGTCTTACCTACGTGCATACAAGTATTCTCTATCACCTGCCGCCGTATACAGTGGCTCAGTGTATTATTGTACGCATTGTGTCTTCGACGAGCTCGTGTATCCTATCTACCTTTGTCTCAATTCGAGTCCAAGTCCGCCTGGGAGCGATTTGTGATAGGTCTACTTGCTTGCTGCTAGTCCACGCACGTCACTGTCTCCTCCCACGATTATTGCGAACACTCGAAACATCGGTCCTGTTGAGCTTCTATTCTGCAGGATGCAGTCACTCAGGAGTCTGAGGCCTATTGCTTCCAAGCTGCAGCTCTCAACGCTTCCTCGCATCTCACGGACCTTTTCTGCGTCTACCAGGATGAATTATGAATTCATCCAAGTGTCCGAGCCCAGGCCGGGCGTCGGGCAAGGTAAGCCCTCAAGCCCCAAGCGCCACAATATATATGCATTTACTACATGCGTGGAGGAGCACTAGCTAAGCACCCTCTCTCTCTCTTCTCTCACCGGCTGTAGTGACGTTAAACCGCCCCAAGGCTCTGAAC
Source organism: Aurifilum marmelostoma (assembly GCA_027559495.1). NCBI lineage: Eukaryota > Fungi > Ascomycota > Sordariomycetes > Diaporthales > Cryphonectriaceae > Aurifilum > Aurifilum marmelostoma. The sequence goes on along the minus strand of JAMXSV010000007.1, from coordinate 1,081,965 downwards.
GCCTTGTGCACACCGCTGATCAATGAGCTGAACGAGGCTCTGCTGAAATTTAACGCCTCCGAGAGCGTCTCAGCCATCGTCCTGACGGGCTCGGAGAAGGCCTTCGCCGCCGGCGCTGACATCAAGGAGATGGCGCCCTTGACATTCTCGCAGGCTTACCTCAACTCGTTCATCGAGTCCTGGTCGAACCTGGCCACCCAGGTCAAGAAACCCATCATTGCCGCCGTCTCAGGACATGCTTTGGGAGGAGGCTGCGAGCTGGCCATGATGTGTGACATCATCTACTGCACAGACAAGGCCAACTTTGGGCAACCCGAGATCAAGCTGGGTACAGTGCCTGGTGCGGGAGGGAGCCAGCGCCTCACGAGGGCGATTGGCAAGTCGAGAGCCATGGAGCTCATTCTCACGGGCAAGTCCTTCTCGGGGCGCGAGGCATACGAGTGGAACCTGGCTGCGAGAACATTCCCAACGTACGAGGAGCTCATGGAAAACACCCTGAAGACAGCGGAGACAATCGCAGGGTATTCCAAGGTCGCCGTCCAGGCCGGAAAGGAGGTTGTAAATAAGAGCCAAGACCTGGCCTTGAGGGATGGAGTCGAATATGAGAGGCGTGTCTTCCACAGCCTGTTTGGCAGCGAGGATCAGAAGATCGGTATGAAGGCCTTTGCTGAGAAGAGCAAGGCGGAGTGGAAGCACAACTAGGTCATTGCTTTTTGTTCATGTCGATCACCTCGCTCGAGATATGAATCAAACCATGCATGTACAGCGCAGGTGATGTTCAGGCTTTCGACGTATCAGCTCTGGTGGTCGAATGACGAACCACGACGCACCTGATGCCTGTGCCATAGTGCATGCAGTACAGAGTACATGTGCTGCAGTGTGAGTGCCCAACGCAGCAGGAGTGGATCTGGCGGAATCAAGGATCTTTGCAGCCGGGCCAAGCAGCTTGCAGTCGTAAGCGCCCGCACCGCGATTTTAATCAGGGGACTCGATGATTACAGGCCGTAGTGGCCAGACACCTCGTGTTCATGCCGTTTCGAGTACTTGCAGAGACTCTCTTGTATTTGGCCACGAGGCCATCGCCGGTCTAGACAAGGCAGTCAGGCCTGGCTGCAGCGCTGACCCCTCTAGAAAGCCCTACAAATCAGCCCTGTCAGCCCTACTGTAGTATTCCACCACGGCACTCACAGCGCATCCCAGTCCACTGACCGTCCCCATCACCTCCACCGGTCGGGCCCCTGCTAGCCACGAACCCTGGTCCTGACCCAAGTACTTTGACCATCTCAAATCCAGACGACAACCAGACAAGACAGTCATTCTCACACCTGACAAATTTCCTTCTAGAACAAAAAGAACCAAAAAAACTACCATCCTCCCGCCTGGGACGGGGTTCAAGGTCCTCTTCCATGTCACGATGGACTCTTCCAAGCCAGGCATGGACCTAGAGAAGGAGCTGGCATGCTCGGTCAGTTTCCCCAGCCCCCTCCCTCGATCGGCTGCTGCTACCACGACCTCAAGGCGAGTCCCGAGTCAGTCTGCTAACCCTCACATTCCACGGACCTACAGATCTGCACCGAGCTCCTCTACCACCCTTTGACCCTTCTAGACTGCCTACACACCTTCTGCGGCGCCTGTCTCAAAGAATGGTTCGAATGGCAGGCCAACGCGGCACGCAGCGCGCCCGAGCCCCCAGCCCCCGGCGCGCCTGTCTTCACATGCCCATCATGCCGTGCTTCGGTCCGCGATACAAGGCACAACTCGACGGTGCAGTCGCTGCTGGATATGATCCTCGTTGCGCATCCCGAAAAGGCCAAGCCGCAGAGCGAGAAGGAGGAGATGAATGCACGTTACAAGCCGGGGGATAAGGTGCTGCCGGAGCTAAAGTTCCCGAGGCGCACAGCCGAGCAGCTGAGGCTGGAGGAGCGGGACAGGCAGCTTATCGACGAGGTACGACAGATGAGCCTGCGTGAGGCGGTGAATGGTGCACCGTCGAGCTCGAGAACGAGGAGGCATGGCGAGGACAGTGACTCGAGAAACCGCACCGCGCGTAGGAGGGCACCGAGGGCGACGAGCGTCACTCGGGATCACAGCTCGGCAGAGGATCGAGCCCAAGAGCGGACAAGCTCGAGACGAGACCCAGGAACAGACCTGCGGCGACGGGCCGAGCAGGCGGCAAGGTTGTCAAATGAGAATGTCGACCCCCGATCTGGGTACAGCCGAACTAGCAGCAGTGGATCCAGGCGGACAAGCGACGACTCTCTGGACAGGCAGAGACGCCAGATCGAGCACCAGTCGTCGCTTCGATCGCTGATCAGCTCGTCAGACGCGGCGGACATCGACATAGAGCGGGAGGTCGAGGAGTTTGCACGGCAGATTCAAGAAGAAGGCCTCCTGGACGGGCTGGATCTCGACAATATCGACCTTACAAACAATGACGAGTTAAGTCGCAGGATCACCGAAGCCTATCGACGTCGACAGCGGGACAGGGAGAGACAGCGGCGCGAGGCGCGGGAGAGGAGCCGTGCCATTTCGCGACATTCCTACAGTGGGTCGGCTGAACCCGCACCTCATGAGAGAGGCACCTCGGACCCTGTTAGACCGACAGCGCGTCAATCAAGGACGCCGAGTGCAACCAGTCAATCCGACGAACGCAGCAGACCGCCCCCGTCTTCGAGGTCTAATTTTCTCGAGGTTCACGACCAACAAAGGAGGCGTCGGCGCCCAGGCAGTCATAGCCGAGACAGGAGTGCGACCGTGCCAGTCGCACCCACGCAAACGGAACTACGTGTAGGATCGCGGTCGCAAACGGATCTTGAGATGAGATCAAATAGCCTCTCCTCCTCCTCCCGAAGACCTATTCTCCCAGAAGAAGCACGGAGCGCCAGCACCTCAGACGTCCAAAGCGGGAGCAATCAGCTTGTCGAGTCGCCGCCGACGACATCCCTTCCCTTCAGTGCGCGGATGAGTGGTCTGAGCATTCCTCAACAGCAGGAACGCACCGGTACCCCTCCCGAGCCAGACAAAGCAAAGGTTCCTCGCACGAGGCCCAAAGACATTATTGTCCAGGCGCCTGAGACTCAGGCGAGCACATCAGTTCGAGCCATGGGGAGTCTCATGGAATCGCCTGTCATAACCGTGGCTCCCTACAAACCGCGGTCACCGTTATTTGAGGAACCTAGGATCACGTGCGATAGATGCGCAAAAGAGGACATACAGTATGAGCTCCATTACAACTGCGCGGAATGCAACGAGGGCCACTGGAATATCTGCCTCACCTGTTACAGGCTAGGCAAGGGCTGCCTTCATTGGTTCGGATTCGGCTACGGGGGATTCAACAAGTGGGAGAGACAACGCGTGCTTGAGCCCTCGCTGCCGGAGCCGCACAAGCTGTTGGCCAGCCGCTTCGTCCCGCCGGCGGCCATGATCAGGTCTCCTGACAACCACAAGCAAGCTTGGTCGAGCGAGGATCCATACGAACGACTACAGAGTGGGACGTTCTGCGCACTATGTCTCTCGTGGACTAATGACTGCTATTGGCGGTGCGATACGTGCAATGATGGTGACTGGGGCTTCTGCAATGACTGTGTGAACCAGGGCCGATCGTGCACGCACGCTCTCCTGCCACTTGTCCACCAGCCAGTGGCCCAACAGACCGTATCACCACCGCCCAGCCCGCACTCGCCTTCTCACCCGTCTTCAGCAACAATGATGGTTGGCCTCAACGCGACAAGCATCGGCCCCTTCAAGGTTCTCACCTTCATCACGACCTGCGACGTCTGCCGCAGCCCCATCGCGCCAACCCAGAGCCGGTTCCACTGCTTCGAGTGCGTGAGCTCGCTCGTGTCTGATTCTCGACCTGGAGACTACGATATATGCGAGAGGTGCTACGACGGCTTGGTGACCGAGGGGGCCATCAGTCCCGAGAACGGCCCTGCTGGCTGGCGACGCTGTCCTCGGGGCCATCGCATGGTCATTGTCGGGTTTCAGCACGGCAAGAGCGGACAGAAACGCTACATTGTGCGAGATCTTGTTGGTGGGCGGAGACTGAATGTCGAAGATGTGCCTAATGACGCGGCAGTGCAGCGGTGGATTTGGTACGAAAGTGATGCAAAGCCGGAACGCCTCGTCGCCAGGGACGTCTCCCAAACGGCAACGCAGGGCCCAGCCTCGAGCGAGTCGTTCCCGCCCGACGGCGGGTTCGGCTGGAAAGCTCTTGCGCGGTGGGCGTGGTATCCGGCCGAAACGGCCAATGACGAGCTGATGTTTCCCAAGGGCGCCGAGGTCACAGAGATCGAGGACGCGAATGGGGAGTGGTACCATGGTGTGTACATGGGGAACAAGGGACTCTTCCCAGCCCCATATGTGGTGGTCCTCGAAGAGGGCAACAATATCTAGGAACGTTTGATGGTCTACCCGAATTAATGAGCATGAGCGATATTCTACACGAGACATACCGGAGGCATTGGGAAACGGATTAATCATAGAGACTGCTCACAGGTTCCGGACGGAGTTTTAGGAAGGGTTAATGGGAATAGCACACGTCTTTACGAATGAAAATGTTGGTTTCATGTCAGGCACTTGAGCCAGCCATTCAAACTATGGTTCTTGTTGAATCAGGTATACCTTTTCCCTTTTTCGATCAGACGCTAGACGTAGGCATACTCTTCCCCTCTACGCCCTACGCATCCGTATTCGTGTCACTGGAATGGAATAGCATGCAACGCTTGCGGTGCTAGACGGGTAAACAGTCTTGGATGGGATGGACCTACCAGGGACCTGTCTTCTCCTAGCATAACGAGTCTTTATCGCCATACAGTCGCTCCAGAAAACACTCTTCAGGGCAGAGACATATGAAAACGATCCAGGAGGACCAAGTAGAACAGACAGGAAGGACATCATGGACAAAGTGGCTGAGTCTTGACCTGATGGGGCCAGCCATGCAAGGTGTTCTGTATGATGCCTTTGCTTATTTAAAAGTGTATGCTGGTGTCCCCAGAAATTGTCACTGATACTACTGCAGTAATACTTCCAAACCCAGAGTGAATTAATATTCAGAGGTTCATGTTCCCCAAGGTTCTTGTCCTGCCATTGGACTAAGCCCAGGCTATGAATGGATACAAGCGTGCAGCATTCGACAGGGCTCTAGGGTTGCTTATCGATAAGAACTTTTTAGTGGATCATCTCTCTCTAAATTCTAGGGTTTTAGGACTATCTCAGCAGTCTCATCAACACCAAACTTCTTGTTCCAACATCGAACCTTTGCAGATCAATCTCCGGCCACCTGGCTCTCTTTCCTCCTCTCCTCTTATGATAATCTTGCACAGCATGTGCTAACAGCTACCATTGCCTCTGTCCAAAGTTTTCTGCACACTGATCCCCTGTGGTCTCGTGGATCAAGAAATTTGAATTGCAGCTGGAATTTTCCCCAGGTCATCTCTGCCCTATCCAGTCACATCACAACTTGTGTCGTCCTCACCACACCAATTTCACCTAGCCTTAGCAGCAACTTCTTCCCCTCTCAATTTGGTCGTGGCCAGATGATGATAACCACACCGCGGTCTGCTCATTTCCATTGAACCATCCTGCTTTCTGCCATCGCCATTCATCATGGCGAGCCCAACACCCAATGCCCTGAACCCGAACCAGCCAGCGAACTTCATGGCCTCTGTTCGTGCTGCTTCCGAGAAGAAACTGGGCATGCTCCACTACACATCAGCGTCAAGTCATGGCTGGCATGGCGATGTGAGGAAGAGGTACAACACCTCTGTACTGTTCCTCCTTTTAGGCTGGCGAAGGCTGACATCCCCTAGGTACACAGACTTTCTGGTCAATGAAATTCGCAAGGATGGCAAGGTCCTTCATCTTGAGAACTATGACGTTGCAGAGCGACCTGCCGATGCGGTATGTACATCCATAGCATGGCCTGTCTGCCTCCCTGCCTATGCTCTCACGCATGATGTATCGCTAATCATAGTACAGACTATCTTCCTTCCTGCACAACAGGGCAGTCAAAACAATCCCGCCTCTGGCTCAGCAGACCTTGCTCCAGCTCGGACTGTCACTGGAGATGATGAGAAGGTTTTGCGGGCTCTTCTAGGAGAGACTGCAACTACCAATTTGCTGGATCTGTACCAACGGATCGTTGCTGCCGGCACTACCCGTCTCGATCCCCAGACCAACCTGGTCAAGTTTCCGTCTATGGAACGTGAAGTCCGAGGTCGGGTCCATCAAGTACGTGAGAGATCCCACAGTATGTGAGAGCTGCCTTTTTTGCTGACACTGAATGTAGGAGATTCGCCGCATCTTCGAGTCACGGATTGCAACAGAGACTGATAGTGACGGCATCATCACTGCTGTTCCTGCCAACATTCGACCTCCGCGGAAGCCTCGAGCTGGTGGCGGCGGCGGCGGCGGCGGCGGTCGAAATCAACGGTCCAATCAGCCCTCGTTCAAGAAACTGGGTGGCGACTATCTTCATTTCACCCTCTACAAAGAGAACAAGGACACCATGGATGCTGTCAACCAGATCGGTCGCATAGTTAGGATCAAGTCCAATAACTTTGGGTTTGCCGGCACCAAAGACCGACGCGCGGCTACAGTCCAGCGCGTCAGCGCCTATCGTCTGCGACATGAGGTGCTCGACTTCCTGAACACGCAGCTTCCTTACATGAAGATGGGTGACTACAAGTACAGCCCTTACCCCATCCAACTCGGCGATCACGGCGGAAATGAGTTCAACATTGTTGTCAAGGATGTTGCGGTAAAGCGTGGCGAGGATTGCTCCCTTGAACGGCGCGTCCAGCTGACGAAACAAGCCGTCGAGACTGCGGTGGACGAGATGGTCAAGTACGGATTCATCAACTACTACGGCCTGCAGCGTTTCGGCACGCACATAGTCGGGACGCATGAGCTTGGAAAGCTGATGCTGATGGAGGAATTCGAAGACGTCGTTGATGGGATCCTGCACGTGGACAAAGAGTTCATGACGCAGGTGATTGCAGGTACTGTCCAGGAGACACCGAGCAACCGAGATGAGATCAACCGAGTGCGTGCCATTGTGCAATTCAAGACGTCCAAGAATGCGAAGGCTGCACTGCAGCTCATGCCAAAGCGCTTCGCTTCCGAGACCAACGTCATGCAGCATCTCGAGAAGAGTCCTCGTGACTTCCAAGGTGCCATCTTGACTATTACTCGAGGCATGCGCAACCTGTACCTCCATGCTTACCAGTCGTACGTCTGGAACCATGTCGCCTCTCACCGCTGGGCCAGGTATGGCTCCAAGGTCATGCCCGGCGACCTCGTCCTGGTCACCCCAGAGGATACCGTCGTGGACGATGGCTTCAGCAGATCTGACGAGTCACCGTTCCAAAAGGCCCGCGCTCTTTCTGAGGAGGAGGCCAACAGTGGCAAATACACCATCTACGATATCATACTGCCAGGCCCTGGATTTGATGTCACCTACCCGGAAAACGACATTGGTGAGTTCTATGTGGAATTCATGTCGAGACCTGAGAACGGAGGATTAGACCCCCACCGCATGCGGCGGTCTTCCAAGGACTTCAGCGTCAGTGGCAGCTATCGCCACGTCCTTGGCAGGATGAAGGGACAGCCAAAGTGGGAGGTCCGCACCTACGTGGACGAGAACGACCAGATGGTGCCGACGGATCTTGACCTGATCGAGCTGCGAAAGGCAAAAGTGAAGGAGGAGGCATCAACGCAGAAGACCGCCGCCGCCGCCGCCGCCGCTGCTGAGCCCACCCAGCTCGCAACCGATGGTGCCGCAGCCAAGAATGAGCGGCGTCGCCAGCGGGAAGACCCCGACGCCGAGCCTCGTGTCAACGAAGCCTGGACGCAGAACGGCGGTTCTAAGAGGATCAAGCTGGTTCAGGACGAGCCTCGCCCAGACACACCAGACTCTGTAGATACCAGAGGCCCCCACGGCGGTGGTGCTCCTCTGTGGGAAGAGGATGGTGACCACCACCCTGCACGGCCCATCCGTCAACCCATCACACCTAGCTCTGCCGGTCCCGCGACCACTTCCGCCGCCACGATCAAGACAGACGACGCGCCCGTCGACGCGGCGCAGCAGCCCGTGACAACCACCCTCCGTCCCAGCCGAGATGCCTACCACGCCTTCACCCAGCCCAAACTCTCCGGGTACAAGGACGACCAGGTCAAGATCGCCGTCGTGCTCCAGTTCAGCCTGGGCACCAGCGCCTACGCCACCATTGTCCTCCGCGAGCTCATGGCCGAGATCGAACCCGAGCAGCCCGGCAGCCCGCTGTATCCTCCGAGCCTCTCCTAGTGGTTGGCTGGGCTTTGTAGTAATCTTTGACAAATGCATTCTCCCAACACGTCTACATTTCGGCTTTCTATGATTTCTCGATGAAGGTGGGGTGGGGGGTGGGGGGTGGGGGTCAAGTATCACTTTTTCTTTGATTCTTTCAGAATAGGTTCGGTCGGGTTCTTTTCCCGTGATGGAGGCGGGATTTTTGTTGGACAAAGAATTTGATACCCCTTGCACACACACAGCAAAACAAAGTGCATGCATGTATGTATGGCGTAGGATAAAACAGGACTTGCTCCAGCACCGGAGAGGTTACAGATATCATTAACCAAAGAGAAGGCTTTCAGCTGCATACACACCTAGGTTTCTCTACTAGTGTACGGACAAAAGCATCACCTGGGGCCTTTCTCTAAGTGACAGCCAAAGGGATGACTTGTCCGAGGGTGACATAGCATTGAGCTATAAGGAAAAAGGAAAAGAATACAGTGCTTTTACCAAATTTCTTCTTTTCAATTCGGTCCCTTAAAACTCCTAAGCCCCCGAGAGTCCCTCCTAATCAATACGGCATAGACATCAGAAATGTCTGAATAGCCCCCAAGATCCTTGTTTGTGATGCTGGTGTAAAAAGGCAGTAATCTGAGCATGGAATAATGTTCCTGCTAGGTCCGCCTCCGCCATTTCCCCACCCTCTAGTTCTGTGCTTCTAGAGCCGGTGGCTAGATGTTGCGTGCGTGAGGAAAGTTGTCCTCCTGTCTGCCGATCGCGGGGCAGTCGATATAAGTATGTCAGATCCTCTGCGTTCAGCAGCCCCTACAACGGCCTGATGTGATGTCTTCGTTGAACAATGTGCAACGACATCGTGTTGGTAGTGGCCAGTCTCATCCTTCCTTAGAGTCTTTCCTTTTGCCTGGTGTTGAGGTTGATGATCGGGAGCGTCTCCCTTATCTGGGTACACAGCGATCATCCACCTGTAAAGGCCAGTTTCCTTCTCACTTTGAGCTCTTCGGGTCATCCCAGCCCCAGACTTGCGACAGATATTTGCCCATATTGACCCTCTTCGTCTTGAGTTCTGTCATCCAAGGATGCTCGAGCATCTTCCAAGGCATGCCTCTTCGTTTCGGGTTCTTCTCCAGGCTACACAGGCGAGCGTCAGTCAGCCCGACAAATTGGGACGGTTTTTTTTTTTTGGGGGGGGGGGGGGGGAGGGGGGGCGTTAAAAATAGAAAGAAAGAAAAAAAGAGACAAAAAAACACACTTACCAGCTCTCAATAAAGTGCTTGAAGTTATCACTCCAGAAGATACCGGCGTCGGGCTCATCCTTGAGCTTAGGAATAGGCTGCTGCACAATATACGTCAAGAGATCGATCAGACCTGCCCTGGGCTGCATCTCTGTGCCGTCGGCCGGGAAGGGGAACCGATGCTGCGCCACCTCGAGCAGTGTCACACCTGTGGACCATACATCCGAGGTGATGGTGTAGGTCTGGCCTGTGATGCGCTCGGGCGCCATGTAATAGCTGGTGCCGATGAAGGTGTTGGCCTCGCCCTTGGTCCCGAAGTCGCCCGACACACCGAAATCGCACAGCTTCACCTCTCCGTTGCGGCACAGCAGGATATTGGAGGGCTTGATGTCACGATGCAGGATACGCTTGGCCTCGAGATAGGTGAGGCCCTGCAGGACGCCCTCGGCGATCTTGCCGAGAACCTTCTCGCCCGTTCGTCCGCCGAGCCGCTTGACTTCCTTGTAGATACTGTCCAGGGACCCGCCCTCGCAGAATTCCATGGCGATGGAGATGGTCGCTGTCGAGGGCTCGAGGAAACCGCCGTAGTATCTGCAGATGTGATCTGAAGCGCAGCCCTTGTTGAAGTTGATCTCTCGCAGGATCTGTTTCTTGACATCCGGATCCGGATTGGTCGTTATAACCTGGTTGTCCGAGTTAGCACGCTTTGCCGCGTAAGAGTGGGCTGGGTCTTGGTAATCACCTTGAGGGCGAATATCGTCTTGCCGCCCTTGAGCTGACACCTGGTGACCGCGCCACCTGCGCCCTCACCCAGACCTCCGAGCTCAACGATTCGGTTCTCCTGGCTCGCGATCCGCCAGCCTTCGTCGTCCAGATCCTCCACGTCCAGATTCCTTATCCTCTCCAGCGTCACCTCGTCCATTGCCCTCTCCAGGCCGTGCATGCTGTCCTGGCGTGACATGTCCAGGCCGCCCTCGCTTGCATTCGAGTACATTGATCCGGCGGCGCTCTGGGGGTCGGGCGTCCCGTGCGGCTTGCCCCCCAGACCATATTGTGAAACAAAAGACAGGTTCGAGTACTGTGACCCGGCTGACGTGGGGTTGCTGCCACGGCCACCGAAACTGTCAGTCCGGCTGTGCGCGGCACTGATCTCGCTGCCACTGCTCGCGCTGTGGCCCGGCTGCACAATTGATCTGCCGGGCTGTTGTTCCTGGGGAGGTCCGACGCTGCCCATCGGAGTGGCAATGCTAAGTGTGGGCGGTGCAGGTCGTGAAGCCTTCTGGGGTTGGGGAGCACCACCAGCCGGGTTGGCCACAGGTTTCACATTGGGAGAGGGTGGTATAGCAAGCCCGAGCCTCGGTGTGCGCGCACCTCCTCGTGCACCAGGTATGGCGGGACGGAGGAGGGGCGCAGGGGCGTTCATGATTGGGACTGGGTTCGGCGACGACATTGGGGCTGGTGTTTCTTGTGTCCTGATCTGCTTGGGTAGAAGAGTGGTCAGTGTCTTGGTCATCTCGAGAGCCATGGCCAGGATCCATTCTGTGTACAAGAGAAGGAAGGGGACCCGAGGGGGTGGTGGCTCACAGATGCAGCTTGTTCGCCGCTATTGCTTGCCTGATCGTACATCATGCGGCGAGCAGCACAAGGGAGTACTCCCAGGCAATTAGGTGGTCTCCGAGGCCTTAGCGGCGTCAGTGATAAAGCAGGCCGGCCGCAGGAGGCCCTTTGAACTTCAGTGTCTCTCGGGTTGGTGGTTCTTAGCGGCCGTCGGCTAGGCAGAAAGGGGTGAGGAGCTTATGACGATGACCTGCCAGCCCGCCGGGGGTTGTAAGAGAAAGGGCGTGATGACAACGTCGTCCGAGAGGTGGCAGAGGTAGCCGGACAGGTAGTTGGGACGAGAGACACGCGTCTGATTTCAAAGACGAGGACCCGTGGCTCTTGTGACCCTGGGTGTGTAGGACCAGAGTGATTATTTGACCCGGGGAAAGAGTCGATGCTGGGGGCGTCTTGTGCGGTTGGTTGCAACGTCGAGCAAGGTGCGAGGGGCAGTAGCACAGCAGGCGTCCCCAGTCTCTAGTCGGCCGCAGCAATAATGCTCGAGGCAGGTAAGTAAATAGAGTTTGGCTTGGCTGTGGTGCTGCTGGTGCCGGTGCTGGTGCTTCTGCTGCTCCCTTCTACAGATCTGGAAATGTCGGGATGAAGGGTGAATGAAGCCACACTGGGGAGCGAGCGAGGCAGGATATGGTCAGTGGAATGATATGATGAGAGCTCTCTATCAGAAGCTGTCAACGTTCTGACTCGAGACGGGAAAAGAAGAGGAGGAAGTCGAGCTCGTTGAGGTGGTTTGTCGCTGGTTGTCTGGGTCGCTCAGGCAGGCGAGCGGGAAGTTGGACCGAGGAGTGAGGGGTGGTGGTGGTATGGTGGCGCTGGGCCGGGGCTGGGGCCGCAGGCATATACCCGCAGTGCGTGCTGAGTGTAACCTCCAGCACAACACAGGCATGACGGTGGGCGGGGGGCCCTGCCTGGGCTGCTGGGCTATGCTAGGACTGCGACTGTGACTGGAGCTGGGGGGACCCTCCTTCCCACCAACGACGTCCTGTGTGGCCTCATCAGTGGATCAGTGGGGAGAACGGTCCAATGTGACGAGGATTGCAAGGGGCCAACAGCCGGGGAAGAAAAACCGGGGACAGGCTTGCTTCAGGCTGGTCCTGATGCTCTGGTGCCCGCCCAGTCGACTGGTCCAGCGGCTGCTGAGACAAAAGGTTCAGGGGGCGGGACGCTGAACTCTATCCATCGCTACAGGGTTGCTCGCCTATGTCGCACTCCAGCTGGGCTTCGGTTCATATCAACGTATCAACAGAATATCTCTGCCCTCCTCAGTTCTGCTCCATGGATTTTCCTGACACACGCGAGCTGAGGAGACACCGACCCTGCAGCACACAGTCTGCTGGCTGATTGTTCTGCCATACTGGCTGGTGTGTCCCAGACGGATGGGCCGAGATGCTGTGCTGACCACCTGCAGTAGCTGAGGTGCAGCTGGCCAAGGAGGATCTGATATATTGGGGGCGCAGCTCGACGCCTGCCCTCCTCCACATACGCCTTTCTGGTCGGTCTGATAAAGGGATCTGATATTCTTTCTCCTGATCCTTTCTGACCGAGATGCCGTATTCTTCTTCAGCCTCCAGCCACTGTCTTTCGCTCGAGAAACGATGGCAGTCGAGATGGCAAAGCCATGCCGTCTCTCCCGGTCCGTCGAGTCTGTTGGTGGCTTGTGCGGGTGTGACAATGTGTGATGGCTGATCTGCGACCTGCATGAACGGGCTTATCGAGCCCTCATTTCCGTCTCTCGAATCAATGCATGATTCGCTTTGCTGGGGTGGTCAAGAGCTCTCGACTGGCCCGGTCGGTTGGGACCTCCAGCTTTGAGCGATCAGGGGGAAGACTGATGATCTCATCAGCGTCACAGCTGATAGCTCGACAAGCAGAAGGATCCAAGCCGCTGTAACCGTCCCCTAGCTGCCTTCCTGCAGGGCACAACATAGCAGGGCCTGTGCAGTCACTAGAGTACAGGCCGCGCAGCAGCTTCCAGGCCAACAGACAGGGGCCAGCTCAGCGCAGGGTTCACGCTTCCATTAGGCGCGCGTCTCCTACAGTAATGCACCCAGACACCCAAGCAGTAGTGGGGCCTTCTCTAGCGGCGGTTATTGGCCATGGCCGAGATCAGACCCCTGCTCCCGACCAAACCTTTCCAGATTCTCTCACCAACACCTGGGAGACCAATTTTTTTTTTCCCACCCCCATTTCATCATAGGAACACACACAGGAAGTGATCGCTCGATCGATCACTCTGGGTCTATGCTTCGTCATCTTCAATCGAGACCGCCATCCAAATCCTGATTCCAACTCTTATTCGCTCAGTTGTGTGGGTTCTGCTGCCGGGATGCCGGCTAGGACCAAAGAGACAGCCACAGAGGCTGTGCAAGATGCATCGTCATCAGCTGCCTCTGTGTCTGATGTTGAAGCCATCGATGGTAAAGATGGTGGAAGTGAGGTGACCAGCGAAGAGGAGACGGATGATGATCGGGATGATGAAAGCCAGGGAAGCGAGCCGGAGAGTGACTCGGATTCTCTCGACAGTTCTGCACCGAGGAAGAGACGGAGGATCTCGCCAGAACCCGAAGAGAGCGATGATGATGAAGAGGGGGAGGAGGAGATCCCAAAGCAGTCTGTGTCCTTCATCAGCGCGCCTTCAAGGATAAAGCGGAAAGATGCGTCCAGTGAGGGGACTACAACGCAGAAGCTCGCCGCCCAGGTTCCCGCCCCACCAGCTGATGCTCTTGGGGGTGCAACCACTGCGCCTACGGATCCAAACACAACGTTCGAGTCTCTGGGTGTGCACCCATGGCTGGTGCGCTCACTCACGAACATGGCCATCCGAAGGCCGACTGGGATTCAGAAGGGATGCATACCGGAGATTCTGAAGGGCAGGGACTGCATTGGTGGCAGCAGGACGGGTTCCGGAAAGACAGTCGCGTTTGCGGTGCCTATACTTCAGAAATGGGCCCAGGACCCATCTGCCATCTTTTCTGTGGTCTTGACACCTACTCGGTAAGTTATTGTGGTCCGGCACGCGGGTCCCACCCGCCATCGTGAGAGACGCTGTGTGTGCTGACTGACAATGGTGACAGTGAGCTGGCGCTTCAGATGTACGAGCAGTTCAAGGCCATCTCGTCTCCGCAGACCCTCAAGGCTGTACTCGTCACTGGCGGCGCCGACATGCGTGCCCAGGCCATCGCCCTTGCGGAGCGCCCACACGTCGTGATTGCCACCCCGGGTCGTCTGGCTGACCACATCCGCACCTCTGGCGAGGACACCATCTGCGGGCTGCGGCGTGTCAAGTTCGTCGTGTTCGACGAGGCCGACCGTCTCCTGGCCGCCGGGCCGGGGAGCATGCTTCCCGACATCTCAGAGTGCCTCGACGTGCTCCCGCCCTCGTCGCAGCGGCAGACGCTCCTGTTCACGGCGACGGTCACGCCCGAGGTGCGTCTCGCAAAGGACAAGCCGCGCGAGCCGGGCAAACCGCCCGTGTTCGTCTGCGAGGTCGACACCCAGGTCATGGCCATCCCCACCGGCCTGCGCCAGATGTACCTGCAGGTGCCCGTCACGCACCGCGAGCACTACCTGCACGTCTTTCTCCTGACCGAGGCCAACAAGGACAAGAGCGTCATCGTCTTCTGCAACCGCACGGCCACCGCCAACTACCTGCACCACCTGCTGCACCTTCTCGAGCACAAGGTCACCGCCCTGCACTCCCAGCTGCCCCAGCGCCAGCGCGTCGACAACCTCTCCCGCTTCCGCGCCGCCGCCGCCCGCATCCTGGTCGCCACCGACGTCGCCGCCCGCGGTCTCGACATTCCCGAGGTCAGCACCGTTATTAACTACGACATCCCGCGCGATCCAGACGTCTACATTCACCGCGTCGGCCGTACCGCCCGTGCGGGCCGCAAGGGCGACGCCGTCACCTTCGTCGGGCAGAGGGACGTCGAGCTTGTCCAGGCCATCGAGGCCCGTGTCGGCCGCGAGATGGTGAAGTGGGAGGAGGAGGGAGTCAACCTCGAGACCCGTGTCGTGCGCGATGCGCTCAAGCTCGTGGGCGAGAAGAGCCGCGAGGCGCTGCTGGACATCGAGGAGAGGCGCGAGGTCGGGAGCAAGAGGAAGAGAGGCAAGGTCAAGCTCAGGGCGGCTGTGTGAGGTTGATGAAGAGGTTAGTGTTTTCAGGGTCAATTGCAATGGAACAAGCTGTTCACTGCTCTGGAAACCATCATTGCTCAGCATCTGTCCTGTCGACGTCTGGACCACATGCTCAGGTGGGATCCCACTACCACTCCGTGTTGGTGATACAAGTGCAGCCTTTTTCACTTTACGTACCCTAGGGTAGTCTCCAGGTCTGCAGATCAGGATTGCAAAATGCTTCAAACAGTCTCAAGAGTTTTTGCTTATCATGATTTTTGTGACGCTGAGCTGTAGATTCATGCTCGACGGCGAGGGGGAGGCCTTCAAGCTGGGAAGAAGAGAGCCAACGAAGCATAGCTGATGAAGTAGATGCAAGTAAGCAGGATACAGAATAATGACCTAATTACTATTTTCATCTACTGTCCATTTGCAAAACAATGTGGTAATCAGTGATTGGAAGACAAGTCACTAGTACTTGCCACACAACACAGCCCAACCTCCCAGCTTTTCGGGGGATACTTGTATACTTGCAAGGCTATCTGGTAGAATTCATAGCCAAAGCAAAAGGAAATGGACACTTAGTCTCTTCTACCTCTGTATGACTAACTGTCATGTCAACAATCACCCACATCCAGCGGCAACATTATATCAGAAGACTTGTATCTGAGCAACGCAGCTGATGAGACTCCAGCCTTTATTGTTCTCTCACCTCAACATCCGACCTTTATGCGCATCAAATTTGTTGCAAATAATTATGCAGGCTAGACAATATCAGGACCAGAGATGGGTACTGCTTGTGTGTGCCTTGCTGTTCACATCCTCTATTCTATACTTTTTATATTAACAAATCTTGGTAATCTTGTCACCGAACAAGCCTGTGCAAGGTTCAAGAATAATGATAGGAAACAAAGAGGACTCTGAAGTGCTTGATCCCGGATAGCAAACTTAGTTTAACTGTTAATAACGTCCTCGGACGTAACCTAGATGAGTCTCAAGCAATTTGTCTCAAAGCTCTCTTCTCATACAAAGGGTATGTGTTGGAGTAGATTTGAGATTCAGTTCCAACCTATCCTAGCATATAGGCTAGTATCACGCAAACACAGCTTAATGTCTCTTTGAGGTGTTTCTCCTGGTCGTAATATGTCTGCTAGTCTCACGCATCACGACTTCAACCAAAAACCATCTTCCAGCCTAGACACTGTGGTACAATGCTGGTCCTGCCTAGAATTCTGGGTCTCTCAAAGTCCAAGAATACATCTGGCATCATACGCATGAGCTTCTACAAGGGTCCCCGAGGGTCCTTGAAGGCCTTCAAAACCAGTGCGATGTAGATGCGGTTGCAGGCAAGGTCCATTTCGGGAAAGAATTTCCATCATTGACCAGGGCTAGCTTGAGTCGAGGGCACACCAAGGTTACTGGTGACATGAGCAAATTGTATGAATCGATTAACTAGATTGTCAGGGACACGCCCTGGGATCGGTCGAGAGGGCGGGGGGGCGGGGCGGGTAGGGAAATGTAATCGCTGCGAAGAAAACAAATCGCCTGGGCCGGGTTCCTGCAATTTATAACGTCTTCCAAGAGAAACATCCCGACTCGTGAAGTGTAACGTTGAACTCAACATGTATCAAGAAATAGTGTTGCCCCCACTCTCCCACCCCCCTCTCAAGCCTTGGCTAGATCATCGCCCAGCCTCTCCCCCTGTATCCAACTGCGAGGCTGCTCACGGCTTGACGATCCATCGCAGCTGCACAGCAGTCTACTGCCGTGGCACGTAAACTCAACTACCTTCCCCTGTCCCCTTTCCGAGGTCGTGCGTATACATGAGACTGACAAGGAATAAGACAGGCCAGACATAGGGCTGAGACTTGGCTCGAGAGGGCGACAGCTGGGACGAGGCTGGCAAGTACACGGGTCTATGCTTGAAGAAAAGGAAGCATCACCCCCAATCACACCGAGGAATCCATCGCCCTCCACCATCGCAAAAAGAGGCAAGAAGGCCAAGATGGTGATATGGTCCACCCTGTATCCTTGCAGCAGGATATTTCAGGAGAAGAGGTGGCTGTTTATTTCAGATAAGAATACTGTTTCAGATGGAAATAGGACGGTTTGCACCTGGCTTGGTCACCTCCACTCAAGTACTAACGACAGTGCGATCAATGCTCGAAAAGAAAATACACACGAATCGGTCGCTTTCTAGTTAAGATGAGACTCGATTTGCGGCTGAAAGCAGTCAGTGATGGAGCCATGTTTCAACAAAATACGATATATATCTACAGGCCAAGCCTTGACTCTGGTACGATCAGGCGCATCGTCCCGCCCCATCGAACTGAGACAAAGACCACTACACAACGACGGAATAATTCACTAGTATTCCAACAATTACAAATTATCAGGGTTTGGAAGAGCGAAATGACGCGGGCCTCCTAGCATGGTATGGAAGTGTCTAGAAGGGGGGGGGAAAAAGAAGGAAGAAGGAGAAAATAGGGGAACTCCACGTCTTGGGCATCGTATGAGCATGGTCTGTCGACGTGTTTCGTCATGCAACCCTAGCCATGTCATGTCAAAGGAGAAAAGGTCCCTTTCAGCCTTTCGTCATCATCTATGGAACAGCCCAAGCCTGAAGATTTGACGAAATAGCCCATACTTTTTTTTAGATTGGAGCACAGTCGCCCAAGCTCCCGATCTGTCGTGTTAGACAATCCGGCACCCGATCGAGAGACAACATCAAAGTCTAGATCCAGACGCAAGCGGGAGCTTGCCACCGTGCTAGTGGGCGCATCGGAACCGGAGAGGAATTTTGACTTCCAAGTCCGGTCCGGGACCCCTTCCGAAACGGATGGGGGAAAACATAAATTGAAAAAAAAATCTACTGTATCAGTGCCAAGGGTTCTCGGGATCGCGTTATATGCTATTCACAGGAAGAGAGCGCCGGAGCCCGTGGAGTGAAGAAAGGTCGTCGTCGACAGTCAGGGTTCCCACCGTCTGTCTTGCTGGGACAACCTGGGCAGACCCTGTATACGGCGCAGTCCCGGAGAGTCGGACAGGTGGGGCTTACCGAGATCCATAGCTATGGGATGTAAGAGTTGGTTCCTGGTAGGGGTCTGTATACGCGTACATGGTAATTCTGTTTTTTTGGGCTGTCATGTCAGCTCTGACCAGGGGCGTAGGGCTGTCGGCGCGGATGTAGGACGTAGAGTTTCTTAAGTACTATGCTTCAAGAAATGTGGAGGATAAGGCCACTATTACCACCGAACTACCCGTCCGCGTACGTGGTATGAGACTTATATGAACCCATATCGCATGATGTTTGAGCATCTCGTCCACTTGACCGGAGCGAGAACGAGGCGCTTGATGGCATGGACTGGGCTGGCCACCTCCGAAGCAGCGGGTAGCAGCACCACGGCATGCTTTCAAACTTTCCCACACGAACGTCTCTCACTCCCGGACCACTCACAGCAGCGGAGCTGTCGGGTAGCATGTCGGCTGCAGCAAAGGCCCCCCTTCTTCCGCAGCCATCCTTTCCTTCCCTCTGCGGCACTTACGGCATTTACGGCAGCCCACGATAATTTAAAGCAACCCCGGTGACGGATACGGCATCTCGGCTGGCTGGGCGTATCCTCAACGAGTGAGGGACGGAATCTTCGCGAGGTAGATTTCCAACCTTATTTCACGCAGGTAAGATTGTGGCTCCCCCCTCTCCCTTTCTACTTGGTACATCCAGGTTTGGGGAAAACACGAGGCAATTCGGGATGCAGAGCGGCAAATACGGCACCAACATGTACCTACCACGCTTAATTATACATGAAAATCAAAAAGTAAGACGGCCTATCTCTCGACGGACTGAAGCCTCATCTGACCTACGACAGCGGATTCCTCCGCCGACACGTCCCGCGCAGGAGGAAGAAGAGGAGCATGGAGGATGATGTCTCGCCGGGGCGCTTGTCACAAATACGACGCTCGGGGCAGTCCTTGGTGGTTGAGGGACCAGAAAGAGGAAGTGTTGTAGTCATCCAAGAGACCCATCGAGCACCTGGTCCACAAGATGGACATGCTGATTAGTCTGGTCGCTGCATGAGGCTGTCATAAGGGGTCAGTCTTTTGTAACACAGCGGCCCGTGGCTCGTTTAGCTCGCACCGCTCGCTCGCCTGACGGACTGTGTGAAACATGTCCAACCCGTTCCCTCATTACAGCCCCACACGAGGAACAATGCCAATATATTCAACGATAGACGAGGCATGATGCTCGTGCGGTTTCCACCAAGGGTCATTGAACCGTCGAGTCGCACAGCAAACAAGCCACCGCATTCGTTATTGGTCTCTCATGGTAGCAGTCGCAGGTGTCACGTTGCTTTTCTGACGAGCGGGCGGGGGAGCGGTCAGAAGTCTATCCTGGACGGGCGGCCAGCGGTGTGGCTGAGTGGCTTGCTGGGCAAGAGATGGCGAGATTTGTAGCACGTAGTATATTTGCCATAGTAAGCATTGTGCCTGCTCTCCTGCCGCTTGCTGCAACTAACAGGCGAGGGAGGTGCACTTTGATTAGTGGCTGACGAGCAACCCTAACCCTTCCCCTTCGTATGTACATGGAAATCCTGGATCACCCCTACATGTCATATAGCTGAAGGCTTCATTCCTATGGAAATCCATGAATATCAAGAGACCGTATATAATATGTGATCGCCTGAAGCTATGGCAACCAGTGACAGAAGCAAAAGCACGGCCCCTCACCACGGGCCTCATGACGGCATAGCAGAGTGAGAGTCCTGTAGATGGCATCAGCCCTATGAGTGGGGCTCTCACCCCCAAACCCTCCGACATCTCATCGACAACAAAGGTCCGTGGTGGGAAAGCTCGGGCGCTCCAGCGCGCACTGCGCGATCGTATCGTTGCTGACATGCTTATTTACTGATACTCGCAGGAAGGGCAGCCACTGCCGAGGAGGTGCAGTACGCACATGCAGGTTGCGTGGTCAAGGTACCTTCCCCCCCCCACCCCCCTTCTCATTGATTTGTTGAAACGTCAAGTCGCTTCATCATCTAGCTCCCTCGAGACAAACAATTGTCGTCGTCGGGGAGATCGCCAACGGCATCGTTTATCCGTCGACAAATCATCCCGACACATCCGCCCGGCCACAGCCGATACTCCAATACCCATAGGTGCCACCCGCAAGAGAGTTACGCCTGATTTTTCTATTTTAAATGGCTCTCTATTGCCATTATCCTTTGCCTTTTGAGAGTCTTTTTCGACGGACCCAACGGACCCCTCTTTCTCCCCAATCCCGGGAAGTTGTCGGGATGGAGTTCGGTACGCGCTCCTTAGCCCGAAGCCGATATTACACTTTTAGTGAACGGACTTGAGAGGCCGGGGGGAGGATGAGGGTGGCTGTGCGCCTTGTGTCCTAAGTACGTGCTTATGGTGCCAAGGTACGCACGGTACAAAGGTACTACTGCGATTGAATTTATAGTGAGATCTATTTCTTGCTGCCTTGTCGCAACGCGTTTGTGGGACTCGGATGGTCGTGTGCGGACGGGACGTCTGGACAGCCCGCCCGGGAAGGCAATTGTGGCTTGTAGCGATGCGCTTGCGCGGATGGATTATCGTCCTTTTGTGCCTGCGGATTTGGATGTAATAAGCCTCACCTGCTTAGGAGAATTAAAAAAAAAAAGGAAAAAAGAAAGGAAAGCACCAGAGCCAGGTGGGTCGTGCATATTGTCCGGGCGGGCGGAGTCGGACTGTCAAGGAGCACTTGTGATGGATCTTGCAATCAAATCAACGCCCCGACATGTTTTCGTGATGCGAGCACGGGACCATGCTAGGCCAGACACCTGACAGAAGCGAATAGAAGCGATCGTCGATAGCTTGTCTCGCACAGGCGCAAGATTCAGCAATCGGCATTGTGGGCGCAGGCCAGAGCAAGACTTGGTTGCCTGGTCATTTTTTCTCATCATAACATTTGTTGAGTTTCCGATTGGGTAGTGGAGAGGGCGGCGGGAGGAGGAGCACGGGAGGCTCTCGACCAGGCGCTGAACGCGTAATTTTGCAAAAAGGAAAGTAGAAAATTCAAATCCGTTGATCCTCCCTTCCTGTGCAAGTGAGGCAGTTCGGGCGACATCCGTGGCTGGGCATCAATCAGCCACTACTACCGCAATTTTCCATCCGCCCAATGTAACGAGCTACTGCTGTATGGTAGCACTTTGTACATACTACAATTCTCATGTGCAGTGCTGTGGCCGTAGCATGTGAACTACAGCAGTGGCCTGTTGACTGGCCAGCAGTGACACAAGATGCCACGCCTGCGAAGGGAAGGGGGGGGGGGGACCTAGCAGGATCTGATCTGTTTTGTTTTGTGTTACATCTTGGCATGGAGCCAGGACAACAAGTAGAGAGACGGTCAGGAGTCAGCCTCCAGACCCAACCCCTCCACCCCTCCTGTAAGCCAGCCAAGTCGGTGTCTGGGGTATGGAAATCTGCAATGCGCTGCCACGTCTGCCACCAAGGGAGAGAGGGGGGGGGGGGGGAAATACATAGTACAATGCATAGTCGAATTTTAGCATGGCGGGCGGTAAAGGTTGTGGGGCACCAAGATGCAGGAAAGAGAACCCCCCAGACCCTGTGCGAGATCGCGGTGAGTTGTGCATGTGAGTGGGGACGGGAGGGGAGAAAATTCTGGTCAGAGCTTTTCTTCTTTATTGTTATTGTAGCATTGTAGAAGGATCCTGCTCAAAACTTGTTGTTCAGATGAGAGGAGGGAGGGGGAGAGAGGCAAGAGAAGTTGTAGCGGCAAGAGTATGTAACATTGATCCGTCTGTCGGGTCCGTGTGTGGTGTATCGGGCACGAACGGGTCGTGCCTGTTGTTTGGGGGTCGTGGGAGGAATCTGAAAAAGCCGAGGGTGTGCCGGTGCGAAGGCCGAGCTTTGGGGATGCGCCATGTTGCAGTGCGAGCTGTTTGTTTACCTGCAGCGGCAGTGCAGTGCAGTGCCAGTCGCAGGAGGACAAGACCCCGCATCACTGATCATAGTACCCAAGTACGTAGAGTACGTACCTCGGGGTACGTACCTTCAGCCATCCCCCGCCCCCCCTTTAGCTGTAGCAGCAGCTCTAGCTACTGCACAGCTCTGCTGCTGTATGTCTGCCCAGGGGGTTGGTCGGCATTGGGGCCTTGGCCTTTTTCGTGTTTCGAGAATTTGTCGGTGAAAGGGCGGAGATTGGAGATCTGGTACTTTTGCCTGCTGCCTTCAGACACCTTCAGGGCTCAGCCATAGGCGGGCGGGGCGTACGCAGATGGGCGCTGCTACTGGTAACAATGCTGCGACCAAGGGGCAGCCTCAGGAAAATCAAAACAAAATGAAATCAAATAACGATATTGGCTTCAAGCAAGCTATGGCAGATCAAACAGTACGTACTGTGGTACTCGTGCCTCAGACCACTATGGTTATAGTGTGTGGGGGTTCATTCATAATGACCATAGATCGTGAAGGTTCTGCGATACTGTATGGGTGATTATGAATCACAGGGCAGGTCTAGTGTGAAAGAGCAGCCCGTTGCGTATTAATGATGGAACTTTATGGGAGGTTGCTTGGCAATTGATTCCGTGTTCCCAAGGGAACAAAGTTTCGAAATTGGTAATCAGTCATAGTTTTAGGCATGGGCGCGCGGGAAATTGGAAGATGGGTTGCATAAGCCACACCAGATCAAAGAAAATCTACATGGAACGTTTCTTAAATCCGTAACGATTAGGAAACATGCGTGTCCAATTTATGACTGGCTCGCCTGACCTGCCTGCGACGGGCTTTGGGCTGTGTAAGGCTGCTGCTGCTGGGTACCACGCACCGGACGCTGGAGCGTGAGCCCTATGCATAACGCATCAATCATCTTCATCACACATACCTCACAGGACTTCAGGCTGTGCACTGCTGCCAAGTCCTGGAAACCCTTTGGGGAACGAATCGCTATGTCGTACCACGGCGCCGCGGTCCGTTAACGTGTGCACGTCGTCGTCGACTCATCCCGAGGAAGAACGTTACTACTCCTATACGCGTATGAGATGACGACTTGCTAGGAAGCCAAAGACACACACACACACGCATGCAACCAAAATGCATATTACATGTACTAGTAAGTAGGGCGTGGTTGTTGGGCGGGCTATGCTATGCGAGAGCGACGTCCCGGGTGGTCGGAGACATCTCGCGCAGTTTTTTCTTGTAGAGTATGAATCATCGGCAAGATGTCGCGCCAAGGAGTCGATCGTTTGGATTGATGAACCATCGTTGATGAGCCATCAGCCGTCAGATCTGCCAGGACAGGGCGTCTGGTTGCTTACCGAGAGGGCCTTCGGATTGGTAAGAAATCCGAGCAATTTGCTTTCAGATCTGGACGGCTAGTGCTAGTGCTACAATGTTAGTGAGTGGTACCATAGTGTTGGTGCTGGTTCTGGTCTTACGGACGGAATTCGAACAGAGGCCGGGGCGGGCGTACCGTAAAGACCGGATTTCAAGGCATGGTAGCATTTGGCGCGCACAACACAGGGCAGTGTCATACGGCACACGAGAGAGAGAGAGAGACGGTCAGAGACACAGACACGCCGTACAGCAAAAGTGTGCATGCATGCATGGTTACTTATTGTATTACGACGACCATAGACATACGGCAGACACGACCTCTGAGAGACACTTACCGCCCAGTCTCCAGAGGGCTAAGCCTCAACCGATGGATTCGAGGATTCGTGGCAGTCTGTCGTGTCGTGTTGGCCCTCATCCGTTGTTTTTTTTTCTTTTCGTTTCGCTCTCGCTTCCGACCCGACCGCGGTGAAGCAGGTTTGAAAGGCTGGGCTGAAGCAAGGCCCCAAGGGCAGAGACACGCTGTACAACAGGCCCTGTAGCGTTAGCGAGCATCGCAGCAGCAGCAGCAGCATGAGGAGAGACAGGGAGATAAAACCGTAGGCAAAGTACCCCTGCCATAGTAAACGAGTGGCCGTGGTACACCCCTTACGACCGGCCGGGGCCAACTCAAAACCCCGAAGGGACAGCTCAGTCATCCCGAGTCACAGCTTTCAGAAGCGCTCCCCCCGCTAACTTCGGTTTGTAAGCCCCCCTGCCCAACCCAATTGCGCCCTGACCGCAAGATACCCCCCCCAGCGCACCTACTGCCTGGGCAAGAGATCCCTGGCCCCAAAACCCACTACCGTGCTTGTACCTTCGTACCGCTGGACTGCTGTGTTGTACACGCTTCCTTGGCCCCGTGGACACCCATGGGCGCCCATGGATCTGCCAGTTTGCAACCACCCCTGCAAGGATGCGAATGCTCCGCTGACTGCGAATTTCCAACAACGAAGGCCGAGTTGGACCCCGTGGACCGCTGGACCCGACCCACGGCTCCGAGGGAAGCAGAAAAAAAATAAAGAGACAAGAGAGAGCTTACATGGGCCCTGCCACGACCTACTTACTAGTACACCACTCTGCATACGAACGAGAAAAAGACGGTCAGCCGCGATCGTTGATAAAAGAATCGTGTCTCCCCTCCGGTCCCGACCTCAGATCGTTCGGCCTGACCTGATCTCATCTCTACATATTCACCACCACTTGACCAACCCTCTATCACTACTACTACCACTACCTACTGTTATTATCACGACTACAACAAACAGTCCACTTCACTTTGACTACTCCATCTGAATAGTCGACCCAGCAACACATGCGGCAGAACCAACCTCGTCTCCCGCCATAAGAGAAGCCTATCCCACGGTGACTCTTTCACACCTACTACCACCGCCAGACAACCCCTGCAACGCGCCCACTTATCGGATCCGCAAACGCACCCAAGTCAAGCGTCTGCCTTGAGTCACCAAACAACGAGATTACTACGACCACTCCGCATAAAAGAAAACACTTTTTTCTCCTAGTTTTTCTTTTCTTTCCTCCTCAAGATGTCGAATACTTTTACCACCACATCATCACAAACGACCTCACCGGTCTCCTACGCCTCCCCCCTCTCCCCCTTCAAGAAGCAGAAGATGTCCATCACCCAGACATACTACCTGGCCCACAAGGCCAGGGCCAAGCTCTCCCACGAGGCTGCCATGCCTGACCACAACCTGCGTCTGCTCGTCGGCCACGCCAACCTCCTCGACAGCCTGATGCTCGAGCTTGCCGACGCCGAGAGGGAGCAGGAGTCTTGGTTCAACAACTCCGTCCGCAGCGCCTCCCAGACCGAGAAGAAGACATCCTCTCCCCTCTCCACCGAGAGCAGACACATCCAGTGGGCCGACTCCATCCCGGAGGAGGAGGAGGACGACGACGAGGAGGACGACTACGACTCGTCCTCTTCGGATGACGAGAGCGACATCTCGGAGGACGAGGATGACGAGGACGTCGAGATGGCCGACGTCGTCTCCCTCCGTCGCGTGCCCTCCCAGCACAACATCAAGTCGGCACCCTTCAGCCCCAACATGGAGGTGGTCGAGATCGACATGGAGGACTTTGAGGATGACGACCAGTACGAGGATGATGAGGACTACGCCGGCCTCGCCCTCGTCCGCTCACCCTCACATCACTCCGCCGCCTCACCACCTGAGCTGGAGCACGACATGGACGAGTCCTCAGAGGACGAGTCAATGCCACCCTCGCCGCCCACCACACTGCTGCCCACATTCAACGAGAAGCAGCAGCAGCAGCAGCAGCAACAACAACACCACCACCAACAACAGCAACAGCAGAAGCCATCAGAAGAAGATGTCGACGACGAAGCAGATCTCTACGACGACTCAATACACTACATGCCCGCAGCTCGCAACACAGCGAGGCTGGTGAGCGCGATCTCGGTTTACTAGACCGGGCACCGCCGCAAACATTCACCACCTACCGCATCTTGTGCTTTTACTGCATCATCACTCATAATCCGGCATGGCATCACGCATGTATTACGGTCTAGCGATTTGACGACTTCTTTCTTACTCGATACCTCTTCTGCATAGCATTGGCGCTGGGGTCTCATTATCTGATTATGGAAACAAGGGAAACGGGACACAAATGTCACCACTCCAAGGAGGGGGAACATGGAACACAGGCAACCCCACGGAGGGGTTGGGCTAGATTGGCACATGATCGCCTATCTCGCTCACACACACACACACACACACCTCTCCACAGTCTCATCTGGATGCAGGTCACTGGAGCGATAATAGGAGGATCCAGATACGAAACAAATAATACAAATCCAATCTACATAATCTGTCTGAACAGAAGACCTAGTCTCACTTCCATCTTGCGTGCATTTTGTTGATCATTCGAAACATTCGTGATATTGCTCATCAGTAACAACAGCAGCAAGATCTACTCGGTCCTCTTACGACAACGACAGCGATTTGTCGATCACAAGCAAGACTGAGGGGGAGGGGACCAAACACTGATTGCGTCAACACTCATGTGGCGGCCGAGCTCGGAGGGGCAGGGTGATTACTCGAACAACGCACACCTGGGCGCGCGCACGCACACACACACACACACGCATACGCCCACTACTACAGTACGTACGCCTTGTGGCTTTGTCATTGTCCAGGCCCAAACAACTCAAACCGGCATAACCCTGTCTCGGTCTCTCGCGCTCTTCCCTTACCCCAGATTTAGTTTTTTTTCTTCCCTTTTCTTCTCCCATCTTAAACTCTTCCCGTCGATCCAAGGTCTTGGGAAATCTAACCTCGGTCTCGCTCATGTGCCTACAGGACCACCGAAGCACCCTCGGCCTTTCTCGCCACATGATTCATTTGACTTCTGAGACCTCCCATCCGTTCCGTCGAGGGGTTACCGGGTGCGTGCGCGAGTGCGAGACCAACGGGGTCATCAATCAAGCACTCTTAGTTAGGATCGCAATCCAGTACGGGTTGTCTTTGGCCCCCGCCAGACACCCAACCCGATCCTTCCCACCCCCCCCCCAAAAAAAAAAAGGAAGCTCCTATCTAAGTTTCCGGTTGTCCTGTACGTAGGAATGTGTGTTTTTGTGCCCCCAAAGGCCGAATACGTCCGTCCGAGTCCGACGGCATGGGGCCCTAAGATCTGACCCTCCAACGGATTTAAGATCTATGGATTAAAAACAAAAAGAAGAGGCTATCATAGTTGTAGCACTACCACTAACGAATGAGACATGGGGGTTTTCCCCTTTCCTTTGCTTTTTAATCAGCCACCAAGCCGTTCATAGTAGACACCGGATGATTCATCAGCCATCACCCACAGCGGAGATTGCTTTCAGTCATCAACATCATCCTCTTTTGCTGAGAAATTAGGAATCTCAGCCATCACCCTATACGCAAATACATCATTCTCGCACACAATACCTGACGTGCTTGAGCACGCGAGCAAAAGGCATTCTGCAGCCTAGCCTCCCTTCCTTGATCTGATCGTCACTTTTTTTTTCCCCTTTCCTTGGCGACAATTTTTTTCTTCTTTGCCTTGCTGGAACCCTTGTCTGCGCGTGTGTATGTATGTGTTGTTCAAGGATTTCTTGATGTGTGTGTGTGTGTGTGTGTGTGTGTGTGTGTGTAGGCGGAGTAAGACTCCGGAGTGGATGTTTCGTTTCAAGCCCATGAATTTTTTTTGTTAATTTTTTTTTTTTGTTGGGCTTGGAGAAAATTGCATTTTACATGTGGTAGGACCTACTTTGCTCCTCCTGCCGCCTGAGCCGCGGCAGGCGACCATTTACTAACACGTTAGGCCTTAACAAGGGAGAGATGGAGGGGGGATTACAACAACAACAAAAACATGTTTGGAGAAAGGGGGGAGAAAAGCAATGCAAGACTTTACACACGGCCCAACATGACCCCCAGGGTCAGTTGTCACCCGTGGTGGTCATGCCCACAGGCCACCAGCGCGGCCCGCCCGACCTTTGAGAGACCTGCTACCGGCCGTGAATCAAACACGACACGAGACAAGAGATACAGATAGGACTTTTTTGTGGTTACCACTGCACTGTCCGAGGATGTGGCACCCTTACTACTACCTATTATTTCCTTACTTTTTTTTCCTTGGTTGAGTCATCTTGCACACACCTCAACTCGACTCATCTTCTTGCGCACGGAGGAAAGGAAGTAGTGATGATGATGATCATCGTCCTAGTCGAGGCCACCACTGTCAAATATGCCTGCCATACGACTCGGGCACCCAAAGCAGAGGAAGGCCCGGGGACGGTGTTGCTGACGCTCACCTTCAGAGCGGATGAAATCAAGTCACCAAATCGGCACCGCAGGTCTAGCTGTCGGCCTTTTTGATTTTACCCTGCCTGCCCACACATGAATTCCATTGGGGGTTGGGGCGTGATGCGACTGAACTGGGCTGGCAGGCCAGCTGGCTGTTGTGATTGGGCTGTGAGATTTTATTCGGCTGTTTCATGAGAAAGAAAAACAAACCACACCAGACAGCGCTGGCCTGCAGCTGCAGCTGCAGCTGCTCCTGCTGCAGCTCGACGAGCTTATCTCGCAGATAGATGGCGGCGCAGGTGGCCCTGCAGTGGTCGAGCGCCTGGCTCGGAAGACGGGTTGGCCGATTGAGAGAAGGGAGGGGGGCTGCGCTTGGCGCAGGTACACTATGATCCTCTCTATCGTACACACACCTCTCATGTCTTCTTGTATATGTCTTCTTGGGCTCGGCAGGATCGAACCACGTCTCGGATGTGTGTTGCGCGCCCAAGAATTTACTCCGGCCCTCGCTAATCCTCCTGCCCATCCCTTGGGAGAGGAAAACACGTAGGCGGTGGGCAACGCCTTGTCAGGCGATCCCCAGGCATGGTAGCCGCATGCACGTACTATGCACACCGTACCATGTATGCATATGCAGTCCGACCCAACTTGACCTAACCTCTGTCAACAAAAAGCCATGGCAGGCTCAGCCGAGCCCAGCATGAGGAGGGGCTGGGCATGACTCGGCCGCGAAGAGCGAAGCGTAAGTTTAACAGAAAAGAAAGAAGGAAAAAACCCAAAGAGGGAGATCATTTCCTGTTTTAAGACACAGAGATCTCCCCATATGTAGTAGAAGTATCTTATCTACAGTAGGCGTCAAAGGCAGATCACGCGCCCGTCGTCACCGGAGCTCTTGTCCGAGACCACAGATTCCGGTGCCGACGCCGCTCGCTGCCGTCTGACCGCCCGAGTGGGTGTGGTGGGGGCTTGAATGTGTGTGCGTGTGTGCGTCGCAGAGACCCTAAACAGCTGATGGTTGCAAGCTTGGGACGGGCGATCATGAACCTCTAGTGACGATGGCACAAGGCAGCCAGCACCTATCGCTCTGTCGCAATGGCATCATGAGCTCCTAGTACCCGCCTAGATCTCGACCTTCATCCATTGGTCCGTCCATGCGTGCTCACATCCATCTCATAGTGTCACGGCAGGCACTGACTGTCCTCTCCATATTTCGTAATGTCTGCGCCGGCCACGGCGGCGGCGACGCGGTGAACACGCTATGGTACGGTATAGTGCCGTAGTAGTACCATCATCTGCCCGCCCGCCCGCAGTTATCCCTTCGAGATGGGTCGTTGATGGCACCAGCCTGAGAAGAACCTGCGATGCGGTGAAGAGCTGCAACTAAGTGGAAGGCTCCTCCTCGTAAGTTGCAAGTGCTAATGCACGCAAGAAGGCGGTCGGCTTCTGTTACCTGGCCACCACTGTCGGATCTGGCTTGGGGTGGCGGGCGTCCCCCCCACATGCTGCAGACCACAGATGGGGAAGGGGGGCATTGGGGGCGCACGAGCCGCCGTGTGCCCTGTATGTTGTCCGTGTGAAAGTGGTGGTCAATGTCCTACTCACCGTCGGAACAGTCCCCCTCCCTTCCTTTGCGTTCCTAGGAAGGGGGAGAGGGTCGGAAGAAGGCTTCCGAAGTCGGCTTGCCAACGTGTTGCCGTTGTCGTTCGTTGTTGTCAATGTTCTTTGTTTCGTGACGAGGGTGTTCACCCCTCTTCGCTGTCGTGTCGTCGCGGTGTCGTGTCGTGTCGTCGTCGCCCTGGCCGAGTTATGACGGGAGGCCTCCTCCTTCGCCCCCCTCTTGGCCCCTTGCCAGCGAATAGATACAGCGAGAGAGAGAGAGAGAGAGAGGGAAAAGACAGAGCCAGTCATCAACTGATGTGACTTGTCAACAAACATGTGTGTGAACAACGACAGACTGCAGACGGAAACCCCACAATCGTATCTCATCGGCCGCTTCGAAGAGGAGGGGATCTCGTCAAGATGTCGATTTGCGGGGACGGATGTGCGAGCTTGGGGGCACACAGTGGTCCGTCCGTTGGCTCTCTCCCTTGTGCTTGCAGGCTGGGACGCAGATGTGGATAGCAGCTGTGGATCGTGCGTGTGGAGGGGAGGAGGAGAGGGAGGCTGGGCCTGGGGTGTTGATGTGTGTGCATGGTGGCACAACAGAAAACCACAACCACTCACAGCGAGGGTGGATCTCATCAACCTCCAGGGTACAGCTCACTTCTCCGCTTTCCCGCATGTCAGAGGTGATGCGGCTCTCTCGGCGAAGACCGAATGACATTTGCTCGCGTGATGCGGCTGGACTGGCCGGCGCCACGAGATGGAGACGCTGCTCCTCCTTCGTCTCCTCCTTCATCAGCGCACCGTCGATACGATGAGGGGGACGATGGGGAGGAGGGGAGGCAGAGAGGCCCGAGCTCCCTCGCAGTATCTCAGATCGAAATCCTCCGGTCCAGGGTGGTACCATGAGGCAACGTTTCTGGAGGGGGTTGCAGGTCTTGCATATGCATGCGCCCAGGATGTATCTGTGCGGGAATCGGTGAAGGGGTCTGGACGGACGGAGAGTCTTTCGGAGGTGATCCACATTTCCTCCGGAAGCTGTCGATCGGCGGCGGTGGCCATGAGGGGCCGGCTTGGTCTGCGGCACGGGCACGGGATTCGGACTCGGCTGGGGGTGCTGTGACGTGACTTTCACTGAGCGTACTTATGTGCCCCAGCAGCTTGTTGTGCGATACTGTAACAGCTTGTATCAAGGTGAAGAAGACCTGCGGTCATGTGCACAGGCACGTTTTCTCTTCTGGCCTCGACATGCCAGCCGCGTATCGTCGAGAAAGGCCTCGCGTGAAGGTCACTGAGGGCGAAGATGATCGGAGTACTGGTGTGAAGCTACAGTCAAGACATGAATACGGTATAGTGTCCCAAGATATTTGCCAAATCTCGCATATCATATCGTGAGCGGACCTACGTTAGCTGATGATGCTGATTGATAGTCACGGAGGGAGGCTCGTGGTGATTCTTCAGTGGGACTGGTGACCTGATATCAGAGTTGTGCTGAAATGTGCAAATCGACTATGTCCTGGGACTTTGTAGCAGAGAAACTACTAAGAGGTCCGGCACAGGGATGGCAGCCCGTCTCAGTGATGCTGTCAGTTTGTGAGCCAGTCCACTGCGGGTGGTAGGATCAATGGGTGAACGGATGCTGGTGGTTTTGACACCTTCCCTGGGAGCGACTCTCTATTTGGCAGGCGTGCTACAGAGACCAAGAAGGAAGGAAAGATCACCCCTTTCAGGCTAGGCTGGTTGAAGCTATCCAGGAAGAGAGGGCAGGTGCGTGCCAGACCCTTACACAACAACTATCGTAAGTAGTCATCACAAAGATGGTTCTCAGCTGCACTTTCTCCTTTGCTAGCAATAGCACACTCTATCCACCAAGACTGAAACAAACTTCAACAAACAAAGGATTTTTTTCTTCGTTGAGTCTTCCTTTACATGGGATTCTCTTCACCAAGATTTTGTTGACATTACATCCTCGTTTCATAGCACGTCCGGAAAAGTGGAACCCCGACCAAGAAGGTAGGCCTCTCTGGTCGTCAAGGTTTTACCAAAAAACAACCTGTTGCTGCCCTCCTCCTCCCGGTCAACAACTCCAACATACAAAGCCATCATTTTCTCCTATCACTGGTACAACACACCTTGGCACACAGCATGGCTAGCGGTTGGATGTGGTTATCGCCTGATTCGGACTCGGATGATGGGCACTACTCGCCGGTCCACCTTCCTGGCGGTATCGTGGCCTGCTATCGCCATCTCCGGGTCGTCTGTCACATATGTTGCGTCGACTACAGCCTGGAGCACCACGACGACCCTGAGGAGGACGACGACTATGGCGACGATGACGACTACGACGATTCTGATCATGATGAGAGTGAGGATGGCATCTTAAGCGATGGCCAGGAGGAATCGTCCAGGCTGCCCCGGGCGTCCGCTGGCACTCGCGCTGCCGAGATAAGGGACGTCGACACCATGGACCCCTTGTCAGCTCAAGCCGGCGCAGGTCACGTCCGGCCTCTTGTCAACTCGAGCTCAGCCGATTATCTGCCCCTAATGCTCGGCGCGACCCTTGTGCGTCCTGCCCCAGGCGAGGTGCCCTCCTCCACCTGCCACCGCGGCGCAGGCCGCGTAATCCCCAAGAAGTTTGCGGCCGGCAACGAATCATCGTCGAATCCCCTGAAGCTTTTCCCGGAGCGCAAGGCAGACACCGATGCTGGGGTCCGCTTCGTACACCGGGACGACCCTCACCGCATGCTCATCTTCACCGACGGCGCATGCCTCAACAACGGGCAGACCGACCCCCGTGCGGGCTGGGCTTTCGTGTACGGGCCCCATATCCGTAACGAGCGGTCGTGCTGGGGTGCGCGCTTCGTAAGGGGTCGGCTTGAGCTCCGCGGGCCTTGGGGAGGCCCCGACGAGGCTCTGCAGACGAGCAACAGGGCCGAGCTGCGCGCCGTCATCGCCGCGCTCAGGTACCGCGACTGGACCGCAGGAGGCGAGTTCACCAGCCTGGTAATCGCAACGGACAGTGAGTATGTCTCGCACGGCGCCACTTCGTGGGTGAAGGGCTGGCTGCGCAATGGGTGGCGGACGAGGGGCCAGGATGATGTCAAAAACAAGGACCTGTGGGAGTGCCTGCTCGGGGAGATCGAGAAGGCTGACGAACGTGGCCTCAAGGTCGAGTTCTGGAGGATTCCCAGGGACTGGAATGCAACGGCGGACAAGGCTGCCAAAGAGGGTGCGAAGCAGCCGGCCCTGCAATCATTCCAGGACGTCCTGCCTCCACGTGCGCATGGTGATCGGGTTGGATTGAGGCAGAGGTAGAGTTGCATATCTGGACGGAGGTGATGGACGGGCAGGAGGGAAGCTGGGTTCGTACAGGGAGTTTGCTATCCACCGGTCTTGTTGTTGCGGTAGATATCCCGTTGGCACGTCTGCACGAATGGTCCTCTGCAATTTGGGAAATGAGGAAAACAAGGGAAAACAAAAAAGGGAGAGGTCATAGGAAGCCGAAAAACAAATTTGTACTACCACCATTTATTGTCTTTGTCAGGAGCCGCCTGGAGGGCTGTCCTGGCACCTAATGCTCACCAGCATGTCCGTGCCTCTCGGGCAGATCCTCATCAACGGCATATTCATACGGATTCTCCTCCAAACTCTTCCGATCGCCCTTGTGCACAACGCCAGTGATAACGTCCTCGTCGTCGCCACTCTCGCTGGAAATCGCCGTCTGGCTGTCACTCCCGCCTATGACACCCTGGTCCGCACCACCAGCACGACGGCCCTTCTCAGCCTCGTCCGTAGCGTCCTTGTCCTTCTTGGGCCCAGTCGGGGCAAAGCGGCTCCGAATGCGGATACCCTCGCCGTACCGATAGAACAGAAAAGGGATGAGAGCGAGCAGCGTGCCCACGCCGCCGATGAGCGAGCCGCCCGGCCCAATACCGAGGGCGGAGAACATCTGGTTTGTGAAGAGGGGTGCTGCGGACCCCGCAGCAGATCTCACCACTGTGTTTGCCGCGATGGCGCTGGCGGCGTAGAGGAGATACGAGTCAACGAGATCTAGGAGTGAGGACGAGGACCATGTTAATGGGTACAGTTCTTTCTTTGCAAGGTGAACATGCAATTATAGCCAAGGACTCTGCCTCAGGTCAAGACTCACAGTTTAGGAACGACACAAAGATGGTCAGCATGGCCGTCGCCAGGAGGGCACCCGCGATGGTCGGGACGATCCAGTGGACATAGCTGTAGTTGGCAGACCATGCAAACCAGAACATGGCCAGGGCGAGGGCAGGCCCGCCGAACATGGCGGTGCGCAACCGGTCCTCGGGTCTAATCTCGACGCCTTGGGCGACTTTCTTGGTCTGGTATCTCGAATCCCAGAGGACGATCAGCGCCCCCAGTGCTGCACCGAAAATTAGTCCCAGGAGAGGAAGCTCGCCCACACCTGCGTTCCAGCCGCGTTTTTCCTCGAAGACAATGGCTGTATTTGTATCGAAGGTCAGCATGCTCCCAATAATCAGGAGAACTAGCAAGGAAACAAAAAAAGACAGCAAAACGATAAAAGAAAACTCACGGTAGATGGCAAAGAGCATGTAGAGAAGTAGGTACACCACACCCATGTAGATGGCACACAGAAGCGAGATGGTGTCGAACAAGATGATCCAAGGCCTCGTCAAGGCGACCTTGTAGATACTCAGCAGCGAGCGGTCGGTGGTCTCGATGGGAGCCCTGATGTCCTCGTAGCCCGGTACCCGCGCCGCCCTGATCCTCTTGGCCTTGTGGTATAAGATGACTGGCCCGTACGTCTCGGGGATGGTGAACAGGAAGATGGCCGCAAACCCGCCCAGCATGAGCAGCACGTAGAAGCTCCACCGCCAGCCCTCGACGCCCTTGGTCAGCTGCAGGAAGCCGGAGATGATGGGACCCAGCGCGGGCCCGGCCCAGACCATCAGCGAGAAACCGGCCATGGCGAGACCCCGCTGGAGGGGAGGCCACAGGTCGGCCAGCACACCCGGAGCATTGCTGAGCGGTGCGGCGACAAAGGTGCCCGTCAGGAAACGGCCGACGAGCAGGCTGCCAAAGTTGGGCGCAAAGGCGCACAGGAAGTTGAAGGCGAGGTAGAGCAGGAAGGTGATGTAGAAGATGGGGCGGCGGCCGTAGAACTCGCTGAGGGGGGGCGAACAGGAGGGGGCCGGCGCAGTAGCCGAGCAGGAAGAGGGTGATGGTCAGGCCCGCGGCCTCGGAGGAGACACCAAAGTACTCCTCGATGCTCTCGAGGCAGCCGGACGGGCTGGCGGAGGCGAAAGTGGCGTTGATGACGAGGAGGACGGCGGAGATGGTGATGTAGGTGCGCCGGGGCATGCTCCAGTTCTGGGGGTTCTCGATGTCGCCGTCGTCAAAGGCCAGGTGGCCGTCGTCGTTGAGGGTTGGGGGGTGGTCGAGTGTGTGGATTACATCTCTGCTGCGGTAGGGTTTGGCTGTTGGCCGGGACAGGATTCTTGTTATCCCGACCATTGTGCTTGGTGAGAGAGAGAGTGTGTGTGTGATGGAACGATGTGTTGTTGCTTGAACAGGCACTTCTTCACAGAGGAGAGCTTTGTAATTTTGGGCAGATGAGGGAGAAATATTTTTG
This sequence comes from Aurifilum marmelostoma, assembly GCA_027559495.1. Lineage (NCBI taxonomy): Eukaryota > Fungi > Ascomycota > Sordariomycetes > Diaporthales > Cryphonectriaceae > Aurifilum > Aurifilum marmelostoma. The sequence goes on along the minus strand of JAMXSV010000007.1, from coordinate 1,046,301 downwards.
GATGGATAGAGAAGAAGGCCATCAACCAACAACTTCTCCCTCGTCAATTATGTAAATTTGTATGTATGTACTGTGAAGAAATGGCTATAATGCACCAAATGATATTTAAGGGATACATACATGATTGATATTATAATTAAGTCTGGTCTGTATTACGAGGCTGGGGACATCTCCACTTGTTGAATGCAACCACACCGTTCCAAAACGTCACGAGGTGTCGAGGAGAGGGAAAAGAAATGCCCCCCCCCCCCCCAGTTGATTGGTTTCTTGCATAGATTACGTCAAGTGCCGGTTCGCGTCTATGGGGATTGTCGGACTTAAGTAGAGACGATATTGATTACTGCGCGAAGCCCACACACCACAAAAAGTACAACTACCCAAACGCCGTCCGTCGGACATCTTACCCCGGGGCTTGTCCTGGTTGCGTCTAGATGCGACGGGGATAATGAGATCGGCCTTAAGAGAGAGGAGAGGAAAAGCGCATGCAGAGGGTCCTGGAGATTGCAGCAAAGTATTGTAGGATCTGGGAATTGCGGTGGCCGATGAACTAGCTGGGTGGAGGGCGCTCTCTCGATCCACTGCTTGTTATATACTTGCTATAGGGTAGGTATATAAGACGAGATAGGACTTAGAGGTTGTCAACAAGTCACCGTACGAGCGAAAGGCGATTATATCCGAGGGGCACAGATCAATATTTATGTCCGACCTCCATGGGTAAGACCGCGATATATGCCCAGAAGATGATGAGTTCCAGACAAGAGCTGAAAATCTGTAGCCACTCCCTGGGCTGGTAGCTGGTTCTTTTGGAGCACAACTCTAAATATGTATCTGTGGCGGTCCTGTTCCTGCAGGCTAAGGCGCTCAACGCCCAACTCATGAAGGTCCGTCCCGAGACACCAACGAATGCCCTGGGGTTTGCTGACCACTTCGGGACGACGTCATCGCAATGGCGCCGATCTGGGCCACGGGACACGGGTGCCGAGATCCGGGAGCGCCTGCGGTAGAGACGCCCGAGGTGCAGGGGACCCTGCATTATCAATTGATCATTCCTTTGCTTCCGTCAAGTATTTTTCCTTCCATAGGTGGTGCTTGACTTGCAGTTCTACACGCCATGTACCATGATTGGTATAATACTTGAGTATCTACAGTACCTGTCCAACATGATACCTCATGAAGAGCATATGGGATACTGGACAGGTTGAACACATCTCCTGGGTAGGTGAAATGGAAGATCGGACGAGCTCAGAACTGGCCTAGACAGTGTTGATTCCCTTATCTGGGTGCCATACCACTCACTGCTGCTTCTGCAGACCTGGTGCAGGTCCCTGGTTAGATGTAAGTTTTTCTGCAATCCACCACGCTGCCTCTTCAATCCTGTTTTGCACAGCCACGTGAAATGGATATGATGGTCAAGCAAAATCTGCACAGTGTCCCAGTAATTACTGCAGTTCAGATAGGTGTTGCAGCCACCCCCTGAAGCATCAACAGCCAGTGGGACATAGGAAGAGCGGCTAGACTGTCAAAATCACCGAGGGTAGCCGCTCGCGGAGTGCTCTTGCCATTCTGAAGGAGCCAGGCGTGGGGCTGGACCTAGAAGTCCTGGAGCGGAGCAGGAGTACCGCACCAGCCTCATCATGTGCTGCCTGGACCATTATTCTGGCGTCGATGGGATAGGCTTCATCACGAACCGGCCCAGTAGCATACGCACCGAGTGTGATTCAGGTACGGTCAACACGTTTATCTTCGCTCTATGTGTTGGGTTCAGTATATATATTTCTGATGTAACACCCTTTTAGTAGCATATGCAACACGAGGTATGAGACATTATACCTTACCATCTCGGCAAGCCTGAGTATACACCGCTTTCAGAGTACTCGCAATCACCAATCCCATTTGAAGATCTCTTCGGGGTCAAGGTCCGTCTACCAAGGATATGGAGGACACTTGCGACTGAATTTAATACACTCGGGACCTCACACCTCCTTTATCCAGTGCTGTTTATCATGATGCCAACAAGAGCGAGCAGGCACTGTTGCGAATACTGTCTCCCTATCTGACTCTCTATTGTTCGCCCTTTGGGGCTAAGCAGCGAGGCTAGCCAATCAGTGATTTTTAGCTGAATTTACGGCTATTTTCCAGCCAATGGCCAAATTCAAGGCCTGCGTCGCCCCCCCCCCCCGCCTTCCCAGCAACCCCTGTCGCATAAGTACTCTGGACCCTTGCAGCAGCCTCTACTGTGTATTTAACTCTTTAGACCTTCAGCACTGCTTTTCTTCCCGTCAATCAATCACCGCTGGAGGATACTCCCAAACTCCTAAGCACACTACAGGCCAGCGAATCGGCAGATCAACCGAAAATGACGTCCCAGGAATCCACCACTACTGCTATTCCCACTTCTACTGCCGCTCCTTTGCCGCCTCGACCTCGACCTCGTCCTCCTTCCCCCATGCCAACCATCAACCCAACGCCCTCTAAATGGGCTCACATCCCCGGCTTCGACCAGCTGCCGCCCGCACAGCACGACCTTCACCTCTACCACCGAATCAAGGAGTTCCACCGCATCAAGTTCTCCCACTACAACGGCGGGTACTGCCCCGTGACCCAGTACCCGTCCAACATTGACAACCTCTGTCTCCAGTTCTTCGGAGCCAAGGAGGTCCCGGTCATGGACGAAGCCTACGTCCGCGCGCAGGAGGATCGCGACAGGGCCCGCAGGCTGCGCTTCAAGGCGCACAGGGAGCGCCGAGCTAACGCTGCTCACAACCGGCCCCGCCCCTCCGACCACCATGACGACCCGAACCTCCCCGAGGCCGATGGCCACACTGCCCCTCTTCATCACCAAAACACCAAAAGCAAGAAACGCGCCCGCGACGATGGCGGTGACGGGGAGATGGAAGAGGAGGATTATGCTTCTCAGGCGCGCAAACGCCACCACGCCGACAGACCTCCTCGCAGCAACGGTGACGCTGTGCCCGTCTGGGACACCCCTGCCGATGCCTCTTCCTCTTCTTCCACCACCCCCCAGAACCCCTCCCTGGACCCAGACATGGCCTTCCGCGAATCTCTATACGATGCTCTAGCCGACGCCCAAGGTGCTGCATACTGGGAGCGCATATACGGCCAGCCCATCCACATCTACTCTCGCAACAAGATTAACCCGGAGACGGGCGAGATCGAGACGATGAACGACGAGCAGTACATCGCCTACATCAAGGCGGAGATGTTCAAGAAGACCCAGGCCGGCTTCATCGAGGAGCAGAAGCGGCGCCTCGAGAGAGCACAGCAGGCTGCGCAGCGCGCCTTCGAGGCCCAAGAGGAGGCCAGGGACCGGCAGCGGCGGGCCGAGGAGGAGAGAAAGCTCCAGAGGGATATCGAGCGCAGCCTACGCCGTGCGGAGGCCCGCAAGAAGAGGCGGGCCACGGAGCAGAGATTCGACGTGTACACCAAGCAGTGGAAGGACTGGGATGGCCGGCAGGCCAGCATCCCCTGGCCCACCGAGTCCGGCCTCCGAAAGGAACTCAGCGAAAGGGGCATCCGGTCTTTCTTTGTGCGCGGCCTCGACCTCAAGACCCTCGGCGGAACGGCGTTTGCGGCCAGGCTGAAGGAGCAGCGGGTGCGGTGGCACCCTGACAAGATGCAGCAGCGGCTCGGTGGAAAGGACAGCGTGGACAAGGGCGTTATGGCGGACATTACCATGATTTTCCAGGTTATTGATACTCTTTGGGATGATACCCGCAAGGCCAAGTAGACGGCCTTTGCACACTACGACTAGAAGAACACCACGTCATGATGGTATGTGAATCCTCGATAGACTTGAGGAGGAATCAAATGATTACGATTCGACCAACATATCTTGATTGCTCAGTCTCTGTGATTGCCGTCGTTGTTAATGGATTTACTCTTCTTCCCACCTCCATTATACCTGCAGCCACGTACTCTCCCCCAATACAGATTCCAAGAATGTCTCCCAATCGAGTATTCCAGGCGAAACCATTCCAAGCCTTGGATTTCTATCTCCTAGGTTTCAAAGGCCCGAGCTACTTATCATCAAAGGAACAAAACATTCCCTATATCCAAAGCGTTTGTGCCACGTCATTGGGAACCATTTCTTCCAACTCGTACGAGATGTCATCATCATTCTATTTCGCCTCCTCTTGCTCTCTGCCAAGAGGCATCAAGGTCTTGAGGTCACTGTGCCACTGTCATGCTCCAGAACCCCGGTCACTACTGTGTCGATGGTCCCCGTATGTCCCCGTGTCCTATCAGCTCTGAATTTTCCTGGTCGCCGCGCCATTCCTTGCGGCCACTGTGCCATTGGGAGGCGAGATGCTCCGGGGCTAGAGACGGGGAAGCGCAGGGTGCACGCCTCTGCTTGGCTTGGCTTTTGGCTTTTTTTTTTCTCTCTTGGTCATAAAAAAAAAGGGGGGGGGGGGGTGGTAAGTAGAGAAGATACGGGCAGAAGACAGTGAAGGTTCTCAGTGTCCTGATCAAAGTCAAGATGTAAGAGACAGCGGCACTAGTAGGGCCAGGCACATTGCTCTGCCTCTGCTTGATCCTGTCCAGGCCTGAAACTTATAATCCTCCGTACAGGTAGTGAGTGATAGCTGGTCATGGCTAGTTTGTGCATAGAGTTGCAAAGAAAGCAAGAGGGCGAAGAGAAGGATAAGTAGAGTGATGTAGTGGCTAGCCATGGTGCAGAAACAAGAGCGTAGTGCTAGCTGGGCATCAGAAGATACTGGCATGTCTCCCGCCGTGGCAGACTGCTATCTCTGGTTCTGGATTATTGATTCACTTGCTGTTTCCAATATAGAGAGCAATATAGAGAGTCTTCTTTTGGTTCGAGTCCTCTTGTAGACTTGAAATGCAACGCCTTGCTCAATGCTCATTACTCTTACCCGGCCCAAGAGGCAGGTTTCTATCGACATAAATCTTACATGGGAGTGTATATGTATATATGAGCAAGGGGTGAATGGTGACCAGAATGAGACCAGGCCTCCGCCTCCGTATCAGTCAGAAGTGGTGAAAACAGAGAATCCAATAGTCTCCCGGTCGTCGTCGATGACACGCGCGTATCTGTGACAGTGTTAGGGGTTTTCTTGAGGAGCGTGATGGCAAGAAGACGGAGGAAAGGAAGAAAAAAAAAAAAAAGAGGGCGGTAGGGGGCGCCGGGGGAGAAAGGTCGTGGCGGAACTTACTCTAGCAATAGCCTGAAGAACCACACCTCCATATCTTCCTTCCTCAACACTTTATTTGCCCAATCCCTTCCCTGCAGCGCCACGCGCTCCGCTTCTTTCTTCCCCAGCTCTCCATCGCCAAAGAAGCGCACGGCCTCCAGCCACTCATCCCCGTGCAGGCTGAGGGGGATGTAGTGTGCCCACGCCTTGACCCACTCGTAGTGCCATTCCCTGAAGACGGCAAACTTGTAGATCAGACTCCTGCTCTTGAGAAAGGCATAAAACCGGCCCGAGAAGGCGTTGCCGTCCATATCCAGGAGATACTTGTACTGCCACGCATCCTGCTGCTCCACCCGGCTCGTGACCTGGAAGAATTCGGTCTGCGCGTCGCAGTCGCCAGGGTCGCACTGTCCTACGTGGGAGAAGCGTACGTTGATGAGCTCCTTGTAGTCACCACGGGGAACCTCTTTGACCGCCCACTCCGGGTGTGTCTCGTCGCCCTGGTTGCGCAGGATCCTGGCCTGGTCCGCCGCGTTGAGCTTCTGCACCAGCCGCTGCCGGTGCTGCCGCCGCCACCCACCGTTTCGCGAGAACCCGCCTGTCGTCGAGCCTCGCCAGTACAGCTCGTCTTTCTTCAGGGCCCAGGCCATATCCTTCTTCTCCTCGTACGGGACCTTGTCGTACCAGTACCACGGAGATGGGTATAATATGTCATTGTACGAAGAGATCTTGCTCTGCGAGAAGATGGGAAACAGGTCGTGCACGATGTTATAGGCGTTGGGCCGGTCAAAGAACCCATATGTCGAGCTGAGGCTCGGGCTGTAGCAGATATCTGCCATGGCCGTCTCGTTGTAGACGAAGCCCAGCTCGCTCATGCCGTACCTCTCCACATCGTCCACGCGGTCGGCCTCTTCCAGCGCGCGCGCGGGGCTCTCAGGCGGGCACGACATGCGCGAGTGCGTCCAGACGGGCTGGTGCGCAAAGACATTGAAGCGCGTGAGCTTGGTCTCGGCGAAGTACGTGCCGTCGTTGAGATCCCGCGGTTTCTTGGTGAAGTAGTTCCGCGGGTTGGTCACCGCATTCGCCGCCTTCATGTTCTTGTTCTTAGCCGTGGCCACCAGCCGCTCCATGTCGTCGTGCGGCACCACCACGCGTGGCTCGTCGTGGATGTTGAACGCCAGGTCCATGTTGGGCAGGTGAGCCAGGAACGGCTTCATCATGCCCTCTGTTGCCTCCCGCTGCCAGTCACCGCCTCCTTGTATGTGTGTGATCCTGCCGTCGCGGATCTGTACGCCCAGCAGCGCGTTGTCCCAGCCCAGTGCCTCGGCGGCGCGAGCGCGGATCGTGGAGGGCCTGAGGCCCCAGAAGGGTGTGATGAGTTCGTGGATCAGGTCATACTCATCGATCAGCTGGACGCCCTTGCTTGTGGCGTACTCGTACCACTTGTCGAAGTTGGGCGGCGGAGGGATCCCATAGCGGCGACGATACTCGGATACTGCCTCCGCGAGGGTCTTTGATTGACGCGCCTTCGTCTCTTCCAGCTCCTTCTCGGCCTCCTTGATGAGGTGCCACACGGGATGGGAGCCGCCAGGCGCAGGCTTGAACTTGGTTCGCGGCGCGTCATGATCGATATCGGCGGGTGGGCGGTTGAGATTGGATCCGTCCTGAACAGGCTTGACGTCGGAAGGAGGTGGTCTCGGGAGATTCAGGTTGGGTATGAGTGCGGTAGATCGTGACGGCGTTCCTAGCTGGAGCACACTGTACCCGAGGAAGCACAAGAGCACGATAGCTCCGAGGGTGAGGGTCTGTCGTGGTCGCATCTTCCATCACAGGATCTAGTCTCGCTCGACCCTGCAGGGCCTTAACTTTGAGGCCTCGAGCAGGGATCGAGTCCAATCTAGTCAAGTCCCAAGACTGAACGATGGGCGAGGACGGGGGGGGCGACGTCGAGAAGGCCGCGAGCGAGGAAGTTACCTCCCAGCTTGTCCGTCAATTAGGCGTGGAAAGTATGGCCTCTGTATGGCATGAGGACGAAGACTCGCGGGCATTGGGACGTCTGGACGGGCCTGACAACCTGGTTCAAAGAAAAATTGACGATGCCAGGAAACTTGGAAGCGCCCGAAAGTTCACATGGAATTAATTCGTGGAGGTGCCCTGACGACGGGAACAGAGAACCAGGAGAGGCGATAGCCATCTACTTGTCATTACCCGCTATCTTAGGAGGGCCCGCACGTATCTCTCAAACATGTCACACTAGGCATGCGACAACTTTTGGCGAATACAGGAACATGCATGACTGGGCATTGGAAATTGACTCCTGCAAGGTAAAGGAAGAAAAAAAAGTTTCTTGGATGTCTTCAGCAGAGCCGTCTTGCTGACATCACTACACGTTGATTGACTAAAATCTGAAACACCTTCTGCTATGCGATCTTGCTGCCGACCAGCCGACCTAAGAATTCATTTGAATGGCACAAGATTTAATCAGAGACAATTTCTGCAATGGAATGCGTCTGTCTCCCTCCCAGGCCTGCTGCCATAGACGAGAGTCCGGATTGGTAGCACCCATGTCGAGTAGCACTTGGTCAAGCATATTGATGTGCTTGTCACTAATCACGTTAGAACATTGCATGAGATTAAGGCATGATCTCTCGAAGATCGAGTTCTTCTATTTCGGATCATATTGCGAAGGTATCTCTGGACGTGACGGTGACCATCACCGCACATCTCGCGGATTTTTTAAGACGGATCAGTCTTTTTTTGCCATCCACCAACGCCGTCTATGTAAACAGCGAGATCCTCCTCGCCCGGGTCATCCTATCATGACCTTTGTGTTGTCTAGTAGAAGAAACCAATGATCTTGCCAGAGACGTGCTTGCGACGAGCCTCCTCGTGGTCCATGATACCAGCAGAGGTGGTCAGGATGACATAGCCGAACTGACGCGAGGGCAGCAGGCGGACAGTCCACTTCTCGAGGTCGGCAAGCTTGACGTTGTAGCGGGGAGAGATGACACCGGTCTTGTTGAGGCTGGGGGTGGGGAGAAGATGTTAGCTGGGTCTGCGTGGTGGCCTCCCACGGTGTGACCTTGACGTCTCTGTACATACCGGCCAATCAGCTGAACGACAATCTTGCCAGAGCGGTGGTCGTCAACCTCCTCGAACTCGCCAATGTAGCCTGAGAACATGTAAATGTCAGCAGATGTTGCGTAAGACTAAACGTTAGACCACATGGGGGATTTCAGAGAAACGTGTAAGATCTCCGCAGGTTGATCTATCGGCAACTTAAAAGACTGGAGTCGTTGGAATTTTGAGACCGTCGTCTAGTTATCATGCCGAATGGGAAGGGCTTTTCCTGCGGTTGGTGTGGTGGGGAATATGTTGTAGAGGAGAACGCAACAAGGGAGAGAAAAGCGACATACCGTGCTTCTGCATGACCTGCAGGAACTTGACGATGACCTTGGAGGAAGGTCGGATCAGGACCTGGCGCTTGCCGGCCTTCTCGGCGTTGTTGATGTTCTTCAGAGCATCGTTGAGGACGGAGGTGCGGACCATCTTGTCGGTTTTGGGGTGGGTTGAGTCGGGGAGGAGATTCTCAAATCTTGTGCGAGATGAGGTATCTGCCAACAAAAGATGCCATGTTAGCCTTCGGAGGCTCTAAGAGCGTGGAGAGTGCCCCCCGAGGAGGGGGTTCTACCCGCTCAGCGTCGATGGAGAGAAGCGTATCGAGGAGGATTTGTCCGTCATGGCCGCATCATGAAGTCGCGTGCGGCGTCTGCTGCGTGATTCCTCGTTGCGACTGGGTCGTCGTCCATCCTCGATTGCTCTCGCCGGCCTTCGCGAAGGGGCATTCCCTCCTCCCTTGAGTGATTTCTCAAATCATGACGAGACACACTGCAGAATTGACATACCTCGGTGTAGATGGTCGTTTGAAAGGTGGGTGGGGGAGGAGTGAAGAAGTTGAAGGTGATGGTTGGAGTTACAACTTTTTCTCAAAGTCCCTGAGCGCGAGGTGGAGTCGTCGCAGCAAAGTTCGTTTTGTGGGAACTAGCCCTAGCAAGCTGCACTGCGCACCAAACGGTCCGTGCACACGCATCTGTGGCTGAATTTTTGACTCTACCGCGCACGCTTTTTGCTAACTTCGTCACTTTTCAATTTACCAACAACTTCAAAATCCCAAAACAGCCGGATTTTCATTCCTTTTTCTTAATTCTCAACCACCAAGTCTCTTCGAGGATCGCTTCGACAGCAACTTGACAAAGTCACCATCAAGATGGTAAGGACCGCCCAATGGCCGTTTCTTGCAAGTCTGGGCCAGCGGGGTGCAGTTGGGCGAATGCAACACCCCCCAGCAGAACCTTCGTGGGGCAGTGTTGCAATTGCCTGCTGCGCTCGCGCGCGACCCTACTGCAGACAGAACCATCTTTTGAATTATTGTGGCTGACTTTCGTCTTCTGCAAATACAGTCGGACGTAGAAGAGAACAACGCCCCCGAAGTCGCCGAGGAGGTCGAGGTTTCCGCCGATGCCGCCTCCAAGGGCCAGATGTCCGTTCTGGACGCCCTCAAGGGAGTCCTGAAGCTCGCCCTCATGCACGACGGCCTTGCCCGTGGTCTGCGTGAGGCCTCCAAGGCCCTCGACCGTCGCCAGGCCCACATGTGCGTCCTCAACGAGTCCTGCGAGGAGGAGGCCTACAAGAAGCTCGTCATTGCCCTTTGCAACGAGCACAAGATTCCTCTGATCAAGGTGCCCGACGGAAAGCAGCTTGGCGAGTGGGCTGGTCTTTGTGAGTATAGTCCATACATGAGTGAAGATTGATCGTGACCAGGAGACTCGAGAACGAGGAACGGTTGGCTGACTGTTCGCTATCTGATAGGCGTCCTTGACCGCGAGGGCAATGCCCGTAAGGTGGTCAACTGCTCTTGCGTCGTCGTCAAGGACTGGGGTGAGGAGTCTCAGGAGCGCTCTATCCTCCTGAACTACTTCCAGACCGAGCAGTAAACAGAACGATCGTCACACACGTTTCGTCACATCCATCGAGGGGCGGCGGGGCGTTTCGGGGGAAAATCATAGGTGAAACATATGATGGGCTATCTTATCGGTCGGTCACATCAATGATGGCCATTTCGGATGACTCGAGCTTCTTCGTTTGGCAATGGTTCGGACAGGGAAAAGTAGAGGCTTATTAGCTACCTCACACATCTGGGACTTCAATACAAGAAAAAACAACTACCACCAAATTTGTGTGGAAGGTCATACTACAGTCCTTCGTCAGATCCTGATCGTTCACATAACGCCTCATTGCTCTATGCTAGTGACAACCATACCGTGATGCCTCCAAAGACACGAGAAGTCGCTGCTCCATCTCTTTACTTCTCTACCATAATGATGTGGTAACCAAAGTCCGTCTTGACCCAGTTGTACTTGGGCTTGTCAACCGTGCTTGGCTCTAGGTCCCATGCGCAATCCTTGAACTTTTGGTCAAACGGTGCGTCCTTGGTCACCTCACCCAGAGACCCTCCTGAATAACCTCAGAGTTAGCTGCCCATATTCTAGCTGCGGTCCATTTGACCCCGCTAAGCACAGCTTACCTTGTTTCGCCTTGTCCTCCGAGTAATTCCTGGCCACCTCAGCAAAGCTGACCCCCTCCTCAAGCTTCGCCAGGGCCTCGTCCATCCTTGACTTCTTCTCGCTGCACAACTCATCAGCCATGATCGCAAATATGAGACGTCGCGAGGGCGGACCTACCATAGGATATGCCTGATTTTGATCTTCAGGCCGTTTTTCTTGCCCGAGCCAGCCTCCTTGTCGCCTTTGCCCTTGGCCCCCTTGCCCCCTCCGCCGGCTGTAGCCTTATCAGCACCTTTGTTCTTGCCCATTTTGGAGTCGTTGGGCTCTCATCAGTGGCGTCTTCCGCAGAGAGGTGATGAGCGGGGTGGCATATTGCAGCGGGAGACGCTCCTGACGGCGCGCCTAAGCAAATCAACCCCACCAACACACTGGACCCCGGTTCTGCCTGGCAGCTGGCGCTTGTCTGCTGTACAGGACTGGCCAGCTGGCAATAACGTGGAGTCCTTGTTCCCCTCCCCCTTTCCTATCCTATGTTTAGTCCCGGAGAGAACCAGGAGTCCATCACATTTAGAGACCAAGTGACAAGCTCTCTTCAGCACTGTATTTTTCTTTTCGGTGTAGGAAGTCCAGATAATCAGAGTTTTGTATTTGGAGCCAAGCGTTTCGATTGACACCCCTTCTTGACAACGTATTATCGTTAGGAGGCAAGAGCCATCGGCGTAGATGGCTGTATTGGTTCCATGTCGGCGTTGGAAAAAAAAAAAAAGAGAAGGCAAAGCTGCATAGAACACAGTCTGGCCTTGATGCGCTCTAACCCTAACCCTGACTTTGAATGCGCACGCCAAACAGGAATGAGGTCATTCACGGCCTGACCCCAACCTGGGATGAGATTGTTGACGACCGCGTGAGGGACGACTAATATATATACCTTGCCAACAGGTCTTCTGTCACTTAGTGAGTCACTTGCTGTGGGCGACGTAGTGCAGCGGTCGAGTTGCATCGCCAACTCCCTCTGCATGAAAAGCCCCCTGTATGTTCCATACCGCCCGCTTCTGTGGGAGCCACGATTCAATTTTTTGCATCAAATGCAATTTTTGGTGGTTTTTTTTTTTTTTTTTTTGCCGACCTCGGGACAGCTGGCAGAAGCAAAATCAGGATCTGGAATGGCATATGAACAAGGCACTCGAAGAAGATCTCGCGACTTTCCTGCGATGATGGCTACGATTCATGTGTACCTCACGCAACGGCGCCGAGATATCTTCTGCTACCGCGGGATTCAATCGAGAAAGGCTTTCCGCAGTACACTCATTTCGCGCATGCGAAGAGCTCCCACAGTCGCAGGAAACTTGGAGCAAAGATACTGCATGAGCAACCTCCGACTACCACCTCGCTGACAATACTTGCTTGAAATTAAGATCGACTCTTCTCCGCTGCACATGAGCTAAATTATAACTTGGCGCAGAGTTACATACACCTCCTGCTCCAAAACACTGGAGCTGCAGGAGAAGTGCAGTGGGTTCCTCGATTGCACAGCCAGTCTGAAGATATCTATCTGCCGATATGTTTCTACGTATCTCCGTTCCTCATTATGTAGATCGCTGCCCTCCAAACTTGGGGGTTGATACGAAGACTGCTGGGGCAGAAGATTGTGCCAAGTCAACTCTGCTGCTCAGCAACGTGCCATTATGGGTTTCTTCTCACTGGGCTCGTTTTGCGTTACATATAAGTATCAATTCCCCCTGAAGATCGTTCATTCGATTCGTGGTTCCTTCCAGTTAGGGCCTAGGTGGTCGAGATATTGCGTAAGGTGGTGTGGTGGTCGTCGTAAAAACGAGAGTGGGGTGCCGTGACATGACATAAGCATGTCACATCATCACAGATCTGGGGTATCAGATGGAGTGAAATCTGATAGGTGGGTAGGAGTTCCATTTTTCATCTGAAGAAGGACATCGCCCACCTTGTAAATCACTGCATGATAGCAGCACATAGCATAGTGGCCGGTTGCGACGCCACCTTCCAGACGTTGACGTGGACATCAAGGCAGCGCAAAATTGCTTGTCTGGGCCTTTTCCTCTGGTCATTGGACGAGCAGCTCTTTTTTTTTTTACTGAGGGCCTGAGGACAATATATGAGGGATGACGGTGTCTCAGCGGGCCTGGAGTACCGTGCAGAAAAGACTGGGCTTCCATGGTCATGCACCTATGTGGCCTACGCAACCGTGCAGGTTCGGGGGGAAGAGGCTGACACTTTCCGAATCTAGCAGGTGGGGTCATCTTTAGACCAAACACTAACACAGCCTCGCGCCTGGAGAATGGAATCTCCTAACTGAATCATTGAATTGGCCAAAAGGAGGATTGTGAAACTCGTAAAGAAGATCGGGATTTGGATCATCCTTTTTTGCTTTCCGGATGAACCTCTCACCCTCTGTGTAGACCCATCACTGCGCACAAGTGAGATGATTGCGGCAGCTGTGAGATATACATACTTTGAGGGAGGTGATGGGTGGTGGAGTTTTGACAGCGCTTCCAATTGTTAGTGGTCTTGGTGAAGTGCAAGTGCCACTTCGGAAACAATCCGCCTATCTGTACGCAAACTTGTACCGGCACTCTGGTATGTGGACACGTCAGGCTGGGGTACAGAGGCATTCATTGGATCGGAACCAATGAGTCGAGCATACCCACACCTGGGTCCGTCCACAGAGTTCGTAAGCGAGGGGGGTTTCTACAGCTACACGGTCTTGAGGACCTCCAATATGCGGTGTATTCTTGCCACGTAACACCACGGCAAAAGCGATGCGCGTTGGTTCATGAATGTTTTCTTGTGCGTGTACGGCCTCTCCGAGGTCTGGGTGTCGTTCTCGAGCACTCTGGTCAACAACTTCACCGCTCCATCGCGCGCGCTTTCCAATTTCCATAGCAGTTTGATGATGAACGAGAAGAGAAGAGGATAAGGTGGAGTTTCACAACGTAAAACTTTTGAGAACAGCTGCTTCGGGGATTAGAAACATGGAGTCCAGACGCTTCTGTCAAACAACGTGGCTTTTATGCAGTTTATGACTTGTTGTATCACTGGTCTGTTTTTGAGTTTATCTGTATATTGCCTCGACTAAGGTTTGGCATATGCAAATGAGCCTTTAAGAAAACAAAGTTGAACCAATCTGGGACACCCGAGGTCTTCACTTGCATATTGAGGTATACCATAGACAATATCTTGTCGATAGCGCGGGGTATCACCCGAGATACTGTCGGAGAAATTAAGCACGTACATTGTGTAGGCTCCACCTGGGGACTTTTAAACCCCGAGGAGAGTTGCGTCTTGATGCGGAGTCGCCAGTGATGCAGTATCTATGTACAGGGAGAAAGTGAGGCGTGGAGCTGGGGTGGGGTGAACCTCCATTGTAAGAAGATGTCCGAGAATAGATGTGGTCTGAGCGGAATGTTTCTCAAACTGTTACGGGATCAAAACCCTTCCTAGAACTTTCCAGATCGTCATTACTCCATTGTTGAGGTTGGGCGAGTCGACTGATTTTTTTTTTTTTTTTTTTTTTTGCCACAAGCGACCACCGTGCATTATTGTTGGATAATTGAGAAGCAGGTGACATGGCACAAGCTCAAAAGACCTCATGTGAAACGACAAACTCGAGAGGCCCTCCTAGGCATAGAAACGTTACGAGGAGGGCTGGTGGCTGACCCTCGAAGACGAGGGATCGACAGTTGACTAGCATTGCCACACGGTACCTACCAGTGCCCCGGATTATCCGCAGGGTGCGTTATTGATCCTCGAGGTCGTGTGAAGGGCTGCGATCGACGGTGTCCACAAAGACGCAAAGCTGAACTAGCCCAGCACGCTCGTTTACCGGGTTGTCTTTCCCCAACAAAATAGACTCGGTTTACTTTGTACAGAGACCTGCACCTGTCCGGGAGCCAGTCCCGACATCCGATACTGATCGTAAATACGGTCAAGACCTGCCAGCATGCATAAGATGCTCTCCCGAGATTATTTATGATACTGTTTGCTATGCGTCTTCTCCTGGTTAAGCAAGGTGTGTACTAAGAATATATTGAAACACTGCCCAACCCCACACCTTGGGATGCCTGTAAAGCCATCATTGCATGAAATGAAATTGCAAGGCGACAAACCCTATTTGAAACTTGCTGGGTCACTATTCATTAGCAGAATAATCCGACAGTAGCATACCACCACAAACGACGTAGTAGTAGTGGTGGTGGTGGTAGTTGGTTTAGGGCAGTACAGGGGGGTGGCAGTGCATACGAGGCGCTCTCCAGCTCTTGTCATGATGCATGTCAGGAGAAAAGTATGGAGCCGACCCGGGATTTGACATCAGCCAAGACCACTTTCAAAGCTTGGCGCAATTAAGGTTGTTGTGAAGCATCGACGGGCAAGGTTCCATGGCTAGCAGACAAACGGCTCCAGCTCGTATTTTGTTTTCGAGAGGTAACGTTTCGGGGCTACCGGGTCCATCCGCCCACTTTAGCCAGTCTCCATGATGTAGCGGCCCTCCCTTGACTGGTGATCATTGCCTTGGCCATTGCAATTGCATCGTGCAGAGTCCCTCAGGAGGCCGAGGAATACACAGCCTCCAGCAAGATATAAATATTGACGGACGCACCCTCTCAATTGCCCTTCACTTTTGATATCCTCACCAACAACATCTTCAACACATCTCATCCAAACAACAACAACAACACTTCCACCACCTCAACAAATCGTATCTTTGATACCTTTTTCACCACCATCAAAATGCAGTTCTCTACCGCTATCATTGCTCTGGCCTCTGCCATGGCCGTCTCTGCCGACACCGTCTTCCAGACGTCCAACTTCACTGCCTCGTGCATCCCCCACAGCGCCCAGTGCTCGTAAGTTCTTCGAACCCTCCATTACAGCATCTCCAACAGAGAGGACCAATCGACACTCTCTGTGTGTCTCCTTGCTGCCTTTTTTCTCTTGTACTGACGGTATATCCTTGCAGCTACGACTTCTACGTGATCCAGCCCGGCACGATGGAGACCACCGGCGTGCACTGCTCCGCCATGCTCGTCAGCGACGGCACCCTGCCCGCTGTCTCCGACGGCACCTGCGAGAACTCGAGCCGCACCTGGACCGTCACCAAGCCCGAGGCTGGCGGTCTCCTCCTGACCGTCTCCCAGCAGGTCACCCCCAGCTCCAGCCAGTCCGGCAGCCACAGCATCGCCGCCTCCGAGCTCGAGATGGAGCAGACCGGCGCCAGCACCCAGCAGCGCTACATCGGCGCCACCGCCTTCGACCTCACCAACTAAATTGGCGGTTGCGTTTTCGAGTTTTGCCTTACTAATGGGGAGGGGGGAGAAGCTTAAGGGGGGTCGTGCATCTGGGGGAGGATAGTGGAGGTGTATATAAATGTTGTTGGAATGCGACCATCGTACATATAGATCTCTTAGGCTCCTTTTGCCATGTCAATAATACTCAAGGTTGTCTCGAATACTTGTTTCCTCCGATTGATCATCTGGTGAATGGAATGGCAATAACAGGTGCTCTACCGGCAGTGCGAAAGCCACTGCAGTCCTAAAAAGTGTTGTTTGTGAGTAACATTCTGCCAGGACCTTCGTAAACTATACATACGTACATATTGTTGCAGTTCTTCGTGAAGTGCGATGAACTTCGAATAGGGATAAGGATCTCGGACTGTTACAATTGTTGCTAGTGTATAAATAGGGTTATTTAGTTCTACAACGTTATAACCACCGGTAAGGTTATTTGTATCGATGCGAGTATAGGCATGTGAGTGAAAGTGTAATCTGTCATTTCCACGAGTGAATGCGAGCATCCTCGAGCGACAACGAAATCTCCCAGGGTGATTGAATTCTCGTACGAGACGTCACCAGTTTCTCGCATCATTATCTCACAGGGGAATGTCGAAAAATACAAGTACGTCTATCTGTCTTGAAGATTGCGGAATATACCTGGTGACCATCGACAGACACTTTGTGTCTGCAGTATGGATATACTTTCATGTCAGAGCAAATAAAAGCGCGATCGTCGCCAGCACAATATGAATATCCGCAGCACCGACCTCGGGAGCTCGGTTCACCCTGCGAAGATATCTTTGAGTTGATATTGGTTCCCCCCCCCCCCCCCTTTCTCTCTTTCTGTTTTTTTCCCTTTTTTTTAAAAAAAAAAAAAATGAAGATACGTAGTCACTCATCCATGACTCCAGCAAAGGCTTGTACCTTTGGAAACTTCTCATAATCATGATGCCTGTCTAACCTAGCGACACATCTTACCGTGTATGTTGCTGGGCGACGAGCACAGAACCGGGCAACCTGCTGATGGACCTAGGAGCCGCCGTGAGTCGCTCTCTTAAGAAATCTAGTTGGCTGTTTATACCTGGGCTAATGTTCACCATGTTCTTCTCTGCCTGCACGCGATAAAGTTCCTAATCGTGCGAATCACGCAATGATACAGTTCATCTGTTGAACAGTCAATGCGGAGACAACGATTGTCAGGCATTGACGACTAAAGTACGACGTTGCAAGTGCAAATAGGTTTTTTTTTTTTTTTTCGTTGACTCTTAATCTTGATTTCGGTCTCTCTGCTTAGGTATGTACGTTGAAACAGAAAGTGTGCAACAATTCGTCCATCTAGGACGCTCAGCATTGACTTGTGTATGTGTTTGCAGTGATCGATATCATTAAAGAGGGTAATGACTGAAGTCTATTGCCTTGGCCATGTTGGCGGGCATCTGAATGATGTTGGCTATTGTGGGTATAATCGCATTCTGGGGGGAAAAAATAGATCTCTTCGCCGTATCTCGAGCAGACAAGATCCGAGGGGAGAGTGTCCAGCCTGCCTACTCGCCACGGCAGTCCTCGACACACGTGCACCTCATACCACTGGGATATCAGGTTCCCATTCTGGCCGGGTCCTCACAATCAGACTCGACAACGACATGAAGAACAGTGTTCCTCTTAAGCCCCGCTGGCACCATTGGTCTCCTCCTCCTCGACCTCTTCTTCGCCCTGGTCCTCTGGTGCGCTCTGCGGCAGGTTGTACTCCGTCTTCAGCTCGGCAACGACACCCAGCACGCGCTTCTTATAGTCGGCGTCCAAGACCTTGTTATCCCGCCCGGCGGCCTCGAGGTCGACCCGCGCAACCCTCAGCACGGCCCCGGCGAGCGCCTCCAGCTCGTCGGCGCTGACCAGCTCCTTCTCGACCTCCTCCTTGTGCGCCTCGACCCGCTGCCTCGTGTAGCCCCGCAGAAACTCCGCGACCGTGTCCTTGCTGGTGTCGCCCGCGGTCGCGGGTATCCTCAGCCACGGGTCCGCGTCCTCCCGCCACGCGCCGGCATCGCCATCCCAGGCCTCGTCGATGTTGTACCCGTAAAAGGCATCAAAGGTCTTCTTGGCCTTGAGGAAGCGGGCGGTGAGCATGCTGTTGACGGCCTTCTCGCGCGCGTACTTGGGCGCGTTACGCTTGGCGTCGGCCTCGCGCTGCTCGGCGGTGCGCGGCTCGAACTTGATGTTGGACAGGAGGGATCGGGAGAAGTTGCGCTGGTGGCTGGTCGTCCTCGTCTCCAGCGGCTCGGCGAGGTCGAAGTTGAAGTCCATCTTCTTTCGTTCTTCCTCTTTCTTGATGATACTGGTTCGTGTGTTGGAAGAGAATCGTTTTCTTCGCTCGTAATGAGAGGGGGGGGTTGGGAAGGGAGAGGGCTGGTTGAGGAACGGGTTTGGGAAAGATCAGACGAGAGCAGAGAGAGGAACCCCCCCAGTTGTTACTTGTATTTGGCTGCGTACACGCTTGACGTCGCTGGGCATGCGCGGAGCATTTCCCAAGGGTCCAGGTTCAAGTTGCCAGCTCAGTGCGACCCCACACAAGCACCACTTGTAATTCGCATGTCGGTAAGGGGCCGGTCGAAGATAGCAATCTCCAATTAGCCCATGAGGCGTCTCATTTTTTTGACAGAGTTCCACAGTTTTGCCTGCGTAGCTCTGTAGATCTGGCTGGAGTACCGAACAACACAAGGTGTCCTTGTCCCGGACTAGGGTCTACAGCAGTCGTAAAAGGCGAGATAGACTACTTACTGAGGCAAGATGGTTTTGAGAAGCAATTGTTGAGTCTTCTTCTGTAGCAATTGTGTCGTCGCGAAATAGAACTGAGAAAGCCTAAAGCTTCAGTAAGTAAACAAGAAAAAGCCGGCCCCATGCCCGGGTGAGCTTGTTAGCCCCGCGTGCCCCGCCCGATATACCTGCTAACAACGCCCCGTTCCCCAACCAATGTCTTGGCCAGCAAGCCTGAACCCCTTTTTCACTACAGGCTTAGGGGTTCTCATGTGTATCCCGCGGAGAAAGGAGCCTGAGCGCAAGATTAAGTCATTGCTAATGACGTTGTATGTTGTGAGAAAATTAACATTACGAGTCATTGATTGAGGAGTGGTGCTTTTATAGTTGGCAACATCTCACACACAGAGAGAAGAGAGGGGGGGGGGGGGGAAGACGCAGGACTAGAAAGGGTTAGGGGTTGTTGGCTGGGCCACTACCTAGGTACTTACATCCCCCCCCTCCCAAATTCAGCCATTTACAGCTTTGTTGTGAGGACGAGTCCAGCATCTGGCTTGGAAGGATCTGAGGATGGTGGCGTTCGAGCTTAACGATGGATACGATTTTTACGTCGTGGTCTGACGCGGAGAACCACCATTGCATTCTTGGAGTAGTGGCAGTGTGCAGTAATAAACAGAGTCTCAATACAGCGTACATATATACTATGGCGCCTGGTGTGCCCAAATCCTGACCTCCCAGGCTACCAGCTCCCGCCCGAAAGAACGGGAAACTTCAGAAGTTCCTGCTTCAATAGCCAATGTCAACCAGAAACCAAACTTTTGCAGGATTGGCTGTGGACCGTAGATGCGAGATAACTGGTATGGAAAAGCAGCCATGTTGTCATTAGTGAGAGGGAGTTGCTCTCTAATCCAATGCAAACTTATTCTGTAAACTTTCATTAGAAGCCTTGCTCGTCGACCCTGTCTGATCCGGTATTAGTATATTTCCTTGTCCACTGTGCCTCAGACCACAACCAACTGCTCTTTTATCTTCAGATATTTCTCGAAACTTTCCAAGCTTTCCGGTTTGAGAGAAAACAAAACAAAAAGAGCAGCATCAAGAGCGCATGACACAAACATGTCCTCAATATCGTCCAGTCCAGCTGTCTGAAGGCCGCCCGGGCCTGAACAACCAAATAAGCTGATCAAATCGATATCAGATAATCGCCACAACGATGAAAGGCATCACACAAACGACGCTGAACCCGGGCCGACCCGGTTCGAAGACATTATGAGTCAGAAATGAAACCTCTTGGACAGGGTATAATTCCTTTTTGACGGGAAAGAGTACCGAAAGGCTGCTTGTTTCGAGGATTCTCGACATGTGCGGGCCGAACTATCGTAAGTGTTGCCATGGTGTCGTGAACCAGATCGAGATACACCCATTTGTTGCCCGTCAGCATTCCCAGCACACCGACACAATCCAGCGGCGCAGAGCTGTATAGGTTGCTGGTGTTACGACAAAGGGCCGTATAAGCCTGTGCACCAATGTTTCTAGAGGCAAGATAACACTGGGAGGAGAGCGACCGCCCTTCGTAGGCTGGTCATCCGGAAATTCTCGAGAGCATTCCAAAATGAACCGAGAAAGTATACAACATTCGAAGAAACAGGTAGCAACGGAGAAACCTCATGTACAAAGCTGATGACGGCACATCTGTCGGTCTTTGATCTTCCCGTCATGATGATGCATCCCAGCATCTCCTTCTAAACTCTACCATCACATCATGATGAAAGCTATTTACAATCCCTCTATCCTGAAAACATTGGCCTTTCCGTCATATAGAGGCTCTATCGAAAGGCGACTCCTTCTCGGCTGCGCCGATATGTACAATTGATCGTACTTTCTTCTGCTTGTCTTCTTTGGTGAAAGTAATCTCTGGATTCTCCTCAGGGCTTGATGTGCTCATTTCGCCTCGAAGAAGTCTAAATGACCTGCCCAATAGTATTCATGAATACCTTGAGTGGCTATGAGCTCGCACAGGTACTGTAGACCGGATTCCAGCTGAGCCTGAGAAAGCATCATCAAGGTTGCCGACAAGCTATCGAGAGCAATCTGCTCTTAGAGTATCTCATATTAGTGTATCGATTCAGGCTCGGGAATTGCTGGTGGTAGGCAGACAAGCCTGAACGCCAACCCTAGCAGATAGTTAACCAGAGTCCTGGGAGTATAAGATGAGCGAGCATATCAAGTGAGTCCACAAACAGGTGCAACAACCCAGTTCTCCTACAAAGCACTCCCGAATCAAGGCGCAAGAGGCTATCTGCTCCTCAATAGAATCCAAATCCCCCGCCAGCCTACACGGCAGCTCACCGAGTAGTGACTGCCCCTCCTTTTTCCACCTTGCACGTGTTAGCTCTAAACTCTCTACTGCGCCGCCACTGATCGCGCTCGATGCGTTCCATATTGTGCGCGATCGTCCAGTCGTTGAATTTCGTCTGGCCCTCCGTCTGCCGTATTCGACTGCTCTCCAGCTGCTCGTAGAGGAGCCATTCGTCGAGCTGCGAGGGTCTCGGGATGGCGACGATCTTCTCCAAGGGAACCTGGCCAGGAAGACGCTCGAGCGTAAGCCGGAGGGTGTACAACTCGGTGGATATATTGAGCTTGATGCTCCAGCTGTGGATCACGTACCTGAGATGATTGTCAGATCTGTCTATAATCACTCTGGAAGTATGGGAGAGCCTGTCACTTACAAGCCATCATATCTCAGGCCAGCCAAGGGCGCAAGCATGCTCTTGGGACGGAATCCCCGCAGGATGCGAATCTTCTGTCCTACCCGAGACAATAAGTTGTTATGCATTTCGCGGGCCTGGCCTTCGCGGATGTAAATGGATTTGCCAGTGGCCGTGTCTTCCTCACAGCCAGTGAGAAGGGCGAGTGCTGCAGTTCCATAGCGACCTTTGGTGGCCCTCTCAAAGGCTGCGCCAACAATGCCGTCTCGGTGGGCACAACCGACATTCAACCACCAACTGGTCACCGGATCAGTGATTGGAAGAATCCCCTGCGGCGTGTCCGCTTCAGATACTCACTGGCCCGGGACGAAGCTAGCATCAGCCTCCACTTCTGAGACTTCGAGCGCCTTCTTTGGCATCCACACGCCTAAGCCATCACTCGCGGCCGACGACCAGATCACGTCTCGCAGACTGCCCGACATGAGATTGTCGTAACGATACTTGTCAATCTCAAAGTACTCTGACTTGAATCTAGACTGCCTTAAACCCCTGCACATTAGCAGATATTTGCTGCAGAGCCGTCACTGCGGCGGGTAAAACTACAGGAAAAAGAAAGAAAAAAAGGAAAAGAAGTAAGGAACGCACCAATATCTCTGTAGACTCGAGGCAGTCTCTATTTCGTTTCTCGATACTGTCCCGGTGGCTCTGCCGCTAAGCAGCAACACGGTCACCTCCTTGTCGCGTACCCTCAACATGTCAGCCAAAAGCTTGTCCAGCCTCGCCTGCTGAATCGCAGAGAACGTAATCTTCTGCTGCACCAAGCCCGAGAAGCTGCCGCCCCAAGCCACAGACATCGTACGCTGGTGTGGCACCTCGTCGTCGAGTTTATCGGCAATGAGCATATCCAGCACGAAGTTGAGGTCCTCGAGTGTCTGGGAGGTGAGCCTATCCCCCCTTTGACAATGCTGAGCGCACGAGGTCCGACAATTCTAGGAGCTTCGGCACGTTCCACCTGCCTTCAGTGATCCACAGGCTGGCATCGCCGCTATGGGACCGGACGGAGGACTTGTCGTGGAATTTGAAGAAGGCGCCTGTGTAGGAGGCTGACGGTCGTTTACATTGTGAGCGATGTGACAGAAGACCGAGGTGGGTCAGACAGACAGCCTGAACTCACTGGTCGCTTCCTCTGCGCTTCCATCATAGGAGTCGGAACCGGGCAGTTCGACTTTGCGAAACTCGACAACCTGGCCCCCGGCGGCGTGTCAGTGAGACGAGAGCTTTTTCCAGCTCGAAGAGGCATACCTCTGAAGCATCTGATATGCGAACACGCCTTGGCGGGACTGGGAACACTGGTGAGGACGACCGATGACGACGGATGCCAACGGCCCGAAAGAAGCCATGCTCCAGATTATGAAGACAGAGGGAGCCATGGCTTTTCATGTCATGCTCGACATGAGAGATAGAGCCCTGGCGGTGGCCTCTCGTGTCAGATAATTTGCCGTGCAACAGCGCCATAGCCTTTCTACATGCCAGAAGTGTGGGAATGTAGCGGATAGGAGGTGGGTGGCACATCCAACGATAGCTTTGAAGAGAGTTGTCTATAGGGGTGCAAGGGTGTGAGGACGTCTCTGATGCTGTGCGACGACAAGAGCCGCCGTAGTTTTCGGGGGGCAGCTCTTGTCTGCCTTGGATGGGAACTGCAGGACCTCTGACGTACCGTACCTGCTTCATCAGGCTGACCAGTGTATGAAGCAGCGAATCCAGAATGCGCCAGAAATATACGCTTGGAAGACAGCTCGATTAGAAGGAGACCCCTCCCAGCAGCGATGAATAAGAAGCCAAGGGCAATGACTGAGTGCCGCCTGTGCCTGATGGATAACAACACGAATTCGAATTTGGTATCACAGTGAGCGTACAGCCACAACTAGAGCCAAACTTCATGCATTTTCTATGAAAATCACCTTCTTGACTCCTGGTTTAATTTTCAATCTCTCGCGAATAGATAGGAATAGATAAGACGAACAAAGTCAGGCGGAGGAGCGAGAGACAACACCGAAGATTCATTGGCGACAAGACAGGTCATGCTGCTTTGGTTAGTAGATAACTGTGTCCTCTTCCGCCTCGACCATCTCATCATGGTCCTTGTCCTCGTGGCTGGTGCGCTGTGCTGTTTGCGCAATAGCTGGGGATTGTTTTCGATCATTAGTAGCAGAGGCAGCGGGCTCATCTTGTGCAGCGGTTCTGGGACGATCAGCTTCGACTGCTGGCTCACCGACTGTAGCGTCGACTTCTGACGAAGGAGGCAGTGCTCCCAGGTCTTTCAGCCTCTGCTCCTTCTGGACCTTGAATCGCTGCTGCTCGTCCTCGATCTGCACCTTGGCGTCACGGACCTGGTCCTTGATGATAGCATCTTGCTCCTGTGTGGCCTCCCAGGGACGGTAGTACTGCCAGCACGTTTTCTGATCAGCACCGATTGCGCCCTATTGTGCACCAGCACGTGTGTGTGTGTGTGTGTGTGTGTGTGTGTGTGTGTGTGGAGGAGAGACCTACCAGCTTTGGCTCGCTCCTGGTCTGCAGGCTGTGCGCCATAGCGAGCATATTGGAATGACGGGTATTCATCTTTCGGAAGCTATGTATTAGCGAAATGACGCCCCTCAGGGAGGGGGGGCGGGGGGCGGAAGGGATTCAGACATACAACTTGCTCATCGAATCGGACCTGCTCAATCTTCCTAACTCTGTCGAGCTTCTTGAGGTCCTCGGAGCGGCGCTTGTCGTCCTCGACCTTCTTCTTGGCGGCTTTTTCCTGTTGTCTCTTCTCAATCTCCTGACGCCTCTTCTGCTGCGAGTTGTTCGTGGTTTGACTTAGTGTGCTTAGCAGACCACCGAACAGGCGCTTGCCGCGCTTCTTCTCTTCCTCCCTGCTGAGACCATCTCGTCGGTTGCGATCCTTGTCGCCGAGTGTCACGTCTGGCCTCTTCCTCGACCATGAAGACTCCTCTGACTCCCGGCGGGTCGGCCGCGAAGGTGGCGAGCGACCGTGTCTCCTGGAATCGTAGGGCCGTCTGTCCTGGTCCGTTGACAGCCTGCGCGGTGAGGCGCTGCGCCTCCTGGAGTCGTGAGCCCATCGATCCCTATCCGGCGATTGCTGCGCACGGGAGGATGAGCCAAGCTGCCTTCTCGAGCTAGAAAGCCGTCTCTCCCTCTGCGGCGAGGTCGTCGCCACGCCGTCACTGGGCCGCCGAGCGGCTGGGGAGAGGCTACCCTGCTTGAGGGGGTGGTCATGCACCGAGGACTCTTCGTGAACTTCGTGCCGGTCACTGCCTCCTTCCTTCTTCGCAAGAGCTCCCTCGATATGCGTCGTCTCATCTCCTTCGGGACTTGCTGGTAGGTTGTTCTCGACCTTGGCGCGTTTGCTCGGTACATCGCCATCCCCGGTTCCGTCTGGACTCGGCACTGACCCACCCACCGACTTGCGCTTCAACTGATTCATCCTGGATGATGTCGTACGCTTATCGTCTTCTTTATTCTATGGTCCACTGTCGCATGCAACGTTCGACTCCGATTTTTACCAGCTGTGGCCCGGGCTTGACTTCCTTTCAGGTGGCACTGCTTTGATATTGCGAGAGGCGGGGAGGGTTGGCGGATGGACGAGGCTCGAGATGGCAAGTGATACACTGAACAAAACACAAAAGACACCCAAGGTAGAACAGACCAGCAAATCAGTAACAAGTTATGTATCCAACCCCATGATGACAGACCATGTTTGATGATGAGCCGTGGTGGATTGAGCTTATGGAGGGTTGCTCAAACGTCAGAAGCTCGGGCAGCTCGCTTCCCCATGTACCACCGCTGTGGTTGGTAGGTACTGGCTACTGTACTGCATAGTAGGCCTGTTCCCCTACTCCACGTCCCACAGTGGACCTCAGGGCGTGCAGGGTCCCTTTTTAGCCACCACCCACGCCAGGCCACTTGCAGGGAAGGGAGCTCTACAAGGCTTGCAGGCACTGGCTTTGGTTGATGGAAATTTCTGGAGCGGCAGGCACACAGCTGATGAATCCACTGTAGATCTAGTTAGTTGCACTAAACATCATCGCCCTCGCCTCGCCTGCAAAACATCTACAATTTGCACCCTCCGTCTGAACTGTTCCGCCTCTCTACCACGAGTCTCAAGCCACCCCCGACTCTTTCTTCCTCCCTTCCAACCACAATATTGTCCTTTCCTCATATATCACGACACAGCCTCGGAGTCTAGCATCCTGCCAAGATGTCCCGTCATCACCCCGATCTGGTGATGTGCCGCAAGCAGTCCGGCATCGCCATCGGCCGCCTCTGCGACAAGTGCGACGGCAAATGTCCTGTGTGCGACTCATATGTGCGGCCCACGACCCTCGTCCGTATCTGCGACGAGTGCAGCTTCGGCAACTACCAGAACAAGTGTGTCGTGTGCGGCGGCGAGGGCATCTCGGACGCCTTCTACTGCTTCGAGTGCACACGCCTCGAGAAGGATAGGGACGGGTGCCCGAAAATTATAAATCTGGGCAGCTCGCGGACGGACGTAAGTCTTTCTTCTTGCCCCCCTCAGGGCTTCTGGCTGTTTCCTGCTGGCGTGACAAATTGGCAGCTGCTAACTTTGCTTGTCTCTTTTCTCTCTCGCGCAGTTGTTCTACCAAAAGAAAACGAATCGGACGTATTAGCCCTTGTGATGCCCGGGTCTGGGCACTTCCGCCTCATCTCTGCATACTCGGTACTGGCGTTTTGGGTTCTGTTTTATACTCGGGGGCTGGTCAGGGGTTCTGGGTCGTTATGGTCAACATATTCACCATTTGAAGAAGGGTACTACGATGGTACGAGGGCCGATAAGAGGGCGAGGGCGATGCCGCCTGGAGCAGTGGGAAAACCAAGACGTTTCGGAGGGAGAATTCTTAGAATCTGCACGTGCAGTAGCAGCTCAGGCAAATGACCTCTATTAGAATTTGGATTTGGATTGGACTCGTGATTAACATGTCTCATACTCTCTGAAAAAGCCCAGCTCTCCCTGGACAGTGTGCCCTCCTCTTACGCCTTTCTGAATCGCCTTGTGTTGCCTGGCCTCCGGGCAACATTAAATGTAGCTGACCTTGACCCCCATGCCCGCCGTCGACTTGACCTTGTTCCAGCTCGTCGCCATTATGCGAGCTATGCGCTCGCGCATGTTCTTCCTCCCAAACATCAGGACCAGCCCCATGATGAAGGCGAGGAAGCGCATCAACAGCATCGGGTTGGCGTGGAGGGTCACGCTCATGCGCTCGAGCATGGCACGCACGTTGGCGAACATGACCGCCGCCCGCGCCCCGAAAGAGGTCGCCGGGACGACAGCCTTGCTCTTGTTAGGAGAGGCCCCTCCGCCGCCGCTGGCTGTTGACCGCGCCGGCCTTGCCCGGGGCGTCCTCGGGCGTTCTCCCCCCGTCTGGGCACGGTTCCGCCGCGCTGCCTTGCCGCCCGCCGATCCGGCCGTGCTCGTCGCGTCGATGCCATAATCGACCTCGCTCCCGTCTCTCCTCGCGCGCTCCTCCTCGAGCCGCCGTTTCTCCCTCTGCTCGTTCTCCGCGCGCAGCCTCCGGGCCTCCTCGGCGTCCCGGCGTAGCTGCTCCTCCTGCCGCTGCCTCTCCTCGCGCTCCTTGCGCTCGGCCTCCTGCTGGTCCTCCTGCAAGCTCTGCAGGGCCTGCAGGAAGGCCTCCCGCCTCTCGTCGTCGAGCACTGAGCTCACGCTGATGAACTCCCGCGCGTAGTCCCACTCGTTGTTGCGGATGAGGACGTGCAGCGTGTACAGCTCGAGGATCTTGACCCGTGCGTTCAGGTCGCGGGGCGTGTCGGCCCCGCTGCGAAGCTTTGACGGCGACCTATGCTTGGGCTGGGCGCGGGGAGAAGTGGGCGAGAAGTGGTTCGACAGGTCCAGGTTCGGGCTCGACGAGGCGGCGAGAAAATTCTCTAGCCGCTTCTGGTTGAGGGTTTGTGTCCTTGCGTGGGTCAAGAGCAGAGTGGCCCTGTGGTCATTGTATCAGCACCGAAGGCTCGGGCGCAAGACAACAGTCGGAGAGAGAGGGAGAGAGGGAGAGGGAGACAAATATGTAGTAAATACGCACAGGTTGATGACAACATCCGAGTCTACGTCCCCTTCCACGCCATGGTAGCCGTTCGCCACGACCTCTTCCCAGACTTCACCATCCCGCACCTTGGTGCATATCGATTTCCACTCCTGCAGCCCGAATGCCTCCTTGCCCTCGTCCGGCTCGAGAGCGACTATGGCGTTCAGGATGGCAACATAGAGCGTCCAGACCTTGATCCGCGTGTTCCGAGAGGCTCTGGCTACGGGCGCCGGCTCGAGAGCATCGTGGGCTGCCTCAGAGCTTGGCTGTGCTGGCGTGATCAGAGGCAGGATGGTGGTCAGTGCCTCAGGTAACCGGCGCGTCAGGAAGAGCGTGGAGGATTGGCGGTAAGTCTTAGAGACGTAGGATGCCGAGTGTCGTGCCGGAGAAGGAGATGTGAGGGAGGATATGGATGACGAGAGGGCCTCGTGAGCTGAAGAGAAGCCCTGAGTACTAGTTGGGCTCAGAGTCGTGGTGAGCGACCCGTTTGCAGGAGAAGCCATTATTTTTTAATAGCTGCTGTGAGCATTCACGATGTGGACCTCAAAATGTCCGCCCGGTGCTGAGCACTCCTCTCAGGAAAGCATTCGAGGTGAGCAACTAGGAACAGAAACTCCACTGTTATTCAAGAAGGAAGAAGAACAGGCGGGTCATGCAGAGGACGTTGTTGGTAAGGCGTGGACGCGCATGGCTGTGGTGAAGGTTAAAAATCTCTGGACGTGGTTGGGGCTGTTGTTTGAGACGAGGCACATGTGCCATTTTCCAGCGCCTCTTCCGGCTGGAGGCATTCAAGCACACAGGTTTTCGGGCCTGTCAATTGATTCAACCTCGGCTCCACGCCAATCATAAGTGGATCGTCATCCGTTTAGGCCCGCCAAACGCGGCTGGGATCCCCTGTGCCGTCCCACTGCATGCACCGCTATAGCAACTGCCCCCTGGTCAGTATCCTTGTCTGACATGCCATTTCCCCAGACTTCAGGCCCTCAACTTGTACCTGCTCATCAATCCTCATCCAGTGGTCTCGGATATTGCCCTCAAACCCTGACCGAGGAGCGAAGGCCTCTTTTTTCTTGTCAGATGATCATCTGGCATGAGACATTACGGATCATCACAGTCACAGTCAGGATTTCTTCTCCATTTCGCCTTTTGATGATATTGCCTCTCGTTCAACTTTGTCAATATCACCTCAACCTCTTCTTTTGGCAGCTGTTTGTGGGTTCTGTGAAGTAGACCAGACAAGCACATTTGTGCTGAAAATAATTGCTGGGCTTTGTTTGAACAATATGTCCTGTTTGAATATGGAACATGTCAGCATCCGCTAATTGTTGTTTGGCAGGAGACTTGTTCAGCTGTGTGACCTTGGGTGCTTGCAACTGACAACTCTACCTTCATATGGCCCAGGTGGCCGCCCCTCTGAGATGTTGACAAGGCCTTCAGAAGATGGGAGGCTGGCTACCATTACAGAGAGGTCAATCATGGGGGGCCTGCAAGGCGTGGTAGCCAGAGCTCCAGGCACTGCCGATCAAGGAACAGTTAGTTGACTGGGAAGAGGAATACCATGTCCGAGAGAACAAATCCCTACCCTCCTGACTGAATTCAACCCTCAAGATATATAATTCTTCTCTTACTCATTATGAGGCAGAAAACATACCTAGGAAAAATGGGCATCCCAAGAGATGCACACAGTGGGTATGATGATGTCGCCCCAAGAACGATGTCGTCTATAGCCTCCAAAAAATCCCAAATTTTTTAACAAATCGATCAGATACATTGCTGTTAAAATTCCATTTCCAAAACTTTACCAACCAATCTGCTATTGCACACTACCTACAAGAAAGCCCACCCGCTGCAGCCTTCAAGAGAGTCTATCCAGGGGAGCAAGTGCTACCAGCACCAGCAGCAAAGATGGACATTGACCGGAGCAGCTTCTGGCCTAGGTTTCCATCTATCATGAAAGACTTGAGCAACTCAAGCTTCATCTCTGTTGATGTGGAGATGTCTGGCATCAGCAACAAACACACACAAGAGACAGCTCACCCAACTGTCAAACACATGTATGAGAATGCCAGGCAGGCTGCTGAGACCTTTACTATCTTGCAGGTGGGCCTGACCTGCATCTATTGGGATGATGATGATGGCTCCTACACCACAAAGACCTACAACTTCCCCATCGCCCTGGGCATGGTGGGGGGGAACCCAGTGTCTGAGCAGCTAGCCAGCAGGGTGGACAGAGAGGTCGCCTTCTCCACCAAGACCATTAACTTCCTGCAGACAAACAGCTTCAAGTTCAGCAATGTGTTTGACAGAGGCATCCCCTACCTCTCAGCCACAGAGGCCACACAAGACAGCATCAGGGGTTTTGTGCAGCGGAAGAGCATTGCACAGGCTCATATCGACATCAACAATAGCCCCCACGAAACCCAGGAGTTCTACGAGACCATGAGGGCCAAGATTCAGAGTTGGCTAGACTCGACAGCCCATGAGGAGCAGCGGTCCAGAAATCTCACCCTTAAAAGCCCCTATGATGGCCGCTTTCACCGTCTCCAGAAGCGCCTGGTCCATCAGCTCGTCGCAACGGAGTTCGACGGCTGCCAGGTCCAAAATAGAAACGGTGGCATGCAGATGAGGGTTGCCAAGCGGACCACCCCGTCGAACGTGAGCGACACTCGGGGTATGGCCCTGCGCCAGCAGGCTGTGACCAGGCAGACCGGATTCCGCTTCGTCTGGGACGCCCTCTGCGGCGCAAAATTCGCCGACAAGATTGACCTGGACCTCATCGTCGGCCAGCAGCCCGAGGCCATCATCAAGCTGCGCCAGGATCTACTCGAGTGCGAGGCACGCCTCAGGAAGCAAAGGCCCATCATTGTCGGCCACAATATGCTCTGGGACCTCTGCTTCCTGTTCAAGACCTTTGTCGGGCCGCTGCCGCCGACCGTGGAGGGTTTTCAGAGGCTGGTGAGGAAGTCGATGCCGCGCGTCGTGGACACAAAGTACCTCTTCACCCGCGGTGGCCACGAGATGACGCCCGACCAAAGTCTCGAGGAATGCTTTGGCGCCGTCAAGAGAGACTATACCCTGCGCGTGAAAGCGGCGCCTGGCTTCGGCTACAAGATGCATGCTCCGCACGAGGCTGGTTACGACAGTAAGTAGATCCCACGCGGCCTGCAAACACTCACCTTGCACATCCTCGCCTGGATATCTGACTCACACGCAACTTGGCACAGGCTATATGACCGCCATCGTCTTCCTCAAGAAATCCCACAAGCTCTACAAGGACAAGCAAGGTCTCGCTCACATCCCGGGCGAGGACCTGAGCGACGCTGCCCTGGAGATCCACGCGCCAACACGTGGAGATGACTCCACCCTCTTGACGGCGTTCTCTGCCCTCTACAAGGCCCGTATGCCTGGCACGGCACACGACAAACGAGTGGTACCCCTGGGAGAATCTCTTCTCGACGCCGACGACAGCAACGCGGAGAGTCAGGCGGCTCTGGATTCCCGATTTCAGCCACTGATACCCACCTCTTCCTCCGTCCCTGCACTCCGGCAGGATAAGAAAGCTGGCATCGGCGGGGAGAGTGCGGGCTGGAGCGGCGCTGATCAGGTCGTCAAGGGCAAGGACCCCGTGGCGGGCAAGGTGCCCGAGTGGGAGGATGGCGTGTTCTGGAAGAGATATGGAAACAAGATCCGTATCGGACAATCCGGGCTTATGCTCTACACTGGACCTCAGTCTGCATAGGGGAGAAAGTCTATTTCGAAGAGAAGATAGCAGAAATTTGGGGGGGGGGGGGGTTGGTGATGTGTTACACTGGGCGTAAGGTTTCTGTAAGATAGAGCATGGCAAGACAGGACAAGGGGGAGATAGCTGAACCAAGACACTTG
The DNA here is from genome assembly GCA_027559495.1 of Aurifilum marmelostoma. Classification (NCBI taxonomy): domain Eukaryota; kingdom Fungi; phylum Ascomycota; class Sordariomycetes; order Diaporthales; family Cryphonectriaceae; genus Aurifilum; species Aurifilum marmelostoma. The sequence continues at coordinate 1,014,794 of JAMXSV010000007.1, read as the reverse complement.
TCTCCAAGATAGCAGCTGTAGACAATCAACATCAAGAAACCTGGTTCTTCTTGAAGACATGGCTCAATGTCTACCAGAATGCAGCCGTCATTGACTCACGGCAGACTGGGTGACACCGTCGGGATACAAAGTGCTCCAAGAGACACAGCCAAGTCAGCCGGCGAGAATGTTAAGGACACGAGCGAGGTTTGTTAGAATATGCGAGGTCTTGCAACATGATTGCTGCAGAATATAAGGCTGGTGGGACCGCGCGAGGCTAGAGCTCGAGATGCAGCTTCCACTGCTTGTAGATGTCTGCTGATCGATCCTTTGAATCTTTGTACAAAAATCTTGATTTTGCAATTGATCTGTTTGATTTTCAGTTGGGATTTTTCTGCAGCTTGCTAGGGAGAAGATGGAGTGAAAGATATAAATGCAGGGTAGAGAATCGCACTAGGTATACTCGAAAAGGACTGCAATCTCCTGACAACATGCCTCTCTGCGTTGCTTTCGCTGTAATATCGTGCGATAATATCATAAAGAACAAAAATTGCAAGTGGACTCTTTGCTGGACATGGTCATTTATTTCACAATGGTGATTCTGCTTTCTTTCTTTTTTTATTTTTACACAAGTGTAGAGATGTGTTGCCATGAATGCTCTTATTGCGATGGCATGGACTTCTCCACACTCTCGTACAGGCCCGGCTGGAGCTGAGCCTTGAGCTCCTCCTTGGTGAGCCACTTGAAATCCGTGACGCCGTACTCATTGTCCGTCAGGTCCACCTGACCGGCCATGATCCTTCCCTTTAGGTAAAAGACGTTGGTACCGCGGACTTTCAGCGTCGACCCTTTCTCGCCCTCCTTGTCACCCCCATATATCGGCTCCCGGTGCTCGTGAGCAATAGGATGCCGTCCGACCATCCATATATTCATGTTGACACCTGCGGTGTCTTCTAGGGCCCGAGAAGCGGTCTGAGTAAAAGTGTTAGCCCTCGGTCTCAGAAAAACGTCCCTCGACACACCTGGCAGGTACATACCTCGTGCAAGCCCTCATCCGGCCTGACCTCATCATGAGGGAACACCCATCTCTCTTTCTGGTTCTTGACAACAAGGTAGAGCGTTCTGTCGAGCTTGCGATCCAGCCTTCTCACGTCTCCAGTCCGATCCGCCTCCGTCTCCCGGGACAGCGGCCGCTCGATCCGCAGCCGGTCCTCGAAGCTCAGGGCCTCGCCATCCTCGCTCACCCGGCTCTCCGCCTCGGTATACAGCTTCTCCCTGATATAGTCCGGGGCCGAGAGCTGCTGCCCCCTGCTCAACAAGCACCTCGTCGTCCCACGCGTCCCGGCCCTTGCGCGTGAGCCGCCCAATCTCGCGCGCCATGACGTGGCTCCGCTCGCCAAACTTGATGGCGAAGTCGACACCTGCGGGCTGGCCCTTGCGGAAGTAGAACTGGCGCGCAAAGGGAGTGCTGAGCCGCTCGTTCAGGCGCTTCTGGTAGAGGTAGAAGGCCGCCTCGAAGGGGGTCTGCTCCCGGGTCAGGATGGGCGGCCGACTGAGGATGATCCCGGCGCGGAGACGGTAGAGGGATTTTGGGTGGAGGTGGGTGGTGGTCGGCTGGTGGTTAATACTGCCCAAGTCGGCGGCGGCGGATGCAGAGCCGCTGGTGACTGGCATGATGTTTGGTGAGAGCGACGTGGGGTCGGTGGTCGCACTGGTCGGGGTATCTGTATTCGAGGAGTAGGGCCGTCTGGAGGACGGCGATGTGTACTGAGGGAAGGTCGTCGCGCAACGAGTGCACAGTTGAGGTGCCCCTACATTTGATCTCGTGTTAGCTATGAAATGAACTTTGAGATATCGAGGTGTCGAGGCAATTGACCGACAAACAAGAAATGGGTGGACTTACTCATTAGGAGGGGCACAACAGCCCTCGGCCCTCTACTTGAGGCCGTCATGATCTGTTCCGGATCTGTTGTGCTGGACCCTCCGAGATCCAACCCGTGGGGAAGCTCTTCAACGCATCCGAGTTTTGGCGCGTGCTGCTGGATCGCAACTTTTTCGCGGACGTCAAAAAGAGTACCTAGGTACAAGCTGCAGTGCCAAGCCTTACCTAATCAATTCAGTCCGGTCTGCTGATTGGTCGAGGTGGACACCCGCACTGTTAGCGACAACAATCCCCTCCCTACAAATTTTCTCTACACAGCGGTTCTTACCCCCCTCTCTTCCTCTTCCTTTCTAATCCACAGGCATGAAATCCTTATCCCAAGACCTTGTCCCCATCTCCTCCAGGACGTCTTGTCATTTACGAGTGCCCAGAGTGAAATCCAGATCAGCCTGATTCGCTAGCGGCGCCTGTTGCTCGCTCGAGTTCTTCGACGGGCCAATCTTCCCACCGGGCTCACGTTAGATAGATGGCTGTCACACAAAGTCCCGCACAGCTGGTGGTCTGTGGACGCTGCAGAAGAAGAAAGAATCATTATTCCGACGCTGCGCTTACGAGACCAGCGCTCTTGACTTCACCGCCGGAATTGTTTATTATTGAATTTGGACCTGCGCGCATCGTTTTCCGGCGCCATTGCATTGATTTCCATCGCGATATTGACTTCTCTGCTAAAAGTGAACTGACTTTGTCCAATCAAGCTAGGGCGCACAGTTGTACTGTGCTCTGTCCGTTGAACTCTGAAGCACGAGTTAAGACAGGCCAAGGCCGAGGTTCTCCTCGCTCAAGCTTTTTCATCAAGACATCGAACTCCGTCACGATACTCGTCACTACATTGAGACTGGTGTCTTGAGAGACCCTAGAGACATTTCCATTTCAGTTGAGCAAAGTGCTAATGCTACCTGCCGCTGTCCCACGAGCCTCCAAAATACGTGCAAGCTTTCGAAATGTCAAGTCCGGACCCTCAGTCCCCGCCAAAAATGCTGAAGAAACAAGAAGAACAAGGAAAAACAAGAGAAGCGGTCCAATATCATGTCCATCGACGTCCACGGTATCGTGGCTCCGTCATAGAAAATCACCACGAAATGACAAACACCGGTACCATTTGGATTGCCCAGGGGGTATCTTTCCAGTTTGCGCGACTCCATGAAAAATAAAACGCCGTCCGTTTCGCTCCTAGCCGAAGAAGATTTTATGCGTTTCCGGGATCGTGATGATCAAGAAGATTTCAACTCCGCGACGGCACGCGCAACCTCGGTCGTCGCAATCTTCTCCCACTGTCGTTTTGCTTCCTCGTTTACCGCGGACGGGTCAGGAACTTCTTCGTAAATTCTGTGGGAGACGGCTCGATTGATCTTCTCATACTGATCGCGGGAAAGTTGGCTGGACTTCCAGTGCGGTTTCAGTGCAGAGCGCACAACCTGGCTGATGTCTTCTTTGATCTCAAGCGGCAGTGTCTTCCGAGTCGGCGACAAATCTTGGGAGCGGGACAGTCGGACCTCAAGCTGCCGTCGAGGACGTGGTTGTTGCAGCTCGGGCGATCCGTTCCTCTTCCGTGGACGGCTCTCTGAGTCGCTAGACTCTCCGTTCGATCGTGTTGGTGAGTAATTTGCAGGAGGGTACTTGGGCTCGATGTGAGAGCTCAATGACAGTACGGGTGATCTTGATGCGGACCGGGCTGTTGCGTTTGCGGGAGGGGATGCCGGCGGTGGTGTCAAAGACAATGCCCGAGGGCTATTTCGTGCAGATGCAGATGGTGAGGCAACAGGCGATGAGGGGTCGACGGTTGGCGGAAGCCCAAAGAGACCACGAACAGTCTCATCATCAGAGGGACCGCTCTGTTCGACTTCTTTAAGCAGTGACGAGAGAAAAGTGGGGGCTACATCCGGTGCAGCCGGGGACTGAGCCAGAGGAGAACGAGCACTCGACGGTCCTCCAGCCCCCGCTCCTGGATGTTGGTTTGTCGCCGCAGAGGCACCTTTGGATGATACAGCTTCTCCTCCCTGGTTGGGGACACGACGGGTGCGGGGGGCGCTTTAGCGGCCGTGAGGGCTCAGGTGCTGGCTCAACCGGGGACGCAGTGATGGACCGAGATTTTCTCTTCCGGCCACTGGGCGTCGACGCTCGAGCTCTCTCGAAGGCACGCCAGGCCTGTCGCTCCTCACGAGTCTCGGGTGCTCCTGGGGTCGCCTGCCCGGAAGCTGGCGCAATCTGTTGCTCGACCACACCTTGGATGTTCCGGGCGAAAACGTCTCGAGCACCCAGCCTGCTCGCTATACTGAGGCGTTGCTGCCAACGTTGCCACTCGCGACGCTCTCTCTCGCGGACTTCTTGAGATCGCCGATACGCTCGCAGATGATCGTCATCGTCGTCATGGGAGTCGAGGTCTATGCCCAGGGCGCCGTGCACGTGGCTCGAGAACTGGCCCCAAGCCCCAAGCCACTGGTCCGTACGAGTTCTGGTCCTCTCGTTGCGCATGCTGGCCTGGGTACGGGGGAAGAAGTTGCGGCGGCGGCGAACTCGCCCTGCTGTGCGGGCGGCCACAGCCTGAAACTGTCGAACCGTGACCTCGTTCTGGTCTGCACACTCCATGCAGAACCAGGCACCGTCAGGAACATCGTCCAGGCCGATGCAGTGTGTATGGTACGGTGTATTGCACCCATCGCACAAGAGCAGAACGTCTTCATGGTCCGTGGTGTTGCAGACTGGGCAAGGCCTGCTTTCCTCCTCCTCTTCCTCGGGGTTCTCGTCCAGCCATGCTAGTGGGTCGAACTCGGCAACTTGTTTCTTATCTTCGACGGTATACGTGTTGAGAAGGTTGCCTGGGGAAATAGCGGGGTGGGAAGTCAGCTTTCTTGTACATCTAGCTTGGATTCTTGCCCGAGAACTACTCACCTCCGACTTTGTCGTAGACTTCGACAAGGTGAAATGCCTGGCGGCAGATGGGGCAGCTATTTGCCTTTCCCGTCCATGCTTTCAGGCAGCTGTCATGCAGAATATGACCACAAACTTGGATAACGGCGATGTTATCGTCCTGGCCCGAGCTGGACTCCTCCGTCTCGCTCGGATCATGTAGAGTCACCGTCGTGGTTGTGGTGTCTATAATGGTAGATGAAGCGGTGGGTGGTGATGCGGCGGCGGCAGCCAAGGGGAGCGGCTTGAGATCGCCAGTGGGTGTGGGTGCGGGCGCTGCAGCAGCAGTGGGCAGTCCACCAGCAGCGCCATCGTCCTGCAATTGCTGCAAGGGTATCGCACTGTCTAGATTCTCTAGACAAACGATGCACTGGTCTGCCATCACAGGATACCAAACTGAATGAGGAGAGAAATTCCAAGATGATCAAAGGCCGGAGAAGGCATAGATATGATGGTGTTGATGGGATCTGGAGGGGCTTTTGGAATTCCTATTGTCAGCTCTCTTGTGGTTGTCGTGGCTGGCGATAGGCGGGTGTAGGTGCTGTTGCGATAGTGCCTAGGCGCTGAGACTTTTGGGAGGGTGGGAGGGAGGGAGGGGGCCTGTAAGCTTGGGTGTGCTGGTGAGGCCGGTTTCTTGTTTAGCGGGTCAGTCCGTCCTAAAAGGCTCTGCGCTTTTGCTTGGAAGAGGAAAGGATGGGGGAGAAGAGGCGAAAGTGCAAGCAGCTTGGGGAACTTGAGGGAGCATGGGCTACCTTACTTACCTAATGACAGTGCGTCCTGCCACTATGGTTCCGCACAGGTTTAGGAGCAGTAGGTACCTCCGGATCCATATTGAGCGACCACGGGACTTGGGGGTGAGTCTTAGCACAGTGCAGTGCTGTGACCTACTGACCCGACTGACCCGTTTCGTGGCTCACACGCTGCAAAAAGAGGGACGTTTGCCGCGCTACTTTTTTTGGGGGGGACAAAGCCGGGGTTCGACTTGATGCTACCTCTCCCTGCCTTTCGTAGACGGGTGGCATGGATAGGCTCTACATACTTCCTGCTCCTTCACGCCAGATGGACCAGAAAAGAGAGCGAATGAATCACACAGCTCATATGCCACACAGGTTCACTACTACTATAGGTCCGTTTTGTCAAGTTGAAGGACAAAGAGACCATGTTGACTTGATGATGAGGGAGTGTTAATGACGCCCCAAATTCGATGACCTGTGGGGGCACCCACCTAGACTTAGATATGGGTTTCTCAAGGGCACTTACCCACCACCCAGCACCGCCCAGACCATACAAAGTTGATCATTGTTCTGGTAGCTCCATATTCATGCTGATCCCACCAAAAGAAAGGCACAATATAGGAGAGTTTTCACTAAAATTACTCTAACCTTGTCATCGTTTCCCATGCACTCAGTGAGTGAGGAAAGGATCTTTCTTAGGAGCGGGGAGCCCTTCCTTGGGATAGAGCAAGTGTCAAGTGTGCATGACAAGGTTCGTAGGTAAATGCCCACTTCAGACTCGGGCTCGGGTACCATCGTCCGTTGACCAACCACCTGACCCGCATCCTTCCAATAAATAACGTGGACGAAGCCACTGGCGCGACTTGATCTGGCATTAGCTGCAAAACACACAAGTATAAAACAATGAGAAGTGCAAAAATCCAGAGGGGTAAGAAGACACGTACTGTGTAAAATGTGAGACAAAGTCATGAGGTAGTAGTGTACCTCGTATAGTATGTATCTGTGTGTATGTGTGTGTGCGCGCGTGTGTGGCTCAAGGAGATCACAAAGCAAGCATACACACATGGATGGACGGTGACATATTAGGCACTTGGGCTTGGGAATGAATCACACTGTCGTAACGAGACGGAGGAAAGTGAACACATCCCCCTCATGATCTGACAGCTCCTACACCATCACCAGTGCGGATGGCGTGCCCTGTCTACGTTGTGTTCCCTGCTAGGCACCGGCGGATAGAGCCAGGTAGCGGATATAGGCGTCTCCTTTTCCAAGCATTGCAAATCCACTGCTGGGTGCCAATAAGATCGTTGTCAGCATCTGGAAGTTTGGAGGCCTTTATTCCACGGCCACTTTCAACAATCAAAGTCCTGGAATAGCGTTCCAAACGTGGCATCTCCTTCATAATCTGCACTTCGCCAGCCTAACGGCAGAATTCAGGTGTTCTTCATGGAATCAATTTCTAGCTGATTCCTAGCCTCGTCAAGGACCCGTGTTCCGCATCGGAGGCCATCATCCCTTCCCTGGTCGATTTGCGTAGCATGCCCTGCTGAGAAAACCATTTTATTCCCTGACACCACGAAATGTTGTGAAAAGCAAGCAAGACCATGATAACACCGCCCAGGCTTCAATCGTCCCGTTCCTCCCCGTGTGATCTCGTCTACCTTACACCTCAGCGATCTCGCGCAATCTTCGGAGGGTCGAGCGCATGGCGGCGGCAGCGGGTGTGGCAACGGTGTAGGCACCACCACTAATTGGTCTGTCATCAGCATGTTGAAAATCCCCGAATGCCGTGACCTGGCTCCTCGTTATGTGGCCAATGAAGTAACTTACGCAACGGTGCGCTTGCAGGACTTGCAGTCCCAGATGCCGACGGAGTGACGCTTGACGCTGGTCTTGCCGCAGAAGGTGCAGATGTACTTGGCGTGCTGCGTAATTTCCATCTTCTTGACGGACTTACGGAGGGAGGCACCGTATCTTTATATCTTCATGTCAGCTCCTGTCCGTAAATCATATCGGGTTTCCTCGTCGCCCATCGTCGCAGCACTGTCCCAGGGGCGGCCACCAATTCGCTGTCGGCTCGACGTAAACGATGTCCTGCGATCGAACGAAGAGGGCTTCCACATGGTTTCGCAGGGACAGTGCAGGGCGAGGGCGACGTGGACGGTCGTCATGTCATCGAGGGACTTGGTTTGTTTCGTACCTAGTACCGTACTTGCCGGTCACTGCGAAACTAATTGTCAGCTTCCCAATCTCGAGAGAAAATCCCCAGCGGATTGTCGCGAGCGTCACAGAACGAGCACTGAAGCATTTCGGGCACCACAGCAGTAGACACAGCCACAGATTGTCCATCACGCCTCCCTGAGCTTTTACCCCGCTTAGTGAATGCTCTCGTTTTGTTAACTTGACATTTGCATGTAATCTTTCCCAATACTACTGTGGTCTGTTCCGTGTGGTGCATATTTCGTCGTGCGCTTCGTGCTCGTTCGTCGCTCGATCCGCTCTGGGGAGAGGGGGGCTCAATGTAGGAGTTTCGTCAACGTACCTCCGACCTTCTTGGTTCGCTATAGGAAAATAACATCAGCAATTGTATCTCACGAATATTCACGGAATTCAAAGCTCCGTACCTTGGCCATTGTAATGGATTGTGAGTGTCGACTTTACTAGGTGCGAAAAGTTGACTTGTCGAAGGACGAAATTTCGTGGTGGAGTGCAACTCGCTGCGTTGGAATTTCGCTGGGTCGGGTCAGATTGTGCGGGTTGCGGATTTTTTGGCTTAGGTTGGCCTGAGGCAGGAAAGCGACCCAGTCTGATCGATTGTGGAGCTCAGTGACTAAGCTGCTGCTCTCCAGCTGGCTCCAGCTGTCCCGCAGCTGCACGATACTTCCCTCTCAGATTATGCGTCGATACGGAGAGGCCTACTTCATTATTCAGACACAGTTAATGTGTCATTGTATGTATTTTTTTCTTACATAGATTTCTTACTTCAATAATCTTAACCTTGGCACTCGCTCTCGGAACCGTCGCATTCTCCTGCCCAGCGGCTGTTTCTCATTCAATCTACGTAGATGTTGACAGGTAGTTGAGCCGAGGCAATGGCCTGACATCACCGAGTAGTATAGATAGTGTGCTTCCTGCCTGGACACAGGACATATATATCCCTTCCTCCCTCCTTCCATCGCTCCAAGGAGTGCCGACATGTTTTTGCACCGTGTTTCTCTGTAGCGGTGTGCTCACTCTTTGTTACGAGCGCATTCCTCCTACCACTTCTATTGCTCAAGCCAAAAAACCCAGTTAGGCCCGCCCTTACCTAGTCACTCTAGGTAGGGAGACATTTGAGCGCTAAAGGTCTCGCCTCGACATGCCATTGAAAACCCATGACCGCCAGTATGACCTGGTAGTGTTTGGGGCTACCGGTTAGATACTCTTGACTGTAGATGCCCGAGCTTTTCTGACAGACACTTAGGGTATACGGGGAAGTATACAGCAGAGCACATCACCAAGAACCTGCCCACCGATTTGAAGTGGGCAATTGCTGGTCGTTCCCATGGAAAGCTCGAGAAGCTCGCTGCCGACCTTAAGCCACTGCAACCAGACCGGCGTCAACCTGGTCAGTCCTGTCACTCTGACGTATCTCACGGGAAGGCTTGCGTGCCTAACTGATAGGTCCTTCAGACATCGAGGTGTGTGATCTCAACGATGAAGCTCTGAGTTCACTGGCCAAGAAAACTTTCATCTTGATCACCACTGTTGGCCCATATGGGCAGCATGGAGAGCACGTAAGCTTGGTTCCCCGAAAAACAAAACATGTCGTGGCTACGAGGCTGACCCTTTCCAGGCCTTCAAGGCGTGTGCCGAGAATGGCACGCACTACTTCGATGTCACGGGCGAGGTGCCCTACGTGGCGAGAATGATCAAGAAATACGATCATGTAGCCAAGCAATCAGGCAGTCTGATGTTTCCCCAAATAGGTGTCGAGTCTGCCCCTGCGGACCTCATTGCGTGGTCCTTGGCCAAGCACATCCGTCTGAACCTTGGCGGGGCGAAGACTAGCGAGACCGTCATGTCCGTTCATAAGCTCGAGTAGGTATGGTCAAGCTCACCCTGACCGGGTCGTTCGCTCACACCACGATAGCTCTGCTCCCTCTGGAGGTACCTTGGCCACCGCGCTTAACTTCTTCCATTCGTTCAGCTTGAAGGAGATTGCTGAATCGATGGCACCTTTCGCCTTGTCGCCCGTTCCCAATACCCAGTCCAAGCCCCCGTCACTGTCATTATGGACCAAGCTCACAGGATTGCGGACCGTTCCGGAACTGGGCCTGCAGACGACATTTATTGGCGCCAGCACCGACCGAGCCATCGTCCACCGCACATGGGGTCTCTTCTCGCAGACTGCCTCCAAGAAGAACGAGTTTTACGGTCCGAACTTTAGTTTCTCCGAGCACATGAAGGTGCGAAACTGGTTGTGGGGCATGATGGTACACTGGGGCATCGCCGTCTTTTCCCTCGTTTTCGTCTCCTTGCCGCCGGTGCGGAAACTGGTGAAGAGGTTTGTATACGCACAGGGACAGGGACCCGAGGTCGAGCAGGCAAAGAAAGATGAGATTGAGTATCGGGCGACCGCGACACCCGATGGTGGAGACGGTGCTGGGAAACTGGCGTATAGCCGCGTCTGTTTCCGTGGCAGCATGTATGCTTGTAAGCAGCTTCTCTTGTCCATCATCCATGTGGCCACGACGGACTACCTGACACGCAGCTTAGTGACTGGCATATTCTTGGCCGAGGCAGCTCTCACGGTCCTCAAAGACGACCTCGAACTAGGCGGCGGCATTCTCACACCTGCTTGTCTAGGCCAGGGATTCGTTGACAGGCTTGGCGCCTCGGGATTCCGGATTGAGTCGACAACGCTGACAAGATAATTGGTCTATCTTGATACAGTGGGAGTTGGCATGTCGAGATGTGGTGTAGATATGTGAACCCCCTTGCACATGCGCGGGACATGCCACATCAGACTCGGGACAGACACCAGCAAAATGCGCGCATACGCGTTAATTCGGGACCGTTTCACCGATCCTGAGTATTATTGGCACGCACATGCGAATGTGCTGGAGCACAGTGATTAAATAAGTAAACGAATCAATCGTCACCAACATGAACAAAGATATGCCATCGTCGTAGTGCATAGCATAGTGAGGAAGCATATCACACAGTTTGCATACATAGACCATGTCAGAGGAGGTTTCCTAGCTATGTAAGCAAATTCAAGGGCCTGCTCCTTTGTATGTGCATTCTTATAGGTCATGGTCAGACGTCTTGGCGAACTGCTCATACCTATACCTATACCTAGGGCAGTGTAAGCAGATCGTACCGTTGGGACCAGAAAGTAAGGCACACATGTTCAGTCCATGGTAGATGGATACACGAAGTACATAGTACTTTAGAAACCACCCAATTTAGGCGTATTCAGGGGTGCCGTGTACATGATGCAGATTCAAGTAAGCATTGGGAAACTAAGTATGACATGAACCAGGGTTGAGCTTGCTCCACGTTTCCGTTGCTGCATTTAGAAATTGTCTTGGTTTTTTGGTGGTGGTCTTTTTTTTTCGGGGGGGGGGGGCCTTTTGCAGGGCTGACAACCCCCCCCCAGTGCGAATATGTAGTATTGTCAGCGCAGCTTCCACATCACAACTACTTGTAGAGTTGGCTGATGGGGAACAATATGAATATAGTTGCAACAAGTTGACCAAGAAAGAGAAGAGAATTGTTTATGCAATGGTGGGAAAGGATAATCTCTATGGGAAATAAAAGAGTTCATTATGTGGTCCCTGGAACAACGCCGCAACAGAAAAGGGGTCAGGTGGAAACTGTCCACAAGGAGAGAGCACTGGGATTTTGAGAATACATGGAGTGGCAGTCGTCGCGGAGTACCGCTGCTCGAGACATAGTGCAGTGTCCTGTTATTTGAACTTTCAGGAGAAACTTTCTTTGCTGCACTTTGAGATTTCTATGGTGCACACAGTCCAGACACGGAGCAGGGAAGGAACCCCCGCCTTCCGTGTGTGGTATTTTGGACCGGTTTGGCAGCGTTTCGACCTTCTAACGTCATTGAGCGCTGGCGAGCTTCCTTCAGACCTCACTTTGCGGCCACTTCCTGCTTGCTCCTCAGCCTCAAGCCAGAGACCATATGCCCGTGGTGTTCTTCTCAAAAACTACAGGATGGCTTCAGGTTTGACAGCATTATCTCGGTAGCCTTTTTTCCACCCCCTTCAACGATCCACCTGTGGCAATTGGGCATAGAGTGCCCCCTTTCCAACCTCTGCCAAACCCACTCTTACGACCACCCTAGGATATTATTGCAGTCACAACAACCCTCATACCTGGCAGCACGGACCCGAAGTGCAGTCATCCGTGGCTTTTCCTCAACCCGCCGTGCCCTGTCGCCCTCGGTGACCGGACCACTTACATCCCCCAGACCCATTCTTCGGCAGGAGCTCCTCTCGACCAGGCGACGCCTTCTCCCTCCTTTATCAATCCTCTACCTCCTCCTTCGAGATGTCTACAGCAGAAACATCCCCACTCCTCCCATCCGCAGAGAGCAGCCGTCTCAAGCCATCCCGGACGGTCACCTTCAACGCCAACCCGGTCACCAAGACGATCGAGCCCGACGGCGACAACTCCCCTCCTACAGCCTCGGCCGGTGCCTCAAGCTCTACATCCACGGCGGCCTTGTCCAAGATGCGGCGACGGCACAGCGCTGGCAGCGGTGGTGCCATTGTGAATGCCCTCCCCGCGAGCTCGGCGGCCAAGATCGGCCCGCAGCGATCGACCAAGAACGCGCAGAAGCTGAAGCTGCTGCCTAACCCGGAGCTAGAGGAGGACGGCCCCGACGAGGAGAGCGGCAGGGATGTGTACTCGCAGTACACACGGATCAAGGACCCCACGGCGCGGAGAGATGCGGCCCGCCTGGGCAAGGCCGATCGCACCCGGCTGCCCCGGGTCACTGCGTACAGCACGGCGAACAAGTATGACATGGACGGTCTGATGAGGTTTCTCAAGGGCTCCCGCGGCAAGACCAAGGGGGCCAGCCCCAAGCTGATCGACGAATGCATATACACGCCGTACAACTACAACAGCAAGCAGGTGGAGATGGGACATGCGCAGCGCCAGGCTGGGATCCACTCCAGCCCTGTACACCCGTACGAGAGAAGGCATTCGACGGGCGAGTACTCGACGGCCACGGCTGCAGACGCCGGATACCCCCAGCAGGACCTCATAGACCTGCGACACGAGAACCAGATCCGTGAGGAGGGAGGGTACGACAGCCAGGCAGATACCTTCGGCCCGGAGAGGGGCGAGGATGGCACCATGGTCGAGGCAGCCGACTTCGACATCGAGGTCCACACACCAGAGGTCTTCCTCTTCGAGTATGGCGTCGTGGTGATATGGGGCATGACACTTCAGCAGGAGACTCGCTTCCTGAAGGAGATCTCTAAGTTCGAGGTGGAGAAGCTAGGGGCGGACGATGTCGAGGTGGAGTACTTCAACTTCTACTACACCCGCGAGTACCAGGCGCGCATCTACAACGACTTCATCGCGCTGCGGGACAAGAATAACTACCGCGTGAAGCTGGCAATCTCGCACGCCCTGGCACAGAGCACCAAGACATCTCTGTTTGAGGATCTGATGGATACTACCATCGACGCGTGCAAGGACATCCCGACCGAGATCTCGCTGACGGGCAAGATTGCGCTCAGCCGCAAGCAGATACACATGCAGATCGGCGAGCTATTCATCCTCAAGCTGAACATCCATCTTGGCGGGTCGATTCTGGACACGCCCGAGCTTTTCTGGGTCGAGCCACAGCTTGAGCCTGTGTACCAGGCCGTGCGCAAGTACCTCGAGATGGACTCGAGGGTCAAGGTGTTGACAGACAGGATGGACGTTATCGGTGATCTATTGGCCATGTTGAAGAGCGAGCTGAGTCATGGCCATGGAGAGAAACTGGAGTGGATTGGTGAGTGACCTTTATCATGACACTTTTTCTTTACCGCCCTAAAGGATCTTGGGATTGCTGACTTGTGCATATAGTGATCGTTCTAATTGCTGCTGAGATTATCGTGGCTGCGATAAATATCTTCGTCGACATGTACTGGGTGGATTAACCAGATGAAGAATTTTGAGTTTGGGGTGCCTGACGGATTCGTCGAGACCGGCAGACCTAGCAATGATTGAATTGCTTTTCACACACACACACACACACAAACACACATGCACACACATGTACATATACATACTATCAGGCGCATTTGCAAACAGCCCTCAGAATGTGTTCAAGGGGCTAAGGATCGGGTGGGATTATACTCAGCATCGCTCAACTGGGTTGTTTTGAGCAGGGGACAGCATCGCTTTGAGAACGCCGAGCATAGTCTACTCACTTCCAAGTTGTAGATAGGTGAAAGAAGTACTCTGCCGGAAACAACAGGACAAGCAGATTGCAGAGCGGCGACATACAGTATAGGATCAGTTGGGCCATGACATGAGGACATGGATGCTTCTGCACATATGCTAGGGATACCCGTGTCAATTTACAACTTTTTGTTTCAGTGGTATTGGATGTACGCTCTCACAATTCCGAACCACATGCATTGAGGCCTTATATTACCTTCCGTAATGCCCGGTAATCATTATGTTTATTGAACGCAGAGACACACTTTTTTCATCTTGAGGCCCCCAAAACCCGTCCGACCCAAACGCCGATATACCAACCGCCTTCTCAATCAGAACCATGAGAGTTGTTCAGATCACACTAGTCCTCATTCTCCATCTCGACATCGTCATCTTGGGCAGGTGTGTCCTCAGCTGGCGACTCAGCTGCTGCTGCAGGCTTCGCGGGTTTGGTCTTTTCCTCCGCCTTGTCCTTGTCCTTGTCCTTATCCTTATCCTTGTCCTTGTCCTTGTCAGCTGCCGCTGCAGCCTCCTTCTCCTTGGCTGTGTACTCGTCCTTCTGGCTCTGGGGGAGCTCTTTCCAACTGCGGGCCAGCTCTTCCTCGACAGTCACATCCTCTTCTTTCGACTCCAGGGCAGCGGCGCGGTGGTCAGCGCTGTAGAGCTCGAAGGCGCTGGCGGGCTGCTTTTTGGCGGCTTTGCTGCCGCCGCTGCCGCTCACACCGTTGGCACGCTGAGCGGACGACTCCTTGGGCTGCTGGCTGCTGGAGCCGGCCTCGCCGGCGGCGACGGAGTGAGAGAACGCGTCGGAAGAAGGCGACAGGTTTTGCACGTTCTGGTTGATAAAGGTGGGCGGGGGTCCGTTAGTGCTGCCGGACTCCAGGGCGGCGACGACAGATGGCTTGCGGTGGCCACGCTTGCTGCGCAGCGGCTTATCCTGGGGCTGTTGGCGGAGGGGAAGAGCAAGGTTAGTACCGGAAGCAGAACCAGTAGCAGCAGATCCAGATTTACGAGGTCGTGACCGGCGTCCAGCAGAGGTGGTAGATGATGGTGCGCGCAGGGGAGGGGCAGGAGCAGGTGAAGGTGAATGAGCATGAGCATGGGCAAGAGGGCCATTGTGTTCGATTGCTTCATCACGTACTGTCGGAGGCGGGCTCGGGCTGCCGTCGGAGTCCTCGACGTTGGTGCTGGTGCGCTTGGCCAGCTGGTCCAGCAGGAAGGCGCGCTCAAGACGAAGCTTCTCGACGCCACGGCGCAGGCGGAGCAGACGAAGGCGCGCGGCCTCGTTGTCCTCCTCGACCTCGTTCGTGCGCCGCTTGAGCTGCAGACACTTCCGGCGGTAGGCCTCCTCGACCGATGGAGGCAGCGCGGGCGGTATTGCTGCCGAGGATTCGCCAGTGTTAGCCCTGCGGCCTAGTTTGAGGACCATCGTAATAGAGGAAGAAATGTGAGGCAGGGTGGCCACCTATAGGGGTGGAAGAAGAAGAAGAAGAAGAGGAAGGAGAAGACGGTAATGATGTAGATGTCATCGACGTTCAAGAAAAAACGGGAGAGAGGGAGAGGTGGGAGTCAGGTCACAAAGGGCAAAGGGCTGGCGGGAGGTGGAACCCGCATCGACAGTGATGGGAAATGTGGAGTTGCTGTGAACTGCTGTACTCACATGGAGAGGGAGCCATCTTGAATTGGGCTGATCGCTCGTTAGTATTGGGGTGCTGGATGGTGTGGGTCGTTGTTGAGATTTCAAGAAGTGCAGTTTTAATGGGAAAAGAGATGGGTGAGGTTGTCGTGTACGCAAGACGAGGAAGGCAAGTCAGCCAGAGTTTCGTCGCTTGGAGCTGATGGAAGATTGATCAACATGATAGACCATCCTGATGACGGGCGGCCAGAACCCCTGGCGACCGGCCTCCTTGGGCAGGCAGGCAGGGTGGCAGGGTTGAGGCTGAAGGCAACCCCCCAAGCTCAACGCCCGGACCACCTGCAGCAGCTTGTACTACGACCCCCAATAGCAGCTGGCTCGTTGGCAGGGCAGGCAGGGCCGCCAGGCAGGGCCGCGAGGCAGGGGCTGAACATTTTTGAAAGCTACCCCACGTAAAACACGTCCACGTCCAAAGTCCACCTCGCCTGCCGCCCACCGCCACCACTACTACCACCACCCCTTCCGTTCCCCATCACCAAGATCAGAAGGAGGACCCGGCAACTCGCTCGTGAGATCAACGCTGCCAAGATGTCGCTCAATATCCCCAACGCGCCAAATGCTGGCCTGTTCAAGCAGGGTTACAACAAGTACGTCCTTCACCCCTCCTTGTGATGTTGCATGTCGGATTGCTTGGTTATGCACAGCTGCTCACACGCACCGTCTCGCTCTTAGCTACGACTCCGAAGATGGAGCTGTCCTGCGCAATATCGACGCATGCCGTGCCATATCCTCGACTGTCCAGACCTCTCTTGGCCCCTATGGACGCAACAAGATCGTCATCAACCACCTTCAGAAGATGATCCTGACCTCGGACGCCGCCACCATCCTCCGCGAGCTCGACGTTGTGCACCCTGCCGCCAAGCTTCTGGTCATGGCCAGCCAGCAGCAGGACTCGGAGATGGGCGATGCCACGAACCTGGTCATTGTCCTGGCCGGTGAGCTGCTGAAGAAGGCCGAGGACCTGCTCCGCATGGGCCTGAAGACCTCTGACATCGTGACGGGCTACGAGCGTGCGCAGAAGGTTGCGCTGGAGGCATTAGAAGAGCTGGAGTGCGACAAGGTTGAGGACCTGAGGTCACAGGCGGAGATGAGCAAGGCCCTGCGGACCGTCATAGCGGCCAAGCAGAACGGCAACGAGGACTTCCTAGCCGACCTGGTCGCCGAGGCTATCCTGGCCGTGCTCCCCAAGAACCCCGTTGCCTTCAACGTCGACAATATCAGGGTGGTGAAGATCATGGGCGGCAGCTTGGAGCAGAGTCGTGTCGTCAAGGGCATGGTCTTCCCCAAGGAGCCTAACGGGACCGTCAAGAAGGCGAAAAAGGCCAAGGTCGGCGTCTTCTCGTGCGCCATCGACATCAGCCAGACCGAGACCAAGGGTACCGTTCTGTTGCACAACGCAAAGGAGATGCTGGACTTCACCAAGGGCGAGGAGGCACAGCTCGAGGCCGCCATCAAGGAGCTGCACGACGTCGGCCTGCGTGTCGTGATTGCCGGCTCAACCGTCGGAGAGCTGGCCATGCACTACCTGAACCGCTACGGCATCCTGGTCATCAAGATTCTCAGCAAATTTGATCTCCGAAGAGTATGCAGGGTGGTCGGTGCTACTCCTCTGGCGCGGCTGGGCGCCCCAATGCCGGATGAGATGGGCAGCGTGGATGTGGTGGAGACGCTCGAGATTGGCGGAGATCGTGTTACGGTGTTCAGACAGGAGGACGAGGTCACACGTACAGCGACTCTGGTCCTGAGGGGAGCTACGCAAAATCACCTCGACGATATCGAACGCGCTGTCGACGACGGTGTCAACGTCGTCAAGGCCATCACTAAGGACGCCAGGTTGGTGCCTGGAGCTGGTGCGACAGAGATGCAGCTGGTGGAGAAGATATCAGCACAGGGCGAGAAAACCCCTGGTCTTGCCCAGTACGCTATCAAGAAGTACGGTGAGGCCTTTGAGGTCGTGCCAAGGACGATTGCCGAGAGTGCTGGTCTTGATGCGACGGCGGTGCTCGCCGACCTGTACCGCGCGCATCACAAGGACGACTGGACTACTGGTGTGGATATCGAGGTGAGCTACGCCATCAATACTTGTGAAACCTACGTTCGATTGTACAAAGCTGACGACTATGTGACAGAACGAGAGCGACAGTGGCATCTTGGATGCGCAAGATGCTGGTATCCTTGACCTCATGGCTACCAAGGCCTGGGCGATCAAGTTGGCAACCGAGGCTGCCAGGACTGTTCTTGCTGTCGATCAGATCATTGTCGCAAGACAGGCTGGCGGCCCCAAGCCTCCAGGGCCGAACCCGGTAAGTAATTTGTCAATCCTTCATCATACAACCCTCGCTTGTATTCCACTACCGTTGGCGTTCATGGGATGAAGACCTTGGAACTGACAACCTACCACAGAACTGGGACGAGGACTGAGAGCTATTTGTATGAGATACGGACGTGATCGCCGACTAGACACTTGTACATGCACAAAGAAAAATATAGACAGACTTGCAGCAAGAAGAGACGCTTCATGCAGGGCGGAATGATATCCGACTGCGTTTCTGAAGCAACTTCGGCCGTGTTGATCGGCAGGAAATATGATGGAGAAGCTTTATCGTAGGAGAAGTGGGATGCAGTGACAAGACAAGAGCCAAATCGCATGCAAGATCCGCCGATCAATCTGTTCCGACGACAACTTTCTCGATGTATACGTGACGAAACCGCGGTCTTGGTGGACTTGAGATCCTGTTACTGACCTTCTCAGTCCAATGATTTATCATTCCAAACTGACTGATGACAGGTGAATTCTGGACGGCACTACATGTGTCGATCATCTTTCTGAAGCGAACATCACACTACCTGAGCCAACATTTCCGATATCATGTACTGGTACACCGCACACCAACGCCACGCACATCCGTCTCACGGCGATCTTGGGCTGAGCTGATAATCTACACACATCTCTCGCCCCACACATGTCTGGAGAAAGTTCCTTTGGTCCTGTTCCCCTCTCTTGAAGAGCATTTAATGACAGATTCCAGATGTTCTCCGAGCCGTCGTCTCGGTGAACTTACAAGGCAAACTCGCAAAAGTGTCAGGAACGTGATGATCAGAGCCAAGGAGCCCAAGCCTCTTGCGCCGGGGGCCACCTGGTAAGAGTACAGTTCAGTGCTGAAAGTACAAAGTCAAGGCGCACGCTCACTCTGCCGGGAGAGTGACGGCGGGTGTGGGAAAAGGCAGCCTTTCCCAGAGGTGTACCTTTGCTCATGTATCACACGAGAGCGAACGTCTCAAACCGCGGAGATCTGCTTCGCTCATCTTCTTCTGCTGCTCTATGAAAGGCAAACAGATACAAGTCGCAGCTCAGGGGATGCCTAGGGGCAATTCCGATGCACGACGTTGCTCATCACATATCCCGCCCCTGGGGCTGTCATACGGGACGAAATGCAGTTCCAAGACACCCTTGGAAGACGGTTATTTTCCCCTGGGAGATGATCTTAGAGTCTGAAGAGAAATCTCTCGGGAGTTTGGTGGGAGGCCTGATATGGCTCTTGACCCATCGGGCAGACCGTTGGCAGAAGCCCGCCGCAGACGGTAAGGGAAATTTTACTTATCCAGGACCCTTTGGTTTCAGTGGCTTTGTCGGCTGAGTAAGGGCGTTGGAATCATCCTCGTTTGGATGGTGGACGACGTCTTGCTGCTGCGGCGCCTGCAGCAGTCTGATCTCCCAGCGAGAGAGACCGAGACTAACATGATGCGACGTGCAGCCAACGCAGGCCGCCGGTCACGCCAGCCCTCCTCAGTCACACCAAGTCGTCGTCGCATGAACAACATCATGAGTAAGGACAAAGGCCCAGACCACCCGTGCCCCCTCCGCCCGGGGTCCCCTTCAGCGCGTGTGCAGTGGGCCTCGTAAATAGATCGGAGGGGCAAATCAAGACGATCCAGGCGTTGATCCTTTGGATCTCACCACGCCAGCGACGCGGCCGAGCAAACACCTCGCTCTCGGAGTTGTTTGGTAAGAGACGCCCCTTTCTCTCTCTCTCTCTCTCTCTCTCTCTCTCTTTTGTATTTTTCGTAGAAAGGGATCGCGGAGGATTTGCGACAAGTGTGGCGTCTCACTCTTTAATCTCGCCGGTGCGACGTAACAAATCGCAAAGACCTTCAAGGAGCAGGAGGGATTGTTGAGCGACTGTTCAGTATGTGCGCGCGATACGTTTGACCCTTCTGCTTGTGGTGCCAGAACGCTCCTGTATGTCCACTTCATGATTCACTGTGGTCATCATTTCTACTACTAGGGTGTCGGGTATCTTGATCATGCATATTTACAAAACTCTATAGCTAGTCACAACCAAGGTAGACTTGAGGCTATGCAAGCGAGGAGAGAACGGCCGTGTAAGACGATTGGTCGGGCTCGCCATTGGGCCTCCCGCGGGATGAATCACTCAGCCTGATATAGATCTCAAACACAAAAAAACAGGAAGCAGTGGTCAGCACGCCTTGCAGCAGCAGCTTTCCCAGCAGGGCGCTTATCATGCACACAAGCCGCCGGAAAAACCTGTTTGTTTCGGAAGGGGGGGGCAGGTCCCCAACGAGGCGGGGTTTGGATTACCAGAGCAGGCCTCCCAAAGGCTTTCCCTTCGTGACGTCGATCAAGCTGAGGTTTAAGCCCTGCGGGGGGGGACCAAGGAGGATCCGACGCTTGACAGCGGCAGCCTGATGATATGTGTGGGCGTGAAGGCAGCTGGAGGGTGCAAAGATGGTGGCTATTGTCAGGTTGCGCACGCCACACATACACACACACACACACTTCCTATGGCCGATCGACCTGCCGGAGCTTTGTGTGACACAAAACCCCGGCCCCTCTTCCCTGGAAGGAAGGGCTCTACTGGTACATCCGAGACGATCCAGTGCAGGTAAATAAGGGACCAGGCTACCGTTTTTTTTTTTTTAAAAAAAAAAAAAAAAAGAGCTACGAGCCAACCGTCTCGGTTGGTGATGTTGGAGTCGGCGCAATGAGGATCACACCAAATAGGTACAAACCAGAGAGCAACTTTGATGACAGGAGATCGGGGGCCTAAAGAATGCCCCGTTGATGACGTTCAGATGGGGTGACATCGCTGCTCCTGCTGCTGCTACAGTACTGCTACCGCTCGAGAGCCCTGTCCGATGAAACATGAAAAGCCCGTGGGATATCTCTGTACCCTAGTCACACTGGTGTTCATAGGATGCAGATCTCGGAAGATCGAAGAGACGTTACTCGCCGCGGGTTCGAGAAGAATCCAAACGTTCCACATATGGGAAACCAGGAGAGGGTGATGATACAGCGTGAGGCCTTGGGTATGGTTCGACTTCAGACACAAAGACGCTGTATGGAATCTGGAAACGATGCTGATCTGACGCTCTGCTACCCCGTGGAGACTTTTTTGGGGATGAAAAGGAGTGAATAAGCACCTTTTCCCTTTCTGACCTTCTCCATGGGCCTGTAGTAGGGCTCTCGAACTGGTCTGCGGTCTCGTTCCTCGCACCGTATATTACCACGCGGCATATATGCCACTCAAAGGGGGTCCCCCAAGAGGAACGATGGTGGCGTTCGTTCATTGGGGCGCCAAAATGCCAAAGAATCCTGGGGAGAATAAGCGCGAGGTGAGAAAAGCAAAGCTGGGCCTGGGAGATATGAAATAGGTAGCCGAGTAGATAGCCTGGAGGGTCATCACCATCCCGCTTCCTGATTCCTTTCTCTTTCCCGTTCGGGGCCAAAATGCTCTGGCTCGTTTTCCTTCATTCATTTTTTTTTGTTGTTTTGTGACTCCAAAACCCTGTGCGCAGCAATGACAGATTTTGAATCGGGACAAGGGAAATGTGATCTGTGGCGTTGGCAATGGAAGAGGGCTTCCATGGCGTCCTCGCTTGGGGGCCAAGGCATGTGGGAGGGAGTGTCACAGCCAAGCACCCGCTTTCATAAAATTTACACAGTACAAAAATCCATCTACGCTATGCTTGTAAGAGCCACAGAAATTCGCAGCAATCACCGAGATAATAAAGTCAAAAACATCTTTGTGAGATCCAGTGTAATTAGTGTGTAGTGTGGTTGTTATCATCACTATTGATGTGGAGGAGCGAGAGAGAGAGAGAGAAGAGAGGTAGAAGACAAATGCGGTGGCCAGTGTTGGGGGCGGGATGAGGGTCCGGACCGCCCCTCGGACCATAGTGCATCATTTTAGTTGGCGATCCAAAATCCTTATGGTCGGACGAGTTTTCAAAAAAGGGCAACGAGAGGGAACTGCCCCTTATAATCTGGGGGAACATCCACCTGGGTCCTGCATAATGAGACCGAGAGGAAGTTGTCCCTCTTTCCGGATAAGGGAGGTAGATACGCGTGGGAGGAGGGGCTACGCTCGTGGTTGGTCCGTCACCCGCAGGAATCCTGCACAAGGGAGCATACTACCGCACAGCAGTACCAACAAACACAATAGAGGGGTGGGGAGGAATGGGGACATCGTCAGGAACGGTGAAAAATATTCTGGATCGGCGATAAGACGAATAAGTAAGTCCTGCATTGCATTGTGGTGGACAGGTTCATTGAGCTTTGAGACCACGCGCCAAGTACTTTTTGAGATGAACAAGAATCGATGCAGGCATTACTTGATGTATACTACTACATGAGGAGCAGTAGCTGTACTGCTAATGAGGGCGAACAGCCGCGAGGAAGAGGAATTTGATGAGGCAGGGAATCATCGTATTCGCTGTCAGAAAACACAAGAATGCAAGGGCGACGAGGGGTGCTCCGGTCGGTGGGACGGGGAACTGAGCGCTCGTATAATGTACCAACCAGATCATGATACCTGCTATAGCAAAGTGTGGTAGTACTACGTACAGTAGTATTGGAACCGCCCGGGGGCTGCTGGGAAACAACCCGAGAAGTTGCTGGGCTGTGGGGATTTCGGCCTCGTCTACCATGGTACGTAATACGTGGTTTGAAGAACATGACAGAGGTCGTCTGTCTCCGAGAGGTAGAGCATCCCTGAGTCACTGGATATTGGGACATGGGGGAGGAGGAAAAAAAGACAAATATGTAGAAAAGATTGGTTTCGGTGGAGTGGTTCCACTGTATCTTTGTCAGGTACGGTTTCATAGCCGAAAACAAAGACACACCCACCCTGGACTTCAGTGTATTTTGGACGGACCTGTGTTGGGTAAGGCGTAGGGGAAGTGAAGGGGGGGGAAATATATCAGAGAATCATCTTTGCACCCAATGGAAACATCAGTTTAATTAGAATTATTCTATTGGGAGAATCAATAGTCTCTCTGACAGGTCCCAAGGACGGAGTCAGTCAGGGCCACCCACACAGACCTTTTATCAATGGGATGATGGAATTGCCACGTGCTGGGGTCGAGCCGCTACTGGCCACATGGCCGATGCACTGCGCCATTCTGGACTCTACATAGTACCACGATTCCAGGATCCGCCGGTGGGTATCGAGGCTGCAAGTTGAGCCCACGCGAGAATAGGACGTGCCCACTTGGGATAGTTCTGTACTTACTACTCATATGCAGCAGCTTTGTGACAACAGCAATTACTTGTACAATGCAGAACTTAGCATCTGTCACTAGGTCGTCACGCGGTCTGGCCCCATACAGCAGGAGGAAGAGGAGGAGGAGGAGGAGGAGGAGGTCAGATACTATCCCTCGGGTTGGGCAGGGGCCGCGCGCTTGTGTCGGCATCCTTCGTCAGCCCAGAAGCGCCCCAGGTGAGATGGATGAGCTGATCAGGCCTGCCGTTGTAGCAATTCGTACGATTACAGTAACATCGTACTGACACGTTCAGGCAGAACTGAGGCCAGCCAGCGAGGCTGGATGGAGAGAGAGAAGAGAAAAAGAAGAAGGAAAAAGAAAATCAAAATCAAAATATTGATAATAATAATAATAATAATTACACCCTCACGAGGTAGGGTGGTGCTGGATTCCATCTGAAGCAGAGCCAGCCTAACAATCCCCCCCTCCTACCCCGCCGGTGCTTTAGCAGACGTCCGATCGTTGAACTAGATCAAAGCCTGCCAGGCAATATCCCGTTTTGAAAAAGGGTTCTGCATAAAATAGGACTGGCGGAGGCGAGGGTTGGTAACACGCGAGGTAGCAGAGACTGGACTGGACTACTTGCGGTGGTCTTTAGCGAGTGGCCGACATGGCCCCAGAGGGTGACGGCTATCGTTTCCTTCAGGCTACAGAAAAACCTGGACCCTGATGATACTAAACCGGCACAACCCTGATGCAGAGTACAATAAGTAATTTACTATGATACCAGGTAGATTATATAGGTATATAGGCATGTCCTAGGTATGTACCATGTCTTCAATTACATGAGCCATCCATGGTCGAGGGAAACCAAACCAACGAGTGGGCCACGGTGACGAGTTCAACTAAGGAGAAATGAGGAGCAATTGTAATGCAGTCTCTGCAATGCATCTGTTATGCGAACTATGCCACATGGCCAGGGAGGGCCTGGAAAGGTGAGTGCTGGACGGAGAGGCCCCAGGATGGTGTCAGCGGCGCCGACGACTCTGCGTACCGGCAGGCTGGTAGGGTGTGGGTGGGTGGGCGTGCCCTCAGCGTAGCTTGAATACTACAGGCCAGGCCGGCTCGCACTGGTCAGAACTTGCTAGTCAAGATCCTTTCCCCACGGAAATTTGCCGGTTCCTAGAGCCCTGAGGCCCAAGGTATGCAGATCCGTGCCAGCTGAAGGAAGAAATAAAAAAAAAAGTTATTCTAGAAACAGATAGTACATATACTACTATAATAGTGCACGGCGACAGCGAGGTCTGCCGATATACCATAGTAGTGCTGGTACCCTAATATTAAAAGAAACCCATAGTATCTGTGCACGGCCAAAGGAAGAAAGCTGTCTAGCTACTTGCCCCTGCTGTACTGCACTTTCCTTTGACCTCACTAACAGAATATCCTGAGGACTTGCTGCTGTATTGCTTCCAACATGCTAATGTGTATGCACTAGCGAGCTTGCTCGACTGGGGGGGGGGGGCCTAAGAGAGGGATGATCCATCCCCCCTGGTGCGCTGTTGGGGTATAGCTGCGATGACCGGATCTCACTAGATCCTATGGCCGCCCGCCGTCCAGAGCGCGCTCAGTGCTGAGGAAAAGCTGGTAAGCTGGCACTAATCAGCCTGGCCATGAGCGCCCCTCGATCTCATTTGCTCGTGCTCTAGTGCTATGTAATACTACTGACTGTATGTCATCATCTGATTCATGAATTCTTGCTCTTTCCCTTTTCTTTTCTTTTCCCTTTTTTTCTCTTTTCGATCTTCTGTTCACCTGTCCCATTCTGGTTATGCAGATATCCTACTATAGTGCAGCAAGTACGGACGTAGTCTGAGATAGGCTGGGAACTCCCACAGGGGACTTAATCCACTATGCAGTCAGGGGCATGGCTGTTGTCTGAAGTTGGTAGGTGGTGGTTCCCGGGGGGGGGGGGGTGCCTGGACAGCAGCAGAGACAACTCTTGTGGCCCCCAGACCAATAGGCTGTCGACCTCGTCCCCCCTCCTGCAGAAAAGTGCATGTCGCACTTTCTCCCGCAACAGAGCGATCCTGTCACATCTCACACACAAGCCGTATTCTGCCGGTGGTGGGAAAAGAGCTTCCAAGGTCTCAGGTAAAAGAGCTGGGCGGTGTCGTCACTCTCACTGCCACTGCTGCTGAGACACCAACTGCCCGCTGCCGCTGCCGCTACCGCCCCGTCTGACGCCCTCTCCTCTTTCCCTCCCGTCCCAGCTTCATTTCAGCTCACGAACCACTTGCCGTTGTCGCCTTGTCTCCCAGCTGCACGGACGAGAGAAACCCTCACCAGTTCTGGATCCCAAGTCGTATCCCACCAATCGATCATAAAAATCGGGTGTTGTGTGTTTCCCGATCAGTCTGCTGTCACGGCTTCTTTTAACCGAGTACCGCGCATCCGGATCATTCCAGCAGAGCCTTGCCTTGGGCCTGTTCGTGTGCCCTCCCTGACGATCCACTCCACAGGCCGAGACGAGACGGAACGAACCCCCGGGAGACCTGACTATCGCGTGCTTCTCTGTGGAGAAGGACATCGACAAAAGACAGGTCCAACCTTGGACTGCGAGAAGTGCGGCGTGCCGGACTGCTCGACAAGCCTCGACCACCCGCGCGGCAATAGGGCGGGAACTTCTCTTCCCCCCTCTCAGACAGCAATCTGCAATCTGCAATCTGCGCGAGGTCATTGCGACGGTCATCCGTCATATAACAAGCCCGCCCGCCACTACAAATAGTAACACGGCCGATTCAAGACAGGCTGTGGAGCGAGACCCAATCTGATCCACCATCATTTCGAGCCCGTCCTGACGTTTACGTGGGACTCCCCCCTCGGCCATTTTGCATCTCCATCACGCGGCGTCCGGGACATCAGCCACAGGAATAGAGTTATCCGCAAGAGCAGGGCATGTACATGCATATCTCCTACAGCCACTACCAGCATTAGACCACAGGAGGGGAAGGGTATTTAAGAACAAGAAAAGGGAAAAGAAAAAGAAAACAGGAAAAGAAGAAGAAAGGGCAAGAACCACAAAAACCAAGGCCAAAGTAGGAGCCCTACCAAGGTCCCTCCTCTTCTGTGCCCACCACCAACAACCTTTTTTTTTTCTTCTTTTTCTTTTTGCCCTTCCTTTTCCCCTTCCTTGCCTGGGTTTGGCAGAGGGCAGCATAGTCGATACCACCCCTCCTGAAACAGCCTCTCTCTACCCCCCTCCGACACCCCTGGACCTGGACCTTGGGAGGAATTGCTGTGCGACAGCCCACACACACCCTTTTTGTGTCTCTATCCCTCCATCTCTCTCCCCCTCTTCCTCCTCTCTCTTGCTCACCAAGATCCATCGCCCACCTACTCCAGTACACAGACTTACTCGACTTATCCACGCGCGGGCTACCAACTCTGCCTCAGCCGTGTCTCCCGAGGACCCTCGAGGGACCCCTGGCCAGGACCAGAGTCGCTTGGTACCACTTGTCTCCCCCTCCTGGCGTAGCGACGCAGGTACCACAGTCGCTAGCCGCCGTCGTGGGCTCGCCAGTCTGCCAGGATCCGGCCGTGCCCCTGTTCGTTCCCCCCTGTCGGTGCCTCGTCCTCCTGGAAAGCTTCGAGCATCCTCGGGCCCTTGCGCCGGAAGCCTAGGCCTCATCGTGGCCCTTCCTCGGTCATAGGCCCCAGTGGCTATACACGGATCTACGCCACCCTGCTGCCTCTCCTCGTGCTACTCATTTCCACCACCTCCAGCAGCGCCTGAACTGAAGAACATCCTGCCCACACAGGACCCCAGGGCTCGATCAGAGCCTCCGCAATCCTACGTCTTTTTTCCACCTCGCCCGCTCCGACCCAGTTCGCCCCGTCCGTTCGTTCCCTTATCAACTCCGGGCCCATATGTTCCATCGATCACACGAGAAACAAGAAGGGTTTGCTAAGGAGCAGCGGGTTGCGGAAGCACAACTCGACAGCCTGAGACAACTTGGTCTCATCGGCCTGGAGACCAAGGGATTCGCTTCCGCCTGGGGAGGCACCGAACCTATCGCATCCAGCCGACCTCCTCCTTCGAGACCAGGACCAAGGTCGAAGCACCAGAAGCACCAGAACCATTACAAGGCCGTTCCCCTCCCCATTGGTGGCGGCGGCCCGAACGAGCCCACGTTCCCTGAAAAGGGTGAGTCCGTCTGACATCTTCCTCTCTCTCCTCTCTTCTCCTCCTCACAGGGCTGCTCAGCCTCGATGCCGCCTCCTTGCCGCCCTGTTTGTGTCGCGCCTTTGCCTCCTCCCCCCTCAATCGTGTGTGACCAGTCTGGAGTTGCACATCCACCCACACTTCATCGTTCTCGGTCGCAATCGGTCGTGTCAGCGCAGAAACGTGACACCAGCCGTCGTGACTGCGGCAACACCCACCCGCCAATTCATCGTCCCGGGACTAACCAGCCATCTCCTCGCACAAAGGCCATTCTATCGCGGCCGGTACCTTACGACCCCCGTCGTCGCAGCGATCATCCGTTTCCGCCAGCTCAAACCGATCCCGAGACGGCGCCAGACGCGGGAATACAAGTTCGAATTTTGGCATGATGAATGCCGACAGGAGTCGCACCCGGAGGGAGCGCACCTTCGTGGGGAGCGAGTGCGCTGTCTGCGAGGAGCCGCTGGAACACACGCTCCGTGGCGAGAGGATACTTCAGTTCTCATGCTCCCATGTTTCACATGAGGCATGTTTCTACGAGTTTATTCGGGAGTTCGAGTCGCAGTACTGCCCGTCATGCAACGCCCCGCTTCATCTCGACACAAGCCGAGGCGGAAATGTCCTCGACATTGGTACGTCTTCCAAACCCCAACAATAGACCCGATGCTGGTCGTCGCGCGCGACTGACACATACTAATCACTCGCCGTCCACTACAGAGAAGATCAGCAGCATGGTCCGATCGGTATCCGTCAACGACAACAGGGCAGCGGCCACGCCGACCCCGACAACAGGAGTAGCAGTAACGTCGGCGGCGGCGGCAGCAGCATGGGACGAACACGCCGGCCGTCCGCCCAGCAGAGGCTCTGCTGGAAGAAATGTCCCGCCGCCGCAGCCTATCTCGCACGGCAGCCTTCGAGATCAGGCCTCCGACAGATTTATGGGGCGGAATGGCCATGCGCGGAACGACAGCGACGCGACCGGAGTGACAGGAGTTGCTTCCTCTGGTGGCTACCCTGAGACAACACAGAGCGGCCCGGCGAGGCGTCACGAATACGATCTACAGGCCATGGAAGCCTCTCTGGCCAGTCCTAAAGCTGTCGCAAGGAATCCCATCCCGGCACCGACGGTTACCGTGCGGTCCGAGTTCCCTACGATCAACAGGTCGCGCCAGCAGCAGACCCTCACATGCCTCATCACGGTCGAGGTTCCAGATAACAAGTGGCGACCCGATCCTGACGACCTGCAGTCTGCGCCCCCAATCCCACAACAGAGGATAGAAGACCAGTTTCCCCAGAGGCCGCCGTCTCCAGCACGGAGCGCGCCTCGTTTCTATCCCTACGAGGCACCAGAGGTCTTGGAGGAAATGACCGAGACCCTCCGCAGCCGGGTCGACAACTGGCATGGTCTGGACTTTAGCCGGTGCGTGGAACAGATGCGACTTATACTATCCCTCCCCCCCCCCCTCCGCCCCGCCTTCTTTCCTGTTTTCATTGGCGTTGATAACTGACACCTGATCTAGATTCGGCAAGCTGCGGCTGTACGGAACTCTGCGGGTCGGAAAGGACAAGGTCTCGTGGCAAGAGCTTGAGTGTTTCCTCTTCGCTGAGATGCTTATCTGCGTGAAGGAGAAGAAGAGCTCAACCCAATCCTCACAGTGGGACGACGGCGCGCCTCGCAAGACCACGAGATGCACCCTCAAGGGCTCGATCCTGATCAAGAAGCACCTCAACGAGGTGACAGAGACCGGCCACATGGACGAGAACGTCCTGACCCTCAGCCTCTCCGTCGCCGAGCTGCCGCAGTTCCACCTGCGCTTCGAGAACCGCAACCAGCTGAAGCTCTGGCAACAAGCTCTGTTGGACCTGAACGCCGTCGAGACACCACCTGTTCGCAGCCCCGACTATGATCGTGGTGAGTTCTCGGGCGAGGATGAGGAGGAATGGCGGAGAGACTCAACAAAGCCTCAACGCGTCTCGTCAGTAGCATCTTCCTGGGGGGGAGCAAGGTCCGTCACAACGGCACCGACTGAGTATACGAACTTTGCCAGGAGTCCACTCATGCCTTCCGTGCACGTCCCCATCGACGTCGTGGTGGTCGTGCCCATCTCTTCGTCCATGCAG
Source organism: Aurifilum marmelostoma (assembly GCA_027559495.1). NCBI lineage: Eukaryota > Fungi > Ascomycota > Sordariomycetes > Diaporthales > Cryphonectriaceae > Aurifilum > Aurifilum marmelostoma. The sequence continues at coordinate 985,248 of JAMXSV010000007.1, read as the reverse complement.
GGTGTCAAGATCAATCTGGTTCGGGATGCACTGCGGTTCATGGTGTATACCCTAGGAGAGAGAGATCGCATGGGCTTGGTGACGTTCGGCTCGGGCGGTGGCGGCGTGCCTATCGTGGGCATGACGACCAAGGCCTGGCCTGGCTGGAGCAATGTTCTGTCCTCGATCAAGCCCGTCGGCCAGAAGAGCCACCGGGCAGATGTCGTCGAGGGAGCCAATGTCGCCATGGATCTACTGATGCAGCGCAAGTACAACAACCCCGTCGCGACCATCATGCTCATCAGCGATGCGTCTACGTCAGACGCTGACAGCGTTGATTTCGTCGTCTCACGAGCTGAGGCTGCCAAGTAAGCAAAGTCTGCCGAAACATCACGAGAGCTACAAAACTGACTCAAAATTCACAGGATCACGATTCACTCCTTCGGCCTGGGCATGACACACAAGCCAGACACAATGATCGAGCTCTCCACCCGGACGAAGGCATCTTATACCTACGTCAAGGACTGGATGATGCTTCGCGAATGTCTGGCCGGGTGTCTGGGCTCGATGCAGACGCTCTCGCACCAGAACGTCAAGCTCAAGTTGAAGCTGCCTGAGGGCTCGCCGGCCAAGTTCCACAAGATCAGCGGTGCACTTCAGATCACGAAGCGCGCGACCGGCCGTGATGCGGAGGCTTCTCTGGGTGATCTGCGCTTTGGCGACAAGCGGGATATCCTTGTCCAGCTTGTCATCCTTCCCGACACCTCGACGCAGGAGCAGCTGCCACAGGATGCCTGGGAGACTGTCGTAGCAGGACTCGAGGCCCTCGGTGGCCCAGTTGAACAGGAAGACCAGCGCGCAGTGTCCGTGGAGGAGGTGCCACTCATACAAGCAGACCTCACCTGGGGAGACATCCTGCGGGACGGGGCTGCCATGCACCTGCCGAGGCCGTCGCTCCTCGCCATCACGATGCTGCCGGCTTCGTCAAACAAGAAGTCTTGGAACGGCTCTCCACCCATTCCCCCGCACCCACACATCGTGCAGCGCCGCATGGAGCTGCTCACCTCCGACATGCTCACCCGCGCGCTTACCCTTGTCAGCAGGGGCCAGCACGACAGGGCACACACGCTCCTGAACGAGACGCGATCGATCCTGAAGGGCCTTGGCAAGGGCGGCCTGCCACCTGTGCCCGCCATGCCACCCAAATCCAACCCCTCAACACCCCTCAACGTGCAGAACGATTCCTCCCCGACCGCCGCTCTCACCCCGGACAGGAAACATACGCCCTCTCCCACACCAGCGGGCCCTGCAGCCTCTACAAACTCGGTCGTGCCCAACGGCTTCCAGCCGTCGGCGATTCCGCGCAGCCGGTCGAACGACGCCATCGGCCTCGGCGGTATGGGTCCCGCGGCGGGCATCGACGCAACGACCGTGTCGGCGCTTGATGCCGAGCTGGATTCTGCGCTCGAGTGGATCAGCCACCCTGCCGTGTTTGGTCGGGATAGCAGGAAGGCGGTGCTGCAGGCCATCGGCGTCATCAGCAGCCAGAGGGCGTTCACCTTCAGGACACCGATCGAGGGTCTGTGGGCGGCGCGTGTGGGCGGCGTGAAGAGGTTGACAGAGAAGAGCCGGGAGTGGAGAGACGAGGGCGGCGGTGCCGAGGGAATCACAGAGGAGGCATGATCATGGTGTCCTGCCTGGTCTGGCCCTCCTCGCTGATGACCTCAGCACCCTGCGCCCAAGAACGTGGCAGCATCTGTTTGGTGGTAATGTCTCTTTATTCTCTTTTGTTTGGCCGATGTTACCGTGACGATATTGTTGGCATATGTGTTATTACTCCCTATCTCTTTCTACAGCGAACGGGATCTAGCGCGATGTTTATGCTATGCGGTGGGTTCGGACCGGATGGGACACTCGGGGGTCCTTTTCTTCTTCTTCTTCTTTTCTTTTGTCGCCCCGAACAAAAAAGATACCACTTTGGATATTCTCGCTGAGACCGTATCAGCTAGCTGTGTTATGATATACATATTTTGCCCTTTGTTCCCCTATATATTTTGCCGTTGAAAATGATCTTCTTGAACATCCTGCGGTCTCTTGTACTGCTTTGAAAAATTTGGTGACACGAGAGAGAGTATCATCCATCCATCAGGTATTGGGTGCACATGATCTCACTCTTGCTGAGACATATGGGTTTCGGGGGACCATGTTTTTGTACTTTTGAGGCTATAAAAGTAGTTGCTCGTCCTATGATCTCGAGCGGGTCGAGTGGATGTTATATACAAGACGACTAGTCCGTGTCCGGTGCACTGATCACCGCTTGATCACGTCTATATATAAGAATACTCTGATACTAGTCGGTCTTTGGGCCCCGATTGACGGCCTCAATTCGGGGTGGAAATCTCTCACATGGACCATCCACTGGTGTGTTGAAGGGGGGGGGGTGTCTGGGCAGCGCGGTAGTGTTACAAGTAAGATTGAATTTACTGCAGCTATGGCGATGAAGCCTCTACATGGACCGTGATATGGGGTTCTCCTTTACACATCTGTTTTCTGTGGAAGTCAAATATGTTACTTGGCAATAAGTACTATCTTGGCCTTAATTATGATCGCTTCTCCTATATTGGTGAAAGGGGGGGGGGGGGGGGGGGGGCTTTTCAGGGCTGTCTCCTTGGCATAGTAATTGGCCCGCCCTCGCAGAGGGACGAAGGGGGCGCGGAAATGTAGGATCGGAACCAGACACTGGTTGGAGCAACTGGACTAGGACGTCTGTTGATTGTTTGGGTAGTTGTATACTGGCAGAGAAGTGGAAATCTTGGTATTGATAAGTACTTGGCGAATCGATCAATTGTGTACTGTAGGTTACGTGTAGTCAGTACTGAACGTTGAGGGTCCATCTCTGTCAGGTCTAGTTAACCCGTCTCTGATTAGCCGCAACTGCGCTGAGCTGACCCTGCTTAAGAGGGGATAAGAGAGCCCCACAGAAGCGTGGTATAGTACATTGTATACGACAACCCTGCTCTGCCAACGTTGAGACAAAGCCAAAAGGGTCAAATAGTCCTCGGGAGGCGCACGCACCCACTCTCTCTCTCTCTCTCTCGGATGTGTGTGTATGTTGAACAAGATGGTCAGCAGCAGCTCGGATGGGCCTCAGGCCGCATCTAGGCCATCAGTCATACTTGGACCTTAGTGGCGACGGGGAAATCAGGTGTGCTCTTTTACTTTACGAAGCAGAGGAATCGTGTGTGTGTGCGCTAAATAAAGCACAGATACAACTGCTCCTGGGCCGGAAAGTGTGGCTGGTGAGTTTTAGCTTTGTGGTTCCCCCCCCAATTGCCACCACCCTTCGACCACGAGATTGTCTTGAAGGGGGGGGGGGGCCTAGTTCGTCGTGATTGGTAAAATGCTGCGCCTCTGAGACCGTAAATCGTATCCCTCCGGGCTCCGGATCATGTCCAGTTCTGACATGAGAGAGAAGGAACGAGAGCATCTGTGATGTTTCGCCAAAAGAGAGAGACAGGGTTTTAAAACACATGGAAATCCTGGAGGAGAGAGAGAAAAAAAACTACACAGCATGTTTGAATTCCTGATATAAACATCACTGTAGAGGCCTATATTTGCAAGTACTGACGGCAGTGGTGGCTGTCTGCTGCAGAGCTGTGACGTGGTGTAATTACAGGGGGGCCAGAGGCTCACTACAGTAGGCTGGGGTGGAGCCTACACCCCATCCATTTCTACAGGAGCTGTCAGCACAGTTTCCCAATGACAGTACGTAGTAGCAGCACCACAGCGACGGCACCGCTTCTTGCCCGCTGTTAGATTTGGGCACGGGATGATCAGCGCCGCCAAGCCTGAGGCAGTGCCGCGCCATCTAGTGGTTAGAATTGAACAAACCTCTCACTAACCCCAAACCTGTGTCTCTTTTGCTGGTAATTCAATGTTCCATTATCCTACACATGGCTGCAACTTGCTGCTGCTCACCAGTGCTCACCCATGCCGCAACCGCCAAAGCTGACACACCCCAATCCTACACCAGCAATCTCGACGACCACCACCATCAGCACCACAAGAGGCCAGCAGCTCCTTTGTCTCGAGCACCTGCGTTATTGACAGTTGGACCAAACGTCGTGTCTCCACCCACCAGCCAGACGCGATACCATCTCGGAGGATAAAAAAAAAAGAGAAGACATCGAAACTGACACCGACACGTCCAATGCCGCGTAACGTCATTGCCTAACCTCCCCCTCCCGTAAAAAAAGCCAATTACACCGGCACCCCGATGGCTGGCAGACCTCCGTATGGAGGTTCCTCCCACCAAGATGATCTCCTCCTCGACCTCGACGACCAGCCCGTCTACGGCGGAGGGCAGCGCTCAGCCCTGACCGACGACGACCTCCTCCGCTCCAGCGCCTACGATCACGATGGCGCCCAACAACAACAAGCACCACCCCGCCCCTCCGTCTCCTACGATGACTTCCTCGGCGCAGGCCAACCCCAGACAAACGTTCACTCTCCCAATCTAACGTCCCCACACGCGGCGACACCGGGCATGGGCGGCGCAGGCGTAGCCCTGCCATCATCAGGGGCCCCCTACTACGCCGACAATACGGGTGGAGCCAGGCAATACTCCCAGGCCTCAGACCTCGACAACTACCAGCGGTACGCCGACGACTACTCGGACGACTACCCGGAGGACGGACACTCGTACTATCAGCATGGAGGAGCACCGCCCGGCATGATGCAGCAGGGCAGCTACGGCACAGACGCGCGACACAACGCCAGGAACAGGAACAGCATATTAAGTATGGGGGGCGGCCTCCTGGGCAGGGCTAAGAACATGCTGGGCATGGGCGAGGGCTATTCAGAGATGGACCTGCCGCTGACGGAGCCTGGATCCTCGTCGGCGCACCACCACCCGGATGCGCACCAGCAAGGCGCACCCGGCGGCGGCGGCAGCAGTGGGAAGAAGTTCGACGTGGGCACCTTCAAGTTCGGCTTCGGCCGCGGCAAGCCTGACCCTTCGACGCTGGGACCGCGCATCATCCACCTGAACAACCCGCCCGCCAACCAGGCCAACAAGTACGTCGACAACCAGGTCTCGACGGCCAAGTACAACGTCGCGACCTTCCTCCCCAAGTTCCTCTTCGAGCAGTTCTCCAAATACGCAAACATCTTCTTCCTCTTCACCTCGGCGCTGCAGCAGATACCGAACCTCTCCCCCACGAACCAGTACACCACCATCGGCCCCCTCGTCGTTGTGTTGTTGATCTCGGCGGGCAAGGAGCTGGTAGAGGACTACCGCCGGAAACAGGCCGACAAGGCGCTGAACATGTCTAAGGCGCGGGTGCTCAGGGGCTCCAACTTTGACGAGGCGAAATGGGTCAACGTGGCCGTGGGCGACATTGTGCGCGTGGAGTCGGAAGAGTCATTCCCGGCAGACCTGGTCCTGCTCGCAAGCTCCGAGCCCGAGGGTCTCTGCTATATCGAGACCGCCAACCTGGACGGCGAGACCAACCTCAAGATCAAGCAGGCGCTTCCCGAGACGGCAGCTCTGGTCAGCTCGAGCGACCTGGGCCGGCTGGGGGGCAAGATCAAGTCAGAACAGCCCAACAGCAGCCTGTACACGTACGAGGCCGCCCTGACGATGCAGGCTGGGGCTGGCGAGAAGGAGCTGGCCCTGAACCCGGAGCAGCTCCTGCTGCGAGGAGCAACCCTCCGAAACACCCCCTGGATCCACGGCGTCGTGGTCTTCACGGGCCACGAGACCAAGCTCATGCGCAATGCCACCGCGGCACCGATCAAGCGCACCAAGGTCGAGAAGCAGATGAACCTCCTCGTCTTGCTGCTTGTCGGCACCCTGCTGATCCTCAGCGTCGTGTGCACTGTCGGTGACCTGGTCATGCGGAGCGTGCGGGGGAGCTCCCTCGTCTATCTGGACCTGTCCGAGCTGAACACGGCGGGCCTGGTCGCAAAGCAGTTCGCCTCTGACATGGTCACGTACTGGGTCCTGTTCTCCGCGCTGGTGCCCATCTCGTTGTTTGTCACTGTGGAACTGGTCAAGTACTGGCACGGAATTCTCATCAACGATGACCTGGATATCTATTACGACAAGACAGACACGCCTGCCAACTGCCGGACGTCAAGCTTGGTGGAGGAGCTCGGGATGGTGGAGTACGTCTTCTCGGACAAGACGGGCACCCTGACCTGCAATGTCATGGAGTTTAAGCAGTGCAGTATCGGGGGCATCATGTATGCGGACGACGTTCCCGAGGACCGCAGAGCCACGATCGAGGACGGTGTCGAGGTTGGCATTCACGACTTTAACAGACTTCGCGAGAACACGACATCGCATGAGACGGCACCGACCATCGAACACTTCCTCGCGCTGCTCGCGACCTGCCATACTGTCATTCCGGAGCGTGACAGCACAGGCAAGATCAAGTACCAGGCTGCCTCGCCCGACGAGGGAGCCCTTGTCGAGGGTGCTGCGATGCTCGGGTACAAATTCGTTGCGCGCAAGCCTCACGCCGTCATCATTGAGGTGGGGGGAAAGGAGTATGAGTACCAGCTCCTTGCCGTCTGCGAGTTCAACTCGACCAGGAAGAGGATGTCCACTATCTACCGCTGCCCAGACGGCAAGGTACGGTGCTACTGCAAGGGCGCTGACACGGTCATCCTGGAACGACTCAACGACCAGAATCCCCATGTCGAGGCGACGCTGAGACACCTCGAGGACTATGCGTCGGAAGGCCTGCGAACTCTCTGTCTGGCCATGCGGGAGATACCCGAGCAGGAATTCCAGGAATGGTACGCCATCTTCGACAAGGCATCTACGACTGTGGGTGGAAACCGTGCCGACGAGATGGACAAGGCTTCCGAGCTGATCGAGAGGGATTTCTACCTCCTCGGGGCTACAGCCATCGAGGATCGTCTGCAAGATGGCGTCCCCGAGACAATTCACACGCTGCAACAAGCCGGCATCAAGGTCTGGGTCCTGACTGGCGATCGGCAGGAGACGGCGATCAACATTGGTATGAGCTGCAAGCTGCTCAGTGAGGACATGATGCTGCTGATCGTCAACGAGGAGACGGCGGCTGCCACCAGAGACAACATACAAAAGAAGATTGACGCGATCCGGACGCAAGGCGATGGGACGATCGAGACGGAGACGCTAGCACTGATTATCGACGGCAAATCGCTGACGTACGCGCTCGAGAAGGACATGGAGAAGATGTTCCTCGAGCTGGCTGTCATGTGCAAGGCCGTCATCTGCTGTCGTGTCTCGCCGCTGCAGAAAGCGCTCGTCGTGAAGCTGGTCAAGAAGCATCGGAAACAGTCCATCCTGCTCGCTATTGGCGACGGTGCGAACGACGTCTCGATGATTCAGGCTGCGCACATTGGCGTGGGTATCAGCGGTCTGGAGGGTCTCCAGGCTGCTCGCAGCGCAGACGTGTCGATTGGTCAGTTCAGGTACCTGCGCAAGCTGTTGCTCGTGCACGGTGCGTGGAGTTACCACAGGGTCAGCAAGACGATCCTGTTCTCGTTCTACAAGAACATCACCCTATACCTAACGCAATTCTGGGTAAGTTTGTCAATCATCATCATCATCATCATCATCATCATCATCATCATGAGCTACACACATTACTCTTGTTCACTGCTGACAAGTCACAGTACACCTTCCAAAACGTCTTCTCCGGCCAGATCATCTACGAGTCCTGGACACTCTCCCTGTACAACGTCATTTTCACGGTCCTGCCGCCTCTGGCCATGGGCATCCTCGACCAGTTCGTCTCGGCGCGCCTCCTCGATCGTTATCCTCAGCTGTATGCCCTCGGGCAGACGAACCAGTTCTTCCGGCTGCGCGTCTTCGTGGCCTGGATCGCTAATGCGGTCTACCACTCGCTCATGATCTATATCTGGGGCGAGCTGCTGTGGCCGTGGGATCTGGTCCAGGGCGACGGCAAGACTGCGGGCCACTGGGTCTGGGGCACGGCCATGTACGGCGCGGTCCTGCTCACGGTTCTTGGCAAGGCAGGGCTCATCACAAACAACTGGACCAAGTACCACGTGATTGCGATCCCGGGATCCATGGCGCTCTTCCTTGCGTTCATCGCGGCGTACGGTACTGTCGGCCCTCTTATTGGCATTTCTGAGGAGTACCACGGCATCGTGCCGCGTCTGTTCACGTCGCCCATCTTTTGGCTGCAGATGTTGTCGCTGCCGGTGCTGTGCCTGGTCAGGGATGTTGCATGGAAATACGTCAAAAGAATGTATCGACCGCAGACGTATCACCACATTCAGGAGATCCAGAAGTACAACATTCAAGACTATAGACCACGGTATGTCTTTTCTTTCCCCCCTTTCTTGAATCTATTCTTCTCTTGTCTTCTCTTGAGCTGACCTTTGCTTCTTCCCCACAGCATGGAACAATTCCAGAAAGCAATCCGCAAGGTCCGTCAGGTGCAGCGCATGCGCAAGCAGAGAGGCTACGCCTTTTCTCAGGCAGATGAGTCTCAGACACGGGTGCTCCAGGCGTACGACACGACGCAGAACAGAGGAAGATATGGAGAGATGGCGTCCTCGAGGCCGCAGGGTCAGGCTGGAGGGCAGGTGTGGTGATAGAGCAAGACAGAACAGCAAACCACACAACAAACAGCCATCAACACACAAAAAAAAAAAAAAAAAAAAAACATCCTCATAGCATGTCGACTTTTTTCTGCTCTTTACTAATGTACACCAAATATGATGGATGAACAAACAATGACTGGTATGGTCTTGCGTCTGGATTTTCTCATGCGGCCAGGGCTAAGAAAGGGTTTTGCCGGTTGGTACAAGGAGTTTCCTCGCTGACTTTGTGTGTGTGTGTGTGTGTATGTGTATGTGTGAGAGAGAGACCGTGGGTGTGTGGGCAAAATGATATGTCCTTGATTTGGTTTGATTCTTATTAGCGTCGACGGCTGGAGTGACGAGAAAATTTGCTGCCCGAGACCAGGGCTTCATCTCGAAGACGACACAGAGAAAGAGAAGAGAGAGAGAGAGAGAGAGAGAGAGAGAGAGAGAGAGCGATATGCGACCCCGTCAATCAAGCCTTGTGTGATTGTTCCCTGTAAGATGGGAATCCACGTTGGGAGACGAATTCATAGCACAACAGCTCTGATAAACCTCACATGCTTCTTTTCATGCATTCAAAGATCATCATCACCACCACGCGCAAGCTGCTCATCAATCTTTGCCCAGAGGCCCTTACTCATAGAGCCACTGAGCCAATAATTGCCATCCCTATCCTTACCGATGATGGGGAAAGCATCAGGCGCAGCCATGCCAAACGTGCAGGTCTGCACATACGACGGCACGCACTTGTTACTTTCCTCCTTGTCTCTCCTAGAACCATATACAGTCGCGCCATCCCCGCCGCCGCCGCCGCCGCAAAGTCCACCTCGAAAAACCTCGCCTTGGCCCAGTTGGAGTAAAACAGCATATGCATGCCCGGGTCCCCAAAAAACGGCGGCAGTTTCCCGGCCGGCCCTCCCCGGCGCCACATGCTCATGAACGCCTCGACCTGGGCGCGCGTGCCGAGCTCCCGGATGGCGGTGCGGATGAGGGCCGCCACCTGGCCCAGGGGCTTGTCGACGACGTCTCGGACGGTCAGGAGGACGGGGATAAAGCCTACCGCTACGGAGACGTAGGGCCTGGTGTTGTCCTCTAACAGGTCCCCTGCGAGCGGAGCGCGGAGGGAGTAGGCGTTGTTGAGGAGGAGGGTCCTTGGCGAGGAGGTTGCAGGGAGGTGCGAGGTGGCCAGGCGGGCGAACCAGGCGCAGAGGATATCGCCCTCGCTGAGCAAAGGCGGGGAGGGCTCCCTGCGGGTGCCGTCTTGTCCTGCTGCTGCCGACGACGAGGTGGTAGCGACGAGGTCGGCGCGGGCTTTCCGGACGAGCCTCTGCATGTGGGGTGCCGGGATGCACAGCATGCGGTTCTCCAGGGCGCCGCAGAAGGTGGGGATGTTGCGCAGCGCGTAGCCTGCCAGGCCGAGCAGCCCGAGACGGCGGCCGGCGAGGGCGTAGGGCTCGGTCGGGCGGGTGCCTAGTTTCGCCAGAGGGTCGGTGGCATCAGCCTCGGTCCCGAGCGGGCTGGGGGTGGTGGTGGTGGTGGTGGTGTTGTTGACCGGCTCTTGCGCGTCGTGATCGCCGTGACGGAGAACAAGACACCATGCGTCGAGGACGGCGCGCATGCCCAGTGCGTCCATGAGGGTGTGCGGCCAGTGCAGGGTGAGGACGGTCCTGTCGAGGAAGGACTCGACGTGTAGGCCTAGCTGCGGGATGTCCTGGTTCAGGTAGTCGTCCAGCCTCGCCGGGCCGCCCTCTGGGCGGAACAGAGGCTCCAGCTCGTCTGGGTTTCCTACCGTCTTGGGCTTGGGAGATGTTGGGGGTCTTGGGATGCGGCTTGCCACGGGGTGGTCAGAGGCGCGCAGGTCGTGGGTCTTGTGCGTGTATGCCAGTGCCGGACGTGCTTTTGTAAATTCGGCCGGGATGTGGTATTCCAGCCCTCGTCCATCTGCCTAAGGGGGGCTTTTGTCAGATGCACCCGGTATTAGGATGAATGATGTATATGCTACTATTGATGTGGTGTTCCCCGTTAAACTCACGGAATATCGGAGGCGAGCGCCCAGCTTTCGCCACCCTTCGCGCTTTATCGAAGACTCGAGGGTGCGCTGAAGTTTTCCGGCGTCCAGCACAGCGTCGAAGACGAACATGCAGTATAAGATGGACGATCGCCATAGTGGGGTGTCGTCGAAGAAGGGGAGGGATAAGATGGTGTCTGTAGGCACTTTGGCTGATGTATTTGCGGTCCAGAACATGGTGCAGTGACTGTATTGATGTTATTGTCAGTCGTTTCTTTTCATGCGTGTATAGATATAACCAACGGCATGGGATGTCAGATATGTGATCACTTTCAAGGAAAAGAGAGCATCTGCAGGTTGCAAGGCGGAACGCGTCACTTCACCTCGCACCGCACTGCATGCATGTTACTCTCACTGAGTGAAACCCCGGTTGGATGACAGGAGTCTGTTTGATCGAGGCACAGCACATACAGTCAGTCCTGTTGCTGCGGTGTAAGTGGTTGGAAACCCATGTAAGTGGACCGCAAGGTCAAGTCCAGGGGTGTTACGACCGCAGCCCAGTGATTGGGTCAAGCAGGGCATAGCTGGAGGTAAACAATAGTAGTTGTTGTCAAGCAGAAGCAGTGTCACGATTTAGGGAAGAATATATTTGTTCTCGTTCTGAAGAGGGATGGGTGACGAGCGATATTGGATGAGTTCTGCCTTGATAATAACAAATACAAACTAAAGACAGCAGAGTAGAGTGTAACTTTTATCTATTGCAGCACATCTGCAATTTCAACATCCCATGATATCAACAAATGGTAAATGTAGTCTTTTAATGAACTTCGAAAACTAAATCAATGATAGGCATGAAGTCTAAGTGGACTATAAAAGACTTAACTTATCATTAGCACATTTAAGCCAGCTACCAAAAGGGGCTTGTAAAGTCGCCCTGTAGGCCTCACCTCAATACTGGCGACATATACATCAGTCCTGGGGTTCTGTATCTCTACAAAGACTCAAGACTGAGCAAGAGTGAAGTGCCTTCCAAAACAAGGTGTATAAACAGGGACGACGACACCACCAGTAGGCTTCCTGATGCCCTCCACAGGAGGAGACAAGCCAGACAGATCCAACCACCACAACCCCGGGCGTGCACCCCAATTTGGGCTGATCACGAGGGCCTCGTGTCAAGCACGAGGTTCACCAGACTCCAGATGACCATTTTCCACCACCCGGCCTTGGTATCTACGTGAGACCTTGCATGTTCAGTCACCACGACTCTCAGACTGCCCTGAGCTACAGTGATCATTTCGCAGCCTTTTGATCCATGTGCTCAAAACATTCTTACCCATCAGTCAGTACCTTGGTCCTGTTCTGCTTGTAAGCTCATGATGATGAAATAACGTCTTCAACCAGCCACTTTATTATCATCAATACAACACCTGAGTCGTGCACCTCCTCTTCACCTGTCTTTGCTCCCCACCAGCAATCACCCTACACCACCGACTACAACACAGTAAACTTTCGGGGGCTCCCACCGGCATCCATCGGGGACGGGAGACTTACCAGGCGGGCCCAAAACTTAATCTAGAAGCTTATATAGACCCAATATGCATTACAGTCTTCCTTGTTTCATTTTTTTTTCCCCTCTCTCCTTTCCAGAAGAAAACGTAACAAGCAGAGAAAAACAATCTTGCGTGGTCGTCTTTGTGAATACCAGAAACCGCCAAGCTTCTTTCTCGCGCGAAGGGGGCTTTTCTTCTTCTTCTTTTTTTATGACGATGTCTGGAGGTGATGAGCCGTGTTTCTGTCCGGATATCTGCAGTAGTGCATCGTCGATCCTGCGGCTGGACAGAGTAGTCTGGCAGGACAGCTGGGCTGGGAGAGCGAGCGACGATGGTGACAGTAATCCCGGGAGTTGGTGGTCATAATGATTGGTCGTGTTGGTGACGGTACTGGTGTGCTGGTGGCTGGGGTCAATGCATTCTAATTTATTGTGATCCATTAAATCTACCCGGTAGCCGCTGCTCAATGTTCCCTTGAGGGTCATCACGTCTTGTACGAGCGTGTGATGTGATGTGATATGATGGACTTTTTCCTTCCCAGGAGACCCCTATCACGATGGAAAAGGTGGTACGTGTGTGTGCTGGTGGTCGGGGTGTTGGCCCAATACTCAATTAACCGCCACAAGCAACGTCTAAGTTGCCTATCCGGGAAGTCCCACTAGCACCAAGGCCCAGCCCAGCATCAGCATCTATTCGTCCACCTGACCGACTTTGGAACTTATCGTTGCTTTTCCTTCTTTCCCTCTTTCTTGTTCCCATGCAGGACCCTGACACGAGCACAACACATGATGTCTATCTTTGATGCCCAAGCGGTTAATTACATGCTTCAGAGATAGAAAGATAAATAGATACCGGCAACGAATAGGAAGAAAAGCATCACGCACAATCAGGCAGGAACAAATCGATCCCTACGCACACTCGAGACCCTGATTACGTACGTACCTATGGCAGGAAGCCAGCATACAGCAAGCAGCATCAGCGAAAATGCAATAAATAGCACTATAATAGTAGCACTACAACTTATTCCACACCCACCCCCGCGGGAACAGCGGCACCAAAAACTAAAGTCCAGACTGCCCAACCCCCGCCTGACGATAAGGCTTGCGCACACACACACACACACACACACTTTTTCCCGACCCCCCTGCCCCCTCTCCATCGTCATCGTCCCCGTTTTGCCTCGGGATCAGTTGGGCTGTAAGAGTGACGCTACTTTGTGTAACCAGACACACCGTGACGTGACAAGAAGCCCTGGGTCTTCTTCTGGATTCCCTCGACTTGCCTGCCCCCTCCCACCCCTCCCCCCGGCCTTCCCCCTCTTCTGTCGGGAAAACCGAAAGGCCTATCACGATGAATAAACAGTGTCGATAGTCCGTCAAACCATTTATTTCTTCAGCTCAGCCCAGCCTCACTAACCTGAGCCCCTCCATTACATCACATTACCATCCATCCACCACGAAGACGTGCCCAACCCCAGTTCAGCCAAGGGGCGGCCGAGGCAAGCAAGGTAAAGAAGGTCATTCCATCGGTTAAGGTTGAGCCGCTATGGGCCTAAGAGGATAAAAAGTGTGCGTGCTTGATTACTGTAATTGAGGCGGCACCAGACGACCTTTGTCATGCCTCTTGGGTTATGAAAACGATTCGCGTGTATCATTGATGGTAGACGGTACCTGTCTGGGCGGGTTTCCAGAGCACACCCGCCTACACACATATATGTTTTATTGGCACAAGAAACCCGATCGAAAATCGTACCTACGAAGACTGCGGATCGCGGTACAGGAGCCACGGTTATGGGACAAGAGATAGATGTGGCGGGCTCAGCTGGTGCTTTTGACTCCATTTACCCACTCCATCGTTCTACCCTTTTTGAGAGGTCAGACACGAGGAGCAAGATTACTACCTAAAAGTAATTCCATTCCTTTCTGCACCATAATTTTTCCTCCATAGTAATGAAAAAGACTCTGTCCATGAAATGGTATACCCATCCTTTCCCTTAACTGCCGTGGAAATGCTCGGAAATAGAAAATGAGAAATGATAGAAGAAAATCAGGGTCGCCACCCAACGACCCAGCTAGTGGGATTGCGATAATGCTTGATGACCACCCCCTTCTCACATGCAGACCCTGTGCCATGACACACCCACCCACCCATCCTCAAGCCTGTTGATCTTGGGGGAAACAACACGATTCGCCATTTGTTCGCCTGGCAAGCAAAATCTGGTACGCAGGCCATGCAACCAGAAGAGAACTGGAAAGAAAAGAGAAATAAGATGAGAGAAAACCAAAGGAGGCCGACCTGTTTGCTGTTTCTGGACCAATGTAGCCTGCCTGAGCGAAGCGCCCGGTAGGACAGCTTTGACGGACATTGCATCTGGCGCTGCTGTCATGACTCGATCCCAAGGCCGATCGACGCTTTGTCGGGTGACACACTTGAGAGTGCCCGTGCCCGTGGTGGTGGATCCACTGGTTCCCACCGCCCCGCTGTGTGTGAGCCCCGATGGAATTCTTGGGCCGAATTTGATACATCCAACAATAGTAGTGGCTGAAATACGGCCAGATGAGATTTCTGATGAGTCGCACAGACTTGTGTGTCGTCTTTAAATCCCAATAATCTCAAAAACCATACACGTGTCCTCAAGTCTTGCCGTTACTGGCGTAGTCTGGGAAGAACAGTGAGAAGGAGAAGAAAAGATCAAAGGACAGACATGCTGCAAAAAGTCGAGGCCATGTGTGTACCGTTATCCTGTAAGCTCCATAGACCGACAGGTGGTGCGTAAGATTGAATCCCAGCCTGCATGGGGGGAAAGGAGGGGGGGGGGGGGAGTATTCCGCTGCCTGCGGGGTCTCCACGTCTGTCGATCCCGCCCGCACGCTGCTGTATTCATCACCGGCTGTTCATTCCCGTCACCGGCTGTATGGGCGTGACAAGTTCGATTGACTTGGGCCGCGAGTAGGCCGCCGGACGCCGTGATGGTAGTGGTCGGTCAGAACCCTGTGCGGCCATTGTGTAGCCATAGTTGTCATAAGTTGACGAGTACACCGTCGACGAAGGGCGGCTACCGTATGATGTGCCCGGGCTGGTAGCGCTGCGTGACGAGAACGGCCACATTGCTGTGGGATAGGAGCCACCGGAGGGCGTCGGCGGGCTTGGTTCTCGGACATTGAGGGACCGCAGCGCCGAGACTGCTGATGTGTGGTGGTGGCTGGTGGACTGAGGCGACGTCGGAGGCGAGATGAGCATGGAGTGGGGCCGTGATGGCGAAGCCCGGGGAATGATGTCCCTGGGCTCTGGGTCGCCTGCCGCGTAGAATGGGTAGTTGGGACTTGTTCGTGTCCGGAAAGTAAGAGTCCTCGGTGTTGAGCTTGATGGAGACGGGTCAGGGTGGTCTCCGGCGCGGCATCTGGCTTCTTGTCAGCGGGCTGTATGTGCAATCTGCCGCAGAGAAAAAGATAGACTTACGCCTCGGAACAGTATATCGCCTTTTCATCCTGAGGTACAAATTGCTTTTCGCACGTCATACTAAAAGAAACATCAATGGTCAGTCGCGAGTCTACGAAGGTGGATGCTCTGTGTGCATGCAGCAACTGTGCACGGCGTGTACGACGTCCCCGCGTCGGCCGGAATCTCGCGAGCACGTCGACCTGCGGCCGAAGGTACAAGATACAAGATGACATGACGGTGATGTGCACAGCTCTCACCGTGTTTGTTATGTGTTCGGAGGGACAGAGAAGAAAGGGAAAGAAGCATCACACGAGGGCAATGCAGTGTGATGAGTGACACCTACCAGAACAGAGGAAAGCTCTCCCTCTCGTCCGACAGCCAGTATTCGTCCTCCATCTCACGTTCCCTCTCTCGTGGGTTCTTGCCCAGCTTGGATCCAAACTGCGAGGTTCCTCTGCGGGTCATTGCTGGGCGCGAAGCCTTGTGCCTGGAAGATGGGTCCGTAACGGTGACGGCCTTCCTCACATCTGTATAAGACGTGTTGGCAGAGCTGTGGCCAGACTTCCTCCGGTGGTGGTACATTGGGCCTGAATGATGGTGGAGAAAGGGGAGATTCTCTGGTGAGCTAGGGTCTCCTCTCTATATAAGTGAACGGCGACGAGCCACAATGCTCGCTGGTTGGCCGTCCCTCGGAAGGGGTCCTAATACCGGACGTGGGGGAAGAACAGCGGGGTCCGATATGCGGGACCAATTCAAGACAGTCCGGGAGAGAAAAGATTGGGGCCGAATTATAATCTTCTCAGGCGGCAGGTTGATGCCCAGCTTCGCAAGGGACCGCAAAGAGGAAGAATGGTGGAAAGTAGGGCGGAAGAGTGGTGTGGGTGCCTGTCCAGAAAGATGGCTGCGCGGATGCGGCCCTTTATGCAGCGGACTAACAAGAGAAGAGGGTGTGTGGGGTCGTGATGCAAGGAGACGAGACGAGAGATCGTATGCAGGTCGAGAGTGTGTGTGACGATAATAGTAAAGGCCTAAGCCGTGTGTGCAGGTTGTGTGTATGTGTTGGGCTTATCAACTCCTCCCAGGTGGCGAATCGATGTGCAAGATTCGGCAGGCCGTTCTCAATAACAAACGGAGTGGTGGCATAGGATGGGAGAGATATAATAAACAAAACTTTTGTGTCTGGTGCGGCACCGATGACTCTTGCGCAAGTGTTGAGGAGAATGTCGCGTCGCGATTGCGCAGGGTAGTGCCCTTTTCCTTTTTTTCCCCTCTCGTTTCCGTTCTGGCGTGATCGTCCTTGTCCTGGCTGGAATGGTGCCCCCAGTAGACAGGATCCAGGGTCCTCCCGTTCAGGATGATCGATGTGTCAGAGAAGACAGCAGCGCTGCCTTGCAGGCGTTGACCAGAGGAGCCCAGCACGGTGGGACACTCTTAATTTTTTGTTAAGCCAGGATGGTTATAGTACAAAAAACCAATCCGGCTCCCTGTGTGATGAGTTACCGCTAGCGCCAAGCCAGGCGGCCGTTAGGGTCCTCTTTGGTGGTCCTCTGGGGATGTTGGACAGCCAATGTGACTTTGTCGCTTTGCTTGTACTCGAGCTACCGGAAAAAAGACGGTCAAGATGAGGCCGAGTCTTGTTGTGGTAGGACCTGGGAGCTATGCGCCGTGAGAATCCTGCGGCCGAGACGGTGCGTTGCTGCTGATATGGCGGCAAGAAAAACCCAAATGCAAAGGCGTGCCTCGTCCTCCTGACAAGAATTCCGGGCCGGAAGGTCACGCAGCAGCGGGGCTGGTGGCGCCTTGTCAAGTTATTATTGTCTTGGGCTATGAGGGACAACAACACGACGATCGTTGTGCACTTGCTATCCGAGATGTGGCAGTGAAGGGTTCCAATTGGTGAGGGTGGCCAAGTCCGGTGGGGGGAATGAAGGACAGGAAGAGATGTCAAGTCAAGACCAGAGGAGATGGAGTTACCACTGGTGTAGCCTATGGGGAGAAAGAGGAGTCGGAGGCTGCTGTGTGCCGTTGCTCGCTGTGCTGTGCTCTGGTCCGGGTCTGGTCCGCGTAACGCTGGACAGATGGTGATGTGTTTGTGTGAGAGAGAAAGAAGGGGGCTCCGGAACGATATGGGCCTTTGTTGTGTTGGAGGAAGAGAAAGTGGCCTGAGGAAACACAGACACAGGAAGAACAATAGAGGTGTGTGTATGTGTTGTGTGGAGAGAAAGAGAGGAGGAGTGAAGAGAAAGAAAGAGGTACAAATTGAAGGCTTAGCAGGAGCGATTGAGAAAGGTAGCTAGGCAGGTTCGTTCTGGTAGAGCGAATGGAAGGAGTCGTCCAGTGGCCAGAACAGGAATGGCGGGGCCTGGGTGTTTATTTGTATGATGAAGGCTGAAATGTTCGAGAAGAAGAAAATTGGAATGCAGTGAGCGAGGGAGGAGGGTAAGAACGACTGACGAGACTTCCAGGTTGTTATGCAATCCTTGAAGCGAGAGGGACAGGATTTGGGGTGAGGGCATGAGAGTCGAGAGAGGGCGAGAGACATAGGCTCACAATTATGGTATAGAGAGGGTACAGGGTGGTGACAAGGTTAGAGGCCGCTTCGTGGCCCAGGCCCCTTGTGACTCTTTTTCGCCCTCTGCCGTGAACGGGATGGTTCAGGATGGTACCATAGTACATCCCAGGCCGGCTCTCCACAGTGCTGAGCGCTGTTGACAAACGGTGGGCAGACGGTGAGCCGTGAGGCCCTGGCTTACAGTAATGGACACGGTGGGGAGGGGCCTGGTACTGCGTGCCCCATAGGCAGTAGCAGAGTACTCGGACACAGGAGGAGTGCAGTGGTGCTGGTGCTGGTGCTGGTGCTACCGCTGTTGCACCTGCTGCCGCTGTCCACTGAACGGCCAACAGAGCGAGGTCCACTGAACTTGCATGTGCACCTCGACCTGGTCCCCTGCGCCAACAGGCGACCCGACCCCGCTGAAACGGACCCTGCCGTGTGTTGACGTAGCACCTCCGTCCCGTCACAGCCTGCTGACGATGCCAGTTGAGCCACCTTTAGCCCTGGGCACACCGTTTCTTGAAGGGATCAGAGTCTAGACGCTTCTCTCCCACGTCGATTTTTTTTTTTTTCATTCTTCCCCTTGTTTCTCATCTTCCCTGGCTGTCATGCTCAGCGACTGGGGCACAAGCCCTGATGATAAGAGCTTTGCAATGTCACAGCGCGTCCAGGGTGATGGTGGGGTTATTTCTTTAAACAAGCGAAGAAAAGTTTTGCTAGTTCAGGACATCGACAAAAAACGTGTCTGAGGCTGACGCTGTCAATGATCAGTACAGAATGACTGCCAACCTGGAGAGAACTACTGCTGGGCTCTCTGTCTGGCCTGGGCTTGCATAGCTGAGACTGGGGCGCCAAACTGGGGGGATCCCGCCAGAAGGTCCCTGGTGGACGGGGACAGGTTGGAGAGACAGCACCACCCAGTAGCAGCAGGACCTGCACCTTCGTGCTGCAGCTGTCTCAGCACACAGGTCATGTAATAGTGGTTCCTATTTGTCAAGCTTTGGAAGCCTACCGCGCACGTTTCCTCCCTTCTCGCATCATGCATCAAGTACCCGCCAAGACACAACCCGCACGGCTCGACAGCACAACAACGCACGCTTGCACAGCACGGCAGATCACAGCAAATCACAGCACAGCAACAGTAAAGCACGACACAGCGCACCACACTATATGCGTATCGGAATTTTGGGCCCTCTCGTAAAACAAAAGCACAACCAAGCTCATTACGTTATCTTGCTCAATCGTGAGGTTTTGAGGCGTATACTGTTGCATAAATGAGGCGACAAGGAGGAGATGTGACATGACTTAATACTACTGTGACTATGTGCAAAGTACAGTATCAATGCACCAAACAGCGAATGACAAGCCCCAGTTAGTACACGGGATACTTAGTGCCACCACCACAGGGTACACACCACGGTGTACACACTATGCTCTTCAGCCGTATCGTCCGGGCATCATGGTATGCACGATCTACCATAGTCACAGTACAACTACTACTCTGACTAACATTAGCTAAGAGGTATTGCTCTCTCCCCACAGAGCAGAGCACGTCGAGTTCGAAAGTCATGGTGACGATGGTGCCACGCCATGCCATCGTCCAGCTTCCACTCCATCTCTGCCGTGGCAGAAGGACTGGAGATAATCCACTCTCCTGCTGCTCCGGAACAGCGGAACTACTACGGTACCATGGTGTACTGCGTTGGACGAGTGTGAAGAAGGGAGACGCGGGAAGGGGATTGGCGGGCGGACGCGGGCGGGCGGTGCGGTCGAGACCTCGCTGATCCTATGCACTGTGGGTAATTCTCCACGGTGCTAGGAGGGCCAGTCTTTGGGGTTGAGCAGCACAACACACAGCAACTGCAGTGCACACTCGCTGCACTGCACTGCACAACACAACACAACACAAGGCGCACAACACAGCAGCACCGCCTTGTCGGTGAAGGGAAGGCGCCGCCAGCGCATCATCAGTAGTTTCTTGTTGTCCCGTGCACTTTTTGGGCCTGTCAGTCAAGTCAGCACCATATACTATGGGCTTTTATCCTGCGTCATCCGCACCTTCCCCTGCCGTTTTTGACCAGCCTGCACCGCCCCATCTCGTGACGTACCTCGATGGCGAACCACGCTGTAGCTCCCTGCTGACACCTACCTCTGTAGCACAAGGCACAGGAAGAAGACCCGTCGTCTCCTCTGGGGTCAAGCACGAAACCATCCCGTCGACACAGAATGGTCCTCCTCAGCTGGGATCAGTACGGTACTGTGATACTACTACGGTACTATAGAATGTGGTACTAGCGAACAAAATACGTGCTCGCTGACTATATCGACGTTACCAATTACACCTGCATCGACAGAGCCGTTCCGAGAAAAGCGTCGATGATGCCCTCCAGCTTCAAGATTGAGCCATCGATCCCGTGAGCCATCGACCAAGGGGAAGTTTCCATTACACAACAGCCATATTCTCCCTTCTACGAGAGGGATTGCATCATCTTTGGCTAGAATTGGGCACCTGTTTTGGCCAGGCACACGCAGACCGCACCAAACGTGATCCGACCGATCCGATCGCAGAGGACGGACCGAAACTCTAATGGAATTCGTCACCAAACCTGCCGGCTCTCGAGAAACTTTGTTCCTGATCTTCCCTTTTTTTCCGACTTTGACAGCTTGAATTGAGTCTGGGGCAGCCCCCCAAAATACAGCCCATCATCAGTGCAAGG
Organism: Aurifilum marmelostoma; assembly: GCA_027559495.1. Taxonomy (NCBI): domain Eukaryota; kingdom Fungi; phylum Ascomycota; class Sordariomycetes; order Diaporthales; family Cryphonectriaceae; genus Aurifilum; species Aurifilum marmelostoma. The sequence goes on along the minus strand of JAMXSV010000007.1, from coordinate 964,389 downwards.
TGTCTCCTTGTAATGAGCCGTGGAGCTGCCGCAAGCCTTCTTCTATATATTTTTGACTAATGTGCCTACGTAGAGTACGGTCGACGCCTTTCCATTCTGATCTCGCCAATTTGTTCCCAAGATAGAAGCAGGACTCGGCGCAAAGCTGCGGCGGACTCACCAAAAAGACGAGACTTGATTCTTGCTCGCATCAGCACAATTAAGAAGGAGAAAGAACAGAACCCACTCTTCAATCTTCCGTCCCGAGGTAAGATGACAAAGCCTGTCTGCTATGCGGCTTTTTCTGTGTTCATCCTTCTAGAAGACTGACGACTGACGCCATCAGCCTGCGAGCATCCAAGCAAGGCTGATGGCGTGTCCTGTCGTCAGGTTGCAGGTGGAGGAGGACAAGCCACAGGGCACACGCCGCCGACTTGACCGAGCGGGCTTTCTTCCATGGTACTTGGTACTACCTTGGTAATGGAAAATGTCTGTTGAGCGGGTTTCAGGTGTGGCTTGCTGGACATAGCTCATCACCAGACTGTGCGTCTGCGTCAGTGGTCATGGGTTCTTCCTTGATTCGCAACCCCAGCTCTCGTACATAGGTCCAAACTCTTTCGAGGCAATCTCCAGGTCCCTTGATGTCAGGGCGGAAGGGCACTAGCAGACCTAATCCCGGAGTTCCAGTGGCTTGGGACGGACCTTGATGGACGGCTACATCGGTTTTTTTTCTGAGCCGGTAACAACCTCTAATGCCCGCCTCGAACTTGTCTCTCCCTTGAGAGGGAGAAACAGACCATACCCCGCTCGCCGTTTGTCCAGAGGTAACGGACCGTTACTGCACGAAACCGGTAATCCCAGTCTAGAGCTTGGGGGGGGGGGGGGCTGGTTTGGCTCAAGTCTTTTTTATCACACTGACGAGACGTGGGGGTGCACAATCCCTCCTCGCTGAGTCATGGCCCTAATTCTTCACCTCACAATTTTTTGCATCTGAGCTTGCCCAGGCACGACAGCAGACCCTCGAAAGGGACCCTGCCCCACACACTCCCATATCCTGTCCGAGCACACGAAGCCTTCCAAGGCAGACAGGAAAGGCGAGAAGGGATGGTTGTGTGATGCTGAAGCAAAAAAGCCATCTTGGCTGCAGGAGTAGAGAACGAGAAAGAGACACGATTGGTATTCATCTGTCCCTCACGGTAGACCCCACCTGGTGGTTAAGTTTCACAAGTCCCTAGCATGCTGCGGCCCGTTCAGCATGCGGAATAGTTTCTACTCGCCTTTTTGTGTGGCATTTGTTATTGCACTCCATCCAGCCACGCCCGCAAGCAGAACTCGCTACCAAAAACCCCCGTCTCGCCCTTCCCGGATAACCCTTTTTCGGCATCCCGTCCAAGTGATCTACGGGATGGAGGGAGGCACTATACAGCCGGGGTGGGAAGGAGTGGGAGACAGCAGCGAGGGCCTGTGTGTGACCACCCATTTAATCTCATGCGCTTCCAAAGAGATGATGGGCAAAGAACAAGAAAAACGTTGAGACTCAGGAGAGGCCGAAAGAGAATATTCCCACCGTCGTTCGATGTCCCCCCCTCCCCCGGTCACCCTCTCCACCGTGCTGCAATTCTCAACCAGCACAAAACGCTGCCATGGCAAAGCCGGCCCCTATGCGTTGCATTCCGAACGGAGCCTGGGTTGTGGTCCAGTCCTGACACTCGCGGCTCCCGGATGTAGGCGGGGCCAGAGGCTTCACCGTCCGTCAAAGTATCCACCTGCAGAGACCACTAAATCCACACAGCTCTGGAAAAGTTTCACAAGAGCCTTGTCCAACAAGAATACCCAGAGCTCTTGACAAAATTTCGCTGGCACCGTGCGGCCCATCTGCGGGAAAGAAGATGGCACCCTCCCCGGCGAGGGGCCCCTTGGAAGAGGGGGGGAACATGTTGACCGCTCGCAAGTTGCTCAGATGGGCTTTGTGAATTGTCACATCCGCGCCCATCTCCGCTCTGGGAGTTAGTCTTGACATGGGCCGAAATCTGGCCTCCTTGAGGATCGCAGGCGCACATCATCTCGACCCAATGAGGTGTATGGAGGGTCGCCAATCATCATACCACACTGCGCATTCACACGCACACATACACGCTGCCGGCATTCTAATTGTTACAGAGATCGAAACAACGGCAGGCAGGCCTTGTTGGAGATGGAGGGCGGTCCGGGCGCAAAGGTGATCGACTGTAAGTATTCTGTCTGACCTTGAGTGATGATGGACCGGCGCAGAAGAAGGGGATCTGGTGGACATTTGCCAAGATCGTGATCGACCGGGTCATCTTGATTCTCGAAATTTCTTTGTGAAGCCCACTTGCTTGCTTTCCGGACGCAATGTGTATCACACTCACCGAAACCGAACGACACCAAAAATGAGCATACGATTCATCCTGATTATTGTCTTTGTGGACAGGGAACGGACAAGATTTGGTCCAGCCGCGCACAACAGCCACAAAGGGGGCCGGGTGGGTTGGTGAGGGACCAAAGAAGAGAGCTTATCCAGCCGGCGCAAATCCTTCGCCCCTGTGTGAATCTCACGAAATTTTTCTTGCTCGAGTTTTTGGGCGAACCAACATGCGAGCCAGGAGGTCCGGCCGCAATCGGTTTGGACAGGTTGTTTGTGTGGGGAATCCCTGAGCCTGCAGGGACCCTTGAGAGGAGGTCCAGGATGCAGAGCAGGGCAGGGGGTCAGGTGGAGGAAGTAGAAGGGGAGAATATGTAGGTCCTTCACGGGTTGTGACTTGGGGGCCAGATGAGTCCCAGCAGCAAAAACGAAACGGTGGGAATACGGCACTGTTCTCTTATCCCCCCCCCCCCCCTTTTTCTATCTTCCCCTCGGCGTGCTGGATATGGACATCAAGCGAATCGCTCTGCTTGCGGGCTAGAGGCGCAGAGAGAACCTCGTAATCACAGGCAATTCATCCACACCATATTGGGTTCTCAACAGGAAACAGGTTTCGATCGAGACCCAATGAAAAACCTCGATGGTATGCAGTGGTCAGCATCGCAGAAAAACAAGAACTGTGTGTCTAGGCCCCGAGGAACCATCGGAAGAGTGACAGCCTATCATACCCACCAGTCAGTCCAGTCCAGCCCAAATCCACACCAATGGTCCGTGGACAAGTCGAAACCGAGTCAGGGCTTCATGTCCTTGCGTCGTGATTGTTCGAATGTCCCAGCCCATCAGGGGCCCTTGCAGGACATTCTCTTCTCATATTCTCACGACAAAATTCTTTCAAGAGACCGACACCTCTCGTGGCCATCAAAGCCCTCCTGCGTCGGACAATCCTGCCCGGCTGCAGGTGCACCAAGTGGGCTGCCGGGAACAAACCACCTTTAATGACTCGACATCATAACACTACATAGTACTATGATGATATGTATCAGCCATTACGAAGTTCGAGGCCCAGGCGTACACGTACACGCACATCTTTGAGCTATCAGCAGGATTTTCCTCTTTTCATTTTCCTTATCTCATACAGATACAGGGCTTCGAGTGGGTTGCATGAGCGTAATACTGCATACAAGTACCATGTAAGTGATCCCTCCGAGGAGTATAGACCCAACCAGACCCTGGCCGGGGGGTCGACGTCAACGCATGCACGTCGGGAATTGTGGCTGCCTACCCGACATTTCCTACAGAGTGCCATTTGTGCATGAAACAAGAGAGAGAGCCTCTGATGATCGGGGGCCCCACCTTGAAAGCACCCTCTTGATAGTGGGAACGTTGCTCTGTGTTGCGGCGGGCAATCACAGTCCGTCGTACCTGGTGATGGTGGTGAGGGGTGAGTTACATCCCACCCCCCTTCCCCTCTCCTCCGAAATCCAGAGGGACAAGATGGTGCGCCCAACCACTTGGCTAACGACATGTAGACGCGCAGCCAGGGCTTTGCATGATGCGTTATGTACTTACATAGTTACATGTATACCCTACGGGAAACCGCTTGGGAATGATCTGCATTCTTTTTTGGTGGTTGCGGTGCATATCACCTCGCATGCATGCATGTGTGCGGGAAGACGCAGGTCGCCGTTTCTGGCAAACCCTTATGGGTGTGTCGTTGTGCGACTCGCTCGTTTGTTTCGTTGCCCACCATACTCCTTCCTCACCCGGGGATGGACGAGCATTATGGTCAGCAACGCAAGGTTGGGGGCCCTGAGTGGCGGCCCTCTCGCTCAAACTCTCGCGACTAGGCGTGTGCCTTGGGCTGCGGAGCGTTTTGTCCCTGCTATTTTTTTTTTTTTTTTTTTTTTTTGCCCTTGTTTTGGTTGTCTGTGCGTGTGTGTGTTCCTGCATGATGAGTAGATTCTGGGTTTTCGTGGACTTTGAAGGTTGTGTATCTCCCCGGAAGTTAAACGACTCTTGTTATGGCTTTATCAAACTGTCTCTGGTCTGGACATGGAACGCCACTCGAAGTTGTTGCACAGGATGTATGTATACGTGAGAATTACGGCAAGAGAAGAACAAGACATTGAAGCTGTTTGATGTATTTTGCTCTCACAGAGCCATCGTCAAATGGTAATGGGAATGCAGAATTGATTACTTGCAAGATATCTGTTTAGGTAGGCAATTTGTTTGAGTGGCGCCCTTCTTTGCGTCCTAAGTACATAGTAATATGCAACTTGCACCATTACTTCTTCTATAGGCAACATATGAATAATGCTGCAATATTGCGCAATATGATGAAATTACAGAGCTTTACCATAATGATAAAGCAAAGCTGAAAACATTATTCATTAATACAAGACACTAGATTCCCTATGGCTTCTTGATCCTTTAGATTCTGGAAAGGGCAAAATTTCCTCAGTTCACGTCCGAATGTGATTCTATTTGAATTCAACACTCAGGCAGCTATATATACCGCCCAGCACCTGCGTCCTATGCAGTTGTCTGCTGTTGAGTGAATAATACAGGCACAGAATTACGAGGTTCCCTCGATGCACTTCACACACTCTCACACTGCTTGCATTCTGCATGCTGAAGCTTTTGTAATAAGTATGTGAGTCGAGTGCTTCTGTCACTCCAGACTGAGCCTATAATTCCAACATAGAAGTGATCCATATAAGGAGAATTCATTTGTGCTTGTAGCATATGCTGTGCCATCCAGATATGGGAAACCCCCAGACACCTAAACAATATATAAATCACGTCAACCCACCAGGTGTCTCGGCTTTGCAAAAGATATCGAAAGTCTGCAAAAATCCTTGAGCACATTTGCAAACACCAGGCTTCAGCTCTTCTAAGTGGCGAGCGTGCTAGCATGTCTCTTCTTGAGGGTGGGGGAGGAGGAAGGCTGAAAGCCTACCAAGTACAGTCCGTACTCTAGAGCAATTTTCAGGGTTCGGGTTGGACAACGCCAAAAAAGACCCAGACGCGAATCCGGACCAACGTCATGGTCCGCCAACCTGAACTTCAACCTCCACCCTGATTCCAACATCAGCCCTCTCTCAGATTTTCCCGAGATGCCTCGCGACCCCATACTTGACGAAGAGGACTACGCATCGTCCGAGGACTCAGACTTTGCGCCAGACGACGACGCGCCCGAGCGCGAAGACGAGGCCGAGTCGTCCCAAGACGAAGAAGAGGCTGCAGAAGATGGCGGCGCTGACACCACCGCCACCACCACCACCACCGCTCAAGCGGCGCCATCTGTAGGACGCAAGAGGAGACAACAGGTGGGCAGTGGTGGCGATACTGAGGATGCAGAGGATGCGGGGTTCGAGAACTCTGGGGACGAGGCGATCATAGAAAAGGGCAGAAAGAGGCGGAGGAAGGGCCAGCAGGCGCAAAGGGACTATGATGACGAGGGCGGGGAAGGGGGGCTTGATTAAGACGCGCAGTATGCGTGCTGTCGAGTGAGTCACTGACTGGGATCTTTCCCACTTCGACTGTTTCGTTCTCTCCGCAGAATGATCCCGCCCAAGTGCAATCCCTTGCTGACGAGACCCGTAGACAAGCAGAGCGCAAGGCACAAGTAGCCGCAGGTCCCGTGACGGTCGACGTCGATGCTCTATGGGCCTCCATGACGGCCGCACCGATACTTCCTACGACACAAGAACCACGGCCGGCGGCAGAGGATGATGCACAGGATGACAACGCCGCGGAGCAGCGCGGAGAAGCCGTCGGCGCACAAGAACCTGGCGGCGCAGAGGCGGAGCCCGGAGCTATGATTAAGATCAAGAGGACCTACAACTTTGCGGGCAAGGTGCACACAGAGGAGAGACTGGTGCCGCGCGAGTCCGCAGAGGCCAGGCTGTATCTCGCCTCCAAGGGCTCCGGCGACCCAGGTGCCACGGCCGCTGCTGCGGACGGAGACAGCGGCGAGGGCGAGTCCGAGAGGCGCATGCCGCGCAAGGCCTTCCGGTCGGTATTTGAGCCCGTGGTGGTGACTGCGGACGGCCAGCGGACGGACCTGAACCTGGGGATCGCGGTGCGCATGCAGGCACGGGAGAAGGCCAAGAAGCTGAACACTGTGGAGAAGTCTCGTATGGACTGGGCCGGGTTCGTCGACAAGGAGGGCATCAAGGACGAGCTGGCGCTGGCGGGCCGGGCCAAGGGGTCATATGCGGACAGGCAGGACTTTTTGGCACGGACCGAGGCGAGGCGGGAGGACGATGCGAGACGGGTCAGGCTGGCGGGCAAGGCTTGAGGTGTTGTCGTTCGATTCTGGTCTGGGGCCTCACGAACTGCATGGCTGGCGTTTTCTTTGTTTTCTTTTCTCTTTTTGGTTTGTGATTACTATGGAATTGACGCCGGCTAGAGATGAGATACCCTTGCTATAGAGAACAAAACAGTTCACAGTTTCGGCGTTGCTCCTGGGGGCAGCAGTTGGACATCTTGATAAGGCAACCCTAGAAACTTGTACACGTAGTTGAACCTGGTTCACCTCAGTGTCAGCAAGTCTGTCACACTCCCACCAGGCAGGTTCAATAGTTTCCAAACAAGAACAGGAGGGGGGTTCCTTACCGATCGCTCCCAAAGAACGGCTCACTCTTCCCCTGCGCATTGGTCACCCACAGCCACGGTGCTCCAAAAGCACCCTTCTCCAGCGCGTCCTGCGTCGTCTTGGTGAGCATGTCCTTGAACTCCTGGTCCTTGGCCGCCGCTAGGATCGCCTCGCACTCGTCAGGCGAGAACTTGCCCGAGTCGGTGAGGACTTTGGCGAGCACGTCGACCTGCGTCAGGTTCAGGTTGGGAGGCGTCCAGAAGGCGCGGAAGAGGTGCTCCAGCACGGCGTGGTACGTGTCGGTAGGGTATTGACGCTTGATGTAGTGAAGGCAGCGAAGGGGCTGTTATTGTTTTGCGTAATTGTTTAGAATAGAGTGAGGCAGATAGAGACAGCCAAACACACACAAAGGGAGGGAAAGATAGAGGCAATGTAGGGGTGAGAAACGCAAAGCACTGACGAGTATAGTATGTGCCATGGACATAAGATCCTTGGGGAAACGGATCTGGGGCCGCCCGAAATGATTGATTGCCCGGCGTGCTTCGTGCTTGGATCCATGGATCGCTTTGGCTGGGACGCTCCATGGTGGTTTATTGCCTTTTATGTGTTGTTTCTTTGTGTGAGAACGAGTAGTACATGAAAAAGATGGACAAATAATGACTCCTGCTTACCAGTCTTTGCGTTCACCGCGCCAAGGAGCATTGGATGGAATCTGGACCACCGCCCCGTCTCGTGAGCTTGAAGGATTCCGGGTTTGAACACAGGCCCAAATGGATATCACTTACTCGACATCGACGCCATGGGCTTTAAGAGTGTCCAGGTTGTCAATGAGGTACACGAACCCAAGATAGCTGTACAGAGACGCTGGACCAGGGTGGACCAACAACATTTTGTCAGCAGCGTTGCGCAAAAGGATGTTTTGAGGAAAGGCATGATCCTCACCGATATCGAAATAACAATCGATTCGACCACCCATATTTACCAACAGGAGCTGAAACGTGCAATTGGGTGTTGTGGGGGAAAGAGAACTGTATGCAAGCCTGAGAGTTGGTGAAGCAGAAGGATGGCTCCCCAGGATGATCTACATACTATAGAGAGTAGTGTAGCATCATCCACGAGCGAGACATACAGTAGGTGACGAATATGCCTCGGCACAGTGCTAACCCCCTGCCATCCAGCGGCCACAGCACCATGCCTGATCAGTAATCCGCCTAGAGACAACCGACCCCCAGCACTAATCAGTGTATAGTATACCCTAAATACAACGCTGAGTGAACGAACCTGAATAGCATATACATACTTGATTGTCTGCCAGGTGGTCTATTGCCATGCTGGATCATGATCACCACCATCACTATCATCAGCAGTCACCATGTCCCAAGACAAGCCCGTAGCTTTGGTCATAGGCGCCTCGAGGGGAATAGGAAGACAAATAGCCATTGACCTGGCAAGGAACGGCTACAGAGGTAAGTTTAGGAAAGGAACAACAAGAAAACGAAAGAAAAAAAAAAAGCAAAGAATGAAAACCCTTTGGGGACTTTATAATAAGTGTTATGCTTCCATTTGCCAAGAACTGTTAATATTGATGTCCTCTTTCATCAAGTGGTTGTTGCGGCCAAGTCCACCAGCGACGCCTACTCCTCAACGACACCTTTCCCACCCGATCCCAACTCCCCTCAGTCCACCATCAGCACTGTCGAGCGGGAGATCCAAGAGACCGGTGGTGAGGCCATCGCCATTGCCGTCGATGCCAGGGACTTTGCAAGCATCGAGAAGCTGGTCGAGCAGACCATCCAAGTGCGATCCGTCCTCATGGCCCCTCCCACAGACTCCCTCCGATCTCTTCCTGCTAACAACGCCCTTCCCAAAGAGATACCACCGCCTAGACGTGCTGATCTACAACCCCGGAGCCATCTGGTGGGCATCCGTAAAGGACACCCCCATGAAGCGCTTCCAGCTCATGCAGCGCGTCAACATAGAGGGCCTCTACGGCGCCGTGCAGGCCTGCCTCCCGCATCTGACGCAAGAGCGGCGGCCCCAGCGGCCAGACGGGCGCATCGTCATCGTCAGCCCGCCCATCTACAGCCGCTTCTTCCGGGGCAAGACGGCGTACGCGATGGGCAAGGTGGGCATGAGCGTGCTGACCAAGGGGCTGGGGATGGACTTTGAGCGGCAGGGCTTGGTCGTGGACCGGGGCTGTGCGGTGACGAGTATCTGGCCCGCTGTGGTGCGTTGTGCTGTCTCTCTCCTGTCTTATACCTTTTTCTTTCATTTGAATCTCATATTGGCCGTGACTAACAACAACAACAACAACACAAAAAAAGTCCATTCAATCCGCAGCAACCGAACAGTTCACTCGCACCAACCCAGGAGACAGAACTGACCTCCGCAAGCCCACCATCTTCTCCGACGCCATCCTGGCCATCCTGCGCGCCCCGGCCTCCGTCGTCAACGGCCAGCTGCTCCTTGACGAGGATTTTCTAAGGGGTCACTGTGGCGTGGCGGACTTCTCGGGATACTCGGTGGTGCCGGGTGCTTCTCCGCGGCGGATCATGCCGGCTGTGCTGCCGGATTTGACGGTGATCGAGCAGGAGGACGAGGGAAAGCGGTATGATAGTGCGGCGGCGAGGAGAAGGGAGGCGGGAGCTAAGTTGTGAGCTGAGAGGTGTGCACTTGTGAATCCTTGAACCTTTAGGGGGGGGGGGGGGGGAAGGGCGTTCCGACTTCAAGGGTATAAGGCTGGAGTGCGACATCACAAGACGAGAATGGGTTATCTCGAGATGACAATATGTTATGACAGAAGAAACACCTGCCGAAGTCCATCCATCCACAAATGCTATGGACTTTTGTTGAACATCCAATATTTGTGCAATCTAGAACACATCCACGTCAATAAAGACAAAACAAAAAGATTCCATATGAACACCAGCTAACATCAGATCCGCTGACCCCTTTTAACGCCTTCCCTCTGCAAGCCTCGCGCACTCAACCTTCCTAGGGTGCACATTTCTCTATATCCAAACCTGAGATACTCTTCCTCCTCATCCGAGTCTCCCGAATGGGATCAGATCACAGCGTTTCCGTGCTCTGATTGCCGTGCCTCCGTTCGCCGTCCTGCTCCTCATCTCCACTCCTATCGGCATCGGATTTCGCTCCGACCCCAAAGAGGTCGCCCACGGCATGCGTCAAGCTTTTCGCGCGGTTTCGGAATCCTCTCCTTTTAGGTCCGTCTATCGGTGACTCTCCATCGAACTCGCCCTCTGCTGTGCGGCTCCGCTCGATGGCGCTCATGATGCCTACATCCTCCTCTTGTTGCTCCTGCTCGAGCTCATCCTGTGGCACAAACAGGCTATTCCGCAGACTGGGCCGGCTGAGCCGCCTCCGGGATGGCGGACGTTTCGCCGAGGGTGAGTCTGTCAGTAAAGTTGAAGGCACCAGACCCCTGACGGCTGAGTCGAAGGGTGAAGGCGAGAAAATGTGGCTGCTGTAATGGTGAAGCCGTGACCGAGGCGCCGATGTCGAGGCCCGCGGAGTCGTGTTGGCGTCGGAGGTGACGTTTAATATTGGGATTTCCGGGTTCGACGGAGATCCAGGATGGGTTGCAGGTTCCGAGTGCACGGGGGTATTGCTTGATATCGTGACTGCCGAGTCCGTTGAGAGGCCATGGTGGATCCCTGGATGCACCAGTGGCTCGCGTGATGGTGTTCGCAGGAGCGGTGCCGACTCTGTGGCCTCGTTTGGAGCGGGAAGCGATGTCCTCGAGTTCGCGCCTCCGTGAGACCTCGGAGTCGGGACGCCCGTCTCCGCGAGAACTGCTAGTGGCTTGTTGACGGCATCCATGAAGCTCACCCGCGATGACCGTCGGCTCCTACCACCACTGTTGCGACGCCTCTGCACCTCGGGTGATGGTGTCGCGGGCGTATCCTGCTCCGCGAGGTGGATGGTCTCCTCGATATTCTCCTCGTCGGAGAGTATCTCCTCATCCTCGTCCTCATCTGCCGGCGGCCGGCCGCTGGTGATAAGGAATACACCAAAAAAAGTGAGAAAGCAGCCGCCGATGAATTTGACAGCTCGTTCTACCGTAGTGCGTTCGAAATCTCGGTAGAGGACGGCGCTACCGATGATCACACACAGCGTGAAGGACACGAACTGGATAGGGATGACTTGCGTTGAATCGAATCTTTGCAGAGCCTTGTTCACATAGCGAATCTGCATGATGGCCGTTCCGAGGAGGATCGCGATCAAGACGTATGTGACCGGTGTGGTGAAGGCCCTCAGTAGGGTGGATGACAGCATAGATGCCACACCCTTTGTTGAGAGGGCAGTGTAGCCGCCTATAGCATCATCTCGTTAGTGTTTTTCTCCCTCCAGAACAAGCTCAAGCAGAGCAGGGGACGGCCCTGGCGTACCAAATAGGCCGACAAGGCCAAGATCGATCAAGATGGTGCGGTTCCCATACTTTGGGCTCAGCCACATGAGAAGTACAATCAGGCCGCATGTCACAGCCATATACGTCTTGAAACCCATCGTCGTGATGTGCTCCCACACGTCATGAGGGTCCAGCTTCGTCTCCTGGGTGTTGGCGCTCAGTACGACCGTCACGGCGCCGCCCACGGCAATGACGACGCCCCAGAAATCCCGTCTCCTGAACTTCTCCTTGAAGAAAATCGGCGCGATGACGCAGTTGGAAATGAGGGCCACGACACCCAGCGGCGAGACGATCGAGGCAGGCGCAAAGCCATATGCCAAGAAATTCCCCATCTCCCCCACCGTGATCAGGATCTGGCCCAGCCACCAGTACGGCGACTTGAGGTAGGTCGAGGGCGCCTTGGGCATCTCGTCGTCGTCAGAATTCTCGGACCATTGTGTATCTTCGGAGCGAAACGACCGCGTCAGGGGCTCAGACTCGCCCGCGCCGTCCTCCGCGTCCCCGTCGGCCCTGGCGACCCCGTCGCCCGCCTCGTCTAGCGAGCCGTAGCCTCGCGACGAACCGCCATTCTTCGCATTCTTGAGCGCCTGCCTGGCGCGCTCGCGAGCTCGTTTGCGCTCGTCGTGCAGGCGCGTGTGGGCATAGCGCTGGACGTTCAGGGCGAGGGCGATCAAGATGTTGCCGACAATCGCAGTGGTAATGCCGATGAAGGAGGACCAGTTCTTTGCAGAATCCTCAGGATCGCCATCACCACCGCCGCCTCCGCTGCCGCTGCCGTCGCCGAAGAGGTAATTCGAGGATGTGTACGAAGGTATCAGGTATGGGATGGTTCGAGCAGGCAGGTTGGACAGGGTCGGAAGGTACATGGCCGCTCAGAGGCCGTCAGTCGCGGCTGGCCGAGGACTCGAGTATCGTCTGGATCTGGATAGTATCATGGGTAGACGTGGGTGCTGGAGGCACAGTTGCGACCACTCTTAGATGCTCGATTCTCGCGGGCTGGGGGTCCCTTGACGAGCGAGAACGATCGCACGGCAAAGTTCCTGTCGTTACGCGAGGTCGTTGAGGGGGGAAGTTCGCTCCCTGGGGCCGAGAAGTCCGAGAAGGGGTAAAGTCTAATCAGACAACAGCGGATTGAGTTCAATGTCGATAAGAATAGATGGCGACAGCCGAAGGAAGAGAAATGAAACGCGGTCCAGAAAATGCATGGATTATCTTCAATTCCCAGATGCCCAAAGGATAAAAAAAAACACAATAAATCACGAGATCGGAAATGGAAACTGATCAGCAGCAAGAGCAGAGACTGGAGGAAAAAAAGCCGGACTGCAGAAAGCGTGCCTGCAGCAGCTAAAGCTTCGAAGTCGTTGTCAATGGGCAGGAAATATTCGATTGGTCTAGGGAGGGGGTTTATCGTCGGGGTCTGTCAGATCAGATCAAGGCCTCGAGTTGGGCTGCATGAACCCCCCATGCCAGACGATGCCGTCATGTTCACCTTAGTGGTGCTGGTAGACGCACTATGCAGTAGGGTACAGCAGGCTTCTAGGGGGAATTGGCACTGGTAGGCTTAGAGATCATGCCCCTGGAGAGCCGCTGCCATGGGTGCCCAGGCCTGATCGAGGAGGGACCCTGGAACGGCCCGAGTGGCTGGAGAAACTCGTACACTGAATATTTTCTTCATAAATCCGGCACCCTCGGGGATTTGCAGTGGACTGAATGACGGGCGCTCCGAGTGTGTATAACATGAATTGTTCGAAAGAGTCGACTTGAATGAACTTATCATGAGTCATGTTTCTCTTATGTGTTCGGAATTGACATGCTCTTCGTTCCAAAGGAAGGAAGAAGGCCACGGATCTCGATCCGCATGTCAGGATCTACGCAGCATATCTCGTCGCGGTGCATTCCATTGAGATGTTGCCCCAAAGAGAACACAATACACTCTTTGAATACAGTTCTGGTTGCTTCGCTCGCAAGAAACCGTGGTTCTGCGGTGGCGAAGAAGATAGTGGTGAGGTCTTCACAGCAGGCCCACTCAGTGCTAAGGAAAGCAGCATCCTATTTAGCAGAGAACTTCAGCGCTGCTTGACACTTGTCGCTAATTCTGACCTGTCTACAAGATTGGGTAATATTCCATCAAGCCTAGCATCATCATAAGACTGTGCGGAGAGGTCCAGAGGGATCGCCGCCAGGGACGAGGAAATATCTTGAATGGTATTCTGAGGCCTCTATAACAGCCACATCTCGTCCTTTGCAAAACATATGAAGAACACAGTTTGTTATGACGAGCCTCACTCATCCAGGCGGCAGATGAACGAGGCGCAGCTAGTCTGGGGCATTGTACTGTTGCGGAAGACAGGACGGAAAAAATCCCAGCTCCGTGGGAGCAGTGCCCTACTGTAGGCCCCACTTGCGGGAGGGGCCGCAACGCCTGACATGTGAACCTGGGAAGCACCGCATTGAACTTTGCCTCTGTCACCTTGTTGTCGTCATCATCAAGAGAATAAATGCCTTACTTGATGATAACACCACGAGTGCGGGAGAAATAGTTTTCTCACACTTATTGTACCCTCACACTGACTTTTCTCGAGCGACTTGATCCTAAGCTCCTCAAGCAAGCCGTGCTCTGCTCTAGGCCGACCATCCCCGAGTCGCCCGGTTGTCCCGAGTTCCCCCACTCGCCATCAAAAGCAGAACACGATGCCCGATGACAACCCTCAGTCGCCAAAGAACCCCTTCATCAGATTCAGGCAGCACGTTGACGCACGTATTGGAAGTGGGCTGTCACTTCTGACAGGCGGGCCAGGGACAGATCCTCTTTCCACGCATCGATCCGTCACCCCAACTGAGGATACCCAAGCTCCTTATTCAGCTTCGAGTCTCCCTTCTGGCACGGGAGCGATGCCGCTAGGTTCTTTCAATCGCGAACTTCGATCAGCAACTGAGTACTGGAATGACTGGGCCCAGTCTTCGCCTTACTCCCCGTACAACCTCCGCCACCTGCCACAACCAGTGCCCAATGACCTACCTTTCGACGTCGCAGCCGCCGGCGGCCACCTCTTTGGCTTCGAGGAAGCCTTCGAGGACCTCATGGCAGCCGCTTCCGGCCAGCCCCTGATGGATCTCCGCAGGCATGCCGAATACAAGCGCATCGTCGCCAAGGCCTTCAGACATGGCGAGGAGCCCACTTTGTTCTGGGCAAGTCGCCTCGTGAATCGCGGCCTGCTGCACAACCCCCTGCCGGCGGCCGATCTGAAGCCCGCTTCGAGAGACCAGGAAGTTGCTACGACCGCACTCGACGAGCATCAGGTCGCAGGGCAACGCCCCAGCTCGGTGGAGCAGTGGTTTGACGAGCGGCGCAGGCAGGCTGCGGAGCTAGAGCTGCAGGAGGCAAGGCGGCAGCAGGAGCTATTCGAAAGCAGGAGAGATGACCTTTTCAAGCAGTTTGATAAGAATTTCACCTTCAACCCTGCAGATTTTGTTCGCCAGATGGAACAGATGGCACAGGAGCTTAGGAAGGAGGTATGCCCGGCGGATCTCGAGGAATGGAAGAAGGAGACGATGAAGAAACTGGATAAAGATTTCACATTCAACATTGCCGATATCTTCCGCGAGGTGAAGCAGGTTGCAGAGGATTTCAAGAAGGACGTATCGGAGATATTTGATCTCGATGCGTTCTTGAGGAGCGATGATAATAAGGTACCGCAGGAAAAGCAACAGCCTGCGAGTGAGGACGACCTTTTTTCAGCTATTGAAAGCGCCGTGGCAGAGGCGGATACGTCGTTCAGAAACTTCGTCAAGGCCATGACAACACATGATACACGCAAGAATGAAGAGGCGGAGACTTCTTGGCCCGCTGGACATTCGCAGTCGGGACAGTCGCCACAAACGGAGGTCGTGACTCATGACGAGCCGGATGGCAGAACGATCAGATCAACGACCCAACACGTCGACATGTTTGGGTATGTCCACCAAAAGATTGAAACCAGGAAATTGGACAAGGACGGCAACGAAATCAGCCGTGAGTCTCGGTACAGCGTTCACCCTTCTTCGGACAAGGAGAATCAGGCCTCGGTGCAGGCAGATCAGACCCGATCTTCAGGTGTCGTTTGCCAGGATCCGAAGGATGAGAAGGATAAAATTGCAAGCACTACAGGCAGGTCCTCGGGTTGGTTCTGGCGGTGAACCGCGTCAGGTGTCGAATAAGGCGCACTTAGTATGGTTACCTCCACTCTCTCGTTCAGACCTAATGATCTCTACTCTGTTTATGAATATATTCCATGAATTTGCTGCCCGTATCCAGCAGCGAAAAAATAGTCTCCTCCGAGACCTTGCCAACGTGTCCCTGAATGGGTGTACTGGACTTATAGCCCACACTTTCAATGCTCTGCTATAAAGACCCAGTATCTTTGGGTGCCCTTGATCGTTGCTTGTAAGAAGAAATTGAAATTTGATTACAAGTACAGGTGTATGCACAGACCGCACCTATTCCTTCCTAGGATATGTACTCGGATGCCCCTTGGTCTTGGCAAATTTCTTGATATCACCATTCAAAACGGCCTGGACGATCAACCAGATGGGTGTCATGATCCACATCATGATGGTGTCGACGAGGATGTTGTTCCTCGCCGCGCTCCCCAGCCCAGCCCACCTCATCAGATGACCTAGCAGCGCGACGGTCACATAGTACTGGCCCGCCTCGAGGCCGGCGATGGACTTGCGCGCGACCTCGTCCGGGGTCTGCTGCGGGTCGTCCTTCTCCAGCTGGAGAGTGATCTCGGGCTTGACGCGCTGCTCGTGCTCGAAGCCCGGCGACAGGATGGTACCCGGCATGACGAGGTGGACCTTGACGGGCTGGTCCGGGTACAACAGAGCCTCTTGCGTCAAGGTGTCGGCGAGGCCGCGCAAGGCCCACTTGGAAGGGTTGTAGGTGGTGTAGCCCACCACACCGTAGAGGGCGAGGACCGACGCGGTGAAGATGAGGTGCTTGGGCTGGTCGGCCGGGAAGCGGTTGGACGGGGACCACCAGGCCCGCAGGATGGCGTGGGCCATCTCAGAGGCGCCGAAGAAGTTGACGTCCATCTCGCGGCGCATCTCGGGCATGACGCGGTCATCGTGGAAGAGCATCGGGGTGCTCATCCCGGCCACACACCAGACTATGTCGGGGGCCTGGCCGTTGTTCCACTCCGTGACCTGGGAGACGACAGAGGGGGCGTAGTCTGGTTGAGAGACGTCACAAGGGATGGAGTGGAAGCGTTGCAAGGATGTTTTGGCGGCAGCCTGTTGAGCAGGAGTAGAGTAGAGTATTCGTGTCAGCCACGGCTTGAAGAGGGTACCAAAAATCACAAGAGAGGGGTTTCCAGCTGCTTACCGAGACCTGCTTAAGTGCCCTCTCGAGCTTCTCAGCGCTGCGTGATACGATCACGACATTTGCTCCCTTGGCGGCGAGTTGACACGCCACGCTCAGTCCCATACCCTCGGAACCTCCTGTGATCAAGACAGTCTAAATACAATGTTTCGAAATCCTCATATCAGTCATTTGCATTCCCAAAGCATAATAAATCCAGGTGCCAGGCGTACCTTGCCCTCCACGGGCATCTGATTCTTACTAAAGAGACCCATGGTGGATGCGATGGTGAGCGCCAAGAGGCCTGCAGCAGCCGCAGTCAGGTGAGACGTTTTGGCCGACTTGATGTAGTCCATAACCTTGCTCGATGGCAGCAGAGGTTGAGGTGTTGGGCCGAGCTGAGGAGGAGAGGATCTGTCAATCAAGCAAGAGTTGTTTATTGGGCCCAACAATCCTACTCTGCTAATTTGCGCAGACAAAGCCCCCAACCGCCACGTCTCATTTATCGAGAGGGTAGCTGAGCCGTGTCGATCCTGATTGGCCCTGGAAATTATCAAGGTAGCACAAAAGTGAGGGGATGGATGAAATGCGACAGGAGAGGAGAGTCCTGTGAGTGAGGCTGAGGACCCTGAGGGTGTAGACTACAATTGTGTACTAGATATGTAATGTACTCACAGTGGTAGAGGAAGTACCACATTAGTACCACTATGTGCGTGCTGTAGTACCCCCCTGCATCCAGAAGGAAGCATGGTGCAGGCAGCTACTCTTATCGATAAGTTTTTCTAGTGGAACCATCTGGTCTTGCCTTCGCAAAAGCCCTGGAAATTTTTTGGCTGGTCAATTATCCAACCCAACCCAGTCTACTGCCGGGCAATTCCGTGTAACGTTTTTTTCTCCTTCTTTCCCCCCCCTTCTTCTTTGACACGCCACCCTCGAATTTTGCGGCCCTTCCAAGTATCAATAGAGGGAGAGTGACAACCATGGCCAAAAAGAGAAAGGCGACTCGCGCCTCGGCGCCGTCAGGCCCAAGAGAGCTTAATCCTGCCGACGCGCGCCTCGCCATCCGCAGCTACGAGGACGTTGCAGACGACCAGGAGCAGTACTTCCTTGACAAGGACAAGATCATGCTCGAGGATGAGCCACGATCCAAGCGTGCTCGCACCAACGACCGGATAGACGAGTTCCTCGAAGCATCCGACGAAGAAGTCCTGCGTGGGGACGACACCTCCGAATCCGACGAGGAGGATGAGTACCAGGAGCTGCAAAAGGCCGCCAAGGCCCAGGCGAAAAAGATCAAGAAGAGGGAAGGTGGAATTGCTGAGGATGCCGACCAGGAGGAGCAGGCTGGTGACGACGGGGCCGACGAGGGCTGGTGGGGTGACTCGAAAAAGGAGTACTACGACGCCGATGCCATCGAGACGGAGGCAGACGCTCTAGAAGAGGAGGCCGAGGCCAAGAGGCTGCAGCAGAAGAAGTTGGCTGAAATGGACGAGGCAGACTTCATCTTCGACGAGGACGAATGGGTCGCGCCGGCGGAAGAGGCCCAAGATGGGGCCGATGTTGTCACGGAAGAGCTGAAGGATATCGAGGTCACGGATGATATGAGCCCTGCCGAGAGGTACCAGCTGCTACAGGCGAGGTATCCCGAGTTTGTCCCTCTCGTTGAGGAGTTTCAGAGGCTGCAACCGCAGCTTGCCCAGTCACAAAAGGAGGCACAGGGCAAGCCGGCACAATCACTGGAAGTGGCGAAGCATTGGACTCTGGGATGCTATGTCGCGGCACTTGCGAGCTACTTCGCCGTATTGACATCGCCGTCGCGGGACTCAAGCGAGCCTAGGATCTCGCTCAGCCCAGCAGAACTCCGGGACCACGAGGTCATGGAGACCCTGGTGAGCTGCCGGGAGGCCTGGCAGCAGATTAGGGACTTGAAGCCTGTCTCGGACTTGGCTGGCGACTTGGAACTGGACTCCATCGACGATGACATGTCGGAGGCCGAGCGGGAAGTGAAGATGGTCAAGAAGGCAAAGAATGCCGCCGATATCAACGGCGACAGCAAGAAGAAGAAGAAGACCAAGGCGGAGAAGGAGAGGCTGGCCAAGATGAAGGCTGTTGAGGCATCTCTTGCCGACCTGGACGGTCTTGTCACCAAGACGAAGAAGGCGAAGAAGGCCAAGACTGTCAAGCCAGCTGCAGGTGACCGCTCAGACTTCGGCGAGGAGGAGACACTGGATGCAGGGACAGCTGCTGATAAGGCGGCAAAGAAGAAGAGCCTGCGGTTCTACACGTCGCAGATTGTCCAGAAGGCCAGCCGCCGTGCCGATGCAGGACGGGACGCAGGTGGTGATCTGGACATCCCGTACCGTGAGCGTCTCAGGGATCGTGCTGCCCGGCTCAACGCTGAAGCCGAGCGCAGGGGCAAGAAGGATTCCAAGCACGGCACTGCGCTGGGTGATGACGAGAGCAGCGGCGACGAGCAGGTAGCCAAGCAAGTGCGGGATGACGAGGACGACTATTACGATATGATTGCGCACCGAACCAAAGCCAAGAAGGACGACAAGGCCGCGCGCAAGGAGGCTCTTGCGGCGGCGAGCATAGCAGACCGCGTGGTGGAGGTGGAAACGGTTGGCGAGGACGGCAAGCGGAAGATCAACTACCAGATAGAGAAGAACAAGGGCCTGGCACCAAGGAGGAAGAAGGATGTGCGCAACCCGAGAGTGAAGAAGAGGAAGAAGTTTGAGGAGAAGCAGAAGAAGTTGAGGAGCATGAAGGCTGTGTACCAGGGAGGAGAGGGCCCAGGCGGATACCAGGGAGAGACAACAGGTATCAAGACGGGGCTCATCAAGAGTGTCAGGCTGTAGATATTCGAATAACACATCCATCATATGGCCCTTAAATGAGACCTGTACGAAAAGAATGAGTCTCAGTTTTTTTTTTTTGTTTTTCCACAATTCATTTTCAAATCAGTCAACTTACAACACGCACTGGCGTGGTGTTGCTTGTCAGGGTGTGATCAACCGGTGCCGACTCGGCTTGTCCCGGCCGGGAGCTGCTGCTCTGCACTGAGATGACAGCATGTGAGCTTGGAAAATGCACCTGTCTCCTAGTACCCGCTCACAACATAACCCAACAACCACGACGAGCAAAGACGAGCCCGGCAATAAAGCTCACCAACAGATTCAAGTAATTGGGCCAATTCTGACGATTCACTAGGAGATATGATAATACAATAAGAGTCTTGGCACCTCGCAACAACGTTGCCGCATTCTCCAAATCGACGACCTCACGGTTTACCATTGTCGACCAGCCCAACCAGACACTCAAAATGGCTGCAAACCTCCCTGACGTCGACCTGACGACCCTCACCTCGTCCGCCCAGATCTTCTCTGCCGCCCCTTCCTCTTCCTCCACCAGGCAGACCCCTCCGTCCTACACCCTACCGCAAATCCGCGCCCTACACAAGCAGATCCACCTCGCCATCGATGACAAGAAAGCCCGCCTGCGCACACAGGTCGGCGGCAGCTACCGGGAGCTGCTGGGCACGGCCGACGCGATAGTGCGCATGAGGGGCGATATGGACGATGTGCAGGCGATCCTGGGCACGATGGGCGCGCGGTGCGGGAGGGGCGTCGTGGGAGGCAAGGTCAGCGGCCTTGCGAGGTTCACGTCAGAGCGGGAGGGCCTGGTGGAGAGTGGGAGCGGGAGGAGGGACCTCGGAGGCGTGGCGAGGGCAAAGTTGCTGGCCGGGTGTGTCCTTGTGTTGACACGCCTGCTGAAGAGCTCTAACAAGAAGGAGAACAACAATCAGGCGGTGGTGGACGAGGAGCAGCTGGTGGTCGCGGCAAAAGTGCTGGTGCTGGGACGACTCCTGGTCAGGAGCTTTGATAAGAACAAGCCTGATGCTCAGGACAAGACTATGATCGAATCCTCGGTTCAGAACTTGGACAGGCTTCGGAGACGACTACGAAAGAGCACCGATAAGGTCTTCGAGGCTGTGGGCGAGACGACGAGCCGGGATCTTGTTCTCAAGGCTCTCTGTGCGTACAGTATGGCTACCAACTCTGGAATTCGCGACGTTGTTAGGCACTTTCTCGACGTGCGAGGCAGCGCTATGGCCTCTGTTTTCGAAGTTGAGGAACACAGGAGCACCATGGACGTGGTGAGAGGCCTGGAACTTTACACCAAGACCATACTCGACGTACAATTCCTTGTGCCCAACAAGCTCGCCGAGGCGATAGCATCGTTGAAGAAGGAAACTCTCCTGTCTAGCGCAGCGCTGCGCGACACGGAAGGGCTACGGCTAGACATCTACGAGCGCTGGTGCAGCGAAAAGATACGGGATTTCAAGCCGTCGATGGCGCATGGTGATCTAGACGGCAAGCTGGCCGTCGAGATGCTGAAAAGCTGGTCATCCAAGGGCAGTGAGGTTCTGCTCGCCGGGCTCGAGAGGACACTGGACCGCACGACTGACTTCAAGACTCTGACGGAGATGCGTACCGAGGTGCTGCAGCTCTGGATACGCGACGGTGGCAAGGCGCGCGGCTTCGACCCGTCCGTGATGCTCGACGAGCTGCGCCAGACCATCAATACGCACGTCATGGGTGTGCTCGATGCCAAGGTCCACAAGCTGCGCCTCGTCGGGTCCGAGGTCGCGTCTACCCTCGACGTCTGGCGCGCGGGCGTGACGGATGCGCAGCAGCGGCTCTGGGACGTGGGCTCGCTCGACATGGACCTGCGCCATGGCGCAGGCCCGTTCTCGCAGGACGTGATTGGCCGGTTGTACGGGCGCAACGACGCCGTCGCGCGTGCAGTCACCGGATACAAGTCGTGGGCCTCGGTGATTGATGATGTCGAGGAGGTGGTGGAGCAGCTGAAGAGGCAGAGGTGGGATAACGACGTAGACGAGATTGAGGACGAGGAGACCATCGATCAGAGACAGCAGGCCCTGAGCCGTGATGATCCTGCTCAGCTGCAGCAGAGGCTGGATGTTGCGCTGGAAAGAGCCTTCAGGGAACTTGACAAGCAGTTGTCTGAGTTGTGGACAGCCAATGCGGATGGGGACAAGAGCGGCACGGTTGCCATGTATCTCCTGCGGGTATTGCGCGACATTCGAGCAAAACTGCCAAAGCTTGATGCCGTCAAGGGTTTTGGGCTTGAAATGGTACCCTCGCTGCAGGAGAAGATCGCACATGCTGTGGCTATCGCGCCAGTGGACGACTTTGCGAGCAAAGCTCTGGCGTCAAAGGGAGTTGTCGGCCGAAGTCTTTGGGAGGGAAGCCCTGAGCTGCCGACATCCCCGTCTCCTGGGATCTTCAGGCTGCTGCGGAGTCTGATCATGGCCATGAGCGATGCCGGGACGGACCTCTGGAGCCCAACAGCTGTCGCTATTCTGAAGGAAGTTGTGGGCAAGGAACTCTCGAACCGCTGGACGCAAGCACTGGAGGCCCACCTCGCGCAACCCGAACCTATTGGGGGAGACGAGAAATCTAAAACGGAAGAGGAGGGGCCTGCTGCCGTCGGCGAGGCGGCTAAAGAGGGCGATAGCGAAGAAGCAGCCCAGGGTGACGAGACAGACAAGGCAGAGCAGGTCGCAGAAGAGGCTGCCCAGAAGGCCGCGGCTGACCAGCTACGCAAAGACCTGTTGGTGCAATGGCTCTTTGACATTGGCTTGTTGAGGTGCTCTATCCCTGCAGATGAATTCAAGGCGCTGGAAGAGGCCATATGGAAGGGGACGGACATTGATGACGCCTCGGCACGTCAACGGCTGCATAAGGCCTCGCAGGAGTACTGGAAGAGGAGCAACTTATTGTTTGGCCTCCTCAGCTAATGTTATATGCATTCGATTATATCTACATATATATACCTACCTGCAATGCCACATAGGTACAGAACTACGACTTACAAAGATGATACGCCTATAAAGACCATGGTATGAAGGTCGACAGGTAGCAGCTACTACCTACAGCTTGTGCCTCTTCTCACCACTCGCCAGCTTCCTGAATTCCCGCTGCGGGACCCCGCTGACGAACCTCTCGAGGCCGTCAAACACCTCCTTTGCGTTCTGCGTCTCCATGATATCCCTCTCGGGCTGCCTGATCAGCTTCTTGATCCCCAGCAGGCTGTCACCTTCCAGATGAGACCCCAGCCTCTCGTCCACCTCTTTCAGCACCATGGCATTGAACCTGTCATCCTCGCCCTCGCCGGTGCCCGTCTCGAAGATGGCATTCACAAAGCCAGCCTCTTTCAGCTCGGCGGCCGGGATCCGCTTGCTCATGATGAGGGCCTCGTTGGCCTTGGCATAGCCCAGCCTCAGGACCAAGGCCCGCGACGCGCCGCCCTCGGCGACCAGGCCGATGGAGCTGAAGGGCGTCAGGAGGAAGGCGTGCGGCGTGCAGTAGATGAAGTCGGCGTGGGCGACGAGGGCGGCAGAGAGGCCGATGACGGGCCCGTTGAGGCCCACGACGAGAATCTTTGGGTGCGTGTAAAAGGCGTGGGTGATGTTGAGGTTGTTGGCGACAAAGGAGCGCATCCAGTGCTGGCGCACGTCGGTGTCACCGCCTTCGGGGTTGTCCCTGCTGATGGAGACGTCGGCGCCGCTGGAATGAGAGCTTGTGAGTCAAATGACTGATATATGAGACGCGCATCTCGGGGAGGGGGTGGTGGAGGTGGAGTGGACTGGCCTGGCCTTCGGGGTTCATTCTAGATGGGATAGAAATCAACAAAGAAGGGGGAAAAAAACACTAATAACAAAGGCAAGGAAAAGAAGAAAAAAAACTAGAAAGAGAGAAGAAGAAAATAAGAGCGGGATAGGCCTGAGTGTACGGGAATGGGAAATGAAGGGATCGTGAAGAGGGTTCAGAAAAGCCTAGGCCAGGCCAAGATGGAGGGAGGAATGAGTGAGAGGAACAAAACATACGCGGAAAAGAAGCGTCCCTTAGCCAGGAGGACGGTGATGTACACCTCGTCGTGAGTCGCAATCTCACGGAGTTTCTTTGCAATGTCGTAATATTGTTGCTGATTCAGAGCGTTCAGCTTGGCCTCATTCTGAATAGTGAGGACGGCGACCCGGCCTTTATATTCCAATGTCGTTACCGAGTCTGTCATGGTGAGCAGAGACAAGAAGCAGATAGATCTGCTATAGTGAAGAGGAAATAGTGGATTTTAAAAATAGCAACTGAAGACAGAAAGTCTGCACAGTATACGGCCGCAAAGCAGTGAAGCTGTCATGTATGTTGTTGTCTCACAGATCTGAATAGTGCGCAGTCACTATAGGATGTACTACAGTATCGTGTAGTGGTAGTAACGAGTAGTACGTCCGTAGATTGCTGGAGAGCTCCCTCCCCGCCGCCGCTGGGAGATGCCTCGGCAAGAGGCTCGGCCACTGTGCATACGCCGCAAGATCAAGGACCCTAGCGTGCCTACTAGACCATGTAAGAAATCCTGGAGATCGCAGCTTCCCCAAGTGTATACCAGTGCCCCCCTGCTTCCCTTGATCTAAACCCCGAGATCGTGCTTGCCTTAGGGGGTGTGGGGGACAAATCCCTGGAAGGTGCAAGTGGTAAACAACACAACGTCTAGCCCTTCCAGATTTTCCAACCTTTCCTTTCTTTCTTGACCCCAAGCTCGGATTTCTGAGCCGTAACTGTCTCACCCTTTCTTTCCCTTCCTCGCGACCTATCACCTTCATTCCGCCATTCACGGGCACGAAAAGACGAAACTACCGGGGCAAAACTCTATCGCTCACCTCGGTCAGGAATGCCGGCCACACAAAGATGACGTGCCGCTCGACACACGTCGCTTCATGAATAATCTTAAACGAGAAGCCGGGAAACCGCATCTCCGGCTATGTATGGCTAGGTCGCCGGCCACTGCTGCCCAGGTGGACCGTGGAGCCTCGAGGCGGCAGCACTGGTGGCCCCGTCGCAGCGATGTGGTGCGACTTCTCGGTGGGGAGGCCCAAGGAAAGCTGCATGTCACGATTCACCATCTGAGATCTTGTGTCTTGCTATAAGCAGAGTCTCGTTTTGGCGAGGTGCCTAGTGGCTCCACGACACCTATCCTGGAGGGTTGGGTGGAGGAGGAGGAGGAGAAGGAGGAGGCAAAAGCCCATGAGAGACAGACAGACCACACCATACAGGTCAGGCAAAGATAGGCAGGCTCTGTGTTGAGGCTCACGATAAGTCATGGCCGTCCACTTCTTCCTCGAGGTCGCCGATCACTCCCAGCATCTGTCCCGTCTCCACAAGTCTACTGTCTCACCAAAAAAGTTGACATGACCTCAATCAGGACGGGGTCCATGGACTCAATGGCTGGAGCTGGACACCGGAGGAATGGGTTGAGCATGCTGATCGCCCGCCTTTTTGGGTGTACTCGTCCCGCGGACAGATCCCATTTGCTCTTTGTGTCTTAAAGTGCCTTGCGGTGGCTCCCCGTGCCCCCCTTTCCCACCACAGAAAAGAAAGGAAAGGGAAGAAAAAAGATTTTGCATGTCACGATAAGGTCCTCCGTCAAGTGGTGGAGCCGGGGAACGTACTATGGCATGTACCTCTTGAGGGCGGACGGGGTTTTCTCGTCCGCTTGTACCATGGGAGAAAGCTGGAACACCAGATCATGGGGATCTCAAGTGGCTCCTCGCCAGTCTAGGGACAGCCGTAGGGTCTTCTTCTCCCAACCTCTCTGCGCTCGCAGCCTCTCTCTCTCTCTCTCTCTCTCTCTCACGGGATCATCGTGACCCACATCCTCGACGATTGCCCCCCCCCCCCCTCCAAAGACGTAAATGTCTCTCTCCGCCGTGCTCCCTTCCTCGCGTTCGATGTAGACCCCGGTCTCCCATATTTATATCGTCTCCGCCCTTTCTGCCCCTTAGGCTTGCTCGTGTATCAGACATCGGCCCTATTCGTCTATCGCAGGCGTCTCGCTTCATTCGATACTCAGAGGTGGGAGATATCCTCAGAGAAGGGACTCGGGCAGGGAAAATTAGAAAAAGGAAAAACAAAAAATGGCACCCAGACGTACCATCTCCATGGCCTCTCTGAGGACCAGGACATCTGACAACGAGAGCGCCTTCTCCGCCAGGGCAGGCCATGGTGGGGACTTTGGGTTGGCAGAGGAACTTCATCATCGACTTTCTTGTCTACCGCCTGCAGACACTGGAAAACATGCCTACCTGTTCCTGTTGGCGTGCTTTGTGCTGTCGGCACTGGTCTGGAGTAAGTTATTCCCATCACCTCTCCGCCGCCGCCGCCATCACTCCTCACCACCATTGCCATCACCACCATCCACAAGATCATCATCAAGACATGGCTGCTGACCTGTTGTTTCTTCTTCTCTTGCCCCAACCCACCAGGCTATGGATTCTGTTTCGGTATCCTGAGCGACTACTATGCCCGGACCGCGCCCTTTAAGGGCTCATCCGCCATTGCCAACATCGGCACCTGCTGCTCAGGACTCATGTACCTGGGAGGTCTTCCGGCTCTGCTACTGAACCGCATGTATCCGCGATGGGCCAGGTACTCACCGCTGATCGGCCTGCTCATTCTCTGCGGCGGCCTCTGTGTGAGTGCCTGGGCGACCAACGTCACACAGCTTATCATTACCCAGGGTGTCGTGTATGGCATCGGCGGCGCCATCGCGTATACGCCGTGCACCATGTACATCGACGAGTGGTTTGTCAAACGCAAGGGTCTCGCGTACGGGATCATGTGGTCCGGGACGAGCCTGGCAGGCGTGGTGCTTCCGCTCATCCTCGAGCGCCTTCTCGAGTCGTACGGCTACCAGACGACTATCATTATCTGGGCCGTAGTGCTCTTTGGCATCACCGCCCCTCTGGCCTGGTACATCAAGCCGCGCATTCCGCCGCTGCCCGTTCGCTCGCTGCGCGCATTCAACCTGCGCTTCTCGCTCTCGCGCCGCTTCATTCTGTACCAGATCTCCAACACCATCGAGGCCATCGGGTTCTACATTCCGGGCATCTACGTACCTATTTTCGCCGGCGAGGTTCTTGGAGCCTCCGAATTCGCCTCCTCTGTCTGCATCCTCATCTTCAACACGTCCGCCGTGGTCGGCTGCGTCGCCATAGGATGGCTGATTGACCGCTTCCACGTCACGACGTGCGTCATGGTCTCGACCATCGGGGCCACCCTGGGCACCTTCCTCCTGTGGGGGTGCGCCCAGAACATGGTCATGGTCTACCTCTACTGTGTGAGCTATGGCCTGTCTGCGGGTAGCTACAGCACTACCTGGACTGGTGTCATGCGCGAGGTGAGCGGCAAGGACATGCTATCCACCCCCAGCACCAGCTCCACCGATCCTGAGAGTCCCATCTCACCCATCGGAACTCACGGGCCTGTAGGAAGCTACAGCGAGGGCGTGGACCCCGTCATGGTTTTCGTCCTCCTCGCTGCTGGAAGGGGCATCGGAAATGTGGTTTCGGGTCCCATGAGCCAGGCCATGTATCACGCCATGCCCTGGAAGGGCGAGGCAGACCTGGCTTATGGGAGCGGATTCGGCAGCCTGATTGTCTTTACGGGAATCACCGCGCTGGGTTCCGGGATATGCTTCCTGGGCAGGCGTGTTGGCTGGTGTTAAGAAGGGCTGACTAGGGTAGGAAGAGTGGCGAGTATGTGTATGCGTGGGTGAAGTCGAGTAAAAGCGGAAACCTGTGTGAATTGAAGGACAGATGCAGGGTCACGCAGTGAGATGTTGATGATGGATGCTGTTTGCACGACCGAGGGCAGAAGGCCAGATTGGTGGTTCATCACACTTCTCCTTTCCTTCTTCTTTCTATTGTTCGATACTCGTGTACTTGCTATGATTGCTTGCTAGATTACAGAACATGTAGGTCGCACCTAGGCTTTTCGATAGAAGTTTTAGAGATCAGGGAATTCATCTGTCTGCTTGAGGCCTTACCAACATCATGAACCTCATTTGTTTTCTCGGCTTTTTGTCCGTGAGTGTTGAGTTCTGGATTCTCTTGGCTTACTCGCACAGATCTACACATAATACACAACAAAAAGTAATTAACGAAGCCTGTTGATAGACGGAGAAAACCTGCTAGTAGAGGCCGAAGCCTGAGGAGGCAAAGTGTGTGCCTGTCCCTCGCTCGGGCATCTCACAGACACACACACACACACACACACACGTACATTTAAGAGGGTGGTTGGTTCCAAGTCCAGGAAAGATAAAGGCAGGGATGCGGAAAGCGAGTCCGCCCCAGCAGGTAGGTTCTGACAATCGATCATCTCGATCAGACTCACAAAAGAAAAGGGAAAGAAATAATTCCCCGAGAGACATTTTGGGACCGAGACAAGTGATGGGGGGCAGGGGGGGTAATGGAATTCTTTCCTTCTTCAGATCGGAGTAGCGTGGTTTAACCCTCCCTTTCCAAGATGCCAATTGGGGTTTTGAATTTTCTCTCTGCAAGAAGAAATAAAAAAAAAGACGCCGACCCCTCGTTCCAGGACGCCTTTTCCGCCCGATCGCCCTGTGGATATGTATGATTGCCCCTCCTCCTTCCCCCCTCCTTCTTTTTTTGTGAAGCCCGCCTGTCCGCCGAACATGCAAAACTACCGGCCTTTTACATCCTTTGCTATTTCTTGCTTGTTGTCTGTTTATGAATTCTGTCTCCTTGACGCCGTGTGTAAGATTGATGAGTAGGATGAGCCACCACCACCACCACCGCCGCCGCCGCCGCCACCGCCAGCACCCGATTCGTTATGCCTCCTGCCAAGTTGTCAAAGTGGGGGTGGAGGGGGGACGAGGAGGGTGGGAAAGTCATGCGGCGATGGTCTTTGCTAGTTTGACCATTCGGACTGGTTCCTCTCCAAGACCGGCCTCTGATCCCAGCGACTCCCGTCGATACTCAACTCGTCATCATCCCTACTCCCCTCAAGCGCACTCTCCGCGTCATCATCATGCTCGCCACCGTCGTCGGTGCTGTATATGAAGAACTGCACAAAGATGCCCATGTCCAGAAAGAGGGTGCCCAGGCTCCCCGCCAGCCACGATAGGTTGACCAGAATATACTGCCCGTACACACGACCTGCGTCCTCGCCCGGGCGGCAGTTGCTGTTGTCGTCATTGTCCCGGCACTTGGGGTCGAAGGCGAAGATGGACAGCACGTAGGTCAGGTTGCCGAGGCAGGCGAAGAGGAAGAACAACATGCTCACGCCCTCGGTGCTCTTCCTGCGGTAGTTGAGGAGCAGCTGTGGCAGGCGCGAGCCAAGGTACAGGACGGCGCAGAGCCAGCCGAAGATCTGGCCCCAGAGATCAAAGTGGATGTCATCATGATGATGGCGGTGGTCTTGGTTGTCGTTGTTGTCGTCATTGTGGTGCCCCGCTCCCGATGATCCTTCGTAGCCACGGCTCAGGTACCAGCCCGCCACGCCAGCGGCGATCACCATGAGGACGGCAACGGTGTTCCACGCCACGTTCTGCAGGGTGGTCGACGGCGGCGGTGGTGGCGCCGAGGGCTCGACGATGGGCACGACGGGGTTCACGTGGATCAGCCTGTCGGACCAGTCAGATCCGCGCCGTTGGCGCAGATCGGCGCGGTCTAGGAGGCTTGTCCTCTCGTTGGGGAGTGTGTGGCTTCCGTTATGAATGTTTCCATTCCCATGCCTCCGGTTCTCCTCCTCGTGTCCTTCTCCTCTTCCTTCTCCGTTGGCCACATGCCCGTTCAGCGAGCGGGTGCGTTTTCTCTGGTCCTGGGGCGGGACCACCTCGTCCTTCCATGTGAAGCCCCTGTAGTAGAAACACTGTCCGAGCAGCACAATGTCGGCGATGGTGTAGTATATGGCGAGGATGATCATGGTGGGCAGGACGCCCTGCATGACGGCGCCGAGGATGTTGAAGACATCGCCGAGCAGCCAGACGATGATGAACTGGAGGGAGAGGCCGTCGGCCGAGGAGCGGCGGAAGTTTTCGATGATCTGGGGCGAGAAGACGACGACCCAGCAGGCGATCGATATGGATCTAGCAGCACATGGCACCTGTTAGCAACAGAAAAGGAAATATGGCCTGACTCTTTTGTTTGTTGCGAAGGTGTTTGGTCTTGGGAATGGAAGAATCGGAGAGACGGTACCCGCAGATTCCAGATATTGCCTCGACGTCGAGGTTCAATGGCCCTGGTGGTGGCACCATCACGACGGCAGAGGTACTCTATCAAGGTTGTGGCCCTTTCTTTTGTGGGAGGAGGGAAGAGAGAGGTTGTAGGAGGGACTGAATCAGGAGAAATAGTTGGTTTGGAGCGAAAGAGCTGAAAATTAATCAGAATGACCCTGGATTACTTGAGCCTACTAAAAGAGTGAAGTAGGCTGCGGCTGGGGAAAAAAGAAGGGACAAGATAATGGCGCATCAAGAGGAAAGGAGACCCATGGTAAGTTTTCCAAAAAGCAGGAATTTTTCTTGCTCTCCTTCTCTCAATCAGTGACGCCCATAGTAGTAGATCTTGGCCAGGCTTTTCTCTCGTTGATGACGGGAACTCCGAGCCCGGAGGCAGCGCCTGGCACCCCCTGCAGCGATGATCACAAGGAAGCAGAAGAAGAAAAAATTGCATCTAGATAGCCGCTAAAACTTGGACCAAAATCTGGGGTACAGAACGCGGGGAAGGCGGGTCTAGGTCGCCTATTGGTCTGGCGCTGTAGTGGCCTGCTGGCGCTGCAACACACCATTGAGATGAATGCCCCAGGGGTCACTTTACGGGCAGGGAGCCACAGCTGGGATGGATGGATGGATGGGTGAGAGGGTGGCATGTACATACATATAGATCAGATCGTGGCTGAGATATTTCAAGCCAGATTACACGGACTAGAACATTTATGCGGCTCCCCAAGCACTGTATGAGGTAGGGGTCTTTTTGTCTTTTCTTTTCTTTGTTTCTTTTTCATTTCCTTTCTTCTTTTGGCCAAGTAGAGAAATGGAGAATGAGAATCAGCGCAATGGGTAGGGTAGTAAGGTAACAAGCCAACGAACATGAAATTTAGGGTGTATATTATCTCTGGACGAAGAGAATGAGTGAGATTCGCAATAACTGGGAATAGTGTACGGCTATACGAGAAAAAAATTGAGGCTCGCAAGACAATCTGAGCTGTCATTCTGAGGAGTCTACAGACTTGTCTCAGACGCGATGCCGAGTACCATTTATACACTCCGAATGTCAGCTTTCTTTGAATCTTTGATTTCTTTCTTCTTCCTTTCTTTTTGGTTGTGCACCCACTTGGCTTCTTCTCAATGTTTCCACTGGTGATTGTGGGCTCTCATGTTTCTTGACCTTTACATTTCCGTCCAACGCCTAGCGGGGCACCGGCGTCTCTCATAACCAACAGATAGTTAGAAAAGAAAGAAGAGGGAGAAAAGAAAGACAATCACTATAGATCCGATGCATAAATTGCTCTGTATTTTATTAGCTGGTGTATGTATACTAGAGACTTTGGTATTTGCCTTTTTTTTTTCTCCTTAACCACCAGCAAAAATTGGCATCGAGAGAATAAGAGCGAGGAGGAAGTGCCAAGGTGAACGCTGACCCGCTAGGGCCGGTTGGCCCCGGAATCCCATAGAGCCTCGGTCCCCGCTGGACGGCAGAACGAACAGATTGATTTATCAGCCATACTTATCTGCCCCTCTGGAAAAAATCCCCACCAAAGCCGCCGATGACGATGTCCATAATTAATACACAAGACCCGTCATCAACAGACGTAGTTCCCCAGCTTCACAGCTAGAAGCGAGCTTTCTTCCACCCGGACCATCCCTGCTCTCGTGCCCCGCGTATCGTCGCCGCAGCCCGAGCTTTGAGCGTGAAGTCATACCCTCTGCCCCGGCCCCAATTGCTCAGTAATACCTCCCTGAGAGCAGGCGCGCTTGGAGAAGAAGAACAAAAAAATCATGTCGATCATACCTGACCTGCCCACCGTGGACGACGACGCCTCAATGCTCTCTGCCAAATTTGGTCGCGAGGTCGCAAACTACTTTGCCGGCTCCCCCTCAATCGGGTCGGCTTTCTCCGCGCCGACCATCCGTTTCTGCGCTCCGCTTTCTCACACCCTTCCACGCGCTTCCTGCTCCTCAACGAGCTCGCACCCCTTGTGGACGAGAGCCAGAACAGGCTGGGCTATGTCAGCTACTCGGACGTCAAGGGCTTCACGGGGCCAGACCCCTTCGAGAAGAGCGAGGAGGACATGATCAAGAGCTTCAGCTCCGACGAGGAGAGGCCGCTCATCCTGCTGCTGGGCATTGACGAGGGCAACAAGCTGCAGGCGCCGGTCACGAGCGCGAGCGACACCTTTGGCTACAGGGAGTTCACTGGCAGGCCATACTTTGCAGTTGACGTCTCGCCCCGCGGGAAGCTCGCCGAGGAGGCAGGGAAGGTCATCGAGGCTGTCAAGGCCAAGGGGTACGCCTTCTCGAAGAACCAGAGGCAGATGCACCTGGCATACGGTGAAGGTCAGCATCCTCCCCCCCCCCAGCTCTTACGGGGCTTCCAACGCAAGCGATAGATGGGATCTGGATCATTGTGAGCTGATACGCCTTCATGCAGCGGCTGTATATGCGCAGGCGAGATCGATGCTCGACTGGAACACCCGAAACCCCTTCTGTGCGCAGTGCGGCTCCAAGACGCTCTCGGTCAACGCCGGTGGCAAGCGGACCTGTCCACCCACGGACATGGCAGGCGGAACGCTGAAAGAGCGGCCTCCATGTGCATCCAGACAGGGCGTTTCCAACATCTGCTTCCCAAGGACAGACCCTACCATCATCGTGGCCGTTGTGTCAGCCGACGGGTCCAAGGTCCTGCTGGGCAGGAACAAGAGGTTCCCTCCGCACTGGTACAGCACACTGGCAGGCTTCCTGGAGCCTGGCGAGTCGATCGAGGAGGCCGTCCGCCGCGAGGTGTGGGAGGAGAGCGGCGTGAAGCTGAGCCGCGTGGTCATCCACAGCTCGCAGCCGTGGCCCTTCCCTGCCAGCTTGATGATAGGAGCTATCGGCCAGGCCCATCCCGGCGACGGCGAGAAGATCAATCTGGGCAATGACCCAGAACTGCAGGATGCGAAGTGGTTCACAATCGAAGAGGTCAGGGAGGCGCTGGAAAAGGGCGTATCTGGTCTCGGCGATCCGGCACCAGAAGGGTGGAAGGAAGGAAACCTGAGGCTCCCACCGCAGACGGCCATTGCGAACCGTCTCATGACAGCTGTTTGTGAGGGTTTCATCGGGCCGCCATCTAAGATTTGAGGCTTTAGGTAGCAGGCGCCAGAATTGAGTGACTGGGAAGAGCAGGACATTCACAGCGATTTAGACACGTTTGTCAAGGTTTTCCTTTCAGATGTAGACACATAGATATGGGGGAAGAACGTCATAAAGACATATTCCACGAGAGAAACATGTCACTCTCAAAATCACATGCTTTCTTTAGAATGTGAGGAAGATCAGGCGATTTCAATGATTAGCC
The DNA here is from genome assembly GCA_027559495.1 of Aurifilum marmelostoma. Lineage (NCBI taxonomy): Eukaryota > Fungi > Ascomycota > Sordariomycetes > Diaporthales > Cryphonectriaceae > Aurifilum > Aurifilum marmelostoma. The sequence goes on along the minus strand of JAMXSV010000007.1, from coordinate 931,225 downwards.
CATCCTAGATGAGAGAGACTACAGCAGATAGGTAGAGAGCTGACTAGGCCTCACGTGGCTGTGGTGTGTGGCTTGTTATCGATAGCAATTGGACCAGTCCAGATCTAGTCTAGCGCAACTCATCTGCCATCATAAAAATTCACGTCGCAGCTCTCGAGTTTGTGACAATTTCTTTCCTTTCCTTCCTCACATCAGTACGGGTTACTCTCTACACCGTCATGTGAAGAGAATACCTCACAAATACTGGAGGCTCCGCTACGGCGGCTTGCTGAGGGTCTTCCCATATTCCCTATGGATTTTCTTCCGTTCCCGGCCTCCTTAAGCAACGTTTTACCGACCACCTAACTGCCAGGCACGTCGTTCCTAGGTCCCTGGCGGTGGAATGGTCGCGACATACACACAGACACGAGAAACCCGGTATGCCTTGCAGCAGAGCAACTTCGTGACAGACATGATGGCTATGTAAGAAGTTTGAGGGTAGATATTCTTCGCAGGGCCGAATGGCCATACCACGCGACGTTCTTGCTGCTGCTACTGTACGCGTTCGTAGACCTTGGCTTTGCTTGCATTGGCCCAGCCTCGACATGATGAGGGTGTCCGTGTCGAGTTCAGGCAGTTCGTGCTGTGCTATGGCTCGCACGCCACTCGAATGAAATCAGACCTCCATTGTCACGGTCAAATAGGGAAAGCAGAATCCCAGAGGGCGATGGCATTTGGTCCAGGTGGAGGTCGATTATCGTCCACCGGTCTGAGCGGGAACTCGGGAGGTGTGAATATCTGCCCAAGGCAACGCGAACATACGGCAGCCTCCTCAAACATACAATATACCGAGAATCTGCTTCATGAACTTTGCTCGAGTCCTCTTTCTATTTTATAATCACCTCAATCGACATTGCCATCGAAATGCTCGACACGAGTCCAACGTAGCAAGGACGCCTTTCAGTTGACCGTAGTCACGTGACCCCACCAGATCGAAATGTGGGGCTCTGAACTTTTTCCGCTTGACTGGAGCCAAATTCCTCTAGTGATCTTTCCTTCTCACCCCTCCGACCAAACGACAACGACAACGACCTGAAAGGCGTAATAATCCTCACCACTAGAACCTCGAGATTTCTATTGGAAGACCGTCAAGATGTCTAAGATCACGGTCGCCGGAGTGCGCCAGAACGTCGCCGAGCTCCTTGAGTACTGTCAGTCAACCCTCCCTCAGCCGACCACCCCGAGTAGATTCTCTCGATTCTCTCACCGTCTTCTCTGGTGTCGGCCTGCAGTACTGACAAATGGTGTGCCCCCCCAATAGCTCTGGAGACCAAGAAGCGCAACTTCCTCGAGACTGTCGAGCTTCAGATCGGCCTGAAGAACTATGACCCCCAGCGTGACAAGCGTTTCTCCGGCACTGTCAAGCTGCCCTCCGTGCCCCGCCCCAACATGGCCATCTGCATTCTGGGTGACCAGCACGATATCGATCGTGCCAAGCACGGTGGCGTCGACGCCATGTCCTCGGACGACCTGAAGAAGCTGAACAAGAACAAGAAGCTCATCAAGAAGCTTGCTCGCAAGTACGATGCCTTCATCGCTTCCGAGAGCTTGATCAAGCAGATCCCCCGTCTGTTGGGTCCTGGTCTGTCCAAGGGTATGTTTCCCCCCTCAAATCATCATCATTGTCACTATAGAATCACCGCAATGGATTTGTCATTGTGCTAACACAGTCAAACACAACAGCCGGCAAGTTCCCCACCCCTGTCTCTCACGCCGACAACCTGTCCGACAAGATCACCGAGGTCAAGTCCACCATCAAGTTCCAGCTGAAGAAGGTTCTGTGCATGGGTGTCGCCGTCGGCAACGTCGGCATGACCCAGGAGCAGCTGGTCGGAAACATCATGCTGGCCATCAACTACCTGGTGTCCCTGCTGAAGAAGGGCTGGCAGAACGTCGGTAGCCTGACCATCAAGGCTACCATGTCTCCTCCCAAGCGCCTCTACTAAGCGGTGGGTTAGAGATGGTTTGAGCGAGTCTTGATGCCCGTCTTTGCAACAATAGGAAGGCGGCACAGGAAATGTTGGCAGCGTTACTAGCTAGCTAGCAAGACACTCACAATACCAAGGAAGCTCGACAGTCTAGGCTGTTTCAGCCTGCAAACGCCTTTTCCCATCCACCCAAAATCTCGTGACCGTCTTGTAGTTGGGATACTCTGAATACCTCGGCCTCGAGATATTCGTTACATTATGTTGTTTCCCAAAATAACTCCCTTGTGCATACACCTCAGGTAAGGTCTAATCCTATCTTTGCTGCTTTGCAGGCACTGAGCCCCCTTCATACAAGTTGGCTGGCCCATGTTGCAGGCAGGAAGTAGATCATATAGCCCACAAGGTTGATCAAGCAAGCACATCTCGGCTCTCGGGGCCACGCCACGTATCTAGGCGTTCCTGAAGGAAGCAGATCATTTCAATGTACGCAATTGATCGCTTTGTAGTCACTATGTCGAGTGCGAGGTCGTCGACTACAGGGCACTAAAAATCAAGGCTTTTGAGATCGCCACCAAGACTTGCCAGAACTTAGATACTATTCTGTGTGGAACTGCTGAGATCCTACAGAAAAGAGATCCTGGCCCTTGCTGCTCAACGGCTAAAATCTTACTGCTCTACAGTAAAGGCCAGTGCGGCTGACGCTCAGCTCAAACCCTCCTAGGTACGCTTTCTCGCTCGCACTGGACCCACTCCACAACATTGGTGGACCGAGTCCGAGGCCAGGCATCAACTCTACACCTGAACCTCGCGAGAAAGTCGTCCACTCTAGGAGGATGCCAGTGGATTATTTGTGGCTCAGTTGCTGAAAGACTGGGAAAACTTGGAGGATGGCGCAGAATCAAATCCATAACTGTGGGTTGATCCATGGCCGTGGGGAGGGAACTGTGAAAGAATCAATGGAGTATAAAACTACGCACGAAGCCATATCACACAGATGGAGATGGAAATCTACACATCGGCGACAGGGTGCAGATACAGTCACACGTCATTATGCATTCAACATCTAGCTTTCTTCTGGTGATGGGCGCAAGCTCGGTCTCTGCTGCCTCGGCCGTCTACACCCAACCTTGCCCTCTGTATGGACTGAACTTCCCAGCACCAACCAGTCTCTCCACGAGCGATGCATTCCAGGCCGCCACAAGCTCGCTCAGAACGCAGCTGTCAGGGACTGTGAATGGGACGACCAATGCAACCTCTAACTTTGGTACTCTGGACACCAAGACGACAGCCTTTTCGGTGGAGTTCTTCTCGCTCAACGAGAATGACCCGTTGTTCACGTACCACTATACACCCTCCCTGTTCAGCCAAAACAACACTGGGACGAATTCGGTGAACTCAGACACGATATACCGGATCGGGAGCGTGTCGAAGCTGTGGACGGTCTATCTGTATCTCATCACAGCCGGGGATGGGTCCTGGAATGATCCCATCACCAAGTATGTACCCGAACTTGAAGCGATCGCACAGGCACAAGACTCGTCGGATCCAGTCGACAACGTGAACTGGGACTCTATCACTATCGGCGCCCTGGCCAGCCAGCTGGCCGGCATTGGTCGAGATGCCGTGTACTCGCCCGAGCTGGCGTCCATGCTGGAGCAGCTGGGGGTTCCGAATCAGGGCGGCAATAATCACTCTACATGTGGCTCTCTGTCCTTGGACATCATGACCCCGTGCAACCGATCACGTATGTGTTATTCTTCTTCTCTATGAGATGCAATGAGGAGTGTGGGTAGACAAGAGAGAACAAAACAGAACAATACTTGATTGGCTGACCGACACCATCCGCAGAATTCTTTAGTGACTATCCAACACAGCACCCCGTCGTTTCCTCGTTCCAAACCCCCATATATTCCAACGCAGCATACCAGATCCTGGCCTACGCCGTCCAGAACATCACAGGTCAGACCATGGAGGCCATCTTTGACCAATACCTCGTCGGCGACCTCAACCTAACCTCAACCTCGTACGGCGTGCCAAACACGACCACCAACGCAGTGATTCCTCCCTTTGACACCACCACCAGCTGGTTCAGCGCCGACCTGCACGACGAGACCCCTGCAGGCGGCTACTACAGCAGCATCAACGACATCCGCGCCATAAGCAGGGCCATGCTCAGCTCCGCCCAGCTGGACCCGTCCGTCACACGGCGCTGGATGAGACCACAGTCGCTTCTCTCCAACCCGGACGCCATGGTCGGCGCCCCCTGGGAGCTGCAGCGCGCCCCGGGAAGCCCCTACCTCATGATGATGACCAAGTCCGGCGACGTGGGCGTCTACGCGTCCTACATTGTTCTCGTCCCGGAGCTCGAGGTGGGCTTCACCATGCTGACGGCCGGCGCGGGGTACGAGACCAACGTGGAGATCCTCGCGGACACGCTGGCGGCGACGCTCGTGGTGGCCGCGCGGGATGCGGCGCGTGAGGAGGCCAAGGCCAAGTACGAGGGCGTCTATGCCGACGCGGCGACGGCTTCGAACATCACCCTCGAAGTCGTGGATGGCGAGCCCGGGCTGCTGCTGACCGGGTTCACTTTTGGCGGGGCGGATGTGATGGCTACCTTGCTGGATGGGGTCTTCGGCGCCAATACGACTGCCCGCCTGTACCCGACGGGCCTGTCCACGACGACATCGAACGGGACCACGACCAGTGCGTGGAGGGCCGTGTACCAGGTGATCCCGGAGGCGGCGGACCCGGGTGCCTTCTCGTCGAATTGCATCAGCTGGGCCAAGGCAGACAGCGTCATCTACGGTGCGTGTTCTCCCCCCCCCTCTCCCCAAATCCACGTTACTCTGACCGGCTGATAACTGAATCGTTCTGTGCTATAGGAGGTGTGGGTCTAGATGAGTATCTGATCACGACGGCCGGAGATGAAGTCGTGAGTGTGACGCCCAGAGTGCTGGGTGTTGCGATGACACCCAGCGCGTGAACATGACAAGGGTTTCGCTGCAGAAATGCTACTGTATAACATCATAGATGTAAGACCGAACCGGCACTGCGTTCACACGATCACAATGCAGGATAGACATGGGACTAGAGGTGGCTGCTCGTCATGATATCAGACGATGCCTCCAGAAAGAAAGGGAAGGAGGGCTTCTGTGGGATGGACTTTAGAAAATAATTGTTCAATATGTAATGCTGCTACAGTAGAATACTCGACGGATATCATGAGCTATGGAGAAACCGCCTGGCTGCAACATAACCTGGAGGTGATGACAACATCGGCCCGGGGAGTGGGAAAGAAGCTGGGTGAGCACATACAGTATCGACACAATACTACCTGCTGCGGGAATAAGTTTTCCGGTCACATAGAATCCTGTCAGGGACTCTCGCCACTGCAGGTGACAGGACACCACGTCAATTTCATACCCCTGAAGCCTGGGGAAGAGTCTGGTTCGTCCACGGGGCAGACTACCGCAAAAGACAAGTTGAAGCCCTTTGCCGGACTGATGTTTCTCAGCCGTCAACCGGATGGAGAATCCGTCGGTCATCAAGGCGAACTGTCAGGGGAGAAAGAAGGAGGGGGAGGGATGGAATGCTGAGGATAAACCCAGCGTGTCAAAAAGAACGTAGCAAGGACAGCGATTGGCTACTCAAGCTCTGGACACCCTGAAACGTGGGGCTGCCATCCCCTTTTTGGGCCTCGCCTGGATTCCGGAAGGTTCTTCTGGCACTGCTCGAGAGAAAGATGATGAGATGTTTGTGGCGTTGGGTTGGTCACGAGTCTCGTCGGCCAGTCTGGATGGGATGAAGAGAATCTTATAACCCGCCGAACTGCTCAGGCTGCTCTAGTAGCTATCGTTGTTACTGTTGTTGCGATAGGTGCTTCAATTGATTAACTCGGTGTCCGGATCCATCGACGTCCTACTTTTGGGCAAAGGACGTGTCGATTTGCCAATCTCGGTCCCTTCCGATCGGGGTTGATCCACAGGGTCTTCTTTCTCCCGTCCTCTTTACACTATACAGTGATGTGGTCTGCTTGTTGGCCAATCATGCTGGTGACTCGACGTTTGATCTGGTTGTGTTGTTGTGTGGCAGACAATCATGGGTGAGCTTGTGGGCTGTAAGTAAAACCACCTTTTAGTACCAAGAATATAGATAGAAAATGTGCTAGGGTTAGGGTTGACTGGACTATCTAGCTGCAGCATCAACACCAGCAACCTCTTCCTCCTCTATCCAAGTAGCCACGACAGAAGCACGCAACAGCCCATACACCTACACTTCCACTTACAGTATCCCGGAGAGCTACATGTGGTAATAATTCCCGTCTCGATCCCCAAAGGCCAGAGATCTACATCCAACACTTACTGTAGATAAGCTTGTTGGTCGAGCCAAGATTTCTACAAGCAGCAGCATTCTCCGTGGTCTTCCTGTGGCTCTGTCGACGAGCAATGTCTCACAAAAAGCCCAAGCGCTTGCAAGCAAATTACCTTCCATCTTGCAAGACAACAGGCCAGTGCGAACAGATGGAGCAGCTAATGGCCGCTGCCGGCGAACAAGTCCGCGGGCGATGTGACACGACCAGGGGTCGTGCCGCGAACTGCATCTGTGCGTTGAAACGCTCGAGAGCCTTTCCCCCCGGACCAGCGTGCCAACTACTCCTCGGAAGCTTGAGTTGCCACCTTGTCGGCGAGTCAGGCATGACTGACGTGCTGAGCAGACATTCGTTGCTTCTCGTCTCTCCTTCTCAGAGGCTCACCCATCTGCTCATGTTCCAAAACGTCGCTTCGATGCCCGTCTCAACATCGCTTAGCGGGCCTGTCTTCTCTGCCTCTACTCGACTGATGGCGTGGCACTGGCCATCGACTTGTCACTTCTCAAACACCTTGTCTCGACGTCCAACATCTTGTCCACAAATGTGTGCTGTGGCACACCTCTCTCTCATCCGATGTCTGAGGCCATCCACGGTACTTCTTATCACGCAAAGATTGTGACTATGCACTGCTACACTTACACGTCACTTCACTATGCCCACCAAGGCTGAGTTGATCTGCAAGTTCCCCCCTCTGGACTTGAAGAACGAAGGCTCGACCCCCCGGCAAGCGTGCCATCAGTGCTGTTCGCATGTGTATGAGCCACATTGGCGCAAGTCCGTGCCATTGTCATCGGAAAACGGTACATCACCTCTGGATGCAGTAGCGGCTTCAGCGGCCTCATCTCATCTTCTAATGTCCCTGTCAAGAGAGGTCTGATTGCACTCTTTGTCGAGACGCTGCGGGGCGTCTGATGCTCCATGGACCATGAATATCGAATACTAGAATGCCATTATCTGCTTTGTCTTGTCATACATAGACGCCGAGGGAGGTTCGAACGGAGCGGGCTGCATAGGCTCATAGTCTCTTGGGCTTTTCCGAAACTTGCCCCGTACATGGAGATATCACGAGATCAGACGTCAAGGTGGTTTTCTTTCAACCCATCTACCGTAGCATTTCTCTTTTGAACACTCGCCTTGTCCTCTCTTCATCTCTTCTCCCTCTCTCTGTGTCTCTTTCTCTCTCTCTCTCTCTCTTCCGTTTCCTCTTCGAACCATCGCCATTCCATGTTCAACTCAGAGATCAAAAGTTTAGCCATCATCACCAGCGGTGATTAGATGATAAGCTACCATTTCAACATGCAAATTCCTTCAGCTTCTGTCATCAGTCACTGGCCTGCAGCAAATTACACCAACCCGGTAACAAGAGGGCCTACGGCCATAATCATCATCTCTGTCCTGCTCTTCCTGGTCACAGCACTCCTCGCCATCCGTATCTATACTCGTCTGCGAATATCAAAAGGCTTTGGACTAGATGATGTGCTTATATTGCTGGCCTACGTAAGGCTGCTGACCTGCCGTCCTGTCCACTCCTAAGTTGTATGTACGATAAAATTGACAACGAATAATTAGGTCCCAACCGCCGCTTTTGCTAGTATCTCCTTCGTGGCACAGGTAGACTTTGGCTGGGGTAGACATGTCTGGGACGTTCCGCTCGACTTTGTCACGCCGGGCTTACAATTAAGGTGAGCATCTTGTGATTGCTCAGGCCCATCTTGGCTGAGAAACTTCGCTGTTGCCAGCATTATACTGAACCTTGAGCAGCCTGGCCTCACAGTTGTTGTTCGACCTCTCGACGACCTTGACAAAGCTCTCGATGCTGTCACTGATCTACAGGGTTGTGTCTGTCGATAATAGCCGGTACAGGTACATAGTGATCGCTGTCGCCGTTTTCGTCAGCCTTGACGGTCTTATCTTCTTCATACTCGTCACCTTCCAGTGCAGGCAAGTCGGACATTGCTTCCTATATTTCAAAGTATTGTGGAAGGCCAAAGCTAACTGAGACGACCACAGCCCCATCTCAGCCTACTGGACATTGTCTGTTGAACCACAGATGTGTATCAACCAGCCCAAGCATCTGCTCGCTGCCGGATGCATCAACACAATTACCGACTTCATCATTGTCATCATTCCTATCCCGTACGTCCGTCGTCTCAAGCTGCCCCGCAAGCAGCAGGTCATCGTCAGCAGTCTGTTTGCCGGCGGTGTTTTTGTCACGGCTGCTGGGGGTGTGAGAACGGCGGTCACCTTCATGTCCTACGACGACCCCAACAAAGATCTGACGTGGAATTCTATCCCCGTCCTCATCGCCAGTGCGCTTGAGCTCCACATCGGCATTGTAAGTCTCAGAATGTTTTCAACCCATCAGCCCATGTTTCTGTTGATGAGCTTCGATCTTGCTAACGACTTCTCCCCATATTTTCTCTGTATCCAGATCTGCGCTTCGATTCCTTCCATCAAACCATTCTTCGCTCGCTATCTCCCTCAAGTCCTCGGAATCTCAGGCTCCTGGCTGTCCCGCAACTCACACTCCGGTCTCGCAGCAGCAGTAGAAAAAGCCATGTCGCAGGAAGCTCTCGACCCAGACTTCTGGCACGTCACATACCGAGGCTCCCTCGACTCCTCGGGTCCCAGCACGGCCGGGTCCTCCTCGTCGCCGCTGGTGATGCAGATGAGAGGACAAGTCCCTATGCCAGGCATGCCAACGCCGACGCGCCCGCCGCGGACACAGTCTACCCTGCGGACCTTCTCGGTCCTGCAGGACGCGAGCGGGGGCCAGCACCTCCGCACCTCGCAGCTGCGGTCTGACACGCCTACGAGCATGTCTACCACCTCAACGTCGATACTCGGGCCCCGGGCGTCGCTGCTGGCACAACCGCCGGACTTGAACAAGCCGCTGCCGACGATACGATCCGACTCGGTGCTGGGCTCGTGGTCCGTGGCGGAGGGCAGCGAGGAGCGCGCTTCGTTGCCGAAAAATAATATCGTGAGCGTCTACCAGTTTGTCCCTCATGAGGATGGACATATCAGTGTGTACAAGACCAGAGGCGATGGTCGTGTATGATGATGATGATGATGAGACAGGATGGTGTTTGTTGATTTTCACTGGATGATCACACGATGCCAGTTTTCTTTGTTTGCCAACCTCATTATACACTGGTGATACCAGTGCCTGAGACGCGAAGGAGATACGCGCCAGTGCGGTCGGACGAGTCCCCATCATTCAGCCGTTTTTCGAATTGACCTGCAAGCGTGTAGGTACGGCATCTGGACACGAGGTCATATGAAATCACTGAACGCCTGACGAGCTTGAGTGCTGTAGTAAAGCGTTTCAATTTTCCCGTTCTTCATGGTCAGATAAGGTTACCTTAGACTACTACATTCAGAGATACCAAAGCATTATTAGTTCTACGAATATACATTTCCAATCATTAAATCTTGACACACGGCTCTCATGTCCAACCCTCCATCTAGCCACTCACTCACACATGGCATCAGTAAATTCAACATAGTGATCTGGCTCAATAAACAGAAACTATTCACCATGCTGTTCCATCTGAATATGGCGAATGGCATACGCAGCTTCTTGAGTGGCCCTCAGCAGGCGCCTGCTGAACATCGTCCATATCAGACAAAGGGCCGCTCAGTTGATCATAGGCTGATTCCATCGCTGAGACCAGCCCGCACCTAAATACACTTTAGGTCCCAACATAATTTTCCCACCGGTCATCCAATGGTAACAAGGTTTCTAGCCAGTGAAGGAAATATCTTCGCAAGAAACCACAAGCATCGAGCTCTAGCTCACCCAATGTTCCATTCTTGCACGTTTAAGTCGAGTAACAGACCCTATGACGACAAGCGTATTGTGTCTCGCACGAAAGAGTTTGCTTAATTTAGAGTCCATTGGATGTCAGCTGCCCCGACGGCCTTGCTCTTGGGATCACAGATGTCCCTCTTCAGGTACCCTGTCGTCATCATTACACAATGATAGCGTTGTTCGAACCATCTGTGACACTCGAACTCGTCGCAGTATTCGCTCTGCGATCATGCTGTGTGGGTAAGTCGCGGATAGACAGGTGAACGAACCGAATGGGTTGATAATTCTCTTTAGGCATAGAAGAATGAAGACGCTGGAGACAGCTCTGAATATGGCCCTTTAGAAGGTCCAGAAGTTTCCCTAGCCCTGCGACGGAAGGACAATCAGCTAGATGAGCGATGGTGCCGATGACCTTCGTGAAGTCCTCGGGAATTCGTCTGTCAAAGCGTGGGAATCGCGTCCAACCTCTCCGGCTTCTTCTTTGATCTCAACAACGATGTGGTCGAGTATCGGCCTATATGTCCTTTCCACAGATGAGTATTACAAAATTGGGGACGCCCGCTCAAAAGTTTGTCCAACCGGGCTTGCAGGCTTAGTGTGCTCGTGAAAACTGCCGAAGCTCTGCAAAAAGTGGCTTTCTACATGAAAGGAGGCTGGCCATTGTCCACAGAGGAGATCCATTTTCACTTGGCCCGGCCAGCCATCTCGCAGTTTGTGACTAACCCTCAAATTTTCCAACCTAGCCGCTAGGAACATCTGGATATCGTGTGTGATGATGGCGTGTGGTATTTCGTGCAAGACCACATCTTCCTTGTGTGAGCCCGACTGTTACGCAGCTATACACAGTAATTAGGCCCTAGCCATTTCCAGTCAGCTGGAAGTGGTCACTCCTTTTAGCTATCGCATATTCCTAGTTGTGCTAAGACGCCCACTGGAAGGCGCGCTGAAGAAGACATTCTCGGCAACTTTATTAGGAGCGAATGCAGCGTAATGCCTGGAATTCGTTTAATATGTTCTGAGGCCTCAGATGATAGCTTCGTCGTCGGTCTGATTTTCGCACTTTTAGATCGCATTTACCACGGAAACAAGTCTTGTGGTCCAGTGATTGACAACCTCAGCCAAGATCTGTGACAAATGTGCACTGCTGGTTCCTGATATCTTACTTGTTATGGCAGAGTTGCTCTTGAGAGCCTCTCCAATCAGGGGGTTTTTCAGTCCTTGTACGATACCAGAGCGAACAAGCTGGCAAATTGATGAGGGGGATGAGTTTGGCAGCACCATTGCGATCGGGATGCCTTCCTTGAAGTAGAGACTACTTCCCCGGGGCTTCAAGAGCCGGCCATCATAATCTGTGCTCCGCCTAGAAGTCTCACAGAGCCCTAAATATCGTGCTGCTTTGAGTCCATGCCATGCTCGTAAGCCAAAGGGACTGACGAATGGTCCCTACTCGTGAACCGGGCCTCCTTGTTCTTTATGGAGCACGTCCACTCTTGTGTCAGGAAAGCATTCCGCATCATGCTGGTATTGCTATAAATCGAATGCGGCGCTCTCGACCTTGGGTAGATTCAGCGGCAATATATCTCTTTTCTTGGATCAGGAAAGATCTTTAACACGAATCAATGGCGAGAATCGACCGAGACGAAAAGGAAAGAAGAAAGAAGAGGGGTGTTGGCAACCACGAACGTCTGCTCAGGTGGTCAATGATGAGTGCATCGTCAAATGTAGTCCTGAACCGAACATTTCCGATTGTTTTCTAGAAATATCACCACCTAGGTGGATCGGCATTTCGAGAATCCAAAAGTTTTTCGGAAGATTTCATTCATCTTCTCAATCACCTTTCATCATGCGTCCAAGAGATATCCCGATGCGTTTTGATGAGCCACCGCCTCCTAGAGTTTGGAGATCCTCATCGTAGCCCTCGCCCGGTGAGCTAGACCACCATAATTACTTGAAACCCGATGTGGAACCGGACGGTTCATACAGCTCGAAGGCTATTCGGGGCCCCGAAGGCCTCCTGAGCCAATCCTTAATGCAAGGTAATAATTGACTTGACGAAGAGGAGCAAAGACTAGTATGTCTGTAACTTATTCAGATGTTCTCAACTCTAACACAGTGAGATTGGGCTTATGAAAGATCTAGAAAACAAACATCAAGCTGCATAGTTTTGGACTTTGTATGACGAGATGTAAGGGTCCTAGCCAGTATACGCACTGGCGATCGCTTTTGCGCGATACTTTGATATTGAGTGTCTAGAAACATTATGGATTCCTATACAGCCGATTCTTACCAAAACTTTTAGGGCCTCACCCTTATAATAGATATTTCGAATCAAACATTCATTCTTGAGATAATTAATTGCCTTGATATTTTCAATTTCCGCAAGTCGACCAATTGCAAATTTCCTGCTATAGATCTAATCACACAACACGTCGTCGGCTCCTCTGCTCTTCTCCAGATACCAAAGTCTCAACGTCCAACTCTCTATTTCTATATACCAAGGAAAACTGAGATTCATTCATCAAAGAGGACAATAATCCGTTCGGCGTTTAGGGCGAATCTCAAGGGGTAGGATCGCAATTTCCAAAATACTCGGGGGTTAGTTATTTATTGAGCATAATGACCGGCTGGACCGACTATTGATTTACCTGATCTCACTGGCGGACCACGCCTGAACTCGGATCTGGCATTGCGTGTCGTATTCATGCCGGGAAAGCATAACAGAAAAAACCGTGCCCGGATCTTTTTCTCCCGTGTGAAAACCCGGCTCTCGCATAAGAAAAGCACGAGCGTTGCTTTCTTAATTGTTCCGGATCCGAGTCATGTAGCTGCAGACCTGGTGTCTCGGTGAGTGCTGCTCTGGCGGTGATACGGCGACGGGCTGGTGGATAAGGTTTGCCTTTCCCAGTCCGAGGTTACGGCCAGCATGGCCCCATGGCGCGCAGCTGACTTGTGTCGGTGTGCGTTGAATGGTTCATCTCTAGCGTAGATACGACCACCGACATATATCTGCATTAGGGCAACCGCCATGAAAATCCATACGGGGGATATTCTTTTTAAAAAAGAAAAAAGAAAAATTACGTAGGTTTCTGTCTCATGCAACCAATAATACTTGGGACGAGATCCTAGCCCCGAGAGGGAGGGAGGGGGGGGGGGTGGTGGCCGGCTGGAGCTTACCACTGTCCGTAGTGTTTTGCCTCAAAAATCACCTCATTATTATACCTGCTGGGGTTCGATCCGCGAGTGGTATTTCCAGGTCCGTGAAACAAACTCTGCTGATTAGCATGCCTCTGAACTGTAATCCGCCCTTCTCTTCCTGGGCGTTCGCCTCTTTTAGGGATTTAACCTACCGGCCTCATTTCCTGAAGAAATCTCAAATTCTCCACATCTTCTTGGTCAAATCCTCTCTCACCAAAAAGCACAACGCCTCCCGTCCGTCACTTAAGCTCCTCGTACGACGAGGACGTTTCCCTCCGCCGTTCCGCTTTTTCGAATCAGGAGCTACGCCGTGATGGTCAGAAACGCATCTGTGTCTCTCCTTCTGCCCCCTTTTCGTGGTGTCGCCCCATAGCTTGGCATCATGACGCGCGAGGTGGGCACCGGCGTGCCGGTTGCTGGCATGGTCGTGAGCGTGGTGGTCGCATTATTGTCTTTATCCGTAATCTCCTCGTTTCTCAGTCCGTTCGACCCGGTCCTGATATTCCACTGCCCCCCCCCCCCCCTTTCTGACTGAGATAGCTGACGCTGGGTCCGGTTTGTAGCGCAAAAGTATGCTGCTGTCAAGACGTGGCGGATGTTACCATGCGCTATGTGGCGTAAGGATTCCACCAGCCTCCCCTAACCATGATTGCTGACTGCGGCTGTAAAACAATCAGGCCTTCTCTGCGCACTCTATTATTCCCCTCGTCAAAACGCATACTAATCATTCCTTTCATCTTTGCCAGTTGTGCTCTGCATATATATCGACTCGTTTCTGTTCATCTTTGTCACCGCTGTACTGAGGTTTGGGCTCGGCCTCAACTCGAATTATGTGGTTTGTGACGGGGCTATTCTGATTTGTCTTGTGGCGTATATCAGCACAAAAGTATGTATATTGATCATCATCCCACAAAGTATCACAGACATGAACAGTTCCTTGCCAGAAGGTCAGATTTCAGTCCGCTGGCTAACGTTGTTTGGATCTAGGTGGTATGTTTCTGATGCATCCAATGGTTGCTTTTGGCAGAATGATAACAGGCGCGAATCGTCGTCGCAGCTTATTTATTCGTTCTTGGTGGAAAAAGCAGTAAGTTCTCTGCATTTCTCAGTCCACATCGACCACGACTATTTCTTGCTGACTGTTGCCATCGTCAAGTACATCATACGTGGTGCGTTAACGCCTCGGAGACAATCAAAGTTATGGCTGTTCAATACATTTGGCATGCTCGGTGTGTAAATCTCCGCAACGACCAGCCACTTTTCATACATACTTACAGGTTCGCAGGAGCATATAGCGTTGTTATTATCCTAAACTTTGTATTGTAAGTCTCGACTACCTCTCCATCGAGGATGTTGCGTACGCTGCTTATGAGATACGACATAGTCGAATTGCGCGGTTCGAGAACGGCCAATGTGTTATCGGAATGGAGAGGAAGGCGTTATTGCCTCTGATTGTATTTGATCTGGTTCTCAATGTGGGTTCGACCGGGTCACCCCTGGCCTACTTCAGTCCCTTTGGAATTAACAGGACCTTTAGGTCTATCTTACATCGTTGTTTTTGATACCTGTCACAAGTATATACCTATCAGTCTCCCGGCGAACCATGCTGGTGTTGGTGACACCGCTGATGATTTGTCTTCCAGCCTTGCACTCCTTCAGAAGCAAAGAGAGAACGCAGACGAGGACAGAGATCCACAGAATGGCAGTGCGGACATTTATTGGGTCACTCTGTACGCTGACAAGCAGCATCGTGTGAGCCCTCCTTCGCTTTCCTCCGTCGTCAGATACTCAGGCTGTGAAGCTGACCGTCTCTGAAAACAACACAAGAAATCTGTCTATCTTGACAGCTCTCGATGGTGAGCCAGGGTGGGTTTGCCTCCTGTGCTGTAACAGTGATGGTCAGTCTCGGCCTCTCCTTCAAACTCGACAACGTTGCATACGTCGCCTCACTGCCCAAACATTTCATTGGCATGCACTCAAGCAGCCAGTCTATCGTATTTTAACACTTTAGCGCCTGATTAGTCCTCTTCTCGGCTCTGATGGTCTACTGGGTCACGTTTCATGACCACATAGGCAGCCACCGCTCTGAGAAGGTCTTCCGCGACGGCCGCCTGCCACACGCCATCACAAGGCGGCTGAGCTCCCTAACGACGACCCGAAACAGCCACATCCCACAAAAGACGGTGGGACGCCTGCACCTGCGCAGCACACTGTCGTATCCGCCTGCATTTCACATGTCGCCACGTCCATACTCTCAACGCGGCTCAGAGGGACTCGAAGAATATATCAACCTCTCAGGTGTAGATTTCAGCCAGCAATTGAGTAGCACCTGGAGAGGTGTGGTCTCGGGGACGGAGGAAGAGGCTATCAGCAGCCCACGGCGTTAAGATCGTCGGTGAGAAAAGGTAACAAACAACAGAAAATATGCGGCCAGCGTGCAGTGTTTGATATGCATGGAGGAGCACTGCAGCGGCAAGGCCATCTCTGGACATTTACAGACAGACAAAAGGGTGAAAATGAAACAAGCGCAGCTGGCATACGGGGAGCTGTCGCAGGCGATCGACATGGGATTAAAAAGCATACATTGGAAACAAGCGCTGTATATGTATAATCAGTTGTCCACAAAATTATTTTCGTGGATGTTCGAAGATGTGTATTGTAGCCTAGATCTGTTACTAGACATCTACTCTACTTTCGAAAGGAACACGTATTGAATAAATAATAATTGAGCAGACATTCTTAGAGAAATAGGTATTTCACAATTGCAGGTGTTTTGACCAATGCATGCCAGATAGATCTCAAAAATGTGTTCCAAATCAGAAAGATCGCCCTGAAATCTCTCAATTCGTACAGTTGCTGATCAAATCCATAATCCCCCCGATTGCGACTGGTATCGCCCCAGGATGGATGATGCTCAGTGCAGAGCTGGCAGCGATGGTCAGGACCTTGCCGCCAATGTCCAGGGCAATCTTCCGTTTACGGTGCGGCTTGTTGTGACTTTGCGAAGTGTTCGGGTCAGCCTCCATTACCGTGCCGTGGATAGAGGCCGCATTCAAACTGACTTTGAGCTCTGCCATTTCTTCCTTGAGGCTGAGCATCTGCTCGAGCGTCTCCTTCTGGCCCAGCCCAGCCTCCTTGAGGTGCCCTTCGACCATGACCTGGTAGTCGTGCTGCATCTTGTCGAAGCGCAGCAGGTGCTCCATCTCGAGGCGGCGTATCTCCTCGCGGCGGTCCTCGCGGAGCAGCTCCTGGTCGGTGTGGATGCGATCGATCTTGCGCTCCATCTTGGCCCTCTCCTTCTCCAGGATCTCCTGCATCTCGTGGTCCCTCTCGGCAAGGGCTTCGGCCGCCTCCTTCTGTATCTTCTTTAGTTCTTCCTTGTACCTCTCTTCCAGGATGAGAAGCTCCTCGTTGACGGCGCAGCCCGCCTCCGTCTCGCCGATGTGCTTGCCCTCGTCCACCAGCTCTCGCTGCAGCTGCAGCGTCTCGGGGCTGCGGTCGGCAAACGAGAGCAGGATATCGAGGGCGGAGCGCTGGTCGCCTGTGAAGCGCTGCGTGCGGGCGCCGTGGGCTATCATGTCGCCCCAGAACTCGGGATTGGAGACGAGCTCGCTCTCGTGGGCCTCGGAGATGGCATCGCTCATTGTGCCCCAGAACGTGGAGGCAATGACCACATTGCGCATGGGCTTCTCGCCGCAGAGCTTCCTGAACATCTTCAGGTTGCGCATGGCGCCCCCGTCCATGCGCACATCTGTGATGCGGTGGAGGTAGACGATGCCTGCGAGCTTGGTGTTTTGCTTGTACGTCAGCTCGAGGAAGTTGGCCAGCTCCTTGAGGACCTCTGTATCGGATTTGTATGTGTCATTGAACCCCGGGGTGTCGACCAGGATGAAGTTGTAACCCTCTGCGGTGAACTGATGCGGTGTGACCTGTTGAGTGCCTTGATCATCATCATCGTAGTGGTCAGCAGCAAGGAGCTCAGGAGGAGTATACACTCCATATTTTGATAATGGCCTTTGTGAAACTTACAAGACACAAGTGAATGCCCGACGATGCCTTCATTGGTGCCCGTTGCTCGCTGGATGAATGTACTCTTGCCTGCTCCCGTGACTCCCATACAACCTATGATCTGGCGAAATCATTAGTTCACCTGTATTCCTTTCCCTTTAGCTAATTACTGGGACTTACAAGGGTTGGGAGGGTCGGAATATTCTCTAGTTCCTGAATCTGCATCTTGACTTCGAGTCTTGCTGAATGAGGAGAATGACAGTGACAAACACCGAGTGATGTCGCGACCAATACGTGAGAACAACAAGCGACTGAATGCAACTTGATACTTCTGAGGAAAGGCGGACCAGACACGGAGGAGCAAGACAGGGCCAGGTAGGAGGCCGTCGACTAGTAACTTAGATAGTTGGATGAAGGAGCTGCACACAACCTCAGCAGACAACCGCAATCTCTTGCCCTGTATTCTAATGTGGATCATCTCTTTACAAATGATTTTAAATATCCATTCAAGGGTACCGACAAGGCTACCAATAACATTCCTGGTCTCACCTTTTTCACGCACAGTGAGTATCCAGTGAAGGTGGGATGAGACACACGCTAGAGTCTTGTTCAGCAGAAAAGAGGGATCCAGATCTTCGCCAATGCAAAACCATCGTTAGCCGCTCAGCTCGCTGCGCAAGTCCCTGCAAGCTGCAGAAATCACAACTCGTGTGACATTAGATCTCAGCACATATATCTAGCAAGAGCCGCTCTCGTGTACTTAAAATCTATCTATGGTAAACGCAGCGGCTGAGAGACCAATAGTGGCCTAACCTCAAAACGTAAGACAGTCCGTCCGTGGGTTGCATAGTAGGATCCTCCAAGCCACACACTAGTTAATGGGTCGCACACCCTCTTGTGTGCTGTAAGTGGTGTCGACCGGGGTCGAGATCTTCAGCGCCCAGGGGGTTGTTCGAAGTGAGTTGATGGCAGGAATCTTGTACTAGCTACCCACAGTGAACCGATCGGGAAAGTAAAAAGCACTGCTTTAATGCAAGATATCAATCGACTTCCTGGATACACCCCCAGAGCCTTGTTCCCTTAGGCATAGCTTCGGATGACTCCTCGGTCCCCTTTCTTTTCAGGCAGAGCCGCCTCTGCAGACCCAGACACGGGCTTTCAGCCAGACCCTCGAGACCTGATCATACTTTCGGCCTTCTTCAGTGCCGCAAGCCGCAATGGCTGGCTGGAGAACCATCAGCAGCGGTTTGCCAAGGAGAGCTGACTCTGGCCTCTGCGACTGGTGCAGCTCCATCAGGCTGTCGCTGAGGCCCGCAAAGGAGCCACTCCCCTGCTCTCTCAGGGCCCGGAGGTCTAGGCACCTCACGGCCGAGCGCTGTGACCAGAGCTTGGCCGAGAACTGCAGCGCCCGGTCAAACTCGTCTACCAAGAACTGCTGGTGTCCAGGGTCACATGGGTCCCTGATCATGAAGCGTGCGGCACTGCTGAGGAACTTGTTGCTCAGCTGCACCGCACGCTGCCGCCGCACGAAGCTGATCCCGCCTTCTGCCTCACTCATGCCGCTTGCTGCCAATAGCCTCATCAGCTGTGAGCGCCATTGGTGAGCTTCCTTTTCTTGCACTAGACAACATAGAAGAAACGTTGATTTGTGGTTAGCCAAGCATCTAGCACATTACTGCTTTTGCTGCTGAAATTATGGAAAGATGAATCAGGAAAAGAGAAGAAGGAAAAAAAATGGTACTCACAGCCAACAAGGAAGTAGTAAAGGCTGTTCACGACTCTGCTTGTTGTGAGTGGAGCGTCGGACTGTACGGCCTGTCTGGCGTTGCGATTCACATCAGCGGACTCCTTGGAAGCCGTTCCGGTGAT
This sequence comes from Aurifilum marmelostoma, assembly GCA_027559495.1. NCBI lineage: Eukaryota > Fungi > Ascomycota > Sordariomycetes > Diaporthales > Cryphonectriaceae > Aurifilum > Aurifilum marmelostoma. The sequence continues at coordinate 912,003 of JAMXSV010000007.1, read as the reverse complement.
ATGAGAGCTGCCGCTGGCGGACAGCCCAGAAACACTGTCAAGAATCGAGAAGGGGCTGGCAAAGATCTCGGCGCAGATGAAATTCGCCAGAATGCCGTGGAGCAGGATGTACGGCAGCTTCTTCTCCCTCTCGAGTTCTGGCGGCAGTTTGCCATCTGCGGCCATGACCATGAATGTCTGTAGCTGTGCCATGCACTCGCGAATGTCCTCTTCAGGCCGGTTGAAGAACTGCTGCTTGTTGTTGTGAGCAGTGTCCTTGGCCCAACTATACCAGGACGATGATCGGTTGGCAAACCATTGAACAATATCGCTGTCTGAGGTCGCAAACGATCTGTTTTGCTCCATCATGGTTTTGGCAGCGGACTGAGCCGAGACGACGTGCTTTTCTTGATCCTGGATTCGTTGTGCCAGCGTCGCAACCTCGTGCTCAAGACCTTGCACGAGCTTCTGCTGGCTCTGGCTCTGCGACGACAGCCTGTGGTTCTGTCTTTCCAGGTTGACAATGTAATCCTCCTGCTTCTGGAGGGACGTTTCATACTGGGAGATCCGTCGGACTAGCTCGTCCTCTGTCTTCTGCAGCTGTTGAATCGCAACATTGTATTCGGTCTTGCTGACACCAGCCGGCTCTCTGGCAACCTGCTGGCCGTACTTTTGCTCGTACTTTGCGCTGTACGATTCGTGGTTGCGGCCCGGGAGCGGTGGGCGCGCAGGGCTTCCTCTGCCATCTCCTGCTCGCTTCCTCTCTGGGTTTTCTCCATGCCGCGGGAGGTCATGGTACGTGCCAGCGGTGGTGTGCCCTTCACGCACACCCGAGGGAGCAAGGGTCTCAAAAGTGCCTCGTCGCTGGGGCTGAACCGTGACAATATCAACCTGCCCATGCTCATTGGGAGTACGAGTCCAGGATTGACTCACTACATGTTTGAACTGTCAGAATGGTTCATGATAGCTACTAACAGAGTGCTTCGTTCGGTTTGAAGGGTAGATGGGAATTTGTTTTTTAACCTGCCTTCTGGGTTCTCTATAAGTGCCTCGCGCATGGCATCGTCACCAGCAAGTCTTTCTTGTTTAGAGGCAGCGGCAGCGGCTGGTGTGTCGGCGAACTCCTCGAGATTGATCCTGCCAGGGGAACATGGCCTGCCATCTTTGTCTTTGTAGCCTTTCTTGCCCATCTTGTAAGGGTGTTCAATAACGAAGTCGTTGAACGGTGAATAGGAAGCAGCTTAGGAACGAGTAATCACTATGAGCCGCATTTATTCAAGAGAGAAGATGCAAAGCGCTATTCTGTCCGCAGAAGTTCTTGGACGGGACTCTAGCCAGACCACAGAGAGCTTGAGACGGTACGTTCTGGAACGTAGTCACTGTCAAAACCTGGGTCAAAGCCCATTGCTAATATGTTTTTGGTTTACATGCCTAGCCGTGTCTGTTCAAGGCCCGGTCATGGTCACAGCTCTACACACCGGACATCCCTTGCTGCTTTGCACAGCCGTGGCTTGCCAAGGAGTTCATCATTTGCTGACATGCATGATAGCTAAGCGCCGGGACTACCAGCACCTGTCCGGGATCCAGATCCCAGAGCCTCGTCGTGTTGTATCTGGAAAGTACCATTGTATCAGTCTTCCATTCAGCCGCTGGCAGCAGACCGAAGACTTTAAGCAGAAGAGAATCCGCCGGACTTCCTCGGTATTTTCTTCAGTGATCCCCATAGCTCTTATGTCTTGCAGGACAAACCAACAGTCTGATATCCTCCCTACCTTGAAATTGCAGGAGATTTCCCTTGTGATGGTCTCACATCATTCAAGTTGACAACCATGTCTGGCAGCGTGAAGAAACTCATCGTCGGCATAGACTACGGCACGACTTTCTCAGGTGAGAGCCACTCAGGTTTCCCATCTGTCCCAGTGCTAGATTGAGGAAAATCTGACTTTGCATTATAGGTGTCAGCTATGTCTTCTCTGATGCCCTCAACGTTCATGATGTAGAAGTCCTAGATTCGTGGGGGGCGGGAGATCAGTACCAGAAACAAGTCCCTTCACGGATCTCCTACGAGCCACGCTACACCTGGGGTTATGATATTGAAAACCGAGAGCTGGCTTACTGGTGAGGACTGAACAAACCGTCTCTTTTTTCCTATCTGGGCCGTGTGTCAGGGACAAAGGACTAAAGCTCCCATCATAGCTGGACCAAGCTTCTGTTGGACGATCATGCTATCGAGACACAGCACGATGATGGCAACCTCAGGAAGTATGTATCAATGTCTCTGTTTCTCTTCCTTTCCTCCGTGCCCCTTCTCGATCTTTGAGAAGCCATCGTTCCTGACGATATCAACCATCCCCCAACAACAGATACTACGGTGCCGGCTTCAAGACAACGCCCAAGGGCAAGACCGCCACAAATGTCGTCACAGACTACCTCAAGTTCCTCTACACGCACATGATGCAAGAGCTCGGCCGAAAGCTATCCGAGGAGATCTTAGCCGTCACGCCCATCCAGTTCTGGTTCACGCTCCCGGCCTTGTGGTCACACAGGGCGCAGAACGCTACGCTTCAGGCGGCTACAAGGGCTGGCTTTGGGGGTCGACACAGTGATGAGATCCACCTTGTCAAGGAGCCCGAGGCGGCGGCCATTGCTTGTCTTAGTGGACTGACTGCCAAAGGCCCATCTCCTCATGTGCAGGTACGTTGGGGAGACGGACCTGCGTTGCTCAAGCAGAGCATGTTCACCTCTTCGTTCAAGTACTTGCTAACGGTGGGAATATTAATCGTTAGACTGGCAAGATTGTCCTTGTTTGCGATTGTGGAGGCGGTACTGTGGTAAGTTTGATCTGTATTACTTCAACCATTTATAAAATTATTTCATCCGCCTCTCCAGTACTACGAAACTAATCACGAGTCCAGGATCTGGCTTCATATGAGATCACTTCAGAGAAACCAAAACTCTCTCTGAAGGAAGTTTGCGTCAGTGAAGGTACGATCAATACAGCAATCGATCCATCACCAGAGACGAGAGAACTATCACACACCGCGGTTCCATCTCATATACTGACCTGATCAACGCCCTCCAGCCGGAAAGTGTGGTTCTACCACGATCGACAGAGCCTTCTACCAGCTGATGAAGAAGCGCTTCGGACCCGTGTTCGAGAAAGTACCCGAGGAGAAGCGCGGTGTGACCTCCAAGTTCATGAAGGACTTCGAGGCTGCCAAGAAGGACTTCGGGACTTCGGACCATCCTAGGAATACTCGATTGACGCTGAAGATGCAGGCCAAGGCTTCTGAGTACTACGATGATGACGACAACGAGGTCATCCTGACAGGTTTCGACATGAAGCAACTGTTCGATCCGGTTGTGCAGCAAGTCCTAGGACTGCTGCAAAAGCAGATCAAGGCCACGGAAAAGGCAGGACGCAGTGTGAATGTGAGTATCTCATGCGTGCCTGAGAGCGAGGGAACAAGTTGATGGACGAGACTGTTGACGATTGTGCTATACTGCAGACAATCGTCCTAGTCGGCGGATTCGGCACCTCGCCCTATCTCTACAAAAAGATCAAGGACTGGTGTCCCTCAGGAATTTCCGTATTCAATCCTCCAAGATCGTGAGTTCTTCCTTCTTCTCCTTCTCCCGTGTCAGGCCACGCAGAGAAACTGATTCGATCTGGCAGATGGGAGGCCATTTGCGTGGGAGCCGCCGTCCGAGGGCTACAAGGACCAATGGTCAAGGAGAAGAAGAGCCGATCCCACGTCGGATACACGACAGGCCGACCATTCGAGGATGGCGTCGATAATGAGCATGACTGCTATTACGACTTTTATGGCAGAAAGAGAGTTTGTGATAAGATGATTTGGATGATCGACAAGGTGGGAGAAATTAACCTCCCCCAAGGAGAAATGGGAGGAAAAGAAAACGAAAGGATATGTTGGCTGACTTGCTGAGCAGGGCGAGACGATCACTGCAGAGACCAACAAACGGCGATCGATATACTGGACGTCTGAGGAAGGCGACGACAGAACTTACACGCTGGAGCTGTATGAGAGCACCGCGGATCTGGCGCCTGAATTCCAGACGCACAACTGTGAGTGGCATATGCTGCGCCCACCATCACCATGTCTTTACACCATTGGAAGCACAAGCGCCCGCTGACAATTTCCGTTCCCTCTCTATCATAGCGGTCATTCAAGTCGGCACCGTGATCTCTGACCTGTCCAACGTCGACTACAACGTGTTCGAGAACAAACTGGGAAAGAACGGGAAGCGGACGTACAAGGTCGATTTCGAACTCGTGACCATCGTTGAGGACCAGCTTGGGTATATGCACTTCAGGGTGGTGGTCCAAGGTAAGGTTGTGGGCCAAGCACGTCTGAGCATAGAGAAGGAGTCCGAGAAGCACGAGCTACCTACGTATCTGGCAAGCCTGTCGCTTCAGCAGAATGGGGGACGAAAGTAAGGGGACCTTAATAGTAGTAGAGTGGTTGATGGACGATTACTTTTTTCGATCCCCCCAGGCAGACTGTACTTTTATGCAGTAATTGACTATACAAAAATTACATGGTGCTCTCGCATTGGGTTGATGTTTACTCTTGTTTTCTCTGGCCCCAAAAAAAAAAAAAAAAAAAAAAAAAAAGACCTTCTCTTGACACCGAAAACAATTTACAAGACAAACTATGTGTCCTTGGCCAAAAAGGAAGCCAAGTCTTGGCCCAGGAGAACAAGCGCGTTCTTGCTCCTTACTGTGTCTGCATATGCCCTACTCGCTCTCCTCCCCCGTGTTCGTCCACGACGGTACCTCGAGGGCTGGCTCATCTCCAGCAGAACAACCCGCACACAGGCAGGCTGCAACCTGTTTACGTCTCTTGGGCAGCAGATAGCAATCTGGACCCCCATGACTTCTCTGCTCGTCCCCTTCACGCCCCCAAATCAGCCGCCCCCCAGGCGCCTGAGAAGATGGAGCCTGGCCGCACCGCGGGGTCCGAGCTGGTCAGTCTAGCTTCAAGATGGTGTTGACGTGTTGACCACCATGCGTTATGGGAATTGACGCGCTAAAAAAGGCCAGAACCCAAATGAAATTCCCCTTTCCCCAAGCCATGATCAAGTCCACCTGACCCGGTGGGCTGCCGAGCTGTAAACCCAAAGTGTACAGCTGGTGCGAGACCGATCCTTGACAACTCCCCCCCCCCTCTTCCCCCGCCCCCGGCTCAAATCCATCGTTTCAACCACCCAATATCACCACCACCAACCAGTCGAATAAGCCAGTGCAGTCTGCAGAGCTGCCCAACTGTTTTGGCCCCTGATGCCCAATCCCCCGCTGAGTTCCACGCTGGCAGGATTTGACAGGCTCCCGAGACCCAGGCCTGATTGTGGAGGGGCCAGAGTCTAGACTGACGGGGTGGGAGACAGCCCAAGTATAGCCAGAGGTCTGCGTCTCATCCCCGCCTCTTTCTGTGTTGTATCACGAGGCCTTGTGGACCGGTTCCAGACCATAACCCACCGCATGGAGACGGGGCGACCGAGTCCGTGATGGGCAATCAATCGACCAAAACGTGGAGCAGCCTACGTGTAAGTGGTCTGGTCAGGTATGAATTGTCCTGTGAACCCAATGGATGTGGACGGTATATAGAGAGTGCCTGTGATCTTCCTGATGATCCTTCTTTGTAGTTGAAACCCATCATCGTGTATCGGTCATGAGAACTTCGTCTCAAGAAGACATCACACACTCGCCGCTGGGGTCGACAATGTAATCTGTATGCAGGAGTCAACACATGCGAAGATTATGTCTGTGATCTCGTGTGCACGCAGAGTACGAAGCTGACACAACTCAGAAAACTATTTGCTTTCTTTTTTTTTCTCGTTTCATTTTTCAAAAACTCAGGTGCGACTCGACTCGAGCAGAAAGAATTCCATCAAACAAACTCCAACACACCCACGAACCAAGCAGACAATGCCATATAAAATCATTTCCAGCGCAAACAATGTCCTTATTCCGAAACCCGAAGCTGTGATCCGAGACTGTTGTCATGTGACTGTCCTGTCGTCCAGCAAGGTTGCCCCTTCAATGATTCTATCTTCCAGGTATCTTGTTCCTCCAAAAAAACAAAAAAAAAAAAAAACAAAAACCAAAACCAACGAATTTCAAAACGGACTCCTGTCTCGCACAGGCAGTATCCCAAGAGTAATGCTTTGTGCAACTCGCATAATGGACTCAAAGCAGTCATCCCCGTCGTGTGGTGATCCACTGAGGGCTCGTCGCGCTCCATAGATCCAGGTCCAGATGAGCCAACGGCTGGCTGGTTCTCCAGGTGATCCGGAATGGTAGTAGCCTTGGGTGTACGCTGCTATGATGTGGTGGTCATCGGTGCAGCGGAGCGGACCGGCGCGGCGCGGCGGGCCTCCTCACAGCTCGGCGCTGTACATGTCTCGGGCCATTCAGGTCCGGGATGAGATAGCAGACATTCCTTCCGAAACGGTCTGTTAACTATCTTGCACTTGCAATGCTAAACACACCCGATAGCGTCGGGGTTTTTCCCGCATCTGTGGGAGTTGTCAGAATACTGAATGAATCTTTCCAAGACTGATCCTAGATCAAGACTACAATGGCAGATAAGTAGTTGGACTAACCGATAATTCTTCATTCAGCCAGATGACTGCACGTAGTGGAGGCCCTGGAGTTGAGCCGGGTCGGTGCTCTTGGTATGGGCAGTGTATTCCGTGTGGATCCTCTCCAGGGTGTTCAGGCTGTCTCTGAGGCGGTTGATCTGCATCATGACCGTGGGACCATCAATCTGATCGAGTTCCTGGACAATGCTGGGCAGGCCAGCCTGGGTGGTAGACCATTCCTCTCGGAGTTTGGCTGCCATGTCAACCTTGACTGGCACCTGTGGTTGCATCTTTGGGCTGGTCTTGCGGGATTTGGGAGACTTGCGACCGGTGCTGCTACCGCTCGTGTCGCTCTTCCTCTTCCTGGATCTGGTGGCATCCTTGCGTCCATCGTCCTCAGGCGAGGGAGGGGCAGCATTGTGGACACGCTGCATGTGATCGTGGAGGTTCCACTTGCGAGGAAAGCCATTTCCGGGTTGGGCACGGTCACATCCACTGAAGGTGCAAGGGTAAGGCTTCGTGCCGTGGCCATGCATACCGTGCGCCTCCCTCTCATGTCGGAGCAGGCATGCTGTGGAGGAAAAGGGCAGCTCCTTGCAGCTGTCCATCTTGCAACGGTACGGCTTCAGGTGGGAATCAACGAATTTGCTGTGTCATGACGAGGGACTGTAAGTACGAGGACAGGAAGTTGGGCAGTAAATCTCTCGAGACGACTCACTCGTAGTTGCACTTGAGCTTCTCTGGCCGGTGGCAGCAGCCAGTCTGACCTTCCCAAGGACAGTGGTAGAGACCATCGGATCCTGGCAGTGCGGTCCTGTAGAGAGGGTGGTCCCTGGCATTCTCAACCTCGTTACCAGAAAGCGAACCGGTCCAGTCCTGCATCTGGGCCTGCTCATCACCCACAACAGCAGACATGTTGATCTCCAGGTTTGCACCGGCCATCATGGGCTGCATGGCAGGACCGCCAAGGCTAAAGTTATCCATGACAGGGATGCTAGGAGAGCCGGACGAGACACTGGTGTTGGGTGAGCTCTGCAGATAGGGGCCCCAGGTGTCATCTTTTGGTGTGGTCACCTCACTCAGGTTGTCCCAGGTCGTGGCAGGTGAGCCACCAGACACGCTGGTCTCGAAGTTCAGGTTCACAGGGTCGACGTGCTGGGCGGCAGCAAAGTCATTCAGGCCTGAGGAGGCGCCGTGTCCATCCATGTGGGAGTACATCATCTCCGGCGTTGTCGTCAAGCTGTGGGGCTGCTGGAAGAGGAACTGAGAATCCATGGAACGACCATTGCCCCTGAGTCCGTCCGTGTAGGCGGTGGATTCATTACCTGTCATGTCAAAGCTAGACGCCTGAGAGGCGCATTGTGACATTGCCGTCTGGAGCCCGGACGGGCTCCTGCTTGGAACAGAGTCGACAGTCTTGTGGCTAGATGCAGAACCCTTGGAGGAGATTCGACGCATTGGCTCAGCCTTCTGGGTCTGATCCTGGCAGACTGCTGGTGCAGTTGGCATCCAGATAGCTTGGAAATCATCCATGGCCTCCATCCGGCTTCTAGCGGGAAAAGATCCCAGTGTGAAGGGGTACTCCTCGGATTCTCCTTGGTCCGCGAAGAAGTTCTGTGAACCTGCTGCAACTGTCGCATTGTCCCATGCCGATCCTGACGGATCAGCTGATGGTCCTGTTTGAGAAAAAGAGAAAATTCCAGAGGAAGCTGAAGGCATGGGCTGGGAGTAACTGTAGTCGCTGAGTCGAAAAGGTCAGTGTCCTGTGTCTCCACGAACCTCTTGCCGAATTGACCACTACGGTCCCGAGAAAAGGAAATGAAACACCAAAAACCGGAGAACAAAAAAAAAAAAAAAGAAATGGTCAAAGCAAAACAGGCCAGTTCATCAAGATGGTACAACTTTGTCCTGTTGCGACAGGTTAGTCTTTGCTTACAACAGCTAGTCTTTAGGGTAGGACGTTTACAGACCAAATCGATAAAAATCCATGTAGGACCTGACAAGAGCCATCTTGCATCCTAGGGCCGCGGGATGTTCAGGAGTCCATGGGGAGTGCATCCAGGTAAGTACAGAGACCAGATCCATGTGAAAGGACGAGTCAAGAGTTCCATGGGTCGAAAATATGGCAAAAGAACAGGCAGCAACAGAAAACTGCACAGCAGTAATTAGAAAAAGGCAGAGGGACAGCGTCCCACGTCGTGCAGCGTTGTCCTGAGAACTGGATCCAACGAATTGAGAAAAGCCGAGTGTGCCAGAATATCCTTTTTAGGGTTGAGTCACGGTGATGCTGTATCCACGTGCGGCTGCACAGGCAATCAGAATAAAACTGCCAATCCCTCGGACGCAAGTGACGTTGAATTTGTTGGATTCCAAGTAATGGGAGAGATTCCAGGGTGCCCATCTCAGGGGATCGAAGTTGATACTAAGAGCCAGATAAAGTCCATTCCAGGTGTTTGTGTTGGCCAAAAGCAGTTCAAGATGTCGATCCATGGCAAGAACAAAAAAAGACTCCAGTGATAGGCATGGTACAAACCGTCCAACGGCCGGAAGCTGTTGCTAGTATGCAGACACGAGGTCATACTTACCTGAGCATCAACAAGGTGATGCAAGACGCTTTCAGACGTCATTGTTGTAATTTTTAGATCCTGGGTCCTGGAGAAGAGGTTCATCCACACATGTCCAAGAGAAGGGGCATGCACGATAGTTATCCCGGATATGGTGTCCTTGGTCCTGTGGTAGTTGTCGATGTCCCAGGATGATGCAGAGGGCCTGTGGTGTCCGGTATGCCTTGGTGATGGGACAAGATTTCCAATGTGGACAGGTATCAAGAACATACATGACCTTTGCGCGCCATAACGGCGGACTTTTTGGAAAAACACAAAAACGCCTCCCGGGGAAACAAACAAGGAAAGGTTAAAATAGTATACCTCGTAGTAGTAGTAGCAGTAACATTCTGCATTCTCCTGTTGGTCTGGTCCATGGTGTATCCAGAAGGGTCCGAGCGGATTGAAGAGACCATTTTGGAAGTTCCTTTGGGAGAGTCCTGGGGAGCGGGATTGCTCGAAGGTCCTAGGTTTGACAGTATCACACTTGACAAAATTGATCAGAGGTATGATACACCTGGATGGTATAATCCTCGAGAGGCACAACAGTATGGTTGTGGTGGTCTCGGCAGAAGCAGCAAAAGCAGCAACAGCAGAGAGTGCGATCCTTGGGAGTGGAAAGAAATCAACGGGCAAGTTTCCAGAACGGCCTGTTCTTCCTTTGAGCGTTTCTTTCTTTTTGCAAGTTGTTGGTAGAAAGTCCTCAAGAAAAGGGTTTGTAGCAGATGGACAGGAAGAGAGAACAAGAGAAGGGGTCCTGTGTGTAGTGGAAAAAAAAAGCAAGTGGCACTCGAGGGCAAGTCCGGGGCCGGGTCAGGTTGTGGATAGATAAGAGGTGGCGAAAGGGCAACAATACAGCGGGAGATCAGCAGGGGAAGTCCAGAGTGGGTTGTGAGGTTGGGCTGAAATGGTCCGATGGGTTGCTGTATGGTGACGGTGATGACGATGTTGATGAGGAAAGGAAAGGAGAGCACGGGGGAAGGTTGGGCACTGAGAGGGACACGGTTGGGTTTTAAGCTTGCAGATGGGCCTACAGGGCCCATGACAGGGCCCGAGCCTGCGATCAGAGCCTTGAAATTGGCGAGACCCACTGTGCTGTGCTGGCAAACGCCCACTGGACAGATGCCTTGTTCCCTACCCCACTGCGTAGTTTGAGGACGCTATCACCCCTGTAGTCACCCCCTGTAACTGCCAAGCAATGAACATCAATCCCCGCCCCCCCTTTATTGCTCTTTCCTCCCAACGTCCCACCCGACCAGCTCCCCCTCCTGCCTCGTTGTCCATCACGAGAACCAACAGACACCACAAGCCGGCCTCATCACGGCGCCTCCTCATGCCCGTATCGTCCCATCACCTCCTACAAAGAACACTAGATATGCACTCCCAGACGGGCTGTCACATTGGCCGCAGCAGAAGTAGTCTCGAGGTGTGAGCTGGCACTCGACGCCTGCAGCTTTCATTCGTCTGTCACCTCTCACCGACTCCTCCTCGTGCGCGTGGCTGGCTGGGCCGTCAGCTTCATCTGCGTCGTCAGAAGGACCACAAGACCAACCTGCCTGCCTCCAGGACATGCGGGGCACTGAGCCGGGCGTGTAGGATACCATCCTCCCAGCCAATAGTCCAGCAGTGAGGATGGTCTGCCACGACACTCAACTGGCCAGCATGCTTCATGCGAAGACAACGCATCCATGCAGGAGGGCAGTCCAATTTCTTATCACGCCCAGGTTCGTGCATAAGTGCTCCACGCACGGGACGCTCGGGGCGTCTCTCCAGCCAGTCAATCGCGACCTTCATCCCGGACTCTGAGGAATCCGGTTCCATCGGCGCAAACTTTGGCCTGGGTGAGGTTGTGCTCCAACTCTGATAACGCCATGATTCGGTCGGTTCCCTGCATGGTCGAAGGAAAGGAAAAAAAAATCAAAATTTAAAGAAGATTCCACTGCAAACGCGGTTAGCGATGAGGTGGGGAGCCTGGCTTTCTGGGCATCAGAGTGCCGAGACTCTCGTGCTGATCTCAATAGCAATGACCAAGTTTTTACCCGGCACAATGTTGTCCCTGTCATCCAACAACGAGGCTGGCAATCTGGGAAACTGGGAAGAGCACCCCGCTTTGATGGGATCTGCAGCAGAGCTTGAGATGAAGACTCCCTCGTTCGGGATCCGGGTTCTGAGCTGACTGGCATCAGGTCTACAGCCTCGCTTCCATGATAACACGACCTCGAGCCCGGTGAGACTGCTGATGAAAGCATCACGATACGTGCCATACTGGCCGGAGCGTGTCCCATCCTCGACATGTAACTCTTTCTTCGCCCGGTGTCCCCGCTGCTGATAGACGTGTGTTGTTCCGGAACCTGCAGCGGTACCACCTGCAGACTCACTAGTGCTTCCCAGTGTGACTGTCTCTCAGGAGGCAGCGCCAACCAGTACAGAATCATCCTGATGTTCGTGCCTAGATCATGATCTTGGGTGGCCAGACTGCAGCTTTTCTTGATCTCATCTTCTTCCTTTGTCTTCTTGATTTAATACCTCCGGATCCCAGATGGATTGGCATCGTGAAGCCACCTGGATTCTAGGCCTGGTCCAACACGGTCACTGAGATGGAAAGCAAGAGTCAAAAAGACTGCTCGTCATGATGGCTCTGTAAGACGAGCCAAGACGACCACACGCAATCTCGTCAAGACACCAGCTCATTGGTTGAACAACTCTGGCACTGCATACGAAATTCTCCGTGGGCACGCGGTCCTCTTGTCAGGCCGTGCCGTCGTCGTTTGGGGACGTCATGCTCCGGAAATCTCGATGCACGCAACCGACGAGATCAGTCACGTCAATGGGTCTCATTCACCGTCATCTAGCAGCATACCGTTGGCCTCGAAAGGTCAATATTATGGGAACAGATGTCTCCATCGGTGGCACTCTTCTGTCCTTCTGGTCTATGGAGGAATTTCCACCGAGCCTGCATTGCTTACTGTGAATCGGCTGTCTAGTCAAGGTAAATGCGGCCACACTTTACTCTATATCACTCAATAGAGTGAGCATCTGGACATGGGATCTCCTTGCTGCTCGACCACAAATGGATCTCAGACCATATTAGCCACAACTGTTTTGTTCTGGCAAACCTCCAGTTCTCTCGTGGAGAAGGCACCCTGAGAGCCGCAGAGAGGCCCCCCGGGGAGGGGGGGGCGGTGGCCGAATGTATAGCCTAACCGAACCGGTGGGCATATGAGAGGAGGGATGATCGGCTCGTTTACGGAGATGAGATCTGGGAAGAATGGCTCTGATCTGGCTTCAAGTCGTTGGAGCTGTGAACCGCCGACTGGACTGACAAGATACTAGGGCAGAGGCTCGCTTGCAACGAAAGCATTCATGCAGATGCAATGGCTCCTTCCAAGACTGGCACAATGTCAGCGCATAGTGCAAAAGAAGACCACCGGAACAGCTCGGCCATCTACTGTGCTCGCCCACAGCCAGGCAGCGCAGCTTTCACTAGCTTACACCGGAGTGCATGGTTTCCGAAACTGATTGGAACATCTAGCCATTTCGCTATGCGAGGTATGGAGAGTGGAGAGCAGAGGCAATTTCCCTGAGCAATGTGGAGGGTGATATTATCGACACCACAACGAAGGACACCACCGGAGAAAGTCATACCATCGATACATGCAGGCCTGGATCGCACTTGAAAGCACAAAGGGACCCACTCCTTGTGATATCAGCCCGTGCCGCCACTCAATTTCCTCCTCGCATCTTAACTCGGCGCCCAGTTGCGACATTACTCTGAGCTCCGGGATGCAGACGAGCTGGAAGCATGCACTCTAGAAGGGTGGGCTTGGACGATGGCTGAACATTGGGGCGTCGCTCTAGAATCAGGACGGCAGGATAGTGAGGGGCTGCATTGATGCCCAACCTGCAGATGGCTTTCCAGGTGGTCATCTGGTTGGATTGCAGCGACTTCAGGTCAGACCGCCGTCTCTAGAGGTAAGCGCCTCTGCGTCGCAGACAAAAGAGAGCTACACATTGGTTGTATGGGTTGGGATGGCGAATGGCGTCGTCCAGCCACTTACAATCCCACAGGAATGATCGAGCCTACACAGTCTGAAATTTCGTGTCCCCGTGCTCTCGGTTGTGATGGTCAGCAGGAGGCAGAAATGCAACCCACCCGCGTTTTCGCTCTGCTTAACCGCTCGAGATCCGCCCGAATAGCATAACAGCCTCTCTCTGGTAAGATCAAGCCGCTGATGCAGCATGGCACCGTGCTGCCATGACCTCGTTCTTAAGCGCAGATCGCGCAGAGGTAAGTGCCGGAAACAGTTGCATCTGTCAGACCAGAGGACACGCCGTCGGGATCTGCCAGTGAGCTCGCCATGCCGGAGAGATGAAACCTGAGTCCACCAGCGCCCGAGGATTTCGCAATCGGGGAAAAATGCAGAAGCATGCACTCAGTAATCTGTGCGATCGAAATCATGCCCACCAAGCAGCCTGACAATGTTTCAGCGATCCAGAAACACCATAGAATATATTTTTGTGTGTATCGTGTCTGGCCCGGTGGAGCAGCTCGCGACAGAAACGACTCGGCCGAATCGCCCAGCAGGGAGACATGGTACCCCAATGGGTACAAATCTAATCCGCGTGGAAAGTTAGCAGATACGACGTATTCCCAGCAGCATAGACGTTCCCGACCGCTGGACCACGCGACGGCTCAGATTCTCGCGAGTAAAGCCGATAATAGAGAAGGGAAAAGACGAAAGAGACGAAAACAAGTAACTTTGGAGACAGTCGCAGTCCCCTTCGCTTGCATGCAGTGGAATGAACGGGCACCACGGCTGTGGTGTTGGAATCGAAAACCAAATTGAGTCATTGCATCTGCAGAGTGACCATGATGACCGAGACTGAGACGGAGCCCGTCATGGCTTACTCAGGGTGTTTGCAATGTCCTGCTTCAGCTGCAACCCTGAACGCAGTCCTATCGGATCACACACAAGACAGAGATAGATCTCTGCTGTTGTGTGCCACCCCGGCATATCGAGCCTATCGCCGGCTATGGTTTGCACTCTGAAGCCAGTTACTTTTTCTTTCTGTGAGATGACCTGCGGGTCTGGCATCAATGCTTCCGTTGGGCTGCAGTTGTGCATATTTCACTGCCCAACGTAACAAGTGTGCTGTCACCATGCCCAAACGACCTGGGGGCTCCCCTGCAAAACCTGGCATTCCCCAAAATCCCGACGCTGGATGCATCTTCCCATCCACCCTTGGGCCACATCATAACGTCGCGTCGAGGCCCAACGGGTACCCCCTTTTGTACCTGCTGAAGCTGACAGTCCCGGTGTCTGCTCAGGGGGGTGGAGGGGGGTTGGACTTTCTGCTCATGAGCAGGAGGATAGAAGTGCGGGGACTTACAGCCAGCTGTGCTTGGCCTGGGATCTCCCTGGAACCGAGCCAGCTCGTCTGTCACATCTCACACTTTTTTCCTCAGACGCGCAATCATCCTTGACACAGTTCAGGTTCGAGAAGAAGCAGCTGTCCGCGCCGTATGTGTGTGTGTGGTACGGTACGGTACGGTACGGCAAAGCACACTGGGATTTCCTTCTCTCTTCCACACGCCCGACTTCTGGTTCTTGTCGCCCGCCTCCACGGGGATTGCTTGCAGCTTTGTGGCTCGACGGTGGAAGTCCGCTGTTCCTGGTCGTGTGGAGCCTAGTGGCGACTTGAGGACATCGTGTCGATATTGTCTCCAGCCTTGATTCATCCTGCCGCCCTGCTCGTGAGGTAGTCTTCGGCCCTCATCTCGAGGTTCCTTTCTTGCCACTCGCCGAGAGTAGATAAAACCAACCCCCCGGACTTCGAATTCTTTGTCGGCACATTTTTGGTAAATTGGTTCACCGATCTGGAGTCCGTCCTGACCACTGGAGCCACAAGGTCTTGAAGAGAGAACAAGAAGAAGTCAGCCTGTCGCTTCTTGAGCTTTTTCCGCTACGAGCAACAGCTGCTTCACCCGCATCATCCCAATCCGGAGGACCACACCAAGGACGAAGGCTTTTGTACGAGTCGCCGTCCATTCCGCAAACCCGAGCGCACCACGAAAAGGAAACAAAAAAAGACACATATTCCAGAGGAAGGACCAACTGCAATAGCCGTGGATCTCCTGGATGAACGGACCCAATACTTCCAGAGGACAACCCAGGAGTAAAACAAAATTTGGCCTGACAAGAAGAGAGAGGACTTCCCTTGGACCATTTTTGCTTTGAGCACGCCAGTGGAAATATCTTGAACCTTTGTGCGTGTGTGTGTGCCGTGGCCACATGCTTCTCCCTTCACGAGACTGACTGTTTGTCTGCATTTCTCTCTTTTTTTTTCTTCTTTTCTTTTCTGCTTGTGCTTTTTTATTCCAGTGGCCATTCCCAGGTGTGCATCCCTATCTCGACCCTTTTTTTGTTTGGATATCCGGATACCCGACCCGCGGACACACGGAGTGGATTCTTCAAGATGGCACAGCCAGACTATTCCTACAGGAGCTCCAAAGGACCTTGGGCGACACGAAGGTGCGGACTGAGAGATGTGACCGATCCCCTGCTACGGACTGCGCGCCCGCTAACTCTGAAGGTAAAGCCCGATCGTGTACCAGGAGCCATACTCCAGCAGGGGAACTTATGATAATGTTAATGCATCATACACCAACCCACAGAGGTAAGGCAAGACAAAGAGAAGAAGAAAAAAAATATCCATATGCAAACCACCCCCACCCCCCTGGAAAGTTGGGCGCCGATGATGACGATCCCCTGCGAAGTGTAACGTACGGAGCGAGCACCTCAGCCTATAGTCTCCCAGGGAGCAGCACCTCAGCAGCAGCAGCAGCAGCCGCCATAACGACCAGCCATGGACGATCGGAGACGACCTATTCCACCACCCCATCCTACAACTGCTCCTCCTCCTCTTCCGGCAGCAGACCTCTGGCGGTGACATACGGGACCACAGGGACGCTGGCACAATCGCAACAACAACAACAAGCCTATGGGTCGTTCAAGAGCTCGAGCCCGCCAAACTGGGATTCCCAAGGCCGCTTCTCGCCAGTAGACCCGATGGACGACCTCATGGCCTCACCCAGCCTCTCCGACTACTCGATGGGCGAGAGCACGGGGACCACGCCGCCTGGAAGCAAGCACCACAAGTCATCCTCGTCCAACGGCAAGCGCTCGCAGCGGAGACCCTCGAACCGTGACGAGTTTGACGGCCCACACCAGTTCCTCCAGCGGCCACCGCCAGAATACATTGCGATGCAGGAGCGTGAGCTGCCCCATCTGCCCACCAACCTGCTGGTGCAGGAGCAGGACAGCGTGCTCTCGCAGGTCAACGACCGCCTGTCGCAGTGCGCATACGACTTTGTCGCCAAGTACCAGTTCCCCATCCCGCTCACCCAGGACATGCGCCCCGTCGAGCGGCCCCACGACCGCGAGTGGACCGAGTGGGTGTACCTGCTCAAGCGGCTGGCGACCAAGAGGAGGATCCCCGCGAGGGTCCTGTACAATGGCCAGATCAAGCAGTTTGTCACCATACTCGAGAACAGCCTGGAGATGAGGCACGCCGCCAAGCACCAGAGCCGGCCCCTGAAGGACGACAGGAACATCCTGCAGCTCATCAGCGCCGGGATCCAGGTCGCAAAGATACTAAAGGATGCTCAGGCCATGGACTACCTGGACAGGCTGTACATCTCCACCGAGCAGCAGATACAGGAGAGAGCCAAGGCTGCCGCCATGAGGTTCAACCGGGTCTGATGAGATGAACAGCCAACCCGACACCCGTCAAAAGAAGAAGGAGGGGAGAACGATGGGGGGAAAGGACCTTACCCACCTTCCTACCTACCTACTATCTCTGGACAAACAAGGTCTGATAAGGAAGAGTCAAGCTGACTTCCCACACATGATCTGAAATCATCTGTTCCGTCCACCGGTGCTTCCATTTAAATCTATATGGATATTCACTCATCGAATACGTTGCAGGTATCAGAGAGAGGGAAGAAAAGGGTGGGAAAATAAAGAGACGTCTCCATTGCAGTGCCTGCGGAGATCAAGGACGGCGGCATCGGATATGAATGCCACCGGCTGAGGATAAATAAGGCTGAGGGCTATCTTTTTGAACTGAATTACGGGAAAACGAACCACAGATCCTTGAACGTATCAGCGGGAACCAAGGAAGAATGATTCAATCAAGGAGCAGGAGGGGTGGGGGGGGGGCAAAGGGAATCGAAAAAGGGAGGAAGGAAGAAAAAAGAAAAGAAGAAAAAAAAAAAGAGAGGGAGGGAGTACGGCGACACTGCGTGTATTCTGTTGTCGTTGGGCGCCCTCTTTATAATCCCTCATTCTGTTTCTTTGGGCATTACTGGACGACGCAACAACCATTTTTGCTTACCTGGGCTATATCCTCCTCACGAATCGGCACGATCCGAGGCGGAATCGAGGGAAGAGGGAGGGGTGGATGGAGGGGGAGGTTGGGCTGGAAGGCTGTTTCTGCTGGGCTCGGAACGTCATCGTCATCCCACCAACAATTTTTTTTTTTCCCTTTTCGTTTTTGTTTTTCCTTTCTTTTCGTCTCATTTCGATTTTCTCTCTTCTTTACTCGTTTTTCCTTTTCCTGATCTGCCTTGTAGTCGGTTGCGTAGCCAGTCAGTCGTCGTCATGTGGCCTTCTCAATCTTTTCCTTGCTGCTTGAAAGCACTCAGGCGCCACTCGTGTATAATTATCATCACCCACCCCCAAATTACAGGAGCTACTTAGCTGATATGAAATGAAATGATGGATGCCTGCATGTTGCCAAACACTCAAGTCCTTCGAACTCTTTTTTTTCCTTCTTCCCCTCTCCCTTTGTTTCCTCCATGATCTGCATGAAGGGAAGGGGCCAGGTCATTGACGCTGCTTCAGGTCTTTGCATGCATGGGACTAGGAACACGAGGCTATTGCTGCCCAGCTCACCCCTCGGCAACAGGGGAAGGGGAGAGGAGTAGGGTGGACCATCGAGATGACGAGTTGTTGTGGTGACAGCCCCAAATATCTGCCATGACGCATTAATTTTTCATTACTGCTTGCACACTTATGCAAGTATCCGTTGGCGTCTACAGAGAAAAGACGGGGAGAATCTCGATAGAGCGAGCGAATGGTCGAGACCTCTGACAATCTGCCTGCCGATGACGACCACCACCACACCATCCAAGTATATACCCGTGCTGTGCGATACGATAGCTCGGTCGATGGTACAGTGTACAGCCTGCTCGGATATGCAAAGCTGCCCAGTCTTGTTCAACAGACACTAGCCTCTGCTGCTGTGGAAAGTTCATCTGATTGTTCATGCTTTGATGGTTTGGTTTATGTTACCGGTGTGGCATAGAAGAGAAATGATTTTCTTTTTGGGAGGCCGGGGGAGGGAGGGGGCGGGGTTGTGGCAGCTGCTGAGGGTTTCGGGGAGATAGATGGTGGGGGTTTTCACGCCAGGGCTGATTTGCTTGCTGAGAGGACCTTGCTTTGGTATCTCTTCTCAACTTTCTAAATCAATCGCTCTGTCTCGTATTCTTGGGTGGTAACCTTGTGACGAGGCCTTGCTAGTGCTTGTACCCGTCTTGAAGGTGTCTGCCTGGGGTGTGGCCTACGTTGAGGCCACCCTCCTGAGGGCATTTGTAGTGTCAGTGTCGCAGCTGGGGGCCGAATCGGACCCCCAACAGGTTGGACAGGGCTTGTATCGCCCTCGCCCAGGCCACCACCTCTGTCGTTGCTAGACTGATCCGATTAGTATTTCCACTGCAGTACAGTACAGACCAAAATTAATAAACTGGCTTCGATGTTGTGGTGCCATGCTGTTGTTTTACAACTCAATCTAACATTCCGGAGTAACTCAAGCCACCACGTCTTCGTCCCCCCAATGAAACACAGTGGTTCCCTCTTCCTCACCCCCCCTAAGACGACTACCTGCAGCGGCATCGTTGCAGACCCTAGAATCCCTGTTTCGCCGTCGGTCGACCCTGCATCCCAATCGGGTCCCGCCTCGGTGGCCTGTGAAGACGGGATTGGCTGGAGGGGTTTCTGACACCCCTGCTGTCGGTCCCCGAACAAGTCAAGTGCCGATTTCTTTCCCTATTCTCGACTTGAGGAAGGGGGGGCTCGGCGGCGACATTTCTTCGTGGAAAGAGCGAAAGAGGGTAGGAGTGTGAGAAGGATGGAAAGCAGCAGTACATTGCGCTGCGCTGCAGTCTGGGGCGCGACTTCATTTCTTAATACGCGACCGACGTTACCAGAAACACTTTTTCTGTTCCCACCTCTTGAGTACAATTGACCCTCCTCGTCCGTTTTCCTCTCTGCGTGGTTGTACTTGTTCTCCTCGTAGATCTGTAGTGGACGCCGTACCTCGTCCTGCTGGCTTTCCCTCCCGCGTTCCTCCTCGACCCCAAAGCGCAGTGCGCCAGCAGCAACAGCAACAGGCAGCCTCCCGAGATTTGAGCGAATTGATGCAAGCGAGCGAGCACCATCAGGCGACAACACGACCAGAACAACCCTGCCTGCCCACGATCACACGAGAAGCGGCGTGACCTCCCGGGCGCGGGGCCATTCGTCCACGTTTCCCTCCCTCATCTGCCGAGGCGGCTTCCCGCAGCGACTCGAGGCTAAGGACTTTGGGGTTGCGCAGCGCGGAGACAGGCAAGGGGCTCACGAGCAAAACCTTTGGTGGGAAAACAAGAGACGCTCGGCGGCTCCGGTACGCTATTCGGCTAGGTGTCTGGCTGGCTATTGCTCGCTACGGCGCGCCGGCTGCAGTGGGTGCGTGCATACGCGCAGGAGGGGACAACCTACATGAGAAGCCTGGGCTAAGGCGTGTCGACGAGTCCGAGGTTGTACGGGTCCAAATCTGGGAAGCCGACAAGGAAGTTGAAGTTGGCGTGGCAGAGCACACACAAGAGAGAGGGAGAGACAGAGAAAAGCAGAGGGAGAGAGCGAGAAGGAAGAATATTCGAAAAGTCTCATAAGTTGAAAGAGGCGCCGACAACGTTCTGATCGGCCCCATTCACCTCGACGTCCATCCCCCTTCAGTCGCGAAACTGGCCTCCAACGAGATCCAACAGACCCCTCCGCCGGAGCAGCGGAGAGGCCAACAGCTTCCCAGGCATTCTGGACACAGCACGACTACAACACCACCTCCTCATCAACAGTACCCACAACACCAGGACGCACTCATGGCGGCCGTCATCTCGTCCGGCACCTCGCCGGCCTCGCGCTTCTCAATACCGCTGGATGAGGACGAGGAGGCCCAATCGTGGAGATTCATCGAATCCCTCAATGCCGACACGGGTTCCTTTGACAGCGGCTCTGGTGAGCTCGTGTTTACCGCCGCGAGCCCATCCATTGTCAGCCAAGGCTCGTGGAATGTCGTCCACCACAATGGCGGCCAACATCAACATCATCATCATCAACAACAACAACAACATATAAGAGCGCTCACCACACCTTCACCGGTCATGTCACAGAACGCGCACGCACTATCTACATCGCCCTTCTCTAGCGCCGCCGCCTTTGGGCCCGTGTCGACGGCCAATCTCGACAACAGCAGCAGCAGCAGCCTTGTCTTTGACTTCTCCAACCTGCCACTGGATACCACCCAGCAGCAGGCATCTCAACAGCAGTTTATCGTTACTGAGGCGCTCCTTAACGAGCAGGCAGCAGCCCTTGCGCCTCAGAACTTCGTTTTCACCCCGCAGGATATGATGGTCTCTGGCTTCCATACCGGCTTTGATACCGTGTCGATGATCACCAACGATGCCTTCTCCGCCCTGGACCAGCAGCAGCCCCAGTTCACACAGCAGCTGGACATCCCCGTATCAATGCAGGGCACTGCCGACGTGCAGCCGTGGGACCCAATGGCCGTGCCCCAGACTAAGACCTTCATCTCAGAGCAGTTCACCACTCCACCGCCGGCGAGATCGGACGGCTCGTCCATCTCACTCAGCCCGAGGAGCCCGGCTTCACCTCCTGTCAAACAGGAACCACGCAGCGGAAGCGGCAGCGGTGCCAGCACCAGCACTAGCGGTGGCAAGAGAGGCAGCGCACAGGCTATCCAGACTATTCCCAAGAAGCCCGCCGGCATCCAGAAATCGCAGAAGAAAAAGGCCTCGACGTCGCCCCGGTCATCGTCGTCGCTGTCTGACAGCTCGGACAGCAGGTTCAAAGACGGCGCGCTGATGTTCTGCAACCAGACGGTTGAGACGTGGGGCAAGCCCAACTTCGCCGACCTGGAGAACATCGAGCGATCGTCGCAGAAGGGCCGCAAGGGTGCGCTGTCGGAGGAGGTACGGGCCAACGCGCTCAAGGTCCGCCAGACGGGCGCGTGTTTCTGTTGCCATATCCGCAAGGTGAAGTGCGATCAGCAGCGGCCCTGCAAGAACTGCGTCAAGCTGTGCGCCCAGGTGCCCGAGGCCGTGTGCTGGAAGTTCCCCGACTTCACGGAGATCCTCTTTCCAGAACTGCTGCGCTCTCACCTGCGGCGGGACGAGACGGCCCGTTTCGTCGAGCAGAACATCGCCTCCTTCACCATGGACGGCGTCGAGACCCCCTGCAGGGTCACACTGTCGTCGGGCCCGAACTTTGGGGCCAAGCTCGTCCTCATGGCCAAGTTCTTCACCGTCAGACACCCCAGCTCCGATATCAATCGCCACTGGTACCATTTTGTGGACAAAGACAGCCACAGCGTAGAGCTCGAGGCGCTGCGATCTGCGCCCATCGGTCTCGACATTGCCGATGGCGCCGCGGGCGGATCGCAGCGGGGCGAGCTCCGGCGCAAGGTCGAGGCCTACGTAGACGCGCTGGTGGCGGACCCGGGCTACGAGCAGCAGATGACGGACTCGATGCAAAAGACGTTTGTCCCGCGCAGGGTCCTGGCCATCGTCCAGCAGTACGCCGCGCAGTCGGGTGCCCCAATTGTGCGCAGGGCGCTGGCCATCTACGGCATGCACTACGTCATGACGCGCCACCTGACCATGACGCCCCAGTGCGTCGCGAGCCTACGCCAGGTCAACCCCGTGTCGGCAACGGGCGGCTACCTCACCGCGCGCCTGCTGAACCGCCAGATCAAGACCGTCGTCGATGACCTCATGCAGCAGGAGGTCAACGCGCTGTTCGACGACCTTACCAAACGCCTGAAGGGCAAGAGCCGCGCCCAGTGGGCCCCCTGCCTCGCCGCATTCCTTGTCTTCTGTCTGCTGATGGAGGCCATCGAGACCGCCGCCGACGCCTTTACCGTCACAGAGGACGAGATCGAGATCCGGAACAAGCGACCTCTCCGCTTCGGGCGGCGGCAAGCCCTCCAGATCAGGGACAGCATCGAGAACATGCCCTTCAAGCAGTTCGCCTTCCAATTCCACAACATCTACCAGACACACTCGCGGGACGCATCGGCCAAGTCTTTCAACCCGCTGTTCGGCGAGGGCCTGAACGACCTGGGAGACCTGGACCCCGCGGCGCTGGAGATGGTGCTCGAACTGAGAAACTTGATTGAGTGTGAATGTGAGTTTACCCTGAGGACTGATACTCTATGTATGTGTGCTCCAGAGCTATTCATGACCGTGGAGCTAACCTTGGTCTACAGGGAATGAGATAGACTGGCTCACCTTTGACCCCATCCTACCCGATGATGGTCACACATATCCGATGGACTCGGAGGAGCAGTATATGGGCCGTCTCGTGTCCAAATTCCTGCTCTCCTTTGAGCGCCCGAGCTACATTTTTGCCTCTGCATAGTCGCATCTCGGAAACCACCCCCCCCCCCAACGCGCGAGGGCCTGATGGATATGCTTGTGTCACGGCGTGATGATTTGGTTTCAGTCTTGTTGGATGTTATGGGAATGTTCTGGGATGACGGGTTGTAGTGATGAATGATGACAAAAGCCGCGAGGCTTGAGGGAAGTGGATTAATGACAATGGGTAGGCGCTAGGAGTAGTCTTGATCCTTGATTCTCCTTTCTTTCAATTCTTCGAGGATGATTGTGTTTAACCAATCTATTTCTACGGGAAAGCACTTCTCTACTTTAGTTGGATCAAGAGCTATCGGCATGCAAAGTCTATATGAATCTACGTTTTCAGATTTTTGGTGGTATGTAGGCAGGCCATGGTTTTCCCCAGCCTCATAGATCGACGATCTCGGCGAACGGTGTGGAATATGGCGTCTTCTGGAGAAGGGGCGAGGCAAAGGCTCAAGCCGAAGCGAACCCTGCGCTCCCCCGACAACTCCGAATGATCTAGGACCTGTCGATTGGAAGATTGACATCATGGGGATTTGATGGCTCCTTGAACAAAATCGAACTGCCGCAGCAATCAACCCTGAATTCACCGGAGTGAACAGAGGATCGCTGGGCACAGATCCACGTGTAGGTGTTTGTGTGTAGACACACGTACGGGTCAGCGCTAACATTCAACACTCCTCTCCTCTTCTTACCCCATTGACCGTGGTCGAGATGCCGCAGCTCGTGATGGACATGACAGCCCCGAGAAAGCTTCTGGGGCCTGGGAAAGGCCGTCTTCTCCTCACAAGGTGCGAACCCGGCTGGTCGGGTAGTTCTTGAGGCAACAGAGGAAGGGTCAAAGGTTCCTGCTGACTGCGTGTCAATACAGATGTATGTCCGTTTTAGTCCCACTGGTGCACTTGGATCTACACCAGCAGGGTGGATAGGACGGGCTGTCTAGGCCCTGGTTTTGTTCTCCCACGAGACCAATGAAAGAAGTAGCCGTCGTGTGCATAGGGAGAGACACCGCGGCAGGCATTTTGTGGTTGTGACGACGTAATTGTGAGAAGGAGAAAGAAGGATCCGCATCATCTTCGTGGAAGATGGTAGAGGACTGGAGAGGAGAAGAGAGGGAAAAAAGAATACGTGCGAGGCAAGACAGGGCCAACAGAACAATGGTTCTGGTTGACCCCTCAACCTTCACCATCATGAGAAAAGATTCTCCAGCGCATAGCGAATACCATGTGATAATGTTTCTGCAAGAATAAACAGCCGTGTCCTGAGCCCAAAAACTTTGGCGCGTGCGATGCAACAGCTTCTTGCGAAGATGACTTGGTGGTTGATTGAGAGTTGGTAGAGAGAGAGAAGAGAAAAACTTCAGGTTGCAAGGTGCAAGTTTTTGAAGGTGGAAAATTTACGCGACAGGACATGGAAGTTACGTTAGACGTGGATGCAGGGGGGCTGCCTGCCCAATCATGCAGCGCTGTCCGGATTAAGTCTATGCCGGGCCTCCGGCCCCGCTCCCAGGTGCTGCCAACCTTAGCGCCACTCCGTGGCTGCGATGGCTTCTATTGTTTTTCTCTTTTCCTTCTTCATACACTTTTTAAAACGCAGGACTAATCAACCGATTTTGACTCACCACCTCGATATGCGGTCATATTTACCTGCCAGAACATAACTGGGGATCTTCGTTTGTCAACGCTGCAACTGCAGGACCCGCAACGGCCATCGACTTTGCTGTTTTGGGGAGACGTTTTTCTTCCGACATGCGAGCCACTCGAGGACACTCGGGCTGTCGAGATTGCAGCTAGTCTTTCTTCTGCGAGGAGAATGATTCATCAAGACTCACGGGGTCTCTGTCGCGAATATTTCTGCGGTTCCGGTCTTCCGCAAATCTCACCGCAACCTTAATGCACCCATCTCTCTCTCTGCCTTTCCCCCCCTCTCTCTCTCCTGACCGGTGCTCGCGACGGAGCGCTTCTTCCCTTGCCCTATTTTCGACGGTACCTGAAACTTTCGAGCCTCCTATTGGTCCTCCCACTTTATCATGTTGTCTAAGCCTTGCTTTAGGGGTCAGGTTCTAATGTCGTGGAACTTGATGTGCACAATTTTAGTTATTGTGTATACTTCCTTCTCGAGGCTTGCCCCTGGAAATCCCCGTTCATGCCCGCTATTGACTTTGATCTTCAGACCAGTCCTCATACACATCAGCCACCCCCTGGCGGTAACGACAGGGTCATGGCTTTCAAGGCTGTCGGGTCATCGTACACTTGGGCAGTAAGCGGTGCCACAGCTGGGGTCACTTGGGCCCTCGAGGTGCTCCTCTTTGCGGCCTCAGTGTGGCGGCTCCCCGTTGACCGGCTCAACAAGTGTGGCAGTCTCACGAAGGCTTTTGCCCTCTTCCCTTCAACGCATACCTGGCACGCTGTTCTCCCGAGTGTCGTCAGATAGGATGGCAGCCATAACGGCCTTTACCAATGAGCTCCCGATCGCCCATCCTCGTGATGCCTTTGTGAACCCGCTAGAGCTGGACCATCAGCTCGGCTGTCTCGCAGCGCGGGATGCCTCTTCAGGAACTTGCTTGGCTGTGAACAAGTTCCATAGGACGGCGAGGTGCAACACTCGATCGCCCTGCCAACGAAGAAGATGGTGATCATCGCAAAGTCTCGGGGGAGGGGGTAGGGGTGGGCGCAGACTACGTGCCAGTTGCTCTCGTATTGACGGCGCACTTCTATAAATTGGACCTCGATCCCGCGACGAGATGGACCCTGATGACAGCCCCATGCTCACAGCAAGACACAGCAACCAAGGATCATCATATTCTACGGCCGCCTTCGCCATCTGTCGCTTCTCACTTTCCAGTTGCACACGCTGTCATCCGATACGCGCCACATCTCTCAGGCA
Organism: Aurifilum marmelostoma; assembly: GCA_027559495.1. NCBI lineage: Eukaryota > Fungi > Ascomycota > Sordariomycetes > Diaporthales > Cryphonectriaceae > Aurifilum > Aurifilum marmelostoma. The sequence continues at coordinate 886,170 of JAMXSV010000007.1, read as the reverse complement.
CGTATTCTACTCTCAGGGGTAGACTAACAAACCCCTGACGCACCACTTTACCACCCAATTTTGCACCCTCACAAGGGCTGCTAGACTTAACATTGCCCTGCTGCTCGTGCGTGCTGTCAAAATGACGAGATCTTGTTCTTCTCCTCCTCCTGTTCTCCTGGCCGCAAGCACAGGCAACGAGAAGCCAGACACGAAGCCGCAACCACGTGACCCAAGTAAGTAACTCGATTACATGGAAAGTGCGGCATGGCGAGGCCTACAAGTGGACAGGCGGGGGGGAGCGCGATCGTGACGTACTTCAGCAGCCATCACTTTGTTCAATGTCTGGCTCGGAGACTGCCGATCTCTGGCTCTTGGAGTACTCCGTAAATCGGTGATCCAGCTGACCACGTGTCTTATCAATCAGCTCTTGGGCGCTGAGGTGCTGTCTTTTCTGGAAGGTGGTCACTCACAGTTGATGACCGGTGAAGAACGGACCGTGTGGGGGACGCGTGAAGCATATCCCGGCCTGTGGCTTGCCCATATTTTTCTAGCAGATATGAGATTCCTGCTGCCGTATCATATTCTCTTCTTTATTATCGGACCTGCATGAGGGCGAGGGAGAGGGGGGAGGGTCCGGCCACACATGAATCAATGTTACACTTTTTCTCGTACGCATGTTACCTTGCTTGCTATTAGTGTTTCGATTACTTTATCTCTTGTCATCTTTTTCATGTCTCATTATGCTTACTTGCTTCGAACAATACGTATGCCGAATGCCGTCCTCTGCAATTCAACTCGCGCGATCTCTTTCTCTTTATCCCAATCCACTCAGGGAAAAAAAGACTACTCAATAAGAGGTGATTCAGTCCAGCACCCTGACGTTAGTCCTCACCGCCGTCGTCTTCTTGCTTCGGCTTGCCCAGTCAAAGCAGGCAGACCAACAAGCTGGCTAAAATGCTAGTCGACAGCGTGTCGTCTGCTTACCCCAGAGATCTGCCCCTGGCCACATGCCTCTCCCAATCCCAGCTCTGGATGTGCTGCTCGTCCCTGGCGATACGTTGCTCCCGTACCACATGACCAGGGACTGATCGGCCACCCAGACCAACCTCCTCGCCGACCACAATGCCCGGTGGTCCTCGCTCGTTGTCTGCTCGACCGCCACTCGGTGCGATCGCCGTGGCACCGTCATCTTCCTAGCTAATGAAAGTCAGGCCGCAGTTCTCAAGATGAGCCTGACGAGCAGGGATAGGAGAAGGAGGACGAGGACGGAATCCCCCTCCTCGGAGGGGGTTTGGAGGGGGTGGGGAGTGAGAGTCAGCGGGAGGATCCCGCTCACCGTCAGCCACCACCCCGGCTACGCTGTTGGCAATGTGGAACAAAGTACAACAAATGTCCTTCGGTTACGGTACCCATTTTATCCATGCCGTCGGGTTTTCTCTTGTCGGTTCTGCCCAACGCAGCCGGGGGCGGAAGCTGGGCACGGAATCCGGCGAACTCCTTGCGCTGTGTTGGTAACCTCCCACCCGGGCCGGAGCGCCCTCTTGTCTTGCCATGTGAAAGGAAAATAGGGGGAAGGGAAGCACAGAGGGTGTGAAGAAGAGTCTCTCGCTCCGAGAGAGCTTACTGATGGCTATAGAGCCGGGAGTCCTCTGGCGCTGCGCCAAGGCGCTGCCACCTGAGAGGCTGGGGGGGACTCAGGCTGCTGACGCGACGCATACTCTTGGTCCTCGCCACCGTCGCTTCCTCCTGGCGTGGAACAACAGCTGTCTCGGGCCCGTGGCCAGGATATGTCTGGTAGGGGATCGGCGACCGTGCCGAAGTACCCGCCTCGCGACATGGCGTCGTCGTCGTCGTGTTCCTGCCTCTCAGTTTCTTCGTCTTCCTCTACTCCTCGTCCTTCCTCGTCCTCGTCATTGTACTGCATCACCTTTCCCACGGTGCCGTTGACACCGTTCTCTTGCTCAAGTGCCTTCTTATCCTCAAGACACGCCGTTCTCTCAACGTCGACCTGGACTTCTGACAGCAGCCGCCACCTCGAGTCGAGGACGTGCTGGCCATCAGCAGAGACAGGCTCTGGAAGCACGATCCCGCACGGCCACTCGACAATGTTGTTCCTGAATACAAGGCAATATAATCGCCGGCTGAACTCCTGTCTAAACGGGGGCGGCACGTCGGCAAGAACACGCGCGTAGCCCGCTGGCCTGCTCGATCACGGGCGGGCTGGAGACGAGCCGAGCGAGGATGCTATCGCTGAAGGCCCGCAGGACCAAGTGGTCGGTGAGGTCGTCGGCTTTGGTGTGTTCGTGGAGGGCCTCGAGGAAGGGTGCGAGATTCGCGCGCAAACAGTCCTCTGTGTTGACTTTAACTAGAACGTGGACGTACCACATGTAGCTTGTGGTCTTGTCGGCTGCATAGGTGGCGGCGAGAGATCTTGTATCGGCTGAGGAGCTTGGCTCCGTGGGCATGGCTTGAAATGGTGCGCGCATTTTGTTCTTTCAGCAGTGAAGATCGAGTGTGTTTCACTTTTTTTCCTTTTCCTTTGCTTGCAGAATGTGTATGATGGAAGCTGAAGGGAATCTCGCGGTCTCTCTTTTGAGAGAGGCGAGATCAAGGGGCCCAGTATCCCAGAGTTGGAGATTTACTTGTGACTGGACTGTGCGATGACTGTGATTCCAGGCTTTTTCCATCAGGAGGCAAGCATATCTGTTTGTACCTCGTGAGTTATCGATGGCGACTATCAAGTGATAACTGTGACAGAGTCAACAGCAACAGGAGGGAGGAGTGCAAATGGGTTGAAACACGGCGGTGCTACGTCAGGTATGGGCTCTGCTTTGTGCTGACTGTATAAGCTGGGCTTGGGTGATGAAACATTCTCTCTTTATTTCTCTCTCTGTGTGATTTCGAAGACGATGACGGCCTAGTGGCCAAGCCTTACTAGTATATACAATTCATATAGCCATCGTTATCACAGCGAGGCTGTTTATATCGCGTTCACACTACAGTATGATATTGAGTCTTGCCGCGGTACCTTCCCCTTCCCCCTTTCTTTTTTTGTTTTCTTTTTCATTCCCATCTTCCTCCAAGCCGGCAGACTCTTCTTGAATGTTTTGCCTTTCCCTCCTTCTTTCCCTCCTTCTAGTGGGAGAAGGAGCATGCCGTTAATGCACCTTCATTCTGCACCATCTATCCGATATCTCCAATGAAAACGTCAGCCTCGTGCTCGATCGAGAAGGAAGCACCCACGATGGCCCAGGCGGAAAGCGCACTGGAGGATGGAGCAGTTATCGCTCTTCCTCAGGATGTTCAATGCAACAGGGAAGTCGCTCCCAGGAGAGGAGGCAATCTTTACAAATAAATAACAGAAAGTTTCGAGCTGCGGATGCAGTTAGTGTTCTGTTCCCTTTCGACCAACTCGACAACAACAACCACAATCACAATCACAATCACAAGAACAACAACAAAAACAACAACATGGTCCAAGGGATCATGGAGAAGCTGGGCCCCTTCGGTATGCCCAGTTGTTTCATCTCGTCCATCGTCGCCACTGTTCCCTCCTACTCTCCTACTGACGATTCGAGTATTAGGGGGGCGGGGTCGTTCAGAGCCTGATCGGCTCTCTGGTGTTCGCGGCGCTGGGGCCGCTCGCCGTCGCGCTGTTCTGGTGCGTCGGCCGGGTGTGTCACGCGGTGGCGTGGGTGGTGGTGGTGGCGTGGCGGTTGATGGGGCTGGTGGCCTCATCGGTGCGCTCGCTGCTGGGGCGGAAGTCCCCGGGGGCGGAGGCGGGCCCGGGGGCGGAGGCGGGCCCGGGGGCGGAGGCGGGCCCGGGAGTGTTCGCCGGCTTGCCGCGGCGTTTGCCGCGCTTCGTGCGGGTCGTCCTGGGGTGGGCCTGTCATGGCGGTGGCAAGGCGCTGGTGTGGTTGGGGGGCGAGCTTGAGAGCCTCACGGACCAGGTGGTGGACCTCACTGGCCAGGTGAATGGCTGGGAGAGGGCTATCCTTGAGGAATAGGGGCAGTATTCCTATCTCTTTGCATATGTTTATCCCCTTTTTTGGCTAACATTCTTACCTCTTTATTATCCACATTCTTACAGTATTCTTATCCCATCCGATGCTTCTCACCTCAACGTGGTGGATGGGTGGTCCTCATCAGAGCCGGTCTCTGTTGTGCGAAGAAGAAGCAAATGCCGCTACAAAACATAACCTTGTATAGTATAGTCAAGTATAAAATCGAAATTGAGTTTCTCTTACGCGATAGATATATGGAACACCTCGATCCTCGAGTACCCTTACACGTGCACACCAATAGCCCTATGACTTTGCTGACCTTTCATAGCTTGGTGGAAAGTCCTCTGTATACTCATAGCGCGGTGGTGAAGGAGAAGCAGCTGCCATAGACTCTTCCCCAGCCTTGGAGTGCAAATCATTGGATGCTGCCTCTGCTTTGCTGTCCGCAGCGTCTTTGGGCGGCACCGTAGTCTCAATATGATGGTCTCTGGCGACTTTGTTCGCATTGGCGATGAGTATTTGTCGCTGTTCCTCTGGTTTGACGTACTTGGGAATCAGCAGGTGCACATCAACGGACAATTTGCGCCTCAATCGATCCGGTCCCATTGTCGGCACCTCCAAGATCATCTCTTGAAGTACCCCTGTGTACCCAGTCAAACCTCGGTTGTATTCCTCGTCCGTGAGCTTTCGACGCCGTGTGTAAAACCAGTAAAGCATGGTCGAGACGTCGACGAACAACTGGTCCGAGCCGGACATATGCAGCTGAAGATCATTCACGGCCTCGACTAGCCACTCGCACTGTCTTTGTGAAGGCAACACGCCCCAGTCGCACTGGGAGGCAAATTCAACAATCCTACGGCAGAGAGCATTGAGCTCGGGCCGTTGAATGTCCTGAAATACACTCCATAGTTGCCCTGAGCCTTCGAGGCTGAGAGGTTGTTCACCGAGACCGTAATCAACAAGCAGCATATGCTCAAGCACAGGCTGAAGCGCATGACGTCCAAATCCCACAAGCCCCGGTCTCCGACAGGACGGATCAAGCAGGAAGGGCTTGCACAGGATCGGATCCGGGGCGCCGCAGCACTGCGTGTCGAGGAGGATGGCCGCCGCAGCAGCGAGGAGCAGCCTGCGCCCGCCGCGGCGCCCGCACCCCTGGAACCACTGCAGGGGCGTCCTGTTGTACCAGAAGTCCCAGTCCCGCGGCCCCACCGCGAGCGCCGTCCGCATCGTGCGCAGCGTGCGCTCCCACTCTGGGGTGGGCGCCATGGGCCGCCCCGTCAGGGCGGCGTACTCGGGCCTCTCGGGGCGGAGGGTCCGGGCGTGGGAGTCGTGGTCCCAGGGGGGCATGCAGAGGCCGTGGACTTTCTGGAGCTCGGTGTCGAGGCCTGGGATCGGGGTTGGGAAGGAGGGGGGTGGGGGTTTGGATTCTAGGTTTCCCATTTGTTGGTTTTTGCGTTGGGGGGGGGGGGGGAGTATAGATGGTTTGCTAGTGTAAGAGGAGGAGGAGGAGGAGGAGGAATAGAATGATCACTCGGATTGTTGGTTTGTTTTGATGAGACACTGATGAGGGATTCTTTTTGGGAACAGTCTTCGAAATTGTATAGGGTGAGGATTGCGGTTTTTGTAAAGACGAGAGTTGATAGCAAAGGCTATAAAAGTGGCAGCTGAGCATCCGCTATTAAGACTGCTACTCGCCTCTTAAGTACGCTTTGGTCATCATCAGTCCACTGATTACAGCCAGCCAGTGATTGAGAGGCACGGGAGAAGCTAGACTGCGATAGTGGCATATGGTTTGAGGTCCGGCGGATGGCTATAAAGACGATTACAGCTTGACATGTTTATAAGTGGTGAGACTAGCAGCCTACTAAGATCAGACAGCTCTGACAATTGGGAATAGGGCCACATCATCAACTAAAAGGGTTCGAGTGTCAGAAGACTTGATATTTCTGTTGTTCAGACTCACATCGCCCCGGCAGCTGACAGCTCCTCAGCACCTGTATAGTCTACAACAACCTTCACCACAAAGGGCGTACAGATTGCCCCCAGGCTGCCGCTCTTCATCCCCAGATGTGTCTAGTGGAGTGATATCGCCTTCAGCCTCGTTTGCAGAATGTCCAGCTCCAACAACACACCTCGCACGCCTCCGTCGCCCTCGGACCCCTCCTCCTTGTTCAAGCTATCCTCGAGCCGTTTCGCAGCGGCCAACAGAGGCTCGACATACCTCTGCTCGACCGCGGCGCCCGTCGCCCCGGGCACGACCTCCTTGCACACGTCCGACGTGAACAGGAAATACGCAAAGTTGGCCGCCTGCAGGAGAAACGCCGAGTTCTCGGTCCAGTACTCGAGCAGCGCCTCGGGGCCGGCCTGCTTCAGCGTCTCCACCAGGTTCGGGAATATGTGGTACTGTAGCTGCTCGATGCACTGTGTGGTCGAGAAGACGCCGCTGCCCGTCGAGCCCGCCTTGTGTGCGGCGATGAGCTCCTCGCGCAGCCATGTCAGGGCGCAGGCCTTGAGGGAGGCGAAGACGCAGTTCTCGAGCAGATCCTCGAGGATCTTGAGGCGGCTGGCGTCGTCTGGGTCGTCGTGCAGGACGAGCCCGGCGAGCGTGACGGCGGCATTGCGGACGTAGATGGAAGGGTGGAAGACGGCGCAGAGGGTGAGGGCGTGGTGGTATGACATGAATCTGGCCTCTGCGCCGGAGGCTGAGATGAGTTTGTTTTCTTGTAGCCACAGGCCGAGGACGAGGATGGCCTCGACATTGGCGGGGTTCTGTAGGATGCGCGACTGCGCGTCCTGCCCGAGATAGTTCTCCAGCAGCGTGTGATGGTCCGGAAAGAGGTGCATCTCGGGCCGAGGCTGGTCTGCCTCGAAGATGGTGGACGAGAAGACCCAGTATGCCAAGAGACAGATGGTGCCACCGGTGGAGAGCCCAAGGTCTTCGGCGCTGCTGACATCCTCAGCGTCCCGCAATGGTTGTCTGTTCACTGGCCCGCTGCAGATATCCTGGATGAGGGAGGTGGAAGATGACAGGCCCAGGTCTCTTGTGAGTGCCTTTTTTATTTTTCAATACATACATCTTCTGTGTCAGCTATGATTCCGCAGCAGGTGCTCGTAGGTTTCACTGACCACTAGCTTTCCGACCATGGTGTCCCTGTTGGCCAGGTCTGGATCCTCTCGAAAGGCCTGGGTGGCTGTCTTCCGTCCCGGGACGATCTTGTCTGGGTTGTAAAACTCCAATAGCCGCCTTGACCACTGCATGTCGTTTGCATTGACGTACGACTCCAGCACACAGCTCGTAAAGGACAACAACAGCCGCCGCTGGATCTCTGCCTCCTCGGAGGTGCCGACCTCGTGGTCAGCCTCTGGGTCCGGCGCGTTCTTAGAGGCGTCCCCGTGCTGATCCGGATTGGCCACCTCGATGCTGGACTTGCGCGTAGGAAGGGGTGGGCGGGTTGGCTGCCCAGAGAGGCCCGAGAGGGAGTGGACGAGATTAATGACCGAGGCGGTCATCTCCTGGTTCGGCTGGTAGGTCTTGTAGACGGTGAGGAGACTGGTGGCCAGAAAGCGCGAGGGGTACTTGGTCCTGATGCGCTTGTGGAGGATGGCAAGCATGCCGAGCAGGATGATGAAGCGCCGCGTGACCTCTTCTTGGGTCTTGACGGTGACGGGCTTGTCCTTGGCGTCGTTGTCCTCATCGGCGTCATCGTGAGAGTCACCCTCGTAGCCTGCCTCGTCCGCAGCTTTGTCCTGTAGCCCCTCGATGACCTCGAGCACCTTGATGATGGTCTCTCTCGGGTTGCCCAGCCTGGCTACCGTCTCCAGACATGGCTCGCACCCTTGCACGGGGACCAGCATCTCGACCAGGTCCCAGCCGATCTCCTGGGTGAGCTGAGCATCCTGCAGAATGTCATTCAGCCTTGGCAGGATCTCGGGCGACAGGAACTTCTCGATGATGGTGAGGTAGGTGAAGCGGTCCGTGGCTGGAGGTCGAGACTCGGTGAGAGCCTCGATGGCCTTGGAAGTGTCCGCCATATGAGCTGTGAGACGAGCCTGTCGGTGACCTGGGTGTTAGTGTATCCTGATAAGAAAAAAAAAGCAAGAGAAAGGAGTCAGAGTTCGGCCTGTGATTGAGAGAATTACTATGGCAGAAAGCTGTGGTTTGCCGTTGGAGGTTTCCCCGCCAAGGCAGCGAGTGATCTGCACGAGGTTGGTGGAGGTACAGTAAGGTGGGGTCAAAGGGCGGCTGTCTATCTGTCACCTACTACTACTGTATGGCACACACACTATGAGGGGCTTTCTACAAGTACAGTACACAGTACAGGGTTGGTGGGGGCTCTTGTCAGGGTGTTCTAGGTGCACTGCAGCCCTGAAAGTGGGCGCAATTAGTGCTGCAACAGGGCCTAGGTCCAGTTGATAGGCAACGATGACGCCATGCTCAGAACACCAAAAAAAAAGACTCTCCTTTACATAAGTGCTCAAGTAAGTACCGTTACTGTAGATTCCACCTGAATGCTGCTGACTCAATCAGCACACATCGCCCTTGTTGTCGAGTAGTAAAACAAGAACTCTTTTGAAAAAGACAGGAATGTAAAGAGGAGTTTTAAACCCAAGAAAGAAAAGAAAAGAAAAAGGGAGAGAGAGAGAGAGGAGAGAGGGAGAGGGAGGGAGGGATACTGAACCCCCTAAAGATGCATTAATTATTGAACCATGAAGCAGCGCTTAAGTCATAGTCTTGTGAAGGTCTGCGGCCGCTTTGTTGAATACCAGAAAACTTCTGGCCGGCCCGGTATGTGCTAGCCGTCTGTTCATGTAGGTACGCACTCAATAAAGAGTTTTGAAAACAAGTGGGCTCACTTTAGCAGCGTTTAAATACTTTAGGCTTTTATGAGCCCTGTCTTGTCTCAATATGATAGGGTTTTTGTTTTCAATTTCGGGGAGAAGAGCACACCGCCCGAAGACACTTACCTCTGGAGTACTTGCTTAAAAGCACCTAGCTCCGGAGGCCAGACTTCACCGGCCGAGAGAGCGGTATGCAGGCAAGGCGCCCGCCCGGGCAAGATTGCAAGACAGAACATTTATGATTCCTGACAAGGTGCTGACAACCTCGAGCTATAGGTCTTGGCCCGGAGCCTTGGCATACCATCCACCGCCACCACGATAAACCACTTGGAAACACAGACAATGTGCCCCTGTGGCTTGTCGACGACGCGGGGGAAATACCGCCTGAGCATTGTATAACCGCACGGGTTAATAAATCGCCCTTGAACCTAGGCACCCTGCTTATATGATAATGACAAGCATTTTATGAAGCAACAGCGTTGCAATACCAAGGCTGCTTACTGAGTGCCTTGCATATATGCCCCCCTCGAGTGGATGTCACTACCTCGATGTAGGTGATAGATTACTCACGATGGATTCGCTCGCCTCCTCGCTTGCATCTTCTCAATTTTCCCGATGGTTTACCTAAGTGGTGACCACGATGTTGTCATGGATCAGCCATGATAGGGTGTTCCCAACCCAAGGCAGAACTCAATTTTCCAATAGGCCGTGATCTATATGCATCATCTCGGCTCGAGCTTGTGAAGAGGGAGAGGTGAAACTAAAATTTGAGGGCACGGGTCACCTATGTAGACACATATATAAAAGGAAGCAATCCCAACCATCAACCATGAGCCAGGACGGAGAGAAACCACAGCACTCATCACCAGACAAGTCAGCAAGCCTCATTTCCCCGACTTCACCATATTGATCCTCAATCTCCCAAGATGAAGCTCGTCAGTGCTTTCCTGCTCGGGGCTATCAGCCTCGCATGCTCGGCTCTGGGCGACGGTGAGCTCTTCCCCAACCCACCTGAAGGAATCAGAACACACGCCCTGACAAAGGCACAGCTGTCCCATTCGAAAGACTGGACAAGAACAACACCGTAAGTGTAGAACCTCGTACCCGCATCCCCGACATGACACATGGGTACTCGGCTAAACATCACTTTGTGTCTCCCCCCCCCCCAGGTGCTCGTGATTCTCGATATGCAGGAGGGTCTCTATACTCTCGTCCGTGACTTCGACCCTACCCTCTACCGCGACTCCATGATTGCGCACGCAGCCATCGGCAAGGCCTTCGACATCCCCGTGATCATGACGACGTCGGCCGAAACAGGTGCGTGTGTTGTTTGTCATCATCAAAGACCTCCTCTGTCATGTCACTTGGAAGCGGCCAGCAGATCCTTGTTTTTTGTTTCTGACATTCTTGTGTATTTCTCTAGGTCCCAACGGCCCTCTTCCTCAGGAGATTCTCGACATGTACCCAGACGCGCCGCTGATCAAGCGCCAGGGCGAGGTCGACGCCTGGGACAATGCGGATTTCCGTGCTGCGGTGCAGGCGACTGGCAAGTCCCAGGTGATCGTGGCTGGTATCGTCACTGACGTCTGTGAGTATTTCCCGGCCCCTTTGCTCCCCTAGACGAGAGAAGAGAAGGAAGAAAGAAGACAACCATCAGTCAAAGATTCAAGAGTCCACGACATCGAGACAACCAAACCAAAAAAGAATCGAAAACGAAACAAGAGACAATGGCCAAAGACCCCTTCACTACTCTACGTACAATGGGGGAAGAGGAGCTCCTTGCTGATGAGCCATGTCACCTCCAGGCACGACTTTTCTCGCCCTGTCCCTCCGCGCAGAGGGCTACTCCGTATGGGCCAACGCAGAAGCCTCGGGAACCACCACCACCCTGATCCGAGACATCTCCAACGACCGCATGGCCAAGGCCGGCGTGAGCCTCGTCTCCATGTTTTCCATCATCGCCGACCTCATGCGCGACTGGCGGGACACGCCCGGCGCGGTGGAGCTGATCCCCTGGCTCGACAAGTACTACCCCGCGTACGGGATGTTGGCGAGGGCGCACCGTGCCGCGGTCGAGAACGGGACTGTGCTTCCCGGAGAGTCTTCGTTGCCTGGCTAGATGGGTGGGTTGGATAGTGACTGAGTTTCCATGCTCTCTAGCTTTGGTTCAGAGGGAAATTAGGGGGGCGGGGAATGGGATTGCTCGAGATATGTGCTAGGTGGTTGATGGCGACGGGGGGTTGACGCGGCCTTTCATTCTTTTCCCCCCTCTTTTGGAGATTGTTAAAGTCTTGGTTTGGGGAGGTAATTAGAGGGAGAAGCCACTGTCTCAGAGACGTGCTGCGAAGAGACTGTGCTGCCAGAATCGGATTCGTTCCTTGCTCCCTCATCCCGTTCACATTATCCCGACTCGAGGTGAGTAGCATGCAAACAACGCTTGTAGGCTATCGACATCCACTCCTTCCAAAGAAAATTATTCCCCCTGACGTCTTTGACCCCATCATGGCATACGACTTCGCGCCCATACCATCCCATCGGATGAGCCGATTCACGAATGCCATCCAACCTGACCATTTCGAGTGCCCGAGTATCAATCCTCATCTGGCCACGCACCGGGTATTGGTTGAGGCCGTGGCTCGATCCAGTTCCAGAATTCCCCTGCGAGATCTTCGCTTACGTAGGAGAAGTCCCAATGCAGGTGCCAGTCTTCGGGTGTAGGACCGGCCTGGATCCTTGCAATATACAATATTGGCTGCATATCCGGCACACTCTGCACACTTATCCCCCAGTATTCCTCAAAATCTCTTCCCAAAATTGAGTCCCCAAGGGCACTTAGATCGGCGCCACACTCCCTGAGGACTCTCAAGAGTTGACGTAGTTATTTCCCTATCTTCATTGCATGTATGCGCAGATTCTTCAAGCTTCCAACTACTTCGCATCGGAAACAGAAGTTCGTTGCACCTTCGAGGAAAGAGATAAGGATATTAGTCCAGGTAAATGCCCCCCAGTTAGGATAGGAAGGCAGTCTGAGGCTCAATTCCATGTTCGCGGTGATCACTGTCCTCAGCAAATCTTCCCAAGCCTCGTCATCTCGAAAGGTATCACAATTGTGTCCGTAGGAGCATCCAGCACAGAAAAGGACGATGCCAATAAGGAATTCGTCATCTGCGGCCCATTCTGACATGATGTCTCCTACGGCCATGCCTGGCGGGTACAACAACAATCGCAAAGTATTGGCGCTGTGACATGATTCCCACCAAGTCGCAATCCCGTCACGTTTCAACTGTGGCCGCAGCTCGTGATAGGACACACCTTCCAGGAATTCCTGAGACCACCTTAAATCCCCTGAAAATTCGAGGGCTGTGATGCAAGTGAAAATTAGGTCATCAGGTCTTGTTTCCAGACCTTGATTGGCTAACAGCAATATTTCTCGGACCAATGGTGGTTGAAAGATGTTGATATCGGTCAGACTGCGTATAGTGAGTCCCCACAAGCAAGTTAGCCAAAATTCAGGATTAGTCATCGTCTGCAGTTGCTTATATTTCATGATTTCTTGAAATGTGTCGACGTGGCCACCTAGAGCTGCATGCTGTCATATCTTGTCAGCAAGATGTTGTTTTGCAAATGGATTCGATGTTAGTGTTAATTACCGATAGCAGAGTGAACCCAGATTGATCGCAATCAAAAGGAGACGCTCGGCCCTGCCTGAACAGCTCACGGAGCAAGTGTAGCTCGCCCCTTGTCGCATATTGGAATACAAGTGAATCGTAAGGTACGATATTGCAAGTGACGAGTGAAGTCTGCCACCCAAAGGTGGACATATCAACAGTCAGATCCCAGGCTTTCTGTGATAGCCAACAAGGAAGCTGGAGACGGGCTCTGTAGACTTGTAAAGGTCAGCCACACTGTTTGTCAAGAAGCATGTGCTTGTGCTAACTGATCCATACTTGACGATTTCTCTGATCTTGAGGATCCAAATGCTGCATAGCCGAAGGGTGATGGTTTGATCCTGGGAAGCGTTGGGTTCCGGCTGCGCTTTTGAAGGCTATACGTCGCTTTAACTAATGTATCATTGCTAGCTTCATCTTGAAGGTCCTTGATCCTCTGTCCCTTATCATTTCGCGTTGAAGCTGTCTGGTTGCGCATCTGCTCCATAGCCATAGCCTGTTGTGCTGCCAGCACGCTTGGGGTTCATTAGTAACATTGCACAGCAGTTGAGCCATGGTCATAAACTCACGTAAGCTGGTTCACTTGGGTGTATACCATAGCCAACTGAGTGGACTGCGAATTGATCTGAGCAGCCTGGAAGCTGGCCAGGGCAAGCTGCAGTATGCTGAGTGCCTTATCCATTCTGCACTGGAACTTGTCGACATCGCCCTTCTTCAGGACTACTTTGAGCTTTGCAAAACCTCGCTTCCTGCTCTTTACAGAGTCAATCTCCCTGCTCAGATCCTTCACCAGTTTTTGTAGATCGCCAAGAGCTTCTCGACAATGGCTTGCAGCTGCATATGTTGGAGGCTGGCTATGGCAGAATCGAGGTCCTGTGTCCTCAGGAGATTCAGCATCAGTTCTGGGGTCCATAGCAGGGAGGATTGTCTCCAGCATGTTGACCTCGCGCTGGAGAGAATTGATGGTGTCAGGAGCCTCCTGGATCTTGACCCATAGTTTCCTGATCTTACATATCGCGTCCCCCACTGTAAGGGCAAAGTCAGTGATTCCAACAATGCTGGCTGCCGCACCAACAGCCTCCATTATTCAGATTGTGATGCCTTTGGGTCAAGATCAAAGAGTAGAGGAGAGCTCAAGGCTTCACGGAGAGGAATATCTTAGAGACAAGGGTAGGACTGGACAAGAGTGGAGCACATTACAGTCTCACGGGGGAGGGGTGTTTGAGAGTTTTAAGGGCGGCGGCTGGGCACTTTGGTTGGGCGTTGGTTGGCTCCAGCTCTCATGGTCTCATGCAGTCATGGCCATGAGTGGCTTGGTTTAGTATGGAGGCCGCCAGTGGACAGTAAGCACGCAGCTTGTTTTGGCAGTGTAACAGTACATCATCCCAGACTGTCCAATCAGTCTCGCTGTGAATTTTTACACACAAATGGGAGACAGGACTGGGCACTGCCCACCTGCATCTGCACAGCCTGCCTGCTGGACTGGAAAGTATTCAACGGGGCAGCCACACGCATTGTCGATCAATCATGGGTACAGAGAAAGGAGGCCGAGGAAAGACAGAAAAACCCCCCTCCTACGGCGGTTTAGAGTGGTCACTGTTTCAAAACTCAAAATGGATCATTAGCGTCACCCCCTAGGGCAAGGATAAGTTACTAAAAGAGGTAAGCAATAACCCTACCCCTACTCCTAACCCTTATATTCGCTAAAAGTTGCATTTTCAGCCCTCTAACCCTAACCCTTAAGCTTTCAGGCCCTTGCCCCCAGCCAGATCCGCTGCCCCCAGCTAGATCCGCCTAGGGGCAGCAAACCTGGCTAAGGGGCAGCAGATCTAGCCTGGGGGCGGCAGATCTAGCCTGGGGGCGGCAGACCTAGCCTAGAGGCAGCAGACCTGGCCTGGGGGCGGCAGACCTGGCCTGGGGGCAAGGGCCTGAAAGCTTAAGGGTTAGGGTTAGAGGGCTGAAAATGCAACTTTTCTTACTAGCAATAGCGCTAAGAATGACACCCAAGGGTGGCTCTAGTGAAAAAGGTCGCAAAATTGAGTTTTGAAACAGTGACCACTCTAAACCGCCATACCCTCCCCCGCATTTCCTTCCTCCATTCACAAAACAAGGGAGAAAGAGAAAGTGAAGAAGGAAAGTAGAATGAAAAAGAAAAAGGACCCATTGCATACTTATACAACGATGGGGCTAGTTACACTTTCAAAACTGACTGAAGTGAACGTATGCCATATGTATGAGTGCCTGTAGTGGTGCAAATCAGATGTGCTTCCTTGCGGCAATACCCTGGATCAGATGTTGGGAAGACTGACTATCCTATTAGAGGGGTGTCAGACAAGATTGCTCCGAGATGACAAGTCACTTGAGGCACATTATTGATATCAGAAGCACTTTGCTGTGTTTCAGGAGGACATAAGTCAAGTACTGGAGTCACAAATTCTACTTGCTTAGAGAAACACTACAGCACTTACCCAAGAGACAGTTGATTTACTCCAGCCTCCCCTTTTTCCCAATATATATATATCACAATTCCCCAACATCTGTGGTACTATTAATGAGAAAGCTGTTGTATCAAGGCGGACTGAGTCTAGCTACTCTGCCAGCCAAGCATAACAGGGGATGTGATGAATCTAATCATCAAAGGATTAAGAAGATACCCTAATTATTGGGCTTTGGCCTGGCTGAATATTCACTTAATCAACAGTAGATCTGTGGCGATTCATTTGGCATCTGCATGATCTGGTGGAAAATTGTAATAACAGAATAAGTGACGAGTGGCAGAACAAGTGTGGACGGTGCGTAGGCTGCAATTGCCTTTGTCATGAGTTGAAGCCATCGTCATCACGAGTCGATAATAGTTATAATAGCCTCCCGCTAAGGTTGGTCCCGGCAGACGGTACCGAATCCACAGCGGTTAAACGGCTCCTAGCGCTGCGGAAATATCTCCCACAGGCGGTCGACCAGCCCGTAATTAGTGTGTTTTGGGCAGGGATCAGGTCCCAGTTTCGGGGCATTTGCTCAGATCATGATGTCACTGACGCCGTCCAACTCAACGGCGCGTTTACTTAGCATTCTCGATACGATTCGAGGCTGTCATTCAATCGGCGTCTCAAGCCAAGGTCACTCATTTCCTTTTGTCTCTTTCTTTGTCGAATTATACAGGGGGGGTCTCATGCCAGCTATCTTTGGTTCCTAGACACTCGGACCATGGCCACGAGATTTCGATCGATTCCCAATCCTTTTGAGCTCTCCCAAGTTCGGAGAAGAAACTCTCTTTACATGCCTCGATGGTGACGACGCCGTACCACGTTGAGGCTCATGATCCTGTCCAACCTCGTCTGCACCACATGTGACAAGGTTTCAACTCTGCACATTACGGATTGACTGCTCTTCCAGCCCCCAGAGACACGCCACGAGAGCCCCAGCCATACAATGGCATCTCCAACGGAGGAGTCCTCGGCCAACGAATCCGCAGATGGCGAGGTCAACTTGGAGACGGTCCTGCAGGAGACGGGACAGCCAGCGACGGTCGTTCGAGATGGTCAAGGACAGCTCGTCTACCCGGGCTACGTACCTCCAGCTCCACAATCTCCTCAGTCGCCCGACCCTCCCGAGGCCAAGAGCTCATCTTCCCTCGGTCAGACTCCTCGGAAGTCGGCGACGGCACCTGTGTCGACAGGACACGACAATAGGAGGCATGTGACGCGTCCAAAGATGGCAGAGAAGTCCGCTACTGATGCTCCACGACGAGTCCGGCGGCATTCATCTACCGTGCCCATGCCAGCGATCAAGAGGTCTGGGACGAACGTCTCCCAGCTGCAGCAGGCCTTGTGGACGGGCTCATACAACGAGGAGGACTTGTCGAGCAGCGATGATTCGTCCACCGACGAGAACGAAGATGAAGACATTAATGCAGACGTCGAGCGGACGGATTACGCCACAGGCAGCAAAGCACAATCCCAACAGTTTCGTCGATTTCGGGTCGCCAATGAGAACTACAGAACAAAGGGCAAGGTCTCGAAACGCGACGGTCGTCTCGCAATCTCGATCAAGGATATTAGCAGCGGCGGATACTTACCGAATGCCCTCGGCGCGGCCATCACGAAGGTGGTCCCTTTGAAAGAGGGCGAGCTCGGTGAGAAACCCGAGGAGGGGCGACCAGCAGCCGAGAGGACATCATCCGAGACGGTTGTCACTCCCGAGAGCGTCCGATGCCCGCCGCTCAACATTGTGATCATGGTGATTGGGAGCCGCGGAGACGCGCAGCCGTTCCTCAAGATTGGAAAGGTACTCAAGGAGAAATATGGGCACAGGGTCAGGATAGCAACGCATCCAGCATTTCGCGAGTTCGTAGAGAAGGACTCAGGTCTTGAGTTCTTCTCTGTGGGCGGGGACCCTTCGGAATTAATGGCGTTCATGGTCAAGAATCCAGGACTGATCCCCACACTCGAGACGCTGCGCGCTGGAGATATCGGCCGCAGGCGAGCAGCCATGAACGAAATGTTTGGCGGTTTCTGGCGGGCTTGTGTTAACGCCACGGACGATGAGAAGGACCTGCGAAACCTGCAGATGATGGGCGAGAAGCAGCCCTTCATCGCCGACGCCATCATTGCCAATCCTGCCTCGTTCGCGCACATCCACTGCGCAGAGGCACTGGGAATACCGCTCATTTTGTCATTTACTTTTCCTTACACTCCGACGCGCTCGTTCCCTCACCCCATGGCCAACGTCAAGAAGAGTAACGTCGACCCAGGCTACACAAACTTTATGAGCTACCCACTCGTGGAAATGATGGTCTGGCAGGGTCTTGGTGATCTTGTCAACGATCTGCGCGTCAAAACACTGGGCCTCGAACCCGTCTCCACGCTCTGGGCACCAGGCTCCCTCTACCGACTGAACGTCCCCTTTGCATATCTGTGGAGCCCATCCTTGGTCCCCAAACCGCCAGACTGGGGTGACGAGATCGACATCTGCGGCTTCGTTTTCCTCGATCTCGCGTCCTCCTTCAAACCTCCTACTCCTCTCGAGAAGTTTCTAAGCGCAGGCGAGGCGCCCATCTATATAGGCTTCGGCTCTATTGTGGTTGACGATGCCGACAAATTTACCAATATGATTTTTGAAGGTACGATTCCATCGATTCACTCTATTACCATGGCCGATAGATGCTGACCCACGATGATCAATAGCTGTCAAGCTCGCTGGTGTGCGCGCTCTCGTCAGCAAAGGCTGGGGCGGTCTGGGCGGTGACAGCCTGAGCGTACCAGAGAACATCTTCCTGCTCGAGAACACACCGCACGATTGGCTTTTTCCCAGGGTAAAGGCATGCGTGATCCACGGAGGGGCAGGAACGACAGCCATTGCTCTGAAGTGTGGCAAGCCTACCATGGTCGTACCATTCTTTGGTGACCAGTTCTTCTGGGGCAACATGATCGAACAAGCAAAGGCGGGTCCCGAGTCAGTGCCGTACAAACAGCTGTCTGCTGAGAAGCTGGCCGAGGGCATCAAGTTCTGCCTGACAGACGAGGCGCAGGGAAATGCGCAGGCCCTCGCACGTGATATCGCGCGGGAAGGAGATGGGGCGGAGAACATGTGTGCATTCTTCCACAACCACCTGCAACTCGCAGGCAAACGGTCGATGCGGTGCTCCATCCTGCAAGACCGAGTGGCGGTGTGGCACATGAAGGGCACAAGCCTGAGGCTGAGCGCACTTGCTGCCGATATCCTTGTGGAGAAGGGCTATCTGCAATGGCGAAAGCTAAGCCTCGTCAGGCACTGCGAGTGGAACGACTTTGAAGGGCCGGGCGAGCCTGTCACTGGTGTCCTCGGGTCTGTGGCTGTATCTCTCGGTGAAGCCTTTGGTGGCATCGGCAGCGTCCCATCCCGGATAGCTAAGACTTCTCACAAGAGACGAGAGAAGAAGGAAAGGAAAAGAAAGGAGCGTGGCGCAGCAATCTCCACGGTGAAGGCTCCGGCCGCGGAAGACGGGCATGATGGCAGCTCTAAACGCAGATCCGAAATAGAGCAAGACGATAATGCTACAGAGAATACGACAAACACAGCCACCACTTTGGCCGCACAGTCTGCAGAGACAGGGCGCACAACCGATCCTCGCCCCATTGCCAGACACGCCGCCACCTCCCTCGCATCCGCCGGGACCCAAGACGCCGAGCCCCATTCCTGGTACGTGAACGAAGTCTCCCGCGGCGCGCTCAAATCCGCCGGGGCCCTGGCCAGCGCACCCATCGATCTGTCCGTGGCTCTGGCGCAGGGCTTTCATAACGCTCCTCGGCTCTACGGCGATGACACCGTGCGGCGGCCCCCACGCGTGACGGGCCTCCGCTCGGGCCTACGGGCTGCGAGAACCGAGTTTGCTTACGGTGTATATGACGCCTGGACAGGCGTTGTCCGCCTGCCTGTACGTGGCGCAAAGAAAGACGGGGCCAGAGGTTTCGCCAAGGGTGTGGGGATGGGCCTCAGCGGGCTTGTGCTCAAGGATATCGCCGCGCTCACGGGGCCGGTGGGCTACACGCTCATGGGGCTCAAGAAGCAGGTCGAGAGGCGGCGGCAGCCGCACAAGCATATCAGGCGGGCGAGGATACTCCAGGGCCAACGGGAAGCCAAGGAGCTTGGTGCCGAGGAGTGCAGGCGGCGGGCGGAGGAGGTGGAGAAGGGGTGGGCGGTGCTGCGGCGGCTGTGGGAGGCTGTGGAGAGGAAGGAGAAGGAGAAGGGCGGGCCAGGTGCGCAGCTCAGGGTCAGAAGGCGACGGCGTGGTGTGGGGCAGGCATTTGAGAGTGTGGAAATGGCGGATGATACTCTTGAGCGGGTGAACAGGGGGGAGGAGGTGATGGATGTGGTGAGGGATCATAGGAAGTCAGAGGATCTCAAGAACTCGTAGGTGTCTAAGGGGTGTGTGCTACTCTTCCTTCTTTTTGGCGATGGGGAAGCAACACTTGAGGCCACACTCGTCACAGGTTGATGCGGTACCGAGTGGCCCGGCAACATGAGGTATAATATAGACACACTTACAAAGAAGGAGGCGGTAGACTTGGGACAAAGCTAGATATAATTGATACCCTAATCAAGAAGAGTAATGGATTTGAGCCAGCATGGATCAGGTTGGGTAGACGAGGGAAATATCTACGAAGGCTAAAGTGTTTATTTTCTCAACATGTATCATTCATATGTTTGATGATGTCGAGGCCCCATAGTTTTGAGCCCTCGGCACCGGAACGTAGGGCAGATGTTGTGTGCTAGAGCTAGATGCCGGGTCTAGATGGTGGTTAACCAGAGGTACAAGCATATTGCACAAACTCATACAATTCTGATCACAAGCTGATCTGCTCTTTGTTCCACCCTTAATCAGAGCGAGTGTGATGGTGGTCTGCTATTGTGGTGCTGTGCAGAGCACTCTGGCGGCGGGGGCTTGGACAGGGCCTTACACAGGCATCTTCCAGCCGGTGGACCTCTTCTGCTCTCCCTTCCTCTTCTCCCGTCCTGGACAAAAGGCGCTTTGAGATCGAGGCTCTTGGGTTTATACTCCCCTGAAAATCATGAAGGAGTTTTAAGGTTCAGATGTCCATCTTGTCACATGACCATTCCTCCCCCCCCCCGGGTGCAAACTCAGGTACAGTGAGGCTCAGATGCTACTCACCCATGTCTCTGCCTTGTCTGTACCTACTGTACATGCTTTTGTGGGGAGAGCGGTCCATAAAACAACCTTTGTGGGGAAAGAAAGGGTGGGTTCCAGGTACCCAAGTATAAAGTGACCGCATCGCATCGAGGTGTCCGTCATAGACTATGTGAAGTGTGCCGAAGCTCGGGCGAGATGTGATCTGAGGACATGGAACAAAAAGTCTTGGGGACCTCCTCCGCTACGTGACTATCTGGGTGCCCAGATAAAGACCTGGATTTGTAGATGGTCTAAGTTGATATTGTATAGAGTTCTGTGGGCTGAGACGTGGGCACCGGGCATAGGAATTTGCCATCGGCTGAAAGGGGGGTTTTTTAGGCTGTGCTTGACATCGCTACCTTGTGGTAGGCTGCTGATAATCTACAGGCTCACGGCATTATGGTGAATTTCGTTTAGACTGTTGATTCTGCCCCTACCTTTGTCGCCTTTTGATTCTCTCCCTTCTTCTTCTCGTCATTAGTTGATCCTGTGTGTCCCCCTACCACTATCAAGTGCGTCTTTGAGAGAGCAACAGAATAAGCCTGAGCGTAATCAACTTGTTCTGAAACTCGTCTTATTTTTGTTCTGCGGCCAATTGATATTGCTCTCCATTCCATGACCGTCGTCTGCCCCCATCCAGTCGCACAATTCATCAGGACATGGAGGGCGCACAGATGCCGTCCGACCTGGTGGGACGACTCGAGGTCAGTACTACAACTTCCCTGCTCCGAAGAGCCTCAGGCGAAATGTGTGCATCTTCTGGTGAATCTTGCACAACTGGGCTGATATTTACTGCATCTACTCTCCGGATTCTCTTGTGAGAGTAGGAGGATGGTTGCTTGGTCTCATCGGGACAATATAATCACCATAAGCCCAAGTTACATTTTTGAATAAATTACTTAGAAGCCGAGATCATTATTCAGAATATATGAATACCAGAGGCTGGCAAGGGCCCCCGTCAGGGATAAAGGACCTGGAGTTTGTCCTTCGTTTCTTTCACGCGCCTAGACATTCAATTTTTTACAGATATTTCAGTGTTTATGAAAAGTGATATTTGACAGAATTTGATGTTTGGCTCGTATACAGGGTGGAGGATCTCAACAAGGCTGTCACCTTCGACTGAAGAGAGCAAACCGCAGGTCAGCAGAGAGCCTTGCTCAAGCAGGATGGTTCTTGATTTGTGCTGCGTAATGTCACCGAGCCCATTCTTTGGGCATTCTTGAGATTGGCTGAGGAATGAAGGTGTGGCAAGCCTGCGAGGGGATATCGGAGTGGGAGGAATCCGTATAACGACAGGTGACTTTGGCCGAGCACAGTCGAAGTAACTTGGAGCGAGGCATACCGTATTATTAGAGATTCTACACTTCAGAAACCTACCTGTCATGTGTTCCCAATGCACTGATCCCGTTTCCAGAGAGACTGCCGATGCCCGTGAGGTCGTTGTTCCCATCACCTGTCCCTTTGATCATCTCGGGCAATAAGGGATGTTCGCATCATGGAGGGGCATCCTTCAGGAGTCGTCACCCAATTGCTTGACTTTGTCACTGAATTTCTCAGGAATCATCCTCGGTAATTAATGAAAGCCGCAACTCCCCTATTGTAGGATCTCCTTGCTGCTCCATATCTTGGAGCAAAGGATTGGCGCATATGAGCACGGGAGATTGGGCTTACTGTCTCTCTCTCCCGTCTCTCTACCATTCGTAGGATGAAAGTAATTGAGACAGTGTTTCAGGAGACACGATTACGGATCATGATTTTTTTGATTGGGAAGAGGAGAGGCAACATGGTAAGAGCCCCAAGCCTCTTGGCAAGTAACTCCTAGGCCAGCCTTATAGACAACGCTGTGTGTGAAGTGGTTTCGGTGTAGGAGCCTGGCCATCTTCTCAGCCTGCTTTCTCAAAGGAGCGCAAAACACAACGCTGGAGGAATGGCCTTTGGACCCTGCGCATGTACCCTCAGCAGGCTTTCAGGGTCTTTTCTTTTAGTATGATGATCTCTGGGCGGACACATGACCCATAGTATCGAATCTGCCGTCTAGACATCTTAATCAGGGTACTTCTACCGACATCAAGAGAGCAGCTCAGTGGAGTTGCTAGCGCACCATCGCCATCCATGATACGGTAGCAGCAAGACAGGGCCGTTAAGGGGGGGGGGGGGCAAGCGATTTAAGCTTTCTGGTGGACACACGACAGTCGGGTTCTGAAAGGTCTAGAACGGGCGGCGGCCGTCAAGGAGATGCCAGGAGTGGATGCTGACAGGCACCGGGGCTTTTTATGGGCGCCACACACGAGCATGACACTGCCTGAGGGCTGACTACCCTACTCTGGTGCTGTGGGTGTGTTGACCCAAGTATTGATGGCGTTATCATAGCCAAGAGCGGCGGCTTCTTTAGACATTGGGGACTGGCAAGCCGTTGATGGATGGCCGGGCCGGTGATGCGGGAAGCCGACTGATCAGTTGTTCGCCCGCTCGGCACATGACAGGATGATACGAACTTTGGCTGGAGATGGTACACGGCCGATCACCTGTGAGGGCGGAGAAGGGAGCTGTGCTGAGATGGTTATGCAAAGATGATGATTCGATACTTGTGCTTCTTGTCCTTCTTAACCCCCCCCCCTTTTTTTTTTTCTTCCTTAATACCTCGGCTGCCACGGAACACAGTACTTATGGAATCAAGGTGTAATAATTTGGACTTGTGGTCTCTCCTGTGCCTGGCACCCATGCCCAACGCCCCAGCTGAATGGTGAGCTTAACAGGATCTCACCGAGCGCCACTCGGATGTGGTGGATCCCGCCTGCCCAGGCCCTCACTAATCAGCGACGATCGCTGCTTGAAAAAGAATGCCCTTGGACACGGTGGGCAGTGGTCATACTCAAAGCAGTCAGTTGGTGGGGATTATCGGTCTCACGTGTCTGTCAAGGCTGGTGGGCAGGCTGGGCGGGCTGAAGGACAGATACCATGGGATATTTGGGATGGATATGAGGTGGGAAGCCAGAAATCCGGCATATAGGGTAGTGTGTCTCACTATGTCAGTGGTCCCCCCTGCTTCCGAAGCCACTGAAGGTCCGGGTCCATCGACCTCTCGGTCTGCATTCGAAGACGGGGTGACGGCGGTGTGATACACTATGCACCACAGATCTTCCATATCACAACATGGGAGATTTATGCACGCATACTGGACGGTTGATTCGGCACAGAGAGAGAGAGAGAGACAACAGGAGGGATCTGCTGGGACGGGGGATAGAAGGATCCCACGTGGATGTCGCCGACCTGGTTTTGACGGCCCCTCGGCAATCTCTCTCATCTTGCATCTTGGAATTCCGACCACCATGTCCATGATGAACTCAAGCTTGTATTCTCCTGCCCAACAAGTACTTAGTATAACATAGTACCACTACAGCACAGTAGTCTGTATGTGTGTATACTCTGCTCCGTATACCACCCCGACTGCCATTCCTCCCTCTGCCTCGC
Source organism: Aurifilum marmelostoma (assembly GCA_027559495.1). Classification (NCBI taxonomy): domain Eukaryota; kingdom Fungi; phylum Ascomycota; class Sordariomycetes; order Diaporthales; family Cryphonectriaceae; genus Aurifilum; species Aurifilum marmelostoma. The sequence continues at coordinate 862,540 of JAMXSV010000007.1, read as the reverse complement.
ATCTCTCTTGCTTTCTCCGGCCAAGCCAGGTGGAGATACTCGCTTACTGGTGCGTGCATGTGCTAAGTATGCACATCTTAATATCCACAGGGGTCCGAAGCTTGGCTCGAAAAGAAGTGCCATGGGAAGTCGAGAGAGGGTGAGCGAGCACAAGAGCTTCGCATCCGCCGTGGTCAGGCCACGGGTGCGGGGAGGCGAGCCGGCAGAAGAGCGCGCCTGGCTCTTGAAGTACCCCAATAATGGCCTCTACAGCTGAGATTGGCTAGGCCTGGTTGTTTCTCTGGTCGGTAGTACCGCAGTATGGACTGGACAAGCCCCCGTCGAGACCAATATGTTACTCCTATCGTGTCTAGCGCACCTCCTTCAGGATTCCCGTCCCTGCAGGTGAGCTACCCCACGCACCCGCCCCTGGTTGATTGACAATACAGACCGTACTGTATAGAGTCGAGGGGGAAAACTTCAGAGGCTTTGACCCCCTTGGACCAAGACTGCGGCGCTGAAATTCGGCGATCAGGGTAGCCATGGTGCCCTGCCCTCCCTGTGCCGTGCACACCACCATCTAAGTATGGACCTTGCTTGCCCTTTTCGCCCTTTTTGCCCTCGCCTTTTGGAACGATCACGACCCAAACCAGGCACTAGTCACGTCAGGATGTTGGTATCTGCTCGTAGGGTGACTGTCCTGTAGGGCTACCACCCTGTCTCATTTCTTCTATGGCCCGAGAGTGCTCGTGCGTGGGTGGGTGTGCCTGTGTGTGGTGGTATGGACGGCTCCTCCAGGCCTCTAGATCCCATTTCATCTCTGGACGAAAGGATGGCTGTCCTCTTTCTTCCTCTCTCTTTTTCCTTTTCCTGTTCTCTAGTTCCTCAAGACAGATTCAATCTATTTCCCCCCAACAACAAACCATTTTTTTTTTCCTATTCCTACCGTAGTATCTAGTTATTGTTTTCATTTTGTGTGCTTTTTTTTTTTTCTTCTTCTTCTTCCTTCCCTTCCTTGGTTTTAATAACTCCCCTGCCTTGGATCTCGTGTTTGCTAATCTTATATCCGGCGCGATCGGAAGAGGGGGGAAGAAGAGCTGAAAAAAAAATTGAAATAAAAAAAAAAGAGAAAGACGAACCAAAAAAGAAACAAGACAAGACTGGATCCCCCTGCTTCGTACACCCTGACTCGTCTTCGCGATCTTCCCTCTCTCTCTCTCTCTCTCTCTCTCCTTCACTCTCCTTCCTAAATTCCAACAATCAACCAAGGGTCTTCCACCTCACATTGAATCTCCCGCACACAGCCAGCAACCCGGGGGCCCTACCCTGCCCTGCCCTGCCCTGCCCTGCCTGTTGCTGTGTATGATTCCTCCCTCCCCTCATGTGACAACAACAAGACAAGAGAGCCAATGGCATGAAGCCCCCGAGCCCGGACGCCGCCGACGAGCAAAAGGTCTGGATCCACCATCCCGCCGCCGCCGCACCAACCGGTCCCGCCATCATGGCGGCCGCTAATGACAGCCCCAACGGTCCCAACAGCAGAGACGAGAAGGAGGTTTTTGACCATGAGACCTTCTCGGGCCTCCAGGTCGTCGGCGACGGCCGGCCCCAGATCGTGAGCAGGGAGCCCCCCGAGGTGGTCTCCGGGTACGCAGAGCACAAGGCCTACGGGGAGTATCCTCTGCCGCAGGTCTCGCCTCAACAGCAGTACAACGGTCCTACCGCTGCCTACCCGTACAATGCCGCACAACAGCAGCAGCAGCAGCAGCAGCAGCAGCAGTCACCGTTCCCGCCGGGTGCTGGGATGCCAGGAGGGCCGGGCATGGCGGCAGAGCATCGGTACAACAACGGCGGCAACCCTTACGAGCCATCAGGGGCCAAGCCCAGACGCGACAGGATATGTGGGATGAGGAGGAAGATGTTCTGGGTGGTGCTTGCGCTGGTCGTCTTTGGACTGATGGTCGCCATCGCGGTGGGACTGGGCCTGGGACTGGGCGAGCAGAATAATAAGGGTTCAAGGTATGTTATGGTTGTCGACAACATATAAATCAAACCCAACCTCGGCCTCTTTTTCTCTGTCCTCTTTCCTCCTTCTCCAGGGCTTGATCCCTCGACCTCTCTCCGGATCCAGACTTGTGGCAGGCGAGTCGGCGAAACAAGAAACGAGAAAGAAGAGGTCGGCGAGCGGGACGGCTCGTCGATAAGCTCTCGCTGTCTCTCCAACAACAACAAAGAAAACCGTCCTCGTGCGCACACCGGTTCCGGCATTGAACTTCCCCCCTCCAGACTAGCCCAACCCATCTTGTCCACCTCCTTCACATACACACACACACACACACTCTCTCTCTCTCACTCTCTCTCTCTCTCTCTCTCTCTCTCTCTCTCTCTCTCTCTCTCTCTCTCTCTCTCTCTCTCTCTCTATCTCTCTCGTTACTAACACGGTCCCCCACCAGCAGCAACTCGACAGCAACAGCCACCGCAACCACATCCCCGACGACATCCACAGGCCTCCCCGCAGCAACCGCCTCGGCCACGGCCACGGCCAAAACCAACATCATCTGCCCGACGGCCAACGAGACGCTGTACACGCTGGCGACGGACACGAGCAAGAAGTACCTGGTGCTGTGCGGCCGCGACTACAACAGCGACAGCGGCGCGACGGACCTCGAATCGAGGAACATCACCACCTTCGAGGGCTGCCTGACCGAGTGCGGCAGCCTCGACGGCTGCATCGCCGTGGGCTGGGGCGACTACTACGGCACAAAGACCTGCTGGCTCAAGAGCGGCATCGGGACGCCTAATCATAGCCAGAACTGGTATGCCGCCGTGGAGGACGACTCTGGGTGAGATGGAGAGCGGAGGGGGGAGCGGAGGGGAGGGGGAAAGGGGAGCATGCATGGTGGGCTGGCTGTCTTGAAAGAGGTGGAAAAAGAAATCAAGCGATATGGTTTTTGGGTTCTCTAGGGGGTTCTTTTTCCTTCTTTTCTTTCCCTTTTTTTTAAAAGAAAAAAATGAGCATGCGGTCTGCCAATTCGGTATGGGGCCGACCACGTATGCTGTCGAAGAGGATTGGGGGTTCACCGTGCATCCCAACCACCGTTGCTATTTCTTGTTATTTCTCATCTCCAGAAAGGCGTATTTCCGGTTTCTCTGTCTTTTTCTACTCTTCTTCTTCTTCTCTATAGCAAGAAGAGAAAATTTGAACGACTGAATGTCAACAGGGAGAAAAAAAGAGTCAAGGTGGGACCCCATGAGAGTTGCAGAAGTATATTCCAGTGTAGTATAGCCCATCTATATTTTTTTGGCCTCTATAAAATATAAATGTTCTCTTGATAATAGGGGAATAAAAAAAAAAAAGGAATCAAATATCCATTCCTCCAGCTTCGTCCGACGAGATCCCTTGCAGCTGGCCGACCCATCAAGTGCAGATAACAACCATCCATGAGTCTCCACCCTCTTGTCTACCAGAACCTTTGATCCTCAAATCTGTTGATCTGCTTACCTCCTCCACATCAGAGCCAACCACGCCGCGATGCGATACCCAGCAATAATCCCAATCATGATGCCCACGTTCTTGCCCAGGTACCCGGCCTCGTACCCGTACTGCGCCAGCACCCCGTCCCCGGCGATCATGCACCTGTCCGCCAGCGCGGTCTGGTACATGCAGCTGCAGCCCGCGCCGCACGAGTAGGCCCGGCCGTGGAACTCGTTGACCATCATGCCCTCGAAGACGTACTTCTGGTAGTCCCAGTAGCTGAAGACGTACTTGTAGAAGACGTTGAGCACGGTGGGCGAGACCATGAAGCCGTTGACGCACATCCAGAGGCCGTTGGCGAAGGCGACCAGGGCGAGGGCGACGACGAAGTTGGGGAACAGGCTCGACATGAGCACCACGAGCCCCTCGGCCGCGAGGAGGTCGAGGAAGACCCACATGACCCAGGTGAAGAAGGCCGTGGCCGTGGGCTGGAAGTTGGACAGCCAGTACGAGATGGCGGAGAAGCCGATGGCGATGAGGAAGAGGTACGGGATGCCGATGAGGAAGTTGGACACGACGAGCTCCGCGGCGCCGTAGAGCCCGTTGTGGAACTCCTTGACGTACTGGTTGCGGTCCTCTATGAAGGCGGGGACATAGGCCACTGCCATGAAGGACATGAAGGCTCCGCCAAAGAACTGGTAAAGTATCGTGTGTGAGCATGAGAAATCCAAAAAGGAAAAAGAAAAGAAAAGGAAAAACACATCCAGTGGATGAGAGAGGCTGTCACTGAGATGAACTCACAATCGCGTTGATATATGGCTGAATATACTCCTGCTCCGTCTTGAGCCGAACCCACACCGTCCCCATCATGATGGCCAGCCCGAGATACATGGCACCCCGCACACCATAGGCAATCACATCGCGATAGCTCTTGATGAAAGACCGATGCAGCAGGGTCAGGACCAGGCTTGCGAACCCGGGTCTTTTCTCCTCCGCGTCCACCATCTCGACAGTGTTGGAGCTGTTACTGCCCTGTCGTGCGTGAAGACGGTGATGGCGGTGGTGCTGCGCCTCGCACCCTCGGATGATGGTGGACAGGTGCTCGGCCATGGGTGAGGACGCCCAGGCGTACTGCATGGCACCCAGGCGGCGCTGGAGTTGCTGCTCGCCGTCCTTGTCTGAGGAGGAGGAGGAGGCGAAGTCGATGTTGACCTGCTCCAGGAGGAACTCGGCCGGGTTGACGTGAAGGGGGAGAGGACGGCCTGTGGACTCAAAGTAGGGCCCGACAGCGCGGATGGGACCAAAATAATGTGTCTTGCCGCCGGAGAGGAGCATGAGCTTGTCGAAGAGGTTGAAGGTTGAGGTGGACGGCTGGTGTATGCTGGCCACGACGATGAGCTGTTGTGTTGTCAGCTTTAAGAAGGTTACCGACAACAAAGCAGAGGATATTCCCTCCCACTCACATTGTTTCGCTTGGCAACCCCCTTCAAATAATTCATAACCTCAAAACTAGCCACCGAGTCCAGGCCACTCGTAGGCTCGTCCAGGAACAGGATCCGAGGGCTCGTGATGAGCTGACTGGCAATCCCAACCCTCCTCTTCTGCCCACCACTGATGCCCTTCCGGATCGGCGTGCCGATGATGGTATCCGCCTGCTCGCGCAGACCAAAAGCATCCACAAGCCCATCCACCCGCGCCGCCCTCTCCCGCCTCGACAGGGACGATGACGACACGCCGCCCCCGGACAGCCTGGATGCAAAGGTCAGGGTCTCGCGCACCGTCAGCGACCCGATGAGGGCGTCCTCCTGCTCGACAAAGCGGCTCAGCTGCCGGAAGGCCGGGGTCGAGGGCGTGGTGCCGTTGACCAGGAGCCCGCCGCTGACCTTGGCGGCTCCTGTGCTGCGTGAGGCCAGCACGTTTAGGAGGGTAGTCTTGCCGCATCCGGACGGACCCATCAGGGCGAGAATCTCGCCTGACCAGAAAGATGGGCATGTTAGCTCGACGATGGAAAATAAAGAAATAATAGGAAAAGTGTGAAGGTGTCTATATTTTACACCAGAATCACTCACCAGCTTGTACATGACCCTCGACATTATCCACAATCACCTTGGGCTGTTTCGTCACACGGTCCTTGACTGTGACCGTGACACCGCGCCACGAGATGTTGTTCACCGTCGTGTTCCGCAGGTGGGCCTCGGTGGCGGCGTGCAGCTCGATATCGACATCCTTGGTCTCCTTGACCACGGCCGACTCGCCCTCGGAGCTGTAGGCTCCTCGTCCGCTGCTCGCCATGTCTTCTTTCCTGCTGTCTGATATGGTGGATAACTTAACTTGCACTTTCCGGATGGGAATAAAAAGAATATATATGGTGAATGAAAAGCAGGGAGAGGAAAAAGAAGAGCTCAAGAAGGAAGCGGAGTAAAAGATAGGAAAGGGAAGAAATAAAAGACGGGGGGGGGGTTACTAAGAAAGAGTAAGAGGGAGAGTTGAAAAAGTTTGGCTGCTTTCAGAAGAGGCAACAGGTGATTATCGACAAGGGTTCGAGGAAAGGGAACCAGTTTCGAACAAACAAAGATCAACAAGGCTATTATAAAGCTGGAATGCCGTTGTTGATGAATGTTTTACGTGAACCGAGCCGGGCAGGGGCCCTGCACTCTCCCCTACGGCTGGCTGACTGACTCCCTTTACCCAAAGCAAATCCCGGGCTCCACGAGGAAACAAGTTCTAGGATAAGGGTGGGAAAACTTCGAGAATGTGCCTGACTGCTGACCCCGTGGGGGACCACCGGAGCAGGAGGAGCAGCTGGAGATGGTGGTGACTGATGGTGGAGGAGCAAGCTGTGTACGAAAACGGCCGCTTATGGAAAGGTGACGATAATCCTGAACGTCATCTTCGCCGACGAGATTAGGTTCTTACCAAGGTCCCCGAGAGAGAGAGAGAGAGTGAGAGAGAGATAGGATGGATTTTCTTTTCCTTTGATCCTTTCTTCTCTCTTGCGCTCCTTCGGAAGGTTTTGTTTGGACCAGAGAACAGGAGGGGAAATAAAAATGGAAAAGTGAGTGAGTGTGTGAGAGAGAGAAATATCATCATCGTCGGGCGATGGAATGTAGTGTAGCCAAATAAAGCCTGTCTCCACGCCGCGTTCCTCGCTTGCAGTAGTACAAGTCACTGTAGTATGGTAGATCAGCAGTAGGATGGCCTTGTTTTTCTTTTTCAAACTGCTGTCAGACATGCAACAGGAAGAGACATACAGCACAGACACTCGGTCAGTCGCCCACTCATCTTACTGGACACCTACACCCTCCTTCATCCGAACCCCTACCCTCTGCGCCACGAGCACACCGTGCAGGAACCATGCCCCGCGAGCGGCCCGTCTCTTCACGTGCCAGTATGCAAGTGTGTGTGTGTGTGTGTGTGTTTTTTGTGTGAAACTTGACACATCCCTCGTAATCCCCCCCCAGCCCTCGTCTACGTCTGTCCCGAGCCGTGTGTTGTCGCGTACAACTGCACATACTAAGTATGATTAGTGGAGCATCATAATAAGGAAGTGTCTCCCTTTGGTCGGCTTGTTCGCGCTGCGAGGTCAGGCCAGGCCAGGCCAGGCAGGGGGATGTGAGGAGCTGCCTGCTGGACGGCAGAAGCAGTAGACCTTCTCCTGCCGAGCGGAGGGACGATGTGTTTCGCGCGTGCCCTTGCCCTTGCCCTTGCATCGGAACCAAATTTATTCTGGCGCCATGCGGCTGACACAGCGCAAACGCTGTGCTAGGCTGTATTGTGTGCTCTGTGGACGGGCGGGTGCGCGCGCATGGGTGGGTGTGGCTGGACGGTTTGAACCAGGCAGAAACAAGACTTTGGTCACCACCCCACTCATCTCATTGCCTGAGCAGCTGAGCTTGATTTTCTTCTTCCTCTTTTCCTCCGCTTACCCCATCTCACCCACCACGACGGCGACACACTGGGTTTTCGCAGTGATTACAGCAAGCTTGAGTAGGGGTTTTGGTGGTGTTTGCTGCCAGGATGGAGCCACACCACTCGGAAGAAAGCTGCATACTCGGTTCCGATTCTTCCGGCTCTAGCCATTAATACAGGGAATTAGCAGGAGGAGAAAAAAAAGAAAGAACACCAACAACATCTACCCCGATATGAAGTAGCAGGCTCTGATGGTCGCCGCTGCTGTGGAACCTAACCTCGGGGACTAAGAGAGTTAGAAAAGGAAGGATGCAATAAATGACATGCTCAGTCAGGCCCACGATGGCACGCGTCGTGCCAAGTCGAACACAACATGAGTTTTCTCCGATGTGGCCCCTTTGTTGGTGAGACGAGGCGGTCCGGTGCCTCCTGGTGTGTCGCCGCTGTCTTTTTGCGCCTGCGGCATGACCTTTCGAGTCTCACCTCTTCTCTCTTTGCTTTTTCTTCTTCTTCTGTCCACTATGAAAAAAGAAAAGACACAAAAAAAAAAAAAAAAAAAGGAAAGCCAAGTACATGATTCGCCCGCTGTTTTTTTCTTCTTTCTTTTCTTCTTCCCTGTGATGGGTTTCAGAGGTCACCTTTGCACATATCTGGGGTCTTCTTATTGGCCCTGCCCCCTGTCGAGGCAGGCAATCTAATATGCACATGTTTTAAGAATCCTTTTTTTTTTTTCCCTCGTACAAAGTAGCGTGTGCGCCGGAATGAGGTATTGTGTTATTGTTGTAATACACGCACGTCAGCCTTTTCTCCGACCTTGTCTTTCCAAACTTACTATCCAAGACAAAAAACACGTGCGCTCTCTCTCTCTCTCTCTCTGTCTCTCGCGTTGCAGGCCCAGCCTCTTTCCCGTGTTATTACTCTCCCTTTGCACATGCTCATCCATCTCTTGATTCAGAACGCATATGTAAATCCCTTTGCATATATATATGTGCGTGTGTTCGTGTGCGTGTACCTTTTTTTTTTTTCCCTTCCTCCTTTCTTCCTTTCCCTCGCTCCTCCCTCTCCTTCACCTGTCTCTTACAGGGCCCTTCCCCCCTCACTGCGGTGCCGACGTGACGGCGGACAGCATCGAGTCGATCTCGCTCATGACATTATCGTCCACGTTCAGGCTGTTGATCATCTCGGCCTGTGTGAAGCCGATCCAGAAGGCTGGAGTGAGCTGGGCGGCCTTCTTGGCCCTGTAAATCTCCTGCGCGACGCCCTTGACCTGGCCACAGGCGGTGGCGGCCGCCTTCCAGACGACGCTCAGCTTGGACAGGGCGCCGATGCTGAGGCGGATCTGCTCGCGCAGGTCGTCCTCGTCCGGGATAAAATACAGCGCCCACTTGGACAGGTGCACGATGGACGCCATGGTGATGACGCAGGTAAAAAAGTGTGTGTGGTGCTGCAGCGGCACTGCGTACGTGATCATCCTGGCAATGTCACACGCCGCTGTGATGGTATGCCGCGTGTGCGAGTTGAAGGCGTCGCCCGTGGGCACCGCGCGGTAGGGCGCACACGAATTGACGCTGCGGGCGGGGGAGGCGTCGAGCTGGGAGTGCGGCTGGTGTAGCATGATTGTACATCTAGAGACAGGAGGGGAGAGAGGCAAGGATGTCAGCCATACGTAGGTCATTATGATGGAATCGAGGCGGAGCAGGACCACCTACGCAGTGGTGATGAAGTGTGCCTGGAAGAGCATCTCATCAGGCGCGCAGCTCTTGTCAATGGGATCTCTCTTTCCCGGCGGCAGGTGTAGCCGCCAGTTGGTCAGGTGCGTATCCATCTTGATCAGGTTCTCATCCTCTGGGAACATGATTGGAGGGCACCTCATGAAGCGCCCGAGGTTGCGGATCGCGGCGATGCGATAGGCGAAAGACGAGAACGCGCGGTCCTCACCAGTGAAGATCTGGTCCTCAAAGTCCTCCAGGTACATTGGATGTGGTATATTCTGCGTGCGGAGCATCGAGAGTCAGATCAGATCACCCCAAAAAGAAAACCAAAGCATCCGTAGGCGCGTGGGGATCGGGTGAGGGAGAGGACTGTCGGTAGTTTGGTGGTTACTCCTGACTTACCCCTGAGAGGTATTCGGACTCCTCGCACGGGAGGCCTGGGAGGGTCCCGATTGGGGTCGCATCGTAGAGATAGAAGTTGGTGACCCGGTGGACACCTGCGACCATGCCGTCACAGACGTAGAGATCCCACCACGTGCGCCGCCAGCTCTCCTCGAGGATAGGCAGGCCCCGGCCGTGGAGCGTGGCGTATTCCTTGGTGTTGAGACCGATCTCGATGGCTATCCTCTCGGCCTCGCCCAGCAGGTCCCTCGCCTTGTCCTGCTGGCAGCTGCCGTCCAGGGCCACGATGAGCAGCAACAGGGCCTGGACAAGGAAGCCGTCCCTGGTGGTGGTGGGGGACTGGCACAAGCGCAGAGCCTCGTCCAGATATGAGGCCCGCGCTGGCCCGGCCTGCAGGAACAAGGAGCCAACGTATCGCATGGCAGTCATGAGGTGCTCCAGCTTCTGGCCCGTCTCGCGCACATGGCGGGCCAGGTGCTCCTTGGGAAGCACAAAGGGGTGCGCGGCGTGGTAGTGGTAATAGAACGAGTCAAAGCACTTGTCCTCGATGGTGGCCACCGGGGCCATGGGGGCGCCGTGCTGCACAGCGTCGAGGGGGTTTGAGAAGGGCGGGTTCCTGTAAAGCTGTAGGTGGTTCATGGACGACGCGGCCGACAGAAAGGGCGCGGCGGCTCCCGCTGGGGTGGAGCCGCCGTTTGTCGTGGTGCCGCCGGTGAAGGCGGTGCTGGTCAGGCCCGGGGCGATGCCGGCACCGAGCAGCATGGGGCAGCTCTCTGGGCCAGGCCCTTGCGCGCTAGGGGGCACGATATCGCCGCCGCCCCTGGCATCTGGCGACGAGGAGGCGTGGCGCTTGTTGGGGTTCGGGGCCATGCCTCTGCGCGGGCCTTTGTAGCCTCTGCGCGATGCGACGTAGACGCACTCGATGGCCGAGCTTACGCAGCGGGCGCAAGGGGTATTCCCGTCACACTTGAGGTGTTTGGCACGCTATTCGCGGGGGCAAACAAGTCTTATATTAGTCGATGCATCCATCGCAGTGAACAGTACGTCTTATTTTCTGCGTGTATAGAGGGCAAAGGAGGAGGGGTCAGGCCGAAGGAGGAGAAAGTGCTGGTGGGGGTGGTAGTGCTGCTGGAAGAGGGTGGAACAAGGGTGAGAGAGAGTGGATGAGTGAGTTGAGGGAGTCTTCTTACACAGCCAAGGCATGCCGCAGGAACCGAGGGGGGAGCATTGGCGGGTGCAGACTGAGAGGCCTGATCTGGAGAGAGACGGCTCTCAGACTGCCCCGAGCCATAGACAGCGCTCTGGTTGAACTCGCTGACCTGCGACTCGAGGGGCGAGTCGGAGCTGGATATCGATCGCGCGGGGCGCGGTGGGGTCGCCGTGCCGTATAGGTCCATGGTCATGGCATAAGTATGAAGCATGAATGTAAGCTGTGCTTGGAATGTAGGCTGTGTGTGTGTGTGCGCGTGTGTGTGGAGGTATCCAAAACCCAAGCAGCTGCCCTCGAGAATGGAGAAGAGATGCTGGACGGCCGACCAGAGAGCTGCACGGTAAGAAGCAGGCCTGGGCGAGGAGGTGACAAGAGTCAGGAGCAGCCTAGGTGCTGTATAATGGTTTGAGGAGTCAACCCTGGTATTAATAGATGATAAAGAGCAAGGGTGTATGGATGGGGTTGGTCGTCTGTATCCGCTGTCGCCGGTATTGGTTCAAGAATTGGCAGTGAGCTGAAAGTCAGTGCGCGAAAGGAAGCAAATTTGAGTTAGAGTTGGTGTTTGAGTGTGGTTGCAGAAAAGAGAGGGAAGGAGAGGCCAACCAGAATTGGTGAGGTGAGTGCTTGCCCTCTGAAGGATGTTCCGGATCTCAGATGCTGGAAGTAACTACCCCGACCTCGCCACTTGGCACCTTCCGGCGTAGCCTAACAACCCTCGACTTTTCCCTCCTTCCTTCCTTTTTGTCTTGTTCTTTTCCTTTTCTTCTTCTCTCTTCTTTCTTTTTTTTTTTTTTCTCTCTTTTCAAATACTATCTGAATTTGAAATGTCAAGGACGACTGATTACTGCTGATGATGAAGAACAGCCAGGTGATGTCTTCTGTCCCTCCCTGATCCCTACTCACAGCGGCAGAGATACAGTGGGCTGGGCACAATCTAAGCAGCACGTGTAAGGCCGGAATTGGGGGGATGGGGTGGGATACGAGGAGGGGACGGGATCAAGACGGACGGGCGACGGAAAAGAAAGAGAAAGAGAGAGAGAGAGAGAGAGAGAGATAGGGAAGGGGGCGGATTGGATTGGATGGGACGGGACAGGATTCAAGGCACAGGGCCCCAGAGATTGGCACCGTGGCAGAGGTGGCTTGCGGTTGGTGTTGCACTCGTGTTCTTCCTTGCCGCAAGCCCGCCGGGGGGGGAGAAGAAGGGGTTGCTTCTCATGCCCCGTCTTGCATTGCCAGAAGAAAAAAGAAACTCCGCCGCCGTACATGGTACTAGCATCGACCTGCAGTGCCTCGACGGCCGCTGTGCGACAAATGGGCTGTCGAGCCTGGCTTGTCTGGCCTCTCCGCCGGTGAAACGACTCAGTAAGTACTACTACGGTACATCGTAGTAGATCCAAGTCTCACCCTTCGCCTTCTGCCCTCTCCTCTCTATCGCTGTACTAATTATTCTCGTGTCACCACCCTGCAGATGAGCACTACGAGCCGTCAACGCACCCCCCTCCACTCCTCGCGGAGGCTAGTCCATGTAACTACAGATGTACGTGGCGATTCATCCACGAATAAGTACTCTTGATTGCTCTCTCGCTCATTCACCCAATCTCACTGTCGTACAGGTCCGTTGCTGAGGAGCAGAAGCAGAGATTGGCACGGGGAAATGGTGTTGCGGAGCCTGGTCTTCAGCTGCAGCTCTGTCAGGTCCCAATGCAACTCTGTGTCCCTGACCGGGAGAGGCGACAGAGCCACTCAAGACCCGTCCATCACCCGTGCCGCACAGCATACCACCATGCACTGCATGACACCCATACCTACCAGAGATTTCTCCGATGATCATCAGGCAACGTCTGCTCTCCTATCTATCTCCCTCTCTCTACCAGCCGGGCGGCCGCCCGATGCCCTGCCTCTCGGCAAGGAGCTGCCTGCCTTGGCTGGTCACGAAGTCCCAGGGGCGTCAGATGGTCTATCTTTTCTTCTGACACCACAGGCAACCTCATCTCCCGGGCGGTAACATCGAGCATGCTTCTGCATGGCTGGGTGTACATTTGTGCAACACAAGCCCCACCCCGCACCCCCAGAGGACCTCTTCCTGGCCAGCCCAGCCTCGGGACGGACAACACGGCACGATCATCATGTGCTGTTGCTGTCATAATCTGCCCAGGAGGGGGGGGGGGGGGGGCTCAAGCTTGCCTGCCCTCTCACCCGCCCTCAATCAACATGTGGAGTGAATTCCGCACCGGACACAACAACCTCACGACGCAGTCCCACCCAGGAGAGCGGCGTGATACATATTTACGAATGTCATTGGCTTATGACAATCGCCGACACATCTGCGTCCCTTTGTTTTTCTTGTATTCCGCTTCCGAGATTTGTCCCCGTGACACGAATCTATGAATAAAGTCTCAGGCCAGCCTCGCAATCTCAAGGCAAGGTACATCGGAAGAGAGAGAGAGAGGGGGGAAGAGAGACAAGACGGGGAGCGAGGGAGGACTTCTGGGCGGTGGGGGAGGGCGGGCCCAGGGCCTTTTTTTTTTTTTTTTTTCCCCTCTCTTTTCTCCTTCTCGACCAGCCCTACTCTGCCGCCAGCCCAGTCGAGAGTCGATGCCAGACAGTGTTTCGGATCGGTGCAGTCACGGGTTGGTTGGTCAGGAATCCCAGCTTCTCGAAGGGCGTTGGCGTCACTTGGTGGTCTCAGATCCTACGTTGCTTGGAAATCGAAAGGAGGTCTGTCCTTTCTTTCCCCTACTATCCTGATGATCGGAGACTTGCTACAATCTTGATCAGTACAGCGGAAAAGGTTCTGCTATACACGCCACTGTCAAGTGGCACAAATCATGTCCTATCATGGTGCTAGAGACGGACCGTGAATTTTTCCCTTGTTTCAGGCGGGCACTGCAGACTCTTGGGTCTGAGGTCTCTCTATCAGACTAATTTCTTATCAGACTAATTTCTTGGCTGAATTATCTCTCCCTCGATATGCTTGCCCGTTTCTTTGTCTATTACCCTTTTCAAAGTTCCATGCGTACCCCTTGTTCTTCTATGCGTGCATGCATAATGATACCTTTCCTGCCCGCCTTTCCAGGCCTTTCCTCCCTTTCATCTTTTTGTGTGAACTACGTTCATAGCTTTTTCAACTTCGCAGAAATCTCATCCTGTTGTGTATATTCTGTGTGTTGATTCTGAATCGCCTTTCTAATCGTACAATGCACTGATGAGTTCCTTCTCCGGCCTCGCTTTCTCCTTCTGCTCGGTGTGGGCTCGTATGTTCGATGCCGCGATGCTAAGGACAGCGTCGACAGAAGCTTCGGAGAGGTTGTTTTCGAGATGAGCGGTCTAGCAAGTTCCTATGCACGACATGCGTTAGTAAGACGAAGTCATACGAAACGAGCCGATCAACCTAGACGTCACTTACCTTTATGCAGAATTGCTCATCAAGGTATCGCCCTCAGCGTCCCCTTCTTCACGCCCGCCGCCGTCTTTTTCCCTGAGGCTCTCCTGCTCCACCGCGCCAGCCTTGACCGAGTCCATTGTCCTCGTGGTCCGCGCTGTAGCCAGACTAATGTAGTCATCCCCCATGAGCATCTGGATGTCATCTCGCGGCAGCAGAGAGATAGCCCGGCCCTCGCCCTTGGCGGCTACCGCGACAGGTTCTTCTTTGAGATCAAATCGCTCAAGAAACTCGGCGACAGTGCAATCATTGAACCTGCCCGCCGCCCGTCCAGGCCGCACGAGGATCTCCTTCTTCATGCGCCACTCCAGTGCATCCACCTCGATAGTCTCGTTCATGGCCAGATGGTAGACGTGCACTGTCTTTGCCTGCCGGAAGCGGATACACCGCCCCAGGGCCTGCTTCATCTGCGCATCCCACTCCGTCTGGCTGCGCGTGATCAAGGGCGACACGAAGATGATGTGGTTGGCGTTGTGCAGGTTACTTCCCGCCGCCTGTTCCGAGTTGATCATCTGCACGAGCACGCGCGCACCACCTATTTTGAACGTCTCCAGGGCTTCGGACTCGCCTCTGAGAAGGTCCTGGCGCGAGATGTGGGTGATCCTAGGATTTCTGCTGGCTGCGAGTGCCTGGTAGACGCCGTCCATGATGGTCTTATTCTGGACAAAGATGACAACCTGGTCATCTGCGGGCATGGCGCGGATGAGGTTCACAATCGTGGTAGCTTTGGGACCCTGGTGCTCTGTCTGCGGGTCGAGGTAGTGGGCAGGCTCCGATTCCAGGGCACCTTGACCCAAGTCCTCAGCGCGCACGGTACGAGCTGGCTCCAGGAGTTTGCTGAGGGGGATGCAGACATCCACAAGCGGGTGAGTGCAGCCGCGGACACCACAGACAGCGGTGTCGAGGTCGGCGCCTTCGGGAAGAGAGCAGTGGACGTGACCGCAGAGGAGAGAGATGTGGTGACTCTCCAGGGCTTGCTGATCAGGGTGCTCGTCGCACTGCCACTTCTTCTCCATGACCTGCCAGATGACGCGCTGCAGGTTCTTTTTGCAGTGGGCCACCACGAGCCGCTCGAGGACGACAGAGAGCTTGTCGACCGTGTGCATGAGCTGGTCGAAGCAGACCTCCATGCTTCCACCCCGGATGCGCTGTTTGCCCTCCAGAGGAACGTCCTGGATGGTGGGCAGACAGCCTTCGGGCGAAATGTAGTTGTCCTCTGTGGCCTTGCCGGCCTCGGCCATAATGACACGACTCCGAAGCAGTTCAAGAGAATCGGTGGTCTTGGCGAGCAGGCCTAGCCGCGTGCATTCTTCCTGCCAATCAACCTTGGTGATCCTCGCCTTCTTGGTCCGGCGCTTGATCTTTGCCTCGACCTCACTACTCGCCCTAGGAGGTATGGTGATCTGATCCTTGGTGCGGGCATCGTCATGCTTTCGCATCTGTTCAAAGCTGAAAACAGGAGGAGGATCCTCTTGTTCGTCTTCTGACGGGGGTCGCCGCAGCTCTCGGATAGGCACGAAAGCATGTTGTCTGGCCTCGTCGGGCTGCGTGCCTCGGAATGCTGCCTCCCATGGGACTTTGTGGTCCCATTCCATCTTGAGAATATCTTGCACATAGACAGGAAGTTGGCGCTCTTGGGCCTTGGCAACGGAGAACCAGCGCCTCGAGTGGAGTGGTGTCTTGGTCAGGAGTTTGCTGAACTTGTGCAGGTATTCCTTCTTCTTCATCAGTGACTGCTGCCTGCCTTTCTGCGCAGGTTCCAAGGTCGCCATCGGAGCGATTCCAAAGTTCATCTTGTCCCACAGTTCGCGAATCAGAGACTTCCAGGCATCCTGCTTCGTCCTCGGCGGCAAAGGTGAGAGAGTTGAGCAATCGGCGCCTTCAGTTCCCCCCAGCTGTTTATGAAAGCCGTCGTCCCAGATAAGGATGCGTAGGGCGGACTCGAAGGCGTCCCAGCCACAGTACTGCGTGAAATCTATCTCCAGGATGCTGCGAATAGCGAGTTCTAGGGTCTTGTAGTAGTCAAAGTGCCGAGCCTCCTGGCCATCTAGTTTGGATGTATGGTCGCGGAGGTTGATGTATGCGTTGCGATAAGCAAGATACAGGGCTTTCCCGATCAGCTCGCGGCCGAGGTCCTCTAGATCTTGGATGTTCTGCACGCTCATGGCATAGATGGCGCTGGCCACTGCAGTAGCAGACTGGACACTCTGCACGGCGGTATTGGCAGACTGGTCCTGAACGTCCTTGAAGGAGGACGAAGCGCGGAGAGTCAAGGCCTCCATGGCTCGCTCCGTGCCCAGCATCTTCACCTTCCAGTCGACAAGGCTCATCAGGCGGCGGCGGGGATCAGCTGCGACCACGTTGCCGTTGAATGTGCGGCTGCTGAGTTCTTGTTGAAGTTCCAGATACGCGATCAGAGAGTTGGTGGACATGGACAGCACGACTGGCTTCTGCACAGAGTTGATCTCTTTCATGACCCTGACGTTCTTTCTCATGAACATAGCCACGAATTCGAGGGCTTGCTGGTGCCGTTCCTGCAGCCTCCTCGACGAGTTTCGACTCTGGTATAGATGCGCCTCCTCGAGCGTGGAAAGGGGTCGTGTGGGAGGATGGTCGCAGATGGCAGGCTGGCGGCCGTTGACAAGAGCTAGAGGACTAGCTAGGTGGACGTTGAAGAGGTAGGCAATCTTGCAAATGTCTCCCAGTGTTGTAAGAGGCGGCGTGCCAGACAGCATCCATTTCGACATTGTCGCAACATTAGCCACGAATTCGGTCACCCGGATATTCTCGTAGGGGAACTCGTCCCAGATGACACGCGAAAAGCTAAAGAGTTCCAGGAGCATCATCGGCCTCCAGCTCGACAGAGAATCAGACGGTGCAAAGGACGATGTGTCATCACTAAAAGTGGCCATTTGAGAGCGCAGGTCCTTCAGTACGGAATCATAAGCAGCCGTACTGGACGTCTGGTTGAGCCCAGTCACCAGACCTCGGACATACTGAAGAGCCTTCAGCGCCTGCTTGTACCACGCACGGTAAACTTTGGGCACAGCCGCGACATCAATTCCGTTTGGGTCGCAGTACTTGGAAAGCTCGGCCAGATAACGCGGCTCCTGGAAGATCTTGTTGCTGCAGATGATAATGTCTGCCCTCCGGAAGGCCGTCACACTGGTGCTCTGCAGTTGGGCAAAGGTCTGAATGACGCGCACGTTGTAGCCGCCGTGCAAGAAGCGCCTTGCCTCCTGCTCCCACTGACGAGTCAGCTGATTAGGAACGATGACCAAGGTGGCGTGCAGGTGGACCACGTCGGTGAGCTGATCGTTGCTCCTCCGCATCTCCATGAACTTGGTACGGTCCGTGTCGTACTGCCGGTCGATGAGTCCAAGGCTCACGGCGGTCTTGCCAAAACCAACACTATCCGCGACGACTCTACCGAGACGAATAATGTGTCTTGAGACCTGAGCCACGGCCCGAAGCCGTAGATCGCTTATGTAAACTTCAGCCATCTCTCGCTCTGCAAATCCAGGGTCACCATCGTTGATGCTCTCTCGCTCCAGCATCCACTCAAGGGACGCCAGCTGCTCGTCAAACAGCGCCTCGCCCTGTCGGAAACCTTGAGGTTGCGTGACAGCTCGATCCAGATCCTTCAGAGATTTCGGTGCATGAATAACGATCGCTGGTAGTTCCGGTCGCGGATCCTCAAGTACGCCAAACTCCAAGGCAAAAGTGGCTCTTGTCAAAACAGTGTCCTCGTAATAGGCGGGGTGCTGGGGCAGATGAGATCGCGCGTCCTGCATCAGGGTCTGCGCGCGTCCAGCGATTCGAATGTCGATGTAAGAGATGCCGGCCAACTTCTTGCTGTGAGGGACAAGAGCAGCGTCAACGTTATGATCGATGCGAAGAGCCGAGGGCTTGCTGCTCATGTTGGCGTCGTAGACTTCCTGGTCGGCCTCCTGGTGTATAGCCACAACAGACCCAAAGGTTCTGGATCCTGATGCATCTGCCTTCTGCCAAACGACCCTGGGCATCTTTGGGGCGCAATGTTCGCAGTCGGTCGTGAGGTTCTCCTCGGCAATCTGCATCCTGCCGCCATCCACTCCATCTTGTTTGAGCCCAAGGATTGCGCGCTCGATCGCAGTGTAGCAGGGTCCTATCAGGCGGTTGAACTCGGCCAGGTCAAGCTGCTGTGTCAGGTCGAGATCCTTCACCTTCTTGATGGTGGCGGCAATGGCCTGGTCGGATTTTCCAAACACCGGCAGGGACATGGTCACCAAGACCTGATCTCTCTGGCATGACTCCTCGCCAACAGGGTGGTGTGCCGCTGCGGACACTTCTAGGCCACCAGATGGGAGGTCTGGAGTGAAGAGACGAAAGTCTGCTGGAGGGCACGACGGGAAGTTCTGCAGTGCGGGGTCGTCCACGTCGTCGAGGAAGGCGGGAGCCTGGACGGGTCGCTCCTGCGGGCTGATCCAGCGGCCTGTAACAAAGGCAGACACGACAAACTTCTGACCTCGAACAGACTTTTGGCCAGCCTCGATCTTCTTGATGATCTGGTGGATCTGATCGTCAGCCCTGATTCGGAGCAGGGCGGGTCGGGACTCTGCTGTGGGCGTTCTGCCCATCTCGCGGTTGACGGCCGAGATAACGAATTCGTCCCTGTTTGCAGGGCCAACGGGATTCACGTCCTTGAACATGAAGAGCTTCTCATCGGGGCCATCGCGGCAGACCCAGAAGGCGTCCTCGGGAAAGCCGCACTCGGGATGGTACGTCCACGTTGTGCCCTGCAGAGGCTGAAGCTGGCTCTGGACGTCGTCGTGCAGGCCCTCGGCGCCGGTGATGATGGACGACAGCTCGAGGTTGCGACCGCCATTGTCATCCAGCAGGCGGAAGCAGAGCTTGAACTTGGCCTCGAGAGGCAGCCAGAGACTCCAGTCCTGAGGGAAGTGGCTGGGGGCGTCGGGCTCGAGAACAGCACGTGCGATGGGCTGGCTTGTCTTGTGGCTGCCAGAAAGCTTGGCCCCGGCCTCGGACCACTGGTCGACGTGGAGGTACCAGGTGAGCTTGTCGTTGTCGCCGTCGAGGATGACGCGCAGAATGAAGCTGTCCTTGGCGACATACTCGATGCGGATGGCGTCGGTGACCTCGATGAACTTGAGCTCGTAGGTGGTGCTGCTCAGACCATCGACGACCGCACCAGCAAGCACGGCCGACTTGGCTGGCTCGCACGCCGATGAGACCAAGATGTGCGTGAGGTGAGCGGC
Organism: Aurifilum marmelostoma; assembly: GCA_027559495.1. NCBI lineage: Eukaryota > Fungi > Ascomycota > Sordariomycetes > Diaporthales > Cryphonectriaceae > Aurifilum > Aurifilum marmelostoma. Next base: position 843,153 of record JAMXSV010000007.1, on the reverse strand, counting down.
GTCATCTTGGCTCATTGTGGAAATCATGGGCAGGACTGCGGGGAAGAACCGCCGCAGCCTGTCCTCTGCGTTGGCATAGGTCAGCGACCCCATCTGGTCGAAGGACTGGCCCGACTTTGCCAGCGCATGCCCTGGATTGCCCTTGCAGGACTTGCAGAGCCAGGCGCCGCACACCTCGCAGACGAAGAGCTCCATGCTGCTGTAGGAGAGGATGTGATAGCACTCGCAGCGGCGGCGTGCCATCCTTCCGAGCCCAAGGATGCGGGCGACGGCATCCCTGGGCCTAGCAGACGAAGACAGGACGACGTTGAGTGTTTGGCGCTGGCCCAGGTCCAGCTCAGGCGTTGACAGCTCGAAGGAGCTGCCATCCAGGGCAACCGTATCTTGGTGGCCTCGCCTCCCAAAAAGCGCGCTGAGCGAGTCCAGACGACGACGATTGTTGTTGGTGGTGCTATTGTCGTCATCATTGTCGTCTGAGCTGCGCTCAGCAACGCAGCACAGCGCAGCCAGGATGACCGCCCCGACGACAGTGGTGGTCATCGCATTCCCAGCGAGGTCCTGGAGCTGGGTCTGCGTCTCGGAGCTCATGTTAAAGCTCTCGATCGGCAGACCCTGGAGCTTCAGGGCCTCGGACCCGGTGATCGGCCGGGCCTCCAGCGTGAGGACTGGTATTGCTGAGGGTGTCAAGCACCCAGTGGCGCCAAAAGCTGTAGCCATGTTGACGCGATCCACGTTTTGGCTACAGTCTATTATTTGGGCCTTATGTCGCGGGTCATACGCGCTGTGTTTGGGGTTGACGCCACAGACAGCGATGAGGAAGACACACTCGAGGAGATCACTGACGCGATTTGTTTGCTTTGCCTCCCATGGTTTCCACATCTTGGCTGGAGCACGAGAGCTGCCTCTCTCACTCCAGCGGATCCAGGGGCGTTCGTCGGGGATCTGGAAAAGACGTCGGAACGCGGTGTGGCGGGACCGCGAGAAACTCCAGTCTGTGTCCTTTTCCCGGCTTGACTGTGCAGCAAGCTCCATCTCGTTGCGGGCGCGGTGAAGTTCGTGGCTGTTGATGGGCAGGAGGAAGTCTGTTACCGAGCTCGAGTATCGCTGCTCCATCTTCTTGATGACCACCTCGAAAGCCTTGCAGAGTGCCTTGGCACCGTCCGGCGTGAAAGCATCTTGGCTGAAGGCGATGAGGTATTTGCGGCAGCGGGTCTGCGGCAGATAGTAGTTCTTGGTGTCGAGGCTCACGTATGTGGCGACATATCCGCACAGGGGGGAACACATAGTCGATGGTGCTCTGCCAGGGGGGCGGTCTCGACGTTCTCGAAGATGACAATCAGGGGCTGACGCTCGTATATGTAGTTCATGGCTCCTGCAAAGGTGATGGACGATGTACGGACCACGCCCTTCTTCTGCGTCAAGCCTTCGATGCACTTGCGCCAGTCGTCAGGGTTGAGATCCTCTCGGCCGAGAGGTGCGTCTGGGTTCTTCGCCAGGCGGTCTTGAAACATCTTCTTCCACCGGTCGTTCGCCTCTGCCAGGCCTTCGAATCCCTTGGTCCGGTTCGAGTTGAGGCCGGAGAAGTCGACACACGCGGTTCCTGCGATGAAGAGGTCGACTTTGGGAACCTCGGCTTCCACTCCCGAGACGAGGTGACTACGCAAGAAGAAGAGTCAGCACAAAGATTGTCACATCTTGGAATCAGGCGCATGAACTTACGCTCTCTGGGCGCCAGGCTTTGTAAAGTCCTGTGCGTCGCGGAAAAGGAGCTGTGGCTTGCTGTTGCGCATCAAAAAGGCCTGCTTGAAGGGTTCGATCTCACAGCCAAAGGCATTGACGGTGGTGAAGACCTGCCGGCCCTTGTCATTCTTCAGCATGCCAAAGAGGTTCATGACGTGCAAAGGTGCGTCGGTGCCAGAACAGATGGTGCCGACGCGGATGTAGTACTGATCCCCAGAATCTACAAAGTGGTGCAGACCCTGCGACTGGGCAGACTCGAGCATATTGCCGATGATGTCTCGAAGGTTGAACAGGGGCGGCCTGGACGTGTCGGGGCCTACCTCGTCGACCTTGCCTGAGTTGCCGCCATCAGCTGCATTGTCAGTATCATCGTCACCATCGTCATCGTCCGTGCCGTCGTCCTCAGGCTCGTCATCTGAGGTATCATCATCCCGGGCAATCTGCTTTCCCTTGGACTTCGAAGTCGCGGTAGACCTCTTTCTCTTGGCCTTGGTAGTGTTGTTGTTAGAAGTAGTCTTGCGCTTCTGCGCACGCGGCCTGCTGCTGCCAGCTACGACTGCGACTGAAGACGAAGGTTCACCGTGCTGCTGGGATCGAAAGTCAACACGACTGCTTTGGTGACAGGAAGCTTTGATGCGGTCAATCATTACCTGAGGCTGTGGCTCGCTTGGAGCTGGATCGCCCACGATGTCCATCTCGGAGGGATCATCGTCGTGGCCACGCTGGGCAGCTTGTCGGCTAGAAGAAGGCATGTTGAGATCACCACTACTCGGCCGATTTCGAGACGGGCCGGCTGTATCAGCCTTGTCTAAGGTGGATTGATCCATGTTGCTGGCTGAAGCGCCCACCAGACGCGACAGCAGGAAACGAAGGGGTAATGGAAGGAAGAAAGGGGAAATCGAATCTGCTATGCGAGGCTCGATCACAATGGGCAAAGGGATTATTCCTCTCTGCCAATGGTATTGTGTTCAATATGCAAATGAGCAATGGTCAATAGCCATGGGCAGTGAAGGTAGTGGTGGTGGTGGGTAGGAGGGGGAAAAAGAGAAAGGGAAAAGAGTAGGTCCTGTGCTAGATTTTCAAGAGCTGGCAGTTTGTGCTTCAGGTCTGTGGGAAATCAGCCAGAGCTTGGGCCACGCGGGGCATGATGTCGAGAGAGGAGGAAAAAATAAAAACAAAAAGTGAAGAATACCACGACATCATAGGCATGGCGTGGGTGGTTGAGCCCTCCGGATGTGGGAACCTCGCGATGTTGGGGCATGGCGACACTGGTGGCCTGTGGGCAGCTCGAGGATCATGGAAGCAGTGCCAGGAAGACACCAAGACTGTGAGAAACTGCAGCTGGAACAAGTCTCAATGAGACAACACGAAGATATCACACTGAACAGGCAATATCAAGGCCTCTCGCAATATTCTACAAGACTCTCTCCTCACAATAGTGGGAAAGGTGAGGCTACTCAAACCTATCTAGTAAGAGATGTGTAAGTCCAGTGCGCAACGGAAGAGAGGCTACTATTGCACATGAGAAGAAAGAGGCAAGGCCAGGCTGAAAGTGCATGCTAAGACAGTAAAGGCTTACCTGGGCACTGGGAGGTAGATATGACCAAGACAATGAGAACTGATATTAGTTTGTATAAAAGAACACAACTTGCTGACTTGAAGAGAAAGGATTATCAAGACTCAAAAAGATGCCTACACTGTTAGCCAGCTGAGACCTGTTGGCAGCCAGAGATATGTAAAGTAATAAAGGGGGGTGACAGATAGAGAGACACCACATTGTCTGGATATAATCTGTGTAGCCACAAAGGCTGCCATATCCAGGCATGTTATCAAGCACATAACAAAGCTCGAGACACTAGTATCAATGCATTGTTACCAAGACCCTCGGCCACTAAGCCAAGGCACCTGGGGATAATCCATGGTAAGAGGCAAGATCAGGAATCAGAAAAGATGGCAAGACAATACAATGAAACTGGGTAGCACGAAGAGAGGCATTCAGGGTAGACTTACTATATATCCACCACCATATTGTATGTATAGAGTGTCCAGGGCAGATCAGAAGTCCTGGCCGTCCAGAACTCTTACCGCATAGTGCCCGGATCTCTCAGGTGTTGTCGAGCCCAGCATTCACGCACGTGCTCGGGAGGTGGCTGTCTCTGAGGGAGGAAGACTGTTCCAACGGATATGAGCTCAACATGCCACGTAGGTCATGAGAACTTCCTCTGACCGGCTGGGATGGACAGGGAATGCCGAGATTCTTTCCTCGGCCTAGCACGTTTCTATTACTGCGAGAGCACTTGAATCGTATCGTAACCAGGAGTTAAGACCAAGATCAAGCACACAGCCAACGTGTATCCAGGAAGGACGTCCATGTTAACATCCATTTCCTGGCCTCATCAGAGGTACAACGACTCTTGACGAAAGGAGATTACAGAAAGGGCCAGCGAAGCAATACGTGCCCGAATTGGTCATCAAACGGCGAGTCCGAGGCACAAGTCTGTATCAGTAGATCCTGTCAGCGAAATATCGGAGCGCGAGCAAGAATTTCATAACTGCAGAGCTGTATAAAACCCTCCAGAACCGAGCTGATATAATGTGGAGCATTCGATGGTAGAAGAAGTAATCCCGCTCCGGGAGTTATACTTTCTCGAATCAGTGCCCTGACAGCGAGTTCATGGTATTCCCGCACAGTGAGGAAATGGGCGACAGCTCAAGAACGTAATATGCTTGCCTGATCCATGCGTTCAATCTCTGGCAAGACCTCAGCAATGTCGAATAGGTGGTCGAAAGGTCCTCACATAGTCATAGATCAGCCTGGAGGTCCCTTTTTCGCCCAGTGCACTGTAGCCAGTAACAAGCAACATGTCGACAAGCTTGCTGAACCCGTATCTCTCCGCACCATACGGACATTAAGCTGGTCGTGTGCATTAGAGATGATCTGGCAAGCTGCCACGTCCGCGAAATGATATTGCTCATAGCTATGAGTCGAGATGGTCGGTGACGGTATAAACACAAGCTCTGCAGGTGTCAACAGTGGCAGCCATCCGAGCAAAAGTAGATAGAACTGAGGATTGATGTATAGGATGAACACTATACGGAAGGTTCAATCAAGTGAGCGAGCGATTTGTCAAGCTTAATTGGTGGAGACAATTTTGAAAGGCTCGGAAACCATTCATGGCGTCAGGGTCGAGGTTTGCTCCGGAAGACATGAAGTCGTTGGGATGCTGACTGTAGTGCAGCCGCTTCTGGGGCAGCCCCCTGAGCACTAAAAACAGCCTGTGGCGGGGCACCAACAGAGGATCCAACCGCCTGTCAGGTGGGGGAGCCCGGGATCATGCACTACCAACGCGGGCGGCTAGGGGCGCGTCATGTCGTGTACTTGCTCTAAATAAATCCGCGTCTTTGTCTCCTCCATGATACTCACCACCAGATGATGTGAACCAGATTGAGAATGGCTGCCTTTTCAGGCGTTGTCAATCCTGGCACGCAAGATATAGAGATGACCAGCCCCTCCGAGCCTACAACCAACAAAATCACCCACAAGATCCCCTTGTACCGCAAGGCCGAAGAATTCCCCTACGAGCTGAGATATCGCTGCCAGATCCATCTTGAGGAGCAGACCTGTAAGTAGGGCAAGGAATCCTGCTGCATGAGTGTGTACCACATGTGGCGAGCGACCAGGCTGACTGCGTCTCCTCTGACCCTCTTTCGCCCGCAAAAAAGATGCCGCCGGCCTGGACCTGCTCAACAGCATCCTGTGCGATGGCATTTCAAGCTCGACAGCCCTGACCAGGCCTGCCCTTGTTCCACCACCCGCTCAGCTCGCGATGCTGGCCACCCTTGCGATCCTGCCCAAGCACACCTCCATGCTCTCCAAGAACGCCGAGCAAGATGTCGCGCCCATGTCCCTCTCCATCCTGCGCAGCGTCCTCAGCCTCGTCGGGCCGGTCAACGGCAGACTGCGAGACGCGTTCCTGTTCCGCAATCACAGTCCACGTCGCCGTCGCACAACCGACAGTCCCCCTCGAGACGGGTCCGAGAGCGAGGAGGAATGCATCTACGGCAAGACGGCCAACGGCGGGAGCGTCTGGGCGCGTGGCCAGAACTTCTGGAGGGTTCTCGGCTGGGCACTCAACTGCAGCGCGCTGTACCCGCACCGGTGGCGATGGTGGAAGCCCTGGCTCGACTATATGCTGGATGTGCTCCAGCTAGACTATGAGGAGAGAAGACGTCTAGACCTAGAACGCCTAGGCAAGGGGGAAAGGGCGGAACATCCCTTGCTCTGGGACTCTCTCCTGGTGTCCTACATCACACCGGCCAACAACCGGCTATCACCACTGAAGCCCATCATGAGCGCGCTGTTTGCCGACGGGGGCGCCTCTTCGACCAAAATATACGAGGAGGTGTTCGAGAGGGAGACAAGAGTCAGGTCTGAAAGCTGCAAGAAGAGGAAGCGGCGGAAGCTTGATCTCGACAACGACGACTTTGGTGACTATATGAAAGACTCATCCTCCGAGGGCTCCCAGACACCAACTCCTAGCAACCAGAGGACACCGGCTACCGACATGGACGACGATTCCACGTCGTGGACAAAGTCGTCACTGCTCGAGACCATCCGGATGCGCTCTCGTATCTTTGCACTGGTAAGTGTTGTATGCCGACACGTTGCGTAACCGGATCCTTCCCATTGCTAATACTCATCGCCAGTTGTCACGAGCCGCAGAAGATGTGCCGGACAGATGCAGGTTCAGCCTGGCGGATCTGTACAGCGAATTCGCCGAAAGGGTCCGCCAGCTGCCCGTGCCTGCCTTTGCGCGCTTTGTCGCGCCGCACGATTCTGCTCTCGATGTCAAGTCGCTGGTTGCAACCATCCGCCTCCTGATGCCGCCCCTCCTCCCGGGCTCGACTCCTATGCCTTACGACGTGCACCCGGAGGCGGACGAGTCGGAGTCGATCAGCGACCGCATCCTGGAGAAGTGCTATCTGCCCTTTGCGTACCGGACTGCTGTCAACAACGCTAAGCTGTCATTGGCAATCGAGACGCTCTTCCGGATGCTGTGGCAGGGCGGAGGTGTGAGGTGGACGGAAGAGCTGCAGCAGGCCGTGGACACGGGCGTGCGGGCTCGGAGGGACAAGTCTGCGCCCAAAAAGAACAGCCGCAAGCCAGATGGCGAGAGGGCTGCGAGAGAGATCCTCCACGCTTCCGAGGCACGCATTTTGGCATTGACTCAGCTCCTGAAGGTGCAAGCAATGCATGGCCTGTGAGACGACTTAACACGCCATTTTTTCTCTGGGGAGATGTGGTAGAGGACGGCTGGAGGATATGCATTTGATAGGGCTTGTTGGCAGGTGGGTCTGTTCAGGTTCAAAAGTGGCGTTATGGGCGGGTGATTCTTGGAAGATTGATACCATTGCTAGAATCAAAATTATTGATGACTATCATGATAGTACAACAAGGCTCCTATATTGTCACCGTTTCGACGCCGGTGGTGTCCAGGCCTGCGGCTGCCAGTCTTCACTTGGTCCAGCCCGACGATGCTTCTTCCACGGATCCTCTTTCTTCTCGACCTCCTGACGCCCCTCCGACGCAGGCTGCGCAGCCGCTCCTCCTCCTCCTCCCGCCTGCTCGTCCCCAGCCTCGCCTCCTCCTGACCTCTGCGCAGTACTGCTCTCTAAAACTGGCATGGCTTGTTGTCGCTGCTGCTGCGCCGCCGGCGCCTCCATCACCCTCGGCTTGGCTTCCCACCTGGCGTCAGCCTCTGCGGCCAGGTACTTCATCTGAGCCTGCCGCCTTGCCTCTTGGTGTTGCTCTTGGAGCGTGGGCGGCCTCTCACGCATGTTGCGCAGCCACTGATGCCACTGCGGTGACACCTTGACCTCGCCGTAGTGGGTGTTGCGGGGGTAGTGCACGATGCGGCGCCAGCGGACGGGTTCGCCGGGGCGGGGGTCACCACGGACGTCCCGGAATTCCCAGTAGGTGTTGCCTTGGAGGTCGAGACCTGTTTTTGGAGGGGAGGGAAATGGGTCAGTATTGGTAGAGGCGACGATGATGTTTCGAAGATCGGGTCTTTTGCACTAGGAACATACCAACCAGAAACCTCTTCCGCCATGGTAGACGGAGGGCTTTCCACTTATACCATGTTCGTAGAAGGGGTGAGATCTGTTTCGAGGACATCTGAGTTCGGGGTTGCGCTGGTTCGAGCAAGTTCGGGACGCAGCAGAAAGCCTCGAATGATCACGCTGGCAAATGTTCTGTTGGGTTGTCATGAAATCATAGTTTATGCGCCACCAAGTTATTTTACTAGGTAATGGCTTTCTACCAAACTCCCATTCGACGCGACCGCGTTCTGGGGTGGATCCCAGCCACAAGGGGGGGGGGATGTGGGATGCCAGGGCTCACTTACCCCTCCGTGCTCTCTCTAGCGAGCCAGGGGGGAGACAGGTCTTCTAGAAGTGACGTCTGTGCTGCTGGTTTTTGGTGGCCGGGTTGGCACGGATGGCTGGGGAGGGGCTAAAGGGGGGGCAGGGGTGGGCTCTTGACGTGCTGCTGTCATACTGTAGTAATAGGGCTTCTCGGCAGGCGGTAGGCGGGAACAACCTTGGAAGACACAGGGGCTGTCCCCTCTCAAGTACTATGACGGTACAGCGACCGCCGACTAACGGTGAAGAACAGGGGACAGAAAACAGGGACCACAACCAGGGATGTACTGGCCCAGTTAGGGGGAAATGCCCCTCTTTCTTCAACAGCAACCCTCTCCCCTCCCTAATGCCACTGGGAGCCGGATGCTGATGGGGGTAGTCTGGGCCACTAACACGATGTGTTCATGCTGGCTGGCGGTCATTGCGCCTGGTGTGCGCACCCTCCAGTAAATCAAGTCATCTCTCCTACAACTGTCTGCAATTTGACGAAAATCCACCAGGCAATCTCGCCCTCTCCGTCGTCTATAGTGAACAGCTCTCGTTTTCTTAAATAACAACAACAAACACCGTTGCTGTCGTGTCGGTTGGCATTTTGTCCTCTTTTTTTTTCTTTTTTTTTCCTGCCCCCCCTCGAGTACGTACACCTTAGTGGACGCGGCCCAGAACCGACTCGACCCGTTCCAGATCGATCGCATACCTCCCGCCCAGCCCGGTTGCCAGCCTCGGTGTCAACAACTCGGAGCGCACACACAGACGGAACGAGAACATACGTCACCGTTGTAAACTGGTATTTTCGATCTATACGCGGCCGATCTTGTCGGCTCTCAAATCTGTCACACACTACCAACAACATCGCGCACAGCGCACACACACGAATCTATACATCGAGCACACGCAGCAGTAGTAGCAGCAGCAGAAGCAGCAGCAGCAGCGACGCCCACCATGGCTTCGGTGACGTCTTTGGACAGAGATCTGCGCAAGATGCGCCTTGATAAGTATACGCCCGCCGCGGCCAACGAGATGCGAGCATGGATCGAGGGTATCCTGGGCGAGCGCCTGTCTTCAGGCGACCTGCTCGAGTCTCTGAAGGACGGTGTGGCGCTCTGCAAGTAGGTTTTCGTCAGGCAAAATGTGACCATTGGTGTCTCTTCAAGCATAGATGGCTAAGCACTCTGGTGGTGTCACAAAAAAACAGGCTCGTCAACCTCGCCTTGCCCCCGCCCGGTGTCAAGTTCAAGACCTCTGCGATGCCCTTCGTACAGATGGAGAACATCTCCCACTTCCTCCGAGCCTGCAAGCAACCACCGCTCAACCTCCAGGAGCACGACATGTTCCTTACGGTCGACCTGTACGAGGCCAAAGACCCGGCGCAGGTCCTACAATGTCTGGGCGCCTTCACCCGCGCAGCGAACCAGGCGAACCCGGCTGCTTTCCCCTCTGCCATCGGCCCACGCGCTGCAGGCCTCAGCCCACAGAGGACTGGTGCGCCGGGCCACCTGTCTCCGACGCCTACAGCCGGTGAGCGGCCGCGCGGCATGTCCAACAGCAGCAACGCCTCCTCCTCGGCCCACACCATCCGCTCGGCACTGACGGCAAGCAAGACAGGCGACTCGGGTTCTGGCCGCTTCTCGCCCAACAGGAGCCCGACGGCGCAGAACGGGTCCAAGTCGCCCTCGGTCAGCAGCTGGAGCAGCCGGGCCCACGAGGGCGTGACCTCGCCGGCGTGGAACATTGCGCAGTACGGCTACATGGGCGGCGCGAGCCAGGGCAACCTCGGCATCTCGTTTGGCGGGAGGCGGCAGATCACCAGCGCCGGTCCGGCCGTGCCCAGCCTTGCCGAGAAGCAGAAGCTCCGGAGGGAGAAGGAGGCCGAGGAGAAGAGGCAGCGCGAGGAGGCCGAGGCGAAGCGCGCACAGCTGGAGGCGGAGCAGCAGGAGCGCAGGTGGCAGGAGGAGACGAAGCGCAAGCGCGAGGAGGAGGCGCGGCTGCTGGAGGAGAAGCGGCGGTGGGAGGAGGAGGAGCGCCAGTGGAAGATCACGGAGGAGAAGCGGCGCAGGGATGAGGAAGAAGCGGAGAGGCGCCTGGCCGAGGAGCGGGGCAAGGTCCGGAGCAGGGCCAACTCCCGCCTGCACGGCCAGTTCCTGAGCCAGTATCAGGCAGAACAAGGTATTGTTAGCGGCGGCGGCGGCGGCAGCAGCAGCAGCGGCAGCAGCGACCCCAACCAGCGCATCAGGGAGCTCGAGGAGGAGCTGGAGCGCGCGCGGCGGCGAGAAGCCGAGTACGAGAGTGAGCGACAGACCCGGATCCGGATGAAGAGCGTCGATGCTAAGGCCAGGATTCGCTCACGTAGCCGACCACGCCCCGCGAGCGGTACACCAAGCAGACAGGACTCGTGGGCCCGCGGCGACGATTCGGACGGCGAAGGCCTAAGGCAATCCTGGAACGAGCGCAAGCACCAGCAGAAGCACCAGCAGCAGCGGCCACAACCCCCACCACGACAGAACTCGCGTCCCCTACCCGACCCCACGGCCTCGTCGACCCCGCCGACGCCGTCAAGTGCAAAGGCTGTCAGGACGCCCCGCACAAGCGATCCCTCCACACCCAAGGTAATGGCGCACAATACTGGTGGCAGCTCCCGGCCTCTACCGGACCCCCGAAACTACTCCTCACCTACCTCACCATCACCCTCTCCACAGATGAACCGTACCGACCGTTTCCTGGCCACCAGCCCGGCTCCCGTGCAGCAGCAGAAGCAGGCATCACCCACGTACTCGCGCGAGCTCGGAGCGACGGCGGAGCGAGACGCCGAGGATCGAAGGCGGCAGCAGACACAGCAGCGGACCAAGGCAGGCGGGTGGGCGTCCAAGTCGCTGCTGGAGCGGGAGATGGAGATGGAGCGGCAGCGGCAGCGCGAGTGGGAGGAATCACAGAAGGAGACGGCCAAGGCGGCACGGTCTGGAGACGGAGTGGACGGCATCGGTGGTGGCGTCGGTGGGAGGTGGGACGTTGGCCAGTGGGCTGGGTTCACGGGTGGTGACAATCAGAACCGCGGGACACAGGGCATCGGCGCAGGGAGGAGGCAGATCGCAGGACCAAGGCCACTGCCCGGCACACCAGGTTCTGGTCGTTGATGAGGGGTGTTCTCTTCTCCTCGACACCTGCCTGCCTATACCTACTTGCTCTGCTTGCTCTTGCTGGGCTGCTTGCTTGCTTGCTTGATCTGACACACAAGAGATCCTCCTTCTTTGGTTTTTCCCCTTGTTTTCTTTTTTTTTTTTTTGTCTTTTTCTTCTTGCGTGGCGCCGGCAAGTGATTCATTTTGATGGTATACCCCCCTAATTTAACTCTCTTCCACCCTTCCCCCCACCCCCCCTCCTCCTCTTCTCTACTTCTTTTTGATATGACCATCGTGATTCTTGTTGTCTCTCCCCTCGTAGCAACAAGAAAATGTTCCAAATGATCAACGAGATAGTAAGATATCCCCCCCCCCCCGGGCTCACCCCCGCCTCTTAAGCTGCCCCTCTTTCTGCACTTCTCAACATGATGGACAAGAGAAAAGAAATTAGTGCCAAGCTGTCTACTACATAGAGTAAGTATGTCTGGTTGCGGACCGTCCACCCGAGAAACTCCCCCACTGACGTTGTCCCTAGCGCACGCATTGACTGGTGGATTTTGACGATGGGCTTTATTCCCCAGTCCCTGCTCCCCAGTCCAGGTCCTGCCTTCCCCGCTGCCACCCCCCCCCCCCCGAATCCGTTCCACTGTACTTGGGACCTCACAGGTTTACTTGCATTGTGCATGGGCTCACCGCCCCAATTGGTAACGGAGAAAACAATCACGAGGTGGTCTCGTACTGTACTATGTTGCCGAGGTAAACAAGGATCTAAAATGTAGTATTCATATATGAACAGAGCGGCGGGTCGCGAGTAGATGGGAAAGAGGCCCCTGCCGTGGCGCTGAAGATCTCTCTCTGTCTTGCTCCTGCCTCACTCACCGGCTTCTTCTTGGTTGCCCTTTCCCCCGGTTGAGGACCTCGAGCAGCATGGCTCCTTCCCACAGTCTTTACCTCCTGAGGAGTGCCGTCTCTTTCCTCCTCCTCCTTCTCCTGGTCTCCTTCACTGCCGCGACGCCGTCTCCTCGAAGTCTTGACTCAGACCTCACTATTCTTATGAACAATGATCTCCAAGGCATGTGCTGCCGTGTTGCATGTGTGAGCGAGACGTCCTGACTAACTTTGGGCGTGTGTGATATCCAGGCACAAACAGTCCGTACATAGACTCGGCAGTGATCCTGCTCAGCAGGCTTTCTTCGCACCAGGGCGCCGTCCAAGGGTGTAAGGCACTGGGCGAGAAGTTGTGGTCTCCAGATGGTGCCGGAGCGAGTATTCAGTCCAGCCTGGACTATCTTGTTTGGGAGGGCAAGGCGGATGAGAAGACCCAGTTCTGGGTGGCCTCTTCCTCGGACAACAGTAGCACGCGCGCCATCAGTGCCTCGGGCAGGGTGTCTGTGGTCCATTCTGGCCTTGAGCTCGCGGCTCTCTGCACGCAGTCGGCACCTCTGGCTACTGCACAGGAGACTTCGAACTCTTCCGAGTGGCACGTCTCTGTGGACTCGAATAATGACAAGATGATCGGGTTGGTCTAGAGCCCGCAAACTATCCCTCCCCACTGATTTCCATCTCGACAGGACATACATTGACACATGCTCTTGTTCATTCTCAGCTTTCGGGACCGGACATCCTTCCGCTTCTATGGCATCCGCTACGCACAGCAGCCAGAGCGGTTCACGTACTCGCAGCTTTACTCGGGCTCCAACAGCACCGTCTCGGCCACAGCATTCGGCAGTGAGTGTGCGCAAGCCGCAGATACCGGATCAGAGGACTGCCTGTTCCTGAATATCTGGACACCTTACCTGCCGGGGCTCGGAAGCGAGCACAAAAGAGCCAACCTGAAACCCGTCATGTTCTGGATACATGGCGGTGCCTACATGAGCGGAAGCGGTAGCGACAACACCTTTGACGGAGGCAGCCTGGCCTCTCGAGGAGATGTTGTGGTTGTGACTATCAACTACAGACTGTCGACACTAGGTTTCCTCGCCCTAGACGATGGCATCACCAACGGCAACTATGGCATAGCCGATCAGATCACCGCCCTGGACTGGGTCATTGCCCACATTGCTGATTTCGGAGGCGACCCCGACCGCATCACCATCTTTGGGCAGTCTGCCGGTGCTGGCTCCGTCCGCGCCCTGATGGCCTCCCCAGAATCCCAAGGCAAGTTTGTAGGCGCCATCCCGCAGAGCAACCTGGGCGGTCTGTTCTACGGCACGACGTACTCGGAGTACTACACCATTCAGCAGGAGATGGACGTCGCCGGTAGTGCCATCCTGAACGAGACGGGCTGCGCGGATGTCGACTGCCTGCGCCAGCTAGACGCCTTCACCCTCATCAACTTGGAGACCACGGCCGAGTATGTCGTCCAGGATGGGCTGTATATTGTCTCAGACCATCTCCCGCTCACGGGGCCCGCGGCGCCCTACAAGCTGCTTATGGGCACCATGCGCGAGGATGCGGCGGCTCTCATCGCGTACCCGGACACAACCAACGAGAGCGTCTATCTACAAGAGATATATTTCACTCCTCCACCCGCAGGCCTCTTCCCCACCCCAACCGACAGCACGAACCAGACCCTCGAGCTGTTCAACATGACCGCCCGCTACGCCACAGACGCAGAATTCCGCTGCGCCGACGAGGCTACCGTCTACGCGGGCCTCGACAGCGGGCTGTGGGACCAGGTCTACTACTACGAGATGGAGCGCTCCTACCAGCTCTACAACTGGCCCAACTACGACGTGTGCCAACCCCCCATCACCGCGGCCTTTCCCTACGGCGATCCCAGCGGCCCTTACTTCAGGTGTCACTCTGGCGATCTCTATGAGGTATTTGGGAATATCGCATTCCAGGGCTTGCCTTTTCGGGATAGGTGGGATCTGCCGTTTGAGCAGATGGTGGTGGATGCCTGGACTTCTTTTGCTAGAACGCTCGATCCTAATCCGGATCGGGAGTTTCTAAAGGCCAGGGGGTATAGTAATACGAGTGAGGTACTGCAGGCCCCGGGGGAGTGGAGGCCGGCTGTGAAGGGGAACCTGACTATGCGGGCTCTAGGGTGGCCGCCTTATCAGGATGGTTTTAGAGAAGAGGTGCAGTGCAGTGGTATTGGGGTGTCTCTTACATACTATGAGTGAAGACAGAGTGGGTATTCATCAATCAAGCACAAGGAGAAGCGGGCTCATGTCTGGTTTGAAGATGATCATGTGGCAGTGATGTTTGTCCTTCACAGGCAGCTCATAAACGAAACCAATCATTGTGTGAACCATTGTATGATTTTGATTCTCAAGTGCTATATCTACTCCTCAACACCTTGTCTTTGTTTGATGTATCCCTCTTCCCATCAGGTGGAGTGCCTCCCTGCTCATGATCCGTGGTTGATTGCTGAGGTTCAGGTCAAGTAGCCAGGGTTGGTGAAATCTGCAAAGCTTTTGGTCATTGCCGATCTGAGGACGTTGCAGCTATCGAAGCAGTCTGGCAAGTTGTCGGTCCCAGGACCAGGGGGCACTCCACCATCTTTCCGAGTCTTGTTTTTCTTGGGCAGGTGGCCAGTCTTTTTTGATGAATTGTCTTCATAGTGTTGGTTCGGGGTTGTACGAGTCTGATGTGATATGGTTTGATATTCTGACGAAAATGTCAGAGAGAATTCGAAAAGAGGCCAAGCCAGGAGGGTATCGAAATACATACCCAGCGCTTCCACATCTTGGCTGGGGCGTTTGAAGCTGCCCCGGTCAACGTCTTGCCCGCAGTCGATGATCTGGGCCTTGTGCCCACAGCCATCCCAGCGAGGCCCTGAAGCTGGGTCTGCGTCTCGGGAGCTCATGTCAAAGCTCTCGATCGGCAGACCCTGTAGCTTCAGGGCCTCGGGCCCGGGTGATTGGCCGGGCCTCCAATGGGATATCAGGACTGGTATGGCTGAGGGCGCCAGGGACCCAGTGTGTGTGTGTTGCTGCGTCGTCTTGGGAGGCCGGCTCTCAATCGGCAGAAACCCTGGTGCGTGCTCGGGAGCGCGCAGCCAGGCCTCGGGGGAGGATTATATGGAGGTTCACACTGGGTTTGGCTATAGCAAGGCTCAGACATCGGGGCTGGGATGTGGTGAGTCTGGTTAGCACGGGGGCTGTGTTGTATGATGGTGGGCTATAGGCGTCGATGTTTGTGGGGGGGGGTGATGTAGTCGAGGCAGAAGAGAAGGTGGGAGGGAAAGGGAGGGGGGCTCCAACGACGATGATGGTGATGATGATGATGAGTAATGTTGCATGGAAGACCAACCTATATATGCTGACCAGGGCAGCATCGCAATCTTTTGGGGGCAAAGCGTGACTTGTCAAATATAGGCCCCGGGATGTGGTGCCAGCGCCAACAACCCGGGGCGGTGGTGTGGTGTGGTGTGGAGGGGAAAGAGAGAAAAGAAGGATCAAGTTGCGGCGAAACACAGCACTGTTATATAGTAATTACCATAGGTGCACGGTCCAGGTGCGCACGCGTTTGGCCGCCTTCCACTTTGGTCTTTGTGCCAGGCCCTAATCGAATTATCGTTGTCGTCTGAAGTCTGGGTTGCTGCGTGGCTGGCAGCGTAGGCAATATGGCTTGGCCCCGGCAATGGAGGGGCAACCACTGACACTCTGGGGGCTGTGAGTCACATAGAATGCAGTCGAAATCACCTCTGTTGATGGTAACTGTTCTGGCCTGGGAGAGCTCTGCTCTGCTGTGGTCTCTTGCAGAGGGTGTTTATCCTCCTGGAAGGTTTGTTCATCCTGAAGAGGAGGTTCCTGAGGTCCCGGCTCGAAACACCATAAAGCTGAGCTTTGAAGACGAGATAGTATTTCACCAAGGCTTTCAGCTGCTTAGAAGGGTCATTGCAGCATGGCCTTTTGCTCCCTCAGCTTCCAACGCCCCCCTCCTCTCTCGGGTGTGCTCTTATTTCGGTATATCTACAGCTTCCCACACCAGCATGCAAGCTCAACACCACAAGGCAAGAAACAATGATAACTTCTGTATAAATCACACCCAGCCTCACATCGAGTCCAAGCCATCCTTCTGCCAGTCAGCACCAGTCCGCAGACCTGTCTCAAGCTCTTCAGGTTGGCGGCCTTGCCCACACTGGACTCATTCATATGTGGGGTTGCTTAGCACAGACTAAAAAGTGTAACACGCGATTGGTCAGTGAGTTTGCTTCACACGTAGGCAAATATCTTGTCTACTCAGTCGCTGTCATCATCTGCTGTTCTGCCTCAATTTCTTTCTTTTTCTTTGTCTCTCTTCAGCTATATCCGTGTGGTATCAAGAGCAATGGATAACATTCGTGCCAAGATGGCGAATAACGATTTTTCCCTACGAAAAAAATCAGGGTGCGAGTTGGCCGTTAACAATGACGGCACCGACAGCCCTGGAGAGGCGTGGAGTTAGGCTCAGTCATAATGTGATATATCTTCTTCTTTGCTGATTATTCTGCACTATAGTTCCGTCATGATCGGTCACGGCCACCGGTCCTTTTCCTCCACTGTTGCCCAAACTCCTCCAGATCGACACAAATCCGCATCCCTTTGGTCGCCATCGTGTTCCACACCGCCCGCAGCTCACTGCTCTCCATATCCCGCACCAGCGTGGTGAAGGCCTCCATCGCCAGCCTCTTGGACCACGGACACGCCCCCAGAGCCCTATAGAACACGTCCTTGACCTTGGCGCTGCTGCTGTTGTGGAGCTCCTTCTTGTGTCTCGCGCAGAACCGAACGTAGCTCAGCCACAGGCCCACGTTTCCCCTGCACGCGTCGCTGTCGAGGGCGCGCTCAAAGGCCGTGCGGACCGAGTGGACGCTGCCGACGTGCATCTCGTGTTCGATGGCGAAGAGGCGGCTCGGGAGACCGTCGTTGGGTCTCTTCAGGACGTGCGTGCGCAGGAGCGTACGGACCGGGTCGTTGATGAGGATGCTGGTATCGGCCCAGGCGAAGAGGGAGAGAAAGATAGTATTGGCGGGGAAGAGGGTGATGAATCTCCCCATCTGCTCACGGAGGTAGCTTGGCTGGAAGGCACCTCTGATGGCGTGTAGATAGAGCAGATGCGCTGCGAATTGCAGGTATCGCTCCACATGCGCTGAGCTGCCGTGGCCCCGAGCGACTGCCTCAGTTGTGAAAGCGTGGATACTGGTCATGGCCGCCTGCATGTCTCCCTGCCGGGGTACACTGGCTGCTGCCGTTGAACCGGCGAAAGGGGTAGTATATTCGAGCAGTGAGGCAGCCTCGGCGAACAGCGCAGCCTGCTGAATATTTCCTGCCGAGAGGAGAAACTCGCGACGTGTCGAGAGTATCTGCCGCGCCTTCATCAGCTGGCTGTATGTTGCAGCGATGTCTACACCGTCTGATTGATCACTCCTGGTTGCGCCTATGCAGTGAGCCAGAGCGGCCTGCATGTCTCCTCCTTCAAATTCTAGCCAAGCCCATGTGGCCCATAGTCGCTCCTTTTCGGGCATGTTTTGAGCTGTGGCAGAGCCCAAAACGCTTCTTGCTACCTCTCGATGTCCACTTCGCCATTCTGCAATGGCATAAGCGTTGTAGAGTAGGGTATTATTGGGCCACTTTTTCAATAGTGTTTTGGCGGTTTTCCTGATCGTAGCTGGTTTCTTGGTGTGTGCTAGGCCCAGGCTATACTCTGCGATGGGCCCATAACCAAATCCTGTGGAAAGCTGCATTGTGACTGCAAGAGCTAGGTCAGACTCGGCCGATGCATCATCGCTGAGAAATCGAAACCAGTCTGGCCCTGAGAAAATGGTATCTGCAGACGCTGCGAATCGATGACCTGGGTCTGCAAACCTTGGCGGCTTTTTGTTACCGTCCTCAGCATCGCTACGCGGGCCAGGATCTGTTCGGTCCAATTTTTCGCTGTCGTGGTAGAAGAACGGATCGTGGTACATATCGTGGGCCCCTGACTCTTCTGTGCTATCAGATGCAACAGGCAGCCGGCAGAAAAGAAGGAAGGCATTCAGAAAACAGGCCTGAACTCTGGGTATAGCGACGACAGCCGTCGGAAGCCAAAACAACAAGGGCTCAAGGTCGGCAAACATGACTACCCGAAATGGGTCGTCGTCTGTGCCCTCATCCAAGGTCCTGGCAGGCAGCGCCGCATTGCGAGTCCGTTGTGTCTCCATGGCAGCCCAGGCCTTGTAGACGTCCCTTGTATCTGGGAGCTTCGGTACAGCGTCTGCCCTGACTTCTGGCAGATCTGCCATCTCTTCGGCCTCGACAAAATTACGCCAGCCCTTTGCCCCTTGCTCGCCGAGCCGCGGGACTTCGCTCTCCCAGAAGTCCTGGAAAGAGGACATCAGGTCGGCGGGGCCTGCATCGCCTTCTTCCGCGGGATGGGCAAACGTAAGCTCCAGTACTGCCTGCCACGCGGCGACTGCGAGCTCCGAGTAGCCCGCATCTCGAATGAAGCACGTTGTCCTGAGGAAGATGTAGACTAGCTCGTCGCAGAGACGTAATAGTTCATGCGATATCTCGCTGTTTGAATCACAGATATCTTCTAAAGTCTTGCCGTTGTTAGAGCCCAAGGCAGCGAGAACAGTGCTGGATATTCGTTGCGCGAGGAGCTGTGACCGCTGGACAAAAATCTGCTTGAGCCCGCCGCAAGTGAAGGTAGCCATGTTGGATAGCTCGTGGTTCAGGTAACCTTTCCACAATGCAAAGCTGCAGTCCTTGAGGTCTACCTCGGCCCACCGCTTGGCAAGGGCCTTGCTGCTCCAGACTCGCGAACCTTGTTGCATCAGCATCAGGAATAACCTCTCCTTGTCCGCCTTGATTTGGAAGTGGGGCAGGGCCTCTTCGAGCAAGGCAATCTTCATATTTGCCAAACCTCGAACCTCATCATCCGCCAGGTCTTGTCGCCCGTCTGCGTCTAGCCTGAGCAGCTCATCTTGTATGTCAACGAGGCCAAGCCATGCTTCGATATCCTCTGGGTGGTCCTTGACCCGGCGTGATAGCTCAATGGACCTGTGCCTGGCAGGATGTGACGAGTCAACGTCACCTTCGGCCTCGGAGTCTGAACTGCCTGCAGATTCTAGGTCGCTATCCACAAAGTCGCGAGGCTTGGCCTTTCCCTGGATGGACCGGTAGTTGGGATCCTCGTCTCCTGAAACGGCATAGATGTCTTCTTTTGGATCTGTAGAATGACGATGATGACCGTGATGATGCCCTGAAAGAGAGATGAAGTCAACCTCGTCTTGAGATATCTGCGGCGGCTTCTGATCCGAGTCTGGACGCAGTCTGAAGACTTGTGTCTTTTTTCGAGAGGCTTTAGACAAGAGCGCCCTGTCACGGAACGCAGACGTTCCCTCTCCTAGCCTGTCGCCCAGACTGAATAACTCTCTGGAGCCGTCGTGCGTGATTCGGAGACGGCCTTGGCCGCCCAGCACCCTGCCCGAGCCAGACCGGCGATACGCAGGAATCTTGGACCGATCATTGGATCCATATCTCACAATCAAAGGGTCTCCCCTCTTGTCGACAACGTACAGAGGATCGCCTGGGGCCGCTACCTGGCGAGGCGGTCGCCTGTCGGGGCTGCGAGACGGCCGGCGATCATGACGAGCATGGTGAGAGTGGGGTTTGGGGTGGCTTTTGCGGTGAGTGTCGGGTCCATGGCGCTCTGCATGGCGATCTCCCTTTTTGTCGTAGTCGTTATCAGATCGAAAGGTTGTTGGCTCCTCCGTGGAAACCTCGGCTTTCGGTTTAAATGAGGCGAACTTTGGCACGGCTGGCTTCTTGCCGTCCATGTCGCGCCCTTTCCAGCGGTCAAGGTCTGGCTGGCTGTGGATGGGAGACTGAAGTGAAGGGCCTGCTTCAGGATCAGTGAGCCTTTTGACGGTCGATCACAGGGATCCTCGATTGAGTCCCACCCTCTCTGGTGGAGAGCAGGGCAGTCGATGCGTGTAAGCTGCCCCAGATGAGTTGATTGTGGTCTGTCCTGAGGCGTTGATTCCGGCATAAGCGCCCAGATTTCAGACAATCTCGGCAGGTTGCCGGACCAGGGAGCTCCAGGTGGGAGGAGGCATATAGGGTTGTCGACGGCAGCCTCGCTCTTCTGGGATCCAATAGAGTCACAGCTGTGGAAGGCAACGGCGAGTCATGATCTTCAGGCGGTGATGACGTCCATGGCAGCAACTCTTGGTGACACTGGCAAGCTTGGGAAAGAGCACGGATACATGGTTCCTCATGGAGATTCTAGCTAGGTGAACCCGAACCCGAACCCTGGAGGCTGAGCTGACTAAGATTAAGACCAGCTCTTCCTCCCCTGCCTCCTCGTCGTCTTTTTTGAGGCGGATTGGATTTGAAAGAGCAGCCTACCAATTCTGCCACTCAGAGAGCAGAATATTAGTGTTGGTCGATCAATTACAGAGAGCGTGGCCAAGACATTAGGGGTAAACACACGGCTCAATCACGCGGCCAACACACTTTTTGTTGCCATAGCACGTCGAATATAATGTGCCGCATAGCGCGTCTGTCTGCTGGATCAGCAAGGCCGATCGCGTGGATCGCATGTTTTAAGGGTCCTAGGAGGCTAGACTGAGCTCAGCATGGTGGCGGGTGACTACCCAATGACAGGCGCTGGCGGGCCATGCTAGGTGGTCGTCATGACTTCATTGGGCATAGCCACGATAGCATGATGGGGCCATGTGCTTCTTGGAGAAATGTCACAATGCCCCTCCGCCATTTTCTAATCTCATGCGTCCCATGTATAGTAGACTGTCGTACTTTTTGTTTTTCATTTTTCGCTTGATGGTTGGGACAATTGGACAGACGCTGGGAGGTTATACTCTTGGTCTCGAGTACAAGAGACACTGTATCTACGTGAGACTGGTGGCGTAATGGCCCTGGATGAGTACAAGTTACGTCAGGCCCCGCCGAGGATCACCCATGCTTGCGTGTGGACTAGGTACTATGTACTATGTAAGTACCCTACAGGCCGCTGGACAGGGCCTAAATAGACCCTACAGAATACCCTGTAAACAAGGTGAGAATCTTCATGATCCCAACCCGTCCTCCTCACTCCCTCAAGTCACGCCCGTTTCGAACAGGTACTATAGTAAGCCTCTCTCTCTCTCTCTCTCATTTCTCCTCCCCCCGGGTCATCCTTTTCAGCTGTTGCCCACCCCCACCATCAAGGTTCCCAGGTTGATTAAAATAGGCCACGACCACGACATGCGACCTTGACTCCCGGCCCGGCCTAAACGTTGGACCCACCACCCGCCTTCCTCCTGCTCCTCCGCTTCCAACCTGTACCCGGGTCAACTTTACCACCCTTCGTGCCACCGCCGCCACCACTACCACCACCACCACCTCGTATAAACCAACCAGCGGCCCAGCTAGGCTGTCGATCCGATCATCATCACCAATCCACGAGGGAAATGTCCCGAGACCTCAGGTAGAAGAGCAAAAGACACCTAGACGTCGGTCATGCCAGGAAAGGAGGCCACTTTCCTTTGACACCCCCGTTCCCAGCTACACGATACCACACTTGATCCTCCCTCTACCCTCGATGATCTCGCGGCACCGCCATGGATAACAGTCGTCTGAGTAGCCAGCAGAGCGGTGGTGGTGGTGGTGGCGATGAACGGTCGCGCCTTATACCACCCGCCTCGCCCGTGTCTCACAGGAGACGCTCTCGCCCTGCGTCGCGCATGCACAGCAGGAGGGGCTCCATGACGGAGGAACCACCAAATGAGAGGACCTCGTTGCTCGGTTCCTCTCGACCTCGTGTCAGGATCTCGAGCGAGGCACACTCTCCTCGCACGCCGCGCCCGCCACTGTCCGCGTCCCACAGCTTCCTAGGTTCGTCGTCTGCCCGCGTCTGCCTCCCGGTCCCGAGCCCTGTGCCTCTGGTCCCAAGTCTTTGTCTGTGTGTAGAGGGCCCTGCAGCTAACCGCCTTGTGCTCCCTTCGCTTTCACAGGTAGCAACCTTCCGAGCAAACATCACTTCCGAGGAGAGTCCTGGGGCGCACGGTTAATACAAGCCCTCTCCCAACATCAAGATTCCCTGTCCGAGTCCAAGGGTTCCATTGCCGCCGACGACCGTGTGTGGTACGATCAGTTTACATCCACCGACTGGGTGCACGACAGCATTGCCGATGCCTACAGGGCCAAGGCCTTGAGGAGCCGGAAGGACTTCTGGGGCCGCCTATACCTTGCTTTTGACGGCGCCCAGGGCTGGATCCTCTCGGCGCTGGTCGGCTTCATCGTCGCCGTCCTGGCCTACTGCATCAACGTCACCGAACAGGTCGTCTTTGACTGGAAGGACGGCTACTGTTCCAAGGGCTGGTACCTGAGCGAGAGGCGGTGCTGTCCCCTGGGCGACTGCACCGACTGGGTGTCCTGGTCCGACGTCACCAAGCAGCTGCCCTTTGACGACAAGTGGAGGGAGTTTGTGGTCTATGTGTTCGGGGTCACTGCCCTCGCCATCGCCGCCTGCCTCCTTACGCTCCTGACCAAGACTGTCGTCCCTTCTGCCTACAGGTTGGGCACACTGGACGAGAATCTTGCAGCGGCACCTGTCATCCTGGCCGATAATGATCCCCAGGAGGACATTGGAGAGGCCAGCCCTCCGCATCGACAGCAGCAGCAGCAGCAGCAGCAGCAGCAGCAGCAGCAGCAGCAGCAGCAGCAGCAGCAGCAGCAGCAGCAGCAACAACAACAACAACAGCAACAACAACAGCAGCAGCAAAATGCCAGTGGCGGGACATCTTCGCCACCCATGATCTACTACTCTGCTGCTGGTAGTGGGGTTGCTGAAGTGCGCGTTATTCTGAGTGGATTCGTTCTTCACGGGTTTCTGGGTCTGAAAACCCTCGTCATCAAGTCCCTGGGCCTGGTGCTCAGTGTGGCGTCCGGTCTCAGCCTCGGCAAGGAGGGCCCCTACGTTCACATCGCGACTTGTGTTGGCAATATTGCATGCCGTCTGTTTGAGAAGTACGACCGTAATGATGGCAAGAGGCGAGAGGTGCTTTCGGCCGCCGCAGCCGCCGGTGTCGCCGTTGCCTTTGGTGCCCCCCTGGGAGGTGTTCTCTTTGGCCTGGAGGAGGTGGCGTACTTCTTCCCGGCAAAGACGCTCTTCCGGACCTTCTTCTGCTGCATCATTGCAGCGCTCAGCCTCAAGTTCCTCAATCCCTACGGCACGCACAAGATTGTCATGTTCCAGGTGCACTATGCCATCGACTGGGAATATTTCGAGCTGTTCAGCTTCGTCGTCGTCGGGTTCGTCGGCGGATCCCTGGGCGCCCTGTTCATCAAGGCCTCGCGCTACTGGGCCCAGAGCTTCAGGAAGATCCCGGCCATCAAGCGGTACCCCGTGGTCGAGGTCATCCTGGTTGCTCTGGCCACGGGCTTGTTGTCGTACTGGAACGGCCTGGTGAAACTGCCGGTCGCAAAGCTGATGTACAACCTGGCGGCTCCTTGTGATTCCAGCGAGAGAGACCTAGATGAGGCTGTCTTGTGTCCAGAGACGCGGGACGACATACCTCCGATCCTGGCGAACCTGCTGGTAGCTTTCCTGATCAAGGGGACGCTGACGGTCATCACCTTTGGCATTGTAAGTTCAACTACGAGCTCTCTAGCTGGTTCGTACCCGCTCAGCCATCAGAAGGATAACTAACCCAGACTCTTTTCTCTCTCTCTCTCTCTCCCACAGAAAGTTCCTGCCGGTATCTACGTCCCGTCCATGGTGGTAGGCGGTCTGGTGGGCCGCCTGATTGGGCACTGTATCCAGTGGCTGGTTTTCACCTTTGACGAGTGGCCAGTGTGGGATCGCTGCTCTAGGATAGGAGAGGCCACATGTATCCAGCCTGGCGTGTATGCGCTGATTGCAGCCGGCTCTACCATGTGTGGTGTGACCCGGCTGTCCCTCACCTTGGCGGTCATCCTGTTCGAGCTCACGGGCAGCCTCGACTATGTGCTCCCGTTCTCTCTGGCCATCCTCGTGGCCAAATGGACGTCTGACTTTATCGAACCAGTCAGCATCTATGTAAGTGGAAAAGAGATGGATGGAGCATTGCCGTATAATATTTACTGACTTGACAACCAGGACCTCTTGACGGAGCTGAACTCGTATCCCTTCCTGAACAACAAGCACAAGCCAATCTTCACATCTGATCTGGCGGATATTGTGCCTCGTGTCCGGCGCGAGAGGGTGATCGACATCACAAACTCGCCCCTGGTGTCAGCGGCGAGTCTCCGGCGGAAGCTGGAGCGCCTCCACGCAGCGGGCGAGATCGATGGCGGCCTTCCTATCCTGCGAGACGGGACCCTTGTGGGCCTGATCCCGGCACCGGATCTGGAGTTCGCCCTGGACCAGCTCACGGATGAGGACTCGGACCTCTGCCTGATGGCCAGCGTGCCGTCTATCGACGACTCGGATGACGGGAGCGTCGACCCTACCGACTTTACGAGATACATTGATCCGGTAAGATTAAGACTAGTACCTACCTACCTGCTGCGTTATAATCAATCTAATGCATGAAAAATAGGCACCGGTGGCTCTCGATATACACTCGCCCATGGACCTCGTATACGAATGCTTTGCGAAGCTTGGTCTGAGATACATCTGCGTCCTTCGTGAGGGCAAGTATGCCGGCATGACGCACAAGAAGACGTTTGTCAAGTACATGAGGGAGTTGGAGCATGAAGAGAACTCGTAAGACGTTGAGACAAAAGAGTCATCTCAACAGCGAACGGTGTGTGTGTGTGCGCGCGCGTGTAGGATTCGTCACTTTTGTCCGCATATCCTCCTTTTTTTTTCTTCTTCTGGGGTCCTCACTGCATGTCTTCCTTGGGGAAAAGGAAGGCGATCATCACAAGCATTTTTCTCGGTTTAGAACAGTCCTGGAGAGCATTCTCATGTGTATTCTGTTATGTGTGAGCCGGGGGGCGGGGGGACACTTTGGTGTTTCAATGTTTCTTTGGGAACTTGATATTTATATATATATATATATATATATATATATATATGCTTTCACATCTAGCAAGAGCAGATGGTGATGGTGGCTGGTCAGCAGGAACAAGAATTAACTTTGGGCGAATCTGGCCCACAACAACAACAAGAGACAATTCACCACCACCTGGATCTACGTCTTTTGTTTCTTGACGTGCCTGTCCATGGGCCCCTTGACCCGCTTGTTCCCCTTCTGGGTCTTCTTCTTGTCGTTCTTCCCGTTGCCCCCATCGTCGCCATCATGATCTCCCCCCAGCATGATCAGCCTCGGCCCCGTCATCGCTCTCTCCAATACTTCCCTCCATCTCCTCGTCCTCGCCACCGCCCTCGAACAGGCTCTTGTAGGTGCCCTCGATGACCTCCTTGTCGTTGCCGTGCAGACCCACCTCGTACGCCTTCTTCAGGCTCGCGATACAGATCTTCCTCCTCTCGCTGAAATCAAACATGGGCTTCGGGTACGTCCCCTCCTCCATCTCCCTGTCGACCCCGGGGAAGTCGACGACGCGCACGCCGGCCTTCTTCTGGTCCGGGAGCGGGGCCTTCCAGGGCTCGTAGATGTACCTGCTCGGCATGTCCCTCAGCTCGGGGACCCAGCGGCGCACAAAGGCGCCCTCGCGGTCCCACTTCTGGCCGAAGCTGACGGGGCTGTAGCAGCGGTAGTACTGGGCAAAGAAGGCGGTGCAGCTGAGCCACTGCCAGTTGCCGGCGTTGCAGGCGGGCTCGTGGTCCAGCAGCAGCTCGGCAAAGACGTCGGCGCCGCGCTCCCAGTGGACGTAGCACCCGCCGCGGGTCAGGAAGCAGGCGACCGCGTGGCGGCCCAGGTGGTGCACCCAGCCGTCGTGCCGGAGCTGGCGCATCAGGGCGTCGATCCAGGGGAACCCCGTGGCCCCCGCCGCCCAGCGCCGGAACCACACGTCGGCCTGTCGGGAGTCGACCTCGTACTCCCCCTGCACTGTCATCCGGTCCGGAGGACCGCCGGCGGCGCCCTGCCTGTCCTCCATCTTGGACGGGAGGTGCCAGGGCACGAAGCGGACCTGCGGGTTGTACATGGTCTGCGCCATGGCATGGCCCAGCCTGGCCTGGCAGGCAAAGTACATGTCGCGGAACAGAAGCTGGCCCGTCAGGCTCTCGGGCGGCCCCGACGCGCCGCTGCCGAACGCTTCGCAGGCCTCGACGGCGCGGTGGTAGAAGAGGCGCGGCGACAGCGCGCCAAAGTGCAGGGCCGGGCTGAGCAGCGTGGTGCTCTGCGGGTCGAGCTGCGCGGGGCTGGTCTGCGGCTTGCGGAAGGTGGCGGCGTACCGGGCGCCGTCCATGACCTCGTCGAGCCGCCGGAGCGCCAGGGTCTCGCCGCCGCGGTGCGGGGTCGTGGCGGGCGGGAAGCCGAGCTCCTCGAGCGTCTCGACGGCAAAGTCGCCCCTGGGCCCCGCGAGGCGCGTGTAGCCTTTGTCCTCGAGCACGCGCCACCTGGCGTTGAGGTCCGGGTCGGCGGGGGCTCGGCGCGGCGCGGCTCGAGCTCGCCGAGCGGCGTGTCGCCCGGGTCCGGCAGCGCCGTGGGGGCGTCGAGGGGCGCCGGGACGGGGCCGAGCTTGTGGCCCGCGGCCTGCAGCTGGGTGATGCTCATGGTGGGCCGGCCGGCGTTGGCGCGGACGAGGTCGTCTGGGTCCCAGAGGGTGCGGCCGGAGCGGGTGAGGACCTCGACGCCGGCGGACTCGGCGGCGCGGGCGACGTCGCGGTCGCGGTCGCGGGCGTAGGGGTCCGTGTCGCGCTCGTAGACGAGGTGGGTGACGCCCCAGGCCTGGAAGAGGCGGGGGAAGAGGGTCTGGGGGGGACTCGCGGAGGACGAGGAGCTTGGACTTTGGGTTGAGCCTGGTGAGGGAGCTGGAGAGGTCGTTTTGGCAGTCGAGACTTGGTGGGGGGTGTGGGGAGGTGAGGAGATGTCAGATGGAGAGGTCTTGTGGTGTGATGGAAGCTGTCTTTGAGAGGAGGAGGAAGAAGAAGAAGAAGAAGAAGAAGGGGGACGGCTCACAGGTACTGCCACCTGTTGGTGCCGCCCTTTGCTCGGTAGACATAGTGAGGGTCCCAGGTGAAGATGGGCCATAGGCACTCGGCGTCGAGATCCAGCGCGGCCTTGAGGGCTGGGGAGTCGTGGAGCCTGAGGTCGGTCCTGAACCCTGAAAGAGAGGGAGGGGTGTGAGTTGAGTGGGTGGGGAGGGGAATGGGGGAGGGGGGGGGGGGGAAGGACTTACAGTAGATGACTCTTGCGGGTTTGCCCATGATTGTGCTTTGGATACAATGTGAATACTGGAGGAGTTATTGGACAGACAGGAAGAAGAAGAAGAAGAAGAAGAAGAAGAAGTCATGGAGGTGACTATCAAAGCCTGTCTGGGGAGAAGGGCTTCAGGACGATCTGAAGCTTTCCCCTAGACCCTACATACATTCCGTGTCATGATGTCAAGACTCGAGACATGAGAGCATCCCTGTCCTCAGGTCCGGAATTGAAGATGCCCTCTTTCTATGAGTGAATAGTGTTTAGATATTCCACGACTACAAGAGGCGGTTTATATTCCAATATATGAATGAGTTTCTTTGGACCATGAGCCTCAACTCTCTCTCACACTGCCAATGTTGTGAGATCAATAATTCGTGAACGACCTTTTTGAGCCCAAGCAGAGTATCCACACGGGCCGGGCCGCGTCTAAATATCCCTATTGATACTGATTATATTCCGAGTCCTATTCTCTTGGTAGAGAAGAGGTCCTCTCTTCGTATGGCTGACAGTAAAAAGTTGTAATCGTAGCCCATCTCTTTAGAGGCGAGAACCTCACCGAAAACACCATCACGTTATCACACACGCAGGTGCTAAGTGTATATCTGCAGACATCTTCCTGTATATCACATCATCATCATCATCACCCCTCCCGGTGCTGCCCGTGCTTGGCCCACTCCCGCAGCACGTTCTTGCGCATCTTGCCCGTGCTCGTCTTGGGCAGCTCCCCGACCACCTCGACCTCCCTCGGCACCATGAACCTCGAGATCTGGCCCTGCTGCCTGGCCCACTCCACGACGTCCCTGCCCACCACCGACCTGCCCTGCTTGACCGTCACGTACGCCTTGGGCCGCTCGCCCCAGTGGGAGTCGGCCACGGCCACCACCCCCGCCTCGAGGATGTCTGGGTGCTTGACCAGGGCGCTCTCGAGGGCCACTGAGGAGATGTTTTCGCCGCCTGGGTGTTGTATATTAGCAACGTGGTCTTTTTTTTTTTTTTTTTTTTTTTTTCTTTCTTTTTTTTCTTTTTTTCTTCTCTCTCTCTCTTTCTCTTTCTGTCGAATACTGAGAAACAAAGAAAAGAGAGAGAAAAAAAAAAATAAATTAACATACCCGAGATGATAATATCCTTGGCCCGGTCCAGGATCTGTATGCTGCCGTCCGGGTGACAGACGGCCAGGTCCCCAGAGTGCAGCCCCCCGCCGGCAAACAGCCTCCTGGTCGCCTCGGGGTCCTTAAAGTACCCCTTGGCACAGATGTTCCCGGCAAAGACGATCTCGCCAATCTCCTTCCCGTCCCGGGCGACGTCCACGAGCACGCCCTCGGCCTGGTCCGTCCTGACCACGCGCACCGGCAGGCTGGTCACGAACCCGTGTCCCTGCCGCGCCATGCGGCTGTACTTGTCCCTGGGGTCCAGCTCGTCCCACTCGGGCATGACGTAGCCCTTGGTGATGGGGCCGTAGGTCTCGGTCATGCCGTAGACGTGCACCGGCTGCAGGTTCAGCCTGGTCATCTGCTCAAAGAGGTGGCCCGTCGGCGGGGAGGCCGCCACGGTGACCTGGCAGGCCTGCTTGAGCCGCTCGGCGTGCGGGTCCGCGCAGAGGAGGGTGTTGACCGTCGGCGCCGCGTTGAAGTGCGTTGCTTTTTCTTCCTTGAGGAGCCGCCACAGGAGAGGATAGTCGATCTTGCGCAGGCAGATGTTGGTGCCCCTGACGGCCACAACCGACCAGGGAAACGTCCAGCCCATGGCGTGAAACCTGGTCAGGGCCGATCATACCTGTTATCAGACGAAACTAGTCTGCCAGAAGCGAGTTTGTGGGGAGAAAACACAATCAGGTGTGTCTCAACTTACATGGGCAGGGTCCACAGATACTTGCAGCGTCCCTCCCGCGTGTTCAGCCCGCTCTCGATCACGTTGCCCATGGCGGCCAGGTATGCACCGCGGTGGGTATACACCACCCCTTTGGGCCGCGAGGTCGTGCCGGACGTGAAGGGGATCGCCAGCATGTCGTCCTCGTCCTCGGCTTGTGCCTCGAGACCTGCCCAGCCTCTGCTCCCGGCATTTCGGTCGTACGTCAGGCCCTCCAGGATGATCTCGTCAAAGGGGCCACAGAGCTCGCCTTCTGTGGCATCAGTATCCTACACAAGAGGGGGTTGGCCAGTCAGTACTTGGTGGGTGTATTTGTCTATCCACACACACACACACACACACAGAGAGAGAGAGACTAACCGTATCCACGACAACCTTGACGTCTGGCCTTGCCCTCCTAAAAGACCCCAGCAGCTCCTCAAATTCCCAGTCGGTAAGGATGATGTCCACCTCGGCAAACTCAAAGATGTAGCTGATGTCGTCCTCCTTGAGGCGGTAGTTCACAGGGACGATGACCGCGCCGCCCGCAACTACGCCATAGATGCTCTCGAGAAAGGCCGGGGTGTTTGTCATGAGCACGCCGACCCTCTTGTAGCCGTGGGTCTTGAGGTAGTACGCGAGCCCACGGGCGCGGTCGGCAAACTCCTCGTAGGTGCGGCGGAGGGTGGCGCCGTTGGTGGTGATGTGCACGATGGCCTCCGCATGGGGCTCAATAGCTGCGGCGCGGGGGAGGAAGAAGGTCGGGGAGAGAGTGTGGATGTGGTGGTTGTGGGGGTATGTCTGTCCTGCCTTGGTAGAGGTGGTTGGTGGTGATGATGATGACGACGACGACGAGGAGGAGGAGGAGGAGGAGGAGGAGGAGGACCACAGGTGCCCGAGGACATTCCTCAGGCGAGACGTAGGGCCTGACATTGTGAGTGTCCTGGTAAATGTGGCGAGTCTTTCTTGGTGTGATAAATGAGCCAGCTTCTTCGAGGACAGGACGGACGACCCCTAGGATGAGGAATGTTGCGAGCCGAGGAGGAGGGTCGAATGCCGACGTCGACGTTGGCATCAAGACAGCTGAGCCAACCTCACTTGCTCGCTCCTCGAATTCATGAAAAGCCACAGAACAGGTACACTAGATAATTTCCAAAAGATAAAGAAAATGGTGTCCATCAACTCGCATTATACCCCCATCCTCAGTAATTCGTGCAGTATAACAGATCAGTCGGAAGAAAAGGAAGAGGCTGTAGGACGGAGAAAGGCACCAAACGCCAGTGTGGTAATACAGTTTCAACCTGCCTGCTATACGTCCAAACCCGAGGTCACCTCTTAGTCCTGGCGCGGGTCAGGGGAGGAACGGACTTGACCCCTCCCTCACTTTTAACCCCCCCCCCGGGGGGCCATGTTCTCCAATTGACCCCAAAGCCCGTCTCCAGGGTGCTGGATATACTCCGTGGATACTACGTAAATGGTAGCAACAGCTACGTACTATAGTATCTGACTTGGGGTTCTGGGGTTTCCCCGCATTCCTCCCCCCACACTCCATCATCCCCTGCCCCTCCTGCCAGCTTCCTTTATTTACTCTGAGTGTTGATTCGAATCCTCTCTTTCCAGTGTCCGAAATATGAAACCAGGAGACTTATCATATAGTCACTACGCAACATGGTGTATATAAACGATGAAATTCTGTATTCTCAACTCAAAAGAGGGCATATTTCAACCTTCGTCCATATGTTTATAAATGCACCTGCCCTCTTTGGCGGGGGTGGGGTGGGCTTTACCCCATTTTGGGGATCCCCTCACAGAACCCCCACCACGTATTTACATAGTAAAGTTACGTGTATGCTTCCCCATGGGGGGAGGGGGGGGTCCTTGAGAAAGCAGCTCACCCTCCAGAATTGACAAAACCACAGTGATCGAGGTCGGTAATCCGACTCAAAAAGGTAAGTAAGCAGTTGTGGATAGCGACAGTTCTACCGACATAGTTTGACCAGCCCGCCCGATGGACATTGGGAATTGATAGGGAGCGAGAGAGAAAGACAAGAAATCACATACACAGACGCACACATACATATATACGAAAAAGAAAGGAAAACATAGGATAGAAAAAGAGGAAAAGACACACACAAAAAAGAAAAGGGGGGGGGGGGCTATTTTCCAATCTCCGATGACCGCCCGGCCAGAGGAGATTGACCTTTCCCTCCACCACCGCCTCGCACCCTCTGAGGAAAACACGTCGTCCCTCCCTGCCGGCAGCCCCTTTACCTTTTCACCTTCGAAGCCTAAAGACCCAGGCAACCCAGGACCACAGGTAGGAGGACCAACCATATAGTCAACTCCTCTTGATGAGGCTGTCAAACAGCGGCTTGAGGCTCTTGGCGCTCTTCTTGGGATACCGTTTCTGGTCGTTCTCGTAGTCCACAAACGTGACGCCGACTGGGTGGGGTTTGCAGCAAGGTCAGTCTTGAGATACATGGAAAGAAAAAAGAGGAAAAAAAAAGGGGGGGGGGGGTCAATAAATAAAAGGACAGGGACTCGAAAAAAAAAAAAAGGAAAAAAACTCACATCTCGTCTCATACCCCTCGGCCCACTCAAAGTTGTCCATCAGCGACCAGGCCATGTACCCGCGCACGTTCACGCCGTCCTCCTGCGAGGCCTGGGCCATGGCGCGGACGTAGCCGTCAAAGTAGCCGACGCGGAAGTCGTCCTCGACGATCTGGGACAGCTTCATGTCGTTCTCGCCCTTGAGGCTGGTGCCGTTCTCGGTGACGTACATCTTGGGGAAGCCGTAGCGCCGCGACAGCCAGACCAGCAGCTCGCGGAAGCCGCGCGGGTTGGGCCGCAGCCAGAAGCTCTGGGTCTCGGGCCCGATGCACTCGCCCGCCTTGCTGTAGAAGAGGGTCTCGAGGTTGCCCAGGAAGTCGTCGGGCTCGGGCTCGGTCGTCTTGTGGCGGATGTAGTTGGCCGTGTAGTGGTTCATGCCGTAGAAGTCGTTGCTGCCCCGGACCAGGGCCATCTCCTCGTCCGTCCAGGTCGGCAGCCTGTCGCCGAGCTGCCTGCGCATGGACTCCGGGTAGTGGCCCAGGTAGATGGGGTCGGCGAACCAGCTGATGGCGAACTCGATCTTGCGGTCGCTGGCCTCGACGTCGGCCGGGTCCTCGGGGTCCCAGGGGTAGGTGGCGTCGCCGTTGAGGGTGATGCCGATCTCGCCGCCGTCGCGGGCCTTGAAGTCGTCGCGGTAGGCCTTGACCGCCCTGCCGTGGGCGACCAGGAGGTTGTGGCCCACCAGCCACGGCTCGCGCGACGAGTCGCCCTCGGCAGACCTGGAGCGGTCGCTGCAGCGCCCGGGGGCGAAGTAGCCCGTCGAGTAGCCCAGGATGGAGCTGCACCAGGGCTCGTTGAAGGTGATCCAGTGCTTGCACTGGGGGATCGCCTCGAAGACGACCCGGGCGTAGCGCTCGTAGTCGAGCGGGAACTCGGTGCGGTTCAGCAGGCCGCCGTACCGGCGGTCCAGCTCGTCGGGGAGGTCCCAGTGGTACAGGGTGATGAAGGGCTCGATGCCGGCGGCGATCAGGTCGTCGGTGAAGCGGGCATAGTGGTCCAGCCCCTTCTGGTTGACCGGGTCGTTGCGCCCGCCGAGGGGGGATGATGCGCGACCAGGACAGCGAGAAGCGGTAGGCGGTGGCGCCCAGCGACTTGAGCAGGGCGATGTCCTCGGCCGTGCGGTTGTAGCTGTCGCAGGCCACGGCGCCGCTGGACCCGTCGGCGATCTTGCCAGGGATCGCGCAGAAGGTGTCCCAGATGGAGGGGCCGCGGCCGTCCTTGTCGGTTGAGCCCTCGACCTGATAGCTGATGGGGTCATAAGATCCGTCAGGCCGAGGTCGTGTTTCGGAAGAGGAAGAGGGGGGTTAGAGACTCACGAGGCCGTGGCGAAACCCCACTTGAAATCTGAAGGTAGGGACATGTTTGGGGACGCCAATTCAGTTCCTCGGGACGATTTCTGATATTTGTCTTTGCACTCAAGATATATGCAGGTCTATATGTATTTATACGGACTCAAATGTATGTCTGTCTCGGATTAGAGTTGGTGATTCTGGTGTACAAAAACGACGACGAGGAGGAGCAGGACAGAGACAGGATTCTTCTAGGGTGTCTGAGTTTCTTAAAAGGCATGTGGATGTGTCTCTGATTCTCAACCACGGAGCAGACCCATCATCCAAAAACAAGGACAGATAGTTTCCAGATAAAGCAGAGAGGGTAGTGAGGTGCTGGAAAGGTTGGCAGCAGAGGACGGGTTTGACACGAACAACATACATACCTCTCTTATACGCACATTCGTTCGCTGATAGTGGGATCTCCCAGAGGAGGAAAAAAAAAAAAAAAAAAAAAAAAAAAAAAACCAATCAGTAAGTATCAGTCAGGGCACTCTGAAAAGAAAAGGCAAGATCGGCGAGGGCCTGTTGTCCTTAAATTGTCCAGGGGGTGGAACTATTCCCGTCGACCATGTCCTTCTTACCACCAAACCCTGCCGTATCCGTTCCATGTTCGGACCGTGGCGGCCGAGAAGAGCTACCTGGGCATAGCGTGTAAGTAATAGTCAGCCCTCTCACTCTGTGTGTGTCTCTGTTGTCTCCTGGCCTTGGACCAGAGGAGAGGAAGACGTGGGGGGGGGGCATGACGTTTTGTTTCTTCTTTTTTTTTTTTTTTTTTTTTTTTCTCTTTCCTTCTTTCATTCTTTCTTTTTGCAGTGACTCTGACCGTGGTGTTTGTTGTATTAGCCACTGTCTTGGTCTCGTCTCAACCCCAGTCACCACCTGAACCCGTCACGATGGTCGTCATTTCCCTTCCTTCCTTTCCTCTGGTGGAATTAAAAAAAACAAAAAAGGGCAAGCACAGTCCGACCTGAGATCCACCTCCTCCCCCCCCCTCCCCCTCCCCCCTCACCCCCCACCTTCCACACCAAACCACAAACGCGGGGTATAGCAACTTGTTTCCTTTCCCTTTCCCTCTCTCTCTCTCTCTCTTCTCCCAGTCCAGATCCGTCCCCATTGGAGGAGCTTTTTCGAGTGATACATAATCCCCCCGCACCCCCCTGCACAGCCCAACCAGCAGACGGTGGAAACCCCTCCCCCCCTTCCTTTCTCCCTTTCCCAAAAATACCATGTACCCAAAAAAGATTTTACTAAAAAAAAAAAATTTAAAAAAGAAAGAAACATAAGCAATTCCGACCTTTTTTTTCTTTTTTTTCTCCCGCGTTATTATCAGTTCATCTTGTTTCACATATAACCCCCCCCCCTCTCCTTCTTCCCCCTTTTACCCTCTTGGTCCCTAACAAAAAGAAAACTTATTCGTGGGCCTTGCGTCCCGGGCCGTCCACCCGCTGACGGCGCTTGTGCCCGAAGGCGCGCCTAAACCTCGGCAACAGGACCAAGAGAAGAGTGAGGCATAGGCCGAGGTGAGATGTTGCAGCCTTTTTATTTTGTACTCCATAGAAAAGGAAAAAGGAAAAAGGAAAAAGGAAAAAGAAAAAAAGATGATGAACCCAGAAATCACCAGCCTTTCTACGGAAGGATTGTGTGCAGCTCGTATAGTGCCACAACGCAGAGCAGGTGGAAATCAGCTGCATGAGTGGTTTGTAGTCTTGACCCGGCAGACCGAAGGGGCCCTGCTACTGCCCCGTCCCCCGTCCCCGGCGTCTCCTCCGCGGGGGGGTGGGGGGAGGGGGCCTTCGGTTCGGCCTCGTCATCCGAAGCTGGAAGGAAGGGGGGAGGGAGAGGGAAAAAAAAAAAAAAAGGTTCGTGCTAGAATCGCAAGTCATACTCAAGTCCGTCCCACACAAACCTTGTCCAGCCCGTCGAGCCGCCGTCTCTTGCTACCGGCGGCTCAACCTCGGTTCATGGTCCTTGGCCGTGGGGGCAGGAGGAGAAGGGGGTCATCCCGTCCTTCGGTACCTCCTCGGGCTTGCAGGGTTCCTTCACCTCGAGCTGTCCTCCAGCGGAAGCCGGCACGGTGAGGGCCTCTCGAAAGGACATGGAGAAACCGACTGGTTGTGCAGAGGTGTAGAGAGTAAGAGAAAGGAAGACGGCTGAAGCTGTATACGTCTGCTACCAGTACCATACGTTGTGGACCTTTTATTCTTTTTGCTTTTTTTCAATCCCCTTGCCTCGTCAATTATGCCTTGTTGATCCCCTCTACCTCAAACTTTTGTCCGTTCCCCCTGCAAGAACGCCTCGTCGTCAAGTCATCTGAAAGGTCATTTGGTCTCGAATGCTGGGAAAAGAGAAAGAAAGAAGACAAAACAGAAAAGAAAACCCCCCTGTACGCCCTGAATGTTGTAAGCAGTTCCGAAACGCCACGCCCTCGCCCTCCCCGCCACCATCGTTTTCTCTCTGTGCTGGGGTCGGTCCGCGCCGTCGGCCCCATCTGAGCGCAACCGCACATGCGAGTCGATGGTGCGTGTTGCTGTGTCCGAGGTTCGTTTGGACGACGGCCCATTCACGCGCGGGTCTCCGTCCCATGCAGCAGGAGCAGCTGGCCCCCATATAGACCGGTCTGCCCGCCCCTGGGCAGATGAGTAATAGCCCCAGACGGACCTCCTAGCCGCCGATGCCAGTGTCGTGTATTCCTGGATAGTAGGACCCATCCTTACCCCCTTGGCTTATATTTCTGTCATGATATTGTCACAAGAGGTGCAGTTGGATTCCAGCCAGATTCCTCCAGTAGGAATCCAGCACGGCCGGCGGCAGCCAAACATCGCAGGGGTAGGTCGCGTCTTCCCATCACTGGCTGACGCCCTCCATAGGGGCATCGTCGACATCGTCCCGGTCGCTCAGCTTCCTCTTGCCGTTCCCGGATGCAGCGGCAGGCGCCATGTCGTCAGCAGCAGCGGCTTCTTCTTCTCGTCCTCCGTCGTTGTACTCGACAATCTCAAACTCGATCCTGGTCGTGCCGTCACCGCTCTTCCGCGTGCCCTTGGTGGTCCGCAGGCGCCCGCCAAGGCTGCTGCCCTCCACAATACTGTCGAACCACGGAATGCTGGTCGTCTCGCGGCCCCTAGCGGACTGCAGGGCGGCGGTCTGGTCAGTCGACAGGGCGGCGGTGGCGGCAGCAGCAGCAGCAGCAGCAGCAGCAGCAGCGGGAGGGGCGTCCGTCGATCCGTCGTTGCCAGCAGGCGCGGGAGATCCAGGGTGTCTCTCGGTTGGTGGGGAGTCGGGGATCAGGCCCAGGTCCTCCAGGTCGCCCAGGTCCTCGCGGCACAGGCTGCCCATGGTGACCTGGATGTAGTCTGCCTCGGTGCGCGGCTCCTCGGACCAGTAGGTGAGTGGTGTACCGCAGAAGCCGCAGAACTGCCGTCTCGAGTGACCCTCCAGGGGGTTCTCGTAGACCCGTCTTATCTGAGCAGCTGTCTCGTCAGGGTACAATGCATAAGTGGCCGAGTGATACCAGGT
The DNA here is from genome assembly GCA_027559495.1 of Aurifilum marmelostoma. Lineage (NCBI taxonomy): Eukaryota > Fungi > Ascomycota > Sordariomycetes > Diaporthales > Cryphonectriaceae > Aurifilum > Aurifilum marmelostoma. Next base: position 806,351 of record JAMXSV010000007.1, on the reverse strand, counting down.
CAGGGGTATGCGGATATGGGCAGAGAGGGGGGCTGGCCTGGGCAGCTCCTATAATTCGTTGTGTCTGTCAGCCAGCCAGTCAATCCAAGGGCGAAAGGGTTTCTCGGTAGGATGTGTATATATATATATGAGGTATTTATACATATATATTAGGACGAGGGAGAGGGGGTGGGCATTACGGTGAAAGCTGCCTGTGCCAAACAAGACCTGGGCAATCTCATCAGCATCCTGAGGAGCGCTGATGAAGTACTGGTTCCTGTGGCAGGCACAAGAACCTCGGAGGGGGCGCTCAAAGCTCATGGTGAACAAGAAGGAAGCCTGCCTCAGGAGAAAAGTTGAGTATGTATGGCTTGAGGGCCTTGCAGAAAGCACCTTGCCCAACCAAGTTGATGTAGTAGACGCTGACTGATGATATTGATGATGATGATGATGATGATGATCCTGATGCCTTGACCTGATGGTGAGAGGAGAGGGAGCGTGCCCAGAATCCAGGTCGAGTGGAGGAGGAGGCAGGAGGAACAGACCAGTGGCTGGAGGAAGGACAGAGATCTGAAATGGATGTGTAGCTGGCTGGCAGCTGGAGTAGTGACTGGGCGAGGTGGCAATCCAAGAAATGTGAAGAGATGACGATAATTTGTTTTGGCAGCTATTTTGGCCGCGGGCCTCTCACATGGGACGACAGTAGGCGCATTCATTGGTGGGGCGGGCAGGGGAGCTCCAGGGAACCCCCCCCCCCTGGAAACCCCGCCAACCCCACTAACTCACTCAGCAGTCACCCGCTGTAATATTGGTACCCCAGCACCCCAATGATGACATAGTGAGCCCACTGTCTTCGAGATGCTTCCTTTTCTTGGCCTCGAAACTTCTACCGATTTCCCCTCCTTACATCACATCACTTCTTGCTCATGCCTCCTCCATCCTGTCCGTCCTTCACTTTCCCACACGCCTTTAGGTTTCTCATATGCAACTGACTTACTGACTTGTCCCTGATTGTGGCCATAGACGCTCACTCTACCAGCTCGACACAGCCCAGCCCAGCACTCGATACTATACCAGGAGAATCGAACCAAGCCCAGGGCCTTCTGCCTCAGGACAGGTCCACGACCAGCTTCCTAGCACTCACCCCCTTGGCCACCAGGTCGACGGCACTCTGCACGCTCTCGAGCCCCTTGCCAACCACCTCAGCATCCGGCTTACACTTCATACTCCCGTCCGCCAGCGCCCCGCCCAGCCAGTCCACCCACACGGCCCTCCCGCACGCATCATTCCTGACGTCGCTACACAGGTTGAAACTTATCTCCACGCCCTCGGGGAGGCTCATCGGCGGCAGTAGTCCAGGCGGGAGCACTGTCCCGACGTGCTTCCGGCCCCCCAGCCTGTCCACCAGTCCAACGATCTTCGCAAGGGAGGCTGGCATCTTGGAAGGGTCCAGTCCGAGCATGGCCGCGAAGGCCCCCGCGGACTCGCCCTTCCCCCTCCAGAGCCGCCACGATCTGATCCACTGCGTCCTCGTCGTGGTAGTCGACAGTGTAGTCCGCACCGATCTCCTTGAGCGCCCCAAAGTTGTGCGGGCTCGCCGTGGCCGCCACCACGTACCCAGCCGCCTTGGCCATCTGGATGGCACCCATGCCGACGGCCGAGCTGCCGCCCCAGACCACCAGCGTCTTGCCGTTGCTGTTCTTTCTGGTGGTCTCTGCCCGGGGGTAGTCGAGCGCCAGGGTGTTGGGCATGAACAGCGAGTACAGCGCCGTGGTGAAGGGCAGAGGCAGCACCGCCGCCCCCGTGAAGGGCACGTGGTCTGGCAGCTTGGCGATGAACGGCTCGACGCCCGTGGTGTACAGCTGGAAGGCCCCGTACCTCGTGCTCTTGAGGGTGAAGGCCGAGACGAGGGCCACCACCCGGTCCCCTACGGAGAAGCGGGTGTTGTTGGGCCCCACCTCGGTGACAACGCCCGCGACGTCGGTGCCGGAGATGGTAGGGTAGTCCTCGGGCTCGACAAGGATCCCGCGTGCCTGGATCGCGTAGTCCACGATGTTGAGGCCTGTAGCGTGCACGCGGAAGACGACCTCGTCGCCCTCGGGCACGGGCACGGGCGCTTCCTTGACCACGTACGGATACGCCTTGGCCTCGGTGAGCCATGCTGCTTGGTTCTGGGCAGGAGACATGACGACGATGATGATGATGATGATGACGCTGATGGCCGTGTATTTGTTCTGGACTTCTACTTGAGACGATGGCTGTATCGAGAGAGAGAGAGTGTGTGTGTGATATCCAACAGCGGTAAGTTGTTGAATTGTTGTATAATCCCTTCAGCCTTGTCCCGTCAAGTTCATCAAAAACAGGCGAGGGATAACCTCGACCAATTATACTCCAAGCCATACACATCCACGGGATTCGCTTCACCATTCTTCCTCTCACGCCTGCTTGGGAAAACCCAACTCTTACAAATAGTGATGCTTTCTTCACCTGATTTTCGGGGCAATGAACAGCCGGAACTCCGCCAGGGGGGCATGGGCCTAATCCGGCCGGATTCCTGGCCCAGACACATCCGACTATCTCCAGAATCCGAAATCCAGCAGCGGTGCAGGAAACCTGCTTTTCTTTGCACCCTCTCTCTCTCTCTCTCTCTCTCACTCACTCGTGTCGACCGATTACGGGGACAGAAATGGGTCCTTTGTAGACAGACATTCAAAACTTCTCTCTCCGGTGCACTGGCTTTTATTCTCTCAAATACAGGTGGGTATCATCAATTGGCATCCGTGGTATGAGCTGCATCCCACAATCAAGGCACCGGAGCTCCACCATCACCTCTTCCCATCGGAATCGGCATTGAGGTCGTGATAACTCTAGAGAGATCATAGAATAAGCCTGGCCCCCTGTTTTCTCTCCTCGCCGGGCTTGCAGACTTGAATGGGGCCGTCATCTCCAAGAGGCTCCTCTCTATAAACCCCTTCCCTCGTCGGGTTTCGGTCCTCTTCAAGACGTCTTGGGATGGTGGCATGGTCAAACTTTGCACCGAGTCTTCATCGTCCTCCTCCTCCTTACAAGACCAACCACGTCTCCGTCAACGCCCTCGCCCCATCAAAGTCCCCATTCGTCAGCGCAAAAGTCCTCAGATTTACCGCGCTCTCATAGACAAACTCTCTCGGCAACAGGCCACCTCCTCTTCCACCACCACCACCACCGCCGTCCCCCTTCTCCTCGTTCTCCTCCATGCGCCTCGTGTGAGCTTTGGCCTCGCCCAGCGCGCGGGCGTAGAACTCTGCGGCGAGATGGTAGATGCCGAGCAGGTGGTAGCACCGGGCGATGTTGTAGTGGGCCTCGAGCCTCTCGACGACGTCGGCGGCGCCGGCGCGGATGCGGTAGTACTCGAACATGTAGTGCATGCCCTGGGCGATGATGAACTGCCTGTTCTCGGCCTGGCGCTTCATGGCGTAGTGCACATAGGCCGTGCCCACCGAGAGGTTGACCATGGGGTTGGCCGGGTCGAGGGCGGCGGCGCGCAGGAAGTAGTTGAGCGCGTAGGTGTAGCTCGTCGACGTGAGGAGGATGTGGCCGTAGAGCATCAGCAGGGTGACGTCGAGGGCCTCGTGGCGGGGGCCCAGCGCCTCCTCGCGCGGCACCGCCGTGTCCCAGTCGCCCATGGCCTGCTGCGCGAGGTCCGTCGGCAGCAGAGTCCGGTCCATGGCCTTGATCTGCCGGAGAATGTACTTTTGCGCCGGGCCCGAGGCGTACCAGCTCACGGGCGACTGGCACACCCGGCAGAGCGCGCTGAAGACCCGGTAGCTGTCCGTCGCGGCGTGGCACGACCGCATGAAGAAGCGCGCCACGGCCACGCACGTCTCCTCGTCCGCAGCGTGCACCGCGCATGCCGCCCACGCCACGTGGATGAGGAAGGTGTTGTCGCTGGACTTGTATACGATCGAGTCGCGCGCAGACTGGCACACAATGTACGCCTCCTGTGCCTGTTGCCTGCGGGCCAGGCTGATGGCGTACTCGAGGAACAGGTCCAGCCACTGGTCAAAAGGGATACCGCGGTGCTCGTGGCGCCGGAGCACGGGCTCGGGCCGGCTGCTATCGTCTTCTCCAGGAGCGAAGTCTGTCATTGGCGGGGAAAGAAACCATTAGCCATATATCGCACGCACAGCGCTTTGATGGATGCTTCACCCAAGGATCTTCTAGAGAGAGAGAGAGAGAGAGAGAGAGAGAGAGAGAGAGAGAGAGAGAGAGAGAGAGAGAGAGAGAGAAAAGGAGCTTACTCTGCTGCAGCCGCTCGGCCATGGCAGCAAGCTCTTTATTGCCTCCGGGCGCAGCCGTCCCCGCCCTCTCGCCTCGGCCAGCCTCGGCAGCATGCCTCTCGGCTACCCTCTTCTCGTTCTCCTTGAAAAAGGAGCCGTAGCCCATAAAGTTGAGATACTTGTCCCAGGGGTAAAACTCCTTGAAGGACCGGAAGTCGTCCACCAGGTCCTGCGCGGCGGCCATCCACTCGTCCTCGGCCTCGACGTCGCCGGCCGCCATGCGCTCCCGTAGCTCCTGCACCTTGTGGTACTTGCTGCGGAAGCTCTCCGTGACATTGTGCTCGTACATCTCGCGCTTGGCCTTGCTCGCCATGCGGCGCATGTGCTGCCGCCGCACCCGCTTCGGCCGCTGGCCTTGTCTCTTCTCCCGCATCACCTTGTCGCGGATGCGCCGCCTGCGCCTGACCTTGGCTGCCGCCAGACCGTCTCCTTCCTCTTCGTCCTCCCCACCGTCGTCGTCGTTCTCGTCGTTCTCCTCATCCTCTCGGCGCTGTTCATCCTCGAGCGCTATGGCCTCGTTCACCAGGAGGAAGGCCTCCTCCTTCTCCTGGTGCGTCTCGTACATCTGTGCGAGCTCCAGCCGCGCCTCGATATTGTCCTCGTCCACCTCGATGGCCTGGAGGAACAGGTCCTCTGCCGTGGCCTGGTCCTCCATGTGCAGGTAACACCTGCCCTTCTGCACAAGCATCTCGGAGTCGACCTCCCCGGTGAGCCGTTCGTAGAACTCGTAGAACTCCAGCGCGGTGGTGATGCGCTGGTTGTCGAAGAGCTGGTTGGCTAGCTCCTTGATGACGAAGGGGCTGTCCTCGAAATACTCATGAACCGGCGCGTTCTCGAAGCCCGGCGTGGCAGTCAGCCACTGCAGGTGTCTCGTGGCCTCCTCTTCCTGGCCGAGCTTGAGGCGGTAGATGGCCAGCTTGGCGCGGAGGTCCAGGGGCAGGGCGGGCCCGTACATCTCGTATGGAAACGTGCCCGGCCTGTAGTCTGGCACCTCCCTCATCCGGTCCTCGTCCTGGTCCCATTCCCGATCGTCGTCCACGTATCTATCCCAAAAGGTCTCGTGCTGGCGCCCGATCAACAGCCGCGAGAGCGATCGCAGCGCCAGCGCCGCATCCGAATATCTCTCGAGGAATGCACACATCTCGACATAGATGATAACGTCGGACCATTCAAAGGTGCCCCTCAGCCGCTGGCCTCCCTCACGTACGTGCCTGATGGTCAGCTCGTAGAACCCGCGTGCCTTCTCAACGTACTTCCTCGCGCTCCTGGTGTCGAACGCGGCCTCGGCCATGTTCCGCAGCACCGCCATGTCGTAGGGTCGCCTCTGCAGCACCTTGACGTACTCGGCAGCGGCGGTGCTCGATCGGCCGGCCTCGAGTGCGCAGTTGGCCTTGCCGATGCGGGCCTTGATGCTCTTTGGGTTCGCCCTGATGGCGGCAGAGAAGCACAGCTGGGCCGTGTCGAGGTTCCGCTCGCGCCCGTCGGGCGTGGTGTCGTCCAGAGTGTACTGGGCGACCGTCATCCAGCCGTAGAAGTCACGAGGCCGCAGGTGCGCTGCAAAACACATGGTCATGATGGCCTCGCGCATCTGCCCGCGCTCCTGATAGATGCTGCTGAGCATCATCCACGCGTCATGTGTCTCTGCATTCTGCCGAATCACCTCCTCCACTATAGCGAGCGCCTCATCCAGCTCGCGCCGCAGCAGCGCATCCGAGGCCTGCGAGAGCAGCAGCTTGATCTCGGCGCTCGGTTCCACGATGTTGCGTGGCCCGCCAGCGCCACCACCCACGCGTCGGCGTTTACGGGAGCGCTTGCCGTCCCCGCGGCCCCCTCTTCCTCGCTCGCGCTGACCGGTGCCTCTCGAGGCTGCTTTGATGGCAGGGTCGATGAGTTCCAAGTCGTCATCATCATCATCTCCTTCTTCTTCTTCTTCGGAGTTGAATGCGCCGCCCATGGAAGCCTTGAATGCTGCAACATCAGCATCAAGCTTGGCAATATCAGCTTGAAGCCTGAAGTCATCCGAATCGGCATCAGAGAGCTCGGCATTGTCCCCAGCACGGCCTGGGGCTTCAAAGTCGTCATCGTCATCGTCAACAAAGCTACACACACAATGCTCAGCGGGATTGGAATCTAGAGAGCACAAGGGTGGTAGACATACTCATCCCTCATCTGAGGGACATGCTGCATGGGCATGGGTTGCACAGACAGCACATTGTTGATTGTAGACGGAGGCTCTGGCGGAGGTGCCAGCAACCCTCTGAAACCAGCCTCCATGTTCAGAGACTATGAATAGTTGTTGATCTGGTGTCTGGCGGGTTGAAGATGTTGTCTGTGACAAGGGATTGTTCATGTGGCAGTGGCCGAGACGTGCAAATTTCCAGAGGTTTGGCCACAAAATCCCTACCTTGTCACATCATCAGTGTATACACCATCAAGATAGGACATGGATATGAGGTTGGGGGTGAAAAGAATGATCCTTTCAGACTGTGTTGTTGAGGGAATCAAAATAGATTGTAGGTTCTGGACCGAGAAGTCAAGGGAGGATGGGTGGATGGGTGGGTGGGTTCCTGACTTCCTCGAAGCAACTAAAAGCGGAAAGTTTATAGCCCCACCAAAACCATGTTCTGAGCCCTAACCCTCTTGCTTCACCTGCTATAGCAAGTATCTACAGGCCTGACATCGTAGCCCCCCCTCTTGGATACTTTTGTCTCTGTTCTTCGTGCTTCCAACTCAACATTCTTCTTGGCTACTATATATAACTCACAATGTACTGTGAGAAGCCATTCTATTTGAGTTTAGGACAAGTTCCAGAGTCTTGGATCCAAACTCAACAAGAGATCAAAGATAGGCTCGGGTTCATTAATCATCACCAACAAAAAGTCATTCAACCTTTCTTCTGGCCTAGTACTTCTATGTTCAGACCTGAGGATAATGCAGCACTGGGCTTCAGTAGAGTTCAGCATGCCAAGGACTTGCCATGTGGCAGAGAAATAGTCCACTCAAACTCATGTATTCACTGATCAAGAGACACCACACTATCTGATGTGTCTCACGACACAGTCACAATGTATCTGAGCATGTCTGACAGACCAACCGCTCTCCATCCTCTCGGCGTAGAAGGTGTTTTCCTATCAGTCCCAGACCATTTCTATGCTCTGTGGTGATATCCAATGCGGATGATTGTCCTCATTATATGCCATGCTGAGCCACAGGACTGAGATGTCCAACTGTGCTCCCAAGAAAGAAAAAAAAAAACATATCATACCATCCAAGAAATATTCCTGCTGTTGCCACCAAAACACACAAGGCCTCTCTTTTTGTTTGAGAAAAGGGAACACTAATTTTTTGTAACCATGAGTGAGGTCAACCCACTGATCATGATCATGATTCTGGAACCCTTCATTCTCGTCCTTCATGATACATCTTATGCAAGCTTGCCAGTGGCCTTGGCTTCTGTAGAGAGACTGTTAGCCTGTGATGATGGGTGACTCGGATCGTTCCGTTGAGGGGGGAGCAGACTTACCCTTGACCTGCTCAAACACCTTCAACATCTTGCGCCTGGCGCCCAGGGCATTGACACCCCTCTTCTCCAGGGCCTCATCGTCAAGCTCGACCAGCTCGTTCCACTTCAGGTCCTTCAGGTTGTCTGTGTACTTGTGCAGACGGAGGCTCCGCAGCCAGGATGGGATGTCCTGCAGCAGGGTAGGGTCGGTGGGGTCCTCTGGCGGCTTGCTGGTACCCCGACGTCCACGTGGGGAGCGGCCACGGTTGATGTCAGAGTGGTCTGACAGGTATCCCTCGTGATGGCCTCCCATGCCCAGTCCTCCCAGACCAACCATGCCGTTGTTCAGCAGGGGCGAGGTTCCACTATATGGGTTCAGGAACCCGTTGGCCTGCGGGGAGGCAAAGGCACCCATGGGCTGGAACCCACCCGATATGCTGCCCTGCATCGCGAAGCCGGGTGAGTTGGGCCGGGACCCGCCGCCGGTGAGCTGTTGGTGCTGCAGCGCGATCATCTGCTCAGGCGTGAGGACCTGTCCACGCTCGTTGCTCATAACAATGTTGAGCGGCTGGCCCCCCATGCCAAGGCCGCCCATGCCCATACCCACACCCATGCCCTGCGTGGTGGGAGGCAGGGGCGAGCCTGGTGCGTCGTTGGACCGGGTGCGCCTGTACCTGCGGGGGTCGTCGAGCGCGAAACGGTTGTTGACCGTGGACAGCGCTGCGAGCTTCATCGCAGTGGCATTCGCCACCATGTCCGCCTGGTTACCGCCCTGCTGGCCCTGGTTGAAGTTGGCGGCCATAGGAGTGTTGACCATCGAGGCCCAGTTGCCGCCGCTGGGGCCGTAGGGCGAGAGGAGGGGCAGGTCAGACTTGTCTCCGGTGGTGATGGTCGTGCTCTTGATCTGCTGGTTTCCAGTGATCTGTGGGTGGGGGGAGCGAAGGCCAGCCGAGGGAGGTGGCTGGACGAACTGGCCCATGGGGGTCTGGCCGGTGGACGACTTGGGTCGCTGGTCACCAGCAGCACCCCAGGGCGACGAGGAGGCACCCTGTCCGTTACCCTCGACGCCGTCCGGACCCGAGATGGTCGGGGCCACGAGAGAGTTCCGGTCGACGGTGCTGTTTCGGTTGGAGGGAGGGGCCGCGCCCGTCTGCTGCGTGAACTTGACCTTCTCGGTCGCAATAGCAGCGGCAGCGTCGGGGAACATGGCATTGATGACAGACGAGTCCAGGCCGGACTGCCGCTTGGCGGCCGAAGGTGCACGGACAAGCGAGTTTCGGGCAGACTCGACGCTGAGCTTGCCCATAGCATCACTCAGACGGCTCGACATGGGGTCTAGAGAGTCGGTTTCCGGTCAAGTCAGCACTGCCATCCTGCTCTATAATAAAGATCTGAGTGGATTTTTCTCTGCGTCTTCGCCCTGACTCACCTTTGTCAAAACCAGCTGGAGAGAGCACACTCGACATGGGATGGTTCTTGGCCATCTGCTGGAGCACCTGGATGAAGAAGCGAATCTGCACCTGGGTTGCCTGTTGCAACAGCGCATAGAGGGCAGCGGTGCGCTCGGCCTCGCTCAGCACACGGAACCATTGTTCTATGGCGCTGAGCTCGTCCTTGAAGTCCTGATCGAGAGTCGCAGCCGCCATCTCCTCCAGGGTGTCCTCATACTGGTCAATATCTGCGATCCACTGCTGGGCGATCTTGTCCTGCGGGTCGAGCTCGCCAGCACCGTGGCCCTGCTGGCCGTAGAAGTCCGAGTTGGGACGGTTGAGCTTGGACTGGGGCGTGCCGGTGAGGGTGGCCATGTCGGCGGAGGCGCGGAGCTGGTGTCCGGACCCGATGGCTCTCGAGGAAGGAGGACGGAGCGAGGAGAGGTTTCCCGCCTCGGGGGTGCTGTTGCGGTTGCTCATCATATTGGGCGTCGAGGACATATGAAGAGCCAGATGAGAGGCAGACGAACAAGGCGGGCTTCGATGTCGAGGTTCAATGGGTGTGTGTGTGTGTAGCCGAGACAGTTCCCCCGTGCTAGACTGGAACAGGGTTGGTGGAAAAGGACGGAAAGGTGTTAGAGTATTAAAAAGAAAAAAAAAAAAAAAAATTGGTAAACGAAAAGCCGTAGACAAGAAGGAGGCCAGGGCCTTGTCGCAGAGACCTGAAACAACAACTGAAAGGAGTGCCCCCGAGAGAACAGTCGGATGCAGAGTGGTGGGTGCTGTCGAGCTCGAGGGGGGGGCGATCTGTGGCCCGTGAAGGCGCAGATTTTTTGTGGAAAATTCCCCCAACTGTCAGGGCCGGGCGGGAGGGCGGTTCGTTCGGGATCGGGGTCTTCGACTAGATATTACGATTGAGGTGACCTCTGTGGGTTGACTGTCGTCTGCGGCGAGGGGGGTTTGAAAGAATAAAAAAAGTGCCTGGCTAGAAAAAGCTCTTGATCTCGAGGAACGGTATCATCAATGAGATGGCGAACTTCTCCTGCAGTGACCTGCTGACCTCAAAGGAGATGTGTCGAAAAAGGTGTGAAGTCGAAGGGGCGGCGAACGGGGCGCTGAGTCCAAAAGGGAGGACAGAAAGGCTCGAATAGGGGAGACCCGAGGGGTCTAATATTCAGAACTGCGGACAGGAACCCTGTGTCAGCAACACGACCTAGCCAGATTCGTTATGTGCGTGTGGGGGCGGGTGAGGCGAGGTTGAGGCTTCTAGCCTCGATGAGGAGCGCAGGCTCAGTGGAGCCAAAAGTGGCCCGAAAGCGACAACAACAGGCCCGCCCGAGAGAGGAAGAGGGAGAGGCGGAGGCGGACGGGGAGAGAGAGGTCGGGGCGCTGTATACCATCGAGTCCAGGCAGAGAGGTGTTGGGGCCATGGAAGGGAAGGTGTAGAGAGAGAGAGAGAGAGGAAGAGTGTGTGTGTGTGTGTGTGTGTGTGTGCGCGCGTGTAATATGTGCGTTGATGTGTCTGTGATGTGACAAACGAGACCACCCACGAGAGATCAATAGACAGGGTATGAAGTAGAGAGAAGTTTCGACAAAAAGTGGTACGGTAGGGGAAGGAAAAGTAAAAGACGGGACGACTCTTTTGAGCTTGGTATAATGCTGTAGGGGCACTGGTGGGGTTGGGGGCTAACGTGACCAGGTCGATCTCCGAGCCGGTGCCACAGAAACAGCGCCGGTGTCGACGTGGAGAGAGAAAGGGAAGAGGAAGGAGAGAAGAGAGACAGGTCCAGGGAGATGACACCGTTTCAAACAATGAGGGTGTGTGTGTGTGTGTGTGGAGAGCATGTATGCAAGGCTGCTGGTGGAGAGAAGACGACAAAAGTAGGCCTGGGGTTTGTGTGCACTGCGGCTTTGATCCAAAAAAGGGCTGACGATGATGGGGAAGAAAGTGCACAACAGCTTGCCAAGGGACAAACACTGTCCTGTCTGAGCTGACTGGGAGGTGAGCTGAGAAGAGAGGTGACGTACAAGGATATGATTAGTCTGATAGGCAAAGTCTGCCAACCAAGAGAAAGAGAGCCAAGAGCAGGATGATGCCGGGCCAAGGGTACACATCCGTCGATGCAGGATGGTTGTGTGGTCCGTTTGGACAGGAGTGGAAGGCTGTAAAAAAAAAGGAACAGTTTATAAATACGTGAAAGGTTGGTGATTGTGTGTGTGTGTGTGTGTGTGTGTGTGTGTGTGTGTGTGTGTGTGCTTGGGGTCAGATAGTGGACAATGCAGTGGCGGCTCCAAGCTGAAATAGGTCCCCAAGAGTCCCTGCTAGCACTGCCCACGGGTCAAGTACCAGGCCTATTAGCTCCCCTAGCCACCAAACTCAGAAGACACCATCGCCCTGTGGTGGTGCATCTAAGGTCCCATGTGGTCAAGATCTACCTTGGGACGGTTCTCTCAATGGTTCTGTCTGGAAAGCCCCCTCACTATTCAGGCGGTTGGTCCCTCAAACATCTGACACAAGAGCCGCGAAGCCTGCACGCCAGCCCCGATAGGTCATTCACCCCTCCCTATCAACACCGTTATGGAGACAGACCCATGGCCTTCCATCATTTGTTCTGGAAGCCAGGGCCACCTTCCCAGGGTCTCCATTCACGAGCTCTGCCCGCATAGTCCTGATATTTCAGACGCCCCCCAGCTTGCGTTTCCAAACCCCGGGACCGAGGGCGGGGCGGCAAGCTCGCCCGTCGCCTCTGAGTGGTGGGCAGATACCTTGGTCTGTCGGCGGGTGCGGACGAGCGCACTCCTCTCCTGGCAGATGATGCGGCCGCCAGGTCAACTGTGCACAACTGAACCGATCTGACGTTGCAACAAGTGTATGGGTGGGCTGCCCAGCGGTGCTAAACATAGAAGAGCAGCCCCCCCCCTCCACTCTCCCCTCCCTCAAGCGCGATCCAGTCATTGTGCGCTCCCCTTTTTTGGATCTGCTCTAGCATCTTGGCAGATCATCATCAATCAACCCAACGATGAAGGTTTGAGCCTCACGTTACAAGCCATCAACATAGCTCACGTTCAATCTTTTACCACCCACGGATGAGGTGGATGAAAAATAATTCTTCTTGTTACGGAGATCAAGCATAATGATAGACTATTGCTCATACGGCAAGAGCACATTGACACTCTTCTCAATATCATTACCATCATTTTTTAATAACTGTCCAGGTGTGCTGCTTGACCCGTGGTGGTGATCACCGGCTGGTCAGCTCCTACCACCCCAGCCTCTGGATGACCGCACACAACTATTTCGACAACATCTTACAGCCCGTTATCGTTCCTAATCTTTGCCTTTCCGAATTTTCGCAGTCGGCACTAGGTACTTGCATAAGCACTACACTACAATGTCATCGAGGCTGCTCGCAACGTTAGACAGACAGGCATACAGATGCAACATAGTCATTGTCTAGAGCGGTGTTCCAAAAGGGGGTATATGGGAAGCTTGGCCGCTCCAAATAGGGAAACACAAGAGACAACATTGTGGCCGATTCTTTCATGCGCCTAAGCCGTCGGGAGTTGAAGGCAGAGGCGTTTGGTAATAGACAGGCTGGATGGGAATCCTTGATCTTGGCACGAAAAATTAATCCTTCAGACATTTGAACATGGGAAATAAGTTCAACGCTGTACACACTAATGCCATTTGTTGTCACGCAGTTGATTGGTTTGGTGTATCCTTGAGGAAGGGTACTTGGGGCCCCTGGGAGTTGGGAGGCCGAGCGGGGGGGGAACACGCAGACCAAATCACTGCACCGGGTGGAACACTTCTTGGTCGGAGCATATCAATCAGCCCAAGTATCACCAGAAAAAGAAGGGGATCGGGAACGGAATGCGCAGGATCTTGCGGTGGTCGTGTTTGATGCCGTCGAATTTTGTTCACAGCTGTGGCACCTTAGCCATAACGATGACCGAGGAGAAACTAGCATAAGAGACGCCCCAGTATGATGTCCCCCTAACCGTCCTTGATGTGGAAGAGTATGTGTGCATCGCTAAAGGTTCTTCGTCATCGAAAGTCTCGTTCGTTTCGGTTGTCGATCTCCATCGTCCCTTACACCGTCTCGCGCTTGCCCTCCTTCAGCTCCTTCTGCACAGGTTGTCAGTCTCCCGCTCCCTCGTGCGCGCGCGTGATAGGGCTCTAGTGACTTACCAGAGCCTTCATCGTGCCGTGAAGGGCATAACGATGGTTCCGTCGGAACTTGGGGTCAGTGCCCTTGAGGGAAGGGTATCTGGAGGTCTTGGGCTTCTTGATACTGTTTTGCGCAAAATGAACCATCAGCCAAAAGAAAATCCCACACTTCACCACTCATGCCCCTGGATCCAACATCATGTCCGATTGAGGAAGCGGGAGGGGCAGCTGCGTGTCGTCGAGGAGGGAGTGGTCTCGTTGACCGGTCGTCCGACATACCCGTTCCTGTGAGCCTTCTTGCTCTGGTTGTGCTGGGAGCTGTTCTTCGACTCTGTTTGTGGGAGGGAGAAAATTGTCAGACGATCTAAGTATTCGCAACACACGAATGAACTTGGGGAGCATATGCACGTACTGGCCATTTTGACTGTGTTGGTCGAGGTATCGAACTTGATTAATGTGGTCGAAAAAGAGGTTGTTAAGGCAATTTCGCCAGCTTCGGCGAGTTTTCGAGTTTTTGGTGGGTTTGACTGGGCAGGCCGTTTGAGTGGGGCACGAGAGAATGCTTATGTAATTATTGTTCTGAGGCTCAAGGCACCCACGCACCCCCTTCATCTGCGCTGCCCCACCCTTCTACTTCCATACGCATACTATGGTACTATGCTGCAATCCGAGGAGAGAGGACCCACACGCGAGCGGCTGTGCGTCCCATCAAGGACGATAGGTAACTCATCATCATTCATGAAATTACAGTCAGTGTTTTTATCAATATTGAGACTATACATATATGTCACCTCGACTTGGAGATCTGCCCGCTCTTGTTGCCGCCAATCTTGTCCGACTTGACAACGCCTTCTATCTCTAAAAAGACCAACCAGTGCGAAACTCCATCCCAAATCTTCAGAGATCTGTGCCGCACCCATAGAGCGCCCAGATGCTCTATTCTATTTCACCGCGACTCGAGACGTGAGGTTCTTCTGCACAGCCAACTTTGACGCCGCTGACAACTGCTGTGACCGGAGCTTCTGTATATACCGGAGAAAGAGGATGAAGAGAAGCTCCACACTACAATTTGGAGCGTCAGCAGGGACATTCAATAGATGCAGCCAGAGAGGCAGAGGGGGAATCACATACCGTTCCTTGGTCATCATCAGTATGCCCTGTACCAAGATACCCTTCAGGATCTGTGGGCCGATGCCCTTGAACAGGCCGAGGACGCCCTCGTTCTCATAAATGAACCTCATGACCTCGCCAAAGCTCTTGAAAGGCTTGCCCTGCCTGGACGGGGGGGCTTCGACTGCAGCCCGACCTTGGCCACAATGAGGGGCTGCGTCGCTATTGTCGCAAGCGCCTTGGAGAGCGCACCGAGAACTGTCGCACACAGAAAGAAAGTCAGCATCTCGCTTCATCTCGCCTCCTCGGTCTCAACCCGCCCTTGTGGAGGCGGGCCGCCAACCAAGCCAACAGAGCACAGTTGCAGAGACTACGCACCAAATGCCTGCCACGGCTTCAGCACCTTGCCAGGGAACAGCAGCGGTTTTAACCTCTCGTACGCCCCATAGGTGATGCTCGGGTTGATCACCAGCACCAGGCTGGCCCGCAGCCCTCTCCACAGGCCCGTGATGCCGTCCTCGCCGTCGATGACCTCCCGCGCGGTGTCCAGCATTCCTTTCCTCTCGCTCTTGCTCTGCGTCTGCTGGCGCGTGGTGACGACGGCGACGGGGATGGTGAAGAGCTGGGCCAGGGCGCCGGCAAGGGCACCCAGGCTCAGCTCCACGGCAGTCGAGGGCGGAGCGGCGGACTTGGCACTCTTGAAGTATAGATCCCGCACGGTCTGGTACCAGAAGAAGTAGGCAAAGTTGGTGCTGGCAACGCCGAGGAGGGAGCCGGAGATGCCGGCGTAGAGGCCCGAGAGGCCATCTTCCTCGGCGATCTTGGTGATTGCGTCCCAGGTTGAGTCGTAGTGTGGTGAGGAGCTGGGGCCCGAGGGCTCGCCTGGCTTGCGCTTCTCTTGGACCTGAAGACGGGTCTTGACTCTACAGAGGACCCAAGAACGAAAAAAAAAAAAGTCAGATCCTGCTATGTGCCATGGTACGCCCAAGGAGGAGAGAGAGGAGAGGAGTAGGAAGTAGAAGAAGGTCTGCGCACATGTCTAGCGGGTATACGAGGGCATTGGCCAGGACAGCACCGGTAGCGCCAGCTGTCGCCTTCCCCCAGGGCCCGATCGGGGCCGCCTTGGACTGGATAGCCATCTTGTGGTGTTTCTCGGCGAGCTAAGGCTCGTCCCTTCTGGCAACGAGGTTGTCCAGGTAGTTTAGAAAAAAGAAGAGGATCCGTTCCGAGAGAGGAGGACCAAGGGGGCGTCTCCAAGAACAGATGGAAGGAGAAATGCTGCGGCGGGCCTCTCACGCGCCGAACACCGGAGAGAAGAGAACAAGCTCTTTTTTTCTTCGACCTTCTGTTACCGACCCATGAATGGAACCGGCTTTTTCTTTTTTTGTTTTTTCTGGCTATGTGATAAGGATAGATGGCAAGAAAAGGAATCAACCAAACAGTCTAATCCGCAGACCGACTTTCAGAGGGGCAGAACAGGGAGTTTGTGGAGAGCAAAAGGAATGTCGAAATCGGCCCCAGTAAACGCCGTGATCACGATTCCTCGCTGGGGAGGTTATCAATGGGAAATTTACCTCGGCTCTTCCCACGTGCTGCCGAAACGGGACCAGACGGTGCATTCTGGGATAACCGACCGGCTTGGCCGGGTGTGCGAGGGTTCGGCCTAGTATTGGTACCATAACAAGTTGATGGAACTACCTGTGCAAGACCATGGATTGTGAGTCGGGGACTTGATCTGAAAATCAGTATCAAAAGTGTGATCAATGATGGCGATGATAGACTCAAGAGTGAATGCATCTCTGTATTTGGGAAAATTCCGCCGTTAGTACAAGGCAAATAAATGTCCTATGACACCCCCAGAAGGAAGACCATGGCGACCCCACAACCCTAACCCCGAATCCACCTGATCCGGTACCTGAGTAACTCCGTACAAGAAGACACGAGGGACTCGTGATTGGAGAATTAGGGAACCGTACTGAGATTGACAAGACTATGTAGTATATGAGAATCTAGGGACATCGTATGTGTGATATCTGTGGTAAGCATAGGCCAAGCAGGTAGACGCTGACCTCAGACATCCTTTCCCCAGCACACAATTTGGACCTACTGCGGTAAGGTTAGTGGCTACCACCTGAGGGCAGGTGCAACACACCTCCTTCTTAGTTACAGACTAAGGTCCTGTACCTGCTGTACTTACTGTACGGTCACTGCCACGGATGGCTCCTCCCTTGAACGCCGAATATTCTCACTGCACACATGATGCACTTTGAAACTGCAACCTGCACCCGCCATTCTTCTCCCTCATTGCGTCGTATTGTCTATCATGTGGCTTCATGACAACGAGTCGTCTCTGTTCTCCTTGCCTCTTATCATTTTCCTACTCGAGTTGGGCCCACCACAGGTGTAGCGCGTGTGCGCCGTCCTGCGAAGAGTGAAGCCCCAATAATAATAAGCTTTTTGGTCCAGCTGCGGCGATGTGACTGGTGCATCAACTTTTACTTGATCTACTTTTTATTTTCAAAAACTCTCGACCAGGCCAGACATATACTTGGTGCATCAGTCCGACTCCCTCCCATCCCTCAACTTCCTTGCGTGTGTGGCAATGAGGGGAAATCTCAAGGGAGGAGGAGTGTCCATACTAACTGAAGCTGTGGCCTGTGCCGTCGGAGCAGCAGTGTATTTTCAGCGTCATGGAGGCCCGAGCCAGGGTACGTTTTCCCTTTGTTCCTGACCACCGACCAGCTGCGAACAACAGCAGCACATCGAGAACGACATGGCTGACAGGACCAACAGGAGGTGGAGGCTAAGATCAGCCAGGCCTCTGGCGAGGACGCCCTCAAGCATGCCATCGACGCAGCAGAGCTCTACATGAAGGCCGTCAGGGAGGCTCCAACCACAGCTGAAAAGTCGCGCCTGAGACGCAGATGCCAGGACCTTATCGCGCTCGCAGAGACTCTCAAGGCTCCCCAGCGCGGGCCGGCTTCCGCAGCAGCAGCGCCGTCGTCATCGGCCTCGAGGCCGTCACGCCAGTCTCGAGAGCTCCCCACCAGCGAGAAGACCATCCTGCTGAGGTCGTCCAAGCTCCACGGCAGCGTGTTCCCACCGTGGGAGAAGGATCCAGACCCGGCCGTGTTCAGAAGCAAGAGGCTGGACGAGCCCCCTTTCACGTGAGGAAGCAAGCACCTTTCTGAAATTACCTGTGGCTCATCCCGTGCCAAATAAATAATGCACATATGCTCACACACGCACACAAACATATTACAGCGACACTTCTGTCTTCTCGTTCTCGTCCAAACAGGAGGAGATCTTTGACGGCTGGAAACGGCCTGCCGAGATGTTCAACGACTCTGGACCGGAGCTCTACGAGAATATCATGGTCGCCAAGACAGATTGTGATCTCGTGCAGGACATCACCACAGACTGCTCGGTGGTCGCAAGCCTGTGTGCCGTCATGAGACATCTGAAACCAGGCAGAAAGGGCTCCGTGAGTTGCTCTCCCCCGTGTGAGAGACCCCTGACAAGGAGGTCTTGTGTGGTTAGGGTCACATTTACTTACTTCGCTTGACATACCACTCTCAGCTGCTTCCGAGCTTGATCTACCCTTTTGATCATGACAGGGACAGGCCCGTTGCCTCTCAGAACGGCAAGTACATGTTCCGGCTCAATTTCAACGGCTGCTTCAGGCAGGTTGTTGTTGATGACCGTCTGCCGGCGGCCAAGACATCACGCACGTTCTTTGTGGTCGACAGGAGGAACCCAGAGCTCATATGGCCGGCCCTGATGGAGAAGGCCTATCTCAAGATCCGTGGTGGCTACGACTTTCCGGGCAGCAACTCAGGGACGGACCTCTGGGTGCTCACGGGATGGATACCAGAGCAGATCTTTTTGCAGAGGTACGTGAAGCCGAATCTTCTCTCCCCCCCCCCCCTCACCACACAATCTCCTCTCCACAAGAAGAGACCCCGAAGTTCGGCTGATCTGGTGTATATACAGCGACGACACAGAGCTTGACCAGACATGGAAGCGCACCAAGTCCGCCTTCGGCTTTGGTGATGTCGTCGTGACCCTCGGCACAGGCCGCCTGTCGCGCCAGGAGGAAGAGACGCTGGGCCTGGCTGGCGAGCACGACTACGCGGTTATGGACCTCAAGGTCTCGGACACGGGGGAGAGGCGCATGCTTCTCAAAAACCCTTGGTGCGATGGGCTCGTATGGAAGGGCGTCGGGTCCACGGCCACTGTCGACGCAGAGGCCTACCCGCCCCCCCTCACCCACGCTCTCCCGGCCCAACCTCACCAGCGCCGGCCAGCAGTCCGGCTCCTCGGCCCACGAGGACATGGCGGGCACCTTCTGGATCTCGTTTGAGGACGTGGTGCAGAACTTTGAGTCTCTATACCTCAACTGGAACCCTGCGCTCTTTACCGACCGTCAGGACCACCACTTCGTGTGGGAGCTGCCCTCGCGCGCCATGCAGCGCTCCTTCGCGCACAATCCCCAGTACAGCTTTACCTCGCCCTCCTCGGGCGCCGTCTGGATCCTGCTGTCGCGCCACTTCCAGGACGACGAGCTCCCCATCTCGCGGTCCCGCGCCGCACGCCAGCCGCACGCGACCTCGCTGGCCGACGTCGCTCACAGCCTCGGCTTCATGTCCATCTACCTCTTCGACGCCGCTCGGGGCCACCGCGTGCAGCTTCCCGGCAACCCTCCTCCGGCCCACCACTCCCCCCTTTGTCGACTCGCCCCAGACGCTTCTCCGGGTCACAGTCCAGCCCAACACCCCCTACACCGTCGTCGTCGCCCAGGAGGGCTTCCCGCTGCCCCGCTACGCCTTTACCCTGTCCTTTTTCTCCCGCGCCCCCCTCACCATCTCGCGCGCCCTACCGCCCTTAGACCACTACACCGAGGTCGCCGGCGCCTGGACCCGCCGCACTGCTGGTGGCAACGCCCGCACTGCCACTTTTCTCCACAACCCTCAGTATACCCTCTCCGTCCCGTGTCCCACGCCCCTCTCCCTCCTCCTCGCCACCGACGCCGACGACGTCCCCGTCCACGTAGATCTTGTATGGGCATCATCAGCCCCTGACGGTACCCGGCCCCGTCGCATTACGACCCTCGCAGCTCGTGACGTTGCTGCCGGCTCGGGAGAGTACCGCCGCGGCTGCGCCCTGGCCGAGCTCCCCGCCCAGCAGCAGCCACCCGGCCCCGCCTCCTACACCGTCGTCGTGTCGACCTTCGACCCAGGTCAGCTCGCCGGCTTCGTCCTGCGCGTCGGCAGCGGCGCCCCCGTATCCCTGCGGGCCGTGGCTCCGGACGCCGCCGGACGGCTTCGCGCCGAGCTCAGTCCCGTCACCTTCCGCGAAGGCGAGCCAGAGCGCAAGCGCGCCGCCCTCCACGTTGCCCGGCTCACCCGCGCCTCCGTCGTCGCGAGAAGCGGCTTCCTCGGCGGCGGTATGGCCCCAGCAGTGGCGGCAGCAGCAGCATTTGCGGTGGGCTTGCCGCCAGGCGCTGGCGACAATACCGGCGCGGCGCGGTCCTCTTCTGGTGCCGCGAGCCCCATCAGCGTGCCCGTCTCCGTCCGCGTGAGTATCGAGTACGGGAGCGGCCCGCACGCACACATGGCGGCAGCCACGGGCGAAGGGGAGTTTGCAGATGCCAGCATGGGCCTGCGCACCGAGGAAGTCGACCTGGACCCAGAGGCGGCGCGGCGCATGGGCGGGCTGTGGCTTGTTGTCGAGCAGATGGGGGCACACCGGCTTGGCCAGGGGATCCAGGTGGATGTGCTTAGCGATGGAAGGGTTGACGTAGGGCAGTGGGAGGCTATGGAGGGATGATCTTCTTGGCTTGGTTTTCTCGTCTAGTCATGGCAAGGAGATCAGTATCGCATCAGGCTTGTGAGCTCATCATGATTGATCATCATCATCATATGTTAGCCAGAGGGAGGTTTTTTCTTTGAGCTTGCGAAACGGAACGTCACCAGTAACTCAAGAAGCCAATGATTACTTGTGCGTCAGTTTCGGTTTGCACCTCTACATTGTACGTGATAGCAGCGATCCTTCCCGCCCATTTTTTTTGGGGGGGGGGAAACACAACACTCCGCATAGCACAGCAGTATCATAATTACAGTGGCAATCTCTCAAGAAGTGTCGTCTTGAAAAGTCCTTCCAGACAAGATTCCAATTTGCTTTGTTCTTTTTTTTTTCTTCCGAATCGGCTGGCTCGTTAAAAAAACATACGATCACAGACAGTCTCGAGCATGCCTGACCTCGACTGAGATTTTATAGTCCATGGATGATGCTACATGGAGAGCATGGGTGGGATAATGATGATCAACATCAACGCTTTCTTTTTTTTTTTGAGTAGCCGTCTTCGTTCTTTGCCAGCAAATATATTCCTTTCCATTTCCATTCTTTATAGAGAGGGGGGAGGCCGAGAGACGTTGCTTGCCTTTTTGTTTTCACATCTCTTCGAATCACATACACGAGCCCCAAAGAAGGCAGCTCTTCTCTCAGTCTCTCATCCTCAAACCCCTCTCCTCCCCCTCCCCCCTCCCCTTCCCCCCTTCAACAAACACTCAGCTTCTTCTCTTCTTTTCCTCCATACCATCATCCCTCGATAAAGTAACAATCGTAAAAAAAAAAAAAAAAAAAGGTTTCCTCCAAGATTGATTTGACCAAACGCCATGCGCTGATCCTTGCTCCCTTATCCGTCGCGAGAGGGAAGGGAAATGGAAAAAAGGACAATAACCAACCGGATGGATGGTGTCAGCCACCTGCCTCTTGCCCTGCAAAATTGATCCCCAAACCTCCCTCTGAGACTTCTTTCACCATCCACCTCTTTACCGAACAGGCCAGAAGAGAGAAAAAAAACGAGATTGTCCTCCCGGAACGTGTGTCATGCTGAAACAAAGGGAAAAGAAGAATGCGACAAGGGGGGTTTTGTTTTGGCCCCTCTTTATGTACAAAACAACGAGTGATATAAGAATGTACCGGGCTGTCGATCAAATGACAGCGGGATAAGTTGGGTATCTTCATTAAAAAAAAAAAAAAAAAAAAAAAAAAAAAACGGAAATATGTGCTGAGAATAAGTGTCCTTCACAGGATAGGTCTGTGTGCAGCCTGCTTCTCCAAGAGACAATTGCACGAGGCTTTTTGACTCAAAGTCGTCGTTTCGTTCGTGTGTATCTCTGGTCAGCTTGCACCCCGCCGCCTACGGCCACGGTTTGGTCCGTCTGGTCTTTGCGAGAGAACACTCCGCAGAATCGAATCGTCCTTATCCTTGTCTGGATGGTGCACCCGAACGTGTCTGTGTGATGTAATGATAGGTCAGCTTCAACGCATGGCAGACGATTATTCCTCCTGTCGTCGTCGTTCGAGATAGATGCGCACCTCTGCAGGTTATCTGGCCTTGGGTACTTGTGTTCTCGATCTGGACAGAAGGGGCACACATAACCAGGCGATTCGTGAACCAGGCCGTGGCGGATCATCTCGTTCTTGCGCTTGAAGCCCTTGCCACCTTCTGCGCGGGGGCAGCCCTTGACTGGACAGTAGTGTGGTCTGGCTTGTGAGTGCACATTTGCGTGGGAATTCAACAGATATTGTGTTTGGAAGGGAGGGGCCTTGCATCCTTCAAAATTGCATTGATACTGGCCGTGCTCCATCGGGTTGGCGAATGTACCGCCTTCGAGACTCATCCTCTCCGTGACCGACCCCGTAGCAGGAGTAGAGACGGAGTGATCGCTCGGGGTGCTACCGCTGTAGTCTGCACTGGGCCGATGGTGCATGCCGTTGGCTAGATATGGGGGATACGGACCAGGCGGCATAAAGTGCTGGTGGGGCGACCGTGGGAGCATATCCTGGGGAGAGATTGGTGGGGACACGTGGCTAATGGACGGCAGCCGGCTCATACCAGCAAGCAGCCCTCCTGGAGGTGAGTGGGAATAAGTTGGAGAGAGCGCCGCGGGGCCTAGCGATTCCTTGATCGACGGGAGCGTCAGTCCGGCATTCGACTCGGACCTGGGCGACGTGTTCTGGATCGGTGGCAGATCGCCATGGCCGAAGCCCTCGGTGAGCGAGACAAAACTCCCGGTCCTTGGTGAGTAGATGCCGCCTGGGCTGTAAGGGGTTGGAAACACTGGATGTGGCCTGTCGTCCCTCCGAACGGCGGTCTGCGGTCGCCCAGTGGCCATATCCCCAAACATAGCTGGCGCACGGCCGTCGTCACTCACTGAGTCTTGACCTCCCAGGGCGAGAGCGGCCAGGGCTGTGTCTGCCAGTGTGGACTCCGGGGAGAGCGGACCTGTCTCTATCTCGTCGACGCCGACGGCCTTGCCGTTTTTTCTCGGCGCCTTGATATTCATAGGAGCGCTGACGATGTCCGGCTCGGCGTCGGCGTCGGCGTCAGTGTCATCGGAATCTTGAGAGTTCTCGTCCGAGTCGCTGACCAGCGCAAACTGTCCAGCCCGTCGAGCAATCTCGGGATCCCTCCCGTTGCCCATGATCCCTATGAGGACGGCATCGCCCTGGCTTGGTCGTACCTTTGGCCGTTTAGCTTTCCCGTTACGAGATCTGGGAGGAGGACTGATCTGAACCATAGGGATGTCAGGTTCGGGGCTAGGGCTTGGTTGGGTGTTCACCTTTCTGGCGACGAGAAGGGGGCTATTCTGGGGCACCACCGCATCGGGATCGTATACGTCGTGAGCCGTCGTCATCGCTGTTGATGTTGCTGCTCGTAGCTCTTGCTTACGGACGTGTATAGTCAACTCGCCATTGGGGATCGGGGATTTTTCGGCCGTGCAGACAAGGCTGTGTGTGTCTGTATGCGAAGGCGTCGATCGGCGCGCAAAGTGACCCCCCTGCCTTTCTCTTCCTGCTCCTCCTATGAACGCGCCAACACGATTCCTCCTCTTGCTTCCTGAATCGTCCAGAGCTGCGAGACACGTTGACCCACCCCTCGGGTTTCTTTCTTTCTTTCTTTTTTTTTTCTCTCTTCCTGTCCGTCCTTCCTCTTCTTCCTCGCTACTTTACTCCTTTTCCCTTTTCTTCTCTTCTTCTTTTCCACTTTCTCCTCTTGACAAATTTCTCCCTTTCCCTGGTCTTGCGCCGGGGGGCAGCCTCTTTACGCGGCCTGCCTTTGTTGGGGTTCGAGATGTGGTGGTCGCGGATAGTGGTCGTGACGAGAGCAGAATACAAGTTTCGAGTCTCTCCGAAGCCAACAGAGGGAAGAAAGGGTGTCCTCGAGCCGATCCAGTACGCAGAGATCTGATCAACCGAGGTGGGAGCCCATGTGGGTGAAAGGAAAGCTGGAGGGCAAGGGTGGTGGAAGACTCGAGTCGCGGGGATGGGCGGGTGGAGGGTCCCCAAGGTGGCCGCGCGAGCTGCCCGCAGAGCCCCAAGCTTCGAGAGGGCCTAGAGCAAGGGAAGAATGCGGCGCACCCGAGCAGAGCCTCTTGCGACAGTATGGGGAAGGTCTTGGCGCGTGACCGGATTAGAATTGCGAAGGGCGGGGAAGGGAGAAAAGCGTGAAATTGCTGGCCTCCAGAAGCGGGGGGTCGCGACAAGGATGGACGTGGATAGAAGGCCTCGGAGGAGAGTACGGCAGGGAGATCGTGGTCCGGGAGGGAGGAGTCCCCAAGGAAGAGATAGAGAGAAGAGAGGGGCGGTTCGACTCGTCTCCTGGGTGTGTGTGTGTGTGTGTGTGGTCTCTGAACGCTTGCGGACGGCCTGACCTGGCCAAGGGGCCGGCTCAAAGTTCCTCAACCAAGGCGCAGAGCCTCAAAACAAAAAAACAGGTACGAGCAGGGCCCCCCCTCAACACAGGGCCCCCCGTTGCAAGGCTGTATGTAGGGCGTGCGTCCGTCTATCCACCTCTCGTCGGTGGTTCGAGGTATGCGCCCAGATCGCCCAGATCGACTCAAGCCCACCGGGAAGGGCTAGGGCGGGCGGACGGACCAGAGACGGCGCGAGGACGTGGTCTCAAAGAGGTCGCAGTACGGCGTACGGCTCGTAGAAGAGACAAGTGTTGCAGTAGTAGTGGTAGCAGTAGTCGCAAGTTCGTAGCAGCAAGGAGGGGGGAAGGGCAGGGAAGGACAGAGCCTGATGAGGCTCTGTCACGAGTCTTGTGGTGTGCGTGGGTGTGGAGCCGTTGACGGGGAACAGACAGAGAGCCTGCTTCTGTCACTGATCCTTCCGGTTCGGTTGGTACTTTATTTTTGCTTTTATTTTTTGTTTTGTTTGTTTGTGCTTCTCTCCTTTTCTTGCTTTTTCTTCTTGACTCTCCTTGCTGCTGCTCTGAGCCCGAGCACGCAGGGAGGGGGAGGGGGGGAAAAGTAAAGACAAGGGACGGGCCAGCAGCGTATCCCAGAGCCTCGTGAGGTAACGGCTCGGCGCCCTAGCCTCCCAGGACTGGCGGCGAAGGGTGGAGACAAGCGTCAGGAGAAGGCGCGGAACGGGAATGCTCGACGAGAGGAGACACAAAGCGAGACACGGGCGCAGGCTCAGGCGGTACGAGCCAGGGCGAGGATGGTGGGACGGAGTCGACAGGCTGTTCTGGGAAAGTCTGTTGGGAGTTCGAGATAGATGAAGGGCGCCAAAAGACAGCTCCGAAAAGGGAGGTCGTCGACGACGATCGATTGTTGGGTACCAAAGACAACGAGTTCGAGACTTGTCTGAGCTTGAGGAGGGTCAAGGTTCAGAGTACAGACTCAGGTTGAGGCCCCATCCGACTCACTTCAATTCGGAGTCATCCATCTCACCGTACAACGTTGCAGTAAGTCGCATACAAGGGGTGGAGGGGGGGGGTGTACGGAAAATAAAGTACAATTGAAGACCAAGACAAAGAGAAGGGGAGAAGGGGGGGGGGGGAAAGAGGACCACCATACAGGCATACTATTACACACACGAGAGCGCAGACAGACACAAAGAGACACAGCTCGCAGGAACGGAAGTGGAGGTCAAGACGAGGTAGAGAGGAGAGCAAGAGGCAGGCAGGATTGATTGAGTTTGGCGGGCAGTGCTGGCTAGGTACCAGTTCCAGGATCTAGGCCTGGGCCTGCCTGGGTCTGGGTCTACCATACCACGTACAACTTGGTCTCTGGGGTAAAAAAAGAATCGGGACATGTCTGCTACCGCGTACCTACCTCACAAGTGGTTAGTACTATGACGGTGCTATGATGGGTCAGCTACAGGTGTGGTCGCATTGCAGCAGCGTGCAGGCCAGCACTTGTGGTACCTGGTCCAAAAGGTCGCCTCTCATTGCTCATCTCGGCAGACTTAATGTACTTGCGGGCCCCCTTGTGCATGGGCGCTTTGAGAAGGCACGAGGACAGGGGTGACTCCTCCTTCTGAAGTACGAAGGGGAAGACCGGGGGGGTGGTTGGGCAGGAGCGATCGTTTTTTTATTTTATTTTTTCTTCGGGTGGCCCTCTCCCCCCACCACTCCTTCCCTCTGGAGCCCAGAAAGGTTGCCAGCCCGCCTTCTCCCGTCCTTTTCTTTCCTTCTCCCCCCTCCCCTTCACGTCTACTGCGGCAAGGTTCAGAACCTGATCTATGCCGATATAGTACTGCACATGATAGAGTCTTGGTTTGTACGGTGCAGAACCAAGCAATACTGTGTTGCTTGCCAGTACCGCCCCCCCCCTCCCTCCTTCCCAAGCAGCGTACTATGGTACCACTCACTATTCACCGTACTTGTGGTATATGCAGGCTGCCCACCAGGTGACCGCCCCCTTTGTTCATTCGTCTTCTTTTTCTTTGGCGCTTTCTTACGTGAGCCTCATTCTCGATGTTTCTCTCAGCATGCTGAGTGAGTGTCAATGTAGATACCCATTCTTTACACTGCAGCCCCATGCGAATCTTAGTTCCCACTGTGATTTGGCAATTTTATCATGATTTCAGGCGGCTCTCGTGGGTTCAGGCAGCAAAGAACTAGCGACCAAGTCTGAAACTGATCTGAGCCCAGGATTTCTGTACAAAAAACCTGAAGATCCTCGGAAACATTTGCCCATACAAGCCAGGGTGCATGCCACAGCGTGCATAGCACATTCTTGCGTACATTGTTATGGTAGCAGGCACTGCATCCTCTCGCCCTAACCCGAGGCAGGCCAGCTTTCCAACCCAACCCCACCAACACTTTGACTAGTGCCCCCTTAGTACTCCCTGGCGCTCCTCCCGCACCTCGCTTCAGGCCTTGTTACCCCATGGGATGGATTCTTGCTGCTGGCTTGTGGCATGGGGCGCGGCCGCGGGCCTGCAGACCATTTTGAGGCGACCATCCCGCTTCGTCTCAACTAAGCCGCATGAACGACGTTCCAACGACACACACACGCCAGGAAGGAAAAAAAAGATTGAATGGCACAAATTGCAGACTTTTTTTTCTCTTCTTTCTTCTTCCCTCCCATTATTTCTTATTTATCCAGTCGAAGATTAGCCCCATCTTTGCAGTGGAGACACTGCAATAGTGCTTGCTGCTGCTGGTACTATCGCCTTCACATTTTCTCTTCGCTCTCTTTTTCTTTGTCTCTCTCTCCTCCCAGCTATTGCTCCACCACGCAATCCACACAGTGAGGATATACATAGCACTTTAGCATGTGAGGACTATGGTACATGCACAGCACTACAGTACTATACAACATGCAGAGGCAGACCGACCGCACACTATTGTGTCCGCCCCCCCCCCTTCCTCCTGGACCGCCTGCCTTCAGCTGCTATGCCCAGCACACACCTGCCCTGTCGTGTCGTGAGATCTACGGGACAGACCGCCTCCGAACCGTATTTGGTCACGTCACGAGCCAGGAGCTGAGAGCTAAGACAAAGGTGAGAAAGGCGAATGCAGGCCTGACGGACACGAGCTGCTGCTAGGCAGGCAGACTAGGATACATTCCTTACCGGTACCCGAGGACGCGGCGTTGGCGGCAGGGTTTCGTCGCCTGTCACTTTTCTTTTTCTTTGTTCATTCTCTACCCTCTTCTTTGAGGCCGCATGGGACGGAAACAGCGGTGCCCAATGGTACCGATCTCAGCCGCAGGAAAGCATCAGCACCAAGCAATCAGCGCCAGCTTTAATCAGAGGAGATCAGCAAGCAGCACCAGCAGCATCAGCACCAGCACCAGCACCAGCTAGAGTGCAGAGCATGCATCCCATACAGAACCCCTTCCACCCCCCCCCCCTCTTCCTTTCACTCTCCCACGCCATTTCTTTTGCACACACTAGATGAGGCCGGACCGTTCGGCCATTCTCGGTCCTGCAGCCGGACTGTCGAATCCGTTGAACCTCTTTTGTGAAAAGTGTAAGAAGTGGGACCGAGGCCTGCGCAGGGTCACAATAGAACAGAGAAATTGCCGTCCTCGGTTCGTGATGCTGTCAGCCTACCCCTCTCTCCCTCCCGGACACAGGTTCCTTCTCTCCTCTCCGGACTACTGCTACCACAAGGTAAAAACCTCTTTGAACATGATTTGCCACGGCGTAGTAGCGGTTGATCACTTCTGGCCTCCCTGCTTCTCCTGCTCAGGCAGGTATAGGTGGTGGTGTGGCTAATTGTAGCCTGTATTATTTAGGAATGCAAGCTCACGCTGCAGATACATGGTTTGGGTATTGGGAGGAGGCCTCCAGGCGGCAAAACCAGGGACTTATTAATACTCCCCCGCCAAAAATGCGACATGGCAAGAGAGAAAAAACTTCTTGTTTTATTCCATGGTCCCCCCGGCCGGGAGGGAGCATGAAACAAATCTCTCTCCCCTTGATTCCTCAACCCATGCCTCTCCCTTCGCTGACCGACCCTAGGCGCTATGCGTGCGTTGTGTGTGTGTGTGACCCCCCTACCCCAAATCGCCCAGTGGGTTCTACCTAGTTAGTTGCATGGCTGCATGGATCTTTTCTAGGTAGGCACTCGTGCCGCTACTTCCAGAAACGTTGAACCCACCCGCGCAAGTAGCCTCCGTACCTGACAGGGGGGGACCAAGAGATGCGCACGGATGATTGGCCAGAGCGAAGAGGGGGGGAGTGGGATGCGATTTCCGACGGCCACCTCTCCCGACCGTGCTGCTGCGTAACCTTGGCACCTTTTTTGTGCCGTTGAGTAGTAAAGCAGGGAAGTAAACACCCTGATACTTGCTACTATCTGTGAGCACCCACGTACCCTGCTGCACGCTGCAGCTTCCGCCCCTTCTTGTTCTTCTCCCCACGTTTTTTCTTCTTCTTCTTTTCTTGTCGATACTACATACTGTGGCACTATGTATGCACGTCCTATTGCGTTTCCTACCAATGGGCACATGATATGTGTATCACCGGTGTGATCACTCTTTTTTTTCTCTCTCTCTTTCTCTCTCTCTTTCTCTCTCTCTGTGTGTGTGTCCCCCCTTCTCTCACACAGAGCGATCGACCAAGACTTTCTGTTTCGATCGTGTCTGATTTATTACTGTCCTCCCCCTCCCCCCCCCCAAAATCACATCAGGCAGATTCGCCACTGCGCGCGTTGCCTTCGAGAGCTCCACCCCCACCCCCCGAAAAGAGGAGGAGGAGGAGGAGGAAGAGGAGGAACGGGAGGGACGAGGGGCTTGAGGCGTATTGTTACGAGGACGCATGGCTTGCATCCCTCGTTAGGGTTGCTCGCCTCCATCTGCAAAGTAATCAAGTACCTGGCTTCCTCTGCTCGCCCTGGCTTTCGGCGCCTGGAGGAGCTCTGCTGGCCTACCACGTGTGGACGTGCCTCACTTTCTTGGTGCTCTGGTTTCTCATCCTTGCGTGTCGGGCTTATCTGCGTCAAACTCGCATTGCTCACTCACTCCCCCCAAGCTGGCCGCCACCAATTACACCCCCCCTCCTTTTCCCTTTTCCTCCATCATCCCACCAGCGCTACCAATGGCAACATTGCTGATGGAGCCCTCCTCGCATGTATTTACCTGAGTATGCTCCTCGCATGATTGCAGAGTGGGACCCGAGGAGGGGTCAGGGTTGTGTCGGATCACCTTGTGGCCTATCCCGAGCGGGAGGAAGATCTCATGTAGGTCGATGCATCTATTGGTGTCGAGACTCTGGTTCTTCAAGATCACTACCTATCTGACCAGAGCTTGCCCCCATCTGGATTTTTCCAGGAAGCCGCCTGAGGCCCGAGGAGACACTGACAATGCAGGGGAAGGAGGTGGGAGCAGAGGTGCGATCTTTTGACACACAGACAAGGCGAGCAGCACGGCGAGCAGCAGCGCCACGCAGTGCTACTGTTGCTGGGAAGAAGAGGGCGGGGCATCTCAAGCGAATCTTGAGAGCCGACACGGACCAGCCCACCGCTCACCTCTACTCACACACTCTCTCTCTCTGTGTCGTGTCCTAGCCGACAACCGCGTGCCATCTGATCCTCTCATGTGGGGTGTCTGGGAAAAAGTGTCACTCGATGGGGCGTGGCTGGTTTGGACCACTCACGGCCGACAGACGCACAGATGTGTTGTGATATTGCGACCACAGCTTGCCGCAACTGGCCTAGCATGCATCGCTCAGCCTCAATCCTACCCGACCCAATCGACTCGCATGCTCTTTAGGCCCGAGTGTCTTGTCACAAATGCTGCGCGCCGCGGCATCCCACAAGGGACACAAGCAAGGGGAGAAAAAAGAGGGGGGATCATTCTTGAGGAGGGAAGAGGTGCGCAAGAAAGTGTGAGCACGCATAAGTACCGTGAAATATTTAACGCCGATACGCAGTGCCCGTCCGTGGCATCCCCCTCCCAAGCTCCTCTTATACCCGCTCGAACTCTTGGGCTGTCAGATGACAGGCTGTCTCGTCTTCCCCCAACACCCCCCCCCCAAACGGTGCCATCAGCAATAGCTGTCCAAACCAGACAGACCAACAAGGATGATCATTGGTCTGTTTTGTCATTCCTCCTCGCGAACATTGCAAGTTACCCCTCCCGCAGCAACCCACACACACATCCACCTTCGAACAGTGCAGCAAAATTAGTATACTCCACCTCAGCTAAGTCGTGCCTGTGATCATGAGGCTCCAAGTTACTTGTAAGCAGGGCCCGCAGCGGTAAGTCGCTTATCGGGTCCAATACTACTACTGCTGCTGCTGCCACCGCCGATGCCGTAGTGGTGGCAGCGGTGGTTAGCAGCATCAACCCAACCCTAGTATGGTAAAATGCATTATTACTAGTACTTTGGGGGAAAAGACACGAGAGACAGAGAGAGAGAGAGAGAGAATTGCTCTTCGGCTGTTCTCGGCCGATTCGATTGTGACCATTCGGACTAGTCGGGCATACGAAAGGTTCTCTTTACCCGAGGCAACCGTCTTATTTCCCCCACCGCCGTGGCCGTCTCCTACATCACTTTGTGTATGTGTGTGTGTGTGTGTGTGTGTGTGTGTTTGTGTGCGTGTGCGTGCAAGTGTGGTCAGGAGAACGTGCTTGACCGGAAAGCCAGTGAGCTCCACAGGTATGCAAGGACGCGAGGCCCATAGCGAATAGGCGGGCTAGCTCGTATCATCATCCGCAGCCGCAGCCGCAGCCGCAGCAGCACAGCACAGCACGGCGGTGTGCGGTGAGAATCTTCAAGAGTACATACGGTAGTAGTACAGTACAGTACAGAACAGGAAGCACGCAGGGATGGACAAGGACTTTCGAGGATGGACACGGGCTTTCGAGAAGGACCAAAAAAATTGCATCCGACTAGCCGCCCATAGATCCTGGTCCTTTGTCCTGTTGCTTTGTCCTGTCATGTCCTTTTGCTCTCTCTCCTTGTTGATCATGGGACGACCAAAAAAAAAAAAAAAGGAGGGCAAAAACCCACCGCCACCACAGTACAGGGAAGAGAGAGAGAGAGAGAAAGAGAGAGAGAGAGAGATCGTTCCCAGCTCTCCCTAATTTTCCCTTGTGTCTTTTTTTCTGTCCTTTTTCCACGCCAGAGTTCATTTGTCTTCGAGGCGCCTGTGGCGGAGCTGGAGGCTCTTTTTGAGCCTCAACGCGACGTCTTCTTGCGTAAATCAAGGGAGGAGAAAGAATTTTTTTTGGGGGGGGGGGGCGGTGGACGAAAAAGGAGAAGAAGAAAGTATACTATTTGTATGGGACCAAGGTTGTGCTTTGTCTTGCTGCTGTAGAGAAAGTACGTGTATGCCTTGGAGGCGGTCCATTGGGGCAAGAGAGATATCTTCTTGATGGCTGCTGGGGTAGAAGAGGCATGGCCTACAACACAGGCGAAGGAGATATTGGGGGGTGGGGGGGGGGAGGGTGAGGGGAAGTCACCTGTTTTAGGGTACGACCAAGCAAGCAGCAAGCAATAGATCCTATGGACTCTGGAGTATTCGCTCACGTAGACAGACAATATTTCCCAGCCAGCCTTCTATATACGGGGGTCTGTTCTGGGTTCCGTGACGCCCCTGGGGGGGGCGGGGGCTGGTCGAGCCCATAAACCAAGATAGACAACACGAATACACACGCACAAGTCTCGTCGAGGAGTTTTCACGATACGAGAACCAGGGAGCGAAAAACGGATGAACTGTAATCTCTCTGCATTTGAACATCCTCGCCAAAAGGGGTGATGGGGGGGGGTGTCGAATTGGGTTGTATAAGAAAACTCTAACTAGAGAAAACTACCCTCCCCTCAGGAAGCGGACAGACGACACCAAATGACACCCCTTCCATTCTTTCGTTCTTCCCATCATGGTGTTGGCGCCAAACTTGATAGATGAATGGATGCAGTGGTGACTTTTGTTTTTTTTTCTTTTTCTTTTGTTTCTTCCCCTTCTCACCCTCATTCATGCTTGTATGTAAACCTGTAGCCCTGTCTCCAGCCTCATGTGACGCAGTGCTATCTCACTGCCCTTATCACCGTCCTTATAAACCATCCTTTCTTTCTCTCTCGTTCCCTGAGAACTCGATATCTTGGTTCCTGGTTGACTACCACCTCGGAGCGACATCCGTCAAGAAGTACTCCTGAAGCTTATTTTGATTCCCGGGATCCAGATTTATGCAGGACATGAACGAGAAGGCCTTTGACAGGGTGAAGAGAGCGGGAGCGAGACGAGAGACAATCAGATAGAAGAAGAAAGCGGCCTATCCCTAGCCCTCAGGATGGCTGAGGCACGCCGCCCGCCGTGGCAGGTCGTATTTGGGTCAACAGGCGTGACTGCCGGCCAGTGGACGCGGCAAGAACATACACTTTTCCTCCCACTCTTGTCCCGGAGGCAAACCCTCAGCAGATACGCACAAGCCGTCCGAACCTCCCATCATGCATGCCTCTTTCTACATCCTCATCAGAGGGGGAGGGAGAGAAAAGAGAGGCACAGCTTCTCTTCCTTCTTTTTCTTCTGCTTTCCTTTCTCTGTCATCCCCACCGCGATCGTTCCCTCTCGGCCTCAAGCCTCTTCATCCGCGCCTCCTCATCTCCACCGTCCACCATCAGCGTCTCCCCACCGCGCCTCTTCCTCTTGCTTCCTCTCCCACTGCCACCGTCGAGCCCGTCCTCGCTACGTCGCTTCGTGACCCCGCCACCGCCTCCGAGTCCCGCAAGCCGCTGTGTCTCCTTGAGCAGCCTCTCTCGGTTCCTGGCCTCGCGCTCTGCCGCGTGTGGGTCCTTTGCTGTGGCGGCCCCACTGCCCGCTGAGGCGTGCGACGCTCGCCTGTCTGCGGCAGGACCCTTGGGTGGTGGCAGGTTCCTGGAAGAAGCAGGAGGAGGGGGCGGGCCTGGTGGTGGCGGCGGCGCTAGTGTTGTTGTTGTTGTTGTTGAAGATGGAAAAGTTTTTGGAGATGCCACCTCTCGGCCCTGTGGGAGGGTTGAACTCCTTCCTGGCCTCTGTTGCTGCTGTAGTTGTCGTAGTCGTGGTCGTGGCAGACGAAGGCTCCGTCGTCGGTGTGGGTGGCTCTGCGGTGCTGCTGTGCTTGCTGCTGCGGTGACCCCTCTCGCGGTCTCGGTCTCGCTCACGCTCACGGTCGCGGTCCCTGCCACGCTTGCTGCGTTCCCGGTCTTTGCCCTCCCGATCCCTGTCACGGTCAGACCGGTCCGAGCGCTCGTGCTCGCGGTCGCGCTCGCGATCACGATCACGGTGTCTCGATCTCCGCTTGGCGTCGCGGTCATCCTCGGCGTCCCGATCACGGCCACGATCGCGGTCTCGCTCGCGGTCACGGTCACGGTCACGGTCACGATCACGATCTCTGTTCCGGTCTCTCTCACGGTCTCTGTCCCTGTCCCGGTCGCGCCGCTTTTCGGAGTCACGATCCTTATATCGTCGGCTCGACTTGCGCGATCCGGCAGGCGATGCAGATCTGGTCCTGTCAGCGTGCTTGTCGTCCCTCGACTGCTGCTGTTGCTGCAGCTCCTTGTTCTCGTCCGCGTTGCCGTCGTCGTCGTCGTCGTCGTCGTCGTCGTCGTCGTCGTCGTCGTGGTGATACTTTCTACTGCTGCGGTGGCGTTGGTGCCGCCGATGCTCCTTGTTGTCGTAGTCGTCGCGCTCGGCATCCTCGTCTTCGCGGTGGTGGCTCCTCCTACGCTTCCGGTCCCTGCGGTCACGGCTGCGGCTCTGCGATCTCGATTGGATAGCAGCGGAGGATCCCTCGCGGTCCCTGTCACTGCCACCACGACGGCGTTCACGATCCCGGTGACGGCTCCGATCTCCTTCAGCTGGACTGCGACTCCTGGTCTGCTCACGGTCACGGTCACGGCCACGGTTGACGAGTGTTTGTTGGGCTGCTACTGTCCCTCCTCCTCCACCACCACCTCGGTGCTTGGCCGTGCTCGCGACGGAATTACTTCTGGACCTACGGCGGTCGCGATAGTCATCATTCTCCACTGGTGGTGTGGCCATGCTGCCGGATGCGCTGTGCACACCTGGGCTCTGAACCCTATAGTTGTTGCTTATCTCATCACCCGGGATCTGATAGCCTCGCGCTCGGAGGGTCCTGAGGCTAGTGTTTGGCAGGCCATTCCGCATGGCTTTGGGACCCTTGGGCGCATTGAGCGGCACGTCAGGCGCGGCGGCAGCAGCAGCAGCAGCAGCAGCAGCAGCAGCAGCAGCAGCAGCCGGGGGTGGCATAGCCCCGAAGCTGCCTCCTCGCTGGTGGTATTGACTGCCGGCATTGTGCCTCATCATACGTGGGTCGCCTGGATCTGCAAGGCCTCCGCTAGAGAAGGCATCACCATCAGGACTTGGCTGCACAGTCTCGATGGCAGAGAGGGATGGTTGACCAGGACCATCAGCTGCTTCTCGTCCATCTGTGAAAGTGCTGTTGGAGCCCTCGGCCTTGACGCCGTCGGCTGCGCTCTCTCCATCTCCAGTCTTGTTGTCTGCGTCGTGCTGGTGTTGTTCGCCGCTACCATCCTCCTCCTCGCTCATCTTGGGGCGGAGCGTGCGACCAAACTCGTCCACGTTCTTCTCGGCGTCGGCTTCAACCGATGATGATGATACGTTCTGTGAGGCATTGGACGAGGGACCCTGGCCCATCATGTTGGAGCCGTACTGCTGGTGCTGCTGCTGTTGGTGATGCTGTTGCTGCTGGTGGTGATGGTTCATGTAGTTCTGGCCCTGGAAGTTGCCCTGCTGCTGTCCGTAACCATACCCACCGCGGCCAAAGTTGTTGGCGCCGTACCCACCACCACCACGGCCTCGACCCCGGCCGCGAAAGTAGCCTCCCCTGCCGCCGCGGAAGTCATTGTACTGGTTGTGCGGGCCAAAATTACCTTGATTGTATCCTGTGTGGTAGCCAGAGTTAAGATTTCCATAATCACCGTTACCCATGCCAGGAGCACTTGGATGATTGTAATTATTCTGGCCGTTATTCCATGATTGTGGTCCGCTCCAGCTCTCTTCGGTGCCACCAACGCCACCACTGCTGAACCCTCCCATGCCGCCGTTCATCATGCTGCTCATGTCCATGCCTGGCGCACCGAAGCCACTGTTCATCTGGTACATGTTCATCATCGAGGGGTCCATGTTCATGCCGGGCATGCCTAGCCACAAAGACAGTCAGTTTGTGTTATGATGATGATGATGATGGAGAAGAAGAAGTAGAAGAACCAAGGGTGTATGTGGATAGATGATACGTACCCATCATGGGGAAACCGAACCCGTTGGGCGCCATTCCGTTCTGCATGGCCATCATCATCTGCATCTGGTTCATCTGACCGAAATCACCTCCGCCCATGTTCATGTTGGGGAACTGTCCGTTCATGCCGCCGAAACCAAATGCGTTTGGGAAGCCAGCAGTAGCAGCAGCAGCAGCAGCAGGCCTTTGTTGGTCGTCCACGTTCTCGGTCTCGCCGCCGTCGCCGCCCTCACTTGACTCTCCTGGTGCTGCTGCCTCTGCGTTGTCCTTGTCCTCATTCTGCTCATCGCGAACTTCGAGCTGCTGCTGCTGCTGCTGCTGCTCGTCTTCGCCCTCGGGTTCTCCGGTGGCCCGCTCACCAGCCAAGGCGGTCTGCTGCCAACAAGGGTTAGGATCCTGCAGGCGACGCATTACATCGAAACAGTATATAACACAGGGAACACATACCTCATCTTCGGCAGATGGTGGCGGTAATGCCTCCGTCTCCTGGTCCTCGGCCGCCGTGGTGCCGGTAGTGCTAGTAATGGTAGTAGTAGCAGCAGCGACCGCATCCTGACCTGCAGGGGGACCTATTTGTATCTCAGCCGCGGCCTGTGCGTCGCCGTCGCCGTCCTTCTGTGCAGGCGCAGTGGGGGCAGCAGCGCCAGGCCGGACATCGATAGGCGTGGTGGTGTCTCTGGCCTGAGAGCTGTCTCGCTTCTTCTCGGCCGTCTTGAGGAAGGCCCTGGTCGTCATCCGCAGCTTGTTGTTGGGCTTGCAGTCGTCGGCAGAGACGGGGGTGTGTTCGCAGACGGGGCAGGTCGAGGGCAGCGACAGTTTGCCTGTCCAGTTTGTGTCAGTTTGGAGGCGAAAAAAGTGGAGGAAGAAGACAGGACGAGGCGGCATACAGTTCTCGCAGATCATCTGTTCGCAGCAGGGGGTCTTGAAGGCGTTGACGGCAAGCTTGCTGCAGATGGCGCAGCGGAGCTTGAAGGGGACCTCGTCCTGCGGCAGCGAGCTGAGGGGGTCCAGAGGTCAGCAGGCAGCTCAGTGTTGGAGATTGGAGGGGAAGAAGAAGAGGTGGTGGTGGAAGAGGGTGGCATTGAGACATACCTGATGAGCTCGGCCAGGGCAGAAGTGACCGTCACGTAATTAGCAGCCATCGTGACGACGACAGCCTCTGCGACGAGAGTAGGATGATGAAGAGGAGAGACCGAAGGAGGGGGGACAGAAGAGGGAGGAGGGCTGCTCGCATAGGCAGGCGACGAACTGCGAGACGCGGGGTGGGTAAAAAGAGAGGGCGCCAGCCAGACAGTCGATCAATCGCCTCTCCTCTCTCTTTGGTATTATTATTATTATTCCTCCTGCACAGTGTGTCTCTCCATCTGTCTGAGACAGCCCTGGTCCAGTTGATGTTGATGAGGTGAACCAACAAGTTAAAAAAAAGAAAAAAAGAGGCGAACCCCAGCTTGTGGCTGAGAGAGAGAGAGAGAGAGAAAAAGAGAATGAAGGAGGAGGCTTGACTTTTGGTGACGCGAGCCGTGGAGCCCTGGTCTCGTAGTCTCTGTTGCGCGCTGGCTGATGCAACTGTGCAAATTCTCCAAGCTACTTTGGGGCAAGGGTCTCTTTTTCTTCCCGCCTGTAGGAGCACGGACCACCTCTTGTGCAGCCGCTTATCGTGAAGCCAGCCGTTGGAGCCGTTGAGCCGCTCAGCAGCGGGTGCTTGGTACGAGAGGAGGATGGATGGATGAATTGATGCTTCTTCACATGGTGCTTAGACAAGGCAGAGAGGGTCATACTCCCATCAGTACCAATCAAAAAGGCGACATGTCTTGAAAAGGAAAGTAGGATTCGCTGTCTGATCAACATAAAACCTCAAAACGATATTATCCCCCCTTCCAAGTGACCTGCCCTTGAGACCCATCACTCCCAAAAGAAAAG
The DNA here is from genome assembly GCA_027559495.1 of Aurifilum marmelostoma. Taxonomy (NCBI): domain Eukaryota; kingdom Fungi; phylum Ascomycota; class Sordariomycetes; order Diaporthales; family Cryphonectriaceae; genus Aurifilum; species Aurifilum marmelostoma. Next base: position 768,906 of record JAMXSV010000007.1, on the reverse strand, counting down.
AGGAAAAAGAAAAAGAAAAAAGAGAAATATCAACAGTAAATGCAGATGCTCTGCCTGACCTCAGCCCACAGTCATCCTCCTTTGGGCCATCAACATTGTACACGAGTAGTACTGCCCACAACCCACCCCCCCCTCTTCCTTCTCCATGCCTCCATTCTCCACCACCAGCAGCCCATCCCACCCTAGCAAGCACAGCCTTCCTTGCCAGCCTGGTCTCGAGGCCCGCTCAGGTTCACCCTCTGTTCCTCGCCCCCTCTGCTGACAGCATTTGAGGCGCCCGCCCCCCTGGCGCTCTTGAGCGACGTCTCTGGGATCGCGTTGGCGATCGCCGTGAACACCTCGGTGACGTTGTGCCCCGTCTTGGCACTCGTCTCGAAAAACAACAGCCCTTCCTCTTCCGCATATGCCTTGGCCTCCTCGGTGCTGACCTTTCTCGCGTCGCCGCCGTCGTCCGCAGCCGCGCCATCGTCGTCATCATCGTTCCCGCCGGCGGGTGCAGACGAGGCGCTCGTCAGGTCCAGCTTGTTCCCGACCAGCGCGATGACGATGCCCGGGCTGGCCTGGCGCTGCAGCTCGGCGACCCAGTGCTTGGCCTTGATGAGGCTGGTGGGCTTGGTGAGATCGTACACGACGAGGGCGGCCTGCGCGTTGCGGTAGTACATGGGCGCCAGCGAGGCGAAGCGCTCCTGGCCCGCCGTGTCCCAGATCTCAAACTTGATGGTGCGCGTCGGCAGGCTGCACTTTTGTGTCAGGAACGCCGCCCCGATCGTCGGCTCCTTGTTCTCCTGGAAGTCGTTGTTTACAAAGCGCAGCACCAGCGATGACTTGCCCACCGCCGCCTCGCCGAGGAGCACGAGCTTGACGCTGCTGGAGGGCTTGGGTGCATTGGAGTCTGCCATCTTTTCCCTTTCTCTCCCTTGTTTCTCTCTCTGTGTGTATGTGTTTTGTGATATGAGGCGTCTCGTTGGGACGAGGAGGTGTCTTGTCTAATGGAGCTGTTGTGGTGGTTGATGGTGGCGGAGGTGGAGGAGCTTTTCCTGTGTTGTCGGAGTTCTCGGAGGGGGTCTCGAATTGTTCGTGGTTCGGTGAGTTGTATGGGGGGGTTGAGCTCGATGGAGCAGTGTCAGCAGCTGTTGAGGTTTGCGGGTGTGGTCTTGATGGTGGTTGATGAAGAGGAAGGAAAAGAAGTTGGATGATGGCTGTGTTGGGTGGGGGGGGGGTGTTCTTGGGTGTGTCAGTTGGGGGGGTGCCTTGTGTCTCACGCCCGCCTAAATGCCTGTGAGCAGCAGCGTTCTGGCCTGGCTCAGCGTGACGTCTGGTCCCACTGAGGCACCCGCAACGCAATGCCTCGCTAGGCCGAGCATCCTTATCTTATCCGCTAATCCCTGCCCAGCCAGAAAAAAGAGAAAAAGTTCCCAGACCAGAAGCGACCCTCTGCGAAAGGCGGCTGGCTTTGACATGATTGGGGTTTTGAATCTTTTCGTGCCAACCCTCGAGTTCAATCCTTTACACTGACCATTCTCTTGAGCCCGTCCTTTGTGCCGTGGTGGCTCTCTGCACGTGTCAAAGGAATAGGCAAGCAGTCTGCCGCCTCTTCAGAGATCCAGCAGCGCCGACGCGCTCGATTCCATCCAGACACGGCCGGTCAAGATGGCCAACGTGAAGAAGAACCTGTTTGATGACGAGGATGGTTCCGACGATGGCTTCAGCAGCACCGCCAGAGGGGCAGCCCTGGGTGGAAAGGCCCCTGCCGACCTGAAGATCAATCAAGAGTATGCGCGCCGCTTCGAGCACAACAAGAAGCGCGCAGAGATGCACAGGCGTATGTTTCCTTGGCTTTCTCTGCTGTTTCCTCTCCAGCTGTCCTCTCGCCTGCTAACACTACCTGCTGACAACAAAATTAGTCGAGGAGAAGTACAAAAGCCGAGCTGCCAACGGCGGAGACGACGACGACGATGACGACGAGGACTCCTCCGAGGACGAGACAGAGGACGAGGAAGGCTTCTTGGCCACCGAAGAGCTCGACGCCGAAATCTCCGCCACCCTACAGGCCATCAAGAACAAGGACCCAAGGATCTACGACAAGGAGGCCAAGTTCTTCCACACCCTGGACGAGGAGGGCGAGGGTGCCGCTGCTGCGCCCAGGGAAAAGAAGGCCAAGCCCATGTTCCTGCACGACTATCACCGCGAGCGCTACATGGCGGGCGACACCGGCGCAGATGAAGAGGAGTCGGCTCCTCCCAGAACGTTCGTGCAGGAGCAGGCAGACCTGAAGCAGAACATCCTGGCCGAGATCAACGCCGCGGCAGACGACGATGACGAGGATGAGGATGATGACACATTTATCAAGGCGAAGCCCGGCGCCAAGGCGACTGCGGCGGTCGAGGATGGCGTGGTGGTCCACCCGTCGCGACAGGAGAGGATCAAGCCCAAGGCCAAGGACGTAGACCCGTCCCTGGCCGACAAGGACCCAGATCTGTACCTGTCCAACTTCATGGAGTCGAGGGCCTGGGCCGCAGGGGCCGACGGCGGCAGCAAGTGGCAGGCATTCGAGTCGGACGAGGGCGAGGGCAACGACGACGCCGACGAGTGGGAGACGGCCTACAACCTCCGGTTCGAGGACCCTGCCAAGAGCAACGAGATGCTCATGTCGTACTCGCGCAAGGTCGTCGAGGCCCGCACCGTCAGGCGGGAGGAGCTCAAGGGAAGAAAGCGCCAGCGCGAGCTCGAGAGGGAGAGGAAGGCCGAGGAGAAGAGGCTGCGGCACGAGGAGCGCGCCAGGCTGAAGCGCCTCAAGGTCGAGGAGGCCGAGGAGAAGCTCAAGAAGATCAAGAAGGCCGCCGGCCTCAAGGGCAAGGAGCTCAGGGACGACGAGTGGATGCAGCTGCTCGACAGCGCCTGGGAGAACGACCAGTGGGAGGAGGAGATGCGGAGGCGGTTCGGCGACGAGTACTACGCCGAGGCGGACGAGGGCTCCGGTTCGGATGACGAGGACGAGGACGGCGGTGACGACGGAACGTCGAGCAGCAACAACAACAAGAAGAAGAAGAAGCCCAAGAAGCCAAAGTGGGACGACGACATCGACATCAAGGACATCATCCCCGACTTCGAGGACGAAGAGAGCAAGCCCAGGATCAGCCTCTCCGACTCGGAAGAGGACCAGGACGAGCAAGACGAGGACGCATCGCGCCCCTCCAAGAAGCGCAAGACGGCCAAGGACCACAAGGCCGAGCGCCAGGCCGCCAAGCGCGCCGCCCGCCAGGAGCGCTCCAAGCTCGAGGCCCTCGTCGACGCCCGCATGGAGCTCGACGACCCCACCGTCCTCTCCACCTCCCGCAAGAACGCCAAGCCCTCCTCCGCCGCCGCCGCGGCGCAAGCAGCTGGCTTCCGCTACCGCGAGACCAGCCCGCAGTCCTTTGGCCTCACGGCCCGCGACATCCTGCTCGCCCCCTCGGACGCCGCCCTCAACGAGTTTGCCGGCCTCAAGAAGCTGGCCACGTGGCGCGACGCCGACAAGAAGAAAAAGGACAAGAAGCGCCTCGGCAAGAAGGCCCGCCTGCGCGAGTGGCGCCGCGAGGTCTTTGGTAGGGAGTTTGAGCACTCTGGGCCTACCTTTGGGTTCCGCGGGCGAGAGGCCGACGAGGAGAATGCTGGCAGCATGGGCGAGGACAAGGCTGCCGCTCACCTGAAGGAGTCTGCTGGAGAGGGCAGCAAGAAGAAGAGGAAAAGGTCCAAGAAGGGCAAAAAATCGAGCGCCACTGCTGCATGATTTCCTACCCTTCCCAGGCTCATCTACATATCCTCACTCCGTAGCAATTTCACGGCACGATGATATAATCCGCTTCCCAGTCCTCGGCCACTTCTTCTCTTCCACAAGATAGACAAGCTGTTCCAAAAGTGGGATGCTTTCGTTGTGAAGCCTAATGGTATTGATCCAAAAAGCCAAAGGGAATGGCAGAATAGAAAACAGACTGACTATCCGATACCTTGTCGCCATGCGCCCCTGTGGTCCATAACTATTTCCCAGATGCATGACTGGACGCCGGGCCTTCTGTTCATTGTCAATTCATCCTTTTCTTGTCCTCCAAACCCCCAACGGCCCGAAAACTCCAACAAGGACATTCACCTGTTCCAGGGTGCACCCACTACATCGCTCCAATGCATCCAACTACGTACATGTCTGATGAGAAACTATGTATAGCGTGGTAACAGATTAGTTGTGCTCCCTCTTCTTCGCTTGCTTCGAGTCTCGCTTCTTCAACTTCAACATCCGTTACTACTAATGACCGCCGTTCAGCCCACCCCGTCCAGCTCCGCTTCCAGTGCCGAAAAGACTCCCGTATGCATCCACACCCCCTAGTCCACTAAAGTCTGGAACGCTCGGCGCCTCAAAGTCCATAAACCAGGGTGCTGAGCTGGCATCATGGTGGCTGTGACCCCAAACCGAGGGTTGTGAGGAGTTATGGGGACCACCGTCCGTGCCTGATCCCGCAGCAGCAGCTCCTGCAGCAGGACCATGGCTATCCTCTCTTGCACCACCAGCGCTGTTTTCGGCCCCATTCCATTCTGCGAGGCCGTCCATCATCGCCGCCGCCGCCGCTGAATCTATAGAGGCGCCAACGTTGTAAGTCCCTATACCTAACATGTTCTGCCGGGTCATCCCGCCCGGCATGGCGAGCTGCATGCTGTTGAGCAGATCCTGCGCGCTCAGACCGTGAGTGTAGTGTTGCTGACCGCCAAACTGTCCGTGTCCGATATTCAGAGGGGAGATGGGGGAGAGCGCTGCGGCATAGGCCCCGGATTGTGGGAGGCTGGCGAGCAAGTCCCTGATGGTCGGCGAGGCGCTGTTTGCGCCAGCCATTGTAACGTTCGGCCCGGCCATAGTAACCCCGGGCATGAATGGGCTCTGCTGCTGCTGCTGCTGCTGCTGAAGCCCAGCGAGCTGTGCTGCTGCTGTGGTATCCGTCAGCAGGGGGTCCAGCTGGTGCCGACTACCGCGGTGTTCGCGCCTGTGAGAATGAATGCTGCCACGCTTCCCAGCAGATGCCTTCGCCTTGCCCGATATAGATCGCGACCTGGCCGAGCCATCTCGGCTCTGGGGAGGCGGGAACTCGGTAATGTATTCCTCCACCGTGCGCAGCTCAGACTTCTGCTCAAGAGCCGCGTCCTCGCCCTCCTCCTTCTTCTTATGGATGGCGGGGTCCGCGAAGTCTGACTGTGACACTCCGTGCGGGTAGCGGTCGAACCAGTCACCGTACTGGAAGATGGAGGTGATGGATGGCGAGCTTCCGTTCGTCAGATTCCCACGGACAGCCGTGTCGGCGCTGTCGCGGAACTGGTCCCGCAGGTTGTCGATCATGTAGCTAAACACGCCCCAATACCGCTTCATCCTGGACAGATAGTTGATGTTGATGCCGAGGTTGTGCCTCGAGTTGACCTGGATCGTCAGGTTGCTGGTATACGAGCCGATTACATGGACAGTGCTCGAGAGGAAGGCACAGTAGCCGACAATGGGGGCGGTGACGAGATACGACTCGGTTTCCTTGAGAATCTCAGAGATTCGGTCGGCTGCGTCGTAAGCTTTCTTGCCGGCGTTGATGACGAATGGTGTAGGTGGTACTTCGGCGGTGTTGGCGTTGCTCGGTGACGTCGCGAACCGGTTGAGGAAGAGGATATTCTGCTGGATGGCGATGTGCAGGAGGATGAACTGGTTCGCCAGCGACTCGGTATCGTGCACATGTAGGTTGGCCGAGGTGTAGGCCAGGGGCTCTGGCAGCGAGGTCGCCATCTCTTCGGCCTCGTTGGCCAGTCTTGTGTATTCCGAGTCAGGATCCCACAGCGATTTGACGTCCAGATCCTTGCCGCCTTGGTTCATGTAACTGATCATGCGGCCCCAGATCGATATAGCCTTGACGAGGTATGCGGCCACGCCCATGTTCTCTTTTGCGCCCAACGCCTCGGCCCCGTCTTCGGCACCAGCCGCACCTGGGATCTCACCTTGTAGATTTTCCGTCAATGCGGGCATGTCCAGCTGGAAGTTCTTCTCCTTAACGGGCAGGGGGATCCGGAGCATCTCCTCCTTGATAAAGCTGGGCCGATCCCTTCCTGACGAGTGGAATCGGTCCATCAGGAAGCATGCCCACATGGTCCTGCGCCGGATCTCTCGGTCCACGAAGCTCAAGGGCACGTTGGGCCTGGCAGGATCGTGGTCGAGATCCTTGTGCAGCTGGAGTGCGAATGCCATCCGTATAGCCTGTCCACCTAATGCCCAACTTCGAGCGCCCTGACAGGTGCCGAATTCGTGCAGCCCGAGAATGAGGAGGCATATTAAGATGGTGATGTTGGACCAATCGTACCGCTTGTTGACAATATCACGGGCAGTTGACGCCCACTCTTCTCCTCGGAGGTACTCTGGCCTCTTCTTATTCGTCAACTCTGGGTGGTTGGAGAACCTGGCGGCTATGGCGCAGACAGACAGAACGAGCACGGGGGGCAATGCGCCGGCTCTGTTGATCATTATCAGCTCGGGCTCACTATCCAGCGGAATTTGGTCAAACGTTTATATCAATGTCAACGGCTTACCTCAGTTTTCTCATATAACTTGGCTTATGAAGGATGTGGTAGGCCTGGCCGTAGACGTGGTCGAAGAAGACGTCGGCGAGGTGTTCTTGGATGTCTCTCGAAGGCAGAGCGCCCAGGCCCTCCTGCAAGAGCCTCGTCTCCTCGCTCTCGTGGACGCTTGACAAGAGGTTGGGGTCGGCTGGGTTTCCGAGGCTCTGTCTCTTTGGGGTCTTTGCCCACGAGTCAAGATCGGGACCCGCAAGAGCCTCATCGGCTCCACGCTTCTTTGGGCCCTTGCCCGAAGAACTCGAGGTGCCGGGGATGGCAGGCCTGACGTTTGCGCGGGGAATGGATGATGCGATGCCTTCCTGCTCGTTCCTCGGGACGGCCTTGATGATGCGCTCCTCCATCCTCTTCAGGCGCTTGTCGAGCATGGCCATGTAGTCGGTCCGAGGGGCGGCCTTGCGCGTCGAGTGCTTATAGACACAGGGTACCCTGCCGCGCGTGCAGTGCTTGCAGGCGGGCTTCTCGCCTGAGCAGCGGACCTTCTTCCTCCTACAGGCGGTGCAGGCCAGGGGTAGCCTCTTCCGCTCCTTGCCAGCCTTGGTCTTCAGCTCACTCCATGCCGGGGCAGAGTCGGCCTTGTCCTCCCTGGGCTTGCCACCCAGATCGGTCCCATCACCAGGCTCTGGGTTCAAGCCGAACTCATCCGACAAGGGGTCGCCGAAACGGTTCCCCTGGGGTTGAGCTTCCGGGCTGTCATCGTCCGAGCCGTCCATGCTCGACCGTGCTGGCGAAGAGCCGGTCTCTCCCGCACCAGGCATGCGTACGGTAATCGACTGGGCTGGTGGTGGGTCGAGGTCCGGCCCTGACGACGACGGCATGGGCTGCTGCTGCTCTGGGTCGGCGAACAACCCTGGGGCATGTTCCCCGCTGAGGGGGTCGAGTGACGACGACGATTGGTCCGGCGGAAGGCCGTCTTGGTGGTAGGAAAAGTCGGCTTCTTGGTCGTCGTCAAATTCCCCCGCGAGATGATGAGGGGTGAGCAGGTGGCTGTGAGGCGGGAAGGAGTCTGGATGAAAAAGGTCGCTGCCGGTGTGCTCAACACGAAAGGCGTCGTCTTGTGCAATCAGGTCGTCGTGGCCCGGAGCGACAAGACTTTCATATGGATCCAGATGCAAGTGAGCAGGGAGGGGCTTGGTATCGAGCTGGGATGGAGCCGCTGACATCTCGCTTGCTAATGGAATAGCAGACTGCAAGGTCTTCTGCTGATCAACGGCCAGGCAGGTTTAGGTTGCGGGTTGTCGGACTAAAAGAGGAGAGCATCTGCAGGGTTTCTGGGAGGGGTTGTTTCTCGAATCGGCGACGCCTCGGAGAGCTGGGCCAGCCTCTTGTCCGGAAGGCTGCGCCGGGTTGGGGGAAGGAGAGAAGACGCAGGCGGTCCCCTAGGCCGAACTCGAATGGGTCTCCTCGCGGCGTGGGTAGGTATGTATGTGTGTGAGTGTGTCTGTGTGTGTGTGTGTGGTGCGTCTGTGTGTGTGCATGCGTGCGTGCGCAGTGCGGGTGGGTGGGTGTGTGCAATGGCAGTGTGATGAGGAGGAGTATGTCGAGCCCCTCCTCCCACCGAGGACAGACTAGGTATGGAAGCTGGTTCCACCCCCCCTGGTGACGGTGTTGCTGCTCGTGACAGGAGTCGAAAGAGTTGAGAACGAGATTTTACACACAGCACGGAGTTGAATTCCAAAGAGAGGGGAAGCCCCTCGAGTCGAAGTATGTCCAGGGAAAAAAAGAGGGGGAAAAAATTGAAAAAAAGAAGATCGAAGGAATAAAATCGTAAATTAAGGAGACGACGAAGAAAGAAAGAGAAAAGATGTCCCCGGATGCTTCACCCAGGCAAGAGGGAGTCCGCACGCAGAATACGACCGGCCCGAGCAAGACTCAACGCGACTGAGAAAAGCACGACAGGTTCCTTAACTTTTTTTTTCCCCCTGGACGTCCTGACTGTCGACCGTCGAGGTTTGCTCTTCTCCAAGGTCGCAGGAGCGCGAGCTCATGAGAGGGGACTGGCGGTAATAATCCTGGGGGAGGAGAGACGACGACTTCTGGGGTGAGTGGATAATGAAGAGGATCTGGTTGGTTGAGACACTGGCAGAAGCTGGTGGTGTGCACGCACCGGAAAATCGATGGCACCAGTACTACTAAGTACAGGCTGTACCACTATACTGTACGTCTGTACTCTTCCTTCTTTCCCCCCCCTGCCCAGTACTGCCTCAGTGCCGAGGAAGGAGGGGACTGGCTGCTTACCTTCTCCACAGTGCGCGCCCCCCTGCTCTCGCAACATCCCCTGTCCCTACCATCATACAACGTAGTGGTACATCAGGAAGCCACATCCTGCAGCGCAACGCACAGGCGCTGCATTAGAGGCAGCATGGCAGGGAGGCGAACAAGGTATCTCCTAGCCAGAGAGAGCCAAGTAATAGCAACGAACCGCAGGTTTCTACGCTTTGTGCTGTGCTGTGCTGTGCTTCTGAAATCTGCATCTGTATTCTGCATGTTCCGCACGTTCCTTGAGGTCTCGCTAGAAGGGGGGCCGAACAGGGGCGAGGCTTCGCCGGATGACCCGTCTCGGCGGTCAAGAGTGGGGGTAGAGAGGGGGGGTAGGGAGAAGTACACTGTCCTATAGCAGGTACCTACCTGACCACCCCAAATATGCGGGGAACCTCTAGTGTGGGAGTGTTCCCGGGCTTTGCGTGGCGGGGGGTTTTCTTCTTTTGCTTCTATATACTGATACTATAACTATGTACTATATAGTATGTAAGTACGAGCAGTCTCTATCACAAAAGACGCCATACGTGGGCCGGAATGTCTTCCGAGAAGCTGGTTTCTCTGTTGCCCAGGTTCTAACCATCTAGAGATTGGATGGAAGAAGAACGAGAAGCAGGATGAGGGAGGAGACAAAAAGAAAAAGAAGACCCTCACAAGCTTCAACCTCGGTGTTCTGGATGACGGATAAAGGCGGGTGAAAACAAGAAACAAGAGAACAGTAACCTGGTTTCCAATCACTTCAGAAAGGATGAGATGGAGAGGCAATGAATATTCCAACCAATGAAGCGCCATAATTCCCAGTACGCAACCAGTGCCCAACAAATGCAAAGTGGTTGTCGTTTGGATGGATGGTGGGAGGGAGGGGGGAGGTGTGTGACAGGCACCCTATGGTTCCTACCTGCAAGCATTAGTAAAAGCCCGCGCATCCATCCCCCCACTAGCTAGCGCTGGAACAGGGCTAGCGAGACAGTCCGTACTGGGGTCTATGGCCGTGCACACCCACTCTGCCACTGTCTAGAAGCAGTTGGCAGTGTACGGTCTGTACTACCACACAAGCCTAGAGCGGTAGGGAGGGAGGAGATGCAGACACTAGCCGGTCTAGGATGCTCTCACCTATAGGTTAGAAGAAGCAATAACGACCACAAGAGAAAGAAGAAGAAAATTGAGGGCCCAGAAAAGAAAAGGGAAAAAGAAAAGAGGACCTAATAATGAACACGAGATAAATGTGACAGGTCTTCTGGATCAAGCAGCGCAATAATACGCATCTCGGTAAGATAGCCTAGAGGGGAACCGTCGTCTGACCTTGAGAGCGGTTCATTCTGGGCCGGATCTACATCGGTGATCTGGTTCAGTTTGGTGCCGATGAACAAGCAATTTCCAGCATCAACTGGCCCACAGATTGAAGACAGAAAACATTCTCCAAAAACAGACAGTAATGCTGATGGATTAAAAAAAATTGAAACGGGTTTCTCAGCTGGATGATGGCTGCGCCTCAGCATTGCGAAGTTGAACCCGCGGCCGGTACTACATTGCGATCAGCCTAAGGTGTCACGGGTTAGGTCCCTCATGTATGCACGGCACAATGTGCCCCCTTCCTTTTCTGTCAAGGTCGTTCCTCGAATGAGCTTCTGCCCACAAAGGTGAGTCTCTCCGGTAGACGCTTATCTCCACGAGGCCTAGGCTGCCCTTTTTTTCCTTTTCTTTTCTTTTCTTTTTTTTTTCCTGCTTCCTGTTTCCTTGAGCAACTGTCGCCTTCGGACTCGCACTCGAACACGCAATGACAGAATGGGCCCTCTGATTACCACTGGAGAACTGCAGAGCTTCAGGACATATGTGGCATGAGGCTCCAAGTTGCAGTCTTTGATTTTCTGGTTTCATTTCTCACTCCTGGGCTATTTATGCTTCGTCTAGAAAACTCGAGTCGAGAGAAACAGGTCATTGTTTCGTTCATCACGACAAGCAAGCCAGCAGCAGGTCAGACTATGACTGATTCATCATCGCTAGATGGGCAAAAAGCACCAAAGGATGGTAGTTCGTGCAGCGGCGTTCCTTCTCAGAACGGTGATGCATCGCTCCGAAACCCCGGAGGCGCAATGTAAAACCACATCTTGTTCTTATTTCTCTTGTTATTGGTGAATTGACTAGAATAGTGTCTCTCATGATACACAAGCATGCAGACTTTGACTTCCTCACTATATCCTAACCAAAGCTATCGCCACGTGCAGCCAACTGCAGTCATGCCCTGTCCTTGCCAAGACGTGAGTTATTGCAAAGCACTCACTCATCCGTTGGCTTCGAGGATAGTCATGAAGACTTGTAGTTGCTAGCTGATTTGTCATCTCAAGGCCACACCTTGATTCTATACGTACAAACCGTGTGTGCTTAGGCAAAGGAAAACAGTGCTCAGAAAACAAATGCTCTTGCATATGCGGTATGCAACAGACCTCCAACAACTTCTAACTTTTTTTTTTATCTGTATAACAACATACAATTCCAATACGGCGGCTTCACAGGCGTGTCTTGGACAGACGCCCCAGATGAGTCTTTGATAAATGCTAATAAGGGCTCTTGGGATCTAGTTTGACCTCGTGATCAACACGACAGCATTCCGGAGAATTGATGGGAAGGTTTGGGATCCACACCCTTGCAAGGCGCGTGTCTCGAGCACACGGTGTGTAGCACTATGGTCCAAGGAATTTGGCTCATGACTACGACTCATGTTGAGTACGATAAGACCCTAGAAGCCAGGGGTTGTGACTCGAATTTATGACATTTCTACCCACGCCATATCTCAATCTTTTGTTGCTTTGCTGTTGTCGCTGGATTTTGTAGTAAGGTTATTGACAGCTGCTGCCTAGACAGTCTGGGCTCTAGACTGTTTACAATTTATGATCATTAGTGTCTTTGACGAGGGTGTTGACCAAACCTTGTCAGCTTTATAAATGAGATGACAGGCCGGTGGGTGATGAGCAATGAAGGTAGTTGATGGTACCGAAGGAACCTGGTGGCTTACACAGGGGTTTGAAAGAACGGTCCGTGGCGGTCCTGCGGTAGATGCCCTGCCACAGGCTTACATAACGCCAATCAGCCTCCACCTCGTTTCCCTAGTCGGCCCCACCTTACCCCAGGTTCTACCATTAAGGGTAAGGATGCCATCACTAGTATGGCATGTTTCAAGCATCTGTGCGGGGTATCCTAGTTCTTTCGTACAATTATCCTGCATACAGGCCCATCCCATCTCCAGGAGTGGCCTGGTGCATACTTGTGGCAGTAGGCAAAAAGGGAAGCCATCAGCCTGAGGAATTTTTATTCTACTTGGATGTCTGATCCGACCCGTCGGTTCCCAGTTTTGCACTACGACCGCTTGGGGTTTCTTTTCCGAAGATCATCAAGGCCTTGGTCCGGTAGTGGCGTCGAGCCGAACTGGAACCGAGGGAATCGGTAATAGACACCACCACCAAACAGAAAACCTAAAGGGGAATAAGGTCGTCGCCCCGTCGAGGTTCAATTCTTATTCGTGGTGGTGGCGCAGTTTGGCGTTCCCTGGTTCCTCTGGGACGCAGCTGTCTCAGCTTTTTAGGGAGACCTCAGCGCGTCAGTCAACCCTTGAGAGGCTCTCTGTCTGGCACTGTACGTACTTACTATACAGAAATCGTGGCGTTCTCTTGTGTTACTTTGTTATGGCTACGCGTGTCAGTATCAGAAGACTGACTTGCTCAGGCCCACACGTGCAAGTGGTGAGTTTATTCAGCCTCAAGCCACATGTCTTGGGGCCAACATCGCCTGAATTGCTTCAGCGACAGATCAATGGAATGGTCTGGATCAAGTCTTGTTTTCTTTTCTAATTTTATTTCCTTCCAGTCGTCCTGTCCAGGCATGCCTCAGCTTTGATTAGCACCACCCAGAAGGTCCAGTCACAGATCAGGTTTTAGTAGTCAAAGATCACAAGGGACCCCATATGCCCGGGTGAGGCATGGTTAGCATACTCAGGCTTCTTCAGTTTCTTGCCACAGCCTCCCTTATCTCCGCTTTTTAAGCTCCCAACAGGGCTGATTGGTGTGAACCCTACCACACTGCCCGCCTCCCCTAATAGGTAGTAAACGTCACATCAGTCCACGAGACCCTTCCATGGTCTTATGGCGAAACCTTTTACCCTGCCTGGTCTATATTCGAGCTTCTTGGCGTACATAATTGCATCAAAACGATACGACTAATTTCAAGACACCAGAACTGCGCAAGAATATACTATGTAAGAAAAGGAATATCAGTTGCGTGGGGGCTGGGGGGGGGGGGGGCGGCGAGAAACGGGGGAAAAAAGAAAAAAGAGGAAGAAAAAGCGAAAATCGATTGTTCGAGCCCAGGTACGCGTCTGCACCTGCGTCACCACAGTTGGATCCCTGCAAACACTCACAGAAACAACTCAACGAGGGTTTTCACTCATCATTACCATGTTCCTCTTGTTTGATCCCCGGCATGAGCGCTTGGTCCGCCCCGTATTACTGCAAGTACAATGGCCTCTTCATTTTATGGCGCTGTGGTATGTACCGTAGTTCATGCACATATTGAAAGAGGCAGCCACCGTTTCTTTTGCTGGTTGCAGCTGCTTCGTTTATAGTACAATGCATGCCACGCCAGTGACTGACGCCTGCCCATCATACCTTTCTTCTCTTGATCGTCAGAGGGTGCTGGTCTGTGGGTTGAGGGACTGTGCACATGTCTCACCTTGTTTTTCGCTCTTTTTTATGGACCCCATCGTACGCCCGCCGTATTGTTCGTCGATTCTCTTTGAAGGATTCAGGGTCCAGGATCAGTAGGTGACTATCACGTTGCTGTTGTGCGTGTGCGTGGTGTATGCATGCATGCACATTATAATGACCTCGTCCTCTTCGTCTTACACCTCCAAAGGCGCGTGCTGCATTCTACTTGTTTGTCTCTTTTACTCTATCCTGACATAGCTCTGTTACATGTTGTTAATCACACAATAAAAAGAACCAAAAAGAAAAGAAAAGAAAAGAAAAGAATACCCATCCTGTGTCGACGTACAGGTGGCTCATACCTAGGTAGCGGATGTTGTGTGCCGTTGCGAGGGTATCACATTGATAGCCATGGAACCCCTTCATAGAACCGAACAACCAACTGCATTATTGCCAGGACTGATTCTTATTACAGTTTCAAGAAGTTCCAGCGGTTGAGTAAACGAAGTGCTTTTCTTGCTAGTCTAGGCGAGATTGCCTGGGGACCACATTGCGGCCTAGTTGACCAACCCTACCCCCTGTTCCGTCGCGAGGAAGGGCAATGACCTCGAATGCTCTCTCCTAGATGACAGATTATTGTGGGCTCTCGGCAGGAGCTCACAAGACTCTGCAATTTTGTGGAAGGAGTGAAGGTACAGTCTCTACTTCAATGATATTCGGTGCTCTTCGGTCATTTTCATCACTACAACACATCACGTCGAGGAGACTCATTGATGGTCCGCCGACCAAGTGTTAGATCTGTCGTCATATGAAAATGACAACACTGGTCACAATCCGCACGTTTTCTCCTTTTTTTCTTCTTTTATTTTCTTTCTTTCTTTCTTTCTTTCTTTCTTTCTCCCCAAGGAGAATCTTGGTCTCCGGTCCAGTCAAAGAAGCAGTTCCAAACCGCGTACTTGGAAGTCTTTGCTGTCCTCAACTTCACTCATCAACATCAATCCGCGGCCGTTACACTGCTTCGATGACGGAAAAACAAACTGCATGAAGCCCCGGTCAAATCATCATCCCGTTTCCATGACTCCCACCCCTGAAGCGAAAAAGAAAAAGGCGAACTGCATTTGATTTTCTTTTCTCTCTTCCTTCCCTTCCGCAATGGAGACATCACGCGGCAGCATGCACCCCCAGCCGAGACCATCAGATCCACTCATTGGCACAGGTGCCAGGGGGGGGCGGGGGAGTCATAGCTGCTAGGACGCAGTTAGCTGAATCTAGGTGGGGACGCGGATCGAGACCTTGATCGAACGAGTTGTGTTGTGTGGGTGTGGAGGACAAGGGCTGGGAAGGCTTGTGAGTAATGTCAGGGATGGATGGATGGTTCTGCGTCTTCTGTCGCACCGCGTCAGCCTGACAACAATCTGAACTCTCATGTTCCACAACCAGAGTCACCAGCCGAGTTTTGGTGGTGATACCAGCTATATGTATGTGCCCGGATGGTTGTCTGGTCTTGCGGCGCTGATGTATGCCAGGTCGAGACTTGAGGACGAGGTTGTGCCTCTCTCTTTCTCTCTGCATTTTGCAGAGCATTTCTCCCTGGCCTACTGAGTCTACAGCCCCGTCAGTGGTCGAATTATCTCACCGTACTGACAGAGCATAGGTATCTTCGTACAAGACGGACAATCAAAGGCATGAGGCCAGGGACATGTCAGAGTACTGCATGGTGTCGACACACCTTCGAGATGCTGGCCATACGAGCCAGAACAGCTATGGGGGAAAGGGGTCTTCTCCCAACGCCGCCTCATCTCAAGCTTGAAGAAATTCTGTAACTCGTGGTGAAGACTCTACTGAAGGCTGATATGGAGCTTTTTATCTGCAGGTTCTTTTACATTCCGTTCCACATGCTGACCTTGAAACAATGTGTCCTTGACGAAATGTCCCTGCCGCGCAACCTTGCCAGCCTCACCTGCTTCGTATCACAAAACACCCCAAGGGCCAAACCCGCCACCTCGTTCGCGTCACGAATTTCCCAAGGGCATCACAGCGCCATGCTCAATTTATCGGCAGTGCGACAGAAGACCTGCGGTCATCCACTGGGTCGGGCTGGTTACGCAAGGACGAGACGGAGCTGCGGTATCAACATGCCAGCTCATCCGCGCCTGACGTTGAGGCCTGCGCACACTTGATCATGCTGAGGTCAGTGACAGAAAAAAAAAAAGGGAGACTTTGTATGGTCAACTGGGCTTATCACCCTGTAAGTGTATCAAATACTCACGGTGCCGGTTCAGTAAGCATATATGACAATATAAGGCAGTCATATAATTACATGACGGGGTGAAACGGAGAGAGCGGTTCCTCCTGATGCAAAGGTTCCTCCTCTTTCCTTCCAGCTGAACAGACATTCATTCCATACCAATCATTCATCGTTTTACAATAACCACTTCTCATCTTCGCACTAGGCATGACTCTCGTTCCCCAACCCTTTTCCTTGCACCACACATCTCCCTCCTCACGGCTGGCCGCATAACTTTTTGCCTTGCCAACGCCTTGCATGTAAGCATGTGACTCTTGTGGGCCACAGTTGAGATGGGGTCAGAACCAGAAGGGAGACACCTGACTGTATTCTCTATAGATGCTTCACCTCAAGTGTTGCCCCCCCCCCTCTTTTCCTTCCTTTCATCCTCCCAGTAGTAACTATTTGAAATGGAAGAGCTGGTTTATATATGCAATGCAAGCAGTAATTGATAATGAACAAAGGCGTCAAATGGCGAACCATGACCTGCAGCGGCTTGCAGGCTAGTCGAGGCGAGTGAGCAAGGAGAGTTTGAAGGCTGTCGAGAACCTATTGATGCTGGGAGCTAAAGCTAGCAGCCGGCTGAGTCCGTGCCTGTGCAATCGCATTGGTTGGGGGGCCCGGCCGGGGGGGGGACAGATACAGCACAAGGAAATCTACTGGGTAGAAGAAAAGGGCAGAGGGTCAGGTCAAGTCACTACAGTACACTCAGTATCACTAGAGTGGTGTAAGGGGAGAACAGGTTTAAAACAGGTCAGATTAGGGTAGTGCAACACGCACGACACCCTCCTGCCTCATGAAAATCAACACACCTTTTTTCTTCATATAGAGTGTATACTCTGATATCCAATAATCAAAGGGAGGATGAAACTAATTTGGGGAAAAGGGAGGGCCCAGAACAATCCAGAGGGTGGCCCGCCAGAGCACAGGCGAGAACGAATGGTTGCAGCAGGCCAGATTACACGGCGATTATAGTCACGACGATCGGGGCCATCGATCGCCTTGAGCAACAGGGACGAGGCGGTCAGGTGGACTTGTTCTGTGTCGTCTCGACGTGGATAATGGCGGCGATTGGCAGGCCCGTTCTCCTACCCTATTCTCTCCTCTTTTGCTTCTCTCTTTTTTTTTCTGGACCAACGCCATGGGCGGGCCTCATCCAGGTACGCATCCCGACTCACACCGTGACAAGAGACCCCCTTTACAACTCGTCCCTCCTGTACACAGGCAACGAACGCATAGACATGTCTCGTGTGTCTCCGACCCGTTGTCTCTCCGAGCCCTCAACTGAAAGGATTCATTGCGCGGGAGCAAAAAGGCAGGTTGAATGGCGACGACAAGATCTGCACAGGCCCTTCCCTTTCTCTCTCTCTCCCCGCCCCTTCTGCCTTGGTCTCTCTGGCCACGATATCACTATACGTCCTGCCCTGATTCATTGTGTGTGTCCGATGCCGTCCATCCCGCCTTCTTCCTCTCCAAGGCTCGGCTCGATTCCGACTCCAGGGTGACCATGACGAGCAACGAACGGGGTGACGCATGACCCGTCGTCCAACGCCTCACGGGCACTCCGAGACGCCCCCCCCCCCTTCACCCCCGTTTGGTGACCACTTATTTTTTTCCCCCATCGAAAGCAGCAAGGACAGGGCCAAGTGGACAGAATTGTAAGACAAAAATTAAGAATCGTTTCTTTACTTTTGGTTTTGTGTGAAGATTTCCTCCCACCCTTCCTTTGTACCCAGTTTGAGTGCAAGGCAGACATGACGATGGCCAACAACGCCTCGAGAAACCCAACATGCTATGCAATGACGAGAAGGAACAAGGAAAAAAAAAAAGAAAGGGAAAAAGGAAAACCAAAGAGATGGCAGAGGTATCCTACAAGACGGATATGTCTCCTCTCCCTGGAAAATCAAACACCCCCCCCAAACTCGCAGGCTATGCTAGCTTAATGGTCGTTGATCACGTCTCAACAAGGCAGCGTCGTCCCTCTTTCAAGGTGTCACCCTTACACAAAACTAGGCAACCTCTGCTGGATGCCTGGTGCTCCTCCCGGATCCACTCTTTGTATGACCATAACCACACCACATACATCGAACATGCCTGGAAACCCTCGCTTGGAGGCAGGAAGTGCTCCAGGCCCACCCGGATCCCCCATTCGCAAGCTCATGGCTCACTCTCAGATCATATGCCCTCGCCTTCCTTCTCTCGCCACTATCATCTCATTCTTGATGTCCACTGCCTTCCCTGCCCCGGTCGACATACACAGGGATGCCGTACACACACACCGCGCCCGCATTCAGATACTTGAACTTGCAGACCGCCGAGTTCCTGGCCAGAGCCACGGCCTCCGGCAGGGACGCAGCGCCGTAGCCGCAAACAGGCCCACCGCTCGTTCCACTACCCGCCTCAGTGTCCACCTGGCCAGGCGGTGACGGCCCTCTCTTGCGCGATGCTGACCGCGCCCGCTTGCTGGTGCCGCTACCCGCAGCAGCAGCAGCAGCCTCCTCATCCGCAGAGGCAGACCTGCCAGCCTGCCTCTCGAGTTGGGCTGCCTGGAAGGTCCCCTTCTTCACCAGCCCCCACTCCTCGTACAGCCTGCCCGTGTACAGGTCAATATCCTTGTCCGTAACGTCCCAAAGTGTGCCCACGACGGCGGGGCATCCCGCCAGCATATAGCTCCACACTAGGCCGTAGACTTCAAAGTCGCCTACGTTGGTCAGCGAGGCAGAGCTGCAGCCCATAAGGAGCGCTGTCGCGCGGCACTTATCGAGGCGACGAATCTGGCGGTTGCGGATATACTGTGCGCCTCCGCCGTGACCCATGTAGAGGACGATGTCCGAAGAAGCCAGAGCCGTCTCGAACTCCGCCTCCGTTGGTGCCCTTCTCTGGATGCTCTTCCAAGACGAGTCCAGGGACGAAGCCAAGGGGGCCTCGAACGCTGCCTGGGTGGTCTTCAGGTCGCCGCTGGGGTTCAGTATGTAGGTGCCGTCATTGACTGATACATGATGGCCATTCTTGCTGTCGTCATGGGAAGACGACCTCTGCTCTAGGATCAGCCTTCTGAGGCAGGCCAGGGAGGGAACCCGAGACACAGCGAGACCCTGGAGGCAGGGCATAGACTCCCATGGGAATGTGTGTAGGGCTTTATCCAAGACCAGGATTGTATGACTTCTCGTTGCCTCCACGTTCAGGCTCTTGGCATCTGCGTGGTATGAGTGAAGAGCGTCCAGGGTCTCCACGACCATCGTGTCGAAGTCAATCTCGTCGTAGGCGTTGCGCTCTCCATTGAACTGCAGTATGTCAACAACGAAGTAGAGCAGGTCGTTGAGCATCTCGTCAAAGTCACAGTCTTCGTCCGAAGCATCTCCGAGTCCGATGAAGAGCTCAAGGATCCTCGTGTCGAGAGCAACCTTGGACACAGCCGGTTTGGTGGTCTTCTTTCCCCGAACCTGGCGGCGGGACGGCAAGTGCTTGTCGAGAATGTTTTGAAAGCTTGTGTGGAACTTGGACACGAGCTCGGGATGCCTCTGGTGCTGGGAGAAGATCCCCTTGAATCCGCCCAGCCAATCTGACTCGATCTTCTCGAGCAGTTCCTTGAGCTCCATGTCCAGGGCTTGTCGCTCAGCCCACCATGCTGTCTTGGCGCCCTTGACCGAAAAGTCGCGTTTGTCATGACATGACGCATTCGCGCGCTTAATGATGTCGAGGAGCTTCGCGCGCCCCTCGTGGAAGTTGAAGACCTCGTTGTCAGCATCGTGAGCGGCCGCACGCTCCAGCGGCAGTCGGATGACGAACGGGCCCTGGCCAGCCTGTAGTTTCGAAATACAAAGGTCGTGCTTGTTGTCGCTGAGAGAGATGGAGATGACGCTCCACTCTTGAGGGATGATGTCGATGAACTCTCGCTGGAACTTGGTGATGTCGACTACAGGACTCAAGCTCATCCGTCTTGTCTCCGACGATCCGATCTCTTCAGGCCACTCCAGGCCGGCTCTCCCAGAACTCTTCTCTGACAGAAGCGCCTTGATCTCTCTCCTCCAGGTGAGGTTCCGGCCCATCTCCACAGAACATGTCGCGTAGCCTGGATGGCCAAGAACTCCTGCTTTTCGAGACGTAGACGAGGCCGCCGAGAGGAGGATCACCACAGTCTGCAGTGTGCACAAGATCCTATGCACCTGTCTGCCGTCTCCCACGGTGGAGGCTAAAGCGTGTGCCTCTAGCAGGTATTCTCGGGCCTCCCTCAGGTTCTCCAGGTAGTTCTGCGACGTCGCTTTTGTCGTGTCTCGGGAGTTCGGGGCTGCAGCCAGTGTTCGCACAGGAGAGGCTTTGACGAGGGAGAAGCGGTCGACTTTATCGGAATTGAGGACGCCAACGGCTGGGAACGATAGTGGCGACTCTTGGATCACAGAACAGACAGCGTCCTTGGCCATCTGGTCCATACTCTGTCCCAGCAGAGATCTTGCGGTTGTGACTAGCTCGCACAACAGATGAGATGCAAGCTTGGAAGAATGGCGAGCCTCTTGCAAGAGCTGCCACGCACCAGCCCAGTCGTTCTTGTGAACTTTGGAAGTTGCCTTCTCCACCAATACAGAGGCTTTGATAGACATCAGGTGCGCATCCTCGACTTCGCTCTTGGTCTTGTCAGATGTGGCCAGTGTAGACTTCGTCGTCGTAACACTCTTCTTTGGCACGGCTTTGGAGACCGGCCCTCTAGTGGTGATTGGAACTCGGGCTCTGCGCAAGGCCGGTGCGGGTTTCTCTCTGACGGGCAAACTGCTGGGTTTCTTCTCGGCGGCGACGACGTTCGGCAATCTGGCAGCAACCTCCTCGCCACTCTTCTCGATACCTGTCATCCTCTTGACCATCGCCCCAGCAGCCTCAAGCATGCCCTCCTCAGACTCGAAATCTCTAGCTTCGCGATAGATGGTGCTGAGTTGGCAACAGAGACCGACGAGCTTGCCAGAGAATTCGGAGCGATCAAGCCTGGCCTCGACCTTATTCGCTGACTGCAGTGCGTCTTCGAACTTGTTTGCCCTGGCGAAGATCAAGGACAACCAGACGTCGCATTCAGCAAGATACGCTGTCGAGTCAGCAACCTCCGCGACCTTCTGCGCCTGCTCGGCGTAGTAGACCGTCTCCTGGTACATCCCAAGATGTGCGTAGGTGTTCGACAAGAACAAGAGACCTCTCAGCACGGGATGTGCCAGCTTCCAGGCCTCCGGGCCAGAGATCCTCATTGAGTCGGTCTTGCTCTTGCCCACCGCTGCCGTCTCGGACAGACTGACGTCCAACTTGGAGGCAGACTCGTCCGCAGTAGAATTGT
Organism: Aurifilum marmelostoma; assembly: GCA_027559495.1. Taxonomy (NCBI): domain Eukaryota; kingdom Fungi; phylum Ascomycota; class Sordariomycetes; order Diaporthales; family Cryphonectriaceae; genus Aurifilum; species Aurifilum marmelostoma. Next base: position 747,725 of record JAMXSV010000007.1, on the reverse strand, counting down.
CTAGTTTGTCATGCGTGAGTTGTTCCAATCGAGCCCACTCCTGGAATAGGACGCGACTGGCGTTTCTCGCATGAGTCAGAGCACATGGCGCATCTCCTCGACCGAGAGCCACGGCAGACCACAGAAGTGATGCATGAGCCATCATCAGCTTGTGCGCTCTCGAGCGGCTGGAGAGATCTATCGCCGAGCCGGCCTCCTTTGCCTGATGGAGCAACTCGTCGGCCTTCTCGATATTGCCAATCTCGATGAAGTACTCAGCATGGGACAGCAAGAAGCGTACCATCTCCTCGTGTGGCCGTCGTTGCGTCTGGTGAGAGGGCTGTAGAGCTTGCTGGAAGACGGCAGCAGCCTTGGTGGACTGACCCAGATCCGTGAGCTGCAAGGCCAGTGCAGCGGAGATCTGCAGGCTGAGAGCAGTGTCCGTCGCCATGGACTGGGCCCCAAGATCAGCCGCCAACTGCAATGTCTCCAACAGCAGTGCGTTGCGACCTGCTAGTCGTGCAGCGTCTGCAATAGACTGTAAATGCTCCAGCAGTCCCGCGAGATCATCAATCCGTTGAGCAAGATCCGCCGAATCCTTGGAGCTGTCGAGAATGGCCCGCCAGGCCGAGATGGACTTCTGCAACTGTTCGTAGTCTGGCGTCAGACGGGCGAGCGCGATCATTGAGGCCGACAGAGCTTTCATGTGTGCGACAGAGGCTTTTAGGCCAGCATCTTCCCCCAGCTCCGCCTCCTCATCACTGATAGAAGCGGCTGCCTCGACCTGCTCTTGGATCAGCCCGAGTTGTGGCTCGTTTCCGACGTTCATGATCAACAGTCGCAGTAAGATCCTCAGCCTGCGCACGGGAAATCGCTCTGCAGGACATAATTCCAGTAGAGTCGCGACGGCGGGATCCGAAAGGCCCAAATACGTTCCCTTCTTCGAGACGGCGCATTCGAACCCAAACTCAAGGGCAGCAAGGCGCTCCGGCTCTTCCAGGTATATTGTCCAGTCGACATGGGCCTTCTCCAGCCGGGTAATGCAGCGAATAGACCAAGCAAGCGATTCAACATCGTGATCCAGAGACCATGCCTTTCGAGGCGGAAGGTTCTTCAAGGCCTGAGCGACCGAGGCCAGCGCACCATCTTCGATCTGCATCCCTCTCAAAGTTTGTAGAGACGCAAGAGCATGCTCCAATTTCCCCGATTCCTTGAATAGCTCACTGATCCGCTCGAGTTTGTAGTGCACCTGTGCCTTTTCCCTCTCCTTTCTAGGGCGATCTTTGACACAATCGATTGACCGGCGCAAGGCCTTAAGTGCATAAGCGAAAGTCGTCCCATTCTTTGTTGGCCTGGGCTCTATAGCAATGAAGCTGGAGTGTTGCATGTAGTAAAGATGAGAAACTTTGGCGTAGTATTGACTTGTAGGGTTAGCGGATGCGTGGCCGTCAAGGCTGTCGAGAAGGCTCAGGCAGTCTTGCAGGGCCGGATCCAGCTTGTCCCAGGTAGACCGTTCCTCATCGATGATAGTCTTGGCCACCATCAACGCCGAGTCTAGCACTGGGGAAGCTGAACCACCCAGTACAGCGCGTCGCTGCTCGTATCGTAGGACCTCCTTGGTTTTGTCGGCTGACGACGGCCGTTTCCCCAACCACCGGAGGCAGAATCTGGGTAACTGGAGAATAAAGGCCTCCAGGTGCTCAGAGACATCTTTTGGTGGCTGGTATTTTCTGCCTTGGTCGTCTGTCAAGTTGCCCACCAACACATGCGTGGCTGACTTGCGCACCAGGACCAGGCTCTCAAGCAGCTCATCCAGCTCGGCACTATCGCCTCGAAGGGGACCCTGGAGACCGTCGAGTACCTCTTTGAGCAGAGCATCTTGAGATGGGCACCTCCAGGCCAGACGTAGTCGTTGAGATAGTAGAAGTGCCGATGTCGAGAAGCATTTGGCTGCCGAATCCCGAGCCCGGTCTATCATCTGGCTGTTCTTTTCTGCCCACTCCATCGCGTCACTGTGCTGTCCAGAGTCTTGCGCCAATTTTCCTAATATCTGATATATGCTAGACAGTGGTGATTTCAGAGACTTTGAAGGTTGAAGGTTATGCCGACAAATCTCGATAAATGTGTTGTTGAAGGCGGCGAGGCATGTCTTGTAGAGGGGAAGCCCTCCTGGTTCAGTGCGACGGGCGCAGGCTGCAATGCATTTTGAGAGCGGCGAGAGTATGTCCTTGTCCACCTCCGCCTTGTGACCAGCCAGCCTCCACCAGTGCAGTCGGGTCTGCAGGGCGATGGTCTGGAGCTCGAGTGCAGGGACAGGTGGGATACTAAGCCTGGGCTCCGAAGCTGTGTCGTCTTCGGCGGTTGATATGCTTGGCGCAAGGGCAAGAAAAAGTTGCGACACTGTTTCTAGCTGACGTGCTGCTTTCATTTTGTCTGCCTCACTCGTCTCTGCTGACAGGAGCAGCAAGTTGACCGGCGATGTTGGGTTGGTGCCTCGAAGAAACGGCAGGGCAGCCTCGGTCTCCGTCGGCCGATTTAGATTCGACAAGATCCTGAGCACCTGTATTTGAGTTGCAATGACCAGATGTGAGATTTTCCCAGGAGTGTTGGCATTTCCAAAATCCAGAATTTCTGCCAGGCTCAGCACACTCGGAGACGCCTTGCTAGCCTTCTTGTCGCCTTGTCCGGCCAGCTCAGATAACCTCCTCTTCAGCACCCGGAGCTCCTTCACAGCATGTTCAGTCAGCCCCAAGCTGATGAGCTTCCCGAAAAGCGACGACATGCCGGCCTCGAGCTGCAGATCCGGCAGGTTGATCTTGCCCACGCCCTCCAGATATCGCAGCGCAGAGAAGGCAACGCGGGCGCACTCGACGGTGGACAAGCAGCCGGTCGAGGCATTCGGGACGGGCCTCGCGGGCTTGACAGACTTCTTGGTGACCTCGGGCGATATCGGTACCGTGTTAAGGTCTCGCGGCCGCATCGGCGTCATGGGTGCTGAGTTCGACCTTCGGATGCGCCTTCGGGTGGGTGACTTGGTCACGTCGTCCTCTGCGGCTGGTGCGGCCCTCCGCGGCGTCGGTGGTACCTGGGTTCTGGCAGCATCACCGAGAGACTTTAAAGTTGCGTTGATGACATGTGTTGCCAGCAGGGCCTTTTCTTTTGCCGACAATTCTGGCTTCTTCTCCTCTCCCGGCACCTTCTTGCCGCCCGTCCGTGATGTTGTTCCATTCTGCCTTGTCTTTGCTGGTGCCCGGGTCGCTTTCGATGCCGTGGCGTCTTTGGCATTGGGTTTCGAGCTGCTATCGGCAGCGTCTGGGAGCAGGAGAGCTTTTAAGAGGACGGTCGTTGCAGGCGTGCAGGTCGCGATGGATGCAACCGCTGCCTTGACGGTGGCTGCTTGGTCTTGGAGGGAAGCCATGTAAAAAAGCAGTGCGAGGTGGAATAGGAAGGATTTCTAATCATATCATGACCAAGAAGGTTGCGCAACAAAACTTCAAAAGAATCCAAAACTCTCTAAAAAGGGGGAGGGATATAATTTTCAGGCAATGCAATGTCGAAGGTTGCTTGCTGGGCTTCGCGCCCTTTCAAGCTTTTGGTGGTGACGGGAAGTCAACGGGCTGGGCCACGCTGCACGCTGGTTGACCGGGTAACGCTGAGGACCCCTGTAAGTTCTGGGCAACCTTGACTACCCAAACCTTAAAACTTTCAACCAACCTGCCGAAAGGGTCTGTCACCTCTAAGCAACCACCTTCACCATCACCAAAGCCACAATGGATCGCATGGCAATACGGCAACTCGTCGCCCGAACACGGGCCTCTCTGAGACCATTGACCATGACCCAGTCCACCCTACCCAGCACGCGCACCCTGTCCACGGTTCCCCGCATCGCTGAAGTCTCCTTCTGGAAATCCCTTGTGCCGAAACCCCTCCGACGAGAAAATCGCCAGGCTTCCAAGGACCCCAACGCGCCCAAGCAGTCCTGGCTCTCCAAAGAATGGAACCCGGCGACCTTCTTCATCATCATCTTCCTGCTGATCGGCTCCATGTCGATCCAGATGATCTCGCTGCGCAAGAATTTTGATGCGTTCGTGCGGCGGTCCGATGTGCGCATTGGCCTGTTGAGAGAGGTTGTGGAGCGGATCCAGAACGGAGAGGAGGTGGATGTCGAGAAGATACTGGGCACGGGCGATCCCGAGAGGGAGGCTGCGTGGGAAGAAGTCCTTGGGGAGATTGAGAAGGATGGTGCTCCGCGGAAGGATAAAAAACAAGACAAGGGCAAGGCCGCTGAAGCGGCATCATCATCATCATCATCACCACCTGCGATCACCAAGGCTGTACCACTTCCGAAGCCTGCGACCGACGCAACACCTACAAGAGAAACGCCTGTTGCACGAGAGCCATCTAAAGGACGCACGACATATTTTTTCTGAAATTTTGTCGATATGCACCTCTTTTGTCTATGCGAAAATTGCGAGGTGCGGTTCATCATGACAGAAAGTCTTTGAACACAGCGCTTCCCTGGGTCTCGAGACGTGCGGCCCCGTCTGCAATGTGAGGCTCAGGAGATGATGAGCGTCGCAAGGAATTGACCAGCTCTGGGAGCAGTTGCTCTGTGGACATGTCTATCCTCACCCCCTCAGCTCCGCCCTGCCCGGCATGTAGGTCGGCGACAAAGGCCTCCTCCCCCCTCACACCACCCATATTCACAATGGCTATGGACGCCCCCCGATCTTTGGCTCGTTTGACCAGCCTCCACGCCGAGTATGTTGCGAGCGAGGTTGCTAGAATGAGCATCCTGCCGGCTTCATCTACCGCCTGTTCCGCCGCTACCTTGACCTGAGCGGGGATGCTCTCACCAAACATGATGACGGCTGGTTTCAGGATGCCACCAGTACTTGGCGGCTTCCACGCCCCATCCAGGTCAACCTCGACCTTCTGCTGCGACCCATTCGGCGCAGGCTGGGGCTCTGCCAGGCAGCTCTGACAGGCTGGATACCTGAACGTCGTGTAGGGGGCATCTGGAAGATCAACATCACCATCCGGGTTCGTCCTCATCCCTCTTGCCCGCCTCTCGTCAGGATTCTCGGTGTCCAGCGCACCCGATGCGATGGCCTCTTGCAGGAAGGAAGCCCAGGCAGGGTTGAGCCGTGCGAGTTCCTCCTGGAAGAGATCGCGTGGGTACTCGCGGCGGCACGAGGTGCACACCAGGTTCCGCAGATAGCCATGTAGCTCTAGCGTAGGAATCTCAGGGTGCGCCTTTGGGTGGAACGAGTCGACGTTCTGCGTGATGACCCTCTTCACCTTGCCATATCGTCCCAGGTCCCGCACGGCATAGTGACCCGCATTTGGCCGCGCCTTGTGAAGCGTGGTCCACCCCAGGAATGACCGTGCCCAGTACCGCTTCCTTGCCTCGTGAGATGACAGAAACTCGTGGTAGTAGATGGGCCGGTAGGTCTTGTTGAGACGGTAGGTGCCGTTGTCGCCCCTGTAGTCGGCCAGGCCCGACGCGACTGACAGGCCGGCGCCAGACAGTACGAGGGTAGAGTCGGACAGGCCCTTCCTGACGGGGATGGGCGAGGTGAGGAACTCGTGCAGAGCGCTGACGGCACCAGACAGCGTGCCCGCTGAGGCGGGGATGACAGTCGGCGGCGAAAACTTTTCTGTATACGGGATGCGGAGGAGGGCTTTCTTCATCATGAGTGGTGGCCTTTCTGGTCCAGGGAACCAGAAGCTGAACCCTGTCAAGCTTATATGACGGGGTACGCAAGCCTCCACGTACGCGAGGCTGAGCGGGTGTGGTTGCTGGTGGGTTCAGAAGAGAAGGGGGGGGGGGGGGTTTGGGACCACGGAGAAGATCCTGGCTGGCTGGTGGTGGTGATGCTATGCTATGCTATGCCATGCAATGCAAGGGGAAATGGAGAGTGGAAGACTCGACCCAGGTAGGGGGTTGTATTCGGCGCCGGGAGTGTGGTGGGAGAGAGTACATCAGGTCCGGAAGGGTGGAAACTTTCGCGATGGAATGGCTCTGAATCTGGCAAGTGGTTGTCGTCATCCATGGGCAGTGACTGCGACTCATCTGCCCTGCAAAATTTAGGCGTGCATGTGTGTAGCTAGCCTGTGCCAGACCTGCCAGAGAACAGGGGCTTTAGAACCGTTGTGACAGTGCTAAGGTGGGCCCCTGTTCCGGGCACCTACCTAGCCTCTCCCCCCATTTCCCGAAGCCCCACCACGAACTGTGGCTGTTGCACTTTTGCCAATACACACGACACCACACGCAATCCATAGTGCCATGTACAGTGGTACATGCTGCTGTGGTATGGCCCAGTAAAGTACAGTAGCAGTACTAATGAGTACTACATGCTATAGTTGTACTAATCCGTTGAATCTCAGTGGTAGCTGGGCCCCCTGCTGATTGACTGGCGAGGGCGTGAACCCGGCGCCTCAGGTGGGTTCTCCTATGGGGTTCAGGAGGGTTTTCCTTGGCATGTGACATGTTTGTGAAGCATTGTCTGCACTGTTTTTGTCTGTTGTGTGTGTGTGTATTCATCTATTTTCCATCCTTTTTTTCCCCTCCTGTGTTATCGAATAACATTAGATGAGAAGGAAGCTGCTGAAGAACCCAAGTAAAGGTGCATGGAAAGTTTCCCACCTCCCCCCCCCCCCGAGGTCGATAGCATTTACTGTGTGCTGTAAGCCCTGCTGGCCCAAAAAGATACCCCTCCAGCCCCTCCAGGGCCAGCAGGGTAGGGCATGCATCAGCTATTCTCCAGCTCAACGGTGCCCTATAGAGCTTGGCATGAGGCAAAGAGCAGTAAACTTTCCCAGCAGGTCATAGTTTTCTCACCTCGGCTTCTCGACGCGTCGTGTTTGGGCTGGGGTTGACCAGTCCTCGCACTCATTTTCTCCCTGCACCAAAGTACCCAGGCCTGTTTCTGCACTTGCATTACCCACGGCACATCATATCGCATTGCATTGCGCACACACCCACCCTTCCGTCCTTTGGTCCATCCTTTCCTCTTTCTCCTGCTCACTCCCTTGTACCCCGGTCTGGTCTGGCCCTTTTTTTTTTTTTTTTTTGTTCCCCCATTGTCTTGTTCTGTTCTCGCTCTAGTCTGTACAGTACCAGTACCATTCCTCGTCGAGGTCTCAATTGATGCCTCCCATCAGCCCCTCCCTCTCCTCCACCTCCTCGTCCCTGAGGAGGTCGTGCATCTCGTCAGCCCCGGCTGCCCACAGCCTGTCACAGTGCAACAACAGCACCAGCAGGAGCACCAGCAGCAGGTATGTAGGTGCACAACTCAGGCTCAGGCAAAGGCACAGCCCTGCCCCTCCTCTGGCACAACCAGCCTGTGCCTCCATCACCTCGACCTGGACCTGGGGTTCCTCCCGAAACCCCTTGAGGACACCTAATCCTCATCGGCTGCTGCAACCTCACCTGCCTCAGACACGCGTCTATCAGACATCCGCCCCCCTGTCTGGCCCTACCTCCTCCAACAACCCGCCCTCCTCCTCGTCCTCCTCCACCACCACTACTTCCGCCACTCCTTTGTCCACTGGCTCCTATTCAAGTACAAGACCGTCGCCAACCTCGCAGCCGTTCCTCCTACCCTCCTCATCCACACACCACCACAGCCAACATAGACGACTGCGACCCAACTGGCTGTCTGCAGTCATGGCCACCGTCACCCAGACCCGCGCCCATGGTGGTCACCACCACCACCACCATCACCACCCAGGCGACAATGTCTACCTTACCTCCCAGAACAAGAATGACGCTGGCGTGCGCATCACCCGCATCGGTCTGTACTCCAACCTGGGCATGGCTGTGGCCAAGTTCATTGGCGGCTACATCTTCAACTCGCAGTCCATGATCGCCGATGCCTGGCACTCCCTGACCGATCTCGCCTCCGACGTCCTGACCCTCGCCACCGTCTCCTTCAGCCTGCGACCACCTACCGACAGGTACCCTTCGGGCTTCGGCAAGGTCGAGAGCCTGGGCTCGCTGGGCGTCTCGGGCATGCTGCTGGCCGGTGGCATCTTTATGGGCATGAGCAGCCTGGAGTCGCTCTATGCGCACTTCATGCTGGACCCTGCCGCAGCCCACGAGCTGCTCCACCACGGCCACGGACATGCGCACGGTGCGCTCTCGATGGGACCTAGCATTCATGCTGCCTGGCTGGCTGCCGGCACGGTGCTGATCAAGGAGTGGCTCTACCATGCGAGTAAGTCCAAAAACACCCCCGCTGGGTGGCAGGAATCCCCGGAAGGCCCGGGCTACCCGTGAAAGGAGAGAAGGAGGAAGAGCTGCAGGCTAACGTACACCCCTCCCTCGCCTCCTCGGATCTACAGCCATGAAGGTCGCCAAGGAACGCAAGTCACAGGTCCTCGCCTCGAATGCCATACACCACCGCGTCGACAGCTGGACCGGCATCGTCACCATGCTGGTCATCCTGGGCGCGAACGTGCTCAAGGATGCCACCTGGCTCGATCCCGTCGGCGGTCTCCTCATCTCCTTCCTGGTCATCAAGGGCGGCTGGGGCAACACCCTCTCCTCTCTCTACGAGCTGGCAGACCGCACCATCGACGACGAGATCAAGAAGTCCGTCCGGCGACAGGCCCAGAAGAGCATCGACAACATCAGCCAGGGCCACGAGGTGGAGCTGCGCGACGTCTCGGGCATCAAGTCCGGCCAGAACTACCTGATCGACGTCGAGCTTGCCGTTCCCGGCGGCTGGACTGTCGAGGATGTCCGCGAGGTCGAGAGTGCCGTCCGCACCCAGATCGGGTCCAAGGTTCGCGGTGTGCGCAAGGTTCGTGTCCGGTTCGTGCCCAAGGAGGCGGCGGCCCAGGGTGCCAAGTTTGACGAGTTCATACCGGGCAGCGTGAGCCCTCAGTCCAGCCCCGAGCCGGAGGAGGAGGCCACCAACGGGAACGGGAATGGCAACCATCACCATAAGCACGACTGAATTTACAAAGCCTGCTTGCTCAAAAAAGAAGATACCCATTCAAGAGAGAACGTGCAATGTTGGATCAAGAGATTCATTTTTCTCCCCCTCAGGGACTGTACTGTAAAAATTGGTGGAAATGGAAGGCGTACATATGCACTGCAGGATCGAGACTGCATCTGGGCGGCGTTTGGGAGACGGAAAGGAATGGTAGTCTTGTCTATCTGCTCATACGGGATTATACAAGCCATTTGACGGTCATGAAAAAAAGAGAAAGAGAGTCCTTTACTTTCATAGGCTCTTTTCTATCTTCCAATCATCATGGCGTGAGAAGGCATACCGCGATCGCGGCTGAAGGACAGCAAGACTGGCTGTCCTCTTTTACCATCCAAATCACGCGAGAGCTCACCGTGTCTGGCACGGTTTGTGTCGGCACAGTGGCTACAACACAGTGACAAGAGTCAGAAGCTCGTACGAGAAAGACACAGTACGAAGATAAAAAAAAAGAAAAAAAGGTGTTGTGTTGTCCAACGAAGCATGCAAGCTCAGGTACCAATGTCTTGTGATTGGTGCGGTAAGTTTGGTCAAGATGCCTAGGGGCCACATTGCATTTTAGCCGGGAGCCGCGTGCCCACGACGAGGCTGATTGTCGACCTCTCGTCCCTATTTTTTAATTTTTTTTTTTCCCCTCCCGCGGCAGCAGCAGCAGCGCGGTACTTAAACGATAAATAAAGTGGTGCCCCGCGATTTGTCGTGGATAAGGAGGCGGTACAGTAGAGATGCCCCACGTCTGACGTTCTCCTGATTCAAGTAGGCCAGCAAGATCATTCTGACATCACTGTTCTTTCATTCCAGACTCGAGACATTTTTTTCTCTTCTTTTGAGCCCTTCAGACGCTGAAAGCTTGATAAAGTTCCAGGGAAAGAGAAAGAAAAGAAAATTTAAAAGAATACTACATAGTATATACAGTTTTTTTGCACCAAAAGGAATCCCCCGAAAATGAGTGACGGCCCGCTATATCTGGGCTTCGACCTGTCGACCCAGCAGCTCAAAGGTCAGTCACTCGGTGTTGCGCCTTTCTTCTTTCTCTCTCTCTCTTCCTCCCAATTGTTCATTTTTTGTTTTTCTTTTCTTCTTCTTTTCGTACACGCCACCAGCTAGACCTCGAAATGCTGACTTCTCCCCCTCTCCTCTCAACACAGCGATCGTGATCCAGTCCGACCTGCAGGTCCTGTCCGAGGCCAAGGTCGACTTCGACGCCGACTTTGGCGCCCAGTATGGCCTCACCAAGGGCGTCCTCGTCAACGACGCGGAGGGCGAGGTGTTTGCGCCCGTGGCCATGTGGCTCGAGGCCGTCGACCTCGTGCTGTCGCGCCTCCGGGACAGGAAGGCGCCGCTGCACCGCGTGAGGGGCATCAGCGGCGCGTGCCAGCAGCACGGGAGTGTCTTCTGGGGCCACGAGGCCGAGGCCTTGCTGGCGGGACTCAGGGGCGACGACGAGACCCGGGGGCTCAAGGCGCAGCTGGAGAAGGCGTTTAGTCACCCTTATGGGCCCAACTGGCAGGACCACTCGACGCAGAGCCAGTGTGATGAGTTTGATGCTGCGCTGGGGAGCAATGAGAGGCTGGCCGAGGTCACGGGCAGTGCGGCGCACCATGTGAGCCACCCTTCCTTTTTTTCTTTTTTCTTTCTTTTTTTTTCCCTTCAATTATTTGGCAACAAACAGGCATGCTAATGCTGAAAATGTGCGTCTACAGAGATTCACCGGCCCCCAGATCCTCAGGCTGCGCAAGAAGCTCCCCAACATGTACGCCGCCACGTCCCGCATCTCCCTCGTCTCCTCCTGGCTCGCCTCCGTGCTGCTGGGCTCCATCGCGCCCCTCGACATCAGCGACGCCACGGGCATGAACCTCTGGGACATACCCAACAACACGTGGAGCGAGGAGCTCCTCCTCCTGACGGCCGGGTCGCGCGACGAGGTCCCCGCCCTGCGCGCCAAGCTCGGCGAGGTCCGCCAGGACGGCGGCGGCAGCATGGGCGCCATCTCCCGGTACTACGTGCAGCGCTACGGCTTCTCGCCCGAGTGCCAGGTGGCCCCCTTCACGGGCGACAACCCGGGCACCATCCTGGCGCTGCCGCTGCGGCCGCTCGACGCCATCGTCAGCCTGGGCACGAGCAGCACCTTCCTCATGATCACGCCAAAGTACAAGCCCGACCCGGCGTACCACTTTATGAACCACCCCTGCACGCAGGGCCAGTACATGTTCATGCTGTGCTACAAGAACGGCGGGCTGGCGCGCGAGAAGGTCAGGGACGCGCTGCCGCCTGTGGCCGAGGGGGAGAAGGACAGGTGGGCCAACTTCAACAGGGCGGTGCTGAGCACGCCGCCCCTGGACGTCAAGGACGAGGACAGGGATAGGGCCAAGCTGGGGCTGTACTTTTACCTGCCCGAGATCGTGCCCAACATCAAGGCCGGGACGTGGCGGTACGAGTGCAGCCCCGCAGACGGCTCGGGCCTGCAGGAGTCGGGCGCAGGGTGGTCGGCAGAGGAGGACGCCCGCGTCATCGTCGAGTCGCAGGCGCTCTCGATGCGGCTGCGGTCGCACAACCTGGTGCACCCGCACGAACAGGAGGGCGGCAGGACGGTGCTCCCCGCGCAGCCGCGGCGCATCTACCTCGTGGGCGGCGGCAGCCTCAACCCGGCCATCGCGCGCATCATGGGCGACGTGCTGGGGTCTGCCGAGGGCGTGTACAAGCTCGACGTGGGCGGCAACGCGTGCGCGCTGGGCGGGGCCTACAAGGCGCTGTGGGCCATGGAGCGCGACGTGGACAAGGGAGAGACCTTTGACGAGCTGATTGGGAAGCGGTGGAAGGAGGAGGGGGCCATCGAGAGGGTGGATGACGGGTACAAGAAGGGGACGTTTGAGAGGTACGGGCATGTGCTGGGTGCTTTCGGGGAGATGGAGCAGAGGATCCTGAAGGTGGCGCATAACTGAAGGATGTGCGAGAGCAGTCATTTAGAGGAAAAATAGAATCAGCAAATTGTGCATTTTGAGAGAATATGTAGTTATGCTGTGATATCTGGGAGGTTTGCTATAGACTCTGAAGTGCTCCGGGTCACCGGCAATTGTCGCTCCTCCCGTGCCTCGTACAGCATGTTGAGGCAGCATCATGTAAGATCCTAAGAGAAGAAAGAGGAAAATAGAATATTAAAAAAAGAAAATCACTGTACAAGCTGTTCGAGATAATCATGGTCCAAAGCCAAGGCAGAGAGGGAGTAAACAAATGCCAGCTATTTTACCATCCGGACCTGACATGTGCAGGCAGTACACTACTATAGTCGCCTTGTAGATCCTGCCCTGGCCTACGTCACCATCCATCCCTCAAACGGTCCTCTCATCTCCCTTTTCCTCTTAACTTTTCCCTTTTTCTTCTTCCCTTTTCACATGCAATTAATTGATTCCAACCAATGACTCTCTCTCTCTTCCCCTCCTTGTCTCTCCCAAGCGTCAATGTAAGATCTCACAAACCAGCAAGATACCGTGTTCCCATCATTTCATTTCTTTTCTTTTCTTTTGTTCAGGGCGGGCGGCGTGAAAGGAGAGAGAGAGAGAGAGAGAGAGAAGTAAAAAAAAAAAAAAAAGGCAAACATGATCCTCGGCCCAGTCTCGTATCTCGACTGCCTAGTCTTCGTCGTCTTCCTGGCACCCCAGCTCCTCCTCGAGATCGGGATCCTGCACACCCTCAAGGTCATAGTTGAAGTATTACCATTCCTAGGTATCTACGATAATTCCAACCTAAAATTGAAGAAGAAGGAAAAAACAAAAACAAGAGGCTAATTAATGCGTTAAATATCCCAAAAGCCATCCAACTCCCTTTCGCGTTCATCACAGAGCACTATCTCCTCCCCGCCTCGGCCCAGCCCGCCTTTGTGCGCCAGGCCTCTGCTTTTGAGGACTTCGTCGTGAGGTGCGTGAGGTATGCCTTTGCCAACATTGACCCCGAGGTTGGCCGGGTGTTTTTCGGCAAGAAGGTTGCCCTGCCCTGGTTGCGGTGGCGGCTGTTGCGGCATGGGTACCTGAGATCACCAGTGCACTGGCGAGAGTATAGAGATGTGAGTGGCATACGAGGTTGTGTTTTTGATACTCCGCTGTTTCTCTACATTACATGTATTGCATGCTGAACCGTCGCCCTTCCTGCCCCTCAGAACAAGATCAAGGGCATCTGGGCTGTTGCCGACCCGACCAAAAAGGCTGATATTGTCCTCTACTATGCCCACGGTAAGAATGAGCTCCCCAGGCTGTGGTCATCCTCCATGTACTAAAATGAAATTCCTTTCTTTCTTCCTGTCCCAGGTGGCGGCTTCAGCATGGGCTCTGCTTACTTCTACCTCGAGTTCCTCCTCAGCTGGCTCGGCCTCATGAGGGACTCGGGGTACAGAAACCCCGCCGTGTTCGGGATCGACTACACCCTCGTGCCGGACTCGTGTTTCCCGACGCAGCTCGACGAGATTGTCGCAGGGTACGAGCATGTCCTCGGCTTAGCCGGCGATCCTTCTCGGGTCTGCGTGGCGGGTGACTCGGCCGGAGGGACGCTGGTCCTTAGCCTGCTGCTGCATCTCGCGAACCCCAAGCTGGTCGAAAAGGGCAGGCCGCTGCCTGGGGCCTCTAGGCACCTCGAGAAGCCCGGCATGGCCGTGCTCATCTCGCCGTGGCCGACCCTCCACTCGCCTCTGTATCGAAACAACAGCAGCGACTTCCTTGACGCGGACGCGTTGCAGCTGTACGCGTCTCAGTACGCAGGTGGTTCCGAGTTCATCACCGACCCGCTGGCGTCGCCGGGGAACTGCAAGGATGTGAGGTGGTGGCGAGACGCGAGCCCCTCGAGGGGCACCCTGATCGTGTATGGCAAGGAGGAGGTGTTCGCCCCAGAGATAGACAGGCTGGTCCAGATACTGCAAAAGGCGGGGACAGACGTCTCGGCCCAGGCCCAAGAAGCCGGCATTCACGCCTGGCCTGTGGCATCGCTGTTCCTCGGCGACTCGACCGAGCAGAGGCTGAAAGGCCTGAGGAGCATTGTCAGCCAGATGAAAGGGCACATCAGACCCGCCAGAACATGAGAAATCCTCCGTGTGTATATGCGCACAGCAGGCAGCAGCCATGTCAGATTAGATCAAGTAAATTTTTAAATCCGTCATTCGGCGAAGCAGTGCCACGAGGGAACCTGAGTGATGTGCTCGGCTTCTTCGTGGCTGCCTGTGTACCGCCTCTGGAAAGGTTGATTGCTCTTTTTGTATCATCATCCATGGCAGTCGGAGGTGGTAGGATTGGTAGGCTCTTGCTGGCATCGCGTGCTGGATGAGAGCAGGGGTCAATGTTCAAGAGAAACTTTTCTTCAAGAGGAGACGATGACTTGAGACCGGAAGCGCATGCGCGGTGTGCGACACTTGTCCGCGTAATGCAATGTTTTTCTGGGAAGATGCTGCCCTTTCCTCATGCTTCGGGTTTGTTCCATCGCAGTCTCTTGCGACGAGCATTGGCGCGTCTGGTATACGCATGATGAGGTGCGCGGTGCAGCCACCCAAAAGAGAGAGAGAAAGAGAGAGAGGAGAAGAGAGCAAAGACCATGGTCCCTATCGTCAGAGTGACCATAAATGAGCAGTGAGAATTTGGTGCAGATCTCTTGGAAAACGGCCGGCCCAAATCAGGAACGATGAGGAAAGGAGACCCTTGCCCGATGAGGGTAAGCGCGCCGCCGCCGCGAGAGCAGCTTAGACAGGTGCGGCCTGGTCTTGGGGAGGCCCTGCGATGCTCAGCTTGATCCGCAACGTGCATATAAGGACGGGGTGTCCCACGGCAGAGGAGGAGCCTGCTACAGGTACACAATGCACGCCCCCGGCCCCTCACAGGAGGGCCCCAGCTGTTCAGCCCAGCCCACCAGCCCGCCTACCAAACAGCCAACTCTGCCAGCAGCCAGCAAGCCTACCACCAGACGTGCCCATCAACCAAGCCTGAACACCCGACGCTAGCCCTTTTGTTTTTTTGTTTTTTTTCCCCCTTCCCACAGAGCAGTCGGCCCCTGCCACCCCACCACCACCACCACCACCAACACTCCATCTCCTCAAGAGATCTCATTTGTTCATTTCGACCCCAATCCTTTCGATTACCGAGACGTTGGGGCCTTTTGTCAGGACCCCCTGGTGGAGAGCATCGACCACATCATCAAGATCTGATTCATTGGCAACCTGAATCAACCATAGCACACAGAGAGAGACAAGGCGAGAAAGAGAGAGGGACGAACAGAAAAGCAAAAGACAGGAACCAGTTGTTTCATTCAACAGGCATCCATTGGTTGTATGCACTCTGCCTCCTTCTGATCTCTTGACTCTTGTTTTTTTCCATCCCTTCTCTCCCTCAGACCAGACAGACACAGCTCTAAGTAAGACTGTCTTGACTGAGCATCACAACACAGTGAATTGATTCACTTTACTGTGCCAGTCTTTCAGCTGTGTCTTGCGTTTTCAAAAGAGAGGTCTGAGCTGAGGCACCTTTGGTTCGGCAGAGAAGGGTTTATACGACTGTTGCGAGTGGGTGCCATCTCCATTGACCCCAAAAAAAGGCCAATTGACACGCTCGGCTCTTCAGTGTGAACAGTGTATTCTCGCCCTGGTTGCCATTCAAGGGGACACGGGCCATACACAGCTGCATCTCTCCTGGGATAATTGTGCGACAAGGTCTCAGAACAGACACGATTACTGAGAGGAAAAGTTTTGTCTGCTTTTCCCTTCTTCATCTCTTCCTCGGATTGATTGGAGAAGAAGGAAGAGAAGAGAGGAACGAGCTGTTTTCGAGAAAGGTTCCAAAGATTGATTAGGACCCCCTGTGCTGCATTAGCCCCGCGCTGGCGGGCATTACTGCAGGTTGCCCCTCCTCTTCACTGGAGTCTCTACCACTCACCACCTGCACTATCTGCAGTTGTCTTTTTTTTTTTCCTTCCTTTTGCCAGTTGGGGGCGGTGCCTGTGCCCCTAGCCAAAGTGTGTGCGCTTCCCGACCGGATTCCTTGGGGACTTTTCGTCGCAACCCAGACACCGCCAGGAACTTCTGTACGTGCCCCCACAAAAAAAAGTATAAGGCCCATTGTGCCCTATTTATTTAAGGTATTCGAAAGAAGAGAAAAAAGCTGGGACCGGGAACAAAGCAAGCATGTCTGGAGACGATTACCGGCCTAAATCCCCCAACCTCAACTTCTTTGGCGACCAGGATCAGCCTCACCAACAACAACCACCATCTCACCTTCACCAGTTTACACCACAGTCACTACGTGTTCAGCCACCTCCGCCGAGCCAGAACTGGTTCCAGTCACCCCAGGACGATCCTTACAGTCACTCTCGCTCTTCCTATCCTTACTCTGCGCACATCCAGAGCCCGACCGAGTCTGGCTTCTACTCATACCAGCAGCCCATGAGCGCAACGACGCCCTCTTACACCTCACCGCGTTTCCCGCCCCACCAGCACTACCAGCAGAACCAGCACCAAGCCCAGGCACCACAGCAGGCTTATACGGGACCGGAGCAGCAACCCTACTTCCCACCTGTTGTGACGCCACACCCCGCTGGTCTTCAGCAGCACGTGGCCCCCTCCCAGGCACCCTCCTTCCCACAGCAGCCAGGCTACGTCAAGCAGGAGAACCCCGACCCCACCAAGCAGGTCAAGACCGAGGCACCAGAACACCAGCCCAAGATGCCTCCTCGACGTGCTGCGGCGGCAGCGGCAGCGGCAGCAGCAGCGGCAGCGGCCGCCGTCGAGGCCCCGGTCATCGAGCCATCCCCGGTCAAGACAAAGTTCCCCACCGCACGCATCAAGCGCATCATGCAGGCCGACGAGGAGGTTGGCAAGGTGGCGCAGCAGACGCCCATCGCCGTCGGCAAGGCCCTGGAGCTCTTCATGATCCAGCTGGTGTCCAAGAGCGCCGAGGTCGCGCGGGAGAAGAACTCCAAGCGTGTCACCCCCGCCATGCTGAAGCAGGTCGTCGAGACAGATGACCAGTGGGACTTCCTCAGAGAGATCGTGAGCAAGGTGGACCCCGAGAAGGAGGGCGCTGCGGGCAAGGGCAAGGGCAAGGCTGAGAGCGACTCGGAGGAAGACTCTGATCAGCCCAAGAGGAGAAGGGGCGGCGGGAGGAAGAAGAAAGCTGCGTAGGAGAAGGAGCTGGGAGGACGGGTGTGAGAGGATGATGCGAGATGGTTGCGGATGTTATTGGTCTACTGTAGGAAGTGGAGAGGAGCTTAGGTCACATCGGAGAGGGTGGCATACGATACCCAGTAAATAAGAGACGAAACGATTCTCTTTTTTTCTCTTTTTCTCCCTCACTGGGGGGGGGGGGTGCCCAAGCAATACTGTACATTTCACGAAAACGAGCACATGTGAGGAGGATGAGGACTCCATCGCTCTGTATGAGTTGCATCAGATCCCGTATTGTTATATTATCAGAGCTATTACAAGCGCGTGTGCTGCTGTTAGTTGGACCTTTGGTCAGCGAACAAGATACCTCACTCACACCCAATGTCCACATCATTACCACACAGTACATACTAGGGACAGCTTGGCACAATGTCCCGTCTCCCCTATATGTGTCCTGGCTTGCATCGCATCGTAGAATAATTTGAATAAAAAAGGTCTAAGACAAAAAAAGAAACTGCCTGGTAATAAATGATGCCAGATTTGGGATTGCCTGTTCTAGTGGCTTGGTTGGCAGCGGGCTTGGGGGGGCGATCGTCTACAGGGGATTGGGAAAAAATGGTGTGCGTCCATGAATAGGGGCCGAGAAAATTGGAGATAATTTCAGAATTTCATGTTTCAATAAAGTACGCATTGATCGACCTCAATGTGTCTACAACAAGAAAGAAAGGAAAAGAAAGGAAAGAGAAGGAAATTGATGCAAAGTTTTTCTTCTTTTTTATTCTTTCCTTTCGGCTCTGGAGAACCATGAGCACTGACCGCCTGTAACTTGCCTTCCAGATACAGTGGGTTTGTCCACAGAGGGGAACTGAGGTCAGTGTCTCTAGCCATGTCGGCGCTGAAGCCGGGGTTAGTGTCAGGGGCAGGTGTCCTATAGCACAGCAGTGTATATGTGGCCAAGAATTTGGTAAAAGCTGTCTCACCACGCAGAATTTATTCTCATACTTGCAAAAACAGATCTGCCGGGGCAATACCAGGCTTCGTAGTGCTTGATAATACCCAATGGATGGTATATCTAGACCACGGATTCATATTCTTGTGTCAACATGTTGGTGTGTTATTACATGGTAATTGCACATAGTCATTAGTGCCTGGCATGTCAAGTTTCCTGGCTGAAAGGACACCTGTAGGCGGTCCCTCAGTGGGCCTTCCTGGACCCAGTGCGAGCGCTGTCAAATGGAGCTAACCACAGTACCTCCTTCACAGAGGGGTTTCCCCTATACTGTAGAACGTACGTAGTAGAACGTTGATTCCTATCCGCACCGTACCGTACCGAACCGTGCCGCGAAGCCCGCAGTGCGCGGACTGACTGGGTGAGCTCTTCTAACGAACCTAGACCAAATACAACGTCCTCCCGGGGTCGCTTCCAAGGACAGATCAGGGACTCGACAATCAATCAATTCTACGCAGCTTTACTTGTTGCCAACAACACAACCCACTACCCACCACCACCACCACCCGACCTCTTCCTCCTCCTCCTCCTCCTCCCGCACATCTGCTTGACGACCAGACCCACGATCACAACTTCTCCTGTTGTGGCCCTGTGCGACAGAATCCCAGACGATGCTGAGCTACCAGCCATGATCCATCATCCGCTCCTGCTACCGTACTTTAATGTCGAAAATATATGAAGCAATCCGCGCTCGCGGCCCGAATCCCCGTCGCTCCTTTCTCTCGCGCCTCCCTCTTCGAGCACCATTAGCAGCTCTCACATCACCGGACCGGACCCTGCGAGCTCCTGGGCGGTGACCTGACCCCTCGGCCCCTCACACCTTCGAACCCCTCCAACCACAAGCCGGAAGCCGCCGCTGCCTCGAGACAGCTCCCAAGCACCAATGTCGTGGGATCTTCTGCAGCGGTTCATTGACTCGGACGTCTTCAACCAGAACCCTTTTCTCCCCGTCTTCTACCTGACGTATGGCGCCCCGGCTCCCAGACACACGAGTCCCTGTCGAGAGAGAAGAAGAGAGAGAACAAGCTCGGCCTGCCCCGTGTCTGCTGTGGACGTTTGCTGACCATCTCTGGCCGCGCAGCCGCTACGCCGAACATGTTGGGATACACCATATACTATGCTCGAAGCTTCGGCAGTTTCCCTACGAGGACATCGAGTTTTTCTGTGCGACCCACCTGAAACTTACATACACAGCCGAGAAGACAAGAGCGCTGACCAGATCCGAACAGTGCCGCAGTTATGCCACCTAATTGTCAGCATCAACAATGAGTCTATGGCATTGGAAGAGTTCATATTAGACCTGTGCGAGGAGTCCGTCACTGGTGCGCTCCTAGTATGTCAATGACCACCTACAACGCTGTATCAGCCCCCCCCCCCCCACTTGCTAACTCTCATGCTTCCAAGACCTACTGGCTCTTTCAGAGCTACGTCCACGATCTCTCTTCGAATCCCCAGTCCGAGGCCTTTAGGACATGTAGGAGGGTGTATAACAAGGTTCAGAACGTTGTTTTCGGGTTGGGAGAGGCGGTCAGGCATGAAAAGATCAAGGAGAATGCTATACCGGTCACCATACTGGCCAGCTTCGTGCTGGCCAGCGTGGCTGTCCCCGGCCTGGCTAGTGCCGCAGGCCCCATGGCCGTTGCGCAGGCTCGAAGGCCCCAGCCCATCGACAACACGACCTTGACAGAGAATGCGAACCAGCCCAAGATTGCAAGGGCGCATACCGTCTCGGCCAGCTCTGCGAACCGGCCTCGGCGCACCGTCAGGGAGACGGGGCGTGTGACCAGTGCCCCAGATCCCAGAGGATCACCGGATTCCACCCGAGGGCATCCATCAGAATCCCAGAGGAGGTCGAACCTCCCACCCTCGCGACCGACGTCTTCCTCCGGTTCCACCGTGACCTCGCCCGTCAAAGAGACGGCGAGGCGGCTGCCGAAACATCTCGATCTGGGCGCGGTCGATGCAAGGCTCAGCACTTCCTCGCTTCCGCTGCCCGACCTGAAGTCGCCGCTACCTCCTCGGCCACCGACTCCACAATCGGCAGGCCTTCCTGCGGCTATACGGCCCTCTGAAGCGTCAAGTCTGGCCAGGAGGCATTCTCATCACGCCAAATCGGCTCTGAACCACACAGACATGACGACAGTTCAGAGGGCGAGGGTACTGAGGTCGAATTACTTTCGCTGCCAGACACAGTTTCTCACGGCCCTCGAGGATATCTCCAACAGGCTGGTTATGGTCCCAAAAGCAGCCCGTCTGAGCGCTCTGCGTGGCGAACTGGGTATGCTGGCGCAGGACCTGACTGACGCCATGGTGCTGGTCGACATACCATTCATCTGCCCACCTACCTTGACAGACGGCTCGCCAGCCAGGAGTAAACACCACCGTATTGTTCGCCTGAACCCAGCCGAAGCAACTGTCCTTAATAGCGCAGAAAAGGTACCCTACCTGCTGATGGTTGAGATTCTACGCGACGACTTCACCTTTGACCCAGACTCTCCAGACAACAGAAAACTACTACCACAACTCTTAGAGCAGGGATCAAGGAAACGCATCTTTGACCTGTCGGAATCTGCGAGGGCGCCGGCAGCTTCGAGGACTCCCGAGACCGTCGTGGACCCGCCCATGGATAGCGTCTTCGAGCCGAGCTCGGGAGACCTCGCCAACTCACCGCAGCTGAGACCAGTCGACAGCAACCTGTCCGACAAGACAGTGATAGAGAAGAAGCCCGTCCCCCAGCGCCAGCCGAGCTTGACGACAACGGTATCTACGACGTCCGAGCTGGTGACGCCCAGGAGCTCAGCAACCTCAACATCGCGCTCTAGTAGTCCTAGCGGCCGGTCGCTGAGGAAAATGACCATCTCCTCCGCTCCGAGCAAGGCTTCGGTGGACCAGCCGGACTTCTCTGCCCTCGCGATCCACATGCGGACCGCCTCGCAGATGCTGGCGCAGCTAGAAGCCACATCCGGCAAGAGACCGAAAGGAGAGGTGGCGGCGATTCAGGCCAAGATCATTGCCAGTATGCAGAAGCTGGAAGAGCAAAACTTTGATGTCGACGACGGACAGGGACCGACTTTTGACCAGATCATGGCGAAGACGCAAGCTCAGAACATGGCCACAGCCACCGACCTGGACGAGGAGACGAACCTCGACCCCGCGATCAACGCCAGTGCGGGCGTGGAGCGTATGGAGAACGATTTCAAGACAGGAGGTCTGCAGAGGAAGAGTGACCGGGACGACCCCAGCGCAGCGGTCTTTGGTGAGGCGTGGGAAGCCAAAAAGGAGCGTATACGGCGCTCCTCGCCGTACGGATGGATGAAGAACTGGGACCTTGTGAGCGTCATCGTCAAGACAGGGTCGGACCTCCGGCAAGAAGCCTTCGCGTGCCAGCTCATCGATGTCTGCAACCGGATATGGGTTGATGCAGAGGTTGGCGTGTGGGTCAAGGTGATGAGGATCCTCGTCACGGGAGACTCCTCGGGTCTTATCGAGACCATTACCAATGGTGTTTCTCTGCACTCTATCAAGCGCAGCCTGACCCTGGCGTCTGTCGAGGCCGGCGTGAACCCCAGGAGACGCATCGCGACGCTGAAGGACCACTTTTTGAAAGCCTTTGGTGACCCTGACAGCGACGCATACAAGGCGGGAGTCGATGCCTTCAAGCGGTCTCTTGCCGCTTACAGCATCATATCCTACGTCTTGCAGCTAAAGGACAGGCACAACGGCAACGTCCTCATCGACAATGAAGGCCACATCATCCACATCGACTTTGGTTTCATGCTGTCCAATTCTCCGGGCAGCGTCGCGTTTGAGGCGGCGCCGTTCAAGCTGACACACGAGTATGTGGAGGTGCTGGGTGGTATTGGGTCCCCCGAGTGGGAGGACTTCAAGAAGCTCTGCAAGCAGGCTTTCTTAGGTGAGCAGACCCAATGTCAGAACGAAAAGAAGCAGTTGCTAATCATGCTCTATCAGCGTTGCGGAAATCGGCCGATAATATTGTCGACCTGGTCACCATGACGGGCAAAGACTCCACCATGCCTTGTTACGCAGCTGGGGTCGCATCCGTCCAGATGAGCCTGCGGCAGAGATTCCAGCCTCAGCTGAGCCCCGAGAACGCCGAGTTGTTTGTTGAGACGGACCTGATTGGGAAGTCTATTGGTAGTTATTATACTCGATTGTAAGACTTCTTTTGGCCCCGCCTCCCGCCCCCTTTCGTTTGCCTTCTCAAGAGACACCGTACTAACACAATAGGTCAGATACGATACCTTCCAATTCAGGACACAAGGTATCTACTAGTAACGGGCTGTGGTTCATACCTTTGGGATCTGCGAAACAAAAATCACGGCGATGACGGGGACTGCATGTCGTTCGTTCACTATTATCAGCAAGCATCATCTGAACGGCGTTGGGCTCATTAGACGTGTGATGTGTATGTGTGTTTGTGTCAGGTCACTCCCGTTGGAGGGATGATGTGTTGTCAACTGAGCTTCACCAGCGGATTAGAATACTGCAGATTAGGCAGGCGATCAGAATCACATATACCACAACTATCAACAAAAGCCACCTCATGGTGGTATCCCGACCGGTTACCAGCAGTGCAAATGAGATGGGTATCTTTCTTCCAGCCCAGTCACCACCGAGGCTGGGGCTGCCTTTTCTTTGGTCAGACTACTCTATCCAGGGAAAAGAGGCAAACACTGGGCTGCTAGGAGCTTTGGCTCTACCCTCATCACCAGCTGAGAGGAGCATGGCATGCCAGTCTTGGATCATTGGACATGCAATGGAGGAATAATGATGGAACCATGCCTGTGCTGAGCGAGGTCTTGCAGGAGGCTTTTGGAGCTGGGACTTGGGCCATGTGCTCCAAGGGCAACGAGCAAGTGGTGCTGTGTGCCCCCTGATTAAGCAGACAAGCTTAACTTGACCTCTGTCTTTCTCGACAGTGGACTGTTCATGATGCTGGGCAACAGTCCTCAACACGACGCAACGACAGCTTCGAAGCCAGCTATGGAGAACGACAGGTCGCAGCTGCCAATCTCTTGCCCTACTTCTTTTCCTGGCACTCTTGCCTTTGAACACCCTCCTTGCCTTTTTCCCACGTTTCCTTCAACGCCCTCAACCAGACTTCTCGTCCTGAGAAGAAGGAACGAGGACGTTGTATCTGAGGAGGGTTTGGTTCTCTGTTTCCTTGACTGTTCAGCCTCAACCTGTGAGCCCAGACACACACTGCCCTCTTTTTACAGTCTTTCTACGCGACGCGTTCTCGCTGGCAAGCAAAGGACGCAGTCCTCTAGACAGCCCACGATTGGCCTTACACCATCGCGTGGACAACAGCCCAAGCGGACGAGAACGCCCGACAGAATCAAGCCAATTCTCCTGGCTTTCAACCGACCTAGTTGTTTTCCAGGGGCTCACCAGCTTTTCCAGACAATAAGTCCGACCATCAACCTGTCAAGATGTCTTCTCGAAGCCCGTCTCGCTCCGTCTCCTGCGACTCCATCACCGTGGCCCACGAGTGGACCACCTTTGAAATCCGCACTCTCATCTGCCTCATCATCAAACGCGAGCATGAGCTCTCGCCAGAGCCCATTGACTTTGCTACCAAGCTGAGTGCGCCTGCCCCTGTCTTCTGTTGATCCCTCGCCTCCTCTGGGAGTTTTGTTGTTTTCCACGGCATCCAATGCCACGAGAGTGAGGATGACTATGAGACGAAACATTTCTCGGGAGCCATTCGATCTTGAATTGTTGCAAAAGACGCTGACGGTCAGTCACGACTCAGACAAGGCACTGAACCCTCGTAAAGCCAACAAAGAGACGGCGGAAGAGCACTTCAAGCGCGACATTCCTGTTCGGGACGTCCAAGAGATGCTGCAGCGCATTCTCTCCAAGAAGAAGCACGCCGTGGATGTGAGCGAACGTCACCCAATGGCGGTCGTGACCAAGGCCAAGATCCAGGCGTTCGTGCGATCTCTCGACTTCGATGGGGGTGAGGAGGAGTGGTACTGGATGGGTCGGAAGGAAAAGGTCACTGCTGAGCGGAACAAGATGAGGGCGAGGCTGGAGGCGGAGGAGAATGGACGTCAGCTGAGCCCCGGTCATCGGGATGAGATTGAGAGGCGCCGGGCGATGATCGAGGACGATCCCAACGCACAGAGACTGCTGGCTGTCTGGGGCATGGGGGCCACCTTCTGGGAGGGTGAGTTTCTTGTTGATGACCATGTACTTTGGCTGCTGTTACTGACAAAGTTTGTGTTACCACCTATAGACCCTTCTCAAAATGGCTACAAGGATCAAGACCGAGTTCATCCCGACCCTTGGATTCCAGGCTCGGGAGACGCTCTGTCCTCCACAAGCTTCCGCAACGGCTCCTCTGCCGCCACTTCCCTTATTTCTGCAGCTGGAGACTATGACGGCCGCTTGGCCTGCTACGAGACGCGTCGTGGTGATTACACGCCTGCTCGCACTCCCATCGACCCCCGCACGCCTAATTGGAACCTCCCTCCTGCGGTTGAGGGCCCGAGCATTGGTGGTGGTTGGCTGGGTGGCTCCACGACAGCTGCGCCGGCGTCTCTGCCTGGCGTAAGTGGTGGTGGTTATGGTTCAGGCTATGGTATGCATGGAGGAGGAGGCTACGGAGCTGTTCCTCGCAAGACGGGTGGTGGACAGGGCGCAGAGACTCGCCGGTCTCCTTACAAAGCCACCACGGACAAGGGTAAATGGCGCGGATACTGAACTGTGTGTGTAGCCTCAGAAGGGCTCTATGAATCGTCTTCTCAGCGGTCACTTTCCCTGTGCCGGTGAGGAATCCTTGGGAATCAACTAAGACGGTCAGTTGACGTCGTGCGGCCTTTCATAGCGAGGGATTTCTCCTTGATACAAGAGACAATTCGGTTGATAAAGCAAGAATAGCTTTCTCCAAGGCAAGAAAGTCAATGATACACAGCTGATTTCAAATTCCTATTGATGTGCTTTCTGATGATTGGCTTCCATTGGGCGTAATATAGCAGGAAACATGAAGCAAGACGTAACTACTATGATTGAGGCAGAAACTGGACAGGCCCGCTTGAGCTTCATGAGAGAAAGAGAAGGAGAGCAAGATTCGAGAGTAAATGCTAATACATTTATAATGCTTCTGCAGGAGAAGAGTGATCATCTCCACAGACTGCTTCCTAACGAACCGTCGAGAAAGGCAGATGATCGAGATGAAAAAAAAAGAAGAAATAAAGGAAAGGAAAGGAAAGGAAGAAAAGGAAGAACAATCAAGACACGTTATCATGAAGCCATAATCATCGTCACCAAGTATCCTCCTCCCCCCCCCCACCACATATTGTCCCTTGCCTAATCATCAATCATCACCCTCCGCCGCCCGCCCACAGCAACCAGAGCATTCGAGACAACCACCTCAAACAAAGGCAGAGACGAGCCACCCCGCCCCCCCCACGCTCTCGCAGAGCCGACCGAAATCATTCCCCCGGTAGGTCCCGAGATCATAGCTCTCCTCCCCCTCCTTCCCCCCCGCGGGCGTGTCGTCCGGCTGGTGCGCGGCGGCAGCACCCCGCGCCGCACCACCAAACCACGCCCGCGTGACGTTGACCCGGATGTGCGCGTTGGCGCCCACGGAGCAGGACGGGTGCACGTCCAGCCCGCAGCCGGCGAGCGCGTCGCGGTTTTGGACGAGGTACGTGAGCACGTCGGAGCGCATCTGCTGGCGCGTGGGCGGGCCGAAGGCGAGGATGCGGTGGGTGGTGGGGGTGGTGGTGGTGGTGGTGGCGGCGGGGTTGGTGATCTTGATGAGGAGCCGGTAGTCGATTTGTTTCTTGTTGTTGTTGTTGTTGTTGTTGTTGTTCATGATCATTGTGGGCGGCGAAGGGGGGGGACGGGGACTCGTTGGGGGTGTGGTTGGGCCCCGGGGTCACTGTGGCGATGGTGGAGGACGATGCCGCGGAGGAGAGGGAGGAGGTCGAAGAGGCCGGGGAGGCGAGGGATGGTGCTCGGACGACTGGGTGCTGGTGCTGGTGCTGGTGCTGGTTCTCGACTGCCGTCTTGGTGACGACAACAGGAGGTGACTGCGCGAAGGGCGGCCTCGGGGGCAGCTTCGCGGCACCCTGCGTGGGCATGGGAAAGCCGGGAGGCGGCGTCATGAAGTGGCCATAGCCATCATGGACTCTGCTGGTCTCGTTTGGCTGTCGTTGTTGTTGCTGCTGCTGCTGCTGGACCGCCGCATGCACAGGGGAGTAAGGTCTCCGCTGGTATTGCTGGTGATTGGGGAGGTAAAACCGTTGTGGAGGTGGTGGTGGAGGAGGAGGAGGAGGAGGAGGAAGAGGTGATGGTAGCGGCGGCATCATCATGGGTGGCGCAGGACGGTGACCACCGGTAGCCATTGGAGGTCCTTGGTTGTATGCTGCTGCTGCTGCTCCCATCGCTCTGCCGCCGTGAGGAGGAAGAGTGACAAAAGAAGGGTCATAGGGCATGCGAGGCATATAGCCCATTGAATTGTTCGGCACCACCCCAGGCTGTGGACCTGAGAGACGCTGGTTAGCAGAGGCCATGTGCTGCTGCTGCTGCTGCTGCTGCTGCTGCTGCTGCTGCTGCTGCTGCTGCTGCTGCTGCTGCTGCTGATCAACATGTTGCTGCTGCTGGCGCTGCTGCGGATGCTCCTGACGACGGCCATAGTAGGCTGGCTCGTGTCCCTCCGCTGTCAACGGCACCCTGCGCGGCGAGCGTGAGCCTGCACGCCTACGTGAGCGTTCCATGTACAGACGAGAACCCGCAGCAAACGGCTGACCTCCTCGTCCCAGACGGCGGAGGAACTCATCACCATCGTCAATCTCGCTGGCCGACTCATACGCGGCCGACTCGAGCTCCGACTCCAGGGTAAGCCTCGAGTCCCCCAGACGAGACTTGTCGTCCGCCTCGTCCTCGAAATACGACGACGACACCATCGACACGGCATCCTCTTCAAACTCCTCCACCTCGATCTCGTCCCCACCGCCCAGGATGTCCTCGTAGGCGGCGGGCGTGCGGCTGCGGCGGCGGCGCCGCCCGGCCCCCCTGGCCTCGATGTACCGGTGCACGCCCTCGGCCGACTTGTGCATGAGCTGCTCCAGCGCCTCGAGGGCCGTCCTCGCGCTGTCGGAGGACATGAACACCTCGAGGCGGCCATGCTGCGAGCGCGCGACGATGGCCTTGTACGTGCCGCCGGGCTCACGGCTTGTGACGCAGTTGTGCAAGGATGCAGAGGAGGATATGAAATAGCAGTTCTCTGGTTGGTAGGGAGAAAGAAAGTTCGCCGGTGTTAGTGAGGAGGAGACGGTGACCATGGACAAGAGAGAAGAAAAGGATGCCGTTTCTTTGATTTGTCTCTGCACTTTCCACACACCAGACGCAAGTCATTGGACAGAATATGGGGTTATGGGATGAGGTATAAGGAGAATAAGACTCACCAATGATCTGCTTCCGCAGCCCAGACATGGCCTCGTATCCATGGCCAGCCGTGCCCGGCGAGGAGGGAGCCGGGGGCTTAGATGGTGCTGGCATGGTCTGTGATGATGAGGAGGGTGGTGTTGGTGTAGCCTGGGCAGAAAACACAAAGACCTGAGGGCGCAGCAAGGTCATGAGGAGGAGTCGGATTTTTTTTTTTTTTTTTTTTTTTTTTTTTTTTTTTTTTTGAGGCTGCCCTCTAATGGAGAAAAGGAGAGAACAAAGACGAGGCACTGGTCTCAAGGATACAGACAAGAGGGCCAGGAGCAGGGCGAAGAACTCCACATGCTATGCACATATTTATATATTTTCAACACATTGTTCTCCTCAAGGCAAAGGCAGAGTGGGAGGCTGTTGCTGAGTACAGGAGCACAACATGTGACCTGGCGAGAGGGCCACAACAGGGCTCCGAGGATGACAGGCTGAGAACGGAAGATGTGCAAATCAATAGGAGCAAACCATCAAGGTGGTGTTGCAGATGGGTGTCGGGGTGGTTGGGAGGGTCATTCAAGAGAGCCTTGCCAGCCTCACAAGACACCCGTGTCTGTGTATGTGTGTTGAGAGAAAAAGGGAAAAGCCCTCTTCCCTGTGGCACGCGTGAGGATTCAAACACGAACGCCGGGATGCTAATGCAGTGCAACCGGTCAACGCAATCATGAGTGGTCACCATAACAAGCAATCGGCAAAGGGAGACGTCTCATATAAAGCCGGCTGCTCCTTGTTCACCGGCCCATCACCCTTACTTTTTGCGTCTGCAACCCCCTCTCCTCCCTGTCGGCGCCCCCACTCATGCAGGCCGACCATCATCACACACGAGAGTGTCCCTCTTCGCCCGACTGCCTCAAGAGGCCTCTCAGTACATCTCGCGTGTGATGCTTGTCAGATATAAGTCGGCATGCTGACCAAAGCCACTCATACTCCTGGTTACCAGGAGGCGTGACGTCGTATAACACCACACTTTAATGGTACAGGTGCGCATCGGAGACGGTATGTACATCACTCGGCTGCAGTACGAGCAGGCGGGCAGGTTGATCCTCGAGCCGTCCCAGGTGCAGGTCCTGTGGAGGATGATGAAATTGGGTTTGACAGTGCCGGCGACAAATAAGGCTCGCAGGACCTTGAATTATGCCGGCTCACACAAACAAGGGAGGGAGACCTCAGAATTGGTGGCCGGGTTCATGTCTTGGTGCGATATCACCACGAAGGGGAACCGCCACAGGGAACAGCGTTTGCTGGAATCGCTCGTTGTGTGCCTTGTCGTCACACTTGTGTTGCGCGGCGAAAACTTTGAGAAATTTGAGACACCCACTACACTCCACTCACGCGGGGCATGCATACAGAGAGACACATTTGTTGGCCTTGTTTCTGTGGCCCCCGATCGCGATCATGGGGCCAAAGCAGGGAGCGGCAGGGTAAAGATCCGGCGAGGGGTGGAAGAGAAGCTCCCTCACTGTCACAAAGTCCGGTGGCTTACACAGCCGACCATACAAGTAAAGTAGGGCTACCAATCGAGAAGCCGTTCGCCCTGAAAAATAAGGCTCTTCCCGAGGGGGCGGGAAGTTCGGTTCCTGACCCTTGCCCATAGTAAGATCAGCACTGCAGCCACTGAGCCGAGAGCCCTCGGGACGTTCGCCTTGGTCACCTCGTGAATAAGGCTGCGCAGCGTATCTCTCTCTCTCTCTCTCTCTCTCTCTCTCTCTCTCGGGTGTGTGTGTGTGTGTGTCTGTTGGGGGGACAGTATGGATCCGTATCCATGGTTCGTCATGGTGCAGCACCGGTTTCATTAGTAGTTGATCTTCATACCGCCTCCCCGCGTTTCCTAGCCTATCTCGACCGCCCTCCTCGGCCTCTTGAGGAGTGAGTAACATCATCCAACAGCCAGACGCTCCAGTCTACCCTGGAGGGCGTCGACGAGCTCATTCTCCCTGTCCAGTAGGCTCATGACCTGCGTCACCTTTGCCTTCCGTATCTCTGCAGGAATCTTGAGACTCGACACTGACGCGCTGAGGCTCTTCTCGGACCCTGCATCCCCCGAGACGTCCCTGCCCTGCATCTCAGCCACCTGCTTGGTCAGCTCCTCCTTGAGTCTCTTGATCTCTTCGAGGCGCCGTAAGCTCGACTGTTGAGACCTGGTCTTCCCTGCTTTCGTCTCCGTAGTGTCCTCCTCGCTTTCCGATACGCTCTGGTGATACCTCTTCACCTCCTCCGCCAAGGCCTTCTCCTTGTCGCTCAGCGGTCTGGTGCTGTTCTGTTGAACCTTCTTCTTCAAATTCTCGAACCGTTGCACCAGCTCGTCCTGCTTCCTTCTCCGCTCGGCCAAGGCTCGGTCAAGGCGCGCGTCATCTGACGGGTTCTCCCCGTTCCCACCGGTGATGTGATCGACTCGAGCTTTCAGCTCATTGGCCTTGGAGATCTGATCCTTCAGTTCTGACCGTAGGACGTCACATCTGCGGAACACCTCTGCAACAGCCTCATTCAGCCGCCCGGTCTCTGTGCTCAGTATCTGATGCGCGCTGGAGAAGATCTTCAGGGTCATGGGCGACAGGCGGACTTTCTGGTCCATGATGGCCCTCTGCGGACCCGTCTGAATCGCCTGGCACAATTTTGCTAGGTCAGAGGGCTGGTCGAAGATCGCCGGGGGCTGGAAGGCCGGCCGAGGAGTGTAATAGAGCTCCAGCGCAGCCCTCTCCTCCGGGGTTGGCTCAGGGAAGGGTGTCGGGGAAGTCGAAGTCTTGATGGGCGGGAACAATTCATCCTCGGGTGTGTCGAAGACCAAGGCGATTGGGTCAGACGGCGTGGCCGAGAGGAGGAAGTAGCCTAGATCGGGGTCGCGGATTGCGACCGATGCAGCCAGGGCATCCTCGGCAGCAGGCTCTGCATAGATCCTGTCGACTTCTGATTTTGCCTGTGCGATAAGATTCACCCTCAGGTCCGAGCCCGCTGGCGCCTCTGCCTCAAGCTCGCTCTCCAGCCGGAAAACCCAAGGAGCCAGAGACACCTGCGTGATGCCGGAATTGTGCGTAACAAAGAATGAGTAACGTGACAGGGCATCGTCGCTAAAGGTAGGCCAGCAGTCCTCCGTCACCTCTGAAGGTGGTACGGTATCGAGAGTCTCGAACGTGAGCAGCGAGGGCAGATCGATGCCATTGGCCAGCGCGGACACCTTAGACTTGAGTCGGGGTGGCAGCCACCTCGCTTCCACGCCTTCCATGTCCAGACATATCCTCACCTGGCCGCTCGTGGACAGCAGACAGATAATTGTCAGTGACAGCCCCTGCTGCTCGTCGTCGTCAAGCTGCAGAAGCTCGTCCTCGTCGCCCATGAGATCTTCAGTCTCCATCTTCCTGCCGATCACGTAAATGTCCGAGACTTCAATATCCAGCTCGTCTTGCTCGTCCTCATTAGGAGACGACTCGAGATCAAACGGCCCCTGCAGTCTCGGGATCAGGCCTGGGTGCGTGGGCCGCTGGTACACCTCGATGGGCTGGTCGGCAAGAGTCTCCTGGATGATCCTCGGCTCCTGGCTGTCGAGATCTGACATCCACTCGAGCTGTTGTTGCGCAAGGAGCCTATCCTGGGGGAGAAGTTGGGGTCATCCTCGATCGCTGCAACCTTGGCTACAATGGAGACAGACAGAGAGGGGATGAGGGTCGGCGGGGGTGCCCACAGTTGGGGAAGCAGAGGACAGAGCGCATAGACATCGCCTCCCCTCATGGCAACGTAAAGGGTCATGGAGGACCATAGTCCAGAGCCTCGGACGGCGAACGAGGCCGCGGCGACCTCCATGTCGAATGTATCGGCCGAGAAACCCCGATTCGTGGTCGTGGATACGGAGAAGTCTTGGTCCACAGCTGTGCCGTCTGCCAGCTTCTTCAGATCGATGGCTAGCGTGGGCGCATCGAACGACCACCTGTCTGACGTTGATATCTCCCACAGCCTCACCACCGCGTCCTCCGTGACCGTGACCAGTGACGTGCCTTGGACGCCCAAGGGGTGCCAGACCGCTGACATGACTGCAGATTTCGTAGTGACGTGCGTGGTCGGTCCGAGAGTAAAGAAGCGCGCCTTCAGGGGCTCGGAATCTGTGAGGAGAGAGGATTTCGGAAGAGCGCAGATGTGAACAGTGTGTGTCGTCAGGATGGCGAGGTATTCAGAGTTAGGCGACATGACGAGCTGCCGTATCTCGTCGGCGACGGGCGTCTTGATGACCTGTAATGACGATTAGCATTACTGCTAGAGAGCCTGAGCAGCGCAGCAACGGTGCTGTCGTCGTCGTCGTTGTTGACGTTTCGACGCCATTCACTCACCCGGTAGCCATCAGCACTCTGTCCGTCGTTGCCCTCAACGCTGGCCTGAATCTGATCGTAGACTGAAAAGTTGCCATTGGAATCTTCCCTCTTGATCCGTGTGCTCGCCGATTTTTCTGCCCATGACTCCTTCAGATAGACCAGATCTCCCCATCGTATCTCTCGGTTGACGGCAACAAAGACCTCTGTTCCTCGTCGGGCGATCGTGCGGCGGGGGCCTGGTCTCGTCTTCCTCCGCGAGGCGGCTGCCGCATTGAGGTCTTCCTGAGATGCCTGGAAGAGGTTGTGGCCAGGCGCTGGCCTGCTGAGCCAGGAGGGTGTGTAGGACCTGATCCTGGACATTTTCCAATCGCCGACCGAGGGCACTGTTGCTGCTATCGGGGACACGGCAATGTCAGCGATGTGAGGAGGACCTGAGTATTTCTGCGCCTGATGCCACCAGGCAGGCTGTTGTCGTGCGGAAGCAAAACAAGTTCTTCTGCTCGCGATCCCAGCAGGAAAGATTGAGAAGTGAGAAGGGGGGAACAAAGCAAGTGAGAGACAAAAAGTTGGGACAGTCAATGCAAGAAAGGTAAGGCAGGCAAAGGAAAGTTGAAAGTTGCAAGGAGGTAGAGGTAGCTCCGTCAGTTTAGCGCGTTTTGCAGGTCCCCATCGCGCCGCCCAGCAGCTGAACAGACCCGCTTTTCAGTAACTGCAGCAGCAGCTCTCAGGCCCTGGCTTGCCTGGGATCGTCGTCGGCCTGCCGCTTTGCGAGCAGCTGTGTTTGTCGCAACTGCTTCTCACTCTCTTCTCTTCTCTCAGCAATAGCATCACCCACAACAGCAAGATGACAACTCCGCTACGAAGCACAGTAGATCGCCTCGACCGGCCAAGTGCCTACTACAATAGCAGGGTATGTGAACCCCCCCACACCGTCCATCATTCCTCTGTCCAAGCAATGCGCCTGTATACTGACCCTCGTCCAGTTCAACAAGCGCCGCCGCCACGACCGCGACCATCGCGATGGCGACCAGCAGAACGGCGAGGCCCCTGCCGAGCCAGAGCAGCCACCCGAGGATCCCCTGGCGAACGCAACTACCCTCTACGTCGGAAATCTCTCGTTCTTCACGACGGAGGAGCAGGTCTACGAGCTGTTCAGCAAGTGCGGCGAGATCAAGCGGTTGATCATGGGGCTGGACCGGTTCAACAAGACGCCATGTGGTTTTTGTTTCGTCGAGTACTTCACGCACCAGGACGCGCTCGACTGCATGAAGTACATTGGCGGGACGAAGTTGGACGAGCGCATCATCCGCACGGACCTGGACCCAGGCTTCGAGGAGGGACGTCAGTATGGCCGGGGCAAGTCGGGCGGGCAGGTCAGAGACGAGTACCGAGAAGACTTTGACGAAGGCCGAGGTGGATTGGGGAGAGCGATCCAGGAAGATCGGAGGTAGGCAACCCTCAGGAGAGCGCATCTGCGGCTCTTCTTGTGGAGATGCTGGATGCCTTGCTATGGGTGATCTACGGGCCAGGGCACGGTATTAGGCTCTTCCATAGACCCAGAAGGCTCTATTTTGCAGCTAGTACTTACTTCTTGATGCTATAGGGGAAGATACAGGGACGACTATGACGAGGGTCGAGGGAGATGAGACTATGCGACCCTCGTTAGATTGTGCCCTACCGGCGTTCTTGGTGGCAAAGGGTCATGTGGCCTTGATTTCTTGATTGATATGCTCGTGGGAAAATTCCAACGGCAATAAAATGACCAAGCCTTGGGGGCAAGGTGGTCTTCGGTGTCCCCTATGAAGTATCCAGTTTCGAGCAGAGGTTCCCTACAGGTGTTGGCGTTGCGGTTGAAAAGAAAATTAAGCCCTTTTTTAATTTTGTTGTCATGTAGTTGGAAACCCTGACCCATGATATATCCGAGTGTCCATTCATCCATATGTAATCTTACATCCATCGTGAGTCCGTCACGCCCCAAAGAAAGCTGGCCTCGTCATTCAGTGTCTTTCCCTCAAAGCCCTATACTTTTCGCGCCCATGCACTTTGATCTGCAGTAGTCTCCTGCTCGACTGCGCAATATATCGATAGTCGATTGTCGTGCCGTTGCTTTTGCATCTCAGGTTTTCGACGAGCCAACTGTATGTGGCGTGTGATGATCGGGTCGTATCTTTTGAAAAAGTCGTCCAGCTCGTCTAGTAACCAGGTGGGTTCAATCTCTGCGACACCCTCGTCCACTTTGGCAGTTCTGCAAAGTGAAGACAACAGGTCAGCTCAACACCCAAGTTGGATACCCCCCTTCTCCAGGAAACAAGAAGAGAATAGAACGTACTATGTATTCCCTTCCGGTACCTCTTCTCCTTCCGGTCAAAGATGGTATACTTGTCCTTGGGCCGCATCTCCTCCTCGGTAGGCATCTCCGCCTTCCACCTCTCGACAGAAGGCAGCGTCTTGCCCTGCTTCGCCAGCGCCGCGTCGAGCGTCGCAACCACCCCGTCGACGTGCCGGAGCCTCAGCCTGTGCCGCCGCTTCTGGAACTTGGAGAGGCGGTAGGGGATCTTCCATAAGAGGCCGCCGCTCAGCGGGTTGGTAAACCTGAACGGCCCAAACATGGCGTGTGGGTTCGCGTGTGTGTATTTGCGCGCGCGCTGTTTGGGGAATCGAAAGTGTTGCGTTGGTGGTGGTGGTGGGGGTGGTGGTGGTGTTAGTGTTGAATGGATTTTGGGGCTTGGCTTTCGAGCAGACTGGAACCTCTTTTCGAAAAGTCTCGACTTGACTGCCCGCGGGACCGGGGGTGAGCTAATCGCGCCCGCAGCCGCTTCAATCCATACTTTTTAGCGTCTCCCTCTCCGGGAGGGGCCCTGGGGGGGGGCTGCAAGCACGGTCCACCCGAGCCGCAATCATCATCACCACCAACTCCCAACACATTATCCTGATCCCTATCCCCCGGTCAATCCTCAACCCCTCCTGTTGCAAATGATCGATCGGTAGAGGTCCCTCGCCCCCTTCGAAACAAACAATGTCATACTACTTTGCCATAATCGGCACCCAGGACAACCCGCTGTTCGAGCACGAGTTCGGCACGTCCAAGCAGGGCGGCGACGGCCTGTCGCGCTTCAGCGACCAGGCGCGGCACCTGAACCAGTTCATCCTGCACAGCTCGCTGGACGTCGTGGAGGAGGTTCAGTGGAACAATGGACAG
This sequence comes from Aurifilum marmelostoma, assembly GCA_027559495.1. NCBI lineage: Eukaryota > Fungi > Ascomycota > Sordariomycetes > Diaporthales > Cryphonectriaceae > Aurifilum > Aurifilum marmelostoma. The sequence goes on along the minus strand of JAMXSV010000007.1, from coordinate 712,645 downwards.
ATGTACGTTTTTGTCTTTTTTCTTGCTCTGCATCCTTTCTTCTTCTTCCCAATTGTGGAGGCGGCAGCGGCGGCGATGGTGATACATTCCAAGAAATATACCGTATAGAGGAGAACTGACACGGCCCCACGTCTCTGCCCTCCCAGGTACCTCAAGGTGATAGACAAGTTCTTCAACAACTACATCTCGTGCTTCGTCACCGGCGCCAACGTCAAGTTCCTCCTCCTCCACCAGCCCAGCGGCTCCGGCTCGGGCATCGGCTCCCGCTCGTCCACCTCCATCGCCGCCAACCCCACCAGCGCCGCCACCGAGGAGGCTATCAAGAACTTCTTCACCGAGGTCTACGAGAACTGGGTCAAGGCCGTCATGAGCCCCTTCTACAAGGTGAACATGGAGGTCAAGAGTCCCATCTTTAGGCAGAGGGTCGTGGCGGCGGGCAAGAAGTATTTATAGAGACAAGATACACACGCATGCACCAAAATCATTGGTTGGAATAGAGGAGCCAAGGCCAAGGCTGGGCGAATTTGGAAGGACTTCTCTGGTCTTGCGGGTCAGGTCCCTCACGGGCGCATGAGGGTCTATATCATTACGAGTCACATCATCAGCAAGTCAGGAGATGTGGATTAGGTGGGCGTCATATGTACAACAGACAAACATAGCGAGCGCTACGTGTTATAGCGCAATTTTATTGTGATATCCCAATGTCTGGTCATCATACAGGCATCAAACAAATCATCAGTCACCAAAGACAAAGATCAATCAAGAGCGATCATTATGTTCATCAAAGTGTATTTCGCAGCGCAAAGTCTGTCAATCAATGGCCATCATGCCTACCCGAGCCTTGTCATTCCGAGTAATCCGTAATCCCCAACGCCGAAAAACAAACGTCATCTCTGCCACGTGATTGCTGCATCAGTGTACCATTGTACACCGAGACCAATCCCAACAGTCCCCCAGCCTTGCTCTAGATGAATGGCTTGCCTCATGATGTAAGAGATAACCGATTTCTGAGCAAACTTTCGTTGATGGATTCAAGAAAGCGTGGAAGGCGGGCGAGACGCTTAACCACCAAAACCGTAGAGGGTACGGCCCTGGCGCTTCAGGGCGTAGACGACATCGAGAGACGTGACGGTCTTGCGCTTGGCGTGCTCAGTGTAGGTGACGGCATCACGGATGACACCCTCAAGGAAAGACTTGAGGACGGAGCGGGTCTCCTCGTAGATCACTGAAGAGACATGTTAGCGATCACGTTGTTGTCGACATCACGAGGACGCGTCGCTGATGGCGACCATGTTCCGAGGGCATCGACTTACTGGCAGAAATACGCTTGACACCACCACGACGAGCGAGACGTCGGATGGCGGGCTTGGTAATACCCTGGATGTTGTCACGAAGAATCTTTCGGTGGCGCTTGGCACCGCCCTTGCCGAGACCCTTGCCGCCCTTGCCGCCTAGAGAGGATGCATGTTAGCATTGTTGTTCATGATGATGATGACGACGACGATGAAGACGGTGATGCAGCGCGAATAAGACCGTAATTGAATAAATGATAATGTATGGTGTGGATGGTGAGGCTCATGAAGAAAGCTGTACGCGACTGCATGTGATGGTAGAGGACGCGTCGTGCCCCTTGTGTGTGGGTGGGTTGGATTGCCCCACCACCATCAACACCACCAAGAAAGGGTTGGTGATGATGACGATGCAACGACAAGGACAAGCAATTCGACGCGTTTAACAATGGCGCCGTCGAGAAAAAAACATGATGTACTTACGTCCAGTCATTTTGAGGGGGTTGAAAAGTGTGAGGAATGTGGTTTAGTTGATGAAAGTGGTTGTCGCGGTGGACAAATTGATGATTTAACTGTAAATTGTTGATGGCTCTGGGTGGGAAATTCGCAGAAACGGAAACAGAAGAGAGGGAGAGAGAGCAAGAGAGGTTTATTGGGGTGCGAGTATTTAAGAGGCGAGACGGGCGCCAGCGGGCGGAGGCTGCTGATCTGGGAGAAGGGCAGTCCTCTGTGTGAATCTGCGCTAGTCTATTTTGGTTTCTGCTCCTTTCCCAGGTTTTTTTTTTTGCCTGAAGGAAATCCAAGCGATTTCCTCACCTAAAGCCTTGAAGCAAACCGCTTTTCCAAGTAATGCATTACAGGGGTCAGAAAGGCGTCTGGTTGTTTGGTCTTTCTTTCTGCTATTTCGAGTGGCCCGTGCGTCCCTGCCGTTTGACCCTGCAGGGCCCAGAGCTAACCAGAATCGGAATTGGGATCAGGTCAGGGACAGGCAGGGGCCAGCCGATCAGCTGCCCCATGCCCGTTTATGCCCCAAGGACCAACAGTGCTTCGAGAATCAATCTGGTGGGCCGTGGATCCGACCCAGACGCGTCGGACCTTGAGGGACTGCCACCCTTGAAATAATTCGCGTCTGTTCCAGATCAGTCGTGCCATGGACTTGGTTGATCAGAGGACTTTACACCTAGCTGGCCCACCTCTATACTGTACATAGTACTTAGTACTCATCTTGATATCCCAGCAAGTCGGCAAGACAGATACTGCAATCCGTCTCTTCCCAATGTTCCAGCATGTGAATCGGCAGCATGCATCACGGTGGGTACTCTCATACATGAAGTCATACACATACACACACACAGAGCATCGTCTTGTCCTTCACACGAGCACGAGGTCATGATGGAACATCTCTGGTGAGTTCAGCGAGGCACGTATACCTCTAAAAGGTGACTTCTATTCAGGCTGTTGACCAGTCTAATGATTAATGCTAAGGTACAGGCCTGGCTGCATGGGCACTGCACATGGACAAAAGGTGTGCATGCCTAGAACAGCCCGAGCCACCTGGTATTGTGTCCTTTTCCGTGTCTCCTTGCGCCATCCTTCTGCGGCGCCCCTGGGCCCTCGCGGACCACAGATGGAAGAGGGTAGCCAGTCATTTCGGGCGCCCTTGATGAAGCTCACTTTTGAAGCCTTCGGATGTTAGAGCCCTGTCTCTGTGCCGCAGCTTCCGAACCTTTTAAATCTATACAAAGGTGATGATTATGGCACGATGGTATCGGCCGGCAATGGAAGTCCCATCGAGGGAACAGTGTGGAGTGGGCTTTCTGTGGTATCAGTACGATGTTCCCTGCGCCAGTACAATCAGCGCAGTCAAGAACGATATGTCCCTGGGCAACGAGGATGAGAGGGTCAGGTCTTTCAGCCAGCGTTGACTGTGGTTGTCTGCTGTCGCTTCGCAGAGTCTTTGACGTCCTACTGAGAGGTTAGTCAGGGAGACGGGCTGTGTCTGCCACCGTACCATTTTTTCCCCCCAGAGGTTCTCCTTCATGGGGCGTCTTTCTGTGATGACGACAACGACGACGATTTAGTATCGCGACATACTTCGGTTGGCGCCTTCCTCTTCTTCACTCCGTTGGTGCCATCTGTGGCCTTTCTCTTCAGAGGTCTCGTGGGCTTCACCTCGCCGGGCTCGAAAACGTCGTCGGGCAGGCTCCAACTGATAAAGCCCAGTCAGCACGCGCAAGCTACGGCCATGCCCGGGGCCACCGAGAGACTTACTTTCGCACGTGCTGGACGCTGACGGCACATGAGTCCTGCAGCTCCTTCTCATACTTTTCCCAAGCAAAACAGATATTCTTAAACTCGTTGACTTCATAGGATAGGTCGAGGGATTTCGCGCCTGCATTGTCAATCGTCCTGGCGTTAAGACCGATACACGTCCCGAGAGATAATCATGAAGAGGTTGCCCAAAGAAAGAAAAAAAAAAAAAAAGGAGCCGAAAGGGGGCAAGGGGAGTACGAGAAAAGATGGGGGAAGGCAGAGGAGAGAATAAGAAGAAGAACAAAAGGGGGGGGGGGGGTTCGGATCCGCGCGTTGTGCTCATGGCTACTACTGAACTGACCTTCCCGCAGCTCGAGGCCAATGTAGTGAGTGGATGTGAAGACACCCTTGGGGGCGTTGTCCTCTTCCATCTTGACATCGGCATCTTTGGCATCGAGGTCTTTGGTCTCATCACCGTCTGCGCCTTCTGCCTTCACCGTTCCAGGTGAGGTCGGCTCTGCCTTGGCTGTGCCGTTGGCTGGCTCTGTCTTGAGTGCGTCAGCTTCCTCTTCGTCCTTCACGACATGATCTAGACTCCCATCGAGGATCTTGTTCCACTCATCAAGCCCACGTGTGCACTTGTGCTTCCGTTCGTAGCCCTTGTTGAAGGGCCGGGCCAGCTGGATGGACGGATGTCGCTCAAGGCTCTGGACCAGCAGACGGATCTTGGACTCGACGAAGCCACCCCAGATCTTGCTGTTCTCCTTGGACGTGCTCGCTGCGTTGACGATGATGTAATACTTGTAGTCCTGTGTGAAGAAGCTGTGTTTGACAAAGAGTGTCTTCCACGGCTGCTTGCCTAACATTATCTGATCCACTACGCCCGCGAAATGGTCCAGCTCCTTTTGAATAACAGACTTGCTCGAGTGGGTGATGTTGAAGGTTGCGCACATGGAGGGATAGGCGGGAGTGATGATGGGCATCAGATGATAACCGTCGCCCTTGTAGACCTTGGGATTCCACACGCGAACCTGCAGGGGCCCCGACTCCACGTGCTTCAGCAGTACCGGCTGGGGCCAAGGCCACCGTCGTATGATGTGAAAGAACTTGTTCACAATCACGGCACCGTTGGCCTTGGGGTACAGCTGGCAGACGCGCGCCACCAGCATAGCCCAAGCCACACCTCCAGGGAAGCCCATGATGTTGGCGTAGATGGCACGCTTCTGCGCCCATAGCTTGATCGCCCGCAGAGCCAGACGGAATGACGTCGGCTCCGGGACCAGCTTGAGTATGTCGTCCGTGACTCTCGTGCCGTTGAGGGACCGCAGCTCGGCGTCATCGAGGCCGCGCAGCAGGTTGTTGTCGAGCAGGTCCCAGCCGCTGGACTGGGGAGGAATCTCGGTCAGGGTGGCGATGCGCGAGAAGATCAGATCGATGCTGATGCCAGAGTACTCGAACTTGATGATGGGGACGAAGGCGTCGGTGACGGCGGTCAGGTCGGTGACGGCGCCCGGGGGGGTCATCTCGGCGAGCAGGCCGGGGAACAGTTCGAAAAAGTGCTCTCGTGTAACGTATTTCGGGCCGACGACGAGGGTGTCGATATCGGAGCCCGGCCCAAAGACACCAAGGCGGTAGCTGCCATAGGTGAAGATGCGGCCGCGGGCTGACTTCTGGATGGCTGGGTTCTCCGAGAACGTCTTCTCGGCGACCTTCCTGATGAAGACGTCGGCGATATTCTGGAGCGACTTGAGGACATTCTCCCTACGATGACACCGAAGCGGTCAGTCTTCCGATGTAGTGTCAAAACGTTGTAGCGATGCTGTGATCAGCATGACTCTCAGCAGAGCGCCGCTGTCGCGAGGCCTGTCGTACCTCTTTTGGGTCTCTGCCGCGTGCTCGTAGGTGTTCTGGGCCTTGAGTTCTGTAAACAGAGAATCGTTGGAGCGTTTCTCGGACTCGTTAGGCAGGGCCAGCGATATGGGAGGTGTCACACCCCATTGCATATCAGCAGCCATGGTAACGGTCGAGAACCCACGGAGACTGATCTTGGTACAGGGACAGCAGGACAAGCTGTCTTGGGGAGTGTGACAAGAAGAGGAGGGGAACAGGGAGTGGAAGAGTGAAAGAGAGTCCTTGAAACCAACAAGGTGCTCAGCTTCCGATTTGGGGCAGCAGCAGTGTGGGTGGGTGCGCTTCTATACAGTACTATGGAGGAAGTGGGGAGAAATTTGATGCTAAAAAAGCAACGTCAGGGGGCATGGGTGGCAGGGGCGGGGCCCACTATTTTTCACGGGCGGGCAATTAGGGAAATAGTTACTTTTTCGTTTACAATTAATAAGGTTTTCCTCGGTTCTCAATTTGTCCAGTCCAGATTTCCAATCATTTAAACTAGGCTGTCTCGTCTATAGAAATAAAAGGAGATCTCAGATGGCATTTCCAAAAGTGAGACGGCTTCAATCAGCTACTGCAGCCACGTCAATAAACGCAGCTCTTCCCTCCGTCCCTGTGTCCAGTAAGGGCGACATACGACCCGGGCAGGCGGTCCGTCTGTGAGCAACACAGCGTCTTCTTCAGCTGCCTCTTGATCACCTCTCACTGCTCTTCAGGTCAGACCAGGATTCGACCACCCATTCAAGTGCTTGGATGTGCCAGCCATGGGTCTTGGAGACCCAGAACACAACACCTCCCAGGAGGCCCACGCCTCCCAGCACCTCAAGTGCAACCCAGCCGTTGTTCCTCAGCCTTGAGGCAACTTCAAGCAGCCCGAGCGGGTCTTGGTGATGCATGGTTACCGAGTCTGGTCTTCGTTCCCGGGACAGCCTCTTTGCACGCAGTCTTGATGAGCTGCGGTCCTGGTTCTTGACCGCTACGAGTGTGCCGTCCTGGACGCACTCGTTTAGTCTTTCTGTCAGCCAGACCGCTCTCTCCCCCCGCGCAAGAGCTTCGTAACGAGCCTTCTCGTTCGCCAGACTCCTCTGCAGATCCGATGCCCAATTAGCAAGACGGATTTGTGCCATCCGCTCTTCACGCTGCGTGTGATCAGCGATGCGCGCAAGCGAGTACGTCCGCGGCGGTCCTGTCGCGACCAACGAGGCTGATGGTATACCGGTCGGCACGCTCAGGGGTCTGTACAGAGCTCTTGGTCGAGACGAATTTTCCGAATTTTTCCACTGCAAGAACTTTTTCGCCGCAGCGTGCCTCAGCCAGGAGGCTCCGGTCTCGCTAAATATCTCCCCCACCAGGATGGAGAGGTCTGAAGGCATCAGTGGCTGGACGTAGTCCGGACTCATCAGGAGGCTGGCATCCATGACATCGTGGTCTGACCCAGGCAAGCTGGATACAGCGTAAGGCCACGCCGACTCGGGCCCCCCAGGAGAGGCTGAAGTGGCAAAAGAGAATGGTCGCACGTCGGCCTCGTGTAGCTCGCTCCTGATGCGCTCTCTGCTCTGACTGACGGCCTCAGGGGTCATGGTGTCTGACTGGGCGAGAAGCGGAATCACGTTGGTGAGCGGTGCTAATAGTTGCAGGTACTTGATGTCGGCAGGTTTCAAGTCTATGTCAAGAGGCGTCAGCCTGTGCACTCAACAGGTCTTCGTTTTTTTTTTGGGGGAGGGCATCTTACTGTTCTGTATGAGATACAGGGCCACGTCGACCTGGTTACCTCCATCCCCGCCCAACATATTCAGCATCTCGGAATCAGCCGACGTGTTGGACTGCACTTTCTCAAAGTGAGACTCGACACAACGAATTACGGGAGTAATACACTCCATACTCTGTAGACGAGATCAGCACATGGATGTCTTTGCTCTAAAAGGAGATAAAGCAGCTCTTGTGCGACTCACAGATGAACCGTCACTGTATCCCGGGGTATCAATAAAGCAAATATTCCTGTCTAAGATGGTATCGCCGCCCAAGCTCTTTCTACGTTTGAGAAGTCGGGAATCGTCCAGATCGGACCACCATTCGGGGTATGGCTTGGTACTCGCAGATATCTCAGAAATCTGCGCTGTCTCATTGCTGTTCCTGTTTGATTTGGATCTTGCTTTGGGACGAGGACTCGAGGTCGATCTCTGGCTCAGGATGGCGGGCTGCGGAGTGATCGGGTCGACGTGCACGATTGCGTCAGAGGTCTGAACGATAGCCTTGATGAGAGCCGTCTTGCCGGTTCCTGGCACAGACAACCCGTTAGCTCTCTCGTGTGATGCCTGTTGATAGACACTTAACTAGCATTCCTGCTTACCAGAGTCACCGGCAATGAGGATCTTGAGCCTCCCAATGCGCTTGCCCTCGTCTGTGAACGGCCGGCGAGAAGGCATCTTGATGGAGGGCATGACAAGCTGGGATGCACTGCTGCTGTCCATCATGGACGGCGACAGATCCGGCTGCAGCTCGACACTCATGCTCAGAGCCTGGCTGGCCACCTCCTCGGAGAGGGAGGCCGCAGTGGAGTTCCTCCGCGAGGAGGCGCCGCTTACGGCCGAGGCAGCCCCGGACAAGGACAGCATCAGGGGCGTGATGGGTCTCGAGGTCTCGGTGCTGGCTGAGGCCAGAGTAGGCTGCTGCTGCTGGTAATGGTGCTGCTGCTGCAGAGGAACAAGCCGATCGGAGGCGAGGGAAGCGTCGTCGAGATGGTTATCGCTGTCAGGAAGCGAGGACGTAGCCGAAACGCTGATATCACGGTCCTGTGTAGCGGTGTGCTGCTTAGACGGACTGCTCGGGCCGGGTTCTTCTGTAGGACTATTCACGCCCTGGTGCTGCTGCTGCTGCTGCTGCTGCTTCCGGGGATCACGAGGAGCGACGAAGCTCGACAGCGACTGTTCCAGGGCGGCATCGACAGCGTCCTCGTCGCCGAGGAAGAAGGCGGTCGGGCCGCCGTTATCGCTGGGGCGGGGGCGCTGTGGCGGCGTGTCGCCAAAGATAGGTCGCATGATGGAGAGCACACATGTACGTCAAAGCACTAAGGAAGCGAGTGAGGGGTCACGATGGAATCGACGAGATTTATCATGGGAGACAAGATCGTGACCATGAAGGGTGTGAATAAGGAGTTATTGTGGACTTTCTGGAAGAGCGAAACAGAGAACTGTCTTGTCTAAAGGGGGAGAGGGAGAGGGGGGGAGGAATTACGGAGTTGACTAGACGTTGGAGTGAGGCGTGAGTTGGGTAGACTCAGCCAGACGAGGACTAGGCACAGCGGGAGCGAAGAGCACAGTCCCATCGATGAGTGCACAGTGGCAAGATTGGGGGGTGGAATCACTCCGAATGACAGCCGTGCGGAATCTACATAGTATGTACTACGTATCATCCCGCGCCCCTCAACTGATACTCCAAAAGGGGGGTGGGAAGGGAGGGGGAGGGGGGAGGGGGGCACTGGGGGCAGTGACAGGCACTTAACGCAGTGAACCCCGCGCCTGGCCCCGCCGACAACGACTCCACAGCCCCTCTTTCCGTGCTGGCAAGGGTTCAGAACGGCAGCGCTAACTGCTGTGGGATCTTGTCGTGGGTGTCATACTGTGGTAGTCTCAAGCCAGATTACTCTCGACCTTGTGATTCTGAAGGGAACCTGATGTGCATGATAGACCATCTTTTTCTTTTTTTAGGCGGACTCGGTCCGAAATGGAGGAAATCATCCAGCTTAGAGAGTCAGCGAGACTCGTCTCTAACAAGCGTTGCGGCTCCCTTTCTCCGGTCGTGACTAGGAGTTTCCACAACGCTGTCAAGTTACTTGCTGCACCCCCAAGCAGAACGATGACACGAGTCTGAACAATTCAGCGCAAAGGACTCCTGTGCATGTTATACGTATTCAAGCAGGAACAAAATAAAATTCAAAGACTCTGTTGTGTCTGGTCTTTCTCTCCCTTTTTTTCTGTGGACATCCCCTACCGCTGGGCACGCACGAGGACTGCAGATACGGCCTTGACCCTTGGATCATAAAGCAAGAAGAAGAAATACCCTTCCTGGTGATTGTACAATAGAGTGGCATTGGGTTCCTAACTCTCCAGGCGAGGTTCCCTATATTGGTCGAGGCCTTGCAGTCTTCTACCCGCCGCCTATACTTGCCCCGCCTGTCCTGTATCCCACGAGCTGTTGCCCATCTCGTTGAGCACCATCCAGCTGTCATCATTCAGCATGGCTTCCGTCACCTGCGCATACAAGCCCGACGCATCTTGCGCCCCCTCCCAACCATTCAGTCCCTGAAACCTATTCATATCGACAACATTGTCCACCTGGCCTGCGCCTGCACCCGTCGTCTCAAACATCTCCGTAGTCACCACCGCATCCGTCAGCATGATCCCGCCGTCGATCGAGCTGCTCGTCCTCCCCACGGTCGGCCCGGACGTGGTCGTCCCAGGGCTGATTCCCGAGCTCGCCGGCGTGGGGTGGCTATTGTTTATCAGACCAGCAGGCGACGAGCCTGTGGTTGACGAGCCTGCCCGGTGTGGCAATCTAAACGAGGGCCCCTGCACGCCGGTCGGTGCGGCAGTCTCGTTGCCGCACACAGACGCCGAGGACAGAGACGAGTCCCTTGGTGTGTTATTGTCCGACGAGGGAGACACCTCGTCCGCTGATGAGACTGATGCTATCTGGGAGATGCGGAATATGGCCTCGTTCGGCCCGGGCGGATCGGGCGACAAATTTACCCGTCTACGCTTGTTGGAGTTCCCGGACTCTGAGTTGTTGTGGTTTGTGTTGAAAGCCTGCGTGCCCGGTTGCCACGCATCTATATCTAGAGCTGTCGCCTCAAAAGGCGTCCTCGCGAGGTCGAGTCCCCTGCCGAATCGGCTGCCGATCGGCTTGTTCAGAGGTAGCCTGCCCGGTAGGGGTGGCAGGATGTCAGTCTTTCTCGAGACTTGGGACCGTGCAAACAAGGGAATGTTGCTCCCACACGGCGCGGAGCCCGAGATGGTCTCGAAAGCATATAGGTTGGGGTCGGGGATGCGGAGGAGATGGATCAAGTTTGCGCGCTCGAGGTCAACCATGACCTGCCGGAGAAAGTTGAGGGTGATGAGGTGTTGTTTGCCGATGGCGTCCATGGCCATGATTAGGAATTCGAGGTCTGCTTTTATCCTGGGCGAGAGGCTCTGTTCCTCCTGAGCCTGTATTATGCAGACGGAGCTGGCAACATAGAGTGCGAGCGCGACCAGAGGACTCCTCTTCAGATCCCCAAGGAAAGAAGAGAGAAGGCGTCAGCTTGACGTACAACCTGGGGAAAAAGAGGATTTGGTAGATTGGAGGTTTAGCTTACGTAGCCGGCATTGGAGTGAGAGGTCATTTTGACGATGCTCACCACCTCTTGGGCGGCGGTCGCCAGACGGGTCTTGATCGTCGTCCTGATGACCTCAGGGAAGTTGTGCTCTTTTGCCTTCTCATAGGCATTATTGTGGAGACAGATGACCGAAGCATGAAGGTTAAGATTCGTGTGGACGGCGATTGGGTCCCTCAAATGTGCCGGCAGACGGAACCCTTCTGGTAGAAACATGAAGGCGCTAGACAGCAGGTTGTCCAGATCTCGATGCCTATTCCAGTACCTGCCATATTCGTAGTCATCTGCAGCATCGTCCGGCCTTGAATGATGGATGTGTTTCATAATACGGTTGAACAGATGGCATATCACGGCGGCTCCGGCGAAGGAGGAGTAGGGAGAGCCCTGGAATACATCCTGTAGCCGGCAAGTAGTCTCCTCACGACCTTTGTTAAAGGCTTCTTCGGAACTGGGGAGATGCGTGGTGACCTGCGGACATGGTCAGCCTCATCTGTTTCTTCGACGCAAGTCTTGCCTCGCCCGCACAGGCCCCGGGTTAGTGGACTAACTTCCTCTGGGTCGATCAGCGTCGGCCAACCTGTGCTGATAGATGCATGAGAATCGATCGCAAATGCACCCCAAAACGTTCGTCTCCTCTCTAATACCACACAAGGTCACAGTCAGCAGACCATTTCAGCTGTCGTGGGGAGAGATTCGCGGCGCCGCTATCGCCACCCCCCACTCACCTTCCAGCTCAGTCCAGTCTCTCGGAGGTGCTAATGTGGGCGCCATCGTCTGCTCGGCGTCGGGATCGTCAAGCCTATGTAGGCCCATCATGTGCAAGAGCTTGATACACCGAGCTGCGGACATGGCAGCCCGGGTGAACCACATGCACCTGGCCTCGTTGGTGGCCGTAAGCGCCCAAGCCTGGGCATGAGAAATGGTGAGAAAGTGCTCGCCGTCTCCCTGAGGGTGCCACCCAGTCAGCCAAAAAAGATCCACAACAATCTACACTGACACCTATGTGCCGGGTGCCACGTACTCTAAGCTCATCTTCCTCGAGATAATGGCGAGCACGGCGGTGAAAGGCGTCATGATAACCCGAGTACTTCTCATGGCCATTTGTGGCCATGGTCCAGATGGCATATTGCAAAGCCATGGGTGGTCTCAGGTGGGGAGCCGAGTAGAAGGCTGTCATGTAGCGCCCGGGGTGGACGATAGGGATCAGAGGGTGCTGCTTCATGAAGTAGGTCTGATGTCTTTTTTTTTTTGTTCGACTAGAGTCAGCATTACGGGGAGCTCCCACGGTCCAAGCCCAACCCGTCTCTGAGAGATGCACTCACAGCTCCTCGATCATCTTGGTCGGTGGCAAGGCCTCGAAGAGCCCGAGACCTAGCAACTCATAACCGGTCGCCCCAGCGTTCTCCTGCCGGGGCTTGTAACGCATGTCTGGCGTGCTGAATGGCGTGCCCCACCCCATGGGCGGTGGTACGTTGCTGTAACCGTTCACGTTCTCACCCAGGCCGGGGACGTCGTTGTTGGTGAAGTTCCAGTTGAGGGATTCGTCCGTGAACTTTTGTCTCGACGCGTCGATTGAGCCCTGATACCCCCGGACGGGATGCGGAATTGAGGTCTCCTGAACGTTGTCATCATCCTGACAAGAGGCATTCCTCTCCTGGACATGACGAGGACCATCTTGTTCAACATTGCTGGTCTCAGGAAGAGGCCCCGTCTTGCCAGCGGCATCTTTCAGTAACACCTCCACCTGAGCTGTGAGAGGAAAGGTGTGTGTACCTGGGTCAGCCAGCCAGAAGGGGTAGGTGAGGATAAGAGAATGAATGCATACCTAGGCGCTCCTCCAATTCCTTGACGTTCCTCCTCTTAAAGGCAGGCTTCCTCCTGGACTCTGGATACTGACACTCGGCCTTCAGCTTGGTACACCTCGTGCATGCGGGCTTGGTCCGGTCGCATTTCAGCTTCCGACTCCGGCATGTCACGCATGCCAGAGGCTCAAGGCTGTCGTTACCGCCATCGCCTCCCAGCCCGGCTTCACGTGCAGCCACATCAGCTGCTGACATATCCTCTCCCGACATTGTGCGATGCTGGTGGTCGTTGTTGTGGCCCCTCTTTCTTCTTAGTATTGACCCCAGCAAGACAGAAACCAGGTTTACATGGTTTGATAGAATTGTTGTATTAGAGAAAAGAAAAAGTTAAAAGCATATGTGTACCTTTGTCACCATCTCTCTGCTTTCTCTTCACACCCCTGGCGATCCAGCGTCAGCCTGACATGTGTTTTGCCTGTAAGGCTGATATTGTGGTAACGGTGCCGTGAATGCCTGTTGATGGGGCCAACCAGCGTCTACAGCAGCTAAGTAAAATCTCGGACAACTTAGACGGTGGGATTTTGCTCCGTTGTCCGAGCAGAGCGGCAGGTGCAAAGTATCACGGTGATGACGTCAGCTCTTCCCGTCCTTTATTCGCCTGGGCCATTCATTATCTAAGGAAAGTGCACACCAAGTAGGCAACAGTACTGCCACTGGATTAATTATTGCCTACTGCCCGAGAGAAAACCTTCACTTGAGGTTGTCCCAGGATGGATCTTTTATTGGCATATATCAATCAGTGTTCAGTCAAAATACGACATGCAAATTGAGATATTCACCCTATGTCAGCAGACAGGTGTTACTGTACCAGCAGTCCAAGACAACTCGCCCGGCAATTCGCTCGCAGTGTGCGTGATCACCAGTTGAATTCGTCGCCAGAAATTACAAAACGTCTTCTAATTTTTACTTTTTTTACGACTCTATACAAGAACAATATCTAATGCAAGATTGCAATTCTTTTGAGGCACATTTTCATCTTGTCCTTTGACTGGAGCAATAGCCGGCACCGGAGCCAAGATGCTAGCCACACAGCACAATCAGTCTGCCGGTGGTATCCGGTATTTTTCTGTGCACGTTGATTTGATACGCTGCTGCGAGTGGTGGGCATGCTTCAGTGGAAGATTGACGTCGTAGCGAAAGAAGATCCCCTCACGAAGTTCGCAACAGAAAGCATTTTCCCACGGTTCCAGAACCCACGAAAAATAATCAACGTCCTCACACTCTACTTGTACAATTCATACAGTACTTACACACTTACGCACAGCAACAGTGTCACGCAAAAGATGACCGCCAAAACCCGACCCCACATCGTTGTAGTGGGCGCCGGCGTCATCGGCGCCTCCATCGCATGGCATCTCGCAAGACACGAGCTCGGCCCAGATGTGACCATCGTCGCCGAGGAAGTCGGGGGCACCGCCACACCCTGCTCCTTCGCCTGGCTCAATGCGAGCTGGCATAATCCGAGACCCTACTATGACTTCCGCCGACGGTCCATGGAAGGCTGGCGGCGCATTGCGGAGGAGCTACCGGAGGTGTCAAAGGTGTTGCGATGGTGCGGCTCCCTGAGCGTGAGTAGTAGTTGTGTCCTTTTCTACTTCCCTCTCTTTTCTTTGGTTCTTCTTTTTTGTTCCTCCCCGATGGCTGATATATCTTCTTGTGAGGCGTGGACAGTGGGATATGCCACCAGAGGAGCTGGCAAGATACCTCAAGGAGCACTCAGACTGGGGCTACGATATCCACCGCGCCGAACGCGCAGAGATCAAAGCTCTCGAGCCTTCGTTGTCCTCCGAGATCCTCCCGCCAGAATGGGGCCTACGCGTCGGCGAGGAGGGTGCCGTGGAGGCAGACCAGGCAGCGCGGGCCATGATCGATGCTGCTCAGAAATGCGGCGCCAAACTCGTCCACGCTACCGTCACCAGCCTGCTCCGGAAGCAGGGCAAGGTCGCCGGCGTCGTCCTGCCGTCGTCTGAGGTGCTGTCAGCCGACCATGTCGTGCTGGCCGCCGGCCTAGCCTGCGTAGACCTTTGCAACCCCACAGGCATCACGATACCGCTCAAAACCCCAGCTCCGGCAGGCCTCCTCGTGCACTCGAAGCCTCTGGGAAAGCGTATTCTAGACCACGTTGTCTACAACCCACAAGGCCACATGCGCCAGACAGCCGACGGACGCATCCTGGCTGGGTCGGACTTTGTTGGCGGGGACCCGGGCCCGGACCCGCTGGCCACAGCGCGCGCACAGCTGGAGAAAGTGAAGATGTCCTTCGAGCCGGAGCAGCGAGAGATGCTGGAGTTGGACTACTTTACCATCGGATATCGCCCACAACCGGAGGACGGGCTGCCTATTCTTGGAGAAACAGGGGTCGATGGACTTTCGCTCGCAGTTATGCATTCTGGGGTGACAAATGCAGCGGTGGTCGGGGACATACTCGCTGAATTGGTCTTGACCGGGAAGGCAGATCCAGCCTTGGAGATCTTTTCGCTGAAGCGGTTCAATCAGGAATGACGGATCGATTGAGACCCAAACAAGAGGTCTGGAATGGCTCTACGGGGCCTACAACCAGAAACCACATCATCTACAAGCACCAAAGACTAGAGACCCCGAGTGTTCAGAGATATTGCAGGCCCAGATAGTTAGATTATCTAGAAGGGCGTGAGGAGAGTCAATCAGATCTCGGTTCGACATCAAATGAGAAAGCACTCTCGTGAACACAGTCCTGGAAAGCACCGTTCTCGAGCGTTTGGCTATGACATACTTTGCTACTTTCACACACTCGCACAATGCAGTATTCCATGGTTGCCACCACGAGCACATCCCATCTTCGTCACCACCAAGAGCGTCTTGTCTACCCAGAACAACAACCTACAAACACACACACACATCAGGCACAGAACCCGTGTTACACAGAGTGATCATCGTGCCATACCCTTCTCTGTTGGTTTCAAGCAAGGAAACCAGGAGAAGCACATCCTACTCGGACCACCCTGACGAGCAAGCAAGATCGCCGACCGACTAGCTTGACAACCAAAAACCACGATATCTGCTCGATGTCACCGTAGTACAACGCCAGCATAGTTGTCAGACTTGCCGCTGCTGCTTGTTCCCCATTCTTCCTCCTCCTCCGCCACTCCCCCCGTCCTCCGGGTCTCAGATCACTTGGGAGATATAGCCATCTTAGATCACAGTAAGACATTAGCCTGGTTTCATCAAGCTCTGTACGACGTGAGTGCGAGGGAGGCAGCACGAGGAAGCAACCCGCTGACCGCTTTCTCTCTCATACATAAAACTACAGGATGATGTGAATGATGGTACCCAGCACCTGCGGGAGCAACAACGCAACACACGTGTCGGCCGAGCTCGACACGGCAGCCTGGTCCGCAGAGCTCATTACTCGGATGCTTTGCTTCTTTACTCTACATAATCTGCCCTTGGCCCCATGATAGGCCTCAGACCCGAGACCATGGACCCGAGTATCATCACTAAGGTAAACCTCGTATGCCCGATCTTGCTTAGTTCTGGACCCGAACCTTAATTGGCGATTGGCACCGGTCAATCGGTATTGTTAGTGCTCGGGTTGGCAGAGAGCATGGGTGAGGGGTTAGTTGGCTGGCTAGAAGATGCGTTGGCGTTTGTCTCAGAACGGATTTCTCTGCAGATGCAGGTGACAGGGCGGGTTATGCTCAGGAGTGGGAAGGTTCTCTCTCTCTCGCACGCACGCACACACACACACTCTCTCTCAGCTTGACAAGGCTTGACAACTCACGCATGGTTGAGCCAGGGGTGTCTCGGGTCTAGATTTGGTTCGAAAAACCCACCTCAGGACTTTGCTCCGCCTGCAGGTCGGGTCCGCTGATGGTGATGGTGATCATCAATCATCATGATCACGATAGGCTTGTCAACGCTTCTGCTCCTCCCCTCCTCCATCATCCTTCTGCAGGCCAACCCTGGTGGGGCCGTGGCGAAGATGAAGTGGTAACATCCAGATGTCGCCGAGAATGGGGCCCGTGACGTGAGGGTATATTATGCTAGATGCATGCAAAGGTGCGTTCGATGTGTGTGCCCTTAGTTCTGCATGACGAGTACACAGTGCACTATGGTGCTCAGGGGGGGAGGGGGGTGGGGGTCCAGCAGCCAATCCTACCCCCCCCCCCCGGCCAGTCCACATCACAGCTCAGCAGTTGCCGGGGACACACCAAGCACATGCGTGGTGGTGTTGGCAGCGAACACTTGCATGCAGGACTGGCGGCCTAGACTGCGGGCCTGAAATGCCGCGGGATGGTACCACTATAGTGGTTCGAGAGGTGCACCAAAAGTTAGCTTTGCTGGCATGACTTGTCAGTTTTCTTGCCTTTCGTTTTCGGGTTCTTGTGCATATTCCAACGCATGTATTGCTGGCGGCCCTGTCGACCTCATGAGGAAAGGGGCGTGCAGGACGCCTGGAATGCCGGTCATGATGTCTCCACCACGGTGTGTATCGCGCGTCCTTAGCAGAGGACAAGAACACCACTCTGATAATGATCGGGAACCTGCTGTAGGTAGAGAGGTTGCAGGTCGACGAAAGGTTGCCATGGTCAGCCCCTCTGCAGGATCAACCCTCGCGTATCTCGAATGCAGGCGGAAGCGGCGGGCAACCAGGGTCTGTATGGTGTGAAGGCCCCCCCCCCATGCAGCAGCGGTAGCTATGTCCCGGCGGCCAGAGCTGACAGTTGATCACGCCTCCGCCAGTGTGCGTAATATGCATACACCACACACCCGCAACCATCCACAACCCCCATCTGATGTGACCGGTCTGCAATGACCTGGCCATTACAGCCGCTGCCTGGGGTGTCTGTGTAGCAGGCCCTCGAGATGGGACAAGCCCGCCATTTCGGGTATTGCTTGCGGGAAGTGCGTGGCTGCATGGCTGGATGCCAGCATAAGCAACAAGCAGTCTCGTAATCCGCGGCGTTGTGGTCCGCCCCAACAGGATCGAGGGGAAGAGGTTCAGTGCTTGGGCATGTCACTCCGGAGGACCATGCCCCTTTGTTGCCTTTGAGACAGCCACTATAACACTGTATCCAGAGACGGAGAGGCGCTGCTGGTACTTGTAAGATGCGTGCGACGATAGCGAGTGACAGGTCGTGTGGGCCTTACACTTCGATCCCTCCCAGCCCAGACGAGGGTCACAGCGGCTCGAGAGATGACATGGCTGAACTGACTAGCCCGGTGGCCAAGCATGACCTTGATCGTAGGCCAAGCAATCTAAGGCGGAGGTGGTGCTGAGAGGCATACCATCCAGCACTGCTTGTGGGCCTCGAATGCAGGTTTTGGCGGGTTGCTCCTTGTACACCAGCTCGTGTTCTCGTCTCGCGGCTGTCGTCCTCGAAAGGCTGCCCAGGCAAGTCAGGCCCACCCACTATCGCTGTGCTCCCCAGAGACTAATAGCTCATCGTGTGAAAGGCAATAGGGACACTGTTATTGTTGTAGTTGGTGGTGATGTTGTGGTCACTCTGTTTGATCGAAATGCTCGAGACCAAAGGAGAGAGATGAGGTTTTGAGGATCTCACCAGCGGAACCAAACGAAACGCTGGATGGCTACACCCATCTATAGCGGTACATAGTACTTGATGTAGCTACCCAGATAAGTACAGGGTACCTAGACACCTAGTGACTGTGGGGTCTAGCCTGGGTGCCTTCCCCCTCGCAAGCCCACCTAAACTCGGGGAAGGAGCAGAGGTTCTCAAAGTACCCTATACCGAGAGCAGGCAACAATTACGCACGGATCACCATGATCAACAGACGATCTGGTCTGGTCCTTCTGTAAGGAAGATCTTTCCCACAACCTAATTCGAGCTCGACTCAAAACCCACCTTCAACTCGACGACAGGGAACCCGACCTTGCACCGACTCAATATCCATGATTCCTTCGAGATGGTGTTCCCCAACAGCCTTAGCAGATGTACCTTGATCTTTTTTTCCTTTTTCGAATTCCCCCGACCCACACTGATCGCCCTGCAAGCCCAGGTGTGGGGAGCAAAGCACTAACCCTGAGCCATGCTCCGTAATCCAATGCCATGTCTGCCTGTCTCTCTTCAGCCCCGGCAAGAACAGCTTGGGATTACGATGGTAGAAGCCCTCGGAAGATGACCGTTTGTATCGTCTAGAACCTAGACCCTGACCAACTGGGGGCCAACTGGGGGGGGGGGGGAGGGGTGTATGGAGGGGTGCGCAGAAGGGGTGGCAGGCTGTCAAGGCCATCTTCTGCCTCTTGCCCTCGAGGCTATTTCTCTGTTGCAGCTTGTCAGGGGCTGAGACCCTAGGCCCGGCTTCAACCTCAGCTGGCACTTATACATTCCGGCACACGATGCGCTCCGTCCTCACAGGGTTGTCGTGGACTGACGTGGTTTGATCATTTCGGAGACTTGTGTCCACGCCGACGACAACACGCACTGACAAGTGCCCTGGCGCTCAAAGACGCTTGTTAGCCGGAGCCACGTCAAAAGCCTGCTCGGCAGGGGACCCGAGCTGCCATCTCGACAACCGGCACGCACATCAGACGTTGAACGCTGCTGATATGGATCACACCTGGCTTGGCTCTAAAAGGACAAACGAGAATATGGCACCACTGCTAATACCAAATATCGTTCGATTATGGTGTATTCACCCTACGCCACTGTTTCGATGGGTCGCTGTGGCTGGGCTGACGAGGTGCAAGTCGCAATGCCGGATATTTTCCCTTTACGGCCGGCTGATATTATTCCGTCTCCAATACTCTGGTATGCTTCATCCCTGGATAAATTTCCTGGAAGACGAATGATCAACTTGGTAGATCCCAACATGATCTGAAGCAACCCTGGCCTCTTTGATGGAGGAGGGAGAGGCCTGTTAGCCATGACACGGTACCAGAGTTTTGACTGGTGGTCACCTTGCAAGTATCGCGCACAAGACGGATCGCCAATTTGGCCACACACACACACACACACACAGGTACAAACACGTCCGGTCCTGCTCATGATTCACGACCACCGGACCTGTCAAGGCCCATCTATCAGGGCTCGCAGCGGACGCTACTATGTACGATGATGGCAGCTGTGCAGATCCTAGCCAGGGGCCCTTAGGCTGGCATCGGGCTGCGCGTGATTAGTGCTGTGTGCAGCTGTCTGGGCTGTCATTCGACAGACAGGGTCCTCAGACGCGAGCTGGTGCATGATGAGGCGGAAAGAGGCCTTTGGATCGGAGAACGCATGAGCTTGCATCCTTACTATGTACGTACCCACCCGCGCCGAGCAGTGCACAGCAGATGCGGTGGGAACTGGCAGCAAGCAAAACCCGTACTCTGGTACACGTCTCCGAGATGGCCGCTGCTAGGAGAGACGGCCACTTGATTTATCATTCGTTGTCACTCATGTTCCCGAGGGGGGGGGGGGGGGGCGGCGGCTGGCCACGACTCACGACACAGATACCTAGCACGGCAGCATGGTGACGCTGGCGCTGAACCTCACATATACACTTCTTCCCTTGACCTGGCTCTCTGGTGGTTGTGTGCCATCCCCAAGCAGGCATGGGCTTGTTGAGATCACCTAATGCGTGCCACTGCCACGCACGCAAAAGCAGCACACCAAGAGGAGTCAGCGCGGGATGGCATGCCGAGGGCGAGTGCCACGCTTACCTACGCCCCCTACGCCATCTGTGGTCCTGTGCGCGGTGAAGAAGACACACCCGGGGTCGCAAGCCGTGCTTATGTGTGGCTAGTCAGGTAAGTGTGTTGTTTGTGGCTACAAGATGAAGTTTTCGTCCTTGGTCACCGCCATTGCGTGGTGTAATGTCAAGGTTCTTACGCCCCCGAATTGGTCATGAGTTTCTGGTAAGGCAGCAAGCGTATCCTCTAGTTTGCCTCGTGTGAGGATGAGGACCTCCGACTTGAGGGGAACCGTGCGGTATGCCACCAGTTGTGGGGAGGGGGGGGGGCGGGTCTGAATCCTACGGGCCGTGAGAAAAGAGGTCAGCTCTGAGCTACAGGTTCCTCTGCGCCCTGCTGTGAGTGTCATGAAGGATGCCCAGTGGCTTGATACACCCTCAGCTGTGCGTGGTGACGAGCGTGAATATCGATTACCGATGGGAATGCTGAACAACGCGCCAGCCATCATAGCCGCTGCCGGGGAAGAGAGAGAGAGTGTGTGTGTGTATTCGGCCATGGGAGGGTAAAGGAGGAAAGGGACACTGGCGCGGGCATACGTCTAAGCCTGTGACCGCCGCCGACAATATCGGGAGCCTCGTCGGTTTCCTCTGCCGTTCTTGAAGCGCGCGCGCACACACACACACACGAGAACAAGCAGCTGAGGGTGAGATTGGCGGTGGTCAACCAGCACCATATCAGCCCTTGTACGCCAGCTCGTTCTCGGCCATGTCAGGTTAGAAAGTGGTCGCCGACCAAGAAAAGTCGTTTTTGGCCCGGTGCTCATGAAGCCATACTGCATGCATCAACCACTCTCCGGAGACACGCTTCCCCCAACCTGTGGATGGACGTTTGCGGAGCCGTCCATCCCCATTCTCGTAGGACAAGACGAACATGGATTCGGTTTGGGGCAGTTCCTGGCGGTTCAGACAAGAACTTGAGGCGGGAAGAGAGTCAGAGACAGAGACCACACCACCCGCACACATACCTAGACCCTCTTCCCGATCCAAGACACGGCGTCACTTTGCGCCTCCCGCCCAACCCTATTCCGTCCGCCCTTCTGGGCTCTTGACCCTTCTTTTCTGTCACACCCGGGAAAGCCACATGGCTATCGGGTGATAGTAGCGACTCTGGCCTTCTGCTTTTGCTGACTCTCACCCCTCCCTAAATCCCCCTGCGCAATCATCAGGTGTGTAATCCTGCCTGCCTGTCTCCCTGCCTGCCAGCCAGCTTTGCCTGCCTCCCCGGCTAGCCAACGACGGATGAGCGTGGCGAGTAAGTAACCACCGAAACAACCCCTACCGCCCCCAAAAGACGGACGGGCTGCGCGGTGGATGATAGTAGCCCCTCCCTGGGCCCAAAAGCAGATTCAGCTCAATCTATATGGGACGTGCGATTGTTCCCTTTCCCAGGTCTCGGGAATGGGTTACAGAACACGAGGGGGCTTAGGAAGAGACCGGGCGAGGTAAGAATTTCCTGTCACCGAGATGAAAAGGGAGAAATTACCATTCGTGTAGCCATCTCTCTCTCTCTCTCTCTCTCTCTCCCACTCTCTCGCTCCTTGATGTCATTGCTACACACATCGAAAGAGGCTTTGATGATATGCTGACGGACAACAGAGGGCAACAAAGACAAGGCAACCCCTTCTTCTGCTTCTTACCCTATTCTCCTCCGATCTTGTGAGATTCTGAAGCGGGGAAAGGAGACATAAAATTAATAAGATGACGAGATTGAATGCCGGATGCTTACTGTCTGAAACAACTGCCGCATGCGAACCGGCTGAGGCTGTGTACATTTAATTGTGTATTGATGCTTGCTTGCTGGGGGGGGGGGGGTGGGCGCAATCCTGGCCCCCATTCTTGTTTCTTTTCTCTCTCTCCCTCTCTACCTTCACCGAAGAGCAAAAAGGCCCCCTAATTAGTGCACTTGGGATTTTTTGGCGGCGTTCTTGATGACATTCTAGCGCCTTGTTCAACGTAGGACAGGGCAACACACGACCAGGCAGGGGGGTGATGAATGAGTAAGAGGACGGGCGCGGTAAAAAGGTGAAGTGATTGGTTCTACTGCGAACCCGGCAGCGTGGTTTTGGGGGGAAGGGGGGGGGGGTGTGATGGGAGGGACAGACGGGAATCTGCTCTAGGTTTGGTTGCTTCCCTTCTTTTCTTTTTTATCATGCGGGCCCTAAAGATCCTGGTCTGGTCATATATACATTTATTGTGAACTATGGATGTATGTAGGTAGGCGTATGCCGATGGCGGGGGACGGCGGTGAGCTGCGGTGAGCTTTTGGGGGGTTTTTTTTTTTTTGGTGGTTTTTTTTTTTTCTTTTTCTGTTAATCCTTTCTGTCTTGGCTGAAGCAGCTTCAGTCGTGTTCGTGGTTGGGGCTGGGGTAATACTCTCGATAAAATGGTGACACTGACAAGGGAGGAAGCCATGGCTGGCTGGATGGCTGACAGGCGGTGACGGCCAGCAAGCAGCAGCCTCAACGTTGTTTGTTCAGCTTTCAGAACCCGGAAGGTGTGAGACCGATAGACGGAGACAGGCAGGGCGGCAGAAGAGAAAGCTGGCAACAGACGTAATGGTCTATCGGAGAATATGTGGTTTTTTTGGTTTCGTTTTTTGTTGTATGTTCCTTTTCTGGAATTCCGCACTCTTTTCCCGGTTTACCCAAAATGCCATAGTACTATGTAGTAAGAATGCTTGCTATTTTGTTGCTGTGGAAAAGAAAAAAGAAGAAAAAAAAATGAGCCCTGACAGGTCTCGTTTGCCGCCGTCCACGCGATGCAAAGGTATCACTATCTATTTGATTTTTCTTTTCTTGCTTGCTTGCTTGCCGATTTGCCGCTCCAAATATTGAAATCAGTCAGTCTCTCCTGGAGAAACAACAAAAGATGCCGGAGCGCCCCCCCCCCCCCCCCAAAGATCCTAGCCGCTGCACATAGCCGCCCAATAAAAGACCCAAAGACCAAGTATCTCCCTCGTGATGATGATGAAGGTGCCAGCCCGCCTGATCATGTGTGCGTCTGGCTCTCGGGTGCTGTGCTCGTTGTCGTTGCCCGGTCGTGCTCGATCATGTAGACCAATTGATTCATCCACCAGGACGTGCTTATTGATTCTTAAGATCTTTTTTTTTCCTCCTTTGATTTGTTTTCTATTTCTCCTTTTTAAAATCCGTGGTCTGCTCGTGGCGTAGTGATCATGTCAAGCCCGAGACAGAATAAGGAACAAAAGGGGGGGGGGCGAAATGGCCAGGGGAGATTTTGTTTTGGTTGTTCAGCGCGAAAAATGATGTTGCTACTCTAGTCGTGTGCGGAAACGGAGGAGGGTCAAAGCCGCCCATTGTCTCTAGTAGCTGCCACCTCGCTTTAGGTGCTGTGACCGACGGCGGGCCTCCATGTCATCGTCGTAAGGGCTATCTCCACCGTCGCTCGTCGTCGGGCTCTGCCGGGGTTTGCCGTCATCGTACTCGCCGCGTTCAGTGGAGTTGAGCAGTTTACCATCGGAAGTCCGCGAGGTCATGGCGTCTGACTCGGCACGAGCGTTATTGATCATCGTAGGCAGCTGCCTCCGACGGGCGTTAATGAACCAATTAGAGATTTGATCTGGTAGAAAGTACATGTTAGTTTGCTTGTTCCCTGTTTTGGTCAAGGGGGAAAAAAAAACAAAAAAACACTCACTCATCTGGAGTCCGGTTTGTCGCATCAACTCCTGCTTTTCATCCTCGGTGGGATACGGGTGGTGGAGGTGAGCGACAAACCACGTCCTCAGCTTGTCCGTAGTCTCCTTGGGAAGGTTTCCCCTGCGCTTCCGCTGCTTGTTGTCCGAGGCCATGGCTAGTGACATCTCGGCGTACCGCATGTACTCTGAATAAGGCGTTGGGTAGATGCCAGGGGAGAAGGGTGTCCGGTCCAGAGGCGGAATAGAGCTCAAGGAGAGCGACTGCACCCTCGAAGGGTGGTAACCGTAGCCGTACTGTGGAACGCCCGCCCCAGGCCGATAGGAGGGCGGGTTGGCCTCGTATCGCTGATCGGGGTGGTGCACGTAGAGTGGTGCTCGGGGTGCCTCCTGGAGGTAGTCATCGCTGGAGTGACCGCGGATGCGCGGCATGGAGGCGGCGGATCCACGCTCCAGGCCTGCAGGAGGAGCGAAGCTCGGCAGGGAGGGACGAATGTCAGGTCGATCAGCAGGCTCCAACGTGGCAGGCGATCGGATCGCTGGCAAGCCTCCGAGAGGTAAATGGGGAGGGCTCGGCCTCGAGTTCGGTCCGCCCCACTGCTCCGCTGCTGCTGCTGCTGGTGGTGGTGGTGGTGGTGCTCTCTGGGCATATGCTGGTGAGGCTGGTCGGGGAGGCATGGGTACCTCTGCGTGCCTTGGAGGGCTGTTGTAGTGCCTGGGCACGCGGTTCTGGCGTTCGTCCCTCTCATCTTCGAGCGACAGACGCCTCCGCTTGTTCGAGTTTGGCGAGTGGACGTACTCTGGAGTCATCAGGCCAGGTCCGGTGGCCGATGGTGAGTTTGCAGATCCAGGAGTCCTTCCTGACCCATCTTGGGGTCCGACCCGTAGTTGCAACTCGGGAATAGCCTTTTTGTTTTTTTTTTGTCGAAATGTCAGTGGCTTTGTTCATTATACAAGCAGAAGGAAGGAGGGATGATGATCAGCTTGGGGGGAGAGGGGCGGGGGGGAGTGCCTTACCTGTCGAATAGATGGGAGGGCAACCTGTGCGGCTTGGGAAGGCTGCTGGGGAGCATCGTACCTCGGTCTCGAGGAGGAGGAGGAGGAAGAGGAAGAGGAGTAGTCTGTCGTCATCCTCGGATGGTCCCAGATATGACGAAAAGGAGGGTGGGGGGTTGGCGTGGCCATGGCGAGCATCGACATCTTGGCTTCCTGTTGAGTTCGGCTGTGGGAGAAGTCACTGCGCTCAGTCGAGTAGGGCGTGCCTTCCATAACCAGGCGAGACAATCTTCCAGAAGGTCCGCTGGAGCTACTGCAAAAACCTCCTTCCCGCTCATCAGCAAGAGGGTCTCGGAAAATTCTGGTCTGGCAGTCGGACAGACGAGATCTCGTGTCTCTCCCGGGGACCTTCCCAACTGATGAGGATGTCTTACCTTTTGAGCCCGACTCCAAAAAAGAAAGGAAGTCAGGATCCTGGGGCGACTTTTTGGTGTGAACAATCCAGGCGAGGTTAATCCCAGAGTTTTTCTTTCCTTTTTTTTATGTTTGTCCTCCTTGATCGACGTCGATGCGAGGCTATGATGGCTTCGGTGGCGTGTGGTCCATGTGCAAGTCTTTCTAGGCAGACAAGGCTGTCGTTGAGGTTGAGGTTGTGCTCTACCTGCTGCGGTTGGACGATCTGGGCAGACCGACAAGGCGAGAACACAATAATGCTGTGAAGGCAGATATCCAGAAGGGGACGGAGGGCGCCAGAAATAATTATGAATTGGTTTTGGTAGAATACCCAGGGGTGTGGTTGGTGGTGGTGGTGTTGTCGGAAAATAAGAGGAAGAGGGAAGAGTATATAAAAAGACGAAGGTGGAAAAAAAAATAAAGGTTGACAAAAGGGTATCGGGTAGTCAGCAGGTAGTAGTAGTAAGGTGGTTAAAGGAGGACCACGCCAATGGTGACGGATGAGCGCACGGAAGGCTGTGCCAAAAGAGGTAACAGCTGAGAGTGAGAGAATGTGTGTGTGTGAGTGAGAGAGAAAGTTTCGGGAGGCGGTGGGCTTTTGACCAGAGCAGATCTTCAACAGGGTAGAAGATGGGATGGGCTCAGGTGAAACTGACAGGTGCTTAGCCCCAAGTCATTACACACACACACACACACACACACACACACACACACACACACACACACACACATACACACACACATAGATAAAAGCACACACACACACGCGCGCGCGGTAGACACTGGGGCCCGTGATTCGGAAGAGGGGCAGGTGGAAAGAGACTAAACAGCTCCCGGCGGAGAGACGTTCCTGTGTGTGTGAGAGAGAAAGGGAGGCGTCAAAATGGTTTAATGTATGATCCTGGCAGACTGCGGAAGAGACGCCGGGCTGGGCAGAGATGCTCTACAAATGTTGAAGGGGCTAAGCCTGAAGAGGACCAGACATGCGAGACATGGGGGGGTGTGGGTGACAACAAGCACGATATCCACTCACCACAGTTCCGGACGATCACAGAGAGAGTGAGAGAGGGCGACAAAGGGAGGGGGGCAAGGGCAGGGAAGGGAGGTCGAGAGCGAGTGATGGGCCATGCGCGAGAGAAGTGACAAGAACAGAGAGGCAGAGAAGGCCTTGTCACCCCGTATACAGTACCCATAACACGATCCATGAGGGCTCCATAGTGAGCCCCCGTCTCCATCCCGTGCCGTATGTAAAGACGGTGGGTGATGTGACGACGGGGCTGGCGGAAACAAGTGGAGGAAGGGCGAGGGACCGTAGAGAGATTTAGTGCTGCTACCCGAACTCCGTGCGTCGTCCAGGAAGAGCGACAAAAGTGAGAAGAAGGGCGGAGGTCAAGAGAGGGTAACCTTGGCCAAGACCTGGCCCTTCTGGGGGGCTCCATTCTGGCGCAGTGACAGGGAGGAGAAGAGAGGAAAGACACGGTCCACGACAAGGGGCACCTTGGGGACGAGGGGCCCGCTGCGGGTTGCGGATGGCGTCTGCTGGTGCTCTGAGGGGGGGGGGTGTGTGGGTAGTGGGTGCAGGTAGGCTGTTGGTGATGGTCGTGGTGCAAGGCCTCGTGGTGGGACCGGGATTGTCAGTTCCCACGGTCTGGTCCCTTGCCCCCTGGTCTTTTTGTCGTATGTCTCCTTGTCCATGTCCACCCAAGGTCGATGCATAGCAGCTGCGGGTTCTGGGTCTTCTTGACTTATGGGTCCGCGCCAAGGGGCCCTGACAAAACAATTGTCGGCTCCCCAAGGGCCTGCATGGGGACACAAAAACAAGGAGGATTCCGTCTGCAGAAGAACGTACCCATGTACACCTCACAAATTAGATACTACATACATAGTAGTTGTTGTGTTTGACCATGCTACTGCTTTGGAAAAAACCCGTCGGCCAAGAAGGAACAAGAGGCGAGCGAGAGTGCATACACGACGGGACCTACCGGGACGGGACCTGCGAAAACAGCAACTCTCAGCTGTCGTCCCTCTCTCTCGCTCTCCAATAGAAATACCTGCAGCAGTACATACGGTACTATTATGGTACTAATGGTGGCCACATGCGAACCACACCACGCATGATATGCACGTAGTCGGCACGACATGCATGCGTACTAGTTTGCTGCCCGCCCGTCACCTCATGTCCTCGGAGAGAACAGCTCCAGGGGCGGCGGCGGTTATGGTAGAAGGGGAGAAAGGGGAGGAGAAGAAAAAGAAAAAAAAAAAAAAAAAAGGAGGTCTTGGTAACATGGGCTGGCTGGCCTGCCGGCTGGTGACGAGATAGAACAGGCATTATTTCCTCTGTCTAATCCAGGGACGGACTCGGGATAATACTATGTACCATAGTAGCAGTACTATGGTGGTAGCATCTTGTACTAAGATGCTATAGTAGTGGGTACACACTACCATAGCGCTGCGACTCGATTCATGACCTGGTTTTTTTTTGGCAGGACGGACTGACTGGACACGGTGGACAATCGCGCACATACACCACCACCCCTTTTGGCGGAGAAAGGGCTATGTGTGTGTGTGCGTGTGTGTGTATATATGTGTGTGGGGAGCGAGAGAGAAGCCAAGGGAGGGAGGGAGGGAGGGAGAGACTGAGAGTCAGGTCTCCAAGATCGATGAGATGGCTGCGTGGATGTGTGGCTGTGATCGGTTGATTGATTGGGGGGGGGGTGATGAATGACTTTGCTTTGACTCTGTCGTCGGTTCACAGAGGCGACACTCGGCTGATTGGCAGGTGCTACCAGCACATGAGCGGCTTACATAAGTTGCCCTTTTGCGTCCCAAACAGAAGGTCCCGCCGTGTTGTGGTAAGTACGTTGGTGGCTTGTATCCCGGTACCTCCTGCCTCCCTGATAGCTGTGCAGCATAATGTACCGCACAATACACGCATCAACATGCCGCCACGTAATTCTCTGCAGCTCCGCCCTGCATCGAGTCAAATCCCTCCCTCGACAACGTTCCATCGAGCAGGTGTTGCTGTTGACAAGAGTTGATCATGTCATCGATGTCACCGCGTCGTAATAAATCCAAACCTTATCGGCTCCGGTCGGCATACGACCTATAGCTAGGCTTGTTACTTTGGAGACGTTCCTTCCACCCCCCCCACCTCTCTCTGTCCCTTTTTTTTTCTTCTTTTTTTCTTTCTTCTCCCCTCTCTCCCCTCCTATTCGCCCGCTTCGCTCTCTTGTCCTTTCCGGCCTTTTTTGTCATCTGCCTGTCGCACCAACCGTGCGGCTGTCGAGGTCTAGCGCCCACGCCGTCCCGTGGGCGGTCAGTCCCTTTTCAAGAGCCGTGGCAGCCCTCCTGCAAACTGACGTGGGAGGGCATCTACCCGTCATTAGGGTCTTCAGACAACCCCGAATGTTTTCGGTCGCATTGGCCGCACCCGCATCCGAGCCGGCTTCATGTCGCTAGATGAAAGTGTTACCGACTCCTTGGGAGCTGGCCCGCTATCTCGGGGGGGGGGGCGAGGACGGGCCCTGTTTGTACTATTACAAATGTCTGATACCTCTAGTGTCGGCGCCCACGCTTCGCAGAGGACGGGTTCGCTGCCATGCTATGCACCATCGCAGCATGGCTCGACCCGTTGTCCTGGGCCCGTTGTCCAGCTATGACAGAATCGGCTGCCTACCCTCGCCTTGGCAACAGGCTTGGCCTGAAAGCCGGATCCCTAGGCGTCGAAACAGCTAAGACCACAAGCCTCACCACGAGCCTACACTTGTGGGATCTCATGATGCCATCAGGTGCTGCTTTGTCAAGACGCGACGGCTGGCTTGTCACTACATCATACAGACTAACCCCCCGCCCCCGCCCCCGCCGTAGGCTTGTGGCCTGCCGGAGGTCTAGATTTCTTTTCTCACAGCGTCTCGATGCGTCAACGGCACGGTAGCGTAGCCAAACCATCCCGTCGGTATAGTGGGTGAGGAAGCTTTCAACCGCTCGCTAACATCACCCAAAAAGTCCAAAACACGCCCCAAATGGGCTAGAGGAGAAACCTTATGCTCTTCCGGCTCCCGAAGTGTTGCGATCTGCTTCGTTTTGTTTCTTCTGCATCAGCCGTCACATCATCTAACCAATCGCTCTACAAGCCATCGCAAACGTCCGATCATCCTAGGGACTTGTAAGACCTCGCTCGAGGCGCCAGATGTGAAGCCCACATGCATCACCAGTCAGTCAGGGGAGAAGAAGGGGGGGGGGGGCATGTCAATAAGGTTCTTGATGACACGCCCACGTCAGATCCTTCATCTCGTCTTCAGTCCCTGCAAGACCAGGGTTTCAGCGTTGACGCCTGTCGCTGTTGGCAGCCGCCACTCCGATGTCATTACCAAGCTTATCTGCAGCTGTCTTACGACAATGCCGCCGGCTCGCATCATCAGTCGAGAGCACAGCCAGGCAAAGGGGGGCCACAAGTCCTGCCACGTTGCTAGCTCATCTCAAAACCCGGTTTCCATGACAGCACCACCAGTCACCAAGTCGTCAACAGTCATCATCGTCATCCGTAACGGTTGTTTTGTCACAGTCAAAGCCCGGGGCCAAGGCACCTGGACCGCCACTGGCGCCAGGCGCTGACTCGGCATCTAGGCTCATGAGCAGAACGGCGGCCGAGCTGTCAAAAAACCTAAAATGCAATGGAGCTTCCGAGTAGCTTCCGAAGCAGACCTAACCTCTGCAGCGATTGTGTGGAACCAGGTTTTGCAGAAGGAGGAGGGGTTTAGTATAAAAAAAAAAAAAAAAAAAAAAAAAAAAAAAAGGCCGCCAGTTACAAGACTCTGCGATTTCAGATCGACAGGTGTATGAGCTGGGTTGCGGTCTCCCGCATGCTGTGTTGCTCAAGACTCGAAGACTGGAGCCAATAGTTTCAGGGGAGGGGCCTCTCTTCTCTGCTGGGCATGGATAGTAAAACTCGACGAGGAGAATCTATAAGCTGTTCGGCGTAGCAATAGCTTGGACGATCCGCGCAGCCCTTGTCGAGGTCGATATCAGCAGTAAGGCTGCTTCTTTTTGTGCCACTGAGGCGCAACACACCATACACACCCACCAACCCACCACACACACTCTCTCTCACACACACACACACACATTTAGTACCACAGCCCTGTGCCCAGGCTCTGACAACTCGACCTGTCAACTGGCTCCAGAGACGGGGAGCCCCGCAAATGCGATTGGTCGATCCTGCAGATCTGCCGGGAGCATCGATTTGGGGCGATCTGGCATGACGGGGTTAGGTGGCTGTCAGTGACAAGCGCTGATTCGCGATTGGGCACCCCTGACCCGTATGCACTGTCATCCGGTTTCTGACCACGAAGCTGGGGTGCTGGAATTGGGGCCCCTGAGGTCCCAGCCGATGAAGATCCGTTCCCGAAGCCCTGCTGTCACCGTGCGGCTTTTGACTCTTGTTCATGGTCCCGCCAGGTTCAACCCAGCAACTGGCAAGAATTTTTTCTTCTTCCACAGCACAATCGCCTCGAGGCGGGCTTCTGTCTCATCTGGCGCTGATGAATCCCCATATCGAATCCCCACAAGAACGCATCTCCGGCGGCCGATGCCAGAGGGCGAGGTCGAGTCGAGACCTCCTTGTCGGGTCGGACCATGGTTACGAAACGGCATCAGATGTGAGAGGGAAAGAGGAAGTGAAAAATGAGACAAGAATCTGGGTGGGACCAGCGTCATGTTCAAAGAAATAAAAGTGCTCCTCAAGCTGCCGAAAATGGATCCGAACTACACAGTAACAAGGGAGGAGGGGGGGGGCGGCCGAGGTTTCGGAGGTGTTATCGGGTCAACCAGAAAATAAAACGTGCCTTTGATATTTTGTTGTCTTTTTTTTCTTCTTTTTCTTTTCCCTCCCTCCCATGCTTTTTGGTGCACAATTTGCTCATGTTGGGGGTTTCCTTCACTAGTCGATACAGCTCATTGGCAGCATGACGATTTGATACGACTCAATGCCGGCACCAGAGGAGTTTGTTGGCACCAGGGTAGTATCGAAGTCTTTCTCCCTGCCTGGTGGCTGATGCTACAGTGCTGCAAAGGCCCCCTCCCCCCTTCATCGAACATGTCGCGTCGGGAAATTACAGCCTTCAGACGTTGCCCGCAGGAACTGCTTGTTTCGACGAAGCAACGGAACAAGATGAGGCTGAGCAAAACATAACTGTACCTGTCCACCTAGCCCTGCTTCGCTAAGGCGTTGAATCGCAAGGCCATCTCGTGGCCTTCCCAATCTCGTCCCCACGGGCCATCTCCTCCCTGATCAGTCCCCCGAGGGCGGGGCCCCCGCCCGTGAGTAGGCCTCCCTGAGCCCTGCATCAAGACGCTTCCGTCCCTCGGAGGCATATAATCTCCACCCGTTACCCAGCAGCTGGGCAATGAATCTGGTACCGAGATGGCTGCCTCCCTTATAAGGAACATGGTACCATCTCTATGCCCGTCAACCATGTGGAGGAGGAGCCGAGGTGCTGTCCGACCATCCCCGCCGTCCTCGCTACTCCCACGCGTTTAGGGCAAAGACCGCCGCAGAGGGCCCGGCATGTCTTAAATCAGATCGTCATGACACGAGCCCGCAATCCCTCACAGAGAGAAAGCCTATTACCAAAACAAGGTGACTCGCATTCGGCTCTGGTCTGGCCGGCCACTGCTGTTCGCGCCTGGTCTATACGCTGGTTCAGGATACGTTTCGGGGAAATGATCCAAGCCTCGATCTCATATGGGAGTGTTTCATCCTCAGTGGCCCGGTGCTGCCAATCTCGGACATTGTGCTGATAATTCATACCTGGGATGGATCCTTGGCTCCCTGGCGAGAAGATGGATCGTCCAAGCTCTGATCTGACATGCAGACAGACAACCACCAACGACCACCCCGGTCATCGCATGGCTGGGGGCACGGCGAGAGTCTCATATGAGCCTGACCAGCGCAGGACCATCAGCTGAGTTTCAACCACTACAGGCATAGAATTAACACGAATACGCGCGGATGTTGCATTGTGATGACGGACAGCGTGCGCTCGCCGTTCCCGGTATGCACTATGGTCACCCAAGTAGACTCCTCACCTTCGCAATTCTGTCTTGAAGACGGCCAAATGCAGCATGCAAGGACTCTTTTTTTTTTTGTCCTCTTCTCTATTTTCCACCTCTCTTCTTCTTTCCTTAAGCCCCTCCCCCCACGTCTTCTCGTGGATCAACACACACACACACAGCCGATGAATATTATTCATATGAGATTGTCCGCTAGCCTGACGCCGGGCATGTTCAGAAGTAACATACTAGCCTGGCTTTGACCCGACCGGTGAGACTGTGGCATTCCCACCCGTCAGTGATGCACCTATCAACTCAAGCGTAGGAGCGTTACCCTTGTTCCAAATCGGGCGCCTCGCAGATTGATAACACCGGGAATCAGGGTGCAGGGGTCGAGAGGACAAGGTTTTTTTTTTTCCCCCCCCCCCTCGCAGCGGCGCCTCTTCTTCCTGGCCTGTCGCGTTGGTGCGTCAATTCTTGAACGAGGCGGGGAGGAGGGCCACAAAGTATAGTACTGGAGGAACCCCGGCCCGATCTGAAGGGACCCGCAGGCAATCCAGCCATTCCCATAGATTGAAGCGGCGGGCTTAGCAGCAGCAGCATCATCATCCATTCGCCTCTCGATCGTGCTGCAGCCGCTTCGACCGGACCATCTTGCAGATCCGTGACCTTGCAGGCCCAGGGCCCCGAACTAACGCATGCCGCCGCCGGCCTGAACTTTCTGGGCCGTGGATCCCCCACCCCCCCCCCCCCCCCCCGGCCTTAGACTGGCAGACTGGGAGCTGGCAGTACTTTCACAAGCCTTGCTGTCACCAGCATAACACGGGCACCGTTCCCCTGGACAGCGCGGCTCGAACCTCCCCAAACCCGTTCATCAGTGAGGCCACCTGGTTAGGACGCTCAGCAGACTGGAGATGACTGCACCTCTCCGACCTCTTCGCATGCAGGTGACGTCTCATCGACCTTGGCAGCTATTGATTTCTTGGCAATGTCGGCCGGAAGGCACACCCGGTTCTCCTCATCCTGATGTCAAAGCACCGAGCTAGGTACGCGCAGCTGTTGGGTCACGCAGCTTTCCTGACGACTGGTGCCTAAGGAGGATTCCATATCGGTGTGGACCTTGGTGCGTGTGTGTTTTTTCTGTACGTGTTTGCTAGCCGTGGACGTGCGTGACCTCGGGACGTACCTCAAACCTTCACGGTTGGAATTTTTTTTATTTTTTTCTTCTTCTTTCCCCCCCCCTCCCCCTTCTTCTTGCACCTTTTCAGGGGGTTGCATATTTGTTCAGGGCGTCGGGGCACGCCTACTACGGTAACACTCAGGGCGCTGGCCTGCTGCCCTGCACGACCGACCTTGTGGGCTCCCGTCAAACGTTCCAGCTTCATTTCACAGGATAAATTACGGCCTGCCGATCTCACCCTAAAGCCCAAGGCTCAGAACAACGGGGGGACGTTCTTGAGCGCGCACGCAAGGCAGACCCCTGTCCGACCCAGTAGGGGAAAAAAAAAAGCATATGTCGGTCCCGAAGGTACTCTGGCGACACACACACACACACACACACACACACTTACTTGCCTTGGCATCGTGTTGCAGGTGGGATGATGGTAGGGGCCTTGGGGGTGCGATTCGGGCAGGATACGAGAACATGTCGCTGACGAAAAAAAAAAAAGACGCAGTGTCTGCTGGTGTTGCCCGGACCAGGGTGTTCCCCTCGACCTTTGGTACATACATGACTTGTGATGATGATGTTTCTCTACACGATATAACCGTACGAGTGGTCTCTTTCTCAGTACTGACGGGCCCGTCTCTACTCGCGACCTGCTACTGGAACCGGCAAGGCCGCTGTCAAGGCAAACGTCTCGACCCCCTCCCGCCCCCCTGTCGACGCTTGTACTGCAGTAATGGTTGTGTCTCTCTCTTTTCTCTCTCTCTCTCTCTCTCTCTCTCTCTCTTTTTTGTGGGGTCTCTGGATTGTTGTTCACCCTGCGACTGGGATCCTCCATGTGGTTCCCAAAGTGTCAAGCACGCCAAAAATTCGAGGCAGCGGCATTTCCCGCAAGATCTCGGTGAAGATCCAGCCCGAGAAACGGAACAAGCGGGCTAAACAAACTTTACTTTTGCACAGAGAGAGAGCTTGGCCCAGAGCCGAGGCCCTAGGGGGCTACGGGGCGGCTGACGTATACGTCGTAGTCGTACTCTTTTATGTACTATGTAATCAATATGCACTGGTGCGCAAATGGAACTCAAGCGGCAACCTATGATCCTTGTACTTGTGTGTGTGTGTGTGAGAGAGAGAGAGAGAAAGAGAGAGAGAGAGAGAGAGGGGGGGGGGGGCAGGGAGGTCGAAAAAAGATCTTGTAAGAAAAGAGATGAGATCTGCTTGTCATGACCCTTTACAGTGGGGCGGACAAGCAATTAGGCGATCGATCGTCGCCTGAAAAGCCCCCCTTCATCCCAAAGGCAAAAGAACAAAAGGTTCCTTACCTTATGTACCATAACAAATGCGGCATTCTACTGGCTAATCAGTTCTGCTAAGCCTGCGCCCACCACAAACCGCGACGCACCCCCCCATCACGCGACCTCGTGGTCACCACGAGTCTCCCGGGCCGCTACCGCGTGAAGCCGCAGGTGTGGAAACACAAGGAGGAAGGGGGGGGGGGGAACCTTTTTTTCCTTTTTTTCTTTTCTTTTTTCTCTTTTTCTTCGGTCTTCCCCCCCCTTTCAACCCTTGTGCCGTCCTCCGGATCCAGTTTCAGTATGACCTCGCCAATCTCGCAGCGGCTACAGGCATGGCGGGAGGAAACGCTGCACAGAGGTGGCCGGCGCGAACGATGACCTGCAGAGGAAGCTTGCCGTTCCCTGTTTTTTTTTTTCTTCTTTTTTTTTCTTCTTCTCTTTCTTTTTCTTCTTTTTCCCACTCCCCGCTCTTGTGTGTACATAAAACAGTAGTCACCGTACCTAGGCATCGCCTGGCCCGGCCGTAATCCCAGGATCATTCCGGAGAGGGAAGAGAAAGAAAAAATAAATACATAAAAGGAGCAGTAGAGAGAAGCTGGGTCACTTGACCAGGCTGGCGCCACTCGCTGCTGCAGGCAGGCTACGTGCACCTCGAGACAGAGGACCCCGCCACGACGATGCTGCATGATGCGATGTCTGGAGTAACACACAAGGCGGCGGCAACAACAACAGTTAAATGAAATTGAACCCCTCCCCCCCCCGGGGGAGTGAGGCAGTACCGAGAACCCCAGGATGTAGTTTTCTTCCCCCCGACTTGAGGGGCCCAATGTCGGCGCCCGCCCCGCCCCGGCACCCGTCGAGATACAAATAAAGAAAAGAAAAAAAAAATGTTTCAGGTGTTTCTTCCTTCCCGGTGTGGGGGGGGGGGGCGAGGGGCGTGGTTCTCTCCGTCATGCCTGAGACATCAAGGAAAGGTCGTCTCACCGTCACACTTTGTCCACATTTTCTCGACGACACAGTGCCACACCGAACACTTTAGATTCGGTTCCCCAAAGGGGGGTTGTCCGGTTTTGGTGGTCCTCTCTTTTTTATTTCTTTTTCTTTTTTGCAGGAAATAGCTTGGCTGCTGAACGAGCTCCCCCTTAGCCAGGTCGGGCCCGCCCTGATGGTCATTTGATCCTACGGTACGAGGCCGATACGGCCGGCCGTCTTGCCACACGACGTTGGCCGGTCCTTTAAAAAAAAAAAAAAAAAGGAGGGGCTGTCCTTTTCTCTCTTTACACAGACATCATGATTGCGTCACTCGGCTAACCAAAAAAGAAAAAAGAAAAAAAAAGAGCCCATACCAGCCCCTCGGGCCCATGATGCTTTTTTTCTTTTTCTTCCGATGGTCTCGGCAACATCTTGTAACGATATCATCGAGAGAAAACCCCGTGACCAAATTTTATTTTATTTTTCAATGTCTCGGTCTCACCCGCATCGCCCTGCGTGGTCGCGTCACAAGTAATTACATGTCGTCGTGCTGTGTGAGCCTGCTGCGCCCCCTTCCCACCCTCTTCCCCCCCCCCCCCCCAAAAAAAGGCTGACAACCCTCAACATCAAACACCCCCGCGCTAGCGGGATCTGCCTTTTTTTTGCAAAGAACGAACAGAAAACGGCCGGTTCTTTTTTTTCCTTTTCTTTTCGAACGCTACTACAAATCACATTTCGCTCCAAGGAAATGCACGGTCGTCTAGCCGCCCAGATCGGCATTTGCCAAGGGACGTTCCGTGTTGAGCTGAAGGAGAGGTGGTGGTGGGGGGGGGGGAGGGACGCGGAGGTGGATGTAACCGCCAAGGACGGGCGGCACATCCAGTTTCCTCCTTCCTCCCCCCAAGAGACGACGACAACGAGAGACTTGATCTTTTCTTCACCGTACATCCGTGGTCTGGTGTCATCTTGGCCGTGTCACCACTCTCACCTTGGTGCGACCCCAGGCAAGACAAAGGAAAAGAGATGAGGTGGACACACGCGAGCCAAAGTTCACACGGCGGTCCCTCCCCCCCCCCCCCTTCCTCTCACACGCCGGGCACGGCCTTTTGTTGAGCACGGTCGTTCATGTGACGGGGTCTATGACTTACTAGTCTCATTCCAGGCCCTCGGGATCGTCCCTTCTCGTGTGTGTATGTGTGTGGGTGTGTGATGTCCTTTCGATATTACAAGTGTGTTATTTTACTTTGGGCTCACTCGTTAGTGTACGACGCCGTTTGTTGGCTATTCTCCCGACAAACCTGCCCCCCCCCCTCCTCCCGGGTGGTACAGATCAGGACTAGGCTGACTTCGGGGGACCGTGGACTCGGGATTTAGACTACGGTACCTGTGTGGGACACACATACACTTGCAAGTCCACCTCCCGTCTTTCCAAATGTCCTTTCTTCTTTCTTGATAGGAGAAAGGGCCGAATATGTTTTGGACCCGGGACTAGTACTCTGGCTCTTCTCGTTCTTCCCATAGCAGCAAAGATACTGACCAGCGCCCGCAGCCCCATTGGGGGGATTGGGAGGGGGGGGGGGCGTGGGAGGAAAACCGCGTCAGCGGCAAATGCAGCTCATTTCGTACTTACGGCTCACACCTGGCTGCTCATGATACACTAGCAGGAAGAAGCATTCGCCAAAGAAGAGGGGCGATGGGGGCGGCGGCAAGGATCCAGAACCCAAGACCCATTCACGACACGGCTTCCCCTAAGGAGCCTTTTCTTCTGCGTCCGATATCCTTGCTCATGAGAAGTCACCACCGTCGAGTTTGTTGGGACCCATGCCCAGCTCGTCAGCCATCATGCCCGTCGAGAGAGGGGGCCAAACCGGGGCCTGACGCTTACCCTTTTGTCAAAGAGGATAGCCGGCAGGCAGCTGGATAGGCTGGCGAGATTAAGTGGCGGTCGACAAGTGCACAGGCGCTTGTAATGTGTTGAGGCGTTCATGTTGAGTTGGTGGGGGAGACGCGCCCCGGGGGGGGGGAGGGTGCCACGATGTTGATCGCAGAGCCATCGAGAAGGTACGAAAAAAAATAAATGAGAAACAGGCCCGATGGCAGCGAGATGCAATCTAGCCGAGCATCGGGCGCTTCACATTGGACAAAATGTTGTGCATGCACACACACACACATCTACACCCCTCCCTCACCCCCCCCTCCCAGTTCACCACCACACAAGATGCAGCCATGGGGGGGGGAGAGGAGAAGATTGATTACTTGTAGCGGACCAACCGGAGATTTTCTCCCAGAATCCACCTTTTGACATCGGCTAGACACCTTGCATTTCCCAATCTGACAGCTCACATCCGCCTTGACTGAAAATCATGCGATCGCAAATTTATCAGCCCAGTGACAGGTTTGACAGCTGTCCAGCAAAGGAGGGTGTTGCTAGCGGAATTCCATCAAGGGTTCCTCCCTTCCCCCCCTCCCCTCCAAGTTGATGAAGCAGAGGGTCTGATCTGCTCGGGCACAATTTTTGCCAAGAAGGTGGAGGAGGAGGAGGACGGGGGGGGGACAGTGTAGGGGGAGAACTGCTAAGCGTATATGAACTGGCCTGATGACGACGACGACGACGTACGATGTTTCTCTGGATGCCCAACCAGGGGTGGTTATTCCAACGGGGTTGAGAATATCTCCGAAGGACAAACAAGGTGTCGCGATCGGCGGGAGTATGTCCGTTTGTCATCAACAACGACCCCATCGCCAGAGTGGTGTGTGTGGAAGCGAGTGGCCCACCCGCAGTTCTGTGGCCCCGCAGAAGACCTCGGGGGGGGAGAAGGAAGATCCAGCAGGAGGAGGGGCCAACGCCATGTTTCTGGGGCCCAGGGCGTAATCGTAATCCCGGGGCTCCTCACACCGTCTTCGTTAACAAATCTCTTGCAAGCCACGCCGAAGCGAAGTTAAGGGGAATCCCGATGGCGACACACCACCTCTCCCCCTCTCGAACCCTTCCTGCCCAAGTCTGGAAGGTCAGCCGTGACAAGAGTGGGCGTATTATAGTGTATGTGTTGGAGCTGAGCAAGCACGTTACCAAGCACTTCCCAGGATAATGATGATGCCCCTCGTTGCGACGGGGACAATGACAACAAAAGGCAATAATACCACCTGGATTCATATCATAATACAGTACCAGTCCTGCCTGGCTGACTGGCACACACACCAGTTGCCAACCCCCTGTCGGGCACCCATCTACGGTCCCATCCGGATGGAAGTTCCCTAGATTAGCATACTTCCGGCGCCGTGGGCTTGGGCAGGGAGGGATTTTGCCTCTATACGGAATGCGGGTCGCCCATGACAGTACCAGAGTAGGCCGTTTCGTGGATAGGGTGTGGCGCTCTGGTAGGGCGCTCAAGTTGTGATCCACCTCTTTTATATGAAGGTGTGTTGTGAATAACGAGTAGCACACTTGATGGTGATGCTCTGTCGCCAACAATGAAGAGGATTGGAGGTCAGAGACAGGAGAGAGAGAGATAAAGAGAGAGAGAGAGAGAGGGAGCATCATTTGACTGACCAGTCATAGCCATCCACTCCTCTCGTGTCTCCGTCTCCCTCCTTCTCTGTGTGTGTGTGTCTCTCTCTCTCCGTCTTGCCTTTCTCTTTCTTACACCCTCTCCAGGTGCAGCAGAGATTACACGTAGGTCCTTGCAAGATTAAGCGAGGGCGGGAAGAAACATCTGGCCCGTGCAGATCTGTCAAGGCCACGTCCGGCGCGATGCCACCACCAGGGTTATCTTGTTGGTGGGTGCGAGTTCATCAAGCTCATGCAGTCAGGGGCATGATAAGCAGCAGCTGTCATCAGAGGCGGGACCCGGGCCCAGGAAGAATGGAAGGGGGGGGGCCGGAGGGAGAAATCTATGTGGCTAGCGAATCGCATCATGCGTCTCCAGCAGACATGCCCATCCAAGAGCGGGCTCGTTCCGGATGGGTCTTTATTGAACAGGGTGCAATAAGAGCCCCCCCCCCTCCTCTCTCCCTGTCACTTCGTAGCTCCATCGGGCAACCTGATCGCGGGTGATGGGGATGGGGGGGGGGAACAGTATGGATCAGATCATGGGCCCTCGCTTGCGGCTCTCGCAGTTGAGGTAGACGAATAGGAAGGATAATAATCATCAGAAAGACTCAAGCACAAGAGTCAAGATGAAAGGAGGAAAAAGGGGAGTGAAGGGGGCCAAGTCTTTGCCGATACGATGGGGGGTGCCCTCCACAAGCCATAATTTCCTTGAGAGGCGGCAATAGCCCTCACAGACTAGTACTTACACCAAGCAAGTTTCCATAGTGGCTTGCATCACTGTGCCAGGCCCCACCGGTACGAGGCCCTCTCTCCAGCTCCTCTTCCTCCGTCGCGGCTAGAGTGACAGGACGAGCATGGGGCAGGACCGTCCCGGGTCTCGCGCCAGACAAGAAGGGGGGCCCGCCCTTGTGCTAAGCACTCCAAATGGCCCCAAGGCTCCACCATCAGGCCACCGGCACCGAAACGGTCCCAGTCCTTGAATCCTAGCAGGAGAGGAAGAGAATGTTCCCAGCAGGGCGGACCAGGGGTTGTTGTTGCTCTCTTTTTCTCTCTCTCTTTCTCTCTCTCTCTCTTCCTCATACACTTGACGAAATCGAGAAGGCTCAGCTTTGTTTTCTTCCTCTTGTCCTTGCTCCAGCGGCGAGGGGGGAGTCCCACTGAAATTTGAAAGGGGCTGCCGCTGGTGGGTCGCCAAGTCGGAAAACCCGGCATCGATACTGACTTGCGCTCGTTGTGCCATCAAGGAAGAGGACCCCCCCCCTTCGAACTAGGCTGGAAGTGTCGCTGGAGGCTACTTTGTACGCAGGGAAAAGCTTGGCCTGGCCTTGCTGTGCTTGGCCCCTGGTTGACATCGGATGGGGTGTGAGTGTATTCTTTCAGAAGATGGCTGACCGTCGGATGCAGGATCGCTGAATCGAGGGGGAGGGGGCGGCAGAAGCGAGACAGCAAGTGTTCTATCTGAAGGAGGACTGGAGAGAACTAGAGTGTCGGTGATGGTGTGCGTGTGAATAATGTGAAGAGGTAGAGAGCATATTGTCATGTACAAGTATTTGTGCACACACACACGCACACACACACACTGTGGGAGAGACACACCAACAAGTACCAACCGTTGGGGGGGGGGGGTGGGTTGGGCGAATTGTTGGGGCGAATCGCAGAAGTTGGGTCGTGGTTGCCCCCCCAATTGCCCGTATAATTGAAGGAAGGCAAGGTTGACGTGCAGCTGACAGGTTGCAATTGCTCCGGAAGGGGGGGGAAAAAAGTGACACTACTTACCACACACGCCTTAGCAAGTGCAGTGCAGTGCAGTGAAGTGTTCCTGCCGCGGCTTGATCACGGCAGCAGACAGCTTGTTTCGCGGTTTGGCGGCAAATCCGACCCTACCGACGACACCTCCAAGCCGGTTCTGTCATGCACTGTTGCGACAGGCACACACACACACACACACACACACACACACACACACACACACTAACATCTGTCTATCTCTTGACTGGCTCAGAGACTCTATGCGGGCTGGCTGGCTGTGGCTGGGACGAACATGCATACTCATCAAGGAAGAAGAAGGTGCGGAGGACAATCTGGGCCTGGAGCTTGAGACAAACATGTGGCTCCTGATTGGACGGCCAGACACACCTCGTCTCTCTTTCTCCATCTCGGATGCGGACGACAGCTCACAACTCGCACTCGCTTGATCAAACTTGTCAAGAAGAAACGGACAAGCGGACAAGGAGGAAATTCCCACACCCCCCTCCCTTCTCCCTTCGGAGGAACCCTACAGGTTCACCGGAAGGGCTTTTGTATTTGTTGGTGTATGTGGTGGTCATAGTGCCATTTGGGGCCACGGGAATCTTATGCGTCTCGAGCTCTCTCTGCCCAGCAAGTAGCACTGATTACTTGTATAGATACTTCACTCTTTTGAGTCAATGTGTGCGTGGCGCTTGGCCTTGGCGAGCTTGCCAGCGGCGAGGTGGTCGTTTACTACGTGCTTCGGGGTGCCGAATCGGAGGTCCTCGTGTCCGTGCCAGGACAGGCCATCCAGATGCCCACCAAGAAGTGAAGGGGAAAGGATGCTGTTTCTTGTTTCTCGTTTCCATTCCGGTTTTCAATGGCTAGTAACCAATTCTGGAACTCGTACGTTACTATATATGCCACCAGTGCATGACGCCCGAGCTCGGGGGTGAGCGGCGTGTGGCTGGCTGGGCTGTGCCGATGCTGGCGTGGCGTGTCTGGGGGGACATAGTGGTCCGCCATCATTTTTGTCTTTCTGCTTTTCTCCCATGCCACAACACACACGCGCGCGCGCTTTTCTCAAACGAAAAAGGGTAGCTTTTCACCGCAGCGACCAGCCAGCCAGCCAGCCACTTCTAGACGGGGAGGGATTGGGAAGAGGGGTGGTGGGGGAAGGTGAGCAGACCACAAAAGTCTCCCTCTGGCCCGGCTCGTCGTCTTATTTTTTTTTCAGCCGCAGAAGCGAGACAAGATAGCTGGCCTGGCTTGGGTCTGGTCTCACTCACTCACTCATCACCCCGCACGGCCTGACCTACACCAACCGGAAGAAGGACGAGAAGGGAAAATCTAAGGGCGAAGAAGAAGGCGACCAGGGAGTGGTCGGGACGTGGGCAATCCAGCAAAGCTGCTGCTGCTTGCTACTACCTGCTGAGTACATGCACGCTTCCCTCGACCGGTCAAGACTTTGCGTGGCTGGGTGTCTCCACCTCTCATCATTTCCCCTCCCACCCTCTCTCTTTCTCTCTCTCTCCCCTTTCTCTTACGCCGGCCCTTTCCCGGGCTGGTAGACGGTAACTATCCCGTCTTGCAAG
This sequence comes from Aurifilum marmelostoma, assembly GCA_027559495.1. Taxonomy (NCBI): domain Eukaryota; kingdom Fungi; phylum Ascomycota; class Sordariomycetes; order Diaporthales; family Cryphonectriaceae; genus Aurifilum; species Aurifilum marmelostoma. The sequence continues at coordinate 669,853 of JAMXSV010000007.1, read as the reverse complement.
AGTAGGAGAAAAGGAAATGGGTGGGAGGGGGGATAGGGACTGAGGTCTCCTGCATGGGTGGGGGATGGGTTCCGACGGGAACCCCTCCTCCCTCTCCCCAAAAAGGGTTTACTCTGTCTCTGTGTGTTCTTTTTTTACTTCTTTGACGCCGGCAGGTCGGGACCTTTGATGGATGACGTGGCTCCTTCTCACCTCGACTCGCCTCTTCATCTCTGTATTGAGGGGTAATTCGGAGAGAAACCCAGGCAAAGAGCGACGGAGACGTGGCTTGACTGATCGCCTCGGTGTTTGGTGGTAATGGTGATCACCTCGGCGAAAGGCAAGACGCTCACGTGAAGATGGCCTTTTCTCTTTTTTTCCCCTGCTCTTTCTAGCTGTCTTGCCTGCCCTCAGCAGAGCAGGCGTTATGTGGCTTGTGTTGGGATCTACTGTCGGGACGGCTACAACTTGGTCGGTCTGTCCGTGACTGTGGCTTGCTTGACGATATACGGTGTGTGTGTATGTGTGTGTGTGTCTGTGCCTCTATGTGTGTGGTGTGTATGTGTGTGTGTGCGTGCGTGTATGTCCCGTCCCTTCACACCCACACCTACCCCAACCTACTCTCGACGAAAAAATGCCTCGAATCTGTGCACTTCAAGTATTAGAATACGAAGGAGGAAGTGGGAGGGATTGCCTCCCCCCTCGGGCGGCCCTCCGTTGCCGACCAATGTCCACGACAAGAAAGGTAGATTTCCACAGCCAGACCGGTCTGCAAAAGAGGCCAAGGCAGGGAAAAAAGCACATTGACCAGAAGACAAGAGCGCGCGGACTCCGGGGAGGTCCCACCTCCCTTCACCTGCAGCGGCAGCGAGGTCTATTATAGGATATATCGACGGGACCCGCGGACTCACGTACATACATACATACATACTTGCGTACATATATGCCCTTCGAAGAACTGCTGAGCCAGAGAACAGAGAGATAGGGAAAGGGGGGGGGGGAGGGGAGGGAACGGCATACACACAGCCGGTAGCGAAATAACTGTCATCGACTGCTGGCTTTGCTGCTGGCCAGAAGTGTGAGTTGAGGGGAGCCATCCTGCCAAGGCAAAGCTCTCGGCCGAGTCTAAACAAAAGGGATCTGCAAAGCATGGATTTCGATTTGAAGGGGCATCCATGTAGACACATTTGCCCGTCACGCGATCGACACGAACACTTTGCGTCTACAGCTACGGGCGAAGAGAGAAAGCAAGGCTGTACATAGTAGTAACCGTTCGGAACTTTTTGTCCTTCTTCCCGCTATACACAAATATGCAGGTGAGAGAGTATGCCGCTCGGTCCACCGTGATCTCACTCTCGAACGGCAATCATGACGAGGGTGATGATCCTTTCTCAGCCCGTATGCCACGTAGATCTCTTACTGCTTTCGATACACCACCATACATAATACAATTCTGATTCGATGACCAATACATTTCGCCTCAATCGACCCAGACTCTATCCCAAAAATTCGCCTAAAGTTTCCAACCCGCTGATAAACACACCTTGGTATCATTTTAAATAAAAAAACAAAGTTCCAATCATTTCGTCTTGCCGTCAGATCATCATTTCCCATTGGTACCTTTGAGGCGTTTCCAGAGACCCCCCTGCTTCTGCGCCGCATTCTCCCGTGCCAGCCTTCTGGCAGCGTACTCGAGTGGACTGATGGGCGGCGCATTGCCGCTCCCGCCACTCCCGGTCTCGCCGGCGGGAGGTGCAGCCGAGCGCCCGGCGCCTGGGCTGTGTGGTGACTGTTGTGCCTCGCGTGGATCGATCTCGTCAAACTCTTCTACCTCGAGCGTCGGCAGCTCGCCGAGCTTGTCTGGGATTCTCTCGCCTGGGAACGAGTAGCCGGCTGTTGGAGCCGACACGGAACCACCGGCGGCCTCGCGCATCTTGTCGAGGCCCGTGGAGAGGTTACCCACGAGGTGGGCTTTCCTGTTCTCGAAATATGTCTCGCTGTCGTAATAGGCTCCTTTGCCGTGCTTGGGCGGCGGGGCCGGTGGTGCTTGAGGTATCGAGACGCTGATGTCCTTGATCATCTGGTACAGGTCTGGGAAGCGCCCTTTGAATTCGGCCTCGAGCTCCCTCTGGTGTTCATCCACGGCGGCCTTCTTTTGGCCCACCTCCCGGGGGCTGAAGTAGCTGTGCTGCGTGTTGCTCTCGTGCTGGACCCGCTGTAGCCATTCTTCGTATCGTACCTGGTTTCGCCTGACCTGGTCCTCGGTAGGCGGCGTGGCGGACCTGAGGCTGTCTGCATACTTCTTGGCCTCCTTGGTCATCCGATCCCCCGTGATATACTTGTCGAAGGACATGGAGAACTCCCGGAACGGTCCCTTGAGGACGAAACAGTTTCCTGGCCAGCCCTCCCTCCTGAGGAGCTCGAGCAGCTCGAGCGCCGCGGGGCACTCCCAGAGGGCCTCGATGTTCCTGTCATAGATGACTACACACTTGGTTTTGCTCCACCTCGTGAAGGATCTCCGGCTCTGCTCGTCTGGAAACGTCCGGTCCAGCATCTCGAGAGCGGCTATCCTCAGGAACTTGGCCGGCATCCTTAGGTTGACTGCGCTGTGCACATGTGATCTCTGAAATTCCGAAGGCGACCTGAGGTCGGCAAACAGAATTTGCGCTGGCGTGAATATCTCCAGCAGACCATTGAGGTGGCCAGCTAGAATCATCTGCGGGCCCTCCTGGCCTTCTGAAATCGTCTCGGTCATCCTGGGGTTTTCTTGGCTAGCCATGGCCCGCTCCCTCAGCCGCCGATGATGGAACCAAATCTTTGGGGGATTGTCAGCATCTCTAGACAGACAGACCCCGTCCGGCGTGGGGACAGAAGGATCAGGGGTGGAAGTAGACTTACCTTGACCTCGTTTGCTTCTATTCCGAGGTGCGAAGCATAGTATTCTGCCGTCCCATCGCTCGGGTGAGGGTCTACCCTAAAGTATTCCTCCAGACGGCTGACCACATGAGAAGCAAGGCGGGGGCTCGGGGGGGTATCTTTATCGCTGGCAAATACCGTCCTCTTGGAGTTCCGCGACTGGTTGATCAGCGGCTGTCGCAAGATGCCACCTTCTAATGTTGCCCCAGCCAGGGCCATGGTAGCGGCCAGACCACCGGTCCGGTATGGCGGTGTTGTTCGAGACTGCTGGAGCATCGGCCGTTGCGAGCTGGATGTGGACGCACGAGCCGATGATGGGGCTGACGTCCTCTCCTGACTCACTGATGAGGCTTCGGATTCAATCTGCTCCTCCTGTAGGGCGACACTAGCGGTCTGCGCCCGCCAGAGGCCGGCCCTGTCATTGGTGGGGACCTGTGAACGCCTGGGGCTGGAGATCGAGGGGGCGAGGATGCTGTCCCTGAAGGTCGTCCCAGAAAAGACAGAGGACCTGTCGCTCTGATAGACGTCGGCGGGGTTCTGGAAGGGCGTCTCGGCTCTTTCGGGGTTTTTGATGAGATTGTTGGACCGAATGAATGCCACAAAGGAGCAGGCCTGATCCTCAGGGAGCAGATCCCACACGCCCACCGGCATCGACAGGAGGAGCAGGGTGGAGTGGCTCTTGAAGACTCCCTGTACCTTGACGTATCTTGCCAGGGCCGGAAAGCTCGCCAGCCACTGCTCCCAAGCGTTCAGATCCAGCCTCTGATCGTCTTCGAGGGCAAGAGATATCATCACATGAGGTTTGTCCTCGTTCGGTTCGGTAAAACACTCTTCGCCCTCCGTGGGTCCCCGGCCCAGAGGCAGCCCTGAGGGGCTCGGGTCCCGTGGCGGTGATGGTGGGACCCTGTCGTGGGAGATCATCCGACTCATCTCGATGCTGGGGGCTCGGTGGTCCGATGTCATCATAAAATGCACTGGCGTCGACCTGGCCTCGAACCTCTTGCCATTGATCAGGATGGGCCGCGGGTGCTTGAGCCGGGCGAGAACCTCGGCGTGGAGCATAGCGGCCGAGAACGTCTTGAGGCACCACTCGCCCAGGACCTCGATCAGGGCGTTGGTGAAGGAGTAGCGGCCTGGATCGGGGGCGATAGCATCCCAACTCGAGGCTGATATTGTCTCGGTGATACTCTTGCCGTTGGGAAAAGTGGCTGATGCCGCGCCGGCGCAGCAGTCCAACAACACCAGGACGTCCGACACGGACCGCTCCAGCAGCGTCTGGATAGCTGACCATTGTAGCGAAGGCGATCCTGAATGCCGCGTGGCGCACCAGGTGCTCTGCCTCGACTCATCTATCTTGGCGTGGCCGCCATAGTAGATGATGAACAGGGTATCCTCGTTTTCATGATCCTTGATAAGGGAGCCTATCCTCATCATGAGGTCGAGATGAGGGTTGTCGGCCGGGATGGCAAAGACGTCCGTGTTGAAGCCATAGTCCTCACGGAAGCAGGCGTCGAGATCCTCAAGCTCTGGCAGCACGAACAGGTCGTCTGTCTTCCAGTGCAACAGGAGGACCTGGACACTCCTGTACCTCTGTGACGCCCGCCCCCGGTTGGGGAATGCTCTGCTGGCAGACTGTGGGGCGGCAGGGCCACCTCGTGGTGAGTATTGCAGTCACCAAGGAGATAAGGAGGACTCTCTTGTCTTCTTACCTCTTGGAGGGTCTGGGCGAAGCTGTCGAGCTGCTTCACATGGTAGTTCACACGACTGGTGTCGTGCGTAGCAGGAGGAGCATAGTCGATACCCGAACCATACTGCAGGGGAGGACATGGTGAGCAAGACGTCGATACCTCCTCAGGCAGCATTATTATTATGATCACTCAGCGTGAAAGGTACAGAGCGGGATCAAGCGGAATTACGACAAGGAATGGGACGAGGGACGAGAAAAGGAAGGGAAGAAGCCACAGAGAAAAAAGAGGCATGAGACCAGATAAGACGTAGGGAAAAAAAGAGGGGGCGAGGGCGACGGCATAAGGAACATAAAAGATCATAGGATCGTGGGGCACACGGAAGAGGAGGCGGAGGACATAGGAATATACAGGAATCTAGGCATACAAGGATGTATATAGGAACATGAAGGAGCGGGACGTACGGTAGAGTCAACACTGCTTGTGGAGCTTCCCTCGGCCGGCCTCCTCGTCCTTATGGCATAGTAGGGCTGTGGTTGCAGGCTTGCCATGGCCCCCGGTGTAGAGTATGTAGCTGTGTGGACAGCGTGGGCGTGAGCGGCGGCGGGTGCGTATGCGTAGGTGTGCGTGTGCGTGCGTGCGTGCGTGCGTGTATGTGTGTACCCCCTTCGAGTGAGTGCGGGCTAGACTACCCGGATAGGATGACCGAAGCACAACCGCCGGGTCCCAAGGTATCAACCGATGCGGGGACCCTCCTAGGCCGAGCCGACGACAGTGGCAGGAGGAGAGCAGAATACGAAGACACCATATGGAGGGAACAAGAGAGAGCAAGACCAGCAACACGACTCATCAGACAGGGAATGGACTGTCAAGTGGTCTGCGGGGGGGACGGTGACCGACGGGCCCAGCAGCGGTTCAAGGGTGGAGCTTCTTTGTTTGCCGGGGAGGACAAAAAAGAGGAGTGGCGATAGACGAAGTATGGAGAGGGGAGGAGGTAGAGAGAAAGAGATAGAGTAGAAAGAGAGAGGGTGATGATCAGCTGGGTACAGTCCTACCGCAGGCGCGTACTGTACATGGTTGTCGCGAGGACGAGGCGGTGATAGGTTCTGAGTGATGGAGAAGGAAAGAAAGCAGAAAGAGCGATGAGATGAGATGATTGAAGTTGTGTGTGCCTGGTGCGATGAGATTGGGAAGGAGGTCTTCTGCTGGCACAGCTGCACGGAGGGAAAGAGCAATGGCCACAAATAACAAGGTTGTTGTCTGTGCCTGCTGGAAAATTGTGCCAGTTTCAGCTCTGGAAAGAGCGAGGGAGGAGAGTGTGAGCGCCCACTGCCCGACAACTGGACAGCGCAGCCATCATGCACACCTGCAGGGGTTGGAAATATACAGAGGGGAGGGGCGAAGGGTCCTGAGAAGCGCTAAACCTGTTCGAATACCGAAGGGGTCCTGTACTGTACCAGAGTACTAAGCGGGTACATCCAGCTGCCGGCTTACATGCGCGGTTGGCCCAGGTACCCCTCAACCAAGTGATCCTCGTTCCCTCGGTGAGCCTTCTGGCCATCGGTGCAGCACGCGAGGCACGAGGCTCAAACAACCCCTGCCGGCAACCATCTTCATCACCATTTGCATTTCCATTCTCACTCAGCAAGCAATTTTGCAGCCTGACAGCCTGACAACAACGACATCTTGTCTCAAAAGAGACTTGAGACTTTTGAATAGGATTTTCTGGATGGGTGCCGTTTCAATCATACAGCGCATCATCTCCCACAAGGTCTTCCTCTTCACACCAGGACTCCATACCAATCCAATCTCTTGTCTCCATTGGCCTCGTCTAGAAGCAAGCCTATCCATCTGTGTGCATGACCCGACTTGTAAAGTGGCAGCCAGGCTTGCTTGGGACTTGGCGATCCCAGGTGGAGTCGGTCTCTCTTGTCGCTTCGGTGACGGGACAAGTTCCCGCAACAAGGAGGCTGGTAACATCACAAAGAGAGAGAGGTTACCCGCTCCGGTACACACACCTACCGGAGGAGTTCCCGTTCTCCGGTGTACCACCTACGAAAGTTACAGTCCGTAGTATCCATAGTACTTTGTACTAGAGGAGAGGACGGGCTGCTCGACACCCTGGCAACAAGCTCAGCCAGACCCTCCCACACCACCCCACGTGCTGAGAACGTGCCATCCGGAAAGTCAAGAGAAACAGACACAGAACAAGAATATACCTTCACCGAGAGACCGAACATGAGGCAGCGTATCACCTTCCTGCATAGGCCACAGGATGCGGTCGACCCGTCGACGTTCAAGATCCTCGACAGCAGCCTGACGGGCCCAGTCTTGCCCGCAGTGAGGGAGGATCGTGTCACGCTGGCCCTGGACGAGCTGCCAGAGGAGCTGCGCCAGGTCCTGCAAGGCTCTCATGAGCTTCACCTGCGATGGGTCAGCCCGCACCCCTACGACACCGTGAGCCCGCTCTTCTCACGTCTCTCGCCCGGGTTCCACCTGTTCTACACGCCTCGGCTAGAACCTCCAATTCAGGAGTAAGTCCTCTCTCTCTAATAGGCACAAGCGAGGCAATGAAAGAAAACTCGTTTAAATAAAGGAATGTATGCTGATCACTATTGCGAGAATGTCATAGCGATGGGCAAAGTCTCTGCAAGACGTTGCAGGAGGCCTTTGGTCAAGGCCTGGACTGCAAATCACCCCAGGCCTCCTTCATAACCCTACCTAATGACCGCTTCTCCCATTCCACAGCCTACCAGTACTACTCGCCCCTGGAATCCCTTAGGCCGCTCATTGCCTACGCCCACAGCAACCTCTGCCCGCCGCCGTCGGCCACCACCCCGGAAGGGTCCTCGTGCGCCTCCCGCGTCGACCGTCTCGACACTGCCATCAGTCTCGATGTCGACTGGGACACCATCAGCCATGTCCTCAAGATTACCGCCCAGTGGAACCACCAGGACGAGCCTCTTGTCGTCACCTCACCCCTCGATGCCAGAAATCACCGCGTCGAGGTCGGTGTGCTGGCCTCAGACCCTGCCCAGCAGGGTGTCGAGCCCCACGAGATCGGCCTGGCCGGGGTGCTGACCGTCTTGGGCCAGGACAAGAAGCCTTCGGCCACGGCATTCAAGTTCCCTGCCCGCCACCGTCGCGCCGAGCATGGCAGCGGCGCCGTCTCCTCCTTCACCGCCAGCTTTCTCGAGCCGGCAGGCCTTCACCCCTCGCTGCAGCTCCGGCTCAACAGCGCCGCCATCCGGCCCCCGCCCGGCGCTTGCGCCCTCCACGCCCACCTGACCCTCCCGCGCGCCGTCTTCGCGGACAGATACCAGCTCTCGGACCCCCTCTTCCTCGCCAGCAAGAACCTCAGCGCCCTGCACTATGCCTCCCAGCCCGTCGACCTCGAGGCGCCTGACTACGTCATGGACCTGTGGGGGTCTGCCGCGCTGCTCGAGCTTTCTCCTCCTCTGCCGGAGGCAGAAACAGAGACAGCAGAGCTCGGTCCGGACGCGGCCTGGTGGACGGCCGAGGTGCCCCTCCACCTCCGCTACTTGGCCCCCGCACCCGGCGGATACAGGGACGTCGAGGTGCCCTATCCGGCCGTCTTCTGGGCATGCACCACCGAGGAAGGAACCAAGTTCCCCTCGAGCCCGTTTGAGCGCGTCAATCTGGGCTATGATGGGCTGTTCGGCCCGCGCACCGTGTTCTGGCACGTCGAACCACAGCCTGCTGCTGGGGCAGCAAAAGGAGCAGATGCCCGGCTGACAAGTGGCCTCCGGGTGCCGGTTCTGGACGTAGATAGAGCAGGATGGGCCGGCATAGGGACGACTGTCGTCGTGGCTCTTGGGTTCGGGTGGATCGTGTGGAAACTCGTCCAGCTGTACCTCGCCACGGGCTACGGGCCTGCCGAGCAGATGCAGGGGTTGGAGAAGAAGAAGGAGAAGAAGGAGCAATAATCGTCGCAGCATAGGTGGAAGAGCACGTTTGACGCAGTATGTATGTGAGAGTCTTGATGGTCACGACGATGATGGTCATGAGACATTGCACATAAACTCCCGTCTCTCTTCTATAGATAGTCCTATCCTTCACGTTTTGCCAAACTCCACCCCTTCTAGAGCCAGTGCAGATCGATGCGCCCCGTGCCCGCTCCCAATCAGCCCTGTCTGTTCCACGATTTCTATATAGCCTTTTGCTCGAGACCGCTACCCCAGGCAGAAGAAGAAGCGGAGCTGCATTACCCCCCCACACGAGGTGGGAACTAGTTCCCTCTTTGCGTCCGTGAGAGAGCTTCTGCCCGCCGGGCACAGCCTCAATTTGCTGAATTGTCCACCACAAAATCACATACGCATGCCGCCTAGAAGGCGAAGACCTGGTCCTCGAGCTTGCTGACGGGGCGAGCCTTCTTGAAGCCCAGAGACTCGGTGGTCTTCTTCAGGCCGCTGATCATGGGAGGTGGACCACAGAGGAGAATCTTGACATCGTCGGCAGGCTTGGGCAGCCATTTCTGTAATCACACTCATGTCAGCTTTATGCTAAAACACAATATATATATATGTATACAAAAGAAAAGCAAAAAAGTGTGCGTAGATTGCCACAGAGTAACATACCGAGATCATGTCACCAGTGACGTAGCCGACACCACCGGTCCACCCCTCGGGGGGCTTGTCCAGGACGTAGTGCACCCTGAAGCCCTTGTCCTCCTCTGCGAGGGCGTCGAGGTCCTCCTTGAGCAGGATGTCCTGCTTCGTGACGTTGGCAAAGATGAGGTCGACCTCGGTGCGGTCGCCCGCCTTGCGGCCCCGGATGATGGCCTTGACGACCTGCAGCATGGGCGTGATGCCAGTGCCCCCGGCGATCATGCCAAAGTGGCGTACCATGTTGGGCGTGTACGAGAAGGCACCCTTGGGCCCGCGGACGCGGATCGGCTGGCCGACGGCCAGCGAGGCAAAGTGCTTGCTGATGTTGCCTGTCGGGTACGACTTGATCAGGAGGTCAAAGTGGCCAGCCTGCTCGTCGCCGCTGATGGGCGTGTAGGACCGCACAATCTCCTTGTCAGTGCCATCGGGCTGGGGCAGGACAGCGCCGATCGAGATGTGCTGGCCGATGGGGAGGCCGAGGATGTGGGACGGGCTCGGAAGGGCGAAGCGGTAGCTTTAGAGAGAGAGAAAACATGCCGTTAGTGGGTGAAGAGGGGCCACAAGCCCAAGAGGCGCTGGGTTGGGTTGCTTGGGTAAGTAAGGACTCACATGGCGGTGTTGTGGGAGAGGATGGTCTTCTCCTTGAGCTCAAACTCCTGGAAGACGTCTGGCTTCAGGGACTTCTTGGGTTCTGGTGATTGTTAGTCAAATTGTGAGACGGTGGTGCTGATGGCGCTGCTGCTGCAGCTGCCGCCGCCGCCGCCGCCGCCGCCGCCGACTGTACAGGTCGGACCGGACTCGGCATGTTGGGAATCTGCTACAATGGGAGGAGGCGGAAGATAAAAGGAATAGGGTCTATTTGACTTACGAGTCCTGATGAATTTCAGCGCACCCAGGGCGAGAGCCAAAACGACGGCGTAGGGAAGCCATTCCCGCTTGACAATAAAAGTGCCGAAGACAAGCAGGCCGGCGGGGATGTAGATCCCATCGACGTATTTCTTGGAGGTGAGAGGCTCCTTGGTTGCCATGATGTGGTTTCTTGGTCGATGCGTGAGTAGGAAAGTAATAGGAATTGATGGCAGACGAGTCCCCTGAACCCTTGAGAGAGGATCAGATGTTGATCCTGGGTACTCGTGGGAAGCTCTGCACTCTGGGTTGGGATAGGACAGGAAAGGGGGGGACAAGGCGTTGGTCCTCGAGTCCGAATGTTGAGGAAGAGCTTATGCCAAAAATTAGGTTCCAGGGCTAATCGCAACAACGGCATCGGAGCTCTTGGCGGGGAGCTCGAGCCACTCGACGAGGACCCACGGCGGCCTCCGCCTCCGTCTTTCTTATTTGGGCAAAGGCGGTGTAGGACTGGGTCATCGTTATCGCTGGCTGCTTCTTTCCTCGTTTGGGTCTCGTCACGGGCAGTTTACGTGGTACGTACCTACGGACCAAAGTTTCTGTGTTGCTCTCTTCGTCTAAAGTCTTCATTGGCATTTACATTCACATTCATTACCTTTCTTGAACTCAACGTCATTCGGATCAGGCAGGGTCTGAGACCTTGCAGTCTCTGTAGGATGGGCCAGGGTGTCGTCGCCGAAGATTCTCCCTTCCCCTTGACGGATGTGGACAGATGGGTGCTCTCACAGACGGACGAGGAGTTCAAATACCATAATTGGGACGAGTTGAAGACGATCATTGGTAGGTGGTGGCGGCATGACAATGATTTTATAAGCTGCGGCCTAGTAGTCCTCCCCCCCTCCCTGACAGGCTTGATAGATACCAACAACCTCTCGGTCCTGAAGCGCAAGCCCAGTGACCTGCGCGCGTATATGGCGTGGTCCGCGGCGACCAAGGCTGAATACGGATCCATGACCAACTATCTTCTGAAGAACCGTCTGCCCACGGCATGGGGTGACCTCCCGTTCACGCCAGTCTCCGAGATCCCCTTTGCCAATCCGTCCGACTATCGTGTGCTGCGGAATGACTGGCCCTACGGCCTCACATCCGGCATCACGCACATTGTCGTATGGAGCCGAACTATCATTCCCACGGACCCTAGCACTGGTGATGTTACCCCAGAGAGCAGACGGCTCATCTGCGACTTTGTCAGGACATATTTTGTTGATAGGCTCGGTGCAGGCGGTGAGAACCAGGTCATGTGGTTCAAGAACTGGGTGTCCCTCCAGTCGGTGCGTTCCCTGGAGCACATCCACGTCCTCGTGAGGGACGTGGACCTGTCGATAGTGGAGGAGTGGACGAGGGAGCACGACTTCCATAGATAGCACCCGACTGAAGATATTGAAGACATGCCGCCGAGTCAAGCTTCCTCCCTTCCTCCTCCCCCCACCGTCACCGTGATGTCGTTTGTGACGGACCATCAAGCCGCAGCCCGCCGCTGCTTCCTGTTCCCAGCCGGCACAGCCTCCTGACCGCCACCACCCTGCATGCCCTGCATTCCAGCCATCTGTTTCGCCTGTCCGAGCAGTCCGTAGCCTTGATATGCTCCATATGCCGGGACGACGGCCCAGAGCAGCCAAAACCAGTTCCCAAACAGCATGACCAGGACCTGACAGGCCCAGGTGACCCACACGACATCCCACATGTACTCGGTCAGACCCCTCGCAGAAAGATCCTCGCCTGATGACCTGAGTGCGCCGGTGCTAGGGTCAAACTTCGGGCGCCCGGCCCTCTCCAGAGCAAACTGGCAGATGAAGCTCGGGAGGGACAGGAAGAAGTAGGCCAGGAGCGAGCGGGACCGGAAGAGGAGGTACCATGCCAGGAAGAGCCCATTTACCACGGCCGCGCCGATGTGTAAGTTGTTCAGGGCTGCGGCGTTGGACTTGGCGCGGTCCTTCTTCGCCTTCTGAGCCATGATGATGATGATGATGATGATGATGCAACGCGTGGAAACGGGTCAGAGGTGATACTGTCGCGTGGCTGATCAGAACTTGGTCAAAGTGGCTCGGTTGTAATTGGTCTGCTGCTTGAGAGATCGTACTCTGCAGACTCTGATATTGTTGTCAGAGGCAGAGACCTATGCTAGGAGTTGTGGTGGTGAAGTGCGAAAGCTGTGGACGAACGAACATGAGTAAACAAATTTGGAGCTGAGAGGTGCTGCTGCACGTGTGTACTACGACCTTGTCCTTACTGTGAGTGGGGTTGGGTGCTGCGCTGACGTACCAGCTGCGTGCCAGTGGGTTGCGTGCGTACTACCACAGTATATGGTGTGTGCTATTAGCACCATAGCACCATACTTGGCACCATAGCACGCAGCTGGCATACAGTAAAATCGGATGGCGGGGGGGGAATGGGGGCTAACAAATAGCGGGCCTGACGCTGCATGGTTGCAGGCAGGGACAGGGCTGGTGGGGAGCGCAAGCGGTTGCTCCAGCGGCAGAAACGCCCAATCACTTCCTGTTGCAGACGGGTCAAAACATCCAACAGAAGTAGACTTCACGTACGCACGCCCACCACGCACCTGCCTACGCCACACACCTCACTTCGATTCCTACCTGCCCGTCTACCTAGACCGTTGCACCTTTATCCTCCATCCCATCCCGCGAGGCATTCGATTGCCTGGTGGGTCTGGTAACTCTGCTTGTGTCGGTCGTGGTTATCACATCTGAGTCGGAATCATAGGACGCCCTCCTCGTCTGTTTCTCCCTGTGTCCTCTAGAAAGTCAGGACGACGACAAGCCACAGCATTAGCACCACTCTTCGTTGTACTTCTTAGTACCAAGTCGAGACTCTCGTCAGTGCACGGTGCTCCGGGTGGCTCTGACAATTCGTGCGATCGGTTCCCCAGAAACCAGAAAGTAAACATCTCTTGACCAACACGAAACCAGGCTCTAAACAACACGACAAGAGCACGAAGAGCACCTGTTCCAATCCTCCAGAACAACGCCACTGGATCTCATCGTCACCCTGCCCTAATATCGCTCCCTCCCTCTCTCTCTCTCCTCTCTCCAGACTAGACAACGTCAAGACCATAGGGTTTGTTCTGTTCTCGTCATCTGGTACCCCCAGACTCTTGACCACGCGTCTCTATTACGCTGTCGGTTCTTAATATTCTTGCACTCAAGTACCCAGGTTACGTGCGATCATCATCTGCATACCACCACAGCACTCAGACTTCTCCGGCCTGATCCCACGACCGATTTCGAAGCTCCTCCCCGTTGTCGGCTGCACGACCATTTGCTCGCCTTGCTTGACCCTCCCCCTCGAGTGCTGGAGTTTCTCCGAGTCTGGTCTACAACCAGGTCCCTGATACCTCATGGATCGACGGCACTGGTAACAACTTATACTGTTGTTTGGGTCAAGGCCAATGTTGAACATTGACAATATGGCGCCCCTCGTTGCTGCGTCCAACGAGATGCTGCAACAAGCTGTATACTACCACCTCGACAACAACTCGCTCGATAATGCCCTTTTCTTCGCTGAGAGGCTAGGCGCCCAGGACAAGACCACGGAGGCTGCCTTCCTCTTGGCTCTCTGCCACTTCCGCCTGGGTGATGACCGCACCGCGTACCATTTCAGCAAGGCTGCCGGCTATAGAGGGCTTCATCTCGGCTGTTCATATGTCTTTGCGCAAGCATGCCTGCGGCTGGAGGCGTGGAAGGATGGGATTACGGCCCTGGAAAAGTCAAGAGGGCTCTGGTCGCCCAAAAATAACATGGGAAAACATGGTGCGGGGCTGAGGGTGCCACATCCAGATTCGTCGGCATGCAGCTGTCTGCTGGGGAAGTTGTATCGTGGCTATGACGACAAGACGAGGGCTATCGCCTGTTTCGAGGAGTCGCTGAAGATGAACCCACTGATGTGGGACGCCTTCACCACGCTGTGTGATATGGGTGTTACAGTCCGAGTCCCCAACATATTCAAGAGCAACGAAGCGCTCGTCAAGAATTTCGATCAGGTGGTGAACGGCTCCGCCCACGACCACAAGGAGGTATGCTCGGGCGCCCTTGAACCTCTTCATGTGCCGAAGAAATCCTCTCGAACAGCTGCCCAGGACGCTGCAGATCCCTTCGAACCACCACGCACGACGGGATCCAATGACATTGCCTCCTTTAGCAACCTCCAGGATGATGGAAACGATTTCATGTCCAAGATAGTTGCTGCTAGGTCGCGGAATGGTAATGCCGCGGGTCCATCACCGAACCTAGAGGGCATGGAGACGCCCACTGGTCATGCCTTCGGCGCTGATGCTCAGGCGACACGAGTGGTGACGGGCCCTGAACCGCCCCACGCGCCGATGCGGAGGACGAGACCGCCACAGGCTGTTGTTGATCAAGAGGCACCGCCTCGGGTGGCCTACAAGCTGCAGTCCAAGAGGAGAGCCCAGGCGCAAGAGGCGGCAGAAGCGCCACCCGACCCAGCATCATCCCTCCTCAAGTCCTCGTCCATAACAGAGCGCAAGCGGACTGTATCTGGGCAGCCGGTACATTCGAGGCCGATGCACACGGATGAGCCGGGAGCCCCCCAGCGCAGGAGTGCGCGCTTGAACGTGTTCAACAAGTCAACCACCAAGACGAATTCTGGGGCGTCCACTGTTGGCGTGGCCGCTGGGCGGGAACTGAAGAGGGCTAGAGCGCCAATATCGAATCGCTTCGTCAGATCGAACGCAAGTGTCGGTCGTGTGGTTAGTGGCAACAGACGTGGTACCGAGGATGCGGCGAACATGGACGTCGACCGTTCAGAAGGACCGACGGCCAAGGCGCCCGTGACGACGACGCAGCGCATGCCGCAGAAACCGCCAGATCCAGAGCCCGTCGGCACCGAGGAGGCGCTGAAGCTGATCCTGGACCTGCTGCGGCGATATGCCTACGGGTACCAGCAGCTGTCGCAATTCGACTGCCAGGACGCGCTCCAGTCCTTCAGCACGCTTCCCCGGCAGCATCAAGACACCCCGTGGGTGCTGGCACACATGGGTCGGGCCCAGTACGAACAGGCGGCATACCCAGAGGCCGAGAGATACTTCAGGCGTCTGAGGATAATGTCTCCCACCCGCATGCAAGACATGGAGGTGTACTCTACCATCCTCTGGCACCTCAAGCGAGAGACGGACCTGTCCTTCCTGGCGCACGAGCTCATCGACTCTGCATGGCTGTCGCCTGAGGCATGGTGTGCGCTCGGAAACGCATGGTCCTTGGCAAAGGACCACGAGCAGGCCCTGCGGTGTTTCAAGCGGGCCACGCAGCTTGATCCCAAGTTCGCGTACGCCTACACGCTTCAGGGTCATGAGCACATGGCCAATGAAGAATATGACAAGGCCCTAACGGCTTTCAGACTGTCCATCTCAGCAGACCGGCGCCACTACAATGCCTACTACGGCATCGGCATGGTGTACGAAAAACTTGGAAACTATGACAAGGCCTATGTCCACTTCCAGGCTGCGTCTCAGATCCATCCTACCAATGCTGTCCTCATATGCTGTATCGGTACGGTCCTGGAAAAGCAAAAGCATATCAAGCAAGCCCTGGCGTTCTTTAGCAAAGCAACCGAGCTGGCGCCCCGTGCTGCCCAGGCCAGGTTCAGGAAGGCCCGCGCCCTACTTGCTATTGGACACCTTCCCAAGGCCCAGAACGAGCTTCTCATACTGAAGAGTCTAGCCCCAGACGATGCCCGTGTGCACTTCCTGCTCGGTAAATTATACAAGGCGCAGAACGACAAGAGTCAGGCTGTGCGCCATTTCACTCAGGCTCTGAGTCTTGACCCCAAGGTAAATATCATTATCCTCCGTCTTCTTTGGTTTTCCCCCTTGAAGTGTTTCATACCGGCGCTGAACTAACGTTTCCTTTTGTAGGCAAGCCAGCAGATCAAAGAGGCGATCGAGAGTCTGGAGGACGACGATGGGCTAGACGACACAATGGTACAATAATAAGTGGAAGGCCAGGTATATGACAGTCCGTGATTTTGCTTGTCACGTCGGACATAAAGAGCATAAGGACGACGGGGACAATGACTCACGAGAGTCTGGCGCTATGTAGGGAAGGTCTCTTCTCTGCTGCCGGAGTGTGGCGTGGATCTGGGTGGGACAAGCAAGCAAGCCAGCAAGCATGGCATGGAGCATGAGTAGGAAACCCCCAACAAGAAGAAGCATGGCACAGGCGTCTCAATTGATTGGGGGAAAATAACGAACAAAACGTCGATGGTGCAGGCGAGGAATCGTCGCACAGCGCGATCTCCCTGCTGGGTCTGAAACTCTTGCGCGGGGAATTTTTTTTTTTTCTTTTTTCAAACCAGGGAAACTGGGGCAGCAGGTAACTGGGTGCATGGGTTGGTGCATGAGACATTGACGGACTTCCTCCTGCTACTCTCTTCTACTGTGTATAGGTACTTCAGCATTGCGTCGGGACAGGCACATCCATATCAATGATGATGATGAACAAAATCAACGATAACCCATATTTACAAGGCTGCAAGATTACACCGCGCTATCCCCTCCCCCCCCCCCCCATTCCGGCCTCGTTTGTCGCTCGCTATGCTGGTTGCTAGTCGGACAAGTCCATATACACAAGAAGAACCGCCTTAAACACACACACACACACACACAGAGAGAGAGAGAGAGAGTGTGTGTGTGTAAAGAGAGGGAGAGACAGACAGTATGTTCTCCCCCATACCAAGCTCCATCACGAAGTCTCGGTGGGTACCTCCATAAAAGCCCTCAGCGCGGCGTCGAGATCGGGGATATCACTGGCCGTCTTGGCGATACTAACCCACCTGACCTTGCCTCCCCTGTCCACAGCAAAAGCACCACCCGTCTGCCACCTCGTGCCGCTGTCGACAGTCTTGTTCCAGATGCCCTCGCTCTTGCCCAGCTGCACGGCGTTGTATATGCTCATGGGGCCGACGGCGTGCCAGTATGAGCTCAGGCCGAGGCCCCAGGCGGCGTAGATGTCGCGGGCCTCGTCGACGACGACCTCGGTCTCCCACTCCCCGCCGACCTCGGGGATCCATTTCTCGGTGGCTTCCTGGCTGGAGTGGGAGATGGCTATGCAGGATATCTTGCCGGCGTGGGTGTTTGAGAAGGCTACGAGGTTGCGGAAGGACTTTTCTGCGACTTTTTTTTTTTTTCGGGTATGAGTTAGCTTGTGATCAGTGGTGGGGGGGGGGGAGAAGGAGCAGAGAGGAGAGGACACAGGAGGCAGGTGGTTGGGTTGGGCTTACATGGACAGCCACAATGTCTCAGGAAGACGATGACGGCGGGCTTGTCGTGGGGCAGCTTGAGCTTCTCGTGTTCCGGGGCGGGTTCGCCTACCTTGGGGATGGGCGCCACTTCTCTTGGGGGAGGGGACTTGAAGGACTGGATCTCTTTGAAGAAGTGTTCTTTTAGTTCTGCGGCCATAACTGTGTTGACGATCGTCGTGGTGTGGTGGTGGTGGTGGTGGTGGTGAATCTTGACGGATGGCTTATGGTTGGTGGTTCGAAAGGATGACTTCCCGAGTCTAATCTGGTGTTTATATGTACAGTCAAGTTAGTGTAAGGAGGTAAAGTCAATCAGGGTCCATCGATATGGGATGTACACCACTAAATAATCGTCTTACATAGAACACGTCGATCACAAGGCGAACGCGCGGTGAAGGACGTGCATGAACCCTTCTCTCCTCTAGAGGGAGGCGGACAGCTGTCGAGGTGGTTCTCCACAGCTCCCTCCGAGCAGACTCATCCCTGTCGTGCAGCGTCATCCCGTCGCGGCTTCTCCCGCCGTACAGTACTGCATAAGTAAGTAAAATACAGTGGTTGATTAATTCTCTTTGTGCACCAATCCACGACAAAGCAATTCTTGGCATTGAAATAATCATCGTACTCGCTTACTTACTCATTCACTCGTCTGCTCATGTCAAGGAGAGCAGGAGGAGCAGGAGGAGCAGGAGATCATTTTCTCATCAGGTCCTGACAAGATGCATGAGATTATCACCCTCCAGCTGGGCCAGCAGAGTAACTACCTCGCAACGCATTTCTGGAACGCCCAGGTTCGAGCCCTCTTTCCGCTGAGGAGAAACAAAAGAACAAGAGCACACTCTCCCTGACACTGTCTCAGGAATCTTACTTCACATACTCCGAAAATGAAGAGTCAGCCGTCGATCACGATGTCCACTGGCGTCCTGGCATCGGGGCCGATGGCACCGAGACGTACATGCCACGGACCGTCATCTACGACCTAAAAGGCGGCTTCGGCTCTCTCAAGAAGATCAACGCCCTCTACGACATCACTGACGGCAGCGAGGCAGGTGCTGAGTCATCGTCGTCATCGCTGTGGTCAGGCCGCACCGTCGTGCAGAGGGCAGACCCCATCGCCCCCAGCGAGTACCAGCAGTCCCTCGACGCCGGCCTGGAGCCGCCACGGCTGACCACGAGCTCGGTGCGATACTGGAGCGACTTCAACCGCGTCTTCTACCACCCGCGGAGCATCGTCCAGCTGAACGAGTACGAGCTGAACTCGAGCCTTGTGCCCTTTGAGAGGTGGGACACGGGCGGGGAGCTGTTTGCGGGCCTGGACAGGGAGCATGACATTGTGGACCGCGACCTGAGGCCCTTTGTCGAGGAGGCCGACCAGATGCAGGGCATCCAGATCATGACCACGCTGGATGACGCCTGGGGCGGCTTTGCGTCGAGGTACGCCGAGCGGCTGAGGGATGAGTATGGCAAGACTACGATATGGGTCTGGGGCGCACAAGAGGGGTTCCAGGGCGTGACCAGGGTAATCCTTTTTGAATCTCCTTGATGTGCTGGTGGTTTGCTATGTTGTGGCGTCTCTTCAGGCACTGACACTGCTGCAGGAGAAACGACTCCTTCGCTTGGTCAACAAGGCCAAGTCCCTTTCAGAGCTGTACAAGCAGGCCTCGCTTCTCATCCCAGTCTCCCTCCCATCCACACAGCCACCGAGGCTACGAAACATCCTCTCGCTGAATGCATCGTCACCATGGCACTCGTCAGCCGTCCTCTCGGCAGCCATCGAGTCCGCCACCCTACCGTCTCGCCTCAAGGACACTGCGAACAGAGACGTCCTCGGCACCATCTCGGACATGCTCAACGTCCACGGCAAGCAAAACGTCGCCAACCTGCAGATGAGCTTCTCCGGCGCAGGCGAGGTGCCGCATGCTGCAGATGCGGGCGATGAGCCAGAGGACGGGGTGACGCTGGATGTGGACTTCCGCCCGACGGATGAGGTGGGCGATGGGGTCGGAAGGGCTGCCCGCAATGGTTTCCATAGCAGGACGAAGATTTTCAGCCAGGTGCTGTCTAACCGCGGCGAGCGGGCTGAAGACGACGAGGATGAGCAGGAGGGGTCAGACGGCATGCGTGCAAGAGGACGTGGGGCTGCTATCAGCCGAAGGTAAGATGCATCTGTCTTTACTTATCGTGGCTGGCTTTCAAGCACGCTCGGTGGCTACAGTAAGCTGACTCCTTGAATGTCTAGGTACCGGTCTAGGCTGGACTATCCGCTGCTGGACAGCTTTCCCCAGATATTCAGAGACGGCAAGGGCGAGGCGCTGAAGGACAAGATCGGCATCACAACATCCCTCTCGACGGACACAGAGCTGTCAGGCAAGCTGAGATCACTGCGAGCAACGGTAACCAGGTTAATCGGCCTCGAAGACCGAGAGGATCTCAGCAACGGGCTGGCCGAGATGGCTGACGAGTATCACGAGGGCTGGTCAAGCGGCAGTGACGAGGGCGAAGATGACTGAGGTGGTCTTGAAGTTGGATGAGGATGCATCTCAATTTCTTCCCGGACTCCCTGCGCACCATCGAGGTTGGCCGACAGGCTGTAGTAGTGGAAGGGAAAGCACAAGCTCGGACCTCATCATCACCACTACTCACTGGACCCGTCGAGTGATAATCTTCCATGTTGGTCCTGAAAACAAAGAGGGGTGGGCCGGGTCTGGCTCATGGAAAAGGACTTTAGAGGATTCAAGTTCGCACAAAGCCTGAGCCAGTCTGTGGTCAAGGGCACACCGGTCTTCTTAGGCGGATATAAAAAGAGGTGGGAGGGGATCTTGTCGCCCAGAGCCTCTGAGCCCTCTGCGATGATATTTGTGAGTTCCCCTCAGTCGGTCCGTGCAGTGAGCTGGGCTGGTTCATATGCAGCTAGAGACGAGAGAGGGTCCTTTCCGGAAGAAGCTCACTTCTTCTCTTGAGAAAAAGGGCTGGTCGTATGTATCTCTATAGTCATGGCCAGCTTCAGAGGGACCTTGTCGGCCTCATCGTCCGCGTTGAGAGGAACTTTGTAGCCAAAGATTCACGCCCTGACAGAGACCACACAAACAACCCGCTGCAAACACCAGAAGATACCCGGATGTCCATTGTTGACGGTCTTGCTGGGGTACTGATCAAGCACCTTCTGTCACTCCTTTACATTCCTAGTGGTCAAAAGATCCAGGATACACAATGTGATGTTGCATTCCGGCAACACGTCTGGATCAAGTCCTTGTGGCAGGCGACGCTTCCCGTGAGCATTCCATGTTGAAGATGGACCTAGATAATGAGATAGTCCCTAAAGTACTGAGACTGACGCGCCAGGTCAGGGTGATGTCTGACTTTTTTGGTGTCAAGGGCGTGCGAGGTGAGCAATTCACCTGCGTGTCTAATCAGAGAATTAAAGCGCATGGGATACTTGGTAGGTAAGGGCCGATGGGACTGGGAAGCCTCCCTTGCTGAGGAGGTAAGTGCAGTAAGGTAAGTACTGAGACCCCAAACCTCCGTCATTGTGGGTCCTGGCAGGTTATTGTCATGGAAAATGATATGTATCCTTGGCTTGAATCGCGTAGAGATAGAAAAGGGAGTGATATATTCTTTTTCTTCCCTTGTTTTTTTTTTTTTTTTTTCTATTGTAAAAAGCACAGTAGTTGGCATGTTTCCTTTTGCAGCTTGTTTGAAATCAGCTGTTTGTGCCTTGGTCGGCCTGTTGAAAAAAATTGAAGAGGGGAAGAAAGAAAAAAAAGGGAAGGAAAAAAAAAAGTTTCAGAGGTGAGGAGGAATAATCCTGGCTGCCGCGGGGCCGTTCCTGCATCTTTTCAGTGGGTCTGAGTCATGTACTTCCAGAGTACCTCTGCCACATTCCAACCAGGGCTTTTCTACCTCCAGGCTACCTCAGACCCCAAGAGCCAGGTCCCCACCGCAGCCGTGTGGAATTTGGCAGGTGGTGACCTCTGCCACCCCACCCCAGCCCACGGCAAGCTCCCAGCAGGGCAGGGCGTGTTCCAATTAACGCGAACGCGGATTTGCATCATGACCTTTTCTTAGTTTGCTGCTGGCCTTGCCATTTTGCCTTGCCTCGTCCTGCCTCGCCCGGCCTTGCTCACACTGCACGGCACTGCACGGCACACCGCACACCGTCCTGCCTCTGTGGAAAGCGGCTGGAACAAGAGACACACAATCCAGATCAGCCGCCAACCTCTCCTTTTTAGCCCTTCATTATCCTCCGAGCCTCCCGGCCCCTGGTTGCTCTTTTAAATCCAATACCCTTTGTCACTATTGCTACACCGAGTCCACACACACACACACACACACACACACACACACACATTCACACACTCCTTGACTCTCTCGGTGTCTCACACCTGAGCGGCCACCGTCTCCCCAAGGTATGACCACACACCACACACCATCTCAGATTCATCACTTCTTGTCAGCATCAATCCTTCCTTGTTCCATGTGCAGTGTGTGCAATCCATTGCACTGGACTGGGCCCATGGTTGGAGGGAGGGGAAGGGGGGGGGGGGGAGTGCACCATGTCACCCCCAAGCCCATCCATCACCCATTGCTAAACACTCTTTCCTGAAAGCGTTCACCATTCAGAAACTAAACCACTAGCAGAGTACCGTAACCGTCGAAGGCATTCGACGCCAACGTAAATAATTCTACTACGGTTGACCCTACCCCCCCTCCCCCAAGACCAGACCAGACCAGACCAGCTCGCCGCCTCCGCATCCCTTCGCGCGCAAACTTTCTTTATTTACCAGATTCGCGCGCACCCCTCACCATCCCACCTGCCGCCGCCGCCGCCGCCATCATCATCATCAATCCTACCCTGCACATCTTCCGACATCCGCCATCCAAGAAACCATCGAATACGGACAACGGACAGCAACGATACACCCTGCATGTTCTCGCTGCTACACCTCATCTTACAGCACGTTGTTGGATCACAAGTCCTTCAACATGCCTAGCCCGGGAAAGCGCACTCAACGCGCCCAGCGCGATTCGACGCGCAAGGAGCTGGTTTCAGACCGTCCTGACGATTCCTCCCCCTCGCGCCCTGCCAAGCGCAGAAAGAAGGTTGGTGTCTCCTCTCGCAGGCAGGACATCTCCATCCCATCGCCTGCCTGCATGCGACATGATCAAAGCCATGCTTCCTTTGTGCGCTGTGGCTGGCGCATGCCCATTTATGCAGACACATGGCACTAATTCACATTGGCTTGTCCTCTCTATCCTCTAGGCCAACGACCCTTCTCCTTCTCCAAGAGATCTTGCAGACGACGAGCCCGAGTCCAGCACGGTCCAAGACTCCAGCCTGCTTGCTGACGACTCCCTGGACCACGCGAAAGCTTCTGACCTGATTGTCGACAAGGTCAGCGAGCACCTGCTTGCCCCGCAGAACCAGCTTGTCCAGGCAACCCAGGACCACTCCAACTCACGGCTCAGCGGCGAGGATGGTATCAACGCCTTTGCCAAGATTGTTGGACTTGGTTGGACCTTTTATGTTAAAAAGACCACCATCAATATCGGTCGCTCCTCAGACCCCCCGCAGCCCATCGACCCGGACGATGACGAAGAGTTTATCCACATCGATCTCGGGCCCAGCAAGATGATCTCCCGCCGCCACGCGAGCATCTTTTTCAGTTCCGAGTACGATAGCGGACGATGGATCCTCAAGGTCAAGGGAAGAAATGGTGTGAGGCTGAACATGGCCGGCCTGCCCTTGGATGCTGTCAAGCCCTTGGGCAGCGGTGATGTGCTCGAGATTGCAGGTATTGAGATGATGATTGTCCTGCCCGAGCAAGAACCTCTGAGGATACACGAGACCTATCTCCGCCGCGCCGGGCTGGCCGAAAAGGACCTCCCAGACTCGGCCCGTGCCAGTCTCCCCGTCTCTGCCACTGGCAGGCCGTCG
Organism: Aurifilum marmelostoma; assembly: GCA_027559495.1. Classification (NCBI taxonomy): domain Eukaryota; kingdom Fungi; phylum Ascomycota; class Sordariomycetes; order Diaporthales; family Cryphonectriaceae; genus Aurifilum; species Aurifilum marmelostoma. The sequence continues at coordinate 646,538 of JAMXSV010000007.1, read as the reverse complement.
TCCTCGCAGAGCACCTACCAGGCCAGACAGGCACGCGGGCAGCAGACACTCGCGCCAGCTCCGCCAAACTACAAGCGCCCGGGCACTCCGCCGTCAAAGACAAAGCACGGTCTACATGCCAAGCCGTCGCCTTCCAGGCCGACCACGGCGGGAAGCATGATCCTGAGCACCAACGACATGGACCTGAGCCTGGACGAGAACAAGGGCATCAAGCCACAGTACAGCTATGCGCAGATGATCACCCAGGCCATCATGAGCACCACGGAAGAGAAGCTCAACCTGAACGGCATCTACACCTACATTATGAACAATTACGCCTACTACCGACATCAGCAGCCGTCGGGATGGCAGGTGAGTAGTCGCGCCCGGTCGGAGTACCTAATGATGCTGCTGCTGCTGCTGCTGATGATGATGATGATGGGGAGCATACTAACAGGCTACGTCTGACAGAACTCGATCCGTCACAACCTCTCTCTCAATAAGGCGTTTGAGAAGGTTGCAAGATCCACCGACGAGCCCGGCAAGGGGATGAAGTGGCAGCTCACGACCGAGTGTCGGGATGATATGGTCAAGAATGCCTGGAAGGGGGGGCCGTGGTGGTCACCGTGGGTCGTCGAACCCGTCATCGCCGAACCATCTCAACTATATCACGCAAGGTCCGCGGGACATGGCTGCTAGGGAGCCCGCTTCGAATCGAAAGCGCAGGGTCTCGCCGTCGGGATCCCCTCAGCCCCGCTCGACACTACGCCTGTCGCACATGACACCCGATCGCACCCGACGTCCTGAGCCAGACAGCCATGCGGAGATTGGCGATGGCAGCCCCCTGCCTCGTCATCGACAGCCCGCAGCGACTTCGGATGCCATGGACGAAGCCCCTCCACGCTCACCCCTCCTCACCTCTTCGTATCTCCCGGAGGACGGTGCCTCGCTCGTCACCCCAGCTCCCCTCAAGGTGCATCCTCAGCTCGTGCCCCCCCAGCACTCTCCAGCGCCCTAGCCAGCACATGCCAACGTCCTCTCCTGCCCCCTTCTGGAAGTTCGCAGAGTACGGTAGCACGCCGATCAAGCCCCTGCTCGACATCAGCCCGTCCAAGAACCTCGGGCCCATCCCACAGAGCAGCAGTCCACCCCGAGCCCTCAAATCTCCAGGCGGCAGCCCGACGCAGCACAGCCGCCCGGGAACTGCGGCAACGCAGGACACCCTCAAGTTTGAGGATGCGGACGAGGACGAGGAGGGCATTGACCTCACAAAGTAAGCCACAAACGCGTTATGCGATCTCAAGAATGCCTGGAGAAAGGGTGTGGGTGGCTAACAGATCTTATATAGGGGCTTCCAGAGCATCAGCTCGTATCATGAGACGTTGAACGCATCCATGTCCAAGAGCCAGTCATTCTCGTCCACCAACGGGAACAAGGCTTAGACGCCGCCGAATTGTTCCCGTCCACCAACCCCGGGCAGGACTTAGGCGCCGGACAGCCTAGCGTCGAGGACGATCTTTGCCCCGTGTGTCGCACCTATGCAGCCGCCTGGACCTGGGTTGCGACAAAGTATGCAGTACTTGTTGTATTCTCCCTTTTCTGTTGGAATTTCTTGTTGTTACTGTCCTCAACTAGTCACTTGTTATTTTCTGCATTGTTTTACGTTTCCATGGCGTTGGGTGGAGAAGAACAGCCATGCTGGTTGGGGCACTCTCAAAAACCGATTCCCAGGCGTTCGAGGCAAAAAAATCGAGTTTCTCTTTGGTGTGGTGATGAAGCCTCTACGATTGATCATGAAGATGCATGGTTTTTCTTTTCTTTCTTCTTCTGTGTAATTTAAGCCTCCGGTGCAGAGGCAAATGAGATACCTCTTGAACAACAAACAGGGACAGACGGGACAATCTTTGGGTTAGGAGGCTCTCAGTCTTTTCTTTTTTTTTTTTTTTTTCTTTCTCTTTCTTTTCCTCTTGCCTTGGTGGAGGACGTTTTGTTCTGTGGAAGACTAGGCTGTGGAAATTTGACAAGTCTGGGATACTCTGGTTGTCTCGATGAGAAAGATACGGGAGGGCGCATGAGGTGCAGGCAAGTTCTCTCAAAGGAGCACGCATCACACATCTACCTACTACTTCGCGTGTGTCCTCCTCCTACAGGAAGGAATTGATTTCACTGCTCACGTCCAGATTCCAACAAAAAACACACGAGTGAAGGATTGCATGTAGGAAATGGGAGTGAAGATGTTTTTATTGTAACTTTGAATGCTGATCAAAACCCCAACCACCCACCTCCCTCCCTCGTAGTAAAGCGCCTAATTTTTTTTTTTTTTTTTTTTTTCACTTTGCTTCCTTTGTTTCCTTTTTCTTTCTCGCGCCCCGCCTGTTTTTTTCTTCTTGTCTATCGTCAAGAGGTACAACAGTATATTCCTCCCTCGTCTTCTGTAAGTTTCCCCGGACCGTTTATTGTTTTTCGTTTGTACAGGGCTTCCCAGACACATACAACAAGATATAAAACAAGTCGCGGCCTCCCTCCAGGACCTCCTCCCCCGCCCCCCCTTTTCTTTCCCCAGAAGGAGGAAAAAAAAAAGACAAGACAAGCCGACTTTCGAAATGGTAAAAAGTGTGCCCACCAAGTGCGCCTGACCCATGGATGATGAATGATGATGTGATGGTAAGTGGTGATTGTACAATTGCTTTTGTGTATTTCCGCCCTCGGGGCCGCGGAGAGGAGAATGAAATCAAGAGCAATAAAAACCAGACTTATTCCCATCTCAAAACCTCCCTGCCCCCCCCCCCCCCAAACGAGACATACAGGCCTGTTTTTTTTTTCTTCTTCTTTTCTCCTCTTCTCTTTCCATCATTTTTCCCTTTTTCACCTGGGACATGAGGTTATACCGGGACTCGGTGGTTCTCTCCTCAGAGAGACAAAACAGGAGGCACTTGCTCCCTTAAGCCTGGGACGAGACCTGCTGCCCGTTTCCGCGCCTCTTGGGGTTCTTGCTGCCGCTTTTCTTGCTGCTGCTGCTGCTCTTGCCCTTCTTGTCAGTGCCCTCGATGAACTTGATAAGCTCGTCGATGCTGCGCGAGTCCAGGGCGGGCTTCTTCTCGACCTCGTGCGAGGAGGCGGCGCCGGAGGAGGCCCCAGCAACTGCACCCGCACCAGTGGCAGAGCCGGCCACCACACCGCGCGAGTTGGGGAGGCCTCGGGGCGTGAAGCGGATACCGGCGCGCAGCCTGCGGGCCTCCTGGTCCTTGTTGTGCTTGGCGATGGAGACGGCGTTCTGGGTGAGCTGCTCGAGCCAGGACTCGGCCTCCTTGGTGTTCTTGTCGTTGGGGCCGAGCTCCTGCAGGAAGATGTTGAAGGACTCGCGCATGCGGACGACGGCGCCCTTGGAGTCGTTGTCGAGGGCGAGGGCCTGCGCGAGCTGGAACTGCAGCGTGGCCGAGTTGATGCTCTGCTTGCCAAAGATCTTGTCGCAGATGCGCAGCGACTCCTCGAACCAGCGGCGCGACTCGTGGTACGCCTTGAGGTGCTGCAGCATCACGGCGGCGTTGTTGATCGTGGTGATGGTGTCGGGGTGGTCGGGGCCGTAGATGGTCCTCCACAGCTTGAGGGCGTACTTGGAGTACTCGAGCGCCGTGCGGCTGTCGCCGAGCTGGTGCAGGAACAGGCTGAGGTTGAGGTAGTCGAGCAGGGTCTCCTGCGAGTCGACACCAATGGTGCGCTCGGCGACGAGGATGGCCTTGCGCGCGAGCTCGACGGCGGCCTCCTTCTCGTCGATCTGGAAGTAGATCATGGAGAGCTGGTGGTAGATGCGCGCCACCTCCGGGTGCAGGATGCCGTGGATCTGCTCGTGCAGCGACAGGGACTCGAGCAGCAGCTCCTGGCCCAGCTTGCGCTGGTTCTGCGCGATAGAGATCCTGCCAGCCTCGAGGGCCTCCTCTGCCACGGAGCTGCGGGGTGCAGAGTCCTTGATGATGGGCACAATGTTGACAATGTCGTCAGCGGTGAAAGTGTGAGGTACAGTGGCGGAGGCGGCAGAGGCAGGAGAACCGTCACGGGACTTCTTCTTCTTCTTCTTGCTCTCGCCATTGCCATTGACAACAGGAGCCTCGGCCGCGGCCGGCGCTGGAGCTGCCGACGCCGCCGCCGCCGTGAAGGCGTACTCCTTGTATTGCACCTGGAGGCCGAGCTTCAGGCACACCTCACGCAGCACCTGCAGGTGGCTGAGCTGAGCCTGCCATTCGGGCTCGAGCGTGTACCGGAAGCGTTGCCGGGTCTCGGTCTCGATGGCCTTCTTCAGGCTTTCGGGCGTGACGCTCTCAAAGGACAGATCGGCGTCGCTGTAGATGGATCGCAGCGACTGATCGACCTCGGCAGTCGGCTTGGGGTTCAGGCCGCTGCCGAGGAAGCAGTTGAGGAGGTGGGCAGTGCAGGCAGAGGTCAGGGGCAAGGGCAGGTACTTCAGGTACTTGGCGGCGATGTGCTTGAAGGACCGCACGACCATGTCCCGGACGCAGATGTCCCTCATGCTCTGCAACCGCGAGCCCTCGCTCAGGGTCGCGATCTTGCCGAGATACCGCATATTTATACCGCGCTTGTGGAGCAGGTTGCGCAGCGAGGCACCGTCCATAGGGAAGCTGGCGTCAGAGTCCCTCAGATCGTTGAGAAGTTCTGGTATGGCCGACTCTCGGAGGAAAGCGCATGCAGCACGAACCTCACGCTCGTCAGCTGCCATCTCCTCCTTCTCAGCATCGGTCTGTGGGACCTGGCCACTAAACACATCTGGGTTGAGGGAAAACTTGAAGTCGCTGGCGTCGATCCGGTCATCCTTCTCGGCCTCCTTCTTGACAACCTCGCTATCGGCCTCCTCCTCCTCCTCCTCCTTTCTCTTCTCCTCCTCCTTGTTCTCGGCCTTCTCTTCACTCTTATCCGCCTCCTCCTGCGCAGCCTCGACCGCAGGCTTCTCTTTCGATTCTTCTTCTGCTGGCTTGTCGTCCTTCTTGGCATCTGCACGCTTGGCGATCTCCGCGTTCAGCCACTCCCGCATCTTTTGCCGGTGGAAGAGCTCGACGAGCTCGCCCCGCAGCATGGTCATGCGGTGCGGGTAGTCGTTGGTCTCCTCGGCAGCCATCTCGTCAAGCCAGGTGGCATCCAGCGGGGTGATGCGGTAGAGATCCAACACATATTTCCGACCGTCGGTTCCCAGAAGACCCTTGGTCTCTACACTGGCCTCCAGGTCAAAGCGCTTGCCGTCCTTGTCCCACACGCCATGGCTCTTGACCTTCATGGCCTGAGAAAGCTTCTTGAAGGGGGCGGCGAAGATCTCGTTGGCGGCGACAACCTCCTTGCCGTCCACGGCACCATAGTCGATCTGGTTCTCGCCGGGATCTCTCTGCTTGAAGATGCCCGGAACGATGCTCTGTCCGACAATGCGCTTTCCGAGGTAGTCGACGACCACAGTGCCGGGTGTGTACAAGCCCTCGATGTCCAGCTGGTTCACGGTCCTCACGCCGAGAACGTCCTTGCCCGTAGCGACTCGTGCCGCCTCATCACCGCCCTCGGAGGTGAAAGTGCCGACTCCATCAGCGCCAAAGGAGAAAAACACGTTGTTGTACACAAAGATCTGGGCATCGGGCGCCTCGGTGGGGTTGAGGGGCGCGACCTCGCCACGGGCCACCATCACAGCCGCCCTGGCCGCAGCCTCGGTGTAGTCGGCGTACAGCTTCGCCAGCAGACGCTCCCTGAAGACTCGGTCCTGCATGTTCTCCTTGGGCAGCTCCTTGGCAGACTGGAACTCCTCGTTCCAGTCACGCAGCGTGTCAGTGCCCTCGATGCCAGCGATGAGGTAGGTCTCCTGTGTCCGGGTAGTGTCGGGGCTGTGGGCGCAGGCAGGAGAAGACATGGGCGGGACGACCCATGGTGCGGCAGGAATGGTGTTGGCGATCTGGAAAGTTGCCAGGGGCTCACGGCGGTTGCTGTACTCCTGGAGCTGCGCAAAGGACTCGTTGAAAGAAGGCGAGATCTCACCAAGCAGGGTCAACAGGGAGTGGGCAGAGGCGCCCTTGGGAGCCTGGCGGGGGAAGGGGTCGAACTTTGCGTTTGAGGACTTGTTGACGTAGAATCCGCCGACGTGGGCGGTGATCTGGAACTGCTCGCCCTCGTTGGTGGTCACGACCAGGTAGAGCAGGTGGCCTCTCTGGCGGAGGTGTGCGGGTGGTGGGTTCCACGACGAGACAGCAATCGCCTTGACGGTCTTGGGGGCGGGGTCTTGTTCTGCGGGAAGCAGCGCGGAGATGGAGGGCACGGTGCTGAAGTCATACTCTCCGATCGCCGTCTGCTCCTGATTTGTCTTGTCGAGCACGTCTCCACACTCGGCGGCGACCTTCTCGAACAGAGACAGCCCAGGAAGGATGCCCTGTATCGCGTCGGTGCGGTCTCCTGATGCGCCGATGAGCTCCCGCACCCTGACCATGTGTAGTCTTGCCTCCTTCTCGGTGTAGGGGGTCCTCGACCAGACGCAGCTCGGAGCCGGCGCCAATGTCCTTGATCTCCGACACGGGGATAAAATCATTGACCCGCTCGCCATTGTGCTCGAGGTGGAAGCAGGAGTACTGCAGGGCTATCGGGAACTCGATGATGGCCTGGCGGACCTCGTGGACCTGCTCTTGGGGCGAGACCTGTTTGTTGCGAGGGCACAGTCAGCGTTTGCAGTCTACTACTACTACTACTACCACCACTACATCTGCTCATGACAAGAGGTTTCATGCTGACCGTAAGTTCCAGTTTGCCCGGCTCGTGGGGCAGGACAATCGTCAGGGTGTAGGTAGCATCTGTCGTGGGGGGTCAAGAGTCAGTCTCAGAGCTCCAGCTGCTGCAGATGCCACACCATGGGCTTCTCGAGGTCGCAGGGCTGTTGGCCCAAACCAGAGTCCACAGCATACGCATACCTTCTTGAGCCTCCTCCACATCGTCCTCAGCCGCTGGGGTTGCACCTGTGCCGTTCACCTCTGCAGTCTGGGTCTCCGGCACAGCCGTTTCTGTAACTCGAGCCAATTGTCAGTCCTCTTGTGACCTTGTCGTGTGCCGTCTCCTCCAGAGTGTGACACAATTTTTTCTCTTTTTTTTTTTTCTTTTTCTCTTCACTGCCAAATTCGGTGGGCCGTACCAGCTGGGGCGCTCGTCTCCTTGGACGCATCGGCCATGTTGAGGTTGTCTTGTTCTTTCGAGGTTGCTCAAGTCTAGAGAGGGTGTATTTGTGGTCGTGTGGCCGTCTACCTCACAGGCGGTGGTGGTGATACGTGGCTGGGACAACAGGTTCAAGGGCTGTCGAGTGGTTGTATGTCTCAAGACAAGACCAGAAAGGTAGGATTTTTCTTCTTTAGAGCCCAGCAGTGCGCCGGCCAGAAAAGAAAAGAAAAAAGAGTGAGACGGGGTCAAGAAGGGAATTGAGATGATACAAGAGGCCCCGTCCACATGAAGAGAGGGATTTAGAAGGCCAATTGGGTAACGTCTAGAAGGGAACGTCGTCAGGGCATTTGGCGACGAGGAAATGGTGAAAAATGGAGAACCCTCCCACTACTTCCTCGATACCTACGTCGACGATTTCAAAAAAATCTGCGCTACCCCAAGGTTCATGCTCGAGAAAATCCCGGCGCGCGCATTCAGCGCGACCCCGGCCATCCCGGCAAAGCTGTCCCGCGATTGACGGTGCCTGCCGGGGAGATGGGTGGCATGTACAGCGCATTTGGAGCTGAGGAGGTACTAGGTACATAGGCAGTACTGTATGCTTAGGATCAGAGATGCTCATAACTGAGCTAGAATATCATAGTCATGTTGGGAAATAGAGGTCATCATAATAATTCTAATGTATCCTATATCGTATGAAAACACAAGACAATATTCTTATTCGTATATTTTCTCTCCATGATGCAGCTGTAATGTGGCCTATGGCCGTCTACAGCCCGCCGCAACCAGGTACCCTCTACTTACCGCAGTAGGTAACGCTCTGAAGAATCAGTGCGCAGGTATCCATGTTTCCGGTCCTTGGTTGCTGCGACAGGGGTCACTCATGTTTACTTTCCCTGGTACCTTGAGGTACTTGCCTTGTCTTCTTCATTCACGTCAACCAACCAACCACCACCACCACCACCTCATCCTCCTCCTCCAGCAGATGAAGCAGACCTCAACTATTTGAATTCCCTTTTTCGCTTGTTTGCTCAGTTATGCATCACTAGCACCATGGCTTGCATCCCATAGAACCAAGATCTCCAATAACATCGCTAAAGCCTGCCCTAGTCTCTCGATGGATTGGCTGGCTTCCTCAATTTGCTTTTCATCACCACCAGCACCTTGAATATTACCAGAGGAGAGGCATCGGATATGGACTTATCATCGATAAATCGCAATCCCTCATCATGGCTTTCATCAGATACAGCTTTCAACCGACCACGGCCGCCCGTTGCAGCACGAGAGGCACAGCCCTGGACAACAACTCGGTGCCACCGCCTGCTCCGACCGCTCAAGACACATATTTCCGCTTTGAGGCGAGAGGTTGAATCAGAAAATGCCGAGGGCCTCGGCGATGAGGCTCCTGGAAATGGTGCATCTGGTAACGCCATAGGAAGGATCCAGCACACATACTCAAGAAGGGGACGGAGGCCACTGCACCCAGAACCACCACCACCAACACGAACCCCCCGGACGTCCAAGTCCAGGAAGTTGTCCAGAAGACAGACTCTTCAACCTGGAGAGATTGTCTTGCCCACGCCCATCATCCGTCGTGCCAGAGGGCAGGAGCTGTCCTCGCCGGTCCAACAGCCCTCACTGCCGACACAGCCTGAACAACAAAGGCGCTGCAGAAGAGCACGTGATCTCTGGTCTTCTGGCAGTCCAGCATCGTCATCCTCGGTCATCTCGGCACTGGAGATGGAAATGTTTCCTCTGCGGAGCCGCATCTCGTCGACAAGGTACTCGCTTTACGAATCCATCCTTCGAGCGCTGCATGCACTGCTTGTAGCCACAACGGAACCCAATGCTGCAGCCACCACGATGCGTGCTCCCGGCGCCAAGTCTCTCATGGCAATGTGCTTGCGAAAGGTGCCTGACTACATCGGCGAGCTGGAGGACTGGGAGGAACGGCAGGCTGAGGAGCAGGGCACCAGGTCTGCTCTACGGGTATCAGAGGTATCTAATCAAGTCTATGATGCCGTCGAGCAGACGCTACGTCCTGGTCGCGGGTGCCCGCAGCTACGGGTCGTGGCAAGAGCTCACGGCATAAAGGTAGTCAAGGACGCCCTGCTTGACGGTCTGCTGGAGGATAGCTTCTCTCATCTGCTCGTCCGCCTATGTGCCAAGATGAAGGCCAGCCTCGAGGTAGAAGAACTGCTTGCCATCACTGTTGACCGGCCCTACCCTAGACCTAAGGGCGTCGGCAGCACGTTCGACGAGAGTCGGAGGTGTGCGCCCCTGATAGCACTGCGCGACTTTGCCCAAGAGAATGCCAGGCCCCAGTTCATGCTTAGGCAACTCTCTCTTTTGCTCTCTCGGCAGCAGCTTCCTCTGAGCTGGCTGTCCACCAAGGAGTTCCCACCCATATGGTCTGGCATCGTCAGCACCCTTTCCTCGGGCAGCCAAGTGTGTGACGACACAGTATCTTTTGCTACTCATATGATGACGGCGCTATCGTCTCAGGCCAAGATGACAGCCTTTATGCTCAGGCCGGAAGCAAACGACTTGAGGAGCCTGTCGCAGCAGACTTTGCTCAGCGCCATCACGGCGTTGGCCTCGTTACCACTGCTGCATCAAGAAGCTAGAAGTTTCTCACAGCATCTCACTCGGCAGAACAGTGTATGTACAATATCTAGGAGGGTTGGACACGTTATTCATGCATGCATATACGAGTTGAGGAGAACCAGAAAGTCAGGCTGGATCCTGACAGTCCTCCGCCTAGCAGCATATTTCACAAGTAATGCTCATGGCAGCTCTCAATACACAGACATACCAGAATTATGGAATCGCATTATACAGGGGGGCTCCAGCAGAGATGGGAAGCAGCATTACGAAGCAGCAGTAACACTGATCTGTTCCATGGCACAGTGCTGCGGTCGAGGGGCACCGGAGCCGCCACACCACTACATGAGCAAATTGTGTGATCGACTCGACTCGGCCGCGGACCTCGAAGCAGGCACGTCTGGGAGCCTGAGGGCGAATTGCGCCTTCTTGCTGGCCGAAAGGACAAACGACCTGCGAGATCTCGCTTTTGCCGAATCCTTCCATCTGAGACAGGCGCCTCGAAACAAGCCCATTTCATCATCGTCGTCGTCGTCGTCTTCTTGCCTGGGAGCCGCAGGCTTCCGATGGGATGAGGGGATCTCAGAATGGATTACGGAGACACCAGCTGTGCGGAAGATGTCATCGGCGAGGCATCTTTCAGTCGACAAAACCGGCTCGGGCCCAGACGGCAAATTCCGCCCCCGAGCAGCAGACGATACGACTGGGAGCCATTCATACTCGACCGCCACCTTGGGCGGTGGACTCGTGGACAAGTCCTCGGCCAGCCAGAGCGGCCCTGGCAGGAAGGAGCCGAGGCAGACCCGCGCCACTGCTCGTGCAGGCAACAGTAGCCGGCAGAGCACCGACAAGCAGCAGCAGCAGCAGCAGCATCTCGATATGCGAGGAAGGAAGCGGGGTTTGGTGGTGGCTGGGCTGCTCAGCCTGCAGAATCGTCACAACGATGATGATGACGATGTGGAGGATCAGGATGAGGATCATATGGCAGGCAGCAGGCAGACAGAGTCTACAAGCCGTCAGCAGCCGCCGCAGCAACAACAACGCTGCAGCAGTGGCAAGGAGAACACGAGCACAATATCCTGCGAGGGCCATGCTCCTCCTCTCAAGCGGCGGCGGCGGGTGTCGGCCCTGCGACCACGTCGATCGATACTCACAAACATTACCAATGTCGGTCCCGACGAGGAGGAGAGCAGCGACGAGCTTGGCCTCTGAAGGTGGTGGTGCGGTCGACGGGGTGCGTGTTTGAGCCTGGGGCCAGAGTAGACCCACGGCGGGGGACCACTGATTGCTTCAGACGGTGGTCAATTATGGTGCGATGTCCCCATTCTTGTAGACACAAATAGGTGTAGAAACAGAAACGCATAGAATTGATTCCAAGAAATTATCTGTGCATGTACAAAAGGGAAACGCATTGCCGTGTGTTCTGTTTTCGTCTCGTCCCAAGTTCTTGGCCGAGCTTACGACGACACAAAAGAGCCAACCACAAAGCGGCGAGGCAAGGCTTGGAAACGGAAACAAGCCCATTCAGGAGCGGGATGGATCCCAATGGCATGGTTTTTGGGGGGGTTTTTTTTGACGTGAGAAAGACACGAAACCACCCAACAATCCTTACCTGATTCCTTTCTTTCTTGTTCCTCTTCAAACAAGAATTAATCAATTTCCTGCGCATGGGGTTTCGGTAGCCCCCCTTGAAGGGGAGTCTCCGGCAAAACAGCCTCTGGGTCTAGGCTGTGTGTGCATGTTGTGTGTTGTGTATAGAGACGACCCGGTAATCAGCCTATTTGAGGGGACCCCCCCCCTTTTTCTTCAAGCTGGTTTCCAAACGCTGCGGGTGTTTGCTGAGTAGCTGTGCTGTGTCGAATCGGTGGGGGGGGGGGGGCAAAACAGAAACATTTGTGTGATGTGAATGCATTCACCCCAGGTTAGGCCTGAATTGAGCCTCCAGTAGGAAAGAAGAACAAAACCTGGTCAAACTCATCACCACGTTTATCTTTGTTATCTTCCTCCTTTTATCGCGTGATGCGACATGCGCAAGGTACACATCCTGCAACAGCGCGCCTCGCCGAGCCGTGTGAGGTCCCCGGGGGGGGGGGGAAGGCGATGGAAGTGCGGCTTCAGCCTGCTGTCGTTCGTCGGGCTTGGTGTGTGCCCGCCCCCTCCCCCACCCCGCCAACCAAATTCCTGCGGGCTGGGCCTGGGCTCTGCGTTCATGCAGGACCCAAAACGTTGACGTACGTAGTATCTTGCTTCTTTTGGGCCCGTGTAGCCGAAACCCACGCGCGCGATGGGAGGATGGGGGGGGGGGGGGGGGTTTTGTTTAAGTTTGAGCGTTCAAAGATTAAGTAACTTGTTTTGTGGCCATCGGTAAGACGGGCCATTTGGGCTTACGAGGGGTCGTCGATGTTGGCGCTGATATGGGGGGAGAGTGTAAGAAGAGGTAGGAAGCGATAAAGAGGGAAAGGGTTCTGATAAGCAGGGTGCTATGACGGGGGGGGGGGGTTGCATGATGATGGCTCCTAGTCCTGCAATTTGATGACATCTAACCCCGAGGGCGTCTAAAGATCGAAAAGAGAGAAAGAAAAAAAAGAAGAAGAAACGGCCTCAGCTGCGAATTTTCATAGACCTGCCTGCTTCTTGGTGCGGATACGCTTTTACGCGCCCGCCTGGGGACCTAGAATTCTACGCCGAGGGCATCACCGAGAAGAGTCGAGATGACGAATACAGACGTGCATTCTGAGGAATCATCAGATGTTTCAGCTGCTAGGAAAACAATGGTCCCTTTCCACTACGCGCTCGACGCTTTCTGGAAGGGGTAGTGAGTGACATGTTTTTCAGACAAAACACAAACAAAGTGTTTTAGGTCGACATCCGAAGTCAGGCAGGACGAAGAAGAACCAAATTATGACGGCTCCTTCAGGTGATGGATTGCTGCGGCGGTTGAGATGCCCAGCGTCTGTTAGTTCTCGCTGGTGGGTGGTCGAGTGCGGGCACCGAACTTGATACAGCCTTCTCTTTCCCACTGGACCAGGTGATGGAAGAATGGTCTCCGTCTGAAGCGATGCTGGGTCAATCATGCCACCATGGAAAGAGAACGAGAGGTACTCTCGACAGTAGACGTCTCTGGATGAGACTGGGGGGGGTGTTTTCACGATTCCAGCCTGCGGTCGGTTGTTTCGATTAAATTGGGCAGACAAGGCTTTTTTCAATGAACGGCCTTCCAATCCTGGCATGGGTTCTCACTCTGGGAAGAAGGCAGTCCTACCACACCACTACTACTACTACTACCGTTACTCTAGCGCATACGAAAAAAAAAAAAAAAAAAAAGGCTGACACGAGCTGCTGGGCTTGTTTATATTGTGGTTCCCCTTCCAACGACCCTCCCGCATCCGATTCCCCCCCTCGCAATATCGAGTCTGAACGTGGCTTCAAGAGGATGGATCCCTGAGGTCGGTCGGTATGGTGCCAGGGCCATGTCTCCGTCCCCGTCAGCCCGCGGCCTCGCACCCACTTGCATGAACTAATTCATATGGGATGTGATGGAATCGTCGAGGTTCTGACAAGTGTCAACCCCAGCCTGCCAAGACGAAGAGAAGTTATTCCGTCCATATGATAATTTTATTGTGGGCCCGGCTTGTGGCAGGTTGTGGTGGTGGCGTTGGATATCGTCTCGGTTCCGCCACCCTGCAATTGGATCTCTTCAAGGGTTTGGGGGGTGGGGAGGGGGGGGGGGAGGCTGACTTGCGGCTCAAGTGTGTGTATACTGATAATTGAAGGATTGTAGCATGCTGGGGGAAAAAAAGAAGAAGAAGAAAACATCCCTGTGATCCTGCTGGGCGCGGAGGGGTAAGGTGGAATAGAGTTGCTGGTGCCCTGGAAGGATGCGGCTCGCTCATGCATACTGTATCTCGCATGGTCAACCAAGGATGCCACACTATGTAATTGACCACATGTCATCAGGATTTTGTTTGATACCGTCCTTCCTTCATATAGGCTGACCCGGCTGCGAAACAGTCTTTTGCCTGGGTGGGCTGGCTGGTCTCCACCGTCGTGTCACGGCTGCCAGAGTCTTGGTCTACTACATAGTACTGCACATGCTTTCTTGTGTGATGTCTTGACCAAGTGGGCAGCCAGACCAGATCTCCAAGAAGCCCGATCTCGATTCTCTGCATCTCTACCCATCAAGAGGTATCGAATCTGGCGGGAGGCGAGATCCGAGATTCGATAGATCTATAATGCTGGTTGGGAACGTAGGTAGATAAGAGAGAGATCTGGACTCCAGTATGACGGCAAGGTCTCATGATTTATCGACCCTTCCCGAGAGTCTGGGGGAGTCCATGGCTGCAGAGGGTTGCAGTGGGTGACGGAATGATGAGTGACGGTCTTGGTCAGCTCAGTTCGAGCAACAGCGAAATGAGACAAAGACAAGGCGTGTCTCGGCATCAAAATGGCCTCATGGTGTTGGAAACGCGCTGGCCATTCATTGCTCTCACACCCCCTGTCCCCCGGGCCTGCAGGTCACTACAGGTTGCTGTAAACTACAGTAGCGCAGGTGGCGCGTGCTCCCCTGATCTGAACCTGGCAGCCTGGCACCACCCATAGCCCGCACCCCTGACTACTTGGCATGGCGTCTGTCTGAAATCCGCCAATGAGGGAGCCCATATCAGGCTCAAGATCCGAAAGGGGCAATCGAGCAAGGTTCCAGCCACGCCAGGTGCGAGACAGGACCGGGGGGGGGAGAGGGCAGAAGGTGGTGGGTGGGAACAGTCGCTGAGTGGACTTTTGGGTGGGCTCTATACTTTTTTTTTTCTTTCTTTTCATTCTTCTTCTTTTGCCCAGCGGCGCTCTCTGCGACCCCTGAGTGGAGCGGCGTGGTGGGGTGTTGGCTTGTTTCACCTGTCCCGCCCGGGCGCGAGCTGCCATCCAATGACCATGGTTCGTTTTCCATCACCCCCTTGGGTGGCAGAAACCACTGGACCACAGCTTTTCGTCTCTTTTGCAGCTCAGAACGGTCTGAACCACAGACGAGATCGGTCCATGCAGAATGTCTGGCCACCACCACTCGCCATGTCGAGACTTGAGACACACTTCTTTGGTTTTGCAGGTGGTTTTTTTTTGGGGGGCGGGCCCGCTTCATAGAGTAGCCTGCCCACCCCCCTCCCTCCTCCTCTTGCCCACGTTCACCTGCCATGGATGTCAATGAATAATAATTGCTCATCGGATACATGCCAGATTGGCAACCCAAGATGCATGAACGGTTATGACAGTGGCAGCTAGCTGCGCCGCCGTCCGATCTCGACGGACAGGGGAGGGGGGGGGAAAGGGTACTCTTCACTTCGCCATGCTCGCTTAAAGATGCGAGAGGGAGGGAGGAGGTGGGCGGGGGTTGCTCGAATAGGGTGGACCTCCCGGCCGAGAGAGAAAAAGTTTGTGATCGTGATCTGTGGTGCGCGAGGCGTTGACCTCTTTCGTTTCGTCACACAGCCTGTCGTATTCACCAGCATTCATGGGTTGTTTGGTGGTAAAACAAAACAGGCAAACATGCGCGGCGGTGGTAAGACGGCTCCGAGGGCAGATGGGAGATCACTGCGGATCACTGACAGGCCTGACTCTCTCTCTCTTGGTGATCCACGAAACGGCCAGGGAGGCGCCCTGGGACGGAGCTCGTGAGCCAAGGACCACCCCCCCCGGACAGGCCGAGCGTGGCCCTGGGCTCGGCGGCAAAGAATCAGGAGGATCACTTTGAAAAAAAGAAAAAAAAAAAAAAAAAAGCTGTCTCTGCGTGATGGGATTTAGGCACAAACTGCCCGCTGTCCCTTGTCACGGTACAGTAGTGCCATGGCACAATCTGGCCAGGTTCAGCCTGTGCCATCATGATAAGATGTCTCTGACAGGTTTGTCGGCCAGCCAGTCGCGCGAAACAAACTTGCTGGTGGGAAATTGGCGGAGGTCGGGAGGCACGCCGCATCGAGCTCTACAGCTCCGCCGTCCAGTCCTGTGCAGGCTTGGCACCCGCAGAGGAGTAACGACGGTTGAGACCTGCAGACAGGCAGGCGACACAGAAGCATAGCTTGCTGTGTGGCGGTGATGGTTGTTTGCTCCGGGCAGCGTCTGAGCCACCACCACCAGCACCCCCCCCCCCCCCCAACGGTCTTTTCATCCGAACAAGAGACAGGATATTCATAGCACCTCGATGCCCACAGGACCAGGATGGGAAAACCAGGAAAGGAACAGACAGGAACGTTTGGAACCAGTCGAACTTTATTATGGGCTCTCGGGGCGACCTGTGCACGCTGTGTTGAGCACCGGGACCCATCGTCACCCACAAGGATTGCGTACCACCATCAATCATATCTGTGGTGGTTTCGTCTCTTGGGGCGTGCATCTTTTCTATCTTCATCACAAGTAATACTACCAAGTGTACTGGTGCCCGCGCATCCTCCCCTGAGCCTGTAGGCCTGGGCTTGTCGTCAGCGCCGTGGGGCTCTGTTTTCAAGCTGCCCCGCCTGGCCACCTCCTCTCCTTGTTCCTGCCAACCCTTCCCGCCCCCCCCCCCCTAAGATTGGCCCTGCAGGTCCTTTCAGGGGCCCCTGCTCGCTCGACAGTGGCCGACGTGCCATCTAGATGGGTCTCGCTCCAGGGGATAGCCGCTGATTGGCCCCTGGCCAGGGAGGGGCCCATTTGCCCACTTTGTTGTAATACGGTCGGCCGATTGACCACTTTCTCCTCCTGCGTGGTGGCCTGCCTATATCCCGCCCGCGCCCCTCTCCCCACGACCCAAGGTTGGTCCCCCCCCCCCCGAGGTCTCACTCACCATATGCTTCCCACGAGAGTTTCCTCTACAAATCTTGTTGTAGATCATCTCGTCTACATCTTTTTTTCTTCTTTTCTCTTCCTTTCTATCTACGGGAAACTCCAGCGGAGGGACCTACTTTTGGATCTTTTGACTCCCCACTTCGAATCTGTGCGACCGTGACCGTGCGTCACTTCCCACTGGGGGCAAAGCCAAACGACACACACTCTCTCTCTCTCTCTTCGTTGAATCAACCAATTTTCGCTTCATCTCAGGGCTCTCCTTTTTTTTGTCCTTGTTCTCTCTTCATTCTTCCTCGACGAGCGGGCTTCACACGGAATACCATTGTTACCTGTCAACACTCTTATCCCATCACAGCTTATCCTCGATCAGCCAACAGGCCTATCCATCACCATTGTCTCCAGACTTTACCTCAGCGACATAGGGAGGGCGAATCAAGGACAGACTGGGATCTAGGGGAAACAGAAAGAGCTTGGGCCTGGATACAATCGCTCTGTGCTTGGTCGATCCTGTCGAGACTCTGAAGGGAAAAGGGAACAAAACCCCCAGAGGTTGCCACTACCCCGGCTTTTCCACAACATTCCAGTATATTTCGTGCAGGTTCCCGAAATATCCGCCCTTCATTCACACACCTAACCGCCCTTGGAGGCGCAAGAGTCACACCTCTCCTCACCAAGACACACACATACACACACACACACACACACACACACAACACACTCTCTCCCTACGACCTCAGAAAAGATGTCTGACTCGGCGGGCTCAAACTCGGCCATCGACCCGGAGGTCGAGAACCAGCTGCTGTCGGACTACCTCTTCTACGTCCTCACAGCTGGTGCCGTCATGGTGATCGGGTACAAGGTCTACGTCGTCAGCCTGAGGTATCTGCGGACGGTCTCGTCTCTGGGCAACAGCACACAGCAGTACTTTGCCAGGGAGTCGTGGAAGGCCGCCTTCTTCAAGAGGAGCATCCAGTACTCGCCCGTCCTCCGCAAGCGCCACAACCGCGAGTTCGCCCTCAGCTCCGCCGTGAACATGGGCACCCTGCCCACCAGGCTGCAGCTCTTCATCCTGGCCGGCTACTTTGCTACCAACGTCGCCTTCTGCGTCATGGACATCAACTACCACAGCAACTTCAAGACCTGGATCGACCTGCTCCGCAACCGCACCGGCGTCCTGTCCATCGTCAACATGGTGCCCCTGTTCCTCATGGCCGGGCGCAACAACCCCCTGATCAACTGGCTGGGCATCTCCTTTGACACCTTCAACCTGATGCACCGGTGGCTGGGCCGCATCGCCGCCCTCGAGGCCATCGCCCACACCCTGTGCTACTGGATCGGGAGCTCCGCCTCGAGCGGCTTCCCCGCCGTCTTCGCCAAGACCCTGTCCACCGAGTTCCTGCTGTGGGGCTTCATCGGCACCATCGGCTTCTTCTTCCTGACCATCCAGGCCGCCAGCGCCATCAGGCACGCCTGGTACGAGATCTTCAAGATCCTGCACATCGTGGGCGCCGCCGTCACCGTCGTGGGCGTGTGGTACCACTGCCAGATCAAGAACATGCCCCAGCTCAACTACCTGTACGCCGTCGTGGCCCTGTGGAGCTTCGACCGCGCGGCCCGCATGGTCCGCCTGGCCTACGGCAACCTGGGCGCCGGGGGCACCAAGACGCTCGTCGAGGCGCTCCCCGGCAACGCCGTCCGCGTCACCGTCACCATGGCGCGGCCGTGGGCGTTCGCGCCGGGCCAGCACGCCTACCTCTACTTCCCCAGCATCAGCTGGACGCAGTCGCACCCCTTCTCGGTCGGCTGGAGCGAGGAGGCCGAGATGCACGACGGCGAGAAGCTGTCCATGGACCGCAACGACATCCTGGGCTACCGCAAGACCTCCATGTCGTACATCATCCGCGCGCGCGCCGGGGCCACGGACAGCCTGTACAAGAAGGCGGCCGCGTGCCCCGACGGCCGGCTGCTGACGACGTGCTACGTGGAGGGCCCGTACGGCGGCCTGCACAACATGAACTCGTACGGCACGGTGATGCTCTTCGCGGGCGGTGTGGGCATCACGCAGGCCGTGCCCCACGTCCGCGAGCTGGTGGCGGGCTACGCGAGCGGCACCGTCGCCGCGCGCAAGATCGTGCTGTGCTGGATCATCCAGTCGCCCGAGCACCTCGAGTGGATCCGGCCGTGGATGACCGAGATCCTGGCCATGGAGAGGCGGCGCGAGTGCCTGAGGATCATGCTGTTCGTGTCCAGGCCCCGGTCGACCAAGGAGATCCACTCGCCCTCGTCGACCGTCCAGATGTTCCCTGGCCGTCCCAACATCGAGCACCTCATCGGCGCCGAGATGGAGAACCAGGTCGGCGCCATGGGCGTGACCGTGTGCGGCCCTGGTGCGCTCTCGGACGAGGTCCGCCTTGCGGTGCGCAACCGCCAGTACAACGGCACGATTGAGTTCTGCGAGGAGGCCTTCTCGTGGTAACCACCGCGCACAGCTGGTGGTGGTGGTCCACCTCTCAATCTCTTGTGCCTGTTGTTCTTGTTAATCATTTTTTCCCCCCTTCCCCTGGCGGCCCCCATGAGACCTCAAGATGATTGATTCCTCAGCCTTTTTGTTTTCCTCTGCATGATCATCGGCGATACCCAAAGCGTCGTCCACTTTCTAGTAGCCATCTCTCCCGGTGTGCGTGTGTAAATACATTCTTTTTCTTAACTCTTGCATCTTCTGAGCTACGACATACTTTGCCATCTTTCGAGACACCACTTTTTTTTTTTTTTTTTTGACCTTTTCTCTTCGCCCTCTACCCGTCTCGTGCATTTCTCTCTGGATCGAGTCAGCACGTTTTCATCTGGATGGGGGGATGAGTCGGGCCAAAAGGTTCTTTGTACATCATTTGGTGGGCTGCAGGAGGCGTGTGGTGTGTGGTCTGGGAGCAGCTTACATGGATGGATATTTGGGCGGGTGGGCTGGTGCAGATATAGAGAGAAAGAGAGAGAGAGATAGATGGAGGGCTAGATATGGCATGACAAAATGAAGTCCATTGATAACATTTTCATTTTTTTGCACTTGTCACATTGTGAGATATCACTATGAAATGCGATCAGTGTGTGTGTGAGGGAGGTGAGCCTCGATGGTAATGTGACCTGTGTGTGTATGCGCTTACAAACAGCAGGTCCCCCAGCCCCCAGTTTCTTTCGGGGATCAAACTCGAGGTGCGCTGAACAACCTCCTCCTCGACCCATGCATGCCCTTGTCCTGATCCACCCTGGCGCGATACTATGTACGCCCACAACAAGATTTACCCCGATCATCATACACAACATACACGAGGAGGGCGAGGGAGGGGGGGAGGGAAGCACCGCGCCAGAAACTTTACTTTTGCCCAGCACGGGTTAAGAAAAAAAAAAAAAGGGCCCCTCTTTCTCTCCCTTGCTTACCTTTCCGCATGTGTGTGTGCGTGTGTGTGTGTGTGTGTCATCTTTTGTTTACCGGACCACGTTTTCTTTTGTTTTTTTTCGCTACCAAGAGGCGCGACATGTATATGATTACATGCGTTAAGATGGTGGTGGTGCGTGTAATAGTTGTTGGTACATGGTGTGATATGCACACACATGAGCCGCCCGCGAGACACAACTCCTACCTTGTCTTTGGTGGGGTCAGGATTGCAAGTGCTTTTTTTTCTTGAAAGCTAACAATGTCTTTTGATGCACGATGATGATGACGAGAAAACGGGACGGGGAGGAGGGGGGGGGGGAGATGGTTGGTTTCCCGGTGGGATGTTTTGCCCCGGGGGAAGGGAAGGGAGGAGGATACTGCGTTGGACCAAGGGCTAGTTGGTATTGAAGGTCAGCCTGTTTCTCATGGCAACGAGTTGAGAGATGGTGTGTGAGTGTGCAAAAGCAAGGAAATCGACAGTGCAGGCTTAGGTTGAAGGACGGAGGGGGGCTAAGGATGTTGTTTGTGGCGGCGGCGGCCCTCGTCGGCTGAGAGGGGGGGAGGGGGGGAAGGGATCGTGCCTTTTGCGGCTGGACGATGATGGGTGGTGGGTGAGTGATGGATGGATGCCGCAGAGATTCTGGTTCCTTCTCTTTTGTAAAACCCGAGCCCACCTTTTTTTTTTTTTCCCTTTGTCCCGACATTCTCTTTCTTCCTCGAGTCTATGAAAATTGACTTCTCTCTCCCCCTGATGAGTACTGTGGACTCGTGACATGACGAGAGTACTCCCACCTGCCACTACTGTAGTATGAGGTGCATGACTTCCCAGACCTTTCCGGTCCTGGGTAAAAAGGCGGCCACCACCGTATGCACGTCAACCAGGGCGCGGCCGAAGCGGAGGCGATCATCTGCCAGATTACGCTGTGTCTTTTTTGCTCCTGTCGCAGGACGCAGGACCCAGTAATTATGGTGGTGTGCCCCACTGTGAACTCTGCACGGTCCTCCATCCCGGTAGATGGGCGGTTCTTGCGAAACCTGGTTGCAAACAGGAAAGTGAGAGAATTAAAAAAGCAAAACAACAGAATGCCATGGCACACAGTATGGTAGGTACTCAACTAGTGTGATGTGCAGCAGTAGTGTGTTGTAGTAGTCGAACGCGTGAACAAGGTGGCTGCCGCTGCTGCTGTTGGTATAGTGGGGCTCATCGAGGGGCCGGGGGGGGGGAGAGAGGGGGACCTGAAGCAGGCCTGCAGTGGTTTTAGGGTGGCTGGTGGCTGGGACCTAAATTTGGGTCGCACTCCCGCCGGCCGTGACAATTCCCATGCCGGGTCCCCCCCCCTGGTTGTCGAGGTGACCACTAAGAGGCGCCAAAACAACATCGAAAAAAATACCCACAGGCTGCGCGCAACCCACAATTGCTGCACCCAACCACCCCCGCCAAGTCGAGCAAAAAGAAGGCCTCCAGATTGGATTGTACATACTACAGCCTGGGTTTCTTTTTAACTTTGTATTCTGCTTTAACATCATCAACTTGTTATCTTATTTTATTTCCTGCTCCGTGCGATGCCTCCGACCCGTCACGGCCCTGCAGAGCTCTAGATAGAGAGAAAAAAAAAGGTAGTGGCGGCCACTATCCATCAGGCCTGTCAGCCGGGCCGTGCTGTAAGACGCAAGCACGCACACAGCGCCCGCCCTCTGCTACAGGGGTCGGCCAGGGCACTTTAGAGTACAAACACACAACACACACACACACACACACACGCACCCTACAGGGCTCTAACGCGGCGCTGGGGGGAAAAGGTCGGGGTCACCTCTCCCCTCTCGACCAATCTCTTGCCGGCCTTGGTCTTTTGGTCTCGCATCCTACACGCGCAATCCCTCACCGCGCTGTCGTCGCACGACTCTTCTTTTTTTCCTTTGCGCGCCCAGGCTGTCAACATCTCCTTTCCCTTTTCCCCTCCCGGCCCTTCTTTTTTTCTTTTTCTTTTCTTATCTCCCTTCTTTCCTCGTCCTCTCCTTACAGCCTGCTGTCGTCGTAGGACAAAGATCCAAGGGCCTCGAACCAGTCTCTCGGAAGCGGGCCAATCCAAGCTGAAGCAAGAGGATCACGATCCAGAACCAGATCCAGCCCACCTCAATAAACCAAGGCAGTAACAAGCTTGCAGACCATCCCAACCACACCCCCTCGTCACACACACACACACTCTCTCTCTCTCTCTCGAATTTCTCTTTTCGCCCTACTACTGCCACTACACTACCCAACCCAACCCAGCAGGGAAAGAAACCTAGAGAGAGAGGTCCACCTCAGAGGCCCTCACTTCACACATCCGCCCAGTCACTCGCTTGAGAGGGGAGCACTTTATCTCACCCAACCCACCACCACCACCACCACCACCACCACCACCACCATCAATCCACCCTTTATTCGCTCCTTTTTATCCCCCCCCCCCTCTCCTCAAGTAACCACAGACACGTACACATAGACACACACACACACATACATACATACACACGTGTTCAGACGTCGTCCATCGACCATGGCGCGCCCGTCTGCTAGCAACAAGCCGGCCGCCATGGACACGGGCTACCTGTCACAGCAGGTCAACACCATCATTGGCCAGCTGCACGGCCTGTTTGACGAGATTGGCGTCCCCAGCCACGAGCGGGAATCTAGAGAAGCAGAGGTATGTATACTACGTACATGTATACAAGCACAGATAAACACACACGCACACACACACATGCACACATGCCCACACATTTTGACTTGCCTATACATCTTTTCTCAACCAACAAGACTCTCTCCTCTCTTCCCTCTCCTCCTCCTCCTCCTCCAGTCATAGATCTACGACATCTACTCCCTCACTATCCTATAAAATCTCCGAACCAGGGGGGGACCTACAGGCCGCCCGGTGACGTGGGTCGACACACACAGAGGCTAACCACCGTATCCACACGTGCAGCTCTTCGAGGCCCTCTCGGAGGCCCTCAACAGCCATGTGCGCCGGGTCACGGCCGAGAAGAAGGACCTGGTCGCCGAGGCCCAGGACATCATCACCACCGTCCGCCAGATGCAGGCCTCGCTGGACGACCCCAGCTCGCGCCGCAGCTTCCGCGACGACGACGACGCCCTGCAGATCTCGTACCCGCTCAACAGGTGCATCCAGGCCCTGAAGGAGAGGCATGCCCAGGTCGCCAGGGCCCACAGGGAGCGCTTCGAGCAGGTCCAGAGTACGTTCTCCCTGTGACTAACTAACCTCCACTGAGAAGGACCCAGCAAGCTGACCATGATGATGGATGGCACCGCAGAACTCGTCCAGGCCCTCGAGTCGTACTCGTCTCACCTCGAGCCCGGCTTCGTCAGGATAGAGCTCCCCCCGTCGGCCCGGACCAGACCATCCCGCCCGACTTCGACATCTCGTCTCGCTACGTCGACAGCGTGGACCAGGAGTTCACCCGCGTCTACGAGGAGTATGAGCGCCGCGTCGAGTCCGTCCGGGCGCTCTGCGAGACCATCATCCAGCTGTGGGCAGAGCTCGGCACCCCGCAGGTCCAGACCGACGCCGCCATCGTCAAGTACTACCGCGACGCCCCCGAGCAGCTCGGCCTCCACGAGGAGGACATGGCCCGCCTCCGTGCCAGGCGCGACAAGCTCGAGGCCGAGAAGAAGACGAGGGAGAAGCGCCTGCGCGACCTCCGGGCCGCCGTCGGGGCCCTCTGGGAGAAGCTCGGCGTCGAGGAGCAGGACCAGAAGGCCTTCCTCAACGCCAACCGCGGCTGCGGCATCCGGCAGATCAACGAGTTCGACGACGAGCTGGCCCGCCTCAACGACCTCAAGCGCCAGAACCTGCACCTCTTCGTCGAGGACGCCCGCCTCAAGCTCCAGGGCCTGTGGGACGCCCTCTTCTTCTCCGAGGACGAGATGCTCGAGTTCACCCCCGCCTTCTCGGACGTGCACAGCGACGCCCTCCTCGAGGCCCACGAGCAGGAGATCGAGAGGCTCGAGACCCTGCGGGAGCAGCGCGCCCCGATCCTGGCCGCCGTCGAGAGGCACCTCACGCTGGTGGGCGAGCGGGACGAGCTGGCCGCGTCGAGCCAGGACGCCTCCCGCCTGCTGGGCAAGGGGCAGAAGGGCGAGAAGCGCGACCCGGGCAAGCTGCTGCGCGAGGAGAAGATGAGGAAGAGGATCGCCAAGGAGCTGCCCAAGGTGACGGCGGAGCTGCGCAGGGTCCTGGAGCAGTGGGAGGAGGAGTGGGGCCGGCCCTTTTTCGTGCGCGGCGAGAGGTACCTGGACACCATCGAGGAGCAGGACAGACCTGCCGCGCCCGGGCCTCGGTCGCGGACCCCCGCCAACACGTCGATGCCCTCCCGGCCCAGCACCGCGCCGAGGTCGGCACCACCCGTCAGCCGCTCCAACAGCGTCGTCAGCACCACCAGGTCCCAGGCGCCCAGCCGCGCCGGCGCAAAGACCCCCACCGCCGCCGCCACCTTCAACTCCCTCCCCACCAAGCGGGGCCAGCCCCCCAGGTGGTCATCACCCCGAGGGGCAGCCCGACCAAGATGACCAGCCCGACCAAGACGGCCAGCCCGTCCAAGCTCCCGGCCCGCGCCCCGCTGTCCAACCTGAAGCACGTCAACGAGGCGAGCACCAGGCTCGGCCAGGAGATGGAGAAGCCCGACCCGCTGCGGCGCGGTGCCGTCCCGCTGATGCGCGCGCCCCCGCCCAGGATGCGAGACCTGCACTCGGTGCCGGAGCTGGACGCCCCGGGCACCAACCACTACCGCCACACCGACCTGGGGTCGAGCCCCGTCCGCCAGGCCAGCCCTCAGGGCGTCTACGACGACCGGCCCAAGCAGCGCAGCGACGAGCACGAGCGCCCTGTGCTGCACCAGCACCACTACCACCACAGCGCCGAGTACGAGCGGCCCAGCTCACACCACGACTTCCGCGACTACCCGGCCCGGGGCTCTCTCCGCTACGACGACGACGACGACGACGACGGCGACGATGACGACAACAGCAGCCCACGGCAGCACCAGCGGTTCGCGCAGTCGCTGGCACACGCGGGCCGCGGCGGGCCGCAGATCCGTCAGATCTCGAACGGGTCTACCAACTCGAACGAGACGGTCATCACGGGGTCGGAGAACTGGGAGACGTACGACGACGCGTCGGAGCCGGAGGACGACGTGGGGGAGGTGTACTTTGCCAAGATCCGCCAGTCGAGGTCCGGGCCCAGCTACGTGCCGAGCGAGCCCTACCCGCCGCACCTCGGCCCGGACGGCCAGCAGGGGGCCGGCAAGAGGCTGCGGGGGATCCCGCCGGCGCAGCAGCCGCAGGTGATGGTGGACGAGGACGGCAACCGCATCTTCTCGGGCAGCGAGTGGACAGACGAGGATGCCGGCTACTAGGGGGCGAAGAGGGTCCGCCGGTCGCGTTCATGATGATGACGAGATGATGACGAGATGACCTCCCCGCCGCAGCCGGTTTTTTCTTTTTCCTTTCTTTTTCTGTTGGTGCTTGGATATGATATGATTTTCTTGTAATGATTGTCATATCTGGCTGGTGGGTCTTTGATTCCGCCTATAGAAAGCATCCCCTGACCTGTCATATTCTCGGACCCGCCGCCACTCACTGCTGAACAGCAGTTGTGTCAAGGACGGATGGCCCGCGGTGGTCCTAGAGGCAGAGGACGACAGAGAGAAAAAGCGCGCGCGCGCGAGAGAGAGACAGAGAGAGAGAGAGAGAGAGAGAAAGATACCATTCCTATGATTATACAAGCGAGGTGTGATATTGAAGGAGAACACAGCGGGATGGGATGGGACGCAGGAGCCAAGGACATCTGGGAGGAGAAGGGGGAAGGGTGTTTTTACACTGCATCCTCTTTGTTTTTTTATTTTTTATTCGGCTTTCTGGGAGTCAGGGAACAAGTGGAACAAGTGGCATTGGCGTTTTTGAGGATTTGCCTGTTTCCTCTTCATTTTCTTTCTTTTTCTTCTATCTCTCTTTCTTTCTCGGAACCCTGTGTTCTCTCGAACCTCTGCAGATGGACGGACTGTTCGAAGGTCTGGCTTGTTGTTGATGATGGTCACGGCCGCCCCACGAACCACATACACAGAAATGGGAGTGGAGGCCATGATCGGAATGATGACGACGACGACTGATTGAGTGTATGTTTTATCATGCCTGCTGCTGTTGTTGTTGTTGTTGTTGTTGTTGTTGCCTGTATCTGAAAATACACAGCATTGGTATCTCTGGATGACACTTTTGTGTGTGTGTGTGTGTGTGACTGTCTGTTGATGCACTCACTGTATTGTATTGTAGTCAACAGGGGCCCCGTTTGCGGCTCTACTGGCTCAGGCTACACCTGGTAGGCTGCTGTGTGGGGGGGCGGTGCAACATGGCACAACAGGTACTATGGCGCTAGAAATCTGCCAGAAACAGAGGGTTACTAGGTACATGCGTGCTGTACCTACAGGGTTGCATCCAGTACGCGCAGCAGCGGAGACTTTTTTTGGTTAGGGCCTGTCTCCCCCAGCCCTGTCAGGCGCTGTTGCTGCAGGTGGATCAGGTGGTCTCGGGCGGTGGTGCGACCCCCCGGTGGTGCTGCTGCAGCAGTGTGCCCTTGGCGGTGATGGCTGCGTGCAGTAGGGGAAGAAGGGTGGGGGAGGGGGGGGAGGTACTATTACATCACCTGGGCACTGAGGAGCTACAGCAGGTGTGTGTACTGTTAGTTACTGTACCTTATTTTGGTTGGCCCTGACTTGACACTGACACCCTTGACCCCTTTTATTTCTTCTCCAATCGTGGTGGTTCGCAAGCATCCGGGACTTCCATCTGTAGAACCTGTTGTGGTTTTTGTTTCCGTTCTTGTTTTGTTATTTTTGTTTTTTCCTCTTCAATTTCTCTTTCTCTTTATTCCTCCACCCCATCATTGCGGGCGAGACACTCAATCCACCAACAGAGGGTGTCATCTACCCTCTTTTGACGACGGACGACGCGGGACGAGGCTCGTGACCCCTACCGGACCCCTCCCCCCCCCCCAGTCCAACCCACCTCTCTGTCTCTCTGTCTCTACTCGACGACCCATCGACCCAACGAGCCAGCCCTATATCCAGATCCCAATCCCCATGCACAGGCCCTCCTCGAGTCCTCGTCCTCCTCGCCATGACGACGTGTCGACAGCTGCAGCAATCGACCTAAGGTTCTCCCCCCCTTTCCCAATGCGATGCATCCATCTACCTCCTCCCGACCCAGCATTCGGTGTTCTCCTTCCTAGCATACGCTCGTCTCTCTTGACACCATCGAAACTACCCTCGGAAGACAGCGACGACGGGCCATGAACGCCCTCACATCGTCCTCTTCTTCTTCCTCTTCCTCTCCTCCCCCTCGGATCACGGACCGCCCGCACCTGCAGCTACACCATCCGGTCGACACCAGCAGCGATGAGCACGGCGGTCACCACCGCCTGACCCCTCAGGAGGCTGCGCTGCGGGGTGCGTCCCTGGCCTTTCAGAAACAGAGAGGTCAGGCGGACAGCGGCGGCACAGGCATCCAGAGACACGCCACGGGGAACAGCAGCATTGGCGGGCGGGTCAGCCGACAGACCACGGGCGGGAGCTCCTCGTATGCAGGCGATGCGGCGGCGGAGAGGGAGAGGGAGAGGGAGAGACAGGCTTTGTTCCTAAGCCCCTCTTCGGCGGCGGCGGCGGCGGCTGCTGCAGGAGCAGGGGATCCGGACAAGGGCGGCAGCGCTGGTGGAGGTGGGCATCAAGGCTTGTCTCCTGCTTCTGCGGCGACGGTCCGAAAGAGTGCGAGTTTTATTGCGGCGACGCTGGCGGCCAGCCGGAGCGCTAGTCCCGCCCGTGGCTCGACGGTGGCGGAGGGCGGCGGTGGCGCTGGAGGGGTGGGCACCGCGAGGAGATCTCCCCTGCGGGAACCGCTGGAGGTGCATAGGAGCTCTACGGACAGGAGGAAGGGCGGTCGCAGCTCGGGGTCGGCATCGCCAACCAAGAGCGTGGATGATCGTACGGACACGACGTCCCTGGCTCCGGCGACCTCGCTGATCTCCATGTTTGAGAACAGGAGGGACGCAAATACGGATGACCCTGTCAGGAGCAGCCCGAGGAGGAAGTCTATCCGGGAGAGGCCAAGTCCGCGGTCTCAGGAACCTCATCTTGCCCCAGAACCCGAACAGAAGCTTAGAGAGGAGGGTCCCCATGGATCCATCAATCCAGACGAGGTCGAGTCCGTGGCAAAGTCCAACAGGCCGAAGCCAAGTCCCAAGCCAAAACCTAAACCCAAGGTCAGACCGAGAGAGCGGACACCATCTCCGCCGCCACCAGCAGCAGCAGCATTGAGGAGAATCCACACCGATATAGTGTCGCCCACACCGAGGAGGTCAGAGACGAAACCGCAATTGGAGGCAAAATTAGAGGCTGCTACAACAATATCAACAAGCAGTGATTTTGCGGACAGCAGCAACATTACTCCGAGGGCGAAACCAAAGGTGAAGCCCAAGCTTCCGAAACCTCGAGCCGCAGAGCCAGGCAGAGACGAGAGCCGACCGACAACAGCGGCACGAGTGGACGGTGAGGAGAACAAGAAGATAATACGAGACGTGCCAGAAAGCCGTCGAAGCCCAACAATCCCGTCCACGCCGATTCGCATGCAGCCAGCACCGAGCAAGAATGTGGATCTCTCGGAGCGAACACCACTCGCACCAAGGAAGCAGGACACGCCTCGACAACCACAGCCCAAGGCTCCATACACTGATGGACAGGAGGAATCCAGGATGACGATGACGATGGAGAGCGCAGCGGACGCGAGACCCTCGACGGCCAGCTCGAGGTCGTCGGACGATTCCTTTGTGTCTGCGTCTTCGGAGCTCACGCGCGACGACGAGACGGACTCGCTGCGTGCTGCTGGTGGACAGCACAAACTACCAAAGCCTTTGCTGGGTGCCACGACCAAGACCAGGCTCACTCCAGAACCGAGTCGGCCCCGATCAGCCTTGCCTCTGGCCCCTGTGGCTCCTCCCATCCGCCGAAGCGCTACGGGCTCTTCCCAGCTCACCGTGGACTCGCTCTCCGATGCCATCATGGCCGGCTCCCTCGCCTCAGCCAGGCACACACCAGTATCGCTGGCTGACAGCGGCCGCACACCTCCGCCGGTCCCACCGTCGCGGCGCAAGGGGGCTGCTGGTGGTGGTGGTGGTGGTGGTGGTGGTGGTGGTGGTGGTGGAGGCGGAGGCAGCAATACCACCAGCAAACCCAGGGGCTCAGGACCACCGCAGCTGCCACGCCGCATGAAACATACCCTGCGGCAGCCGGTATCGCTCTCGGATGACGAGGACGCGCGGCGGCCGCACCACCACAAGAGGGCGCTGAACAACAAGAAGCACGCACACCACGAGGGGTCCCGGCGGCGGTGGCGCGAGGAGATTACGGAGCGCGAGAAGAAGCGGTACGAGGCGGTGTGGGCGTCCAACCGCGGGCTGTTCCTCGTGCAGCCGACCAGTCAGCAGCAGCCGCAGCAGCCGCCTGTCCGCAACGAGAGCTACGAGGAGCTGTCCGGGTACGTGGCCAACGTGGTGGTGAGGGACATCTGGTCGAGGAGCAGGCTGCCGGCCGCGGAGCTCGCCGAGGTCTGGGACCTGGTATATGGCAGCCAGCAGGGGCTGCGGTCCAACAACAACAAGGTGGCGGTGCACGCGGCCCTGGACAAGCGGGAGTTTGTGGTGGGCATGTGGCTGATCGACCAGCGGCTGAGGGGCAGGAAGATCCCGCCCAGGGTGAGCGACAGCGTGTGGGACAGTGCCAAGGGGCTGCGGGTGCTGGATCCTGCCGCTGGTGGTGGTGGAGGTGGTGGAGGGAGTCACGGGCAGAAGGGAAAGGGGAGGTAGACGGTGACAGTGATTATGCATATATGCGTTCATTTCATGGTGTGGCTCAGCGTTCTGCATAGACTGCATTGTCTGTTGTTTTCTGGTGGTTGGCAGAGAAGTGATACCCCTTCCTAGACAGTTCGTCTTCAACGCAGCAACTCCTTTCATCTCTCTTACAAATGCTGTCTTCTTTTCTTACTCCTCTTTGCCGGATTCTCCAATCTCCCTCAACAGCAAATAACAATTCTTGGGCTTGTGCGTCAGGCTGTCAAAGGCCTCGTACCCGCCCAGCCTCTCGGGCACAGGCAGAAGCTCAAACGTGCAGACCATGACGGCAATCAGGACCCTCATCTCGAGATAGGCCAGCCTCTTGCCGAAGCAGCCCCGCAGACCACCGCCAAACTGCAGCACCGGCCCGGAGTGGACATCAAACACCTCCTCCTCCCCCCTCCTCCTCCTCTCCGTCACCGCCCCGCCTGCCACGGAGCCACCGCTCGGGCCTGAACGCCCCGACGTCCGCGGCATCCCACTGCCGCGCGGCCCTGTCCTTGGCGGCGCGCGACGACGGCGACCGCTGCTCCTCGGCGATCTTGTCGTTCAGCGTGTTGGGGAGGATGTACCCGGGCCCGTTGGACATGAAGTACACGTCTGTGCCCCTCGGGATGGCGTACCCGAGCAGCACCGTGTCGCGCGTGGCCTGGCGCACGGCGGACGCGGCCGTGCCGGCGCAGCGAAACACCTCCTCGACGACGGCGTCGAGGTAGGGGATCTGGGTGGAGGTGATGGCCCCGGGGGCGGGGGCGGGGGCGCGTCGTCCCGAGGTGGTGTGTGGTGGGCCGGGCGGGGGCGGCGGCAGCAGCGGCAGCAGGTGGTCCCGCAGCCTGGCCTGCACGCGCGGG
Source organism: Aurifilum marmelostoma (assembly GCA_027559495.1). Taxonomy (NCBI): domain Eukaryota; kingdom Fungi; phylum Ascomycota; class Sordariomycetes; order Diaporthales; family Cryphonectriaceae; genus Aurifilum; species Aurifilum marmelostoma. The sequence continues at coordinate 615,747 of JAMXSV010000007.1, read as the reverse complement.
TGGTCCGCGAGGAGCTTGACGGCCCACATCATGGTGGTGGCGGTGGTGTCGTGGCCGCCGATGAGGAAGCCGAAGAGCTCGTCCTTGGCCTCGGGGCTGTCGTAGGCCGGGCGGCGCCCCTCCCTGGCGGCGGCGAGGGTCTCGCGGCGCACGAGGTGGTCCGTCGCGCAGGTGATGCCTGCAAACTCCTCGCCGCCGCCGCCGCCGCCGCCGCCGCTGTTGCTGCTGCCGTTGCTGCTGCCTTCATCACCGCTGCCGTCCGCGGCGAGGACCCTGCGCCTGGCGTCTGCGATGCGCTCCTGGATGAGGCGGGTCTTGTAGGCGCGGGCGCGGCGGTAGCGCGGGGTCTGGCGGAGCAGCCAGTGGCTCTGGCGCGGGAAGGGCGAGGTGGCGGCCGTGTCGAGGCCGTCTGTGATGGTGAGCATGGAGCGGACGCTGACGTTGTAGGTGGGCCTCGGGAGGGCGATGGGGGCGGTGGTGTCCGCGGGGCGGTCGAGGTCGTGCTGGTGGGCCCTGAGGAAGCTGGTCTCTTCGGGGAGGGTGTTTAGCTCGCTTCCGAAGGCTACGTCCCAGACTGGTTGGGGGGGGGGGGAGAGCTGGATGTCAGCGTGTGTGCGGTTCTCTTGCTTTTTTCCTATGGATTTTTGAAAGACGGGGGGGGGGGGACGGGGGGGGGGGGTTTGTCTTACTGGAGTCGAGGGCCATGTGGCTGATGTCGTCGGCGGCGAAAAAGGCGTGGCCTGCGCCGGCCTGGCTCTTGACGCGCCATAGTTCCATGAGGTAGAGCGTGTGCTTGTGTAGACAGGGCGCAGCAACCTAGAGACGAGGAGTTGTCGAATCAGTTATGGGCATCCCCCCATTGATTATAGGTGGTGGTTGATGGTAAAGGCAGAAAGCTCACATTGTTCAGGAACCCGCTCGCCATCGTGTCCTGAAGGATACGGCGACCAGCTCGGAACTTTTGGTTGGTGGACTGGATAATGTGGTGATTCGGCATCGTCCCTACAAAGGCATCTGCGCCCGACAGTCGACCATCGTCAGCCTCGCTGTCTTGTTCTTCTCACCAGGACAAACCACGACAACGACCCCTCATCACCGCTCACTCTTGAAGAACTCGGACCGGTCAAAGTCCTTGCCGGTCCGGCGCAGCAGCACATCCTGCGCCTCGCGCGGGTCCGTGACGAACACGGCCGGCCTGCAGAAGGGCTTGAGGAAGAGCTGGTACACGGGCGAGCCGAGCTCCGCGCCCTGCATGGTCATCCACTCGGTGAAGGTGCCGTTCTTCCTGGTGAACTCGATCATGGGCGGGATGTCGCCCAGGAGCCGCGTGGTGGACGCCTTGTGGTGGGGGATGCCGGGGATGGGCCTGGGGAGGGCGGCTCGGTACAGGGCGTAGCAGAGGGCGAGGGCGAGGGCGATGGTGCCGTATGTGAGGGGGTTGTATAACATGTATGGCATTTTGTGATTGGATGCTTCAAAAGGTCTTGAACGGATGAGTGTTGAGTGGAAGTGTTGAGTGACAGTTCCCAGGTTGACAATAGTTATTTCTGTCGGACCATATATCAACTCGGACGAATAATTAGATACTATGTACTTTGTATATAATTATTACCCTACTCTCTGTGGTGAGCTACTATCACAATACTATCGATGACCTTTCCCTCTTAATTGTACTGCTCGGTCCGTGTCAATTTGGGTTTAGATTCTCATGTTTGTCATTGTTCAACTTCTTTCAATCTCGGCGGACAATCGGTACTTTTGACACACAATAAGGAGACCCGTCAGACTTGTAGCACGGCTGTTTTGAGAATATGCTTGAATCTTGGGTCAGCGTAAACCTCGGGATCTCATTTGTGTAGACGCTGCATCTGAAGTCTGGATGGGCAGATGAGAAAGAGGAGGTGGGATATCAATATTGTTTCTAAATTATTGTGTAGACAATCATCTCGGACGGGCTCTCAGTCTCTTGGATTGTGGGACAGAACTAGTGCTGTACATGCAATGAGAACATATATGACCTTCAGGTAGACCCCTTTTATGATTTTATTTCTCTGCAAGTAATGCAAAGGGTGGAAGGGTGGGTTCCAAGTTCACAATGACTGATATGCATATTGGCTGTGTGGTGTCATCATTTTTATGCAGACCACAGAGCTCTGTATATATTTTTAATAATTTCTAGGCAAAAATAAGCAGGGATCAGGCTTTCGACTTGCCTAGCATTAAATGATATTCAAGAATGACACAATATAATTAGTCCTCATTTATAGTCCTATGCTAAAAGACCCCTCCCTCCCTCCCTCTGCAGTACTGCATGCACCCTCAAGCTAGCTACTTACACCTCAAATGTCAGTCACCTCGACTCTCAACAGAGACACACCTAAAGCTTAGCACCATGCTGTAATACAATCCCAGGCTCCCACCAAACCCCAGACCGCCGAACCGCTAAGCGAAACTCACGGCTGACAGCCAACCCCCTCGGGCCCCAACCAATGAAGGATCACCACCAGCCGCGCAGAACCCCCCCTGCACACGGCATCTTGTATGGATGTTGTTTACCGCTGGGGTTTTGAGGCTGAGCGGTCGTCGTCAGGGGAGGGGGGGGTCACCGTCCACCCGACCACTCACGGGAGCCCACAGATCTCGACACGCTTTCACATTATGAAACACCATAAACGGCCTGGGGGCCCGGGAGGGGGGGGGGGCGGGCGATGTTTCTTTTCGGGTTCATCGGAATCATTCGTTGACTTTGCTAGCCGCCTGCGAGTATTTAACCTTCCGTATTGATTGCGGAAATACATGGGATGAATGTCTTTCAGCGCAGTGGCTGGGTAGGTATTGCTTAGCATCAGGTGTTTATCTGGCTTGCGTAAGAAAGACAAAGGAAATTAAATGCAAAAGTCATTACAACACACTGAAACTCCCCTGCCTAAAAGCAGCCCGGACACTTTGTTGGGCCTGTAACTTATCTCGCCAGGTTTCGACCTTTTCTCTGGCCACCACCACACAAGTTCCATTGAAATACTTTGGACTCCCCACTTCGGCAGGTTGGGCAATTTGACTTTGTAGCCCATTTTTTTTTCCCCTCTTTTTTCTATCTGTTGATCTTCTCTTGGTGTGAACAAGAGGCAGGACCTTGTTGCAATAAGTACCCCAAAAACAAACCAATTTGATCAGAGCACGACATTTCTTCCTTCCCAGTCTGTTGATACAATGGGCAACACTTCCTCAAAGTCACCCAGTGCGGGTATATATCCCGTGAGTTCCCAGCATCCACAGGCGCAAGAAAGAAAAGGACACCACGTCCGTAAAGTATTAGCTTCAATACCAACTAACACCACATCTACATCTCCAGGGCTACGGCGCCATCTGCCCGGACTCTGCATCCTCGTTCGAGGAGAGGGACATGTTTGAGGACATCATCGCAGAGCCCCTGGTGGCATCTGACTGCAGGCCCGCCGCCAAGTCGCGCCGCAAGTCGTGGGACTCGGTCCATTCCAGGGACAGCAAGCGAATCGTGAGTTGCACTGGTCATCCCCTCCGAGCACCGAGGATCCTGTGGCTTCTCCCACCCGTGGACCTTGTGCTCGGCATGACATGACTGAGCCCGTCTAATCATATCGAAATGATTAGTCGCTCGATTCTGCATTTGACGCCGCCAGAGATGCCCTGGACAAGATGATGCCGAGGTCCAAGTCGTATAACAAGATCGGCGGCAAGCCCAAGGAGCTGGTTGGGATCGAGTCGTAGGCGCTCCCTCGGCTCTTCAAGCAACGTGAACATGAATCAACGAGGAAAATGGAACTGGGATCGAGGTCGGGCCCTCGGCGTCATGGGGGTTTGTCCTGTCGAGCAAGCTGGTTTTTCTTGCTCTGGGAATACAAGACACTGAGTGCTTGTTCTGAGGAAAAGTTGAGCAAGTTTGAGTTTTGTCCGGCTTTGTCTTGGGGGGAAGGGGGGAATCTCGAGGTTACGGTTGTGTTTGCTGCAGATAATCATGTCTCAACCTCAAGCTGACTAGAAGCAGTTTGTGGCCCACGTAGACGTTTAGAGAGGTCAGCCTCGCCGAAATACATCTCCAAACACGTGCATGGTCCGCATTTGGGAAAGTCCCCACTGGTTCATCAACAGCCTCGATGAATGTACTGTTCTATCGAGATGTACGTGCTCAAGTTCCTGGTGCAAAGGGACAAGTTGAGGCCATGTGGGCCCGAAAAGAAAGGGCAAAGGATGCTCTGTGAAAGATTATTCAGGATCAAGGAACAGGAACAAAGGCGTCAAGTCATCAACACCGTTGCCTATCCACTCACGCCAGCGCTGGGTCCCCCACAAGTGTGCACTCAGGTCGACTTAGATAGTGTAATTAGTGCAGCAGCCTGTCAAGAAGACTTTGTAATATGGAGCAACTGCAGATTCCGCCGTATCATCTTGGTCAAGTATCTGGCCCGGGAAAAATGCTGCACTAATTAACAACAGGAGTTCCAAGCTGTCTCAACCCCCCACCCCCCCCTCTACGTATGCGCCGGTCTCTCAATCGGCGCAATGTGGTACGCTCGTCCGGGGAGTGACCACGCAAGTCAGAGATAAACAGGACAATTATGGGAGTGATTCCTGCCGCACCTCTTCGATATTATAATAGCAGGGGACGATCCGGTCCACTCAACTCACCCTGTCCCAGCTTTGCCCCTTGAAGTCGTGCTCATCACCACCATCATTTTCCATCCCCTATAGTCATGTGTGACGTCGCAACTTTTCTACACACACTCGGACAAATACGGCCAATGGGCCACGTGCCTGACACTGCAAAGCGCAAAGCCTATCTGCCTAACCCGCCGGGAGCAGAGGCGGTCGTACGTGCGTTACGTGAGAGTGTGACCAGCTGTGCGAGTCCGCGTAAATAAACAGCGACACACGATGGATCCAGATGATGTCCCACCACGCACATGCGACTTTGGATCCCGAGGAACACAAATTGGAGAAAAGTCGCGACAGATTGGGCGTGAAATGATCCGGGTCACGCCGATGCCCGGATACTTGGATTAAACACATGTTATAGACTTTCTCAGCAATAATCGGATCTATAATATTTATTATGTTGGTAAAATGGCGACAACTTCAACCATGTACAGCAAGTGCGCGACATTGCAAGAGTTCGCTTGGGTATCGAATGTCGTTGCTCGCAATGCCTCTACATCCGCTTCTTACTCGCCTTGCGCCTAGTCTTCCTGGCTCGCAGGATATGCCGTCGCTGCATGAAGTTCTTTAGCCAGTCCCATATGATATGCCGCATCAGCACAAGCACAGTCGCAAAGGACATGGGGACAGCGATCTTCCAGCTGTGAGAGTTGGATCAGCCTCGGTCTGGTTCAGCTGCGAAGACTTGAGAACATTACTCACAAGAACAAAATGCCTTTGTTGAGGTCATCGAACGGCTGAAAGTTCTGACCAAAATATCCCGTCAGAAAGGTCAACGGGAGAAAAAAGATGGTCGCAAGTGTGAGCTGCTTCATGGACTCGTTCTGGTACGCCGAGATCGTGTTGAAGATGAGGTCGATGAGCCCGTCGGCTTGAGACTTGATGCTGTTTAGGGACTCGGTGATGAGAACACAGTGGTCCAGAACATCTCCAAGATATGTATGTGTCATTGGGGTGATGATGACGCCCCGTGAAGGGTCCTGCAGGTGCAGTGCGGCCGACTCTTGCGACATTTCCGTCTTGTGGTCTCGTAACGCGTTGATCAGATTGACGACAGGATTGATGATGGCTAAAACCTTGTTGATCTCGTTGATGACAATGTACAGCTTCTTTGTGTGGGTAACATCCGGCCGTGTGAGAACGTCAAGCTCGAGATCGCCGATCACATCAGCGTACACCGAAGCCACGGGGATGGCCAGGTCGATCACTGCGTCTATGATGGCTTGGCCAACCCTGCTTGACTGTCAGAACCTCGCTGCGGGGATCCGAGGTGGTTTGGGCGAGAAGGAAAGAGAGATACTTACATGCTGGCGTCGCAGGATTGGCGGAGAACGGTGTCGTCGGTATACAGGCGCTTGAGGATCGGCTTCTCTACCACGTCTGCGGAGAGCTCGAAGAAAGAGATGATGGTGTTGTCGTTGGTGATGAACATGGAGACCTGTTCCGCTATGACGCCGAGCGAATGAGGTGCGAGGGCTGAATGCTTTTCGAAATACTCAATCTTGGCCTCGTTGGGTCCAGCCTGGTACCGCTGCAGCGTCCTCTCGAGGGTCTCTCCAGATGCCTCGGAGAGACCAGTCTCGTAGGATTTGAGGTGCTGCAGGGTCTCCAGCCCGCTTTCCATGGTCTTCTCAGACAGCTGGGGTCGCCTGGGTTGCCGTGTCCTCCCGAACATGGACCTGAGCGATTTGGAGATGCCTCTGGTGATGCGCGAGCCTTTCTTGCTGCGCGCGCTCCTGCTGGCCTGGCTTCTGGTGTCCGAGTCCGCATCCGAGTCGTCGTCGTCGCTCGATGTCTGTTCGCACACGTGGGCGAGCTTCAGCATGGTGAAGATGACAAAGGCATGGTTCGCGTACCAGTCCGTCTTGGTCCTGTTCCTCGTGTTCATGATATCCTCGATGGATAGCTTGTGCAGCCTCTTGTGTTTTCCTAGAGTCGCAATCACATCCCAGCTCAGGCCGTTGACGTTGATCCACCGACACCTGGCCCATTCTGGCTGGGGCTGTCTCAGGAAGGGCGCGAGAGTCTCATTGTTCAGGGACTTGACGTCGATATCGTCGTGGGAAAAGTCGACCACCGTGATCTCGCAGGTTGCGGACAGGTTAAGCAGCGAGGCGTGGCCACCATCCGTCTTGTAGGGGGTCGAGACCGGGCTCTGCACCGGGCTGCCAGCCCCGTCGAGGCGTCTCGAATTCACTGAAGTCTTCAATGCTCTTGAAGGTGTTTGCTCGTGTAAACCGACGTCGGATCGGACTTGTGGGGTACGGAGGGGCACGGTTCTGGGGGAGGGCAGTGTCTGATCTGGTGGGACGCTGCGAAGCTGACATGGGCGGACTCAAGGTCGAGGCAGTGCCCGGGGCGGCGGGTTCATCTGCGAAATGGGCGTGATAAGACTGGCGCTCTGGAGTAGTGGCTGTAGCTGTGGCTGTCGGGACAGCGGTGTCGGTGACGGCCTGCGTCAGGGGGCGGCGGCGAAGTCTCGCGTCGTAATCTGGAGAGCGGGCGCCAGGCGCGCCTGGTCGTCGCCGTCCTGCTCGGCCATTGTGGCTGGAGTCTCGATGTTGCAGGCAGAAAGAAGGAATGACACAAATTGCAAACCAAGTCTTGAGACAGCAGAGTAGACATATATATTACTACCGACTCCGTGGAACGGCGACGGACTCAGCCCCCTGAGGAGTTATGTGTGGCAAGAATAGAAACAGTCAAGAGAGAGAAAAGAAAAAGAAGAAGAAAAAAAAGGGAGGGGGGAGGATAATGAGGAAGCGGCAGGGAGCAGGGGATCGAACTCTACACTTGTGCAGTAGTAGTGTCGTATGTCAAGGGTCTGCGACTCGAGCAGGGGCCCCAACAGCTGCAGCTTTCATAAGATTAGGGGGACCAACATCCCACAGCTGAAAAAGAGCTGGTCCGAAGGAAGACACGTGTTGTTCCATGGTCAACCGTTCCATGGTCAACCGTCATGGGTGTGATAAGAACTTGGAAACTAGTGAGATACCCGTCTGGCGCGCGGGGGGATTGCAGAGTAGAGAATAAGAACAGAAGAAAAAAAGATGATGCATTTCGTCCCACTCAGCAGCCATTTCTTCGATTGCCAATTGGATCAAAGTGAGAAATGTCAAAAACTGCCAAGAGAAGAACCCTTGAACCTAGCACATTTGGGGACGGCGTGACGTCGATTCCGATTAGTCATTCACGTGGTTTGAGACCTGCACCCGCTTTTTCCACCAACATTTCTCAACACGGAAGGCACCATCCACCTACATCTTAGCATCTGGCAATTGGAAGGCTCCTTCTCCTTCTCAGCTCCTTGTGTGGGATTAGGCAAGCACCGCAATGGTTGACGATCGGTGCAGGCCAGTCCATCCAAGGGCAGGCAGCATGCGCTCTTCCTTCTCCATCTTTTTTTGTAATCACTTCCTCTTACGATCTCACACTCAGTCGACTGTCCCAGCTCAGATAGGCCGGACAGAAAACACATGAGGAGCAGCGCGGGATCACATCACCTGTGCATAAGAAATGGGCAAACACATAACACATATCGCGTGCGCACATCAGATATACCATGGCGCCCTCCTGAATGATGAGGGCGAGGCAGCGTGACCTACCGCGCGCGCTCTCTTCCACTCGGACAGCGATGACTATAGTTGAGCACTTTTACGCGAGGTATTACACCAATCGACTTGGTCAACCAGTACAGCCCCCCGGCCCTCGTACCCTGATCGCCATATTCGGACGTCAATGTCTCACCCGAGCCTTTGTTTCGCGTCTCTTCGGGGTGGGAGGCTCGCAGTAATGATCCGTACGCGAGTTTCCCGAAATGCTCGTCTCACCCGAGACATACAATATGTGCAGGGTTCGACGCCAAGATCTGCGACCTGAGATGATCACCGCAGCCCCCAAAGCCATTGCGTGACCATTGAGGCAGACGTCAGGAAGATGCCCGATTTGGAGCCGCAGCTGGAGCTCTCTGGGCGCGCGCAGTGCCGTTGTCGGCACCTGGCAGCACGAGGGTAGTTAGGTCGACGATGCGGCAACGAGAAGCTGTTCTCAGGGAAGCTGTTGTTTTCCTCGAGTCAGCTGACACCGGTAGAGTATCACCGCAGCCTTGTCGCTTCCGCCCTCACCCGATTCGTGCTGGGGTTGCTGATGGTATCGCATAATGTACGCGCCCGCCGGGGGCAAGGTCTTCGAGGCTCATCTACCACGAGCTATCGCCCGAAGGTGGTCGTCTGCCTCGCCGTTCACCGCTCCGCCACGCCTATATTAGGTATCAATATCTCGCTCTACGGCCGAGACACCCATCCTTGACGGGAACGGCAGCGGAGGTGGCCCAATAAATCATGCCACAACAATAGCGATAAGACCACCGCCGTGAACGCTCTGACCGAGGTCATGTCGCTGAACTATCAGACACAGAGTAGATCTTATAGAAGATAACTCGCTTTCGGACGAGCTCTGTGTCCGGTTTGCTTTCTTATAATCAGCGATCAACTCTCAACTGGCGCTCTATCAGACCGAGACATTCGCTTCCTAAGCGACTTACACGTCTTCTTTGATGGTCATTTTACGATTTGGCATCGCCAACTCTTGTTGAGCTCTATAAAAACCCCAACTCTCTACAAGGCAATCCTTCTCGGACCTGACATAAGGCGGCGGACCAGAACCCACGAAACAACCTGTGACATACCGATCAAGTATGACGTCCACACTGGCAGCCTTCACATCGCCTCAGGGCTTTTTGGTCTTCTTGCGGCGAGAGGTGTATCGACTGACCGGCTTTCGGAAAAGCTACAGCCTCCTTCTCTGGTGTGTCTTCGGCGTTGGCAGCTTGGCCTTTGCGCTAAGCCGTGTGGGATTCCTGGATTACTTTGGAGTATTCTGCAGGAGAAATCACCTCTCCAAGGGCAATCATGCCGCACCCGGCGAGTGCTATTACTTTTTGAACGGAGGGCAGGAGCAATTCGGCATGATGCTACACTTGTATAGCATCATACCGTGTTCTATCCTGCAGTTCTTTCAGTTCATTCCCGTCATCCGTCAGAGGTGGTCCCTCTTCCATCGCATCAATGGACACGCGGTCATTTTGCTCATGGGTGTCTCTATTGTTGGGGCTCTGCTGGTTCTCCCGGCCTCATTCGGGGGTGACCCGGCCTGGCAGGCCATGGTATTGATCCATGGCATTATGATCATAACAGGCCTCACCCTGGCTATGGCGAACATAAGGACCCTGCAGATCGAGCAGCACCGGGCATGGATGCTAAGGACCTGGGTCTGGGTAGGTCAATCACCATGACAGCCAAACGCCCTGACTCTGTCTTGTCCTGTTCAATCTTTTGCTGATTTATAGTACATGCAAGGCATTCTGCACCATCACAATGCGTGTCGTCCAGCAGATAGCCGCCCGCATGCTAAGCAAGCAGGGTCACGTAGCCCTGCGGTCATGCGCTCAGATAGTGAGCGACGGCGTCCTGCCCGCTGCCCTCATCGCACAGAAATGGCCTGACTGCACGGCGCACTTCTCTGGGCAGAGCCTGGACCAGACAGTCCTTGTTACGGCCGACTATTTCGGTCTTCCAATCGAGATCAACGTCGCTCTGTCAATGGCCTCGGGCCTCTCGGCCTTCCTGGCGCTACTGCTTCATGTCATAGGTGTTGAGATATATGTGAGTGCGGAGTTCTTTCAATCCTCTCGGCTGAGCAGACAGAAAGCTTACGGCTCATCGTCAATGACAGCTCCACCTGACCCCAGCCGAGTCGGAGCGCCTCCGCCATATCTCATATCACAAGCAGTTGGCTGCTGGGCTGAGGCACCCAGGGCGTGCTGGGCTGACTGTTGACCGGTTCGGTGATGCTGCGCTGTGGTGTCCTCGTGCTGAGGAAAAGACCGATGTCGTCGGTGGTGATCTGTCATTCAAGTCTGCAGAGGTCTATTGATGAACAAGCAGCTGACGCTGGCTCTATCTCTCTCTTTTTTCTCTCTCTTTGTTTTTGCAATTTCAACTGGCATAGTGTAAACAGATTTTAATGTTATATGTTCAGTGGTGAACATAGTATAACGCTCTCACTGAGAGTTGATGGAATCACTCAAATTTAGCGTCAAACTGAAATGGTTCCCGTACAATGAGGATTTCGCCTCCCCTTTTCTATATAAAAACATGTAGCAACCGACGTTCAAGACGTCAAGCCCACCGAGTTTAATATATCATTTCTCCGAAAGGGTGGAGCTGAAGCATATCTGTCGGCTGATATTGGTTGATATGTGGTGCTATATATGATCAATCTTATACGTGACTGGACCTAAGTACATACTGTAAATGTTAGCAAACACGCTGGAGAGACGGGCCTGGGCGGTTACCGAATCCTCGGGACTGGGTGGAACCATGTCGCAGATCCCCAGAGGGTCCGCGTGGGGGCCGATTGATTGGACGCAATCGCAGTGATGCTCCCGATTAGGAAAGAGTGGGGTTGATGAGACTACCATAGTACTGTGTACTTCAGATGAAAGCTGCCAAAAAAGAAACTTTGTGACATTTTTTTTCTCTTTTGGTTCTTTGAGATATGGCTTTTTTTTTTGGTCCTTTTCTTTCTCGTTGTCAGTATTCGAGAAGTGTCTATTGTTCTCAGCTCTACCAGATGCTAGACAGGGGTCATAGTGAGTTGATTGGGCGGAAAGCGTGACAGACAGCCCCACTGGCATTGCGCAGAGGGTGAAGGAAACCTTAACCAACAGCATGATTGTTCTGCCTCGATGCTTTCTGGAATTGGCAGAGTCGAGACAGTCACATAGTTTTCACAAAACAATTGTTCGAGAACCACTTCACCATTGCATATGAGCCAGTTAAACAGCAGTAGGCCATCAGAAATATATTAAGCAGTCACTCTGATAGTCAAAATGGCACAAAGTTTTCTAGAGCACCACCACACATCCGACTGACCATCTCTCACTTGATCCTCAACCGGTGAGAAATTGACGCAGCAGCAGGTTCATTTCGACGCGATCCCCTCACACACCAGAGACAAAGAAACAACACCGAGTATACAATGACATCTCAAACCTACACATCTGCCGAGCTGACGGCTCAGCGTGATGAGATTGTGCAGTCGATCGGGAGCGCCCAAGAGACGCGCAGGATCATCGAGGCCGTCGCGAATGAGCTCTTTGCTCTCGATTCTGTTCACTACGAGCAATCCCTGGGGGACCTGATCCATGTGGACAAGATGATCGACGATATGGAGATGATGTGCACCACGCTGAGCATGGAGATCCTGTGCCTGCACGGCGACTAAACAGTGGATTGAGAACGCACACGCCCCCCGGGAAAAGGGGGGGGGGGGCTGGCAAGGACTTGGAGATCTCCATGGTATACCTTGATGATCTTTCTAGGCCGGAGCAAGATACAATGTGGGCCACAGCAATCTGCGCGGCAAAAACAGGTAGAGCAGCTACGTAATTCAGCCCCTCAGACTCCCTGATCTACGGGTCGGAGGCTTGGATCCGAGAAATGAAAGGCCATACCCCATAGACCTAGAATGACGAGATCTCGCTTGAGAAAGGTGACAGGCTGCAATACTCACTCATGCAGAGGCGTGATCCGTAATATGAAGGACCCGGAGGCTTGGACGCGAGACTGCCCTAGGCCCACTGGTTAGCTGATCATAATATTGAACCATTGTATTTTTTATGCTTAGCTACTAAGCTTGGAGTCCCACTTGGACTCGTCCTGTTCGCTTCCCAGAAGAAGCTGCCTATTCTTAACTCCTATATATCCGCAAAAATGTCCGATGCAGTCTTTCCTCGCAGTACATGCTAATTACCTTGCATCATGTGACCTTTTCTATAACTACCACTCGTCATCCACTAGCTGATCAGCCAGCCATAAAATCAGGCTTTGTGAGCATGTCCTCAGATCACTGATCATCGCCCTCGTAGATCATTGTCCTTTCATAAATACCCCCAAGAAGACTATGAGGAGATGGCCCAGTGGGCAACAAGGCAAGCGTGTGGCATGAGAGTATCGTACCATTTGCGCAATTAAAGCCGAGTACGACGAGGTGTTACGAGATTTGGGGAAAGGCTAGAGTGCTGCTAAGGTGTTGAGGCGTTCTCAGCTCAAGCCTCCAGCGGCTCGTCGTGGCCTTGGCAAATATGGGAAAAGGAAAGAAGGGGACGAGAAAAAAATTATCTCTCGCCCCTTATTCTTTCCTCTTTTGTACGGTGCCCACCCGAGAGCCTCAACATGAGCCCTATCAGGGCCCTCAGAGGCGCAGCGCACAGATGGTTCTGGTGCCTCGGCGTGCTCGGCTGGACCCAGCGGGCTAGTATAGCTGTTGTTCTGGCCTAGACAAGCGTGGGAATCACTTGCTGGTGCCAGAGCGCCTAGAACCCGCGGCAATAGCGTGGGGAACACGAGGTGACTACTCTTAGTTAGCCCATCAGCCCAAATGGCCCTTTTCTCCAGCGCGAGTCAGCTCCCGTCACTGTGTGCCTGGGACCTGGTGAGGCTAACCAGCAGAGCGCAGCACCAGCCAAGGATGGCCCTCTAGACGCCACGTTTTTTTGGTTCCTGGCGTATGGTGTTAGCCTTCTTAGCCCTTACCCATTCCGCGCTGGGCTCTAGGTATGCTGGGGCTGGGCCTGTTAACATCCTTTTTTTTCTCTCCCTCTTTCCTCCCCTTCTCCTCCTTGGCCGGCGGAGCCGTAAATGGTTTCGGTTCTCGCCCAGGCTGGGAGGCAGCTGAAGATGGGCCTGGAAGGAGGGTCTAGCCGTGAGCCACGCTCCGACGGACGAACAGACGATTAATTTCCTCAGTCCGTAGCGGGCGACGGAAGGGCTTGAGAGCTGAAGCCGGGGGACCCTCTTTGTCAGGGAAGGGCGGGTTGAAGGACATGGCATCGTTATGTATTAAACTCCACCCCCCGCCCCCCCGAGCAGGAGGGTCTGGAGAATGTGACGGGCTTCAGGCAGGTATCATCCAGCGTGTGTGTGTGCTGCTGTAGGAAGAAGACGAGGTAATCGGACAAGATGAATCTGAGCCAGCTCCTCACCGCTCTGACGAGCGCCGTCGAGGTGTATGTTCAGGCCCGGGCCACCAAGACCTCGACGACGACGACATCGACGACGTCAACCAAGATCACCACTGCCCCGACGCTCACTACCCTGTACACGACTTCCACAGTCTGTAAGTCATGATACCCTCTCTTGTGTGAGAAAGCAATAAGTAAACAAAAGAAAAAAAATACAAGAGCCTCCAGTTGCTGACTTCTCTCTCTTCCCCTCCTTCCACAGACTCGACCTCAAAGAGCACCACCAAGTCGTGCGTGTCGTCCTTCCACAATGCCTGTGTCAAGTCGACGACGATAACCATCACGACGACCGTGCCCGTCTCCACGGTGACCAAGGCCGTCACGACACAGACCGTCACGGCCAAGACGACCAGCAGCAGCAGCAGCAAGACGTCCTCGAGCTCAAAGACAAGCAGCACTCCTTCCAGCACTTCCAAGACTTCGTCCAAGACTACTACTACTTCTTCAAAGACTTCTTCCAAGACCACTTCTTCATCCAAGACTTCTTCTACTTCCAAGACCTCTTCTACTTCTAAAACTTCTTCTACTTCCAAGACCTCTTCTACTTCCAAGACCACTACTACGTCGCCCAAGACTACTACTACGTCCAAGACCACCACTACTTCTCCCAAAACCACTACTACTTCTTCCAAGACTTCTTCAACCTCTAAAACTTCCACTACTTCTCCCAAGACTTCGACAACTTCTTCTTCCAAGTCTTCCACCACTTCTTCCTCCTCGAAGACCTCGACGACTTCTTCTACTCTCAAGACTTCGACGACTTCTTCCACTTCCAAGGCCGCGACGACTTCTTCTTCAAGCCTCGTCCAATCCTCGTCGATCGCTTCATCGTCGACCAGCAAGGCCTCGACCTCATCCTCGGTCTCTCCAGTCGCCTCGTCCTCCTCGATCGCGCCTTCCAGCAGCCCGTCGTCCAGCAGCGCGTCGGCTTCTACCGCGGCCCAGTCCTCGTCATCCCTGCTGCCTTCCAGCAGCGCGGCTTCCTCCACTGCTTCCGTGCCATCTTCCGCCGCAAGCAGCAGTCAGCAGCAGTCGTCTACTGCATCTCCTTCTGTTTCTTCTTCTGTCTCTAGTGAGGCCCCGTCGTCCTCCTCTTCGGCGGCTGTCCAGTCCTCCTCCTCGCTCTCTACTGCGGCGCCTTCCAGCTCCACGGTGTCTGCGAGCTCGGAGGCCCAGAGCAGCAGCAGCAGCAGCCAGGATGCCTCGTCAACCTCTTCTGCGTCCGTCCAGTCCACGGTAGCCAGCTCTTCATCCGCTGAGCAGTCTACCTCGGCCTCGAGCTCTGCTTCTAGCTCCTCGGACCTGCCATCCAGCACTCCCAGCTCGTCTGCTTCTAGCTCCTCGGACCTGCCATCCAGCACTCCCAGCTCATCTGCATCCAGCACCTCGGATGCTACGTCCAGCACTTCGGAGGCGGCCTCCAGCACCTCGTCGTCTTACAGCTCATCCGCGTCCAGCTCCTCGGATGTCCCGTCCAGCTCTTCGGACGTGGCGTCCAGCACTTCGCTGAGCTCGTCTGCATCCAGCTCTTCCGATCTGCCCTCCAGCACTCCGACCTCGTCGGCCTCGAGCTCCTCCGACCTGCCTTCCAGCACTCCGACCTCGTCGGCTTCGAGCTCCTCCGACCTGGCCTCCAGCTCCACAGACTTCTCGTCTAGCACTTCTTCGGATGTGGCATCAAGCACCTCGTCCTCGTCCTTGAGCTCTTCTGCGTCCAGCTCCTCGGACGCTTCGTCTAGCACTGTGGATGCCTCGTCGAGCACCTCGGATGTGGCCTCCAGTACCTCGTCGTCTTACAGCTCTTCGGATGTCTCGTCTAGCACCTCGGATGTCGCGTCGTCGTCGACCTCGTCGGATTTCTCCTCGAGCACTTCTGACCTGGCCTCGAGCACCTCGTCGTCTTACAGCTCATCCGCCTCCAGCACTTCAGACTTCTCCTCGTCGAGCACCTCGGATGTCGCCTCGTCGTCGACCTCGTCGGACTTCTCGTCCAGCACTTCCGACCTGGCATCTAGCACTTCGGCGTCCAGCACCTCGGACTTCTCCTCGAGCACCTCTGACATCTCGTCTAGCACGTCTGATGCCTCCTCGAGCACCTCTGATTTCTCGTCCAGCACTTCGGATGCCTCGTCCAGCAGCAGCACCGATGCGTCCAGCTCCTTCACGACCCCGTCCTCGATCACCACAATGGTCACGTCGACCTCGGCTAGCTCCACGGCCACGTCCACCTCTGTGGTCCAGCCGAGCTGCGGCTGGGTTGGCTGGGACACGGGCTCCAACATTGGCTACTATGCTGATGCCGACTCGGCCACCTACGCCGGGTGCCTGGCTCTGTGCAATGCCAACTCTGCCTGTCTGAGCTTCTCCCTGACCTCGACACCCGCGTGTGTCCTGTACGGCACCACCGTGGAGAACAGCGGTGACGTCGCGGATGCCAGCAGTGGCAACACCTTCTACGATGCCGGCGGCCTGTGCCCCTACACCTCGAGCTCCTCGACCTCGGCGTCATCCACCAGCACCGACTCGAGCACCATCACCTCGACCTCGACCGCCCTGCCGACGCCCACCTGCACTGGCTTCACAGGCTGGGCCGCCGTTACCGACATTGGCTACTACACGGGCGTCACCTCCTGGGGCGCCTGCGACAACCAGTGCTCGGCCAACTCGGCCTGCCTGAGCTTCGCCTATGCCGACTCCCTGTCTGTGTGCATCCTGTATGCCACGTCTGTCGAGAACAGTGGCGACGTTGCCGACTCGACGTCCCCCTACACCTTCTACGACGCCGGTGGCTCGTGCCCCGTCAGCAGCACCACCTCCACCACGGCCTCGTCGACGTCTACCTCGACCAGCGCGACACCCACCGCCACGGGTCTCTTTGACTTCGTAAGTTGAAACTTCTTTCCCCCTTGAACCCACCCTGTCATACGACGTGTCACTAACCACTCCTATTCTCTCATCAGTGTGGAAGCGGTTTCAATGCCTACAACTCGAGCAACATCGTGACCCCGTACGTTGGTTGCAACACCACCTATCCCTACTCCACATGTGCCCAGGACGTTGATGGCAACGCCTACTGCAACCTCTGCGGTTCCTGCCTCAACGCCTCCTCGTGCACCACCAACTCGGACTGCACGACCGCCCACGGAGCCGGCTGGGGCTGTATCTCGGGCTCAGCATGTGCCACTGGAGGCGCGCCTGTCTGCCTCTACATGATGGCTGGTGGATCGGCTTATGGTTGTTATGGCCAGCCATTCTAAGGTGAATGGCATTAATGGGGCAAGGAGCCTTCCCATTTTTTGGGGGGAGGGGGTTCTGAGTCCTTCATATTTGTAACATTCGGTGTATAAAAAGATTAATCTAATTCTTGCTTGGGTGAGAAATGCCCTTGCGCTTTAAATTTTTTAAATCAGATAGATTGAACAAATTCAGCTGCCCAGCTTTAATACATGATGCAAATATGATTTTTATTCCATCAGCATGTGAATAGTTCTGAAATTCTGTGATGAGATGGGAGTGTAGTATATTATCTGCCGAAATATATATATATATATATATATATAAATAGCAGAGCCTTGAGTCAATTAGGTAGACGACAAGCATCACAATTCAGAGATGCTCTGATGCTTTATTTGGGTCAGGGGGATAAGACATTTTTGTCCCCATGTCACATCGAATCTATTAATTTCCTTTCGAGTTCACACATACAATCTCTCTCTCACATACATGACACCCAAATGTGGCTTGTCTAGCAATCACCACCTGTCATTTGTTTCCTCCCTCCACGCGCACACACACACACACAAAGACTACTGCTTCTTGGAGATGTAGACCTCGAGGCCCGACTGCACAACAAAGAAGGTGGCGTGGGCCTCCAGCTCCCGCTCCGGGTGGACCAGCGCAAAGTCAAAGTCGCGCAGCAGCCGCGGGCAGACCTTGTTGATCTCGAGCAGGGCCAGGTTGCGGCCGATGCAGAGGTGACTGCCACCGCCGAACTGTAGATCGTCACCATGGTGTCAGATCAATACAATTATGATTCTTATTTCATTTCCCCAGAGTCTGGATTGTTTGTTTGTGTCTTTCTTCTTCTGCTTACCTGGAACATATACCTCTCCATCCTCCTCGCGGCCTCTGCATCCCCGAGCCACCTCTCGGGCCGAAAGACGTCGGCGTCCTCCCCAAAGGTGGCGCGGTCCCGGTGCAGGACCCAGCCGTTGACGGCGACGGCGACGCCGCCGGGGAAGAAGTGGCCGTCGAGCTCGGCGCCCTCGGGGGGCACGACGCGCGTGATGTTGAGGCCGACGGCGGGGCGCACGCGCATGGCCTCCTTGAGGCAGGCCTGGAAGTAGGCGAGGTTCTGGGCCTCGGCCCACGAGATGTTGCCGGCGGCGGGGATGGTGCCGTCCGCGACGGCCTGCGCCGTCTCGTGCTGGAGCTGGGCGTAGACGCGGGGGTCGGAGAGGACGTGCCAGAAGAAGGACTGCATTGTTGAGGCGGTGGAGTCGGAGCCGGCGAAGCTTGAGACGCGGGGGTTTGTCAGTGGGAGCGAAGGAGGGACCAAAAAAAAAAAAAGGAATTAAAATAAAATAGAATCGAACAGCAGGAAAGAAAGAGACGTACATGGCACCGTGAGCAACGGCAAAGACATCACCCTCGCCAAAGCGCTGGGGGTCCTTCAGGTGGCCCTTGATCAGGCTGGCCAGCAGGTCCTGCCTCCCGTCGCCGCCCCTCCACTTGCCCTCGCTCTCCTTGTCGAAGGGCTTCCTCCGCTCCAGCTCCTCCAGCGCCATGCGGGTGATGAGGGCGTTCTTGGTGTTCATGGTCGGGATCAGCCTCCGCAGCGGGTTCCTCCGGCCGAGGTGGTCCATGAACGGCACCTGGCCCACGATGCCGTTGTACCTCTGCATCTCGTCGATGGTGCGGATGGCGCCGTCGACGTCCCTGCCCTGCTCCAGGAAGCCGAAGCTGCGGCTGAAGGCGACCTCGCCCAGCACGTCGAAGGCGAACCAGTGCAGCCAGTTGCCCAGGTCGACGACGGGCGGGCTGGCCGGGTCCGAGGTGGCCGGGTCGCCTTGGGCCGAGGCCATGGCGTCCATGGTGCGCATGAGGACCTCGATGGTGTCGTCGATGAAGGGGGACAGCTGCTGCATGGCGGCCATGCTGTAGGGCACGTTGGCGACCTTCTTCTTCTGGGCGTGGACGTCCTCGCGGTACTCGGTGAAGATGTCCGGGTTCTCGGGGGGCGGGAAGACACCGTAGAACTTGGTCTTGTAGAACCGCTTGCCTGCGGACAAGAGGGTCCGGGCGGCCTCGGGGGAGGAGAGAGAGACCTCGTCCGGCGCGATGCGGACCACGGGCCCGTACCTGCGGTGGATGGCAATATGGTCATGGTGGGTTTGTGTGGAGGCGGTGGAGATGACCTTCCACAGCCTTGTGTACGAGGCCAGCCATGGCCCTGGGTACTTGCGCAGGGGGGAGGCGTATTTCCTGTAGACGGCCCTGGCGAGGACGGCAGCTGGGATGATGGCCCACCACCAGCGGAGGAGGAGAGGGAGGATGCTGTTGATGAAGGCCCTAGTGGGAGAGATGGTTCCGTCCTGGGCGGTACCAGGTCTGTCCACCGGCACTGCCATGTTGATATGGTGGTGTGTGTGTGTCCTTTGAAGCAACACAGGTGTTGAGCCTAGTGTGCTGGATGGGATGGAAGTCTCACGCGGGGGTGGCTCTTGATAGATTAATTGGGAACCACAGTAGTTGCCTAGATACTCTAGTAAGTCATCAGGAACAAGGAGACGATTCCGAGACAGCAGGCTTAATATTCAGGAGATCCAGTGCCCTCCCCCATTGTGCCTCTTCATCAGGAAGCACATTTTCCCCCAGGGCCGGGAGAATCGGATTAACTCTTTCCAATCAAGAAAAAAGAATACCAACGTCTTTGTCAAGACGTAGTAAGCATAGCCAGCCATATCCCAGAGGAACCACACCCTCGACAAGACAGCCTTTTCCTGCTTGGGCGAGCGTTTTGAGATGAAGAGAGGGGGGGGGGGGAGTGGGAAGGAGGGTGTTCGCATCCGCTGGGTTGATACCCGGTTCCTCGTCATCCTGGGAAACACCCAGACCGCTGGTGGTCCCCTCTGCTCCCGTGACAAAGCTGCGAGACACTTTGTCGTGGATCCCTTAACCAGGCTACCGAGAATAGATTGTCGGCCAACCAAGTATCTGCCGAGGGTAGTACGGTTGATCCTGGAGAAGGCTAAGGCGAGACTTGGAGCCGCGCTGCGGAGAAATCGTGGGGAGAGGGACAGAGAGGAGAAAGCACCAGTTCCAGATGCTGGCTGTACCACCACATTCTCCTTCGGCACGCTCCTCCAGGGCCTTGTGGGAAAGCGGTGGACAAAAATGACTGCCGAATGCAACGAGGCTCAGGAGATAGTTGGTAGGTTCAGTCTGTTGTTGAAGGCAACCAAACCTTGAGATGTGGCTGGTTGGATGACTTGGTTGTTTTATTCGTATACTTGCATATGCGTCCTAAGTCTGCTTGGCAAAAACCTTGCAGAGGTCAACCTGTTCATGTCAGCATTCATACAAGTAGACAAGATTTAGACTTCGAGGCACAAAAAACCCAACATGTGCTGGATTGACCACCACCAGAGGTGTCACTTTTCCTTCTGTTTTTTTTTATGCAGCCCAACTGTGAGCCAGCCAGTGAGGTGCCTTCAGACCCACGGATCAGCTGAGTGTCGGATCTCGGGCCACCAGGAGCAACCAAGCAAGCCATGCAATATAGTGGTTATAAGATGGAAATAAAACCCCTTTCAGGTTGCAGGTGTGTGTGCACTGACGCTGCCCCTCAACAGTCGACAGAGGTCTGAAGAGGGGAAACTTTCTCCCGTCGAGTTCGGCTAACATCCGTCTCAGAGGTGCAACCTGCATTGGCACTTGTCACAAGACTGTCCTGGCTTTTCAGACGAGGCGTGTGCAAGTAGGCATGGAAAGATACTATGCTTCGATGGATTTTGTGCTAGAGTCCATGGCTGCTGTTGACCTGAAGCCTGGTCTGAACTTTAAAAGGAGAGAAGAGGAGAAAAAAGCCCGAGGTTTAACCTTTGGCAGCCTTGTCTCTTTTTCTCATTTGTAGGGGATCAAAAAAGGCCGTCGCGACCAGTGAGAGCCCTCTGGTTAGTCATGACCTGCCTAAGCTCACCCCCCATGGCCTCCGCTTTTAGGACTTGGCCCCCCACAGCAGCAGAGGCACACAGCAGCCAACAGAGCTCGTCCAGCGGCACTGGCTACAGCAGCCCAGGGCCGAACTGCGGCATGCTGACAATTGACATCACTCCCAAAATGATCCCCGAAATTTTTGTCAGCAGCGACTTTACGTCTCTCTCTCGCGGCCATAGACAACAAGGAGATACATACACACTGCAGGTCAACACCAAAACAACAGACTTTTTGCAACTTCTCTTTCCCTTGGTCTCTTCACTCCTTTATTCATTCATCCACCCACTCCCTCTGCTGTTGTCGCCAATGAACTGCGCAGGCCCCGTCTCAGCAGCTAAGCTGTTTGTACAGCTTGCACCGTCCAGATGCGCCACACCACCTGTGCTTGACTTCCTGCTGCCCCGTGGCCAGACTGCCGTGGTCACTGGCTCCAGGCGAGCACTCCGCAGCACCAGCAGCAGCGGTGCACCAAAGACAGGAGCAGCCAAGCTCCAGCGCGTCGCCACAAGGAGCTCATGGCGGGCATCACAACGTGACCTGTATGGATCGAGGACACTGCCAGCACCACGGCCTGGCCCATCATTCAGCTCAGCTAGGAGATTCACCTATGCTGCCTACAACCCCCAGACAGACGAGGATGGGAACGAGATGAAGCTGGAAATAACACCTAGGGCAGCCAAGGTTCGTCTGCCAAACCCCTTCCCAACACCCCAAGTTTCTCTGACAGTTTCGCTGACTTACCTCTTTTCCTTGCCTACAGCGACTCTCCGACATCATGAAGAAGGACGACAACCCCCACCTAGCCCTCCGCATCCAGGTCGAGTCCGGCGGCTGCCACGGCTTCCAGTACCTCATGTCCCTCGTCACCCTCCCCCTCCACCCTCCCCCCACAACCCGCCGCCGGCGCCGACCCAGCCGAGCATCCAGGCGAGGGCGCCGAGTCGGGCGAGATCAGGGAGGACGATACCATCTTCACCCACTCCAGGGAGGAGAATCCCCCCGAGGCACCGGTGGACCTGGCCGCGCCCAAGATCATACTCGACCAGCCGTCGCTGGAGCTGCTGAAGGGGAGCAAGGTCGACTACACCATGGAGCTGATCGGGTCGCAGTTCAAGATTGTGGACAACCCGGCTGCGACGTCGGCTTGTGGCTGTGGGAGCTCGTTTGACATCAAGGGACTCTAGTTGGAACAAGGCATGGTTGGGGGCTTGGGGGGATGGGGGCGTCCAGCGAGTTGGCGGGGACAAGAACATATGTGGTGGCGATGAAAAACTCTGGTGGCACGTACGAATGGGTTGCCTGGAACGATTCTGGACAACAGTTTTTTTTTTTTTTTTTTTTTTCAGAGGGCCTCGTGATGATATGAATGATTTCAGGCCGTTGCCCTCCCAGGCTTGTGGAGCGCCAGTGGCTCGATGGTTAGGGGATAGTTGGTCCACCGCCTCTTATTACTTTACGAGGCCATTGCCACATATTACGCATCCTCATATATAGACTGCACAAAGAAAATACCATTTGTGTGTATGGTGACGAAGAGTATCAGACGTGATTACAAATGAGTGTGGGCAGCGAAGACACGACTGGTATTCAAAGACTTTGTATGGAGGGAAAACCTTGAATACCGCCAGTGTTTTTTTGTGGTAGTAACAAAAAGAAAACGGTGACCAGTCACACGAGGGTTACATGGACAGGAGAGGATGGAGGAAAAATTAGAAAAAAGCCTCGAGGAAAGCAAGCAGACTCTTTTTGTCTCAAATTTAACGCCGTGCATCCATGCCAAGGTAACCATCCGTTTTCCCCTTTTCCCAAGTTCACAGAAAAGACCATTCGTTCGAAAAGTACCACTGGGGGGGAGGATCCGCCCGCTCATCATCTTCCTCTTTCCTAGTTCATCTGGCGGATGAGGGCGTTGATGTTCTCCTCGCGGTTGCCCAGGTCACCACCCTCGATGAAGTGCTTGAACTTGCGGGGGCGGAAGCCGCCGTTGGGGTTGGACAGCTTGAAGGGCCACAGGAAGTTGGAGGCCTGCTTGAAGTTGGGGCCGACGGTGTAGATCTCGTGGATGAGATCCTCCATGCAGACGATGCCGTACTTGCCGAGGTTCTCCTCGATGATGGAGTTGTCGGTCAGGGCGACGCGCTGCTTGTTGACCTTGCCGTAGCCGCGCTTGTAGACGAGCTCCTTGACGCTCTTCAGGTTGGGGTAACCGTAGGCGACCCAGGGCTCGATGACCTTGATCATCTCGGTCACGGCCTTGGTGACGCGGACAAAGACGCCGTTGTTGATCTGCAGGAGACGCAGCAGCTGGAGGATCTTGCGGGGCTTGGGGGCAATCTTGTTGATACTGTGGATGTGGTTGTTAGTGATCAGATTGCACACGAAGAGCATGTTCGGGGCCAGAGAGTAAAGCACATACCCCTTGATACGGATGATGAAGATCAGCTTGGCCTCCTCAGGGACGTAGAACTCGCCGGTCTGCTTGGCGACACGGCCCAGGCGGACCTTCTCGCGCTCAGCATCGCGGTACTCCTGGACGTACTTCTCAGCACGCTTGAAGATGACGCCACGCTTCTCCTTGTTGGCCTGTACGGGAGAGTCGAGGTTAGCACCAGGAAGTTTTCAACAGTCATGCTTGACAATCCGGGATGTTCCTCCAATTTGATCAGACCCGAAAGACAGTATATTTCGCGGACATCATTGACCGAAGTCTAGTCGATGCGTGGATACAGTTGTACATCACTTCGCTTGTGTGGGTGGTAGAGGACTCTGTCACTGACCTTCTTCTTCTTGTCGGCCTCGGCGGACTTCTCAGCACGAGCCTTCTCCTGAGACTTGCGCTTCTTCAGGAGGGTCTCGGGGACCAGGATCTGGTCGTTGGTGGGAACGGATCTATACGGTCATGGTCAGATTAGTACGTAGTCCGGCATACCGAAGTATGTAGGAGAGCGCCGGCGGAGAACTGTTGCGAGTGCGACATTCTCTGCATGGCTGACTCGGATGTTTGAATTTAATCGGTGAGGCCGCCGCAGGTCGAGAGCATGTGCAGAAGCACACCACTCCAGCCCCGGGGGTTGACCCTCATCCGACAACACCTCGACCAGTGAAGAGTCGAGAGAGGTTGCTCGCAGTATCACCATCAACTAGTCGACAAGACATTGAAGGGCAATATCGTGATGACTAGTAGTACGTTTTCTGCGGCAATGATTTTAAGGGAGAAGGTCCGTCAAGACCTTCAACCCCAACGCCCCGCGCATCATCTCTCAATCTACAGACTGTGTCTCAAGTCTGGAAGAAGGAGGGCAAGTGCAGCGGGAGAGATCGAGCTGGCTGCGCTTGGCTCACTCCATCACGGAGTTGTAGAGCAAAAGCTTCGCCCAGCAGGAGAGGACCACGACAATCTGCAAAAAGAAGCTCCGTAAACCGGGCAATGGGGTGATTTAGGGGGGCAGGACAGGCCTGGCAGCGATGCCAGTGCCAACATGAGGATCAAACATACGTCGCAGGCATCTTGAGTTCGGTGTCGTCGACTGGGTCCTTTGAAGAATTGGCCGGGTAGGAGAGGTTTGTCGAAAGGAATGAAAGGGTTGAGCGGAAAAGAGAGAAGGAAAAAAAAATCTCAGAACACTAGACTAGAGGGGAGGGGAATCGTGCAGGGCGGTCAGGGACTGGGGTTGGCTCAATTTCGAAATGGAAAAAAATCGGAGTAGGGCTGGTGGGAATTTTCGCTTATCTAATCAACACACCCCGCTTCTGATTGGTCGCACGCTTTGCAAGGGCTCGAGTAAAGAACTTCGCGATTTCAGCCTTTCTTTCTGCCTCTTGATCCTCCGTCCACCAAAACGAATTAACTGTCAACGACCCAGTCGATCAACAATACAATCCAAAATGCCTCCCAAGAAGACCACCCGTCCCGCCCAGGAGAACATCTCCCTGGGCCCCCAGGCTCGCGAGGGTATGTCTGATTGCAAGATTTCAACTGGCTGCAGCACTTGCGTGTGGGAAAGTTTGAACTGACGAACCCCTCCTTCTTGGTTCTAGGTGAGCTCGTCTTCGGCGTCGCCCGTATCTTCGCCTCCTTCAACGACACCTTCGTCCACGTCACCGATCTCAGGTTCGTCAGCCCTTGAAGTCTTCAAATGGGGAAGAGGAGGACCATGCCGCCATCCTCTCTTCGGCCCTGCAAAAACAGATGGTCTTTTTTCCCACAATATCGAGGCTAACATCCTGGGTGATTCCAGTGGCCGCGAGACCATCTGCCGTGTCACTGGTGGCATGAAGGTCAAGGCCGACCGTGACGAGTCCTCCCCCTACGCTGCCATGTTGGCTGCTCAGGACGTCGCCACCCGCTGCAAGGAGCTCGGCATCACCGCCCTGCACATCAAGATCCGTGCTACCGGTGGTAAGTTTACGGCGACCCAGCTCCCTTTTCTTTCTCCACCCACACGCCGCAAGCAGACAGCAGAAAAACTAATGGTTCTCGCTCTCAGGTAACGGCACCAAGACCCCCGGCCCCGGTGCCCAGTCCGCCCTCCGTGCCCTGGCCCGTTCCGGCATGAAGATTGGCCGCATCGAGGACGTCACCCCTACCCCCTCCGACTCTACCCGCAGAAAGGGTGGTCGCCGTGGTCGTCGTCTCTGATTGCCCAACTTCCCTCCTTCCCTATCCACCTATCTGCGTGGGTGGGCCTGGCTGGTTGGCGGTCGAGACGGATGGTTGCAGACAGGCAATCTTGGGATTGGCGTGGCTACTGTTGCATATGGGTTACTCTGTGGCGTTGACAGTTACGAGGAGAACGGCTCGCGCCTGGTCTCCATTCTTCACGGCCTCCTTACCCTTGCGGGAGGAGGTTGTTGTCACATGATGCTTATGGCAAAGCTACAGCAATCAAAATGAAGTGAAACAATACTGCCGGTCCCAATCATATCTGGCCTACGTGAAGATCGTGTGTGTGTTTGTGTGACAATGAATGTGGAATAAACAGGAGTCTCAGCCTGAGAAGACCCGAAAGAGTTGTTACCCACAGCCTTGACTATTTTTAGAGCAATCGAGACCTTCCCCGGCTTCAGTAATTGCTGGGAAAACATTGGAAGTGAATACATGGATGTGCGGATGTGCTATACGCAGTCAATTCGGGATCTAAATCTAGGAGTTCAGCAGTAAAGGCAACGGACCCCCGAAGACTAAATTTTTGCCCAAGCTCTAAGTCATTCAAATACTGCGTCGAGGTGTTAGGCTGTTTTAGAGGGCGATTTCAAAATTCCACCAACGCCGTGCTCTCCAGGTATCAATCAGGATAAAATCAATGTCACTTGGTGGTGATCTACACCACCACACTCAGTTCGTTCTTCCCCTTACCTGTAGTCTGGCTTCAACGCCCAGATCGACCGCATGCTGCTGCTTCCCCGCTGCTCGAGCTTGGCCACCACATCCAGCGCCGCCCTGAACGCGTCGATGGATTTCTTGGTCTGGCAGTGGGGGTTGAAATGGTCCACGAGGACCTTGCTCGGTGCCTTGCCGCCGTGGCGCCGGAGGAAGGGCGGAATCATTTCCTTGAAGTCCTTGACGCCCAGAGGCCTCCTCGGCGGTGTCGGCGTCACCGAGCGCGAGCTGCTCGCGCTGCCCCCGGCGATACCCTGGCGGCCTCTAATCCCCGAGAGCACGCCGGACGAGAGACCCCCGACACGAGCCCGAGCAACGTGTGTCGAGCGTGGGCGTCCCGCCTCACCGACCTCGCCTGTCCAGGTCACTGTCCCGATGGGAACATTCTCTGCTTGCTGGCCGGAGCGACGCAGGTGTTGGGCGGCTTCCGAAGCTACGCGGTCCGCCTCCCGCTGCAGGATGGCGCGGTCCGGCCGGACAGCCTTCTTGCCATTGACGCCACTCATGACCTCGTCATGCTCGAGGGCTTCGTGGACCCCCCTTAGAGAAGATGCCAGCCATGATGCGGTCCTCTTCTTGATTTGCGTCGCCCGCTTCCTCGTCCGCTCTATACTCCTCGAGGCCGGCAACGCCATCAATCCCCCTGGAGCTCCTTGTCCTCTTCGTCTTTCTCGTTTCGAACTAACGCTTCCATCTGGGCGCGCCGATCGCCCAGGTCATAGTTGCTGCTTCCCGGTGTCAACTTGGGTATCGCCGTGGCGTTTGTCTTGACTTCGCTGCCCTTGAAGATCCGACCTGTCTCGGTACCGTTGGTATGATCGGTACCGAGGGTGAACAAGTCCTGCAGGTCGCTCTCGTTAAGCGACGCGCGCTGCGTAGGATCTTTCAAGACTTTGTTGGCCATGACTTGCTTCCAGATCTGTCGCTGGTAGATCTTCTCCTCGATGGTGCCGGCCGTCATGAGGCGGTAAATACTGACCTCCCTCTTCTGACCCAGGCGCCAGGCTCGCTCGCGAGCCTGGACATCAGTCGAAGGGTTCCAGTCTGGGTCATAGATGATGACCCTGTTCGCACCCGTGAGGTTGACGCCTAGACCACCAACTTTAGTAGTCAGGAGGAAGAGGTCGATTTTCGGGTCATTATTGAACTGGTCGACGAGCCTCTGTCTCTCCTTAACAGCGGTCTTTCCATCCATGCGGACATAGTTGATGCCGTCTTGGCTGCGAACGAATGCCTCCAGGATATCCAGCATCTGCACACTCTGGCTGAAGAGCAGGGTCTTATGGCCAAGACGCTTGAACATTGTCACAAGAGACTTTGTGACTTGCATCTTACCCGACTTATTGGGTGCACCCCACTTGTAGTCCGTCCGCTTCTTGAGGTTGGGAAAAACCAGATCAGGGTGATTGCAGATCTTCCTCAGGTGATCGATGCCGTACAGCGAGTTCCGCGTCTTCTTGAGGATGGCACTCACTTCCTCAGATCTGAGAAAGACCTCGTAGGCATTCTGTTGCCATCTCGTCAGGCCACAGAAGAGAACTTGCTCGCGCTTCTTTGGCAGATCTGCTGCAACATCGTTCTTGTTGCGCATGAGAAGATAT
The DNA here is from genome assembly GCA_027559495.1 of Aurifilum marmelostoma. NCBI lineage: Eukaryota > Fungi > Ascomycota > Sordariomycetes > Diaporthales > Cryphonectriaceae > Aurifilum > Aurifilum marmelostoma. The sequence continues at coordinate 587,771 of JAMXSV010000007.1, read as the reverse complement.
GGGCTGATGGCATCTTTCAGCGTCTCGGCGCACTTCTGCGCCGTCATGACCTGCACATTGGTCGCGTTGGCGTACCCACCCAACCTGATGGGCACTTCAAACTGGTTGCGGAAGGCCACGAGAGAACCTAAACGCATCGGGTTGATGAAGTCGAAGATCGACCAGAGCTCGATCAGGTTATTCTGCATGGGAGTGCCTGACAGGATAATCCTGTTGGGGGTCAGAAGCTCCTTGCACAAGATTGTGACCGTTGTGTTCGGATTCCGGATCTTGTGTCCTTCATCCAAGACGGCATAGTCCCACTCGACGGGTATCAGCACGTCTCCGTACGTTTGAAGACCTGCGTACGTGGTGACCAAGACGTGACCCTGCTTGACCACACGGTCGACGATCTTCTTGGCGGACTTGCTCGACTTTGTAGGCTTAACTCCCTCTTCCAGCATGTCATCGTCTTCGTAATGACCTTCGCTGCGGACATTCAACATGCCACTGCCAGAAGAATGAAGGATGGATACTCGCATGGGCGGCCACCACTTGTGGAACTCCTCCACCCACTGCTGAAGCACGGTAGCGGGAGCTACTATGAGAATAGGCCTGACGAGCTTCTTGCTGTAGTGGAGAGCCGCGAGAAAAGAGATGATTTGGATGGTCTTCCCGAGTCCCATCTCGTCGCCAACGATGCCCCCAACCTTCTGGTCAAAAAGCTCCCCGAGCCACTGCACACCGGTCTTCTGGTAGTCGTACAAGGATGGGTATATGTCTCCAGGCAACTTCAGGCCATCCTCGAATTGATGGTCGGGCTGATCCGGTGAGGGTTTAAACCACTCCTCTTCGTCGCTATCATGCTCCACAGAGCGGCGTTCACGCTCTTGTCTGCGCCGCCTGGCACGGCTCCTGCGCCCAACCCAGTCTGCCAAACGGCGTCGGTACGCCGACTCGTCACCGTCGTCAATCTTGCTAAAATCGACGTTCCCATCGGCATCCTCGGCAGCTTTAGAAGATTTGGGTCGCTTTCGTGATTTGGTCCGGGTCACATCAGTCATATCATAGTCCTCGGATAGGCTATCTGATATCGACTCTGGAGAACCTGCTGAAGCTGGCTCAAACTCGTCAGACGAATCAGCCCGCCTCTGGGTCTTGCGCTTCTTGCGAGGTCGAAGTGAGAACTCGCTCGCCACAACAGCCGAGCCCACAGCGTCGTCGTCGTCATCCTCAGCAAAGCCAGGCCGACGAAGATTCCGGTGGGAACGAATCTGATCCGCCGCCAGCTCGTGCTCGATGTCTTCGGCCACGGCCTCGTCTTCAGCATCGACGATGGCATTTGCAAGGTCGCCAACGATACCCTCTCGCGAACCGCCAATCTTTGTGAACGGAGTGATCTTGCCGGTGCGGATGAGGAAATCTCGCTGAGACTCGCCGGGAAGTCTGCCCTTGGCCGAGTCTGTGGTGACTGGCTCGTCCGGTCCAGCCTGGCGTCGCTCCTCCATGCGCGCCGTGATATCTGCAACATCCTTGTCGATCAGCTCAATCTCGGCATCGATCCGGGCGATCTCCTTCATGATGTTGGTCTGCAAGGCTGGTTTGCCCCGCGCATTGATCAATTTCTGTTCCTGCGCCTGTTTTTGGTTTATGAACTTTGACTTTCGAGCCGTTGCCCGTTCGATGCGGTTCTTGTCTTTGTTCTCCTCGATTTCCAGGAGAGCCACACTGGCCTGGTGGGAGATGTCGCGCTCGAGGTCATCTTGATCACGGACGGTGGCGCTGAGGGCCTTCAAGGCGGACTCTTCGTCGAGGTCGTCGGGGATGTCGACAGCGGAGGTGTCTTCTCGGTCGGAGTCGGAGTTGGGCTGTGAAGAAGCAGACATAGGGTCCTTGGATTCCAACATCTTCTCGCTGTCTTTGGCGCTCTCTGCCGAGTCGGCAGGAGGGGGCGAGGTCGCGACCTCTTCACCTTGTGGCGAGGACATCGTAGGAATCAGTTTTAGAGAGAGTCCATGAAAATCAAGCAGGAACCAAAAACGTTATATAGTCAGGAGAAGAAGAGAAAAGGAAGTCATGCAGCGAAGATGGTAAGAATAGGTTAAAAAGCTGAAAGATGAGAAGTGGCAGTTGCGACCACCAAAGAAGTTCAAATCTGTATTTTTTTGAGGTCGAAAATGAGGAAGTAAGACTCGGTCTGTTCGTGGATGCCTAGGGAAAAGACGATGCAGGCGATGGCGGCGGTTCGGCGATGACGCATTCGAGTCGCGCTCCCACGTGCAAGGCAATTAAGCACCTCACTGACAATTAAGGCGCAGTAGAGAGGTGCCAAGTTCTCTCTGTACGTAGTCGTGGCTCACCCTGGCAAACGCTAGATAGTACCGCCTGTCAGAAGGGGGGTCGGGTCCTGTAGAGAACATTCTACTCTACATTTCAATTTCAACCCTTGATTTATTGCTGGTCACGCAAAGTTCCTTCCAACAATCTCTGGGCTTTGCTGTGAATCGAGATGGATCTTTACAACTAATCGCTTCGTGTCACTGTGCCTTTACTTTTTTTTTTTTTTTTTTTTTTTTTGGTAGGAAGACAGCCTGCCCTTATCAGCTCACATCAACGCGAGGATATACTGTAGAGTCACTACTGACTGCGTGGCTCCAGAGCGCTCCTGTAGCAGGCTAATTAGCACCTAGAGTAAGCACCTAACAGTGTGTATTGCTCTTTCGTAGGTCTATACTTCTTTTCATGCTACACCCCCACACCTAAAATCTATTATAACAGTTCTGATTTTTTTTTAAAATCCATTTTGATGATAATCCTTTGCGCAGAATAGCGTGTTATATCGGAGAGACGAGCAGAGAGATATGTCCTTACAACCAGTGCGGGTAGATGAAGGGGTAAGAACTTTGGTGCTGCCGACATGTATGCTATAGCGTAGGTGCTGCGTCTCGCGTTGCCCTTCCACGACCCCCCCCCTTGTGTCTCGTAATTGTGGTATTTCCATTACTCTTGATATAACCTGCATTATTGGTGCTTCAGGAAAAAGGGCTGATACGGGTCCTTGCGGTTCTCTTCGCCCGATGATACCTCGAAGCCATCCCTCAAGCCCCTCCACACTACTACTGCTCCTTGGTAGTTGTCTCCAGCACTGCTTTGATCATCGCATTACCAATCTTGTTCGCCTCTGTGAACCGAGGTTCGAAAAACGTCTGCGTCTCGCGGAATCGCTCCCTCCACGTATCGAAGTGGCCCAGGCTCACACACTCAGCCCACCCGCGGGCGGCAAAGGTGAACTCGAGGTCGTCACTCCGGAACGTGTTGTCCTCGACCGCGGTGTTGAGGGCCTCATCCAGCCGCTCCGGGTGCCGGAACAGGTTCTCGGTCACGCCCAGCCACAGGCGGAACAAGGGTGTCGAGCAGATCATGTGGTCGTAGGGCACGATCCCTAGCGCGCTCCAGCAGTCCACCATGGCGAGCAGCGACAGGTGATTGTTCGGCAGCGCTCTGCCCTCCTCGGGCTTCTTGCCCAGGCTGAAGCGGTCCAGGATCTCATCGCGGAGGAGCGGGGTCGGCGCCCACTTGGGCGCGTCCTCGGCCCCAAACACCCTCTCCCGCGCGGCGTACACGCGCCGCCGCAGGCCCTCGCGGTTGCCCTCCAGCATCAGCTTGTACAGCTCCGTCGTGCTCCGGGCGTACTGCGTGATCTGCTTGCGGGCCTCCGGGTTGAGGATCGCCAGCCCTGCGTACACGTGCCACCGCGCGCTGTAGATGCGCATCGTCAGGTTGATCTTGACGTTCTCGATCCCCCCGACGTAGCGGGCGCCTTCCCAGGGAAACTGCTGCATTGCGTGCCAGGCTTTGCCCATGGAGAGGAAGGCGGCGTGTGTGACGGCTTGGGTGTCGGCCGTGATACGGTCGTGCTCGCGGGCGCTGAGATAGACGTGCTTGGAGTTGAGGCACGAGAGGACGGTTTCGACTTTAGAAAAGGAGGCGTCGGAGGCACGGTGCTTGATAAGGACCTGTATACCTGGCTGGTAAGCAGTTTGCCCGGACTTTCGTGGTGCAGTAGCGTCGTCGTTGTGGTACTCACCAGAGGCTGCCCCTTCGGGTCGACGTTGGGGCCATGCAGAGAGTGGCACGGGATGATGTCGACGTCGGCTGGCAAGTGTTCCTCTAGAGCCGCGATCTCCGGGGCTTTACATGACGTCTGGCCGCCGACGATGGCGTTCATCTTGGTAGCTATGACATGCCATGGTGAGTGAGGATGTCGCAGAGAGCGTTCACTTCTTCTAGGATGTGCATACATGGGCCAAATTCTTTGACAACCTGGCTGATTACTGCGGCCTCTACGCTGTAGATAATGTAGTCGCTCTCTCGTGAGACAAGATGGCCATTGCGGACAATATGTATATTATTCTAGACGATGTCTCAGCTTGCTGCCAGATCGCTGATTGATGGACAGATGACGCGCGGGACATGGTGACATGACCATACATTGTCGCCAAATTCCTCCAGCAGGCTATCATACTTCTCGTCCCGATCGCATGCCTTGATCCTGTCCCGCGTAACTTCTTGTTAGTACTTGAAGGAGCATGATGTGTGCAAGCCAAAGCTTGGAACAAATCTATTCGACACCTGTTAGCCGTCATGTACCTCGAAAGCGCAGTTCAACAGATACAGGTTGTGAGATGTGCTTCAGACAGAAATTGTAAGGTAGCTGAGATTTTTCATCATGGAAAGCCCACCGACCGAGATGGCCGATGAAGCGATACTCTAGCCAAATGCACTCAAGTCATCATCGAGAGGGTAGAAGGGGCAAAAGGATTGTGATAGGGTGGGGAGGAGAAAGATCTCTTACCATCTGAGAGGCGTCACCAGAGGTGGCTTTTGTCACGACGCAGCATGATTGAAAAACAGCATGAATTACCTCCAGCCGGCGGCGGACAGACGACGGGCATACATCTTGCCCATGTCGCCCATGCCAATGATACCGACAGTGAAGCCCTCCATGTCCTCAGGAACATGAAACACAGGCGATGTTGTGGCCATCGTTGCTGCTTGACGCGGGTGCAGATTTAGAAAAAAGGAATGGATAGCCAATCTGCGCGCAAGCCGGTCACATCCTAGAGCTCACAGTTCCCTGGCTGCCGTTTTGGCAAGCCTCGTCTCTCAACACGTGGGCGCTGAGGCGTGGGAGTGCAGTCTTGGTAGATTGCGGTGTGCGTTGTGAAGAAAGGTTGCAAGCTGAATGCTGTGAGCTTCAGAAGTGAGCTCCTTTTCAGCAAAATTTCTTAGCGAAGGTCAGCGGGGCGGTGGAACAAAGCGCCGATTTTCCGGCTGGTCGCCGCTGATTGGGCCTAGAAACCACGCTGCGGGTGGACCCGCCTGTGCTGTACGTACATACAGTAGAGTACCTTCCAAACGCAACTACACTGCTTAACCACAGACCCACGCTCTGATGTACTTCATTCCATGTTGGTTTTAATGATTTATTTCCAGTCCATCCTGGATCAGAAGCCGAGCTGACAAGGTAGAATACGGAAAGACGCCAGTCTGGAAACTCAGAACACAGAGTAGTTGACTCTGAGACTGCCACAAAACTTTGGTGAACGGTGGAGGATCTGCCTAAACCGACTCCTCGAAAGCGGCCCGGACTAGAATAGACAGAGGTGTTGCGACTGGCTTGTTCCGAATGATCATAGGCAGCCAGGCAAAAGATCATCATGGCTAGTCATGCAAGGAGAACACCCCTTCTCTACGCGCTCGGCTCCAACGGCTCAGGGCAGCTCGGCATCGACCACAACCAAGACGTCTCTATCCCCCGACAAGTCGTTTTCGAACCCGGCTCCGAACCTACCGCTCCTGTAGTCCAGGTCGCCGCCGGTGGAAACCATACGCTGCTTCTTACTGAGGCTGGGAAGCTGTATTGGGCCGGAGACTTTTCGACGGGTGCTTGCGGACCTCTCACTCCAGAGCAGGAGGACGCTGCTCCAAAGTTCATTGCGCGTGAGGTCGTCTTGCCCGCGGTTGCAGAGAGCGGGTTGGCGGCTCCAGTGAAATTCATAGCGGCCACTTGGGAGTCTTCTGTCATCGTCCAATCCGATGCGCAAGGCCGAGCCACCGTGGTTTCGACCTTTGGCGCCGGTCAGAAGGGCGAGCTGGGCCAGGGGCAGTTCGTCATCCGCACGCCTACGGTCTCACGGATCAACAGCTTCCCAACCCCAGACACCGAAGTCGTCGACCTGTCAGCTTGCATGGGACATGTCGTCGCTCTTCTCAGCAACGGCGAGGTATGGGGTTGGGGCAACGGTCGCAAGGGTCAGCTGGGCAACGGCGTCGATGGAGTAGTGCATGAGCCAAATCGGGTGGAGGGCGTAGGGTTCTCGGCTGTAAGGACTGCATGTGGACGGGAGTTCACTGCGCTATTTGGGGCTCCAGAGAGCGGGGAGGTGTTGGTATTGGGTTCCGATAAGGCTGGTGTCAAGTCCTCAGCTCCCGAGAAGGCCGTGGGATGGAGAGACGTGGGTGCAAGTTGGGGCGGTGTCTACATCCTGAAGGGCGACGGCACACTACTTAGCTGGGGAAAAGACGACCATGGCCAACTGGCGCCCCCTGGACTACCAGAGTTGAACAAGATTGCCATCGGAAGTGAGCACGTTGTGGCCATGACGGCGGACGGCGACGTGCTCTCTTGGGGCTGGGGTGAGCACGGCAACTGTGGACCTCGGGTCGAAAACAACGACGTCAAAGGACGCTGGAACACCATTGCTTCAAAAAAGTACATTCCGCCTGGTTCCGATATTGCAGCTATAGGTGCTGGCTGCGCTACCAGCTGGGTAAGCATCGAGATGGCAAGCCAGCCATAAGCTTTTGAAACGAATCGTTGCAGAGAAATATCTCGACCTGCCATGTTCGAATCCTCAAGGGACAGGCTGGGTTCAAGCGGACATCTCATTGCGAGGGCCTATCTAGCCAGAGAAGAGGCCGAATTTGCGAACATCCGCCAGTCTCTGGGTAGGCTCCAGTGCTGATGGCAGGGCATCTTCCTCGCCATAACTTTGAGACACGCCCTGGACATTGTTGAGGTGGTTGCTGATTCGCATGGTGGAGGCCTAGAGCACTTGTCAGCATACTGCATTGAGCTGTGACTGGGCAGAAAACGTACTGGCTCATTACTGGGTTCCCACTCCAGCCGGGCATGCTCATCCTCTTCTCCATCATCATCAGGATTAACAGGTTCCCATTGCTCATCCTCATCAGGTTGAGGCATGAACAGGGAGTCGGATTTTAGGGTGGATGGTGGCTGTCTGAGCGGAGCTCGAATGTCAAACTGCGATGAACGTGGAGGATTTGGTCTCTGCGGGGGCGGCATGCGGGCAGGTTGGGCCTGCTGCTCCTGTAGCCTTTGCTGGGGAGGGCTCGTTTGCCGGCGTGGGATGTTCGCTGCGGGAGCAGGCCGGCTAGAGGCAGATGCAGATGCAGCATCGAGAGCCGGCCTCGTGGCGGCCTTGGCAGCTGCCTTGGAATGGCCCTTCTTCTGAGCCGCGGTGCTCTTCTCGTCGACAGTCATCAAGATGAACTCGCAGACGATGCCGTCACCATTATATGAGACCTTCATGGGACGGCCCGGCCTCGAGTAGGCCGCATTGAGCTCGTTGCTGGTCCAGTTAGCGTGCTGAAGGATAGCACGGAAGTCCCTGACGCTGATAATGATATGTAGATTCTCTGCCACCGCAATGTCGTCGAATTCGTCCATCTCCACGGCGATGGAGGTGTGCAAAGGTTTCTTCAACACGGCTGTATTTGTGTATCAGACAAGAGGATCCAAGGTACCGTGGAGGCTCAGTTGTACATACCCTCATTGTTCACGTTGACCACCTTCTCCGTGAAACACGTGAAGTTCACCACATTCTCACCATCAGTGTTGATGTCCAAGAGGTCGATTCCAGGACCAAAGTGCTCCATCAGAGAGCGGAGGGTGCGTGAGTTGATGGTCCAGTGGTGTACTGCCTCGGTCTTGTCGAACTTGGCATGGACAGGAGATTTGGCTTCGAAGGAGATTCGGTGAGTGGCCGTGATGCCTGAGCAGAGAAAGGGTCAGTTCTATATATAAGTGGAGCTGCTCAGCCAGAGGGGCGCTTACCGTTTCTGCAGAATACCTTCGCGACGAAGCGGCTCTTCTTTCCTGGGCCGTCATCAATGGCAACGTCGCATCTCTCAATCGTCGTTACATTGTCTCGATCTCTGGTAGGATCGCCCCCTGTGCGGGTTCGGAAGATGGCGGCCAGCGCCTGTCTTCACGTCAGAGACATGATCTCCCGAGGCATGCAAGGTGGCGAGCAAACCTTTATGTAAATTACACAACAGAACCTCTCGCGGTACTGTGCATTGCCGTTGAAGCAGAACTGGGAGAAGAATCTGTTGGCAGCGAAGGTGAAGCAGACATATGCAGACTTGGTAAGATTGAGGGCAGTCAGGACCAGCTACATGTTCTCAACAGGTCAGTCGACGATCCATCTCTCGAACATAATGGGTTGAAATGGATACAATATGACAATACCTTGTCCTTCTTGACCTCGAGAGAAACATCGTCACTGAATTTGTGGATGCACATGAGCGCATCGTTGAAGGCGCCAACCCCCTCCTCGCTGAGGGTAAAGTTCACCAGAGCCATGGTGATGTGAGCGAGCCCGGAGGTATGACTAGCTTTGGAGGCACCCAACGATCCTCATCGCGTTCTCCCACCGTTAAACACCATAGGCTCTGACCACAAATCCTGATACACTACGACTTCTCGACTGCCGAGTGCGCCGTACAGATTGCCACGGGACTGTCGGCACAAATGATCATGCGCAGATAGCTGCTAAATATGCACTTGGTTGATGGTGGTGGTTGTGCTTCGGTTTTCGAGATCTTGAAGCAGCGCGACAAGCTTCAAGTGCGGGACGGAAAGAACAACAAACCGGGGCTGATGTTCGTAGTCTTCAGGCGTGGTACTTTACATAGCAGAGCCAAAAACGACCTGAACCCTGGAGATGGTCAACCCAAGCTCAGGGTTTCAGCGGGCTCAACACGCGTGGACGCGCCGAATTGATCACCCTAACAGCCCGTGAATGAGCTGTAGCCTAAAGCTTCCTAGCCCTTTCAGAACCCATTACAGCACGGTACGTACAATGACATCAACTGTCCGAATCTGACCTAGTATTCATACTCTCTGTTGCTACCTACCTACTTACTTACCTACTCACGCATCGGCACCTGGTGTCAATCGAGTTGACCAACAGCATTAATCACAGGTTTTATTCAAGGTATCGGATTTTGCCACGATTATCTTATTGCTACTCTTTCTCGATGTTCGCCGATTGAAAGGCTCCCGCCAGCATCGCTTCGACGCGTTTGTCCGAAGCAGTGCTTACGCGAATATCGCCCGCCCGAACTGTCTGATGTTTGCGGGGGACAAAAAATACCAAAAAAAAAAAAAAAGAGAGAAAAAAAATAGTCGTCTTGCATCAAACAGCACAAAACACGCGCCACATTAAGACATGGGCCAAGAGATACCACAGGAGATCTGGTGGCTTGTCTGCCAAGTGCTCCAGAAACGACAAGACGCCCGGAGCCTCTTCAGAGCCGCCCTTGTCTGCTCGAGCTGGGCAAACCACGCGCTGCCGCTGCTGTACAGGTACGCGCACCCGCCAAACTTGTCATCGCAGACTCGCAAGTCTGACATGTTACGTATACTAGCATTCATGATTCAGCGGGCACGGATGATGTCGGGACAACGTTTCAAGGAAAATACATGTGGGTGGGCATGTGGCGGTCCATCATCTTGTCCAGCATCCGCGTCACGCAGTATCCGTACTGTCTGTGGCTCAAGTCACTCGGGCTGAGTGATCTCGAACAACTGCTCCGTGATGTCGCAACGAACCCCAGTCTGCGGCCCAAGTTCTTCGAAGGTCCCATGCAGGAGTTCGAGATCCTCAGTGGCTCCAGCAGGACCAGGTCTGGCAAACCCATCCTCGAGTGGCAAAAGATCATTGAGAAAGTCGGCGATACGGTCACGAAATTTTCCAAAGAGGCAGCAGATGAGGAGAACAAGGTTGTGCAACTTACCAATCTCGAGGGAGCAAATCTGCCCACCTCCTTGCTCTCCGTCTGGACATCACGACTGGCCACCCTGACCACGCTGTCGATCCAAGACGGCTCTGTCCTCACAGAAGAGGTCGCAGTCTCCATACGCGACCACTGTCCTGCCTTTCGGGACCTGACGTGTTTCCACATTCGAGGACAGACAGTGGACGAGAACATGTCTGCCTTCTTCCGCACGCTCAAGCCGAATTCCCTCCAGAGCTTCGCAGTCCACAGCCTGAACCAGGTTGGCTACGACACGCTCGACGGTCTAATGCAGCACGCGGATTCTCTGCAGGCATTAGTCCTTAAAAGCCTGCAGAATACCGCCCTCCCCTTTCTTGACCTCCTGAGCAACTGTCAATACCTCGAGTCTCTCTCGATAGAATCCAGCACGCCCTCGCCACCGAGCACCTGGGCGGCGGACGACAAGGATCCTCTCGTGGTCGTCTCTGCTTGGCTGCAGGAGTGCAGGTACCTACGGAAGCTGGAGATCAACAACCTCGGCGGCGCCAGCAAACTCCTTTCAGAGGTCCTACCGTCGCCCATCCTGCGGCTTAGGGAACTCGAGATCAAGCTTGTTGACGACGACGAGACATTCTATGCCGCGCTGGGCAATCAGACCGACCTCGAGAGTTTCATGTTCCGTTCAAATGTCGAGGTTGTTGATCAAACCGGGCTTAGACACGATGCATTTATGGCCTCGATCTGTGCTTGCAAAAAGCTGAACGATCTGAACATCATGCAGATGGATCACATACAACTGGATGCGAAGGACTTGTGGCTAATGCAGGAAGCTCTTCCTAATCTGGAGTCACTCAGCTTCGATGGCGAATGTAAGTATACGTCATCTATCTTTTGGGCGAATGCCATTTCATTGCGTCAAGGAAGGGGATCAGAGAACCTGGCACTTCTACTACCCACACTTTACCAAATGAACAGAATGTATAGCGAGTTAACGATTGATAGGGTTAAACGATGCGATCTGGAAACCATTATTGGGCATGAAGTCTTTGTGCACCATCAACATCAACGGTCTCTCATTGTTCACCTTTGAGGGGATCGAGTCCTTCCTCAAAGATATCGCGGCAATAGGGGGCCGAAACAGCTTCCGCCTCTACATTATGAATCAATATACGGACGCCAAGATCACGACTGCTCAACAAGACATACTATTCAGCCTGGCCAGTAAGATTCCGGGTGGAAGTTTGGACTTTACGTATTGGCGGGATCCTTCAGAAGACGAGATGTCGGATCTCTCTGACTGAGGGCCTAGCCAGGCCGTGGTTAATATGCTGGGATAATAGCTCCCGTGGACTAAGACCGCCTGTAAAGGTTGAGCCCGCTTGAGCAACGCATATGAAGTAAGAAACATTGACTGGCCATCAGCAGGATAGGATATTGGTCAGATGCATAAGGTTGGATGTATGGGCCTCAGGGAGCGTCCATTTCTATACGGGTGTTGAGTGGTTTCGGACGGAAAAGCGTTGTTCGTTTCAAGACTATCGGTTGAGTTTGTGGGACAGCTTGGAGCAAAAGTTCACAAAGGGCACATATCAGGGACCCAAAGAAAAGAAAAACTGCGGATGGAGGGCCCGCAAACCTGATACCGGGGCAACAGAGGCTGTGCCTTATAATGAGTTCCCATATCATGTACGATAACGATGATGCTAATTCAAAACTCAATTTTCATTTTCGCAGCCGGACTCATTCTCTGTCCGACAGATCAACACCTTAGACACTCCGCCACCCGATCCCCAGCCTCTCGCTCCCCGGACCATACCGCGCATCCGGCATACCCAGTACCATGGGCTCCTTCAGCCCTCCAGCGCGCTTCAGGCCGCGCTGCAAAAACCCACACCGGTCTTTGCCCACGGACTCATCCTCATCACCGGGGACATAAGCCGGCAGGAATCCAGGCCCAAACCCGACATCATGCTGCTGCTCAACCACCACTCCGAGCCGCTCCCCAGCCTGCACGTCCCGCCGCGGCAAGTAGGCATTATTCCGGCACTCCCAGCCGCAGTAGTCGTCCGAGAAGGAGGTCCAGATGTTACTGCCAGGGCGCGGGTCGCATTCGCGAGGCAGGTCGAAGGGGGTGCCCGCGAGGTTAGCGGGCTCCCAGGCCTCGGGCTCGGTGATGCGCATCAGCTGGGCGAGGACGGCGGGGCAGCTTGTGTAGGAGAGGAGGGTTTGGGGCGGGTGCCCGCAGAGGGGCACTTCTTGGATGTATATGCACATTTGCTTCTATTTTTTCGGGTCTGGTGGTCGTTTCTGTGTCGAAGAGCTTGTTGTTTCCTTGTTTTATTTTGGTGAGGGGTTTTTTTTTTGTTGGCAAAAGAGAGGTTGGGGGACGTTCGCGGGCTTGTGGAGGGCAGCATGGTGTCGGATCAGGCTGGACTACCACCGCTGGACTTGAGTGGGTGGGCTGGCTGGGTACCGAGAGATGCATCAGACGCCTTCGTCTGGTAGAGGAAGGACGAGGTTCTTTGATGGTACAGAGAGCTCACAGCCACGTGTCCGACGATAGAGCAAAAGGGTCTCTTTCTTTTACTCACCACCCGTCGAGCCCCACCCCATCGTGATTCGAAACCTCAAACCAGGCCAGGCCACCATTTTTCAGGGACAAGGAAGGAGGAGGCGTTGCATCTCTGTGATTTCGGTTGTCTCTTTTCCTCTTCTCAACAGTCTTTGTGCCACCAATTCTGAAGCCGCGATGATAATCTCATCTCCATCGGACTCATCTTGACACGTGATGAGACGTTGACGGAAGGGAACGATGCTCGCGTTCTGAGGTGTCTCGGTTGTTTGGAGAAGCTGTTTCAGCAAGTAAAGATTCTCACAAACGATTGGAATCACCCCTACCGGGGGCAATGACAAAAAACCTCGAGGTCTCAGCGGAAAAGACGGGAAGAGAGATGGGAAACATGAGATACTCTGCAGGCACGCCAGCCGATGATGGGGTGGGAGTGCGAGAATGGAATGCGGCAGACCAAGGTGACTGACTGATTCAGGAGAGTTTAGATAGCAAACTTTGCATCAGACAAACTTGACAGAGAAGGGTACTTAGTAGGAATGATGAGACAAATGCTGGCCAGACGACTATACCTCTCAGAAGCGAAGCTTGACGATGGTCCTGAACTCTGGGAAAGAGACCTGGCTAGCTTACCGACGGGCCCGTACCGTGTCAAGACAAGATTGTTTCACGGCAAGAAAGTCAATCCGTATAGGTCACACAAGCAAGCTCCCAGAGCTTCTCATGTTTCTGTGTCATGAGTACATGGATCTGCCTTGAGCCTCACCATTCAGACACAGATAGGATAAGGGACCTTTACACAAAGTTTGACAGCCCGGGCCCGTGAGTGAATCAGAGATAGCAAGTGGGTATCTGATCAATTTGCCTTTGGGGGGGGGGGCTGCCAAGATGAGAGGCAAAAGAAATGAACTGAAAATCTGCCCATACAGATGTAACTCAATGCTTAAATATTGCGCCCGCGCGCCCATCCCATGCTTGTTCGTCTCACTATATTTCTCCAAATTAGATGCTCGGCATGCCTTCTCAACATGCACAGTATTATACCGACCCGTTACTTAATCAATCCAATACACATGATCCTCTCCCAGATCAATGCCCATTTCCGCCATCGCGTCATCAGGGAGGACAGCCCCAGCAGCCGAGGAGCCCCAGTCCAGCTTCTCCCTGAGCTCCTGCGTGACCGCATCGGTGGAGACGCTTAGGTACTTTCTCAGGAACTTGCCAATGTCCGTATTCTCAACATTACCGCGAAGGTCTTCAGCATAAGGTCCCCCTGATGAGTAGATGTTCACATCAACAGCCGAGTGGCCATGCGTGCTCCAGCCGATCCGGGCACGCTGGCTGATCATCTTGGAGAAGGTGTAGACGGCGTGCGCCGGGTCGGATGCCAGCTTCTTGAGCTCGAAGTCTCGCGCGTTGGTGATTCCCAGGCCAGATACCACGAGGGTGGTGTTGATCCAGTTTTCGAGGTCGGCCTGTGCGGCAGGGTCGGACTCGATTGATCGGAGGTGCTCATAGAGCTTGTGCGTGAGGTACGCATTCGATGCATTGGTCTTGGCCAGCACTGATGGGTGCCAGTTGTAGACTGGCAGTTCGGCACTTTGTGATTCTGCGAGGTGTTAGGTTACCTTGGATCTCACTACGTGAGTCAGTGCGGTACTTACGCCATGCAGTCGCAAGACCACCAGTCTCGTGATCACTGGTGGCCACGAGAAGACTTTCAGTCTTGCTCTCTTCGATAAAGTCAACGACGGCCTTGAAAGTCTTGTCGTACTCCAAGACCTCCCGAACCTGTGCGGCCGGGTCATTGTAGTGTCCCGCATGATCGATACGGCTTCCCTCGATCATGAGGAAGAAACCATACTCGCTGTCCTTGGTCGCCAGTTCCAGGGCGCGCAGTGCCGTTGTTGCCATCTCGCTGAGACTCGGGTACACGTCGGCCATGTTCCGGCGGTCAATCTCAAATGGCACGTCATTGCCAGCAAACAGACCCATCAGGGGCAGGGAGACATTCTCTCCGGCAAGCAGGCTGTCAAACCCAGCACGGGTGTCCAGATACGTCCATCCGTGCTTCTCTTGTGCAATCTTGGCAGGGTCCACATCGTCCGCGCGACAGCTCCCGTCAGTCGTGTTGGGAAGGAAGTGGCAACGCCCACCGCCGAGCATGAGATCCACCACGCGACCGAGAGGACCCTCGCCAATCTCCTGGAGTGCGATCTCGTCCTCTTGTTCCCTCAGATTGACGTGGCTCACAAAGCATGCAGGGGTAGCATCCGTGATGTCGGTGGTGACGACCAGTCCGGTCTTGTACCCGGCCTCCTTGGCAGCCTCCATGACGGAGCCGCATGGCGAGAAATCCGGCAGCACAGAGATGGCCCCGTTGTAAGTCTTCTCTCCGCACGAAAAGGCTGTGGCGCCTGCCGCAGAGTCTGTCACCAGCCTGTTGCTCGACCGGGTGCGGCTCGTGCCCCAAAAGTGCTTGTCCAAGGTCAGGGTGTCGTCGTGTTCCAGGCCGTCGACCAGCTGGCGGTAGGATCTCGTCAGGGACAGGGTGGCGGGTCCCATGCCGTCCGACACCATGAATATGAGGTTTCGCTTGCCCGCTGGCGTGTCGAAGGGGCCGGTCTTCTGGTTGTGCTGCAGCAGGGCGGCCAGGACAATGATGACGGCGGTTGCCAGCAGGGCCCAGATGAAGAGGATGATCTCGCGCAGGCGGGAGGACCATCCCTCGCGGTTGGGAGAGGCGCCACGGATCGCATTGTCTTCTGCCTCGGCTCGCTCGTCGGACCTTGCAGAATCGACCGACCGCCGTGAGGCAGCCAGCAAGGGGGTCCGATCGGATGGCTGTGAAGATGGAAGAACAGGCACACGGGGTCAGTATTCATTGTTCCACCTGGTGCACGTCGAGTCCTCTGGTTGGTGGGTCTTGTTGGTTGTGAGACTCACCATTGCGCCCCCCAGATATATTTTTTGGGTCCTCTCTCTCTCTCTCGGTCTCACTTCTCTGTTGACCAAAGACGTAGTCGAAAGCTGAAAGACGTTATGGAGGTTTGACAGAGGAGGATGAAACAGGGAGAGGAGGTGGGAGGTCAAGTGTACTTATCGCCTCCATCCAGCGATAGGCGGTGGTGGATACTTATGCTGTCAGTGCTATTGTGGAGCGTGTGTAGTGCATCATAGTACAGTAGTGCAGTGCAGTAGCGGCACGGTAGCGGTACACTACTACCCCCAAAGCACCCCGCCCGCCACTGATCCCCGCTCTGGCATCACAAGGTCAGCTGGGAGATCCCAGGGCCAGCCAATCAACTTATACGTGTAGCACTGCTGACACCCACCTGTACATTCCTGACCTAGCCAACTGCCAACTGACCCCACTGACCGACCCCCTGTATCTTCAGGGGTCTCGCCACTGACCTCCAACTAGATGCTTCACCAAAACATACTCAGCAAGTACACATAGTGTGTGTGGTACGTTGTTTATGTGTAGATGTCATCAAAGCTATATCAATACACTCCATACGAAATGATGGCGAGGTTCGCAGCTGGATCTCAGAGCGGCTGCAGGCTTTGGAGCTCCGCCTCCGTCCACCGCCACAGCTTCTCAGCTAGCTCATCACTCTCCGCCATGCTCGATGCCCCCTTCATCTTCCCCACCGGCTCATAATACGCGCCGTTGGTCAGCCTATCTCTGTCACTCGTCGCCGCCCATAACGTGTTGTAGGCACCCTCCTTGGAGCTCTTCTGCATGAACGGCGTGGCGCGAAACAGCAGCTTCATCGCCGACTGCTTCGCGCCGTCCAGCAGGCCCGTCTTGACCACGCCGGGGTGAATAGACAAGGACATTACCTCTGGATGGTGCCTCGCCATCGCCCTGCACAGTAGGATCATGGCGACTTTGCTCTGGCCGTACCTCTTCAGCTCGCTCTTGATAGCGTCCGGGCTCTTAAGGGTGTCGAACAGCACACCACCTGCGGGCGCGTAGTTGTGTCCGAGGCTCGAGACGCACACGAGCCTGAGGTCCGCGCTGTCGCCGACTGCAGCAGTGCGCAGCATGAGGGGCCGCAGCAGGTGCAGCACGACGGCGTGGCCCATGTAGTTGGTGCCCCACTGCAGCTCCCAGCCCTCCTCGGTGAGGCCTGGCGGTGTCGCCATGATGCCGGCGTTGGCGATGAGGATGTCGAGGCGGGAAGAGTGAAAGTGTGCCGTGAGAGCAGTGCGGATAGCCTCACGTGAGGAGGCGAGGTCTAGGGGGATGAAAGTGATCTGGGTGGCAGAGGCGGGGTGAAGCTCTCGGGCGCGAGAGATCAGGACGGTGGCTGCCGTGGTGTTGCGGCCGGTGAAGTAGATGTGGGATGGATCATGGCCGGCTAGGGCCAGGACTGCCTCACGACCTATGCCTGAGGTGCCTGTAAGTTGGTCAGCCTCTGGTTTCAAAACTGGAATAAGTGCTGTGTATTGGAGAGTGGTCTTGTAATGGTCTTCGTACCCCCTGTGATGAGGATGACTTTGCCTGAAAGGTTTGGGATATCTTTTTCAGGTGTAAAGGCAGGCATGATGAGCATGCAAGGTTGTTGTTCTAATAGTCAAATATGCTCCGAAAAGAGTAGGGTTATAAGTTCTAGGTAGCGTAATGAGGACTGTATACCAAGATCATTCTCGGGGAGATGTTCTCTCTTTAAGTACAGAAGACGGAGAGAGTGTCTTTCCAAGGTACACAGTAAGGTGATCGATATGCGCTGGCGATGTTCATATACCACACGACAACTACAGCCCAGCGGGTAAGCACACCTTTGAAAGTCCCGCGTTCATTGTGGCTCAGACCCAAGCATCGTTGGTGATGGCGTCAGCCACCTGGGCAGATATCTTAAACGCCGATGATGAAACTTGGGGCGTGACCTGTCATAGAACGATCTTTATGAATACATTCTTGATCTATATAGCGACTAAATCAGAATACAAATGTACAAGCTAATCTGTTGCAATATCGAGATTGCTTCAGCACGGTTACCTACACACCGTATTAACAACTCAGTCCAGAGCATCCACTCTTGAGTACGAAAGATTGTCTGAGAGTCAACAAATTCTGATAAGACTCTGTAATTATCAACCAAAATTTCCATACTATTAGCTAAACTTTGCGTCTGAGTGAAGCTTGGGAACCTCTCAAATCCGGTTGGTCCCCTGAAAACGCCTGAAGAATCTGGATACTCTCCAAGACATTCCATACATATGCATGCTATATTATACAGTCCTACCCATTTTAGACATCAAGCAAAGAAACCATGCTCCTCCACACCTCAAGATACTTCTGCCCGCCCTTCCAGTGCGGCGCAAACAAGGCCAAAATCTCGGTACACCAAATTAAATGCTTGACATGTGTCTGAGAAGAAGTCCAACCCTTCGAAATGCTCACGGCGATGGCACAGCCGGAAAAGAAGGCCCTCGAGCTCCCAACAAACGGCGGAACGAAGTGGTCATTCGAGATTGCCTCCTGATAGGTGTTGGTAAGCAGCTCCGACGCGGCGTTGACGACCATGAGCCTCAGCCATATTATCGTGCCTTGACCCGATCCACCTTGCTGGGCACAAGACATACACTGTTCATGTTGGACACAGACTGGAAGAAAAAGCAGCCACGTCTCGTGTAAGGCGATTTGCTGTTGGTGGTGGTGGTGGTGGTGTTGTTGTTGCTCGGCGGGTGAACTTGTCAAGCTGCTGCTGCTCGCTTGGATCAGGTTCATCAGGGTGGCCACCTCGCCGGCGAATGGACAAGCTCCTGTCTCGTAGGCCCGGCCTCGACCGTAGAGCTGTTCATACAGTTCAGCATGTATCTGGTGTATGGACTCGTTCCTGGACAAGGTCGTTCTGGGGAGTGGAGATCCTCGAAGCATGTTTGGTCGATGAAGTATAGTTTGAAGGGATCTAATAAGAAGTTATTAGGGAGAGAACTGGGGTGGACATATTGAAGCTTGCGATATATATGCGCTGTCAATCATACCCTTCGATGTCCCTCAGCGTAGACACGAGCTGCAGTCCTAGTTGCCCCTGCTCAATATGCGGCGGTGATCGCAGCAGACCCAGCTGCAAGCACGTTCGGATGGCCAGGTCGAGCAGTTCCCAAAAGGCACCTCTGCTCGTGTCACCTGTCAATTCGTAGATTAGCAGCAGCAGGATGCTCGCCAGTGAATCCTCGCCCAGCACCGAGATGATGGGCGTGACCAGCTCGCCGGCCCAATCCCGACAGACGTGCGCAATGGGCGCCCAGCTCGGCGTCTTGTAGCTTTCGCTCGCGGCGGCTATGGCGCAGGCCATCAGGACCTGAAATTTGTCTCGAGCGTCGGGGAGCTTCTTGATGTTCATGTTCCATCCAGACGCGGATCCTCCGCCGCCTGTATCTTGGCTCGAGAGATCCGCCAGCGGTGGCACCGCGATGCCATAAAGAGACTTGAACCTCTTGTCGTAGCGAGCGAGAAGGAACCTCAAAACGCTCGGAGTAAGCACTTCTCGGTCGATTAGGGAAAATTTTGGGATCATGTGGCTATCATCGGTGTTGATCATGCTCTGCCAGTCTTGAGGCAACGACAGGACCTCGAAGACGACCCTGGTCATGCGTGATGCAAAGGAGAGGTCCAGATATAAATCGGATCCCGCCTTGGGTGCTTTGACATAGCCTGCCAATTTTGGGGCGGAGCTGTGCTGGCGAAGGAGAGCCAGCTCCGAGCTCAGTCCCTGGATGCGATCATTGAGTGATTGAATATAGCTTCGGGGCACGTCTGTCTGGAGAGCCTCGTCCCGGAAGGTGCACTCCAAATCACTCTTGGCACAACTGCTGCATGCTGGTAGAAGGGAGTCGCACTTGTATACTCAACGCTGATCAGCAGCCATACAGGTGTATTTTGTCTGCATGTCTGGATGGGAACCCGAACCTTGATTCTTCGGCTTCGACATCTGGAGCAAGTCTGAAGCATTGTTACTTGAGGGTATTACAATCAGACATTAATTATTGGTGAGAAGTGAGGGTGGACTGCCGGGGGATGTGGAGAATATAGATGATCCGCGAGCATCCACCATCTCCGCTTTCTAGATCCGGTAGCGGAACATTATGCATGTCTTCTGGGCTTATGTAGATCTATCTACACTTCTCTAACGTAATAAAGATAATATCTGTACTGGGTAGATTACATGAAGTGACAGATGCTGGACAGCATCATGCCGCCACGTCCTCGACATCGACGGTCAACCAAAGTATGCGCTCGTTGTAGGCAGCGCAAGACCAAGGTAACAACGGCCCTCCTCTTATCATTTCAAGCACGCTCTCATACTACTATCCACGAGCGTGGGTTTCATTATTAACACGGTCAAGATAGTGCGATTTCAGCTTTCCAGCATGTACATCTTGCAAGTCGGCAGGCGCAGCATGTCTTGGATTTGATCCGGTGGCACGGGAACCTGTACCAAGGAGGTATGTAACGAACGTGTGGCCTTCTTGGACTTTGCTAGCCCGCCCCCAGAAATACATCATCATCCAACAAATCAATTAACGAGACAAACAAGCCTCGTCAAATCCCTCGAAGCACGTGTTGCGGAACTCGAGGCAGCAATACTTCCCTTCCAAGCAGATCCACAAAATGTGCCCCGACTGATGGCTTCGACAATTGCCCAGGCGACGATATCCTGCGGTATTCCCGACTCGGCCTCCTACCTCAACTCCAGGGTCTCTTGGGCACTCTTCTTCCGGCCTTCTTGCCCTCCACTGGCTGTTGTTCGGGTCCAGGGAAGGAGGACGGTGTACGATTCGTTCACAAGACCTCGTACGCCCGACCAACTCATAGCCAATGCAGCGTCGTCCTCGCGTAAGCCCAGCCAGGCCAAGAAGTCTGCTGCTGCTGCTGCTGCTGCTAGTGATCCGAGCAATCTGGTGAACCTCAGGAAGATTCCCGTATCAGCCATGACACGTATGGTGAGCAATTATGTGGACATCCACCTCCCACAATACCCCTGCGTGACAGAGTCCATGGTGCGGGACATTGTTCGACGTACGCAGGAGCACGGCGGATCAGAAATAGGAAGCCCAAGCTCATCTCAGGGTCGGGGTAGTGGCGGTGCTTCAGATGTGGATAATCCAGACCTCGGGCATTTTGAATACTTTGTGCTCTTCATAATACTGGCCATTTCGGCCATGACTCTGACCTGGACGGTCGAAGACCAGGCTCGAGCAGCGTCAGAGTCATTCTACAAGTCTGCCCTCAGGCATCTCGACATGGTGGAGGAGCAAAGTGAGATCAGAGCACTGCAGATATCACTGCTCCTGGCTCATTATGCCCACATGTGTCCGGAAAGAGTCGACAATTGGTCCTGCATAGCAAATGCTGTCAGGATCGTCTTGGATCTGGGCTTGTACAAGGAGGACTGCCCAGAGGGCCTGGGCGTCGAAGGAGGAAACCTGCGGTCTGAATTATTCTGGGTCACTTATGGTATGGAGAGATCGCTCTGCTCCAATTTGCGCCTCCCATTGTCCTTTCCGGAAGAGGCCATCACTAATAAGGTAACTTGATCCCACCCGTGGACCTATCTAGAGCTTGGATCATGAGAGGACGTTTTTTCATGTTACTTACGCGGCCTGGAATAATAGCTCGGGGTCCCAACACACAATGAAGACAGCGTATTACCTGCTACCGACATGAGGAAAAAATCGTCCGCCAGCTGCATCTACCAATACCGAGGCCTGGAAACCGAAGTGCACCGCGTGCTCCACCTGGAAGACGACGTGCACCATTTCGGTTGCACCACGCTGGAGGACTGGATCCAGGATGTCACGCGCCGGCTGGAGGCCTGGTATGAGGTCTCGCAGTCATACACGCCTTACAATATGCTCGAGTTCAGGCACGTACAGTACAACCATCTTCGAGCACGCATCCACCGTCCCACACCTCGCCTCCGGGCCCGGACCCCAGAGGACCGCCGCATCGTCTTGGAAGCTGCTTCGAGGCTTATCGATGACTATCTCAGCCAGGAGAGGCGGAGTAGACTGTTCTATCCTTGGGTACGTCTGAGTATTGCCTTTGCCTCTGCTTCCCTTTCTCAAATTGCTCGAAATATGAAAATTTCAGTCCTCTTCGAGCGACAGATTGTGAGCCCTTCTGGAAAGAAACGTCCAGTTAACGCAGAAATTGTGGCAAAGCATGGCGTGCACATCCTATTTGAGGTGGTTGTCATCTCGCTCGAGGCCTGCTGGTCGTCCCGTGGTGGTGTAATCGGGCCCGATACGGACCGTCAAATCATGCAGATGCTGCATACATGGATCCCGCAGTGCCTGCAGCTGCTGAGCAATATCGGCCAGAGGTGGAACGAGGCAGCCGTCTGTGCTGATACCCTAAGGCCACTTGTGGAGAAGGTCTCGTCCAGATTCGGGATTGTTGGTGGGCGTTCTTCAGTTTACCATCACGACGACGACGATGCGTCCATTTCAGAAGAGATCCAGGGCCTGCTCTTCTCGGATGGGACTCTGACGTGGAACAATGGTTTGCAGGCTGCGGGCGACTTTCTTGGTCTCGAGGGCGAAAACGGTTTCTTTGAGAGCATAATTGCACCTGATGCGATCGAATGTCTTCAATGGGGCCCGGAGTGGGATATCATGCCACCCGAGGCATAGTATGCAATACTTATGAGCTTGTATTGAAAGAAGGACCCCCATTTATCGATGAATCTGATTGAGATGCTTCAAGCAGGGTATTCTGAAGAGATCTTCTCGGAGACTCGTAGCAAAAGCAGTGAATCTAGCCAGCGGCGAACAGAACTTCTGCCTATGTTGTCGTCTGACCAGGCTACATTCACATTGAGTAATTACATCAAAACGGTGTTTCTGTCCATCGATGAGGTCGGAGATCTCCTTGACCTCAATTTCGCTGTGAGGTGGACCTCTTGACCAGTCATACCCAAGTTTCTGATAGTAGTACAAGTGGGAATGTAAGTGACGACAGGTAATTACATATCAGTAATTATTGATCACCGTGCCGGTTCCGCCGGTCTGAAGAAGAGTATATCAAAAGTGGGTCGCCGTTTCTTATGTACAGTACTCCGTAGATATTTATCGGCAGCAGTCAGTCCGGTTCACCGCATAGTCAGCTATGATATGGTGGAGAAGTATTTCGTGTTTCCCTGTGATATTAGATCTGTTGTTTTGTTAAAACTTTATCACTTTGTTTAGACCAATAAAACGCGGACCAACAACTACTTTCAAGCTCTCTCTCGCAGGTGGACAAGCCACAGGCACTTGCCCAACATAATATTCAGCCCAATATAAGGCCGAATCTCGCTGCGGATAGGAACTTTCGATAACTGAAAGGATGAGCAAAGTTCTTTTAACAGGTAAGAGGAGAAAAGAAATTCAAGAACCAATCCCAGGAAAAGATCGAAAACAGACAGGGTCTAATAGTCTCTATTAGGAGGGAGTGGCTTTATTGCTGCCCATGTCTTGAAAGTTCTACTGGAACGTGGGTTCGTCAAGCCTCAGACTGTAGCGTTTCCACCTTTGCAAGCTTGATTTGTATCATAGTATAGCTGACTGGACCGCCTCTGGGTAGCTACACGGTCGTGACGACGGTCCGGTCAGAGGCCAAGGGTAAGCAAATCCTGGCATCGCACCACAGTACAGGTCGAGAGCGACTTTCGTTTGTGATTGTGGATGATATCGCCAAAGAGGGTGCTTTCGATCATGTAAGCTTCAATTTCCTATTGTTCCTATGATTTTTCCAAATACTATGAGATGGCTGGATCTAATAAACCATTACCAGGCTGTCCTGTCCAGCCCGCCTTTCGACTACGTTATTCATACGGCCTCGCCCTTCCATGATAAATTCCAGGATCCAATCAAAGAAGTGTTGGAGCCGGCCGTCAATGGCACCACGGGGATCCTCAAGGCCGTCCAGGTCCACGCTCCGGAGGTGAAGCGCGTAGTAGTGACGTCTTCGTTCGCGGCGGTGGTCAACGAGACACAGCCGCCCAAGGTCTACGACGAATCGTGTTGGAACCCTGTGACCTGGGAGGCGGCTACTACACAGCGGTCACAAGCGTACCGAGGGAGCAAGGTAAGCAATCATTGCCTCGCTGGTGTAGAACTTACATACATAGTCATATACGTGGTGGACAGGAAGATGGTTTAGTCTACTAACGACGGCATTACACATCTTAGACATTTGCAGAAAAGGCAGCGTGGGACTTTGTAAGCAAGGAGAAGCCAACATTCGACCTCGTCACCATGAATCCGCCTCTTGTTTACGGCCCCGTGATTCACCACCTTTCGAGCCTGGACAGTCTCAACACATCGAACCAGCGGATCCGGGATCTTGTCCAGGGCAAATTCGTCGAGGGAAATCTGCCACCTACGGGCACATTCCTGTTCACCGACGTCCGGGATCTGGCGCTGGCACATGTGAAGGCCATTGAGGTTCCCGAGGCGGGAGGGAAACGGTTCTTCATCACGGCCGGACATTACAGCAATAGGAGGATTGTGGATGTGGTGCGGGAGGCGCATCCAGAGCTGGCGGACAGACTGCCGGTGGAGGCGGCTGATGACTTTCCTGAGCATGTCTACGGCTATGATAACTCGAGGGCACGCGAGATATTGGGGATTGAATTCCGGGGACTTAAGGGGTGTGTCAGGGACACTGTCGGGTCTCTTCTGAAGCTTGGTGCATAGATGGGGTATTCTGAATATTAGACTTTCATTCAGCTGTGTCTAAATTGTTCCTGATGCGACGCAATCAGTCTCTGAAGGAAATCAATATTCATCTCAAACAAAAGAAAGAACCCCATAGACCAAGAAATCAGCAGGAGATGCAATAAAATTGGTTCGGCTTTGTCCGTGGATTTTGTTATCATTCCCGGCACGCTGCGTCTCCGTTGTCCGGAACCGCTGCGGGCACCCTTCTCCAGTAATTACTGTGATTAAGCTTGAACTAATTACCTCCCGGACAGTCTAGTATTCCATATACTCTCACGTCTACATCTACAGCTGAGAGTCGGCGTTATATTGAGAATAATCGTCCAAGTGTGTGTTCACAGATTCGGTAACTCGGCGTTGACTTCAAATCTTACCAATAAAACAATCAACCATGCCCTCATCACAAAACAAACACGTCGTCTTCGACGTCGTGGGTAGGTCCACATTCTTGTCACCAGTGGGATGACCATACAACCTCGCCTTGATATTCAGAGAAAACTAAACACAATAACAGGAACCTGCGTCTCATACGAGAACTTCTACACGGCCATCGAGACCCGTCTGGGCCCGCGGCTGCGGGAGCTCAACATCGGCACTCGGCTCTTTGGCTACGCCTGGATGGAGGCGGGCGAGAAGGAGTACACCTACCTCAGCCTGTCCGGCAGCGCCTACATCAAGTTCTTTGACGTCTTCCGGTCCATCTTCTACCGCACGCTGTGGCAGGCCGGCGTGCCCGACCCGCGCTCCTTTGCCAGCGACGACGACCGCGAGTTCCTGCTGCAGTCGTACATGCAGCTCAGGCCGCGCGAGGGCGTGGCCGAGTGTTTCGGCAAGCTACGGGCGGCTGGGTTCACCGTCTGGGCCCTGACGTCGGGAGACACGCAGCGCGTTGCCGGGTATCTGAAGGACTCTGGTGATGGCGGCAGCTTCCCGCCCGAGAACTTTGTCTCGTGTGATACCATTGGGGTGGGCAAGCCGGCGCCCGCCTCGTACCAGCACTTACTGGACAAGTTCCCCGCCGAGAACCGCGAGGCGTGGTTTGCGGCCGCACACATGTGGGATGCTGCTGGTGCCAGACATTGTGGCTTCAAGGGGGCTTGGGCGTCTGTGTGGGAAAAGGAGCCCTGTTCGGACATTTTTGGCGAGATAGAAGTGGTTGCTGACGACCTACCTACGATGGCCGATGGCATTATTGCCGCCTCTACAAAGTCCTGAGCAGAAGCTTGATAATACGACTGCTTTAGATGAATATAACAATTCGCTGTTATTGTGTGTTTATGTCCATAGGCTATAGCTTGCTGCTCTCGGGGTAATCCCTATTATGTCCATCCAAAATCTCATTCTTCTTGCTCTGCAGTCTCTCCTCTGTCGCCTTAAACACCGCAGGCACGCCAGTCTCCTCAAAGGTCTTGCCCTCGCGTAGCATCTGCACAATGGCCTTTGCAGAGAGCAGGATCAACGGCATGCCGTGGCCTGAAAAGCCCGCAAGCACCATCTGGCCCGGCTTGCCAGGCACCTCACCGATATACGGCATGTAATCCGAGCTGAAGCCCATGACTATAGAAGCGCATGGTCAGTTGAGCTTTCACCGAGAGGGGCTCGGACCGCAGACTTACTTCCTGTCCAGACCTGGGCCGGGTACGCGCCACTGTTTTCCCATCCTATAAACGTTCTCTGCATCAACCCGTCGAAATGCTTGACCGCAGGCTGGATCAAGCGGCTATCGTCCGTTACACCGTACCAATGCTCCCGGTCGGCCCAAAAGTGAGGCTTAGCACCGCCCACGATGATGCTGCCGTCATTTCGCGGGATCAGGTAATCGTACAGCCCGGGCCCGTAGCGGATGCTATAGGTCTGGGGCAAAAAGGGCGCCACGGAGCCCTTGGGGCACACGATGCGGCTGCATATGCCTCTTACAGGCACAATATGGTTGTGGAACTGCGGGGCCAGCCGCGAGGTATACCCATTGGTGGCCAGGAGGATCTTCCTCGCCCTGATGATTCCTCGTTTCTCCGTCGTCACCAGCCATCGCCCGTCAGGAAGCGGCGCCTCCGAGATGTGGGCGACAGGCGTGTGAGTCTGAAGGTTTGCACCCCTCTGCACGGCGCCGCGGAGCAGGTGCATGACCATCTTGTACGGCCACACGTGGCCCGCCGTGAAGGTGAAGGCGTTGAGTGCGCCCTTGACACCCGAAACCCTCTCTGCATCTTTCCGAGGCGTGTAGTGGACATCTCTCAGATTGGCCACCCCGGATCTCGCCAGCTCGGCAAAGGCCGCGTCCGTCTCCCTGGCCAGGCCGTCGTGCAGAATGACATCGCACGCCCGGGTCAGCGTGAAGTCGCAGTCGATTTTCTCCCGTTCGACGAGCTCCTTGACGGCGTGCACCTGTGAGGCCTCGAAGTTGGCCACCTCCACGGCCGCCTGGACGCCGTATTTCTTTATGTACTTGGGCAGGTTGAAGTAGACATCCGGCTTCAGGTGACCGCCGTTGCGGGCCGTAGCTCCCGAGCACGCCTCCCGCGCCTCAAGGATGACCACCGAGGGCGGTGCAGGGTTGTCTGCGTAGAGGTAGTGCGCCAGGGCCGCTCCTGCGTAGCCGGCACCGATGATGACGATATCGCATTCTGTAGGAAGTTCTGGCGTACTGCGGTGGCTGTCTAGTGGGTCGAGTTCTGTCCTCCAGAAGGGTCTGGTTGAGTCCACCGGAAGAAAGTGAGGACTGTCTCGTTCTTGTCGTTGTTGTTGTGACATGACGTTGGGACAATTGTTGTTGGTCTTGGATTCGATACCTTATCACACTGGCGCACACAAGGAAGCAGATACAGCATGGGATATTGAACAAACTTATCTGCCTGTCCTGTCATCCCCGGCCCGGCTCCGTTCCCCGGGATCTCCTCCGGCCGCTCGACTCCACCTTCTCCCTGTACAGTAGCCGTCTTAAAGCCCGACCCTTGTAATCCCTATGTCGGTGTTGCCCGCGAGATATTCTATCGCGCACGGTGTTTCCCGATCGGTTGTATACATTGTACCGTGTAAGCCATAAGTTGGGGGATGATCTGGGGAACCCTAGACGAGGGCCACGAATGAGTCGGTCAATCTTTGGTTATCATTATTGGAACCAAGATTGTAGATGTTATTATTGCTATCATCACAGAATCACACACAGGCGCCACGACAACCTTCTCTGGCAATCTGATAAGCTCTGCGATGATAAAACATCATTGTAATTGATATCATGACCACCAACTCCTCTCGACTCTTGACCACCAGAACTCGCAAGTGGTCGGTTCAGCGCTGCCAACCTTTTTTTCCTTTCTAAGTGCCAACGAACGAGGCGAGAATACTGGTTTGCTGACCGAGACGGGTCTTCATTGACAACTCCACATCCCATCATGGCTTCCGACACGAAGGACCAGAAGGATCTGGGCGAATGCGGGCTCGAGCCTGTGTCTTCTGTGGCACTGGGCCATACGAATGGTCCGGCCAAACCCCCTCTCTTCTTCTCCGAAGTAGCATTTCCCGGCGGAAGGCTAACATTGAGCTGAGCGAGTTGTAGAGTACACGGAAGAGCAGTATAAAAAGCTGACAAGGAAGATTGATCGATATCTCATGCCGCTCATGTACGTGGATAGTGCTCCAACGGATAGAAATATCCATCGCACAATGTCGAATCAATTAACAATGCTGACCTGGGCGTGAACAACCAACCAGGGCTTTCATGTACGGCATTCAGCAGACCGACAAGACGTCCATCAGCATTCAAGCGGTATGTTTCTATCTGTCTTCCGCCTTTGAACGATCATTCAATTCTGATAATTCATTTCCTGGCAGCTGTTCGGCATGGAAGACGATCTGGCCCTGGTAGGTCAAGAATATCAGTGGTTGACAACAATGTAAGACACAAAGTCCTGCTTTCATGCGGTGTACAAAGAATTGGGGGGGGGGGGGGTGTTAAATTACCCTTGAAACTGATCACTCTTCTTGCAGCTTCTACATCACATACCTCGTCGGTGAATTCCCGTCCACATGGCTGTTGCAAAAATTCAATTCCGGCCGCATCCTTACACTCTACATGATTGGGTGGTGTATGTGATTGTACTCTTTTGCTCCCCCTTCCAAACATAATATGCATCCTTTTTTGTTGAAACTCTCGCAAACCTGACACTGCCTTCCCCTCATACAGCCGTCTGCCTCCTCTGCATAAGCGCCTGCAATACCTGGTCCCAAGCCATGGCTCTACGCGCCCTCCAAGGCTTCTTCGAGTGCAATATTACCCCTGGCTTCCTCCTCATGACGAGCGCCTGGTACAGGAAGAAGGAACACGCCAGCCGCTCGCTGATATGGCAGTCTTCACAGGGTCTGTTCAGTGTGGTCTGCAACCTGATGCTGTATGGCATCGCCCGGCATGTTACCCAGCAGGGCGGGCTGGCTGCTTGGCGCTGCATCTCGCTCTTCCTCGGTGGTCTGACCATGGCGGGCACCCTGGTGTGCTTCTTCGTCTTGGGCTCGCCCAGTGAGGTTAGATGGTTGAGCCAGGAGGAAAAGAAGATGGCGTCAGTATCTTTTCTACTTCTTTCTTTCTTTGTTTTATCCTCTTTTGGCTTGCTTTGACTGACAGTTGTCTGTAGTGCTACGCGCATCATCGAAAACCAGGGAGGACAAGAAGCCAGCGGTGCCAAATGGAACTGGGAACAGTTCTGGGAGTGCTTCAAGGATCCTCAGATCTACTTTCAATTCGCAAACACGTTCCTGGCTTGCGTTCCGAACGGGTCAGTCTTCTCCTTCTCACAAAGGAAAAAAAAAACATACATTATGGCCAAGGGCTTTGTAAGCTAATAATTTTCAAAATTTCCGTACCGCCAGAGCATTTACCACGTTCAGCTCTCTCCTGTACGTGACCTTTGGTTTTGACACATGGCAGTCTATGCTCTACGGTCTCCCACGAAACGGTAAGGTCTCCCTTGTTTCTCACCCCTTCTACCTTGGGTTTGAATACCAAGAATGCTGATCAATTGTCATCCCTCGTAGCCCTTTATGTCGTGGTTTTCCTCCTGACTGCCGCCTACCTGAGGAAATTTCAGAACCAGCGGATGCTCGTCATGATCATTGCCTGCATTCTGCCCTTTGTTGGCTTGCTGGTCATGTCTCTGCTGCCCAATATATCCGAATACAAGTGGCTTAAATGGGTCATGTTCAACATTACCGTTGTGTTTTCCCTGTCGCTGTTCCTGGGCTGGAGTATGAGTAAGTCTCTTTATCATTCTGCTAATTAACTTCTTTCCTCCGACATCCCTTCTTTGACTCCATTTCTGCTACTTGTTTTTTATCTGTGCCATAATCGACTGACGCACATGGGCACTCAAAGTCACATCCAACGTCGCCGGCAGAACCAAACGTACCGTTGCCTCCTCGCTGACGCTTATTGCGTACTGTGTCGGCAACATGGTGGGCTCGCAGGTGTTCCGGACCGCGGACGCGCCCCGCTACACTGAGGGCACCATCGCCTGCTCCATCTGCCTCGGGCTTCAGGTCGTCGTCATTGTGCTCTGGGGCCTGTGGTACCTGCGCGAGAACAGGCGCAAGGATCGCCTGGCGGCTGAGAGTGGCTTGTCCAAGGAGGAGCAGGTGGAACAGGGCGAGGAGATGGGTCTGCAGGACGTGACGGATCTGAAGAATCCGCATTTCAGATACGTATTTTGAGGGAAGGGGACTTGACTGGCTCGGACATTTGGTAATGACAAGTGATGGGGGATTCATTGATATTTTGGTTTGTATATAAATCTGGATAGGTATCTTGACCAATACTTCTTAATCAGAGTTGGAAGTGACTCCTTTCAGAATCAGTAGACGCCCGCCCTCGTTGCGAACTATCTTGCCATCCATATAAGCACCAGCCTTGCTCATCAGCCACAGAGCGGTCCCGACCATATCTTCTTCATTTCCTGCTCGACCAGCCGGGGTTTCTCCCGCCAGGCGCAGATTGGACGTGCCGTCATTGGGTGTCATCCCAGACGGGACTATTCCGGGGGACATGGCATTGACGCGAACTGTGTGCCAGTTTCCCATTAGAAACAAGGCTCATTACGATTAGACTGACTTTCGTTTGGAAGTATGAGACTCACTATAGAACTCCTTGAACTCGGCCGCCATAATCCTGACCAGATGATCCACAGCGGCCTTGGATGTCTGGTAGCTGGGAACAAACTGGTGGTTGTGCACGCTGGCCGGGCTGCTGAACAGGATCACGCAACCACGGCCGTCGCCCTTTGCAGCAGCCGCGCCCAGGAGACTGATCAGGCCGGCTGTCAAATAATATGGCGCCAGGACGTTGACACGGAACGTCTTCTCCCAGCCTTGGTACGGGGCCGAGAGTGTCGCGGCTTCGAGCTGGGTCAGGTCCTGCCCGGGCACATACTGCACCTCGTTCATGTAGCGGACTCCGGCACAGTGGATCAGGCTGTCGAGAGAAGTGAGGCCCAGCGATTTGATCTGAGCTACGATTGCCTGGACTCCGGCCTCACTGGACAGATCGCCTTGGATGGTTATGGACTCTGGTTTGGTTGGACTTGCTGGTGTTGCTGCTGAGCTGGAGGAAGAAGAAGAAGAAGCTGAGAAAAGTCCTTGCAATTCGTCCTTGGCTTCTACCAGGGCCTCTTGGTTGAGGTCAATAAGAATCGTGTTGGCTCCATTGACTGCGCAACCCCGGGCGAGCATGCGGCCAATGCCAGATGCTAGTAATTCATGTCAGTAAGTATTCCCTCCCCCCCCCTCTTAATGCTCTGCGGCAGTATCAAGTCTGGTTTCTTACCTGCGCCAGTGATAGCAACCCAGCGGTCAGCGACAGTGAAAAAGGTTATTAATAGACAAGCTGTCTGCGCCGGCCATAATGTGAAGTCTTATAGGGAGATCGGAATTAGATGCAGGGCCAAGAAGTGTGATGTTTACAAACCAGTAGTATAATCAATAATATGGGATATGATATGCTCTTTACGTTGACCAGAATATACAAGTGGAGTTCTCTGTCGCATCAAGTCCAACAAGAAATCCGCAACGATGCAGGGCGATGTCATGCGCTGGAAATATGGGCCAAGATTAGGCGCTGAGTGCTGCCATCGCTGTTGTCCGAACATTCCTGCGTGATAAGTGCCGTACTCCGCCGGCCCGGCACGCCAATTTCGAAATATGACCTGTACCTCTGGTGGTTATTTGAACATGACAGTATGCAAGAAGTATGGTTGATGCGATCGTATCTTGAAACAGGTCGTAATTATACCCTTGTGTCTTTTTCTTCCCGACACGCGATCCTAAACAACAGAGAGGGTTTTAAAGAACAACCTCTTTGTTCACAATGATGTCTTCATTCATGATACTAACAGCAGTAACATGCATACCGGTCTTGCTGATCTGGCTGTTCCTCCAGCTCTTCTACGTCGACATTCGCAAAATCAAAGGCATCCCGGAAGTCCCCAACGGCTCGCTCATCGCCGGCCACCTGTACAAGCTGGGAAAGGACCACGCAACCACAGCCGAGGCGTGGGCCCAGCAGTACGGATGGCCCGTCTTCCAGATCCGCATGGGATATCGGAGAGCTGTCGTGATCAACGGCTTCGAAGCAGCTCGGGAGTGGATCATCAAGAACCAGTCCTCGACTCTGGACCGTCCATGGCTGTATACCTTCCACGGTGTGGTGTCTGCAACTTCAAGTAAGACTGACCATATTAGTCCTGCGACTATATTAAAAATGGAAGATGAGGTGGGTAGTAATTCACATAAAGATGATTTCTAACTGTGCGAGTAAATAGCGGCAACAATCGGAACCAGTCCTTGGGATGAAAGGACGAAGAAACAGAGGCGGATCGTGGGTTCATTCACAACGGGACCCTCGATCCAAAAGCTGCGCAACCTGCTGGACATGGAAACCGGAGCCATGATAGCCTGCCTGTTCCACGACGGAAAGCAGGGCGCAGCCGAGATCAAGCCACACGTGTACCAGCAGCGGCTGGCTCTCAACACCATGATGACGTTTTGCTACGGCACACGGTTCTCGTCCGTCGCGGATCCGCTGCTCCTGAGGATACTCGAGGATGCTAGCACCATTGCCAGGTAAACAACGAGACAAACCACCTATGAATCCATGGTCATCTTCAACGGCGCTAAGATAGACTATCCATATCAGTTTTCGATCAACAAACTCTAATGCTCAGGACTTTATTCCTCACTTGCGATATATGCCCGACAGCAGCAGCAGCCGCCGGACCGCTACGGCCAAGGAGGTGAGGGCCCGGCGGGACACGTGGCTGGCTGCAGCGCTCAACAAAGTTCGTGAAAACACTCGCCTAGGGGAACCAGAAGAGAGTGTCGGATCCAGAAAGAGTGTGGCAAGCATGCTGTTGGAGGACAACCAGGAGGGCCTCACCAAAGGTGTGTTCATTACCCACTCGCTCCGACTCAAATTCGTATCTTCCCAAACACCGATATTAATAGTATATCCGCCTTATACAAGTCGACGTCAAAACCATACTTGGGGGTCTCATGTCCGGCGGATTCGAAACCATCTACTCCACCATCATCATCACTATCGGCATGCTGTCCTCGGCCCAGGGACAGGCCATGCAGGAAGCTGCCTACCAAGACATCATGAGGGTTTACGAGACCCCAGAGGAGGCATTTGAGCTGTGCCTTGGGGAGGAAAAGAGCCTCTATGTTGTCGGCCTGGTCAGGGAGGCGCTGCGGTTCTATCCTCCCCTCAAGCTTCTCCCGCCCAGGCAGACATACAAGGAGTTTGAATGTGGAGGCGCCCTCGTGCCTAAAGGAGTCCTTGTCTACCTGAATGCGCAGGCTGTCAATCGGGGTACGTTTTCTCTCTTCCCCGTCTCTCTGTCTCTTTACCAGTGATACATCCACATTGTTTTTTCAACCTCTTTACATAAACGATCATTGACTTGGCATCAAATGGGGCCTTGAAGACAAATCCGTCTACGGCCCAGACGCCGACCAATTCCGTCCTGAGCGCTGGCTCGAGTCAAGGACCGAAGGGAAAACTGCTCAGACCATTCCACCACCACCGTATCACTTCGCCTACGGTGGTGGCGCCCGCATGTGCACGGCGGTCAACTTCAGCAACAGGGTTCTCTACGCTGCGTTCCTGCGGCTTATAGTCTCGTTTCACATGACGGCGGGTCGCGACATGCCTCCCAACACACATTATACTGGCTACAAGCGCAACGCGGCCGAGGCCAATGCCATTCCCGCGGATTTCAAGGTGAGTTTTGTGCCCAGGGATATGGAGAGGTTGAGGAGTTGCTTGAGAAGATCGCAGGAGGGTCTGGCTGGATATATGCCAGGCCAAGAGCATGAGGAGTTCCTGAGTTGAAGGGCAATTCAATCTGTGTATACTTCCCGTAGATATTTGCAGATAATATTGGGCGTCGAGACGAGGGTCCATATTCCAGGTACCCTCCTAAAATGCTGGCTTGTCATTCTGCTTCCACACCTTGGCATCTTTCATGACAAAGTTCACCTTCCTCAAAGCGCCAATGTCTGCCTCAGGATCTCCATCCAAGGCAATGATATCGGCCCGTACTCCCTCCTCAAACCACCCAAAGCGCACACCACATCGATCCCCTCCACACGCCTCCCAGCCGCCCACTGTACAGCTCTCCAGGACATCCAAGACCGGTATGCCAGCATCGACCATCAGCTCCAGCTCCCTCGCATTGTCGCCATGTGGATACGTGCCCGTGTCGCCTCCACAGGCAATCCTCACCCCGAGCTCATGAGCCCGCTTGACGCCCCTCAGGATCTCCCCAAAGCGGTGCGCATGCAGCTTCTCGGCAATAGCCAGAGTCGGCACCAGGATCACACCCTTCTCCACCATCCTGCGCAGCATCTGGTCCGAGGTGAAGTAGGCATGCTCGATACTCGTCACGCCGGCCTCGATCGCACCCGTGGCCCCCTCCAGCCCACAGGCATGCGCCGACACGGGGCATCCAGCAAGCCTCGCCTCGGCCACAATGACATCCATCTCGGCCTGGCTGAACACCATGTAGTCCGGGTTCGGCTCCTTGGGCGGGTGCAGCACGCTCGGGATGTACGGATGCTGCTGCGCCGGTGGGGACCGCATGATCCTGCGCCGATAGTCCGCAAAGAACTTGATGACATCCGCTCCGGCAGCGATGCGTCGACGCACGGCCGAGCGGCACTGCTCCACGCCGTCGGCGGCGTCAGCCTGTGCCGGCACGCAGTGGTCCCCGTTGCTGTTCTCGGTGCGGCACTCGTAGGACCCAGTGCTGGCGATGACGCGGGTCGCCACAAAGAGCCGCGGGCCGGGGGTCAGGCCGCGCGCAATGGCGTCGCGTAGGTTGGCGTCGCTCTCCTTCATGCCTTCGGAGCCCAGGTCACGGTATGTCGTGTAGCCTGCCATGAGCGCCGTGCGGCAGTGGTTGACGGAGCGGACGATGCGCTCTGTCATGCTCTCGTCCCGCTTTTGCTGGGCGGCAGGAGCTTCACTGATTATGATTTTTCTCGTTATTAATAACAAAAACGTGATGAAAGAACAAGAAGCAAAAAAATATTCCCAGGCGTGAATTTGATTATTCTCCAACGTACTCGTATGAATGCAGGAACACGTGCGTGTGTGCGTCTACGAATCCAGGGAGCACATATTTCCCCCGCAGGTCTATATCTCCTTGCTCGAGCAGCACCTTGCCCTCGTCGAGCTGGCGTTCCTGCTCCTCATTGCGCTCAAAGACCCGTGCGACGAGCCCGGTGGCCGTGTCGACAGTGATAGAAACGTTGTGCCTCACTTGCTTTGTCCTCGGATCAAAGAGCACCGATGTATGTACCGTATAGGGTTCCGCCCGAGCACATGCCATATTGTTGTCTTTTTTTGGGCGTGAATCTCCGTGTCTTCGTGCGATCTTCACTCAATGATGGGCAGCCAGTCTGAAATCAAAGACTTCTTTTGAAATAACTGATATCCCATGGAATGTTCTATGCGGAGGAATAAGGCGGATATAACCGTGTCTATGCTGCTGTTCGGCGCAAAGATCCGAGTGCCCCTCTCGAGAATGATAGGCATTAAGCCGTTAAGATAATCCGCCAGAGCGGCACTCGATGTAACGTCCATGAAAAGTGAACGGTTCTTACATGGTAAAGCGATTCACTCAGAAGATAAGGGCATCAACCCAATGAGCAGCACGTAGAAATGCTCGCTCTCTTGTTTGGGTACCCCTCAGCGACTGGTTGGACCAGGGTTCGGGTTAGGGTTTTATACCAGTGAACTACTTGCCTCGATAGCTTAAAGCTTGAAGCTTCAGCTTCAGCCTCGCTCCTCACTCCCGTATACCTTACAGCACACTGCTCGATACTGAATTATCTGCAAGTCGTTCGAATCATAAGTCCACATTTCTAATATCAAACACTCAGTCCACGTCCAGAAATGTTTTCGCAAGCTGCCAACCCTAGGAGGAACCTGTCGCGGAGGCCCTCCCGCCACGAGCCGCTTCCGTCGTCGACCGCTTCCGTCACATGCGCACACCACCGCGCCCGCTGAACGAGCCCGGTGATGGGGCTAAAGCCGCCGAACGCTGCTGATAACGGGGAACTTCCTCTTAGACAGTTTTAGCCTCAGCGTGCTACTGGATGGTATGGCAATGGGGCTTGAGCACCGCGCAATGCCCCCCCCCCCCTAGTGGAGGAGGGGGAGGAGCTTTTAGCAGCAGGCGAGATTCCCAAGAGCCAAAGTACCATATCTGCTGAGCACAAAAGTCCTCCCTTACCCAGTCATGGTCGTTCTATTTCCCTCGGTGTCCTCGTCCTCTCTGGTCCGGTTCCTCTCTATCAAGTCTCATTTTTCGTGAGCAAGGGTGTCCGTGTGCAAGAGAGAAAGAGAGAGACTGCGCAGGATGTCTTCGATGGCGAAACCTCGCAGTATGCGAGCTCTTCTTCTCGGCGTTTGGTTGCTTCTCAGTATTAATGCCCTCTTCTGCAAGCTCTATTACTGGAATCAGCCGGAACAAGTATTGCTGAACTCTTGTGACAGGGGGGAACGAGACCACCACGCAGCAGGAGGCTCCTGTGCACGAGATTGCACCTACAGTTGCTTGTCCGACAGAGACACCAAGACCATACCGCACTGAGTCCTGGAGCAGCCTGGATGGCAAGATCAGACACTACACCCTGGTCCGCCAGGTCAACACCTCGCCCCCAGAACAAGCGGTGCTGTTCCTCAGCATCACCCGCGACGGCAACTCGTTTGGACGAAACCCAACCGAGAAGCCACGCTCCATGCGCACCCATCTCGAGTTCATCACGGCGACCACTCTGGATGAGGATCAGGTGTCGGTTGCACTCTTAACATCATCCGAGGAAGAGTACGAGAGATATATCAAGCTCCTGACCCCGCCTGAAAATGACGACGGCGGGGATCGAGCGTCTACAGAGGCTCGTGGTGACGATCCAGATTCAGAGTACTTTGACTACAGGTTTACCAGGGTGACCGTGGTGCTCCACATGGCAAATACTCGCCAGGCCGACCCTGATGCCTCGAAAACAGAAGACACATCACGAGGTAATCGCCACGACATCCCCCAGCACGAACGCAGGGCTCACCTTGCCAAGCTGCGCAACTACCTGCAGAACGTCGCCCTGCACCTCGAGACCCACCTGCTGTGGCTCGACGCCGACGTATACAAGTTCTCCTCCGCGGACATGGTCGAGACCATGATGCACAAGACCACGCTCGCACCGGACCGCGACGTTGGTGTCCTCACCGCGCGCTGCACCATAGGCGAGCAGGAGCTGGCCAACGCATGGCTGGCAGAGCACCCCGAGTTCAGCATCCCAGACGGTCCCGGCCCAGACGACAGCGAAGAGGAGAAGAGCCTGAAGGAGGAGATGAGGGGCCGGCAGGGTGGCCGCTACGAGATTATTGCCCACAAGTCGTCGGCGACGGGCACCTACGACCTCAACGCCTGGACGGGTGGGCGCAATGTCCCCAGCGAGGCACAGCAGCAGAGGCTGTGGGAGGACAAGGCGAGCTGGGAGCCGAGCCCGGCCGAGGGGGGTCAAGATGGCCGATGCAGCCATCGACGGGACGACGGACGACGACGTGGTCCGGCTGGACGCCGTGGGCGGTACGATTCTGATGATCCGCGCCGACCTCGTGAGGATGGGGCTCATGTTCACCCCGGGCTATTTTGTGGGCATGACGTGGGAGCATGGAGAGGGGTATGACGGGATCGAGACAGAGGGCCTCTGTGTCGTCACGAGGAGCTTCTCGAGGGATGGGAAGTCGACTTGTTATACCATGGGAGGGACCTGGGTGGTATACCATACGGTTTGGTAAGACGGCCGCACGAGAATCTCAGAGTGGATGTCCTCCAGAAAGATGTGTTCTTGCCTCTCTCCTAGGCCAGACCGTCCAAATCATCAGCAGCAGCGCTCAGCCCGCGTGCAGACCATTTTCTACGAGGATTGGACTTCGGAAAGGGAAAACCCTTGGGACCATGTATTGATCTCTGTTGATTGCAGTCTATTCTAGGACAGCACCTTATTGCAAGACTCGATTTTTCTTTTCCTTTCCCATCATGCACTGGACGGAAATTTGATGACTTTCTCCCAGTGTGCCCCCAATGTCTTGGCCCTCGGCGCTCTAGACGTCGTGGGCCTGGTCACGCTGAGCGTCATTGCCCTCGCCATCATCCTCCACATGCTCCTCAATGTCAGCGTAGAATCGAATGAGATCCTCGTTGCTATCGTGGGTCCGGGCAGACATGTCGGAGGGCGTCTTGGGGCCAAGAGAGGAGTCAATGGAGGCAGCCTTGGAGTTGTCGTCATCGGTCAGCAGAGACACAGCGGTGGTACCGGCGACACTAGACACCTCCTTAGCAGCAGCAGCAGCAGCCTCCTCCTCACCACTCGCAGTGACAGCCTTGCTCTGGTCGTTCTCGTCCTGCTTCTTCTTGTTCTCCTGATCGGGCAGGAGACCCGTCTTGGGGTCGCGCAGGCCGAGATTCTTGACAATATTGGCATTGGCCACAGGCCGACCACCCAAGGCGCGGAAGCCAAAGCCCACGGCGGCAGTCGGGGGAATGTCACCCTTCAGCACGCCGTCGATGCTCAGGAAGCTAAGGTCCTCGCCCAGACCGTTACGGCCGCAGTGAGGGCACAGGGTGGTCTTGCACTCGGCGCGCTCGTCCACGACGTAAGGGGGCGTGCCGGCGGCGGGAGGCATCTGCTCGCCGTGGCGGTCGTGCAGGGCCGTGTCGACGGCCTTCTCGTGCTGGCGCAGGATCGTGTCCATCTGGCCGGAGGTGTACGAGTCCCTCTGGGCGGGGGTCATCTCGTTGAGAGGGCTGAGCTTGTCCTGGCGGGCGGCGGCGCCGCGGACGGGGGGCTTCAGCTGCTGCGAGAGGATCTCGCCAATCTCGTCAAAGTGCTCCTGGAATTTGGTGGGGGGGGTTTTTTTTCCCTCTCGTCAGCAAGACAGTGAAGATGCGAAAGCGAGTTACGGATTATTGGTATTTACACGCACCTGGTTGCCGTTCTTGATGGACTCGAAGAGACGCGCCTCGGTCTCGTGAGTGCAGCGGTACATCCAGCCGAACTCGGAGCGGCGGCCACATCTGTCGCAGCGCAACGTGCTGTCGTACTGTTTATTGGCTTATGCGTTAGTATACTAGATGTTTCCTGTATATTCGTGTGGACGGGGTGCTGCGTGTAAATACTTACCACGCGCGTGGACGAGAGGGAAAAACACTTCTCATGCATCGGCAAGAGGAACGTAGGGAAGTCTTGGGGTTGGTCAATACTCTGGTCAGGCCAGATTCCTTCAGGGACAGGATGGTTGCTGATCATCCCAGTGGGAAGAGGGTGGGAGTCCTCTGCATCATCAGTCTTGTTGCCAGATGTTGTTGTACAGGGAGGCAGTGTGTCGACATCAAAGCCTGCTGGAGGCTGAACGACCTCATGGGCGGCGTGTCTAGGAGGGGGAGCTGATGACACCTGAGGTCCTCCTCCCTGGGAGACATCTCCCTGATCTGCCTTGTCGTCGCCTTGAGCCATGTTGTCAGTGGTAGCTTGTCCAGAAGGAGGGCTGCTACGGCTGAGTCCAAAGCGACGAAACAGACGTGTTGGTAGGGGCGTCATTGCTGTAGTCAAAAAACACAGACACCAAGTCTGTTTGTTGGTTTGGTGAAGGTGGGGATGAATTTTGTTGATGGAAATTCTGTGAGGGTTGATGTTTTGTGAGGTGAGGCTGGTGGAGACCCAGGTGGGATGGATGGTTTCATGGCAACTGAGGTCTGCTGCTGGGTCAACCAGAGTGGGTGATGCTGGTGTATGGCAGTTGGCACGGCAAAAGCTGGACCTATTGTTGTTGAAATCCAGATGAGCCTGCTGATCCAAAGACAGTAGCTGTCAAGTAAGTTGGAGAGCTGCACAGCTTGATGGCGTTGCTGCATCTGCACAGGGCTGTAGCACAATCCGTTTGCACAGCGAAGCATCACCTGGGCACTTCAGTAGCTTTCTCTTTTCTCCTGGTCAACAGTGACATAGCAAATGGAGTAAGTCAAAATCATGTTGTCTGTTTTGCTCATATTGGAAGTAGACCTCAACAGGGTGCCCTGATGTTACTGCAGCTTTGAAATCACCACCAAGCTGCAACATATAATATGTTCACACAATGACTAAAGCCATCTCAACGAACTCCTTCACACCCAGCTATAGCCCAAAAGAGCTTGCACGTGTAGCTCCCAGCATAGCTTTCTGGTTGAAGATGCTTGACCTGGAGAAAAAGAATGCCTTGGCTCTCTCTGGAAAAGGCATCCATAATACACACAACAGGTTGCTGCAGTGCATGCAGGTGGTGAGTAGTGTTGGATGCCACAGGTCCCATGACAGAATCATTCCATGAGGACTGAGCATGCAGAAGAAGGCTCTCCATCTCTGCTCTCCAAAACTTCACTGTCTACCATCTGATCCTCAAGTCATCAGCCATAATACTGGTCTCCTCTCCACCAACCGAGTGACTCCAAGCAGATACCTGGCGCAAACCATAGAGAGGATGACAGAGTGAATCAGATCACAACACCTCAAACTGGAGCAGCTGAAAGGGGGCCACTTGTGTTTCTCAGTTCAAGCTACCTGGGGATATTACATGATAAGGCTAGGACCCCAGAGTGAACGATCCAGGTGCAGGTGACACTCAAGATGTTTCTTGATTTTCTTTCCCACTTGGGCCCCAGAGAGAAGGGGACAGCTCTCTTTCTGACATGTCCATGATTGATATATCAGCATTTATGCTTGGAAACCCATAATGAAAAGGGCCAGATTACTGAGCAGCACTGCTGAGTCTATGGGCTTTGAAGAGATCAAGATAGGGTATGTTGCGTTGGGCAGCTGGGCAGGTGAAGCAGATGGCAAGCAGCAGGCAATGAGAAACGATCATCTCATCCAGCAGGTGAGACTGAGAGTGAGCATCCTAGAGGCACATCTCTCTGCCATCATAGTTTAATTAGCTTGCAGGCATGATGAATGGGTGCAGATTGCCGTACATGAAGTTTGTCCGAGGTTAAATCTCGGCCAGAGTGAATGAATGCTTGTCTGCGCTATGAGTGTGAGCCAAGGATATGACAGACTGATATTACTGGAGTACCTTGCATCAAGCATTGAAATGGCCCGTCTCATATGTATCACACTATTATCCATGCAAGACGAAGTGATGGAAATTAGGCGCCAGTAGTAGCTACCGGCGCGTTGCCCAGCTGTGTCTCCACCCAACCCCAATTCTACAGGGTAAAGTCCAACCTCCCCGATTCTGTTCTGAACCTTCCCAGCCTCTTCTCCCCCTCTCACCTAATTTGAATCGCGAACCCCTTTGCTTGCGCAGGTGCCAACATACTGCCCTCCATTCAATTGCTGCAGCTGGTGAGTTCAGGTCTCCCTCTTCTCTCCGGTGTTGAAGAGTCTGTACAGCACCAGGAACCCCCCCAGAATGTCTGTCGCTCGGTCGAGGCCAATGGCTCCACACTTTGTAAACAAACTTAGCTGCAAGCGCCCAATTACCCTGCAGCAACCCCAGCCTCCTCATCCTCCTCCTGCTGTCAACGCGGCTGGGAACAGACAGATCCGGGCCACTCTCCTTCTGCGCAAAATTGCACCAGATCCGCACTGACATATCCTGTCACTCCTATAGCCTTTGGTCTGTTTCTATCCGTCCTCGTCGGTGCCGACCTCCTCCGGAATCGAGCACGCCGACCATGTCTTTCAAGTTCGAACGAGACACCTACAAGCAGTCAGAGGGCGCCGCCGGTGTTGCCGGGCCCGCCCTCTCTGCTGTCGCCGATGCTCGTCAGCATCTGCTCGGGAAGGACGGTGCTCCTCTTCCTGGGACGACTGGGAAGCACCCCATATCCGAGAAGATTGGCACTGCCATTACTGGTGGCAAGCAGAATGCAGGCACAAAGGGTTACCTCGCTGTACGCCTTCCCCCTTACACCGTCAAGCTGCAGGCGCCGCGTTGTGTTCCGACCGATCATGGCCTATGGCTTTAAGATCGTGTCGTGCGACCACACTTATGAGTTGGACACCGTGCTAACAGGGTGCTGTCGGCGCAGGCTTACATCAAGCAGCTCGAAGAGAACCCGATGCGGACCAAGATGTTGACCGCAGGCTCCCTGGCTGGTGCACAAGAGTTCATCGCATCATGGCTGGCAAAGGACCGTAACAAGAACGGCAACTACTTCACCTCGCGTGTGCCCAAGATGGCCGCATATGGTGCTTTCGTCAGCGCCCCTCTCGGCTCCTTCTTGATCTGGCTCCTGCAGAAGGTCTTCGCGGGCCGCACAAGCCTGCGCGCCAAGATCTTACAGATCCTCGCCAGCAACCTCGTGGTAAGTTCCTATGCCTGGGGCCTCTCTTGTCGCCAGGGTGGGCTGGACAGCTGCTAACACTGCATCCAGATCGCTCCCATTCAGAACTCTGTGTATCTGGTTGCCATGGCCATCATTGCTGGCGCGAGGACATATCACCAGGTGCGGGCAACCGTTCGTGTCGGCTTTTGGAAGGTCATGCGCGTGAGCTGGATCACATCACCTATCTGCCTGGCCTTCGCGCAGAAGTTCCTTCCCGAGAACACCTGGGTGCCCTTCTTCAACCTCGTGTCATTTGTCATTGGCACCTATATCAACACCGTCACCAAGAGGAAGCGCCTCGCGGCTCTGCGCAAGAAGCACTTTGGTGATCAGGGCGGCCGGCCAGGATCGATGTCGGGCGGTCCTACGCACCCAGATGACTACCCTCCCATCGGGCCCAACCCTCCTTACTAGGTGGGCATTGCGTGAGAGAGAGAGAGAGGGAGAGATGTGAGGGCAGATCGATACCATGCAGAATGGTGGCCGGTTGCTGTAGTGGCTTTTTACCGTAAAAGCAGTTTCGCGCTGTGCCTTTTCCTTTTCGTATCGGCGGTTTGTGGCATTGGATACCACAAGAGTGTGTATGGATCTGGTGGTGTAATAAGGGAAATGTTTACGACGGGATGAAAAAAA
This sequence comes from Aurifilum marmelostoma, assembly GCA_027559495.1. NCBI lineage: Eukaryota > Fungi > Ascomycota > Sordariomycetes > Diaporthales > Cryphonectriaceae > Aurifilum > Aurifilum marmelostoma. The sequence goes on along the minus strand of JAMXSV010000007.1, from coordinate 544,865 downwards.
TATCTGATCACGCTACGGTTGATGATTTCTTTCTCTTTTTTTTCTATTCATCAGTCCTAGCAGTATATGCCGTCCTTGCAGCAAGGTATCTGACAAATTGAAAAAATAACGGTCTCGTCTCTGCCCAGGCTAAACCATTGTTGGTGGCGTCTTCACTACTGTATCTACCTGCCTTTTCTGAGTGAGCTGCGCCGTGTACGCGTACCCAAAGAAAGAATTTGAGAGACACCTTGAAAGAAAAGTGAAAGGCGTGCCTCTGCTTACCTAATGCCCCGCCTGCCTTGGGCTCAGGCTCTGCTTTCTAGCGCCACACCGCTCTGACTCGCCCCCGTGGCCCCTAGCCGATAAGCCTAAAATTTTCTGCTTGTCGCAACTTCTCGCCTTCTCTCTTCTAACAAAACCATCCACCCAATCCACCCATCCATCTTCCTCTTCTTTCTCTTTCCATCACATCCTCATCAACCACCCTCCTCTTCTCCCAAGGCACAGGTCTATCTTATCTGGCCATAATATTTCACGGTTGCCCTTTGTCCCGTGACTTTCTGTCCAAATCGATTGATTGCGACGCCACAGCAGACTCCTCGTCCTCCCAGCCTCCCCCCAGACAGAAACTTCGATCGCGACGTTATCGCAACAAACACCCTTCAGCATCAAGATGTCTTACGGCGGTGGTGGCTACGGCTCCCGCGGCGGCGGTGGATACTCGAATGGTTATGATCGCGGTGGCAGCAATGGCTACAGCGGAGGCGGTGGTGGCTACGGAGGGTATGTGTTTTTGGCTCCCCTACCCGAAGCTGTCTTGCGTCCGCTCGCATCGTGCAGCATCGCACCAGTGGTTTTTGCTTTAGTTTTTCTTTTTCTCGAATCAAAACCACCTGTTCCGACCCTGACTTGAAGGCGAATACTGATGAACATGCTTTGATAGAGGTTCTAATGGCTATGGTGGCTACGGCGGTGGTGGCTATGGCGGTGGTGGCTACGGAGGCGGCGGCGGCGGTGACCGCATGTCCAACCTCGGCGCAGGCCTGCAGAAGCAAAATTGGGGTATGTTTGTCTTACAAACGTAGCGCGCAGGTCTAATCTTGGGATGACGCTATACTGACATGGTTTTTGGCAGATCTGAACTCTCTGCCCAAGTTCGAGAAGTCCTTCTACAAGGAGCACCCCGAGGTCTCTGCCCGTTCTTCCGCCGAGGTCGAGAAGTTCCGAAGAGACCACTCTATCGCCATCCACGGCACCGACGTCCCCAAGCCTGTCGAGACGTTTGACGAGGCCGGATTCCCGAGATACGTTATGGACGAGGTCAAGGCTCAGGGATTTCCCGCACCTACAGCCATTCAGTCGCAAGGTTGGCCCATGGCCCTCTCTGGCCGTGATGTCGTCGGTATTGCCGAGACGGGTTCGGGCAAGACACTTACCTATTGTCTTCCCGCCATTGTTCACATCAATGCCCAGCCTCTCCTGGCTCCCGGTGACGGTCCTATCGTCCTGGTCCTCGCCCCCACGCGAGAGCTGGCTGTTCAGATCCAACAGGAGATGAGCAAGTTCGGCAAGTCCTCCCGCATCCGCAACACCTGCGTCTACGGTGGTGTCCCCAAAGGCCCTCAGATTCGTGACCTCTCCCGCGGCGTGGAAGTCTGCATTGCGACCCCTGGTCGTCTGATCGACATGCTCGAGGCTGGCAAGACCAACCTGCGCCGTGTCACATACCTGGTTCTTGACGAGGCAGACCGCATGTTGGACATGGGTTTCGAGCCCCAGATCCGCAAGATTATTAGCCAGATTCGGCCTGATCGTCAGACTCTCATGTGGTCTGCCACCTGGCCCAAGGAGGTCCGCGCGCTCGCCAAGGACTTCCTCAACGACTTCATCCAGGTCAACATTGGTTCCATGGACCTTGCTGCCAATCACCGCATCACCCAGATTGTCGAGGTTTGCAACGAGTCCGAGAAGCGCGACAAGATGATCCGTCACCTGGAGAAGATCATGGACGACAAGAACAACAAGATCCTCATCTTCACCGGCACGAAGCGTGTTGCCGATGAGATCACCCGGTTCCTCCGCCAGGATGGCTGGCCTGCACTGTCCATTCACGGTGACAAGCAGCAGAACGAGCGTGACTGGGTTCTCGACCAGTTCAAGACTGGCAAGAGCCCCATCATGGTGGCTACCGACGTGGCTTCCCGTGGTATTGGTATGTATCAGCACCCGCCCGCCCCTCTCCCCTCCCTCCTCCCCACCCCCCATCCCGACTTAGCAGCTTCCAGCATCGCTACGTGCCTTGCTTTACTCTGGTGTACAGGGGCTCTCTTGATCGCGCGAATTGCCAGACCTCGTCAGTGTCTATTTGGTCTCTCTGAGAGGAGTCTTGGGTTTCACGATTGTGGCAAACTCTACCCAAGGCTGACTATGCTACACTCGTGCATCTTCTCTTGTACCTGTCCGGGTGCCATGCTACAGCCGTAAGAGCTGGCACCTCCTGGTCCTGGTCAGGCTGTCTCCAAGATTCCCAAGGCCCGAGGACCCGGAGCCAGGGACATTCCAAACGGCATTCATATTCGCAAGGGTAGCCCTCCTGCCAAGGAGAAAGAGTACCGAGGAAAAGCATGAAACATACTTAGAAGATGTCACATGCCACCTGTCCATGCTGGGACGTTGCTATACCCTCTCGCCTTCCGCCTGCTAACCTGTGCTCGTTCAAGATGTGCGCAACATTACTCATGTGCTCAACCTTGACTACCCGAACAACTCGGAGGACTACATCCACCGTATTGGTCGTACTGGTCGTGCTGGCCAGAAGGGTACCGCCATCACCTTCTTTACCACTGACAGTAAGTACCGCAAAATCCTTTGGACACCTAACCATCACGGCTGTTCGTCTTGCTAAAGCGCAATGTGTCTACAGATTCCAAGCAGGCTCGTGACCTTGTTGGTGTGCTCCAGGAGGCTAAGCAGCAGATCGACCCTCGCCTGGCTGAGATGGCTCGCTACGGCGGCGGCGGTGGTGGTGGCCGCTACGGTGGCTACCGAGGCCGTGGTGGCCACGGGCGTGGCGGCGGTGGCTATAGGGGTAAGTCTACGAGCCTTCTAGTACAAATACGAAGCTCCACCGGCACATAGTCTCTAACTTTTTTTTCTTTTTCTTCCTTTGCAGGAGGCGCCAATGCCATTCCCATGGGCAACAGCCGCTGGTAAACCCGCCTCTCGCCACCTGAATGACTGCCTCGGCAGTCAACAAAATGGTCAAACGCAGCCTGCTTTTAAGGCCTTCTAGAAATTTACAACGGAGGCATCCGTCCGGCACAGTCACGGCGTTCTTGTAGAGTGGTTCAGGGGGGGCTTGGTTGTCTAGACGCTGGCACTTTTTTTTTTTTTGCTTTACTAACCTGGTAATCCCCAGTGTCTTCATGTCATTTTTCCTTGTTATTACGCGTTGCTGTAAGTACCTGAGGAAAAGAGGTAAGGAAGGGGACCCCGGACTTTTAAGAGTCCGTCCTTCACTTACCCAGGTACCTACACAGGAAAGCTGCGCATACGCGTCGTTCACAATCTCGAAGGCAAGGCACGAAAAAAGTTATTAGTCTCTTTGGGTCGATTTGCTGCGATCAACTGAAATAGAGCCTCGACTGCAGCAGTCACATATTTTCCTGCATGAGCTAGATCACAGCCCTCTGGTATTACTTTTGAGGATGGGGCAATATTGATAGGACATGCGTCACTTTTTGAGACTCGACCCCTATGGTCGAGCCTTCTGAAGTCTGAACTGAGATATGGATCTGAGAACCCAGGAAAGAAAGAAAGAGAAAAGAGAAAGCAAAAAAAAAAAGGGGGGGAGGGAGCAAGAAGAGGCTATAGACTTAGCAACATATCTATTAGCCCAGGGTGTGTTTGTGAACGTAATGCCCATCACATGAAGTCGATACATGCCTCAGCCGCATGCACTCCACTCCTTGCGCCAGTGACCCATCAGTACCGAAATAGCAGTCAAATTTCATCCCTGATGACCCACACGTGTTCTGAGCGTCATTCAAAATTCTCCTCGGGAACACGGGCGCCGTCCGAGGCGACCTGAAGGGACCTCCAGGAGACGACCGACGGAGCCACCGGATGCACCGTGGTAGTGGTGGTGGTGGTCCTGGTGGACATGGGATGGGCGCAACCTTCCTCGATAGGTGAACATGTTATGCATCCTCTCACCCTTTAGGGCCTTTAGGGGTCCAACATCCGGTCAGCGCTGGTTACAGTCATCTTCAAAGGGGCAAAAGAAAAGGGAACGAAGACAAGACCAAAGAAGGGAAAGGAAAGAGGAAGAAAGAAAAACTGGAGAATCTGATTCGGAAGTCGACTCCCACGCGCGATTGGGCCACGGCCTAGTCGGGCCTTCTGCCGGGGCTCGAAACATTGCAAAAAATTTGTCCCCCTCGACAAAGCAAACGAGGCGGTCTGGCGAGCTGGCCTCCTGCTCGCCCGTCGCTGTCATCGTCACGTTGGTCAAGCACCCTTGAAGAGGGGAGAGAAAGAAAAAAGAAAAAGAAAAGAGCAAGAGACCTCGTGTTTGGCAAGAGCTGATGATCTACATAACTCTCCAGAAAAAAAGGGGAACCTTCCCAGCTGAGCCCTGCGCGCTGCGATGTTGTTTGGATCCGGGTGTCCTGAGACCACGGGGCGGCGAGATCAGCAAGCTGGCGGTTCCCTGGCGCGTGATTGGACAGAATAAGGCCAAGACAGACAGAAAGAGAGAGACACACACATGGCATGGGGGGGGGGTGTTAGAGAGAGAGAACGAGAGAGAAAAGAGAGAAACAGTCAGAAAAGTAGAGCCAAAAAAAAAAAAAAATAATCATAATACCGCCGACGTGAGCCGACTTCGTATCAGCATGGACCAGCCCGGCCTGACCATTCATTCATTCACTTTGATAAGGTCCAGCTAGTAAATAATAGGGCGCCATGCTGAAAGCTCCCTTTTTTTCTTCTTTTTTTTCGTCGTCGTATCACACTGTGACTTTGACTTGCTCGGCGGGAAGCGACCGTGTGTGCTCTTTGGTTTCTTATTTTCTGTCTCGTGTTTGTTTTCTTAATCAGTTGACCCCCTTCCTTACATGGAAACTTGTGGACCTGTGCTACGTATATATCATCCATCAGGGCCTGGATCAACTTTGTGGTCCTGTCGAAGGCACCCCGAGAGCACACGACAAACAATACAGTAATACTGCAAAACTCTAAACAGTCACCACGCACACAAAGACACACACACACACACACACACACTTCAAAGGAGGAGAGAAAAGAGAGGAAGGGAAGGGAAAAAGAAAAAAAAAACCACCCCAGCCGTCAGCAATAAATATTTTCTTCGAGTCATCCTGCCTACGCACACGGCCTCTCCAACAGACGAGGACAACAGAACTTCTACAACACACAAAAAAAAATGAGCTATACGGAGGAGAGCTCACCCCCGCCATCGTCCAGTGTCTCCCGGTCTTCGTCACCAGCCCCGTCCGTCGCGACATCGACAACCAGCACCACCAGCTCGACCAGCCAGCGGCCGAGGAACAAGACAGTCCTCCAGGGCTTCGAGTGGCACGTCCCGGCCGACAACCAGCACTGGAGGCGCCTAGAGCGCGCCGTCCCCACCCTCGCCCAGCTGGGCGTCAGCTCGCTGTGGATCCCCCCGGCGTGCAAGGGCTTCGGCCCAGACAGCGTCGGCTACGACATCTACGACCTCTACGACCTGGGCGAGTTTGAACAAAAGGGCTGTGTGGCCACAAAGTACGGCACCAAGCAGGAGCTGGCCAGCCTCGCGCATGCGGCTGAGGCGCATGACGTCGGTGTGGTTTTTGATGTGGTCATCTCTCACAAGGCTGGGGCCGATGAGTTTGAGGATGTCAGGGCTGTGAGCGTCGATAATTATGGTGAGTAAATTCGTTGTTTTGAAGGTTTTTTCGTTGAAAGATTTATGTCTCTTTCAATTTTTCCTTTTTTTTTTTTTTTTTTCGCGGGGAGAGGGGGGTGTGTGCTCCTGGTCTGGTCATGTCCTTCCTGGAGTAGGAGGGAGATGAGAGAATGACCAAGAGGTGGAAGGCTCTGCCTGAACTTCTGCCGACCACTCTTCCTCTGACTCGTCCTTGCATTCCCTTTTGTGTTCTTCATTCTTGTTTGTTGTTCAGGAGTGCTCAGAATTTTGCACTAGATCGCAACGCTGAGATTGGTGAGTACGAGGCTATTCAGGCGTGGACCAAGTTTGAGTACAAGGCCCGCAACAACAAGTATAGCTCCTTCACCTGGCACAAAGACCACTTCTCGGGGGTCGACTACGACGAAAAGACAAAGACTGCGGGTGTCGTTCGCAGGTTCGAGGGCAAACAGTGGGCGGCAGACGTCGATCCCGAGCGTGGCAATTACGACTACTTGTGAGTCCTATAGCCCTGCCCCTCATGCTTCCCGCTCTCTGTCTTTGCCTTCTGACACAGGATGTCTGCTCCCAGAATGTTCGCCAACATTGACCTCGCACACCCTGAAGTTCGACGTGAGCTCTTCAGCTGGGCCGAATGGCTCCAAGGCCAGCTTCCCATCCGCGGCCTCCGCCTCGACGCCATCAAGCACATGTCCACAGCTTTCGTCAAGGACTTTGTGAAGCATGCCAAGGAGGTCTGGGGCCCGGAGTGCCTGCTGATGGGTGAGTACTGGGTGCAAGAATCGGACTTCCTCGTCAAGTATGCAGAGGATATGGATTGTGACGTTCAGCTGTACGATATCCGCTTGGTCCACAACTTCAGAGACCTCTCGTGGGCCCAGAGCCCTGATCTCCGTACTGTCTTTGATGGAACCCTGGCAAAGATAAGACCGGACCTGAGTGTTGTGAGTCCCGCTGTGACCCCGTCGTTTCGGCATTTGTGCTGACAGGACGGGATCGGAATTGTCAAGACTTTTGTGGTGAACCACGATACCCAGGAGGGCCAGACGTCCGAGACGCTTGTGGCGCCATGGTTCATCCCATTGGCGTACTCCCTCACCCTCCTTCACATAAATGGCGGCTTGCCCGTCGTCTTCTATGGAGACCTCTATGGCTCCTTTGGACCATTGAATGAGCGACCTGCCGGCACATACGAGCCAGCAGATCATGGCCGCCGGCTCATCCCGAAGATGATGCTTGCCCGTGAATCATACGCCTACGGTCCGCAATCCGAATATTTTGACGAGCCTGACTGCATCGGTTTTTCTCGGCACGGCGACTCTTCTTATGCTGCGCAAGCCGGGCTTGCTGTTTTGATGACATGTCGTGACGAGATGGCGGTGAAGCGAATGTTTGTTGGCCCGCATTATGCCGGTGAGCAGTGGACAGACCTGCTGGGCGAAGTACAGGGCTCGGTCGAGATTGACTCGGATGGCTGGGCTGTGTTTGCCGCCGCACCTAGAAGTGTCTCCGTCTGGGTTGATGTTGATGCGGTCGGTCGAGCTGAGATCGACTCCTTCAAATTGTGAGTTTGGACCAGTCGCAACACGTCGACGCTCAAATGTTCTGCATAGCTTTTTGCTGACGACCGTTGACAGTGATCACGACATCTACGGCTTCGAACAACGCAGAGCATCGATGCAGGATATTGACGATCTTCCCGGGCTGTCACTAGTCCGATCGAGGCTCTAGTCGACAGAGCCTTGCCAAATTTCCTTTACAGTCGGATATAGAAATAGAGGCCCCAGGTCGGGTCTGCACATCCTTTATAGAGATATCACTTGGGATGGAAACCGTGGCAACCGGTGGCAAGGAGTTTCAAGAAGGAACTTGGGGTTTTTTGGTTGTTTTTTTTTTCTGATTGGAAACAGCACACATAATGTTAATTTCTAATTTCTGTTTCTTCCAAAACAAGGATTTGACGGGGTTCTTAAAGTGCCTTGGATTGTCTCAGACATACCAAACAGGATCTTCCTCGGTTGGCCGACGACCGTTGTCATTAGATCTTTGCCTTCTCCATGTCTTGGCTCCGGTTGTCTGCCAGGGGGTTCGCAGTTCCTCTTCATCTATCAGGCTCATGCTGAATCGCTCTCCTGACGAGTGTCGACGACACAATTTGCCGATGATATCGCCTCATGTAGACTCATGCTCCAGAGGCACCGTGGGGCGGAATAACAGTGTTTCTCAAGGCTAGTGGGTCGACTGTCGGTGGATCCATAGAATTGGCGCAACGGTATTCGGTTGCCAGCACGCAGATCAACGTGGTCCTTCATGGCCCTTGTGCCAGTCACTTCGGCCTGGGAAGCATCCGCCAAAAGCCGACCACGGAAACTGGCCTTGGCTCTTTTTTCCCTGCAAGTGAGAGGGCCGACGGCCTGATGTGGTTAGAATTGACCAAGAAGTCGATCCTTGATTTTCCCTCACTCCCCAGCAAAGATCTCCTGCGCTTCAAGCATGAAGCCGGGTGACCAATACTCCCACTCGACGGCCTGCTTATCGATCCACAGCATGCCCTCACCGAGAAGATCCTCGAGCGCTGTCTGGGCCCGCGCTCGTGGCCAGTGCAGGTTGATCATGAGCATGGACACGCTGACGTAGCCTAGGACCTGTACGGCCTCGAGGACTGCGCTCTGGTCCGTGTTCAACTCCTTGGGCACAGAGCGGATGTACGGCTTGCTGCCGACCTTGATGACGGAGAATGACGAACCCAGGGGCTTGAGGGTGCCAACAGCCCGGAGTATGTCGTCCCTTTCAGCACGAACAAGTCAGCACGATGTTGTCAATGACACTTTCCCCAAAGATTAAGAATAATTGTGCGGAGAGAGATGGGGGAAACAACTCACTCGGTCACTTCTGACGAGCCCTCCATCCTTCCCCTCATGATCCTCTCCCTGACCTTCCTCACCTCGATTAACCCCCCATTCTCACTCCTCGTCTCGCCACAGACCTCGACCACGCGCACGGCCAGCTCAAAGTAGAAGTCATTCACAGACCTGCCCAGCAGCTGGGACCAGATGGAGCCGCCGCCCGAGCCGCTGTTGCTGCTGGCCAGGGGGTCCACGCCGATGGCGGCGCACATGCGGGCGAACTGGGCGCGGAAGCTCGGGTTGGAGCGTATGTCCTTGGCGTGGGTCTGGGCAAATTGCTGGAGCAGGGAGCGGAAGACGGAGAGCTGGGTCTCGAGGGCCTGCGCGTTGGTCGAGCGGAGGGTGTTGCCGTGGCTTGCGTACTGGGCCGAGGTGATGCGGCTGCGGTCGAAGGCCGCGAGGCCTACGCCTTTGCGGGACATTTTGACCAAGTGGCGGAAGGGAAGAAAGAAGGAAATTGATTAGTTGTTTGTTTTGGAGGAGATGGAAATTCTAGGCACGAATGAGGAAAGAGAAGAATAAAGATTGTGCAGCGGGACTTGGTAATTCAGTGAAATGCAGAGCTCGAAAGAAGAAGAGAGTTGGTCAGTTGACCAGCGTTGACCGTCGGATCGCTTGTCGCAGGGACGAAGCAGTAGCGAGCAAGGACGGCTCGACCCCGGACTTTTCTCAGCACATGCTGCATACAAAACAAACAAATCTCAAAATGTACCCTATAAACCTCGACCAAATTCTTCTCGGGTGTAATTAATTAATGGATTTGCCTATTATTTGTTTTCCCGCTTCCTCCGGCCTTTGACATAGGACGATTCGAGATAGTCGCCGTCGTCGTCACCCCAAGGAGGCTCGCTGTTATCGAGATAAGGGTCACGTGTACCGCACTAATCCCTTTTCGGCTAACATCAGACCCGCGCCCACAGTCGAAAATTCGTCTGCCTCATCCACCCGCAACCACCTTCGCAGACCCAAACGAATCTAATTGACGACAGCCACCGCCCATCACCTATCGACCATCCAACAAATCCCACAGCCATAATCGCAAACATGGCCTCCCCTCAGATGGTCCAGTGCTTCGGCAAGAAGAGAAACGCGACTGTGCGTATTACCTCCCCACGATGAGAGAGAGAGAGAGAGAGAGAGAGAGAGAGCATACCCATACTCCGGACCCGAACGAACACGACTTGCTGCCGCGACGACCGACCGCCCGCCCGACAGCGAAGGGGAATAGAGAGAACGTGATTTGCTGACTGGATTTGGGATTCAAACAGGCTGTCGCTCAGTGCAAGGCTGGCAAGGGCCTCATCCGTGTCAACGGCCGCCCTCTGCAGCTCGTTGAGCCCGCTATCCTCCGCACCAAGGTACGATTGCACACATACACACAACACCCGCGAAACAACATCTCGAGATGCCCCCCATCCCCTGGAAGGAAATTTTATGGAAAAGTCGAATGCAGACGATGTAAAGGGGAAGGCAATGGACGAGGAAGAGGAGGATCTGGATGCTGGGGAGACATTTGTCTGAATTTGTCCGGGAGGGGACACGACGGCTGACGGTTTATTCTTCTCGCAATTCAGGTTTACGAGCCTCTGTTGGTTGTCGGCCTTGACAAGTTCGCCCACCTCGACATCCGCGTCCGCGTCTCTGGTGGTGGTCACACCTCTCAGATCTAGTACGTTGTTTTCCCTGCGGTGGTCGTTGTAGCATCTCGTTCTTCCCTCGAGAGAACATCTCGAGGGAGGCTGAGACTCTGCACTGGCTCTGCCCCGCCAGCCCTAGACAGGATGCTAACATGTGTACAGCGCTGTGCGACAAGCCATCTCCAAGGCTCTGATTGCCTACAACCAGAAGTACGAACTCTAAACCCGGAGGAAGACAAGCGGCTGGCCAGCAACCACGTTCATGACTAACCACCACCTCTCTACACAGGTTCGTCGATGAGCACACCAAGAACACCCTCAAGACCGCCCTGACCGGCTTCGACCGTACCCTCCTCGTCGCCGACAACCGCCGCTGCGAGCCCAAGAAGTTCGGTGGTCCAGGTGCCCGTGCCAGATTCCAGAAGTCCTACCGCTAAAGCGCCAGCTATGTTGCTGTTCTGGATGGCGTGCCGGCCCCCCGCTGCTGCTGCTACTGCTGCTTGCATGGCAGCAGCGGTGGTGCTGGCGTGGGGATGATGAGGACGAAAAGGGGAAAAAAGGCGACGGCGAAACAGCAAATCCTCACAGGGGGGCGTTGGTGGACTGCCGTTGTGCTTTTCTTTTTTTATACTGGCTCTTCTTTGCGCCGTGTAACGGATCGGGAGTCAAAATGCGAGGAACCTAAACGCGGAAGAGCATCAAGAAAAGAAAAAAAAATTGATGGGGAACCTAGTCTTTTTTTTTTCTTTTTCTAGACCTGCATTTGCATGGCAAGGCCTCGCCGGGCTGAACAATCAAGGAAATTTTATGGCAAATGAACACACGATCAAACAAGTCTCTGAGCCAACGAAACATTCCTCTGAGCGCGATCTCAACCTCGAGGGCGCAGAACAGGCACGAGGGGGCTGGCCACAGGTTGAATTCGTGTTGATATATTGGAAGGTAGGTATACGGGCAGTTATTGGAGCACCACAAGAGCATCTCCTCTGCATCATGGCATGGGCAACTGTCCGTACTATGCTCGGTTCTCAATGCCCTCTCATATGCACTGCATTCCTGCTGTAGGATTCTTTCGTATGATGCTTTTGGAAACTCCCGGTGCCTCGACGCTTTGCTCTCACCCACTGCTCACTGTCCCTCCATATTATGCGGCATCTCGACTTGCCACTATTCCCATGAGATCATGTTCGACAGATGCCTCAGCCAAATTTTGTCAAAGCAAACTCTTGACGGTTGTCGTTCCATCGTGGAAAGTAAAATATGGACAAGAAGCAAACATAGGACCCGCCGCATATAGCATCAACATTAACGTAAACCCAACATTATTACAGCCACTGGTCTCAGGCTTTCTCCGTGTAGGCTCCAAAGCAGGGCCTCAATGAAAAGACACCAGCCCAACCTCCCGCCCCGTGTCGTCCAGATCGACAATCACAGGCCGATACTCGTCGTCGTCGTCCTCGTCATTATACCGCATGCTGTCCTCCAACTCCTCGTCGCCATCCCCCTTCTTCCCCCCTGACGTAGTCCGTCCTCAGGTCCCAGCCGAGCCTCCACAGCCACGCCTCCAGCTCGACAAAGGCCCGCCCCAGATCGCCGAGCCCCTTGGCCGCCGCGACGCCGCCCTGCTGCTGCTGCTGCTGTTGATTCTGGCCGCCGGCGCCCGGCAGGTCAAGGAGCATCTCGTTCATGCGCCGCTTGTACAATGTCAGAGCGTCCCTCAGCTGCCTCTTCTTCCCAGGGATGACGTCCAGGATGCTCGTCGAGGAGCCGCCGCCGCCGCCGCCATACTCGCCACTCTCGGCGGGCTGGCCGGCAGGGCCGCTGGCGGGACCCCCGGCGATGTACCTCTCGTCGTAGACGAGCTGGGCGTGCAGGGTGGTGATGAAGGAGAGCGCGAGGGGCGGGCGGAGGAGGACGAGGCGGTGGGCGCGGAGCACGACCTTGAGCACGAGGTGCCACCACTGCTCGACGCAGGCGAGGTTGGACAGGTGCAGGCCGGCGAGGAAGGTGAACTGCATCTCGCCCACGAGGTCGGCGGCGTCGACACCGGTGCCAGGCGTGTCGAGCAGGCGCAGGATGTCGTGGGACGTGTCTGGAGGGTTCAGGGTGGCATCGTCGCCGCCGCCGCCGCCTTGGCCCTGCAGCACAGCGTGCAGGTCGACGTCGCCCTCCGGGAAGAGGAAGTTGAGCTCGCCGGCGCCGGCTATGGTCTGGTAGGTCTGCGTGGTCTTGTTCTGCGGGAAGCCCGAGTCGCCGGCGGCAGTGTCGGACGTGTCGACGAGCCACTCGTCCACACCGTGCCGTTCTGTGACCCTGGAGAGGAGCTTCTCCCCGACGCACGCCGTCAGCCGCCGCCAGAGCTGCGCCTCGTCGTCGCCCCCGCCGTCTGCCGCAAAGCCGTAGGGCGTGAGCTGCGGGTACAGGCTGGCCACGTTGTCCCTGCGGTCGCGCGCCTCGAACTGGCTCGCCGGGTCGACCAGCACCTCGTTGAACCTGTCCCACTGCTTGACCCTCACCCGCGCCCCGGGCCTGTCCCCGGCGGGGGCTGCGACGAACCAGTACCCGCAGCGAGACATGGCGTCGGGCGCCGACACCCAGAGGAAGTGAGTTCCCGTGGGGATGTCGCGGATCCCCTGGAAGCCCCCCGACGCGCCGGTGCTGATGGCCTTGCTGTCGCAGCCCACTGTCGAGTTGGGCGGCAGGTCGAGGAGGAGGAAGATATCGCCGTGGGGGAGAGAAGAGGAGGAGGATGGTGGTGGTTGTGTTGGCGGCGCCGCTTTGGAGACTTTGTTTTGGTCGTTGGTATCCTGGTCGCCTTCCAGAGGTGGCATCTCTGGATCGTCATGGTCATCAGGCATCTGCACACCTGGCCGTTGTGATGAGGAGGGTGATGATCTCGGAGGAGGGTCCATGGCCCTGTGGACCCTGAGGGATCCCAGAGGAAAAGTGCCCACGACGGGGATGGAGACGTGGGACCTGAGCGAGACCTCGTCGGTGGAGGGTGTGTTGGAGCCGGCCCTGCTGAGCTCAGGGACGCCGGAGCTGCCGCTCAAGGCTGGAGATGTGGTTCTGTCTAGATGGATGCTGGTGCTGGTGGTGGTTGTGCTGTCTGGAGAAGAGTCTTCGAGCCGCCGCGGGGTGGTGGTGGCGGCGGATGGTCGGATGGAGCTTGTGTCTTTTTGACTCGGTGGGTCGACAGCCGAAGCCATAGTAGCTGTTGCTGTGAGATCTTTGGTGGGAAATTCAACAACAAGAAGGATCTAGAAAACTCAAAGTGTGCGTATGTGTGTGTGTGTGTGTTGGACAGATTAACAGAGAAGGTCGAAGGGGGGGAAAACAGCAACAAGTATAATAATATTTGATCTACAATATGACAAAAGACGACGAATAGGTGGTTCTTTTGGGACCACTCTCCATGAGTAAGATGTTTTGTCGGGTCAACAAGAAGTCATTTCTGTACAGAATCCAAGGCATGATGAGTCGCCTTGACTCTTTTCTTTCTCTTTGAGGGGGGCTGTCTTGCGCAAGGGTCTTTGGCAGCCAAACTTGATGCTGTCACCAGATCTTGGAGGGGGGTGGGCCAAGGGTCTACGTCATCTCCTTCGCAGAGCCCCTGTGCCATGCTCCTGTCGCATGTTTGTGCTCAGCCACGGTCCAGAGAAATCATAAAAGAACATACTCAAGAGATGATATTGGAAGATATTGTGAGATGACAATGGATGTCTCCATTCTCTCAAGTCCCTGATTGCTCAATAATAATTTTTAAAAAAGGAATGATTATTGCTAGCAAGAGGTGTGTTGTACTGTCACTACTATTTGATACATCTCACCAACACGTCGGGGCAGTAGACTCTCACATCATGTCCATTTACATGCAAGTGAGATCAAATTCAAGGATAACTTTTTTCTTTCTTCTTCTATTGCTCAGAAGATGTTGACACAGGTGTAGACAGTCCCTCCCCAGCTCGTTACAGACTGGTGGTTCTATAACCTGCCTGCCGCCTGGGCTTCAATCACTACAGGCTCTCTCTGAGGCTGGTCTAGACCATCCTATCGCTGTTTCCAAGATAATACTTATAATAAATATAAATCAAAGAAAGAAGAGACAACAGTAATCAAGAACAAGGGTAGTACACATGCATACAGAGGGACAGGGTCTGGAGCAGGGCACAGCAGCGTCTGTGCTGCACTGCAACCTCATACCAGGGCATCTCGTGCCAGTGCTGTTCCAGATAAGCAACGCTGCCTGTCACTTGACCTTCCACCCCTCTCTCTTTGCTTATTCCTGCCTCTGATATTAATAAATGGGGCATAATGGGGCCTAGAACCAACAGGCACGCCCCTCACAACCATCCCATACTACTATTACTACTACTACTACTACTACTACTACTACTACTACTACTACTACTACTACTACTACTACTACTACTACTACTACTACTACTACTACTACTACTACTACTACTACTATACATGTACTTGATTGATTCACAAAATGATCAATGGACGATGATGATGATGATGATAATGATGTGGCAACACGACTTTTGGTGAGCACAATGCTTTTCCACAAGTACTCGGTACAATTAATTTCCCATCATACTACCACCATGCCCAACAAGCTTATTCCCGCCCAAGTGTGACCCTCCTGTACATGACAAGTACCTACAGTGCTGATAGGTACAAGGTATCTGATGATGGATGCCACGCGGTCGTCATGTATTGGCGGACAGTGAGCGAGTGGGTGTGTATGTGTAATTGGAAATGAGTGAATATGTACATACAGGGTAGGTAGGTAGGCGCTGTACTGTACTGTACTGTACTGTAGCAACAAGAGAATTGCATGGCCCTTCAATTTAAAAAAAAGAAGAAGAAACAAAAGCAGTGATTCGAACCGAATCAGCCCATCTTAAGCCGCATGTCTCAAGAGGAAAAAAAGAGAAAAAGAAAAAAAAAAAAAAAAAAAAGAAAGAAGTTGACTTGTATTAGTACCCAACAAAAACACACTGTTTCACCCAATGCGCCAATCACCATCATCATAACCACCAACACCACCTCGAAGACCACTTACACCCTGCCGTCCCCTCCCACCCCCCCCCCCCCCCCATGTCCACCTCCCTTAGCCCTCCTGGGGTTGGCGTCGATCACCAACACGCGAGCAGAGAGTCGACAAAGGACCCCTGGCTCAGATCGTGTGGGAAAAAAAAAAATGACTTGCAGCCTATGTGGTTCTTTTTCCGCTTCCCTCTCTTCTCTCGGTCCCCCTGGCCCCCGTTCTGTCAGTTCTCACAAATCTCATCTTTTTCTTGAACATCCCTTACTTCTTCAGCCTCAGCCCCCCGGCTCATTTCGACCATCCCGGCTGCCCAAGGAGAAAGAAGAAAAGGGAAAAGAAGAAGGGAAAAAAAAAAAAAAAAAAAAAAAAAACCACCCAACAACCAGGTAAAGGAAAAAAGGGTAAGAAATGATCAGAGGAATTGATGACAAGGTGGGAAAAGAAAAGACACCAGAAAAACAAAAACAAAAACACAATCAAGTGTGCCCTGTGCCCAACAACAACAACACATCAAAAATTGCCCAGCATCCCGCTCTCTCCTCTCTCTCTCTCTCTCTCTCTCTCACTCACACCGCCCCCTCCTTCTCAGCTTCCTTCTTCGTTTCTTCCGCCTCATCAATAAGCAAGTTACATTATTCATAGACAATTATCCCGCATGCCGTGTCTGCATGCCTGCCCGACTTGCCACGCCTACCTGCATGCTGCATGTACACATATACCTGCTCCCCCCCCCCTTCCTTCGAAACACGACAAGAGGACAACAGCAGAAGCAAAATAAAGCTTCACAATCACACGAGACCCCCCCCTGCTGCCCTGACCCCCTCCCTCGGGCGTCTACTACATAATATTGGATACAGTGCGGGTGCGCACGCAGGGCCGCCGGATGTCGTGGTACATTTATACTTCGGCACCCTTACCTCCAGAGCAGCCCCCCCCCAGCCAGTACATGACTTGGTACATATACATAGCCCAGCTAACATGCCACTGTGACAGGACAGACACTGCCAACCGAGTACCCTATTTGTTGTTTCTTTTGTCTCTTCAGTACGTACCTTTTTATCACCATCCTGGTGCAAAAACGAGTACATTGGGCTCAGACTCCTCCATCCATCACTTTTTATGTTCAACAGTGATTTGAGCGAGCCGGCTAGCTCCCGTTACCACGCCGGAAGAAGCCCCCCTCCCCCTTCCCTCCCGCTGTGGCTGCCTGGGTTCACCACGACAACAGCGTGGCCCCCTCGTCGTTGTCACACATGGCGTAGAGAAGAATAAGAAGAAAGATTGTGTGCAACCCCCCTTGCCATGTACCATGTACAGAGTCCGGGGGGGGGGGAGATGCCATGGGCCCACGGGCAGGCGGCTCGGAGCATCACGCAGTGACATGCTGTTCGGATCCGAATAGGAGGGAGGGGTAGTTGAAACAAAAAGAAGAAGAAGAAGAAAAAAAGGCAGCCCTGGTCTAGAACAAGAAGAGAAAAAAAGAAACTTCTCTCTCTCTTGTACATGCCCGATTCCTAGCCGTGCTCGCTTGGATTTCTCCGGCACTGTCGCACGAGGCAGGCAAGGGCAAAATTAACATGCAGCGTGAGAAGATGTTTCTTCGCTTGGCCTCTGCTGTCCAGTGGCGTGGGACAGCATCCCTGAGCCGTCTGGAGGAGGACGACAGGCAAAGACAGGTTCAGGGCTGGTCAATACAGGTACCAAGGATACAGGCGCAGCATCGCCTATTTCCCCACACACGCCCTCTCGCCCCATCTTTACAGTGCTATAAGAGCGGATATTATCACCAGCCAGGATCGGGGGGGGGGGGGGGGCGGAGGTCACTGTGTAGGTCCCAGACTATGAAGTCCCCGCGAGGAGAATGGGGGAAGAAGCAACAGCTGTGAGGCACTCCGCGGACAAGGTCCCGGGATCCTCTTGTCCTACCGCATCTCGGATCACCCCAAGTCAGTACTCAATGAAGCTCTTCCCATGCTGACCCAGCAGGCACGCGCAGCACTCAAGAAAAGATCCAGGTCTCTCGTCAGGCTGTATCAACTAGACAGGATCAAAGGGGCGGGGACGCACGTCGGTGTGCCGTACACATTCACCCAGTCCATGCGGAACGGAAAGACGAGAGAAAAAAAAAACAAATAAAAAGAAGCCAAAGAGATTGGAGCCCAACGCAGCCCACCATGTCCCGCGGGACACACAAGACAAAAGACCGCGCCCAAAGTCGACCGCGCGCACGCGAGCAACCTGCAGGCTCCGCAGCTCACAACACAGGCATGCCTTAGCCTGTGCATAAAACCGACGTGGCAACCCCCTCCTCAGCCAAAGGTGAGAAGGTTTCGATCTGCAGTTATAAAAAGAAAATGGAGCAGAGGAAAGAAAAAGAAACTAGAAGAATGACGTGCCTTAGCCTTTTTTTTCCTTCTTTTTTCCAAACTCCCTACTGTGTGTGAGGTGTGTGTGTGTGTTTGTGTGTGTGTCCTCAACATGTTCCCGACACGAGACGGCCCCATCATGCATGCCACGCCCGCACTGTTGCCGGCGCGGCGCCTCATCTCGAAACCTACTAGCAGGCTTGTTTCGTTGTACCTTTCCCCGCGTTGGAATTTCACCAAGGGCAAAAAAGAAAAGAAAAAACGGTTGACGCGCAGCAAGGAAGCCCGGGACGGGGGGGGGGGGGGGGTGGAGGGAGTGGAGGGGGACAAATAAAACCACCCGCACAGTAAAGTGCTCCGTTCGGTCTACAGTGTAGATAAACTCAAGGTGGCACGGCATCCGAACAGGCCCACGCGACAAGCCAGAAATGACCCCATGCAGGGGGAAGGGAGGAAGGAGTCCTTCCGACCTGTTTTATTTTCTTTTTTTCCCTTTGCCCTTGGAGCTCTCTGCACTGTTACTTCTGCTTTCTATATGGACACCCCCCCCCCCTTCCCCTTCTCCCTCCAACCATATCCATCCATCCAGCCGTCTCAGACCCCGAAACCTGCGGGGAGGTTTGGGTCCCCGGAACGGCCGCCGGCCGGGACCCCGGGAGAGTGGCGGACGAGGTACTTTATCACCTAGAGACGCATGAGAGAGAGGGTGTGTGTGTGGTAAGGTTTTTGACGAATTCCCCAGTTACCGCCACACACGGTGTGGGACAGGGCACACAGGTGTTCAAGCAATAGGGGAGAGAAAAAAAGAAGGATGGGTTGGGGGAAAAAGAAACACATTTCACGAAACAAAGAAGCTTTCGTGCCGCCCGCCTCTCCCCCTTCCCGGACTGAGGGCCACCAATTGTCGCGGATTGCGAGAGGTCTCTACTGAAAGGTGGGGAACGGACAACGAAGCACACACACACACACACACACACACACACACACACACAACACACGTACGCGCGCGCACACCCTGCATCCTCCCGGCTGCGAAGGGCGGGAAGGGGGGGCACGAAACAACCCAAACCACACCCACCACCGGATTTTCCTGATTTTTGTTTCTTTGCTTCTTGATCTTCTTTTTCTCCTCGACTCTCACTCCATCTTATGACGACAGCGACCCGCTCTTCTCACCCCCCCCCAAGAGGGCGCCATGGTACTACGTCGAGAAGCAGAAGAAGAAGAAGAAGAAAAAAGGAAATGATATGTCCAGGGATGGGCGATAAGCAAGGCCAGCTGAAGCTGAACTACTTCCCTCCACACACACACACACACACACACACTATCTCTCTATCAGAAACAAGCAAAGACAAAGAAAAGAATGAAAGAGGAGCACCAAGCACAACGGGACAAGTGTGTACGCCCCCTCCCCCCCCTCTTCCCTCACAGCCAACAGGGCAAGGGGAAAATTCCCGATGGTGTGTAACACAAGAGAGCTTCTAGCGTTCGAAAGAGAGTTAGAAGAAGCAGAGGCAGGGAAGGAAAAAAAAAAAAAAAAAAAAGGAAGTATAAGAATAAGGGAAAAAAGAGGGGAGGTGGGTGAGGGGGCCATAATCAACGTCCCGACCACAAGCCACATTGACTTGAACAAGTAAGTATACTTGCTTAGTATGTAGTGAGCAATGACAACACACACACTCCCTCTCTCTCTCTCTCTCCACCACACTATCGTGGTCGAGACCACACGACGATCTACTTATCTAGCCTGCCTCGTCTGTGAACAAGAAATGACCGGCCTACAGGACCCCTTGTCTGTGTGTGTGTCTCTCTCTCTCTCTTTCTCTCACAGGAAAAGAGGCCCCCAAATGGGCCCTCCTCCCCTTGCCCCCTCATCACCCATGCCTGCCACACCCCCAGACAGGCCACCCATGCAGGTCAGCATAGTAGTACGACCACATACCACCACGTCTAGTACACACACACGCGTGCGCACGCACACACGCACGCACACACACACACACACACACACCCCTCTCTCCACCTCCACCTCCGACGACTGACATGTCAACATGCAGCACGAGGGCTCGAGTACTCCACTCCACAGCCACAGATGATTAATCATCGAGGATCGCGTCTCTTCTTGGGGCCCAACGTCAATCCAAAAGCCACCCATGTAATAATGTATATGGGCTTTATGCAGGTTGGTTTAGCAGCAACGGTGCTGCCAGCCAACCCTTTTTTCAGTTTGGCCGTTTGTCCTCTATACCTACCTCACCAACCACCAATTACCATAGGAAGGGGGGGGGGGGGGGGCATATGGAACTATGATTAAAAATAAATATATAAAAAAAAAAAAAAAAAAGAGAGAGAGAGAGACAAGAAAATTAGGGGAAAAAACATCAGTGCGTTGTCATGTTTGCCTGCCTAACTCCGGTATGATACATTGCTGTACTGCGCGTCTTTTCCGTTGCCTTGCCCCACGCCCCGCCATCCGCCCACCCGCATAGCAGTACCCAGGACTTCCAAACCTCGCAGCAAGCGTCATCATCATCACCGCAGACCGGAACCGACCCCTTTGCACCCCCCAACAACAAAACTGTACTTCGGGCAACTATAAAAAAGAACTTTGCTTGGACCGAAACGCCCCGACCAACGTTCGTATGCTCCAATGGCCCTGACCGTCCCCAATGAAAAGGAGGGAGAAAAATGAAAATAATGAGAAAAAAGAAGAGACACACACACACACACAAACACACACACACAAGAACAAAACATGACAGAGCGCCCCCACCCATTCTTTTGCTGTCCGTCATCACCTGCATAAACAACCGCTGCCACTCAGTATTTATGTTCCGTTTGCCCTGAGCCTCCCCATTGGCCTCTGAATTCTTGGTATATTGCTGGTGAACGAGAAAGGGAAGGGCATTAACGACGACACGTGCCAAACTGTTTCTTGATCCTGCTCCCGTCACGTCGACAGCTGGATTGATGCCAAGCACGCACCGCCCTTTTTTTTTTTTTTGGTTTGGTTTGTTTTTTTTTTTCTTTTTTTTTTTTTTACAGCCAGTCGCTAGACCGCATCGTCATGAGACCACGCACCAATTCCTAGCAGATTCATTTGATAGTCTGCAGAGTAACAAATGCGAAGTAGCTCGTTCCAGCATGGTCAATCAAGTCCCTAGGGTGGAGATCCTCTGGCACATGGAGGTCGTGTAGTTCTAGTGAGCTTGACCGCCGGTGGCTGACGTGACGCGTTAGTCATGGCGCGACGCGTTGATGCGGAAACAGAACGTGATTACTCACGCTGGCCGTAGACCTGCTGGTGAGATGAGGTGTAGGGTGACGTCGGAAAGCCGCTGGCGGGTATGTAGTTGCTCGAGTAATCACCGCCCATCGAGACGCTGCTCGGCTGGGAGTAGCTGCTAGGTTGGTAGCCAAGAGGAGGTAGGCGGTGGGTAGGCGCGGGCGCATACGAAGGCACAGAGGACTGTTGGGCATCATGGCTGGCCTGCACGTCGCTCTGTCCAGCCTCCCGAGCGGCCTCGTCTCTCTGCTTGCGTTCGGCCTCCTCAGCCTTCTTGCGGGCCTTCCACTCCTTGCGTATCTCCTTGAACTCTATAAGTCTGCGTGTTAGTTCCTGGGCGGGTTATCTCGCGCGACGGCGGTGCCAAGCCAAGACTCCCGGGTCAAGTCGCGTGGTTACGGTGTAAAGGTACGGGAGCTCAAACAGAAGGGACTGACCTTCGGGAACGCGCTTCTGTCCGTGGGACTGCATTGTCACGTGCGCGTTGAGATGGTTCAAAGTACCATAGGCTTTCTCGCAGCCATTCCAGCCACACTTGTACATACGCTCAATCTCTTCGTAGCGACGACGAGGGCGCTTGTGCTGCTGGGCGCCAGGAATAGGCACGAAGCTGAAGACCTAATAATTTGTGTCAGCAACTGATGGAAGCTGGAGGGCACAGTTGACCGAGTACTCGGGAGACCGCAAGGAGAAGACGCAGGAACATGCGCCGTGGGAGACAGTCGCCGGAGAAGGAGAAGAGCTAGAGGGCGAGGGGGGGGAGGGAGAGCCAGCTGCGCGAGCTCCATATCGCGCGCTTACCTGGTTCCCGCGGCCCTGAGTAGCCGTGGTAGGGGTAGTCTGCTGGTGTGGGAAAACTCCACCGTGGTGACCAGGCGTGATGGGCGTGTGTGTGTAGCCAGACCAGTCAGGGCGCGGCTGCGCGTAGACGTGAGCCGGGGGATACGCGTGGCTCATGTCCTGCGCAGACGAGCCATAGGGGCTGGCCTGGGGGTACTGGTACTGTGTAGGGCTCTGCGCCGTGATTGAGGGGTCTATTGGAACATCACTGTCAGACTTGACTGGCTGGGCACCAGGCTGGGGATCTTGATGGGCAGCGCCATCTTGAAGATTCAGTGACGAACTGTGCGACGCCATGCTTGCACCACCGATGCTGGCAGACGGCTGGTATGCCCGCTGAAGCTGATGTTCAGGGAAAGAGCTTGACCGTGCCGAAGCAGGGTAGGCAGAGTACTCGGACGTTGGGGTGGCCGTGGTGTAGTGACTCTGCCGAGCCTCGGGCTGCGTGGCGTATGCCTGGGTGGTGACAGGATCCGCCGGTGCTGCCTCAGACCGACTATCGCCAAACGACGCGCTAGAATAGGGCGAAGGTAAGGTATTTGAAAAGTCGGTGGTCTGTCCTCGTTCCATAAGCGTAGAACGTTGCGGGATCCGGCGCAGTACCGAGGACGATGAGGTTCTTGAGGTGAGAGGAAGGGTTGTGTGGCAGCTCTCCGGGGAGGGGCACGTCGAGAGGCAGGCTGGCAGTGGCAGGTGGTCGCAGCGCTGTCAGGTATATGTGGTGTGTGTGTGTGTGGATGTGTGTGGTGCACTATTCCTCTTCCGATTCTTGGACGGTGGTGGGTGTTGTACGTGTGTGTATACGCGCGCAAGAAAGGGGAAAGGAAAGATAGAGATGTGTTGCAAGCAAGACGGGAGGAGATGTGATGTGTTTTTAAAGAGGTGGCAGAGACACGGTTGATAGGTGGAAGGTGATGTCGTTCCAGATCAGATGGGCCGTGGGCAGGTAAAGGCAAGGTGAAGTCAGCACCGAGGACTTCCGGCCTGCACTTGTACTCGAGTACTTGGTACTCGGATCGAGCTCCGGTGGGGCTTCCAGAGATAGCGCGAGGGCACCAGGCTAAACTAGTGCCGTGAAAGTAAGGAAGGCACTGGCACGGGCTGCTGCTGCTGCGGTGCCGTACAGCTGCTTGGTGCTGGTTCTTGGTACTTGGTTGCTGCTTGCTGCTCTGCTGGCCTTGTTCCGACTGAATGCGGTACGTGCGTGGGCGCGTGCGTGGTGGGTTCGTGCGCGCGCAGCCTGGGTCGCTACTCCTTGTGACGACTCCTCCCAAGTAGGATAGGAGGGCTGACTGAACGAGGAAGAGAGAGAGGGACAGAGAGAGTCTCTTGAAGTGGTGATGACGGCGACTAGACTAGCGCGCCTGCTGGAGATGGTCGAAATGCAGGGGACAGGACTGCAAGAAGGGATCCAGGTCCTTGATTCAGTGAATGAACCCAGCGTGATCAATGTCTGAATGCGCAACTGTAGATGTGTGCGTGATCGCGTCGTCAGGGTGAATGTGTGTAGGTTGGGGGGTGGGGGATGTATGTGAATGAGGGTTGTGGGATTGAGGTGATTGATTTTTTTTTGTGGGAAGTTGGAAAGAGCCACCGCCTAAGTTTGTCTCTGGGCTTTCTCTGTCTTTCTGCCCTTCCCTTTTCTTCTTCTTTCTGGTCTTGTTTAGTAGGCGTGTGAACCTGGTGATGGCTGATAGCAGCTTGTGACAAGAGAAGTAGATCAAAAGTGCCTATGGTCCTGTAGTGGCTGCTCGATTGATGAGCAGTGACAGTGCACACAGGGATGGGGTGTGCAGCTAGGCGACAAAGAGAGAGAGGGGTAGTGATGTCTGTTGTATCTCCAGCTTGTCTGTTTTGGCGCGAGAGCTTGAGATCTCGAGGTTTGGCTGGATGGGATCGCTCTGCTGGCGCGCACAAAGAAGCAGACAGGTCGTCTTGTGTGAGCGCTTGGCGGCAATTGCTTGGGCTAGATCTGGACCCGGGGCCTGGAGCTTGACTCTGATGGGGATAGACCTCAAAAGTCGAGGCTAAGTTGACTTGCAGCAGCTTCAAATGTTCCTGGGTTGCTGATGGGCTGGGCTGAGGAAGCGTCCAGGTCAAGTGAAGTTTAGACTGGTAGGCTTGTTTTCCTCTCTTAATTTTTTTGGAGGAGGGATGATCGGATGGGTTAGCGTGCCGGGTGGGCAACAGAGTCGATTTTATAATGGGGTTACAAGGTCACAAGTCTTGGGTGGAAGACAGATGGCGAGGATATGGCTGAGACCAGATTGGCAGAACAAGGTGAGAGAGCGGCTTGGAAGTGAGAGAAAAAAAATTCAGAACCCCAGCGAGAATGATCCCGCAGTTCCAGGGATCTTCAGGTGTACTGGGCGTGGATGATTTGACTGAAGAGTGACCGAGTGAGATGGGAGATGGGGTGAGGGGCGAGGGCAAAAAAAAAAAAAAAAAAAAAAAAAAAAAGAAGAAGACCGCAGAATACTGTGTAGGGGAGGGGAAAATAATAATAAAAAATTAAAAAAAAAAATCCAATAAAAAAGGAAAGGGCAGTGGGCGAGGTAAGTGTGGAGAAAGGTAAAGCGGAAAGAGGGGGGTGTACACAGTAAAAGACGGCAGGGAAGGGCTGGGTAAGCCAGGCTAGGTCACTGCAGGCTAGGCGCAGGCAGGGGGGAGAGACAGACAGGCCACACGGTGAAAAATGCTGGCAGGGGTCAGGGATCAGACTGAGCGACAAGGGCAGGCTGGTTTGAATGATCGATTGACTGATAGACCTGCCGCCCATGTACCGCTTATGCCAATGCTGAACACCGCCCGCGCCCGTGACTGGAAGAACCTTGGAAAGAAATGGACTGATGAGTCCAGTTCCCTCCCTCCCCCCCCCCTCTTCTTTTTCCTACAAGGAAGACGCACTGTTCCCAGCTGTGTTCTGTCGGTCTGGGGTACGGAGGACTGCCGTATGCGGTGCCTTGCACAGCTGGCTTGGCTTTCGCGTGATCCCTCCCTGGTGGAGTTTTGTCGGTGGACCATGCCTCAGCGGCCGCAGAAGGTCCCTCAAGATTTCAAGTACAGGTAGCTACACGTAATCCATGCCTACTTCCTTTTTTTTATTACTATAATATTTTTTTTTTAAAAAAAAAAAAGAAAGAAAGAAAATCCCAATCTCTTCTTTTCTTTTGCTCACATAACAATTGCTCTGTTACCATGCACACAGCTAGTTCGTGTCTCGAGAATGCACCCCGTATTGACGATCAGAGTGCGGCGTAGCGCTGGTTTTGGGCGGGATGTGCAGTAGGAGTTTCAGAGCCAAGGTAGGTGCGCTTGTGTAGGCGGAGGTTGTTATGGCGGGGGGTTGGGTTGGATTCAGTGGGTGGGATGGATGGATTGGATGGGTCGAGGTCGGCAGCGGGGGGAGGGGAGGACGAGAGCAACACGTACTGGAAGGAGGGGGGCGGAGGAAAGGGGAATGGGTCGCGAGCGGGTGGCCAGTGCGAGAAGAAAGGTACCTTGTGGCCGGATTTTTCTGCGCACAAGGGGGAGGGGTGAGAGGACGAGGGGAAGGGTTATGGACAAGTTGACAAGGGTGTGAGGGGAAAGGCGCGAGCGGGGCTGATCTGATGGGAGCTGCAGTCCACGCACAATCCGGAACCTCAGATCAAATATCAAGAATCACATGCACGCTAGGCTGGCCCAGGCAATCAGTCAGATCAGTCGTCCGCTTTTCTGTCTGTCTGTCCTCGAACACGAGGTTCCTTCCCAAAATTCTGACACGGTACTGCCGTGGTACCTCCATGCAACAGCAGATCACCCTCCGGTCCAATGTACTTTTAAGTAGCTACTCAAGATCGTACAATGTGCACGTCATCATTGCAAAAACAAAAGTTGAGCAAGAATGCGTGCGCACCCAAAGATCATCTCATCAGATAACGTTGATGTAGACCATTGTACAGCTTGTGACTAGGAAGGAATGCAGCCACGCCTAAGGCCAAAATTCAACAGAAATCCCCATTCATGTAGTGGTTAGTGGTGGTGGTGTGGTGCTATGGAGAAGTCATAGGGTGCTGATGTGGTTATGACACAACTCTCAGTATGGCCCTTTCTCTCGAATACGGTTTTGGGTGGCTTCGAGAGGAGAGGAGAGGGTGGGGAGGGTGGCAGGCTGGCAGGGTGGACGATGGAGGGTTGTATGGGTGTGTGTGGGTATGGTGGGTCAGAATTGGCTCAGACACTGGGACTCCCTAGTATGAGGATGTCCAGCTGAATTGGCCTATCAACGAGACAAATTACTGGGCTTCTTTTCATGGCAATGAGTATCATGCTGCAATGGACATGGTACCGGAATTGATTTCTTTTTTTCCACCCTTCCCTCTCCCTTTCTTCCTCCTTCTGTGTCCTCTCCTCCTCCCACATGATGACTCTCGTACAGAAAAAGGAGAAGAAAAACCCCCCCCAGGAAAGGAAAAAGGTTTTTTTTTGGGGGGGGGGGGTTTGAAAAAAACAAAAAAGAAAAACGGATGTGGTGTTCGCTCTCGGTGCCGTCATTGATCGGAGCTATTATGGAGACAGCAGGATGCACCCACGACCAGCCGGCAGCAAAATTATGGAGGAAGAGAAAAGACTTCTTCCTGGCATCCCGGGGTATCGGCGCGCTTGAGACAGGTGTGTGGCAAGTGCATCGGATAATTCTACTGGCTGGAACATGACAATGTTACCCCGTCGTGAATCCCAATGTTCGATTTCGATCACTGGCCCGAAGGACTTCGGGCTGCCCACCCTCTGAAGGTTTAGCGGTCAGGGCAGGGTAGGCTGGCATAATCCCTCAGCAGGCCCTCTCTACCAGGTTTTTGTTCTGCCTGAAGGCCATATCAGAGTTCCATGTGCCCCAGGTGTGTGCGCATTCAGGGTTAGAGAAGTAGGTGGTGGAAAGAGGTGGGGGGGGGGGGCCGAGGATCAATTGCTCCCGCGCCCTGCTGCTGCTGCTGCCGCTGCTGCTGCCCAATGTGCCAATGCAGGCACCAGCCTCCGCGCCCTCGTCATGGCATGGAAGCCCCGCCACCTGCAGAAATAATCGGACCAAGATCGAGACGGGTCTCTCTGTCTTCTCTCTCTCTCTATCTCCCCCCATCTTCTCTTACAGAAGCAGGACCAAGATGGGACCTGCCCGCATTTTCCTCCGGGCCAATCTCAATTGCTGCCTGAGGGAGACCAGAAAACCCATAGTGCTAGTGGGTCTGTCTCATTCGCGGGGCGGTGGGTGGCAGCTGGAAGTTCTTGTCGGCAGGCTGGAGGGGAAAATATACTTGTATGTGGTGCACGTATACCAGCCAGCGTACACGGTACAGTGTCGCCAGGGGGCCATTTGACAGCATTACTCGCGCGCACAGTACTCGACTCTATTACTCTTCAAATCTGAGTCTCAATCTAACCTTATCGAGGTCCCAGGACATTGAAATGTCTGTGGGGCTCTTGTCTGCTGGAGCTGGCCTGGTCTAGTCTTTTCTGGGCTCGGTCATGACATTCCAGATGCGGTGATGCGCTGCTGTTTGCTGGCAGGAGGGTGAGGGTCAAAGAATTTCTCGATTTTGTGCTTGCGATGGGAGGAGGTTGGGCAGGCGAGTGATGAGGGAGGGCCTTGTCGGTCTTGGTGCCGAGGGTGGGTCACCAATCTCAGGCAGTGCCCAGTACAGTACACTAGCCCCTGCCGATGTCGTGATTTGAAATCTTCTCGCGATGTATGCCGGATTCTGAACATCAAAGAGGTATACACACACATACATGAACTTTTTTGTATTGCAACGATGACTTCTACGGATCGCATCAGAAGCAAGACGAAGCCAGCGACGGAAATGCTGACCACAGGTGTTACTGGCCATCGGAAGCGGGATAGAGAAGAGAAAAATTCAGAGACGTGCTGAGATGTTTTCGTATGCCGTCCGTGCCGCTCTGATCCGCTCGAATGAGACGAGGCCTGGTCATCCATGTTCACCAATACCTTGCGAATCCCGTCAATCAGTGGATCTCAAGCCTTGAGCCAAGAGATGTGAACAATGACTGGCATGGTATGGCCATCTTCGGCCCAGCAGTGAAGATCGCTTTCTCTTTGATGCCCAAAGCAGAATGGAAGTCTCTGAGTCGCCGAGATTTTTGTGCTTATGAATTTGTGACGCCGGGAGAGGGGTTCCCCATCACACCCTGCTGCCGAGCCAGTGGCAAAGATATGGAGTCACAGCGTGGCCGTCGGCTAACGGCCAACCTATCCGAGGTTTGGAATGGGGAAAAGACTCTACATTTTGCGTCGAGTATTGAGATGGCTGTGGTCATAGTCGCAGCGATTGGTGGCGATCTCGGGCCGCACTTTTGTTTCGTGTATGAGAGCCCTCAAGCCGTCCCGTCAGAGAGTGCAAGAGTAGGAAAAGAGAAGGGGGGGGGGGGCGAATGAATGCAAATATTCCCGTCATCAAAGTTCCGAGAAAAAGCCCGCAGCAGGTCGACCGACGGGCTGTCAGACGAGAGAAGGCTGTCGATCGCATGAGCTTTTTGTCAGGCTCCTGACTGTCTGTGTCGCCCGCACCTCCGATGGCTGGCTTCTTTGTAAACAAGTGACACGAATTCTTGCCGATGATGGTGAGATTGGTCAGTCATCCAATCTGCCGTGAGCATTTCCCGAGAAGATCAGCACCCAGGTCGCCGAGCCCAGCCGGGTTGTCTTCTTCGACCGTGACGAGAAAGGATGCAGGACGTAGTTTTTCAGTTGAGGGCCCAAGAGGGAGACATTCTCAACTGAGAAGCAAAGAGATAGGAACGTTGAGGTTGGATTAGAGTTTCTCGGTAAGAATAGCGTAGATCTGGCGTTGTTTTGTGGGTTCCGAGGGCGCGGAGAGGCTCGATGGAGTTGGGACCAAACAGGTGGCCTTGCAGCCCTGCCTCTTGCACAAGGTCCCTGCAAGTGCGGCCCAGGTTGTCTTTCTAGTGTGGTATGGGGAGCCTGACCGCAGCACCACAGCACCGTGGGCAGAAGATGGATGGCTCCTGCCTTCAGCCTTGTCCCCAGGAGCGCTAGGTCTCTGGTGTAGGGGGGTGGAGGGGGGAAAGAGCAAAGGCGAAAAGGTAAAGCTAGCGGTCCCGTGGCCGTGGCCGCATTAGCCAGACAAGGCCCCTGCCAGGCGTGGACAGGCGTGACAGGGCATTTCTTGGGGGTGGTGTCTTAGTGTCTTACAGGCTACTATAGTAGGCTGGCCACAGTAGCACAGGCTTGGACATGGAATTTTCCCAAAATCGCATCTGCAGCTTGCTTCGTAATAGCTACGTCAGAACCCCGATCTCAGCCTCGCGTATGCAGCCGACCGACCATTGGACCCTGAAATCCACCTCTCCTTTACCTCCACCAGCCCCGAGGTTCTCGGCGGTCATGGATTGTGCGATGACGAAGACGAAGACGAGACCGACGCCGGGAGGTCAGTACTTGCTCGGGCAGTCTGTACAATATATTCCATATGTCACGTTCTCGAGGCAGTCGCACTGCAGCGTGCACATTATCGTGTCCGCAACCCTATTGCTTTGTCTCTACAGTAGCGTTCATGCTGTGAAGCGTCGCATATGGATTCCTAATAATATTACTGTCATACAGAGTCGATGTCTCGTCATGAAAGACTGGGGAAGAGCCGAGGCCGCGATTGTTTGTGACGGCCAAACTCTTCGTACTCCATGGCGGGTGGTTGAACAAACGACATGCTCTGCGATAGCCCGACGGCCACTAAAGACAATGGGGCTTATCTACACACACACACACACATACACCACCCCAAGAGCTATGATGGCTGCACTTTAGCGACGCCAGTGGCTGCTACGTGGATCTCAGCACCTTGCAACCTACCCATACCCTTGGCGGTCACGTCGGATCAGCTTCCTCCCACCGTTTGAGACAAAAAAACGGCGGCGGCGGCGGCGGCGGCGGCAATGCCAAAGGCTTGTCCAGTAACAACACAGCTTCCACACGGCACACAGTGACCGACAGCTAACGTGGCCCCCAATATTGCGACGTTGACTCGGAGAAAAATGTCCAGGGGAGACGGCGGCCAACGTGCACAACTACTGAAGCTGCTGCATAGCAATTTCCTTCCCCTCCCCTCCTTCCGGCGTCTCTCTCTCTCTCTCATCTCGAGGCGGGTCAACAGTGAGACCACATCCAGGTCAGGGGAGGTCGGTCATCTTCCGCCCGTGCCATCATCTCCGATGCTCATCAAAACAGACATGGCCGGTAAACTTCCGCAATTATCATGTCTACCGCCACATGAACAAATCTCACCCCAGATACGACGAAGATATCAAATTTAAAAAGTCAACAAACCAAACCTCCTTTGGCCTGGGGGATTGCGGGAGGGTTCCTGGATGGCGTCAAACCTGGAACTCCCACTAAATTAGCACCGCACCCTAACAACCTGGTGATCGCTCTAGGGCCATGTCAGATCTTCTGCCATGTCTGCCGACCCAGAGTGTCGGGTTCGACCTAAACAAGCGTTGATGCTAGAACCGAAACGCCAGCTGGGGAGGGAGTCGAGTCGAGTCGAGAACACAACAGAGAAAATGATATCAAGGCCATGATCCTCCTCTCTTTGAGGTCCTCCTCGTCCTACCCGTCCTCCTCGCGTCCCGTCTTTGTTCTGCAGTCACCACGGCTGGACACGTCGTCATCGCTTACTCCAACACCATCAGCTCTGTCGGCTGCATGATTCTAAGACCGATCTGTGGAAGGATGGGCCGAGATTGGTCCGCTTGGGTCATTTATCCACCTCCTCTTCCAGTTGGGAGAAGAAGAGAGGGAACAGGGCGCCAAGGCCAACACACAAGAGACCCGATCCGTTCTTCTCCGAATGGAAATAGGTCCATCGATCCCGAGGCTCTGATGGAATCAGATGACGAGATTCAGTCAGTCATCACACACACACACACACACACGTATACACGCACACCACACACAGCACAACTTACCGCCCGCCGGATGCTCCACAGGCGAATCACTTTGTGGCAACCCTGTTGGTGGTCCAGATCAGCCCAGCCCAGCCCTCTCCTCCCGGGTCTTCCGTTCCTCCTCAACCCTGTTGGCCGCAAGCGGATCCAGAAGGTACAACCCCGCCCGAGCTGCTTGGCTCTAGGCTTCAGCTGCACCCACTCTTGTCACTTTCGTGGCCCGAGATGGAGTCTTCTTCCCCGTGCAGCCTGTCGTATCCGGACCACCGAGGAATGTGGGTGAGTGAGAAAGTGCTCGTATCATACGACTAATAATAATACCATAGTAATTTCATTTACCATAGGACGTGTGCAACAGCCCCGCGCGGGCTTAGTTGTGCAGGTACTTCTACACAGGCCCCCCTGTTCCCTTGTTCGTGCAATCGTGCCGCAGGACAGCATATATTCGCGCGCGGAAACGCTGGGCAGGGCCATGTCAACATTCACCTAACCAAGCCCGGCCGCGTCCATCGGATCAATTCAGACAAAAGGTCCAGACCTTTTGTCCAGGGTCTTACGTGTTGTTATCCGTCCCGTGATTCAAAACCTTGCACGATCGATCCAGTGTGCAGAAGGCCTAGCGCGGAGCAGATGGACCGCCTGCACAAGCAGCAGCCAGAGGGAAGAAGGCGAGTGTGGACCACAATAACCTTCCACGTCGTGTATCCTGAGTCCTTGCAACTGGTGGGAAATGAAGGGCTCACGTGGCATACCCACCCATTTGCAGAGCTAGAGCCATTCCGCCCCTGCTAGCCCATCCGTTCAGGCGGTGCGGTGCATTTAGCATTCAGCCTGGGGGCGCCCGGGTCCTAACAACAAGTGCAATGGCCCACGACGGCCCCAGCAGCATCTATGTACTCACATCGTACTACGGTACCATAACACATGGTACGGGACATCCTATAGCACGTCCTTGATATCGATCGAGTTCCAAACTCAGAAGGGAAAAAAAGGAAAGAAAAAGCTGATGGAATGGTCTGGACTCGATTTTTTTTTTCTTGTTCTTTCTTCTTTTTTCTTTATTCCCTTTTTACCATATGACCTGGGACTCCGCCCGCTCCAGCCGAACAGTTGTCAACCTCTCATTCATGCACTTGCCACCCTGTCCCCCTCTCTGAGGGGGTGATACACGCCGGAGATTCGTCATGACTATATGGACTCGATGCAGTCAGACGGCAGCCACAGCAAGCAGGTTCGGTCGCCCCGCTCGATGATTGGAGGGTATGGATGGGTGGTCAGTCGCAGAGGTGGCACTGCACACACACACACACACACATACGAGAGAAAGAGACAGGGAAAAGGAGAAAGAGAAAGCTGTGCCGCTGACCGCTTCGCCGGTTGTCGTCCGGCTGCACCACAACATTTTGGGTCCTGGACCCTGGTTGGCTTGGTTGGGAGGAAGGAGGATTGGACATTCTCCAGACACACGCCCCCCCCCCCCCCCCCCCCTCCCTTCCCTAGCTCTCCCCACCCTCACCTGCAGTGGCTCGTCATATCTCACTTGCACACTGACTGCATACAATGCCATGGATGATGGCCAATCCTCGTGGCCTGCTCGTTCTAACAGCCACCATCGTCCCGCTCTACCCCTCCTCTCTCCATCTGATGTTCACCCCGGGGTTGCGTCCCCCCCGGCGGCTCGGTTGGCGAGTGAGAGGGCCATGTCCTTTTGTGCTCCCTCACTTTCTGGGTGATACCATATTGCATGGATTCGGGATGCAGAAAGACCGCAGGAGCAACATGGGACCCAGCCAATACCGAGCCTGGTCCCATGGTCATACGGACAGCCTGTAATTTTATGGCCCATGCTTGTGTCTTGTCACGCCGCCCTGCAGGCATGTCATGGTGCTATGTGGCATGTCCTCCAAAAAAGCTACCTGATCCTACCTCACAAACCACTACCCAGACCACGTTGAGGCTGCTGGCTAGCCCATTTCTGTTCACTAGACCCGAGTTTAAATTATCCCACTGCTCGGCGCTAGGATCTGCAAAGCAGATTGCGACGAGATTACCCCCAGACCACCACCTGGGTCAGCATTTCTTTTCTCATTTTCTTCTCTTGTTTCGGGCACCGGGGCTCTTCTGTACTTTGTGATTCCAACATGGATTCGCATAAGTGGATTTGGGGAGGGGGGGGGGCAGGGATACATGGGAACGGTGACATTTTGCGACAGACACGTCGCAAGCCAACACCACCAACATACACAGATTCGTTGAATAGATCACTCGTCTCTTGTCGGACACGTCCCCTATACCCCTCTCTACCCAAGGCGGGACAGGCAGATGTCAATCTGGGTACCTCGTGCTCATTCTGACGGGCAGGCCACCCTCATACTACATACGACAATCACTGGCGGACAGAAGGCCAAGGGAGAAAAAAAAAGATAAGAAAGAAAAAAAAAAAAAGAGGAGAGCTTTCCACCAGGGAGGGGTTCTGCTGTGTACAGTAAAAGAACCGAGGTTCTGGGTCTGCTGAACCCGGCCAGTTGAACGACCCACAAGTGGCCATCGACCGCGCGACCGACCATCCAATGCTAGCTGGGGTTCGCATGCTGCTATGGCACCATACAGTAGCAGCATGGTCTTGTCGTCTGTACACATCACGATGCAACGCTGCGAGGGCCCCCCTCTGGTCCTTGCCTTGACAGCTTGTACTCAGGTACTGCTATAGTGGTACCCTGCCCTGCTTGGATTGTGATACATCACGCACCGCTCTCGAGTCCACCACACACCCCGGCCAAGTGATGAGATCCCAGGCCTGCAGCATGCACGCAGCAGGCTAAGGCAGAGAGTGCTTTCTTCTGCACTGCAGCGAGACACTATCGCGGATTGGTCGTCGTTTTCTGCTGCAAGCGACAGCCTGCATGAAACGGGCCATATGGTGACGGGCACATTTCCTTCTGAACCTCGACTGCCCCGGCATCCTCGCCTCGAGAGGGTTGTATTCATCCCCCCCCCTCACTTTCACTGCAACATGACGGGGCCATCACACAGTAATACGTCTGCGTGTTGGCACAGAAAAAAGTAATAAAATAAATAAAAATAATAAAAAAATAAATAAATAAAAAAGAGGAGAGGAAGAGGGAAAACACGAAATGAGCCAAAGGAAAATTGGGACTATCATCTGGCGGCTCAGTGCATCGGGTCCGTCTCTTGTCTTTCTCTCGTCACCCTCATTCTTGCTCTCCCCCATACGAGAATACAGCTAAACTCCATCCGGCAACCCGTCCCTCAGCCTTTCTTCACACGGGGGAGTGAGCTTATCTTGACTCAACCCTTTCTCGCATCAGTTCCATTCCCGGTCAACCTGGGATGGCCTTGCTCGCATAGATTTTACTCCTCAGTCTGATCTGGCCCAATGAGGGTCCTGCCAGCCTTCCATGTACTACTACCCCTCTTCTGCCTCTCTCTCTCTCCCCCCCTCCGCCCCGCACAGCCTGCATGATGCAACTGCATAATTCACAGGTCGAGAGGTGGGTTCCTTTGCGGCCTAGTCCTTTTTTTTTTCTTTTCTTTTTTTTCTTTTTCTTTCTCTCTGCCTCTCCTTTTCCCACTTCGGCTGCTGTGCCGAAACGATAACGAGTGCAGCGGACCGAGGGCCAACAAACAAGGAAGAGGGGGGAGGGGGCGGTTGATTGGTCTCGCACCACCGCCTTTGTGTGTATGGCTGGATCAGCAAGCCTGATGCGGCAAGAGAAAAAGTCATCAGCTGAAAGAGAAAAGCCCATGAGAAGAGAAGTTTCAGATAATTGATTACTCACAAGATGGGAATCGCCTCTAGGGAGACTAAGAAAGGCGCGACCCCCTGGGCTGGACCCAGAACGTGAACACCGCAGCGGAGAACGCAGCGGCCAGCACGCACGTGACGCTATAATCTTGACCTTGTACGAACCCTTCCCAGTGGCCTATATACTTTTGGCCCCCAAATCCTATAATCTCGCCCAGCGTACCTGGGCTTTGGGAGGGCCAAGCAACAGCCAAGTGCCCAATAACGAAAGAAAGAAGGTTTCTCCTCTCTTTCTTTGTCTCTCTCTCTCTCTCTCTCTCTCTCTCTCTCTCTCTCTCTCTCTCTCTCTCTCCCTTTCTTACTCACAGCCACATGTGAATGTGAACCTGACAAAGCCACCAGCCCCCCAGCAAGTGACAACCAACCACGTGCAAAATGCCACTACCATGTATAATATAATATCTGTGGTGGATATCTAATTGAATCCAGATCGTAATGTAGATGCTCTCCAGACTGAACACCTTGAATCTCTATCCTCTGAAATGATCAAGCCACACACATACACACACACACATATCAGCAGATGACTGTCAAGGGATGATATCATTATTACCAGTAGTACTATTGCAAGGGAGACAAGACAGACACACCTAACCCTTCTCTTCCCATCAGCTTGTCCGACAACACTGCTCCTTCTTCTCCCCCTCCCCCCCCCCCCCTCTTTCCCTTTTCCCCTCCTTCCTCCTGTTCCTTCTCTCAGTTCTCACCAATACCCAGCTGCCACGAAGTTTGCTGAGAGCGCCTCCCTCACAAGTTTGTAGGCCGACAGACCAATCAAAGCCACTACAGCAAGGGCTTCCCTTGATCGGTAGCTCCTCCCCGCTCGGCCGTGTCACTAGACCCCTCCCGCGCCCGCCTCGCTCCTTCTATGCGAGCATCCGTGTGCCTAGCTCCCGGGGCCCCAGCAGCTGCTTTGGGACCGCCCCTTCCTCATCATTATCGGCGGGGTTGAACAGGGGAAGGGGAACATCAAGGAAGACGAGATGAAAGGGCGCGTCGAAGAAAAAAAAGACCCTCAGGGTAGGACAGTCATGGAGGGTTGTCATGCCTGAGACGAGGCTGTTTCGTGTGTAAATTGCATCAGAATCGGAGCAGATTGTGTCTCTGTGTCTCCTCCCCCGCCCCCCCGGAAGAAAAAAAAAAGACCCGCGATTTAATCAGACGCAAAGTAAAATCAAACAGTTGCCCTCGTCACCCTATCATTCAAGGAAACTCCTTTGATTTGTACTGTACTAAGATATTCCCAGCCACTGTCTCTTGCTACAGGCCTTTATTTTTCGTTCTTTCTTTCTTTCATCGTCTCTCTATCTCTTCCCTTGAGAGGAAGAAGGGGAGGGCGTGCAGTCACGTAGAACGATGAAACCATGTATGAGAGGCCAAGGGACCTGTGCCGAACCTAAGTTCATGCTGCGACCCCCGAGCCACATCCCTTCCCCCTCGTGGTTCTGTTGCAAGCCCCGAAATCTGCTGTGCTTCCCCCCTTCCCTCCTTCCCTCCCATAGGTTCATGACGTCGGCTTAGCGGCTTTTTTCTGGGTCGAGTCTCGCAATCAAAGAGAGAGAGAGTTGGAAAGGAAAAATCTCGTATCGCGCCGAGTGGCAGGACAAGGGCTGCGTGTCACCAAGAGGAAAGCGGTACAGAATGGCTTCAGGGAGTTGCTTGTCTTTGTGTGTTAATCTATCCGCTGTCTCCCTTGGCATGCGAACCATCTTCCCCCCCTCCTGTTCTGCATGGGCTGTGGTCCTGTCCAGCGGCTACCTTTTCTCCTCTCCCTCTGTCCCGCTCTCTATCTCTCTCTTTTACCTTTTGAGCTTATCTCTCCACCAATGTATCAAGCAATGTGGACCCCATCAAGGACAATCTCACAGGATATCACACCAGTAAAGACCAAGGAGAAGAAGAAGAAGAAGAAAAAAAGAAGAAAAGGTAAATAAAAGTACAAGGTTAGGCGCAATAATCAGCCGTCTGGGGGGGGGGGGGGCAGGAAGTGAGCGCATGGACAGTGTTCGTGAACAAGGGTCAGCTCAGGTTTCTCTGTCTCTATCTCGCTCGCTCGCCGTCTTTCACATATTGCACACGGCACACCCACTCCCGCTTCTATTGCGATGATTCCAAACCCCCCGATGGCCCATGCAAGGGCTCCAGCCAGATTGTCAGACGGGACACCCAGGGCTGCATCGATTCATGCCCCGACCCCTTGCCAGCGCACACACACGCACACACACGCACACACACACCCCCCATCATCATCATCATCATCATCATCATCACGAGGACATGGTATATGTGTGTGCTTCACGCCTAATTACAATCTGGGATGACAGATGGCTAGTTTCAAAAAGAAACAGCCGCAGTCACCGCCTTTGTTGCTGACGCCCACTGTGGCACCATGCATACTGACATCGGAAGGGTAACCAAAGATCTAAGCACAATAGTAATGGTCCTTACTGGAACACCCTGACCTCTCTCTTATCCAAGCGCCTGTGGAGTGTTCCAACCGAGGATCGTGCAAATCGATAAAGGAGATGACGGAAATTTTTTATTATTTGATTCTATCTCTCTGGAATCCGCTAAGGGCAGTGGATCGATGAGCTGTTTTGCTCTGCTGCGGGCCCTCCCCCATCAGCTCACCACAATTGCTTGGCAAGGCAATTCGGGTCCGACGGTGTTAAAATTGCATTTTCGAGAGAGACGGGAAGAAGAATTAAGAGGCCATTCCCACCGGGCCTTTCCTCAGTGGCTCCTCGAGGCGGGTACGCTTGAGAAGGGGGGAGGGGGGGAAAGGGTGCTGACCAAGGGGGGGGGACGGGGGGAGGGGGCCGGCGACGATGTCACCTCCACCCCATCCATCATCGAGGGCTGCTATTACTTGTAGAGCTTGGTGTCTGCCTAAAGATGGTTGATCCACCAGTATCCGTATAACTCCACCCACAACCAGATTGTCGGAACCACGCCAGCAAGCAAGAGACAGAGAGAGAGCGAGACAAGAGAACAAGAAAAAAAAACATGTTGCTCACGGAACCCATGGCATGAGAAGAAGAGACAGAAGAAGATGATGGTTGTGTACAAGTGACTCGGCCATCCGTCCCCCCCTCAAGGACAAACCGCATTCCATCAAAAAGCACGGCAAGACATGCAAAGTATTTGTTTGATCTACCAAGAATAAGAATATCATAACAAATAACCATAAGGAGGGGTTTGTTTCGGTTTCTCCATCTCTCTCTCTTACACAAGATCAGATGAGAAAGCTAAAAGACAAGAGAGAGAAACCTGCCTCGCCCTCCAACCCTCTTCCCCCCCCCCCCCCGCCTTGTCAAGGAGAATATGCTGGCATTGCCTGTTTCACTGCTTCAAGGGATATGCATGTCCTTGCCTGTCCTTTTTTGTTTTTCAGCTCTCAGGATCTTTTGTTCCGCAAGTTGGTCAATGTGGAGAAACGAAAAAAAAAGAAGAAAAAAAAAGGCACGGAGGAAGAAATAGAGGGGATACCAGAGACTCTCCTCTCCTTTCCTTTCCTTTTCCCCTTCACAAGGAACTGGCCCAGGGGGGGGGACGGGAAACAGGTTCGTGGTAGTGGGAACTGGAAGGGGAAGCCGGAGATGGTCTTTTCCGGTGCCACCCCAACAAAATCAACTCACGGCGTCCCAAAACGGCATCTCACGGGTTGGGGGGGGGGGTGTGGTGGTTGGTTTCTTCTCTCTCCCCCTCCCCCCCTCCCCTCTCCTACCCTCCCCTTCATCACCTCCCTTTGTTCTAGGCTACAAAACCGATCTAGGGTCTGAATCGTCGACGAGGAACTGTGGTATAAGAAACGGGAGGGGGCTTCCTGGTTCACCTAGCGCAACAGCGTCTGTGCTGTTCTCATCTCTTGGCTTTTTATTGGCTTTTCTATGGAGAGAGAGAGAGAGAGACAGCTGGGGAAGGGGTCACAAAAGAAGACTAAACTTGGTAGGAATTGGAAGGGAGGGGTGGGGGGGGGGAAGGGGGGATACTTTCACAATGTACGTGCCCATAGCATGTATATGCCAGATGCGGCGTTCGTCCAATCTTAATTTGGGCGAGTATTTGCTTCCTGAGGTGAACGGCGGCTCATGAATCAGGTCTTGTTCTGACAAGCTGAAGAAAAAAGTGAAAAAAGAAAATAGAATTCGAGAGGAAATGCAGAATGTACCAATGTTTCCTCCAACACGCACCACCCTTCCCCGTCCCTCCCCCTTTCTTCCTGACGGCTTGCTGTGGTCGAGAGTGTGAATGAGTGACCTCTTCCCTTCCTCCCCCCCCCCCTCCTCTCTCCTCCCTCTGCTCTCTCCCTCACTCATGAGTAGCCACACAGTGTCCCACCCAATCTTCCAGCCCGCATTGTCCCATGCCCTATTCCTCTTCCGATGGGTTTCCACTCTCCCTCCCCTCTTCCAAGCCCTCTACGTCACGACTCTCGTTCCGAGTCTCTCTGTTTTCATTGGCTGTCCCCAAACCATGAGCAAGAAAGAAAGGAAAGGAAAGGGGGGTCGACCGCAAGAGTGAGTAAAATCTTTGGATCGGAAAGAGAAAATTGGTGGGTCGGGACTCGATGGCCAGGTATGGGATATCGGAGGGGAAAGAAGCAGGTTTGCTTGCTAGGAAATATTTCCCATACCACAAAAAAAGTGTGTGTGTGGGGAGAGAGGGACGGACCAAAGAAAAATAACCCACTCGCAAAAAGCTCCCATAACGGCAGTATCTTGACCCACAGCACTACTACAGTCCTAGACCTCTTTCTTACTCTACATAGTATGTCTTTCTCGCTCAGCGTCCTCTCTGGCGGGGAATCTCAGCCAGTCTTCCTAGGGACCCTCGTTCTTCCGCGCTGACCACAGGGCGGGGTTGCATTACGAGGTGGAAAAAAAGGGAGAAGGGAAAAAAAAGCCTCCTCCCCCCCCCTCCCTCTCTAGGAGGGGAGGCCCTCAGGCCAAGCAATAGAGTTTTTAAGGTTTAGTAGCTACAGCACACTGGTTGGACCGGGCTAGGCCTGTGGCTCTGTTGTGCAGGAGGCAGGGTGGGTGGGTTTGCTTGCGCTGCAGTAACACTGCTCTGCTGTGACAGTGTGTAGTAACCTGCAATATGTCCTTGTCGGGGCCCCCGATGGCCTATTGTACAGGGGGGGTTCTCAATCTTCGTACCGCGCATGCATAGTAGAATGGTGCCATGCCAAGCGCGTCACATCACACCTTCTGCAGGCGGCGCTGGACAGGCAGGACCGCAAGACCTTGTTCTGTACCAGGTAGCAATCTATGATCGCTCGGCCGAGTAAACCCACCCTTCAACAGGGCCCCCAACCCCCCCCCCCCCAACGAGAAGAGCTGTCGAGAGCTGAGGTGGAGTGTCTTGAGGGGGGGAGGGGAGCTGAGGCTGATCAACATAATCCACGTAATGCTTTGCCATGCCATGGACGAATGCATCCCTTCCCCCACCATGTCCTGAGTATCGACATTGGCGGTTGTTCCCCCATGCAGACAAAGCGCCTCGAAACCAGGTTTTTTACCACAGGCCCTGGCCCTGGTGGTCTAGAACCCTCAAGCTGAATGACGCTCTGATTGTCTCTTGTCCAGCACATGCTCACGACTGACCACGAAACAGATCCTCTGAGGACAAGCACTCACCGCCCCCGGCTCCAGCCGATTTAGTGAAGCAGTTCCGGCCTAATGATGGCAGGGCTGAGCCGCCTGGTGCGCCTGCTGGCCTCTGTACATCAACCAAAAAAAGGAAACTGTCTTTTTTGGGTGGAGTAGAATTGAAAGACGGTCGTGCCTGTCACCGAGGATAGTGTTTGGCCGGCTTGCCCACCGCCCCCCCCCCCCCCCCTTTCATCCCATCCCCTGCCCTCATCATGGGCATTTTCACCGTAGGCGGGCTGGCAGGCTGGCCTCGTCTGTACGGTGGTGAGGTGGCCTTCGAGGTGGATGCTCGAAGGGAGACGGCGCACCACGCGAAAGCGGTGCGGTGCGCTTTGAAACCCACTTTCAAAGCCGGCACTGTTCATCTGCCGAAGGACTACGGGCAAGTGTCCGCGGGAAGACCAGCGCGGTTGCAGTATAGTGACGCGCCTGTGGGAAGGGGTTCAAGGAATCCACCAGGAGACCAGATTGGACACACGAAAAGGTGATGCAAAAGTTCCCCATCGTTGTGCTTGGTGGTGTGAGAGACGGTGGCCTGCCAGGGAAGGGGGAAAAGAAAAAAAAGAAGGAAAAAAGAAAAAACAGGTCAGCTCGTGGCCACGGGATGGGAGATGATGGCCAGACACGCTGGCCTGTGATGGCTTCTTTTCCCGACGAGGACCAAGTGTAAAGGCCTCACAAGCTCATCTTTCTCTCGCTCGCCCGTCTCATTGGCTGCGCCTCCTTCGTCCTCCTCTTCTGGACTCAAGCAAGCATCCCGATCGAGTCGTCATCTTCATGTGTCACTTTTCTCAGAGTCTTTTTTCTTGTGACAACAAATGTGCCCAGCAACCAGAGAGAGAAAGGGCTGCGCCCAGTTAGTCAACAAAGCGCTAGGCCGGCTGACCGGGTCTTTGTCCGCCGTATATCGAATGAGGCATCGATTATCGTCGGCTGACACAGATCTCTGCAGTCATGGACCGGGAACGCACGTCCTATTCTTGATTCCCCTCTCGATCTCTCTCTCCTCTCTTTTCCTCTGCGAGCGGTTTCCGGCATGGCCCCACCCTATCGCCCACTTTGTCTGTGCGGGCGCCTTGACAAGAGCTGAGAGGAAGTGACTTGCTCAGCTGGCATGTACTGTGGTAGAAGGTACTTCGACAGCAGCGAGCCTAAGGGGTGGAGATGGCGCCAGTCGACGAGCTAGTGTGAGGACTGGGTCTTTATTTGCACGGGGGGAGAGGGAAGAGAGAGTGTGTGAAAGTGTGAGTACGAGATAGGGAGAGAGGTACATGGCTAGGCCAGAAGGTCTCGCCCCCCTCCCCCTGGCAAGGCCTGACGAGGACCGCCTGGAGCTGGTTGGTGATCTTTGAGGGCCACAGGCAGAAGAGGGATTTCTGGACCAAGTGTACTCTCGTTTCTGATCCGTCCTTGTCACTTGAGAACGGAGGAGCGTTGACTTGACTCTCAACGCAAGGGGGGGAATGGCGGCCCCCGTCTCCCTTTTACCCTGCGTCTTCTCAATCCCAGTGTGCGTGCTCATGATCGATCTCACGAGTCGTCAGCTTGGTTTTGTGGCTGGGCGTCCATGTGGGTAGGCAATACTGATATCATGTCCCGCAGAATTTCGATGGGTCAGTGACGCGGAGGGGTACCAAGTATTGTGATCAACTGTCCCATCACTCTTCCTCCTCGGCCTTGTCCTTCACCCCGGGAGGGGTGAGGACATACACATACACACAAACACACCCCCCACTGGAAGACTGTAGTAGTACCATCCTGCCATTGGCTGTGTGTAGCTATCCGATTCACAGCAGCTCATCCCTGACGAGAGTGGTGTGTTCTTGTCATTTGTGTGTTGATGGTCCGTCGACGTGACTCGACTGCCAATAGGGAAGCACCCATCTCGACCCTCACTAGCATCGAGGTAGACCCTCGAAAAGCTCCGGCAGACGCGAGGTTCTGTCTTCCTCCGTAGCCTTGCGCTAGGCTGTTCTGCCTCCCAGCTCGCACGAGCAAGTCGGTACACGCCCCCGCCCCCGCCCCCCGGTCCTCCTCTTTCTCCCGCCGAGGACAGCCTAGAGGCTATGCTCGGTCCAAAGTCGATCGATCCCCTTCTTGGGTCAGGCTTGCGCAGCCTACTGTATGTTGAGTCGCGGGGACCGTGCTTCCGCTAAGGCCAGGCAGGCAAGCCTTGCCATCTTTTCTCTCTCTCATACGATAGACAGCCTTCCCCACCATGTTTGTTGGGCCAAAGACCTCCAACAAAAGATCACAGCAATGACACATCCGTCGTAGATGATGATCTGTTCTAGGCCTTTGTCCCCGTTCGGAGGTGGCTGTGCATATGCAAACTCGTGACGGTGACGGCAGTTGAGGGAGAGGTCGCCGGGTGCGGCATAGGGAAAACGACTTGTTGCTGGCTGCATCCGACGGTGACACCTGATCGGCACAAAAACTCTCATATGCAGAAACAATACGAAAACCTTTTGATCAAGGATTACGCAGCTGAGTGAAGTGAAAGAGAGCTGTGCA
Source organism: Aurifilum marmelostoma (assembly GCA_027559495.1). Lineage (NCBI taxonomy): Eukaryota > Fungi > Ascomycota > Sordariomycetes > Diaporthales > Cryphonectriaceae > Aurifilum > Aurifilum marmelostoma. The sequence goes on along the minus strand of JAMXSV010000007.1, from coordinate 501,905 downwards.
CATAGCTCGGAAAACAGAAACCTTACCCTCGCAGGCGTCAGGACCTTTTCTTTTCTTCCCCTCTTTTTCTGTTGTCTCGTGGTTCAGACACAGTACAATATTGCCGCACCGTAGCGTTTGCCTACTGACCGTGACTGTCGTGTGTCTCGTCCCTTGTCTTGCCGCGCTCAAGCGTCCTTTGGCGTGTCTCTCCCATCCCGCCCTTTCTCTGACGGCCGCTTTGCTGCGTGTAAAGTCCTCCGGTACTGCTAACGTGGTCTTGCCGACAGCTGCTAAGACAGAGGGAAATCGATGAGTGTGGGGTTTCGAGACGAGCCACAGCACGCGAACTACCTTCTTGGCGAAGGGCGCGAGTGTCCACATCACATGCTGTAGTAGACCTTTTTGAATTATAGACGGTGTCCGTTGCGGATGCCGAAGCCGTGGACGGTTTGTTCGGCTCTCAACTCCTTAGTGGGTTTCCGCTGGCTGTTGTTACTGCTGTTGCATCGGAGATGATTTATGTGGATGTCGTGCTGGGTGGCAGGACTTGATTGAGATGCCTGGCAGTGTAGTGGAGTATACTCCAGCCCTCCTCCTCTCCAATTTGGGCCCAGGCTCTGCGTGACCTCTGTTCGTCCACCAGGGCGCCGCTGCATCATCGAGGCTGGCTCCCGCCGGCGAATGGGTTGCCCCGACATAACGGGGCTGGACACGACGCCGGGGGAGGAACTGGCGACATGCACTGGGCCGGAGGAACGAAGGAGGAAGCGATCGATTGACGCACAAGGGCTCAGACCTCGGATGTTGCTTGTCTTTGGTCAGGCCTTCGTCGTGGGCATCGAGTAATGGACCTATTGAAGAGAATAACGTCAACGCAGGGCTTCTGGTCTCTATGAAAATGTGGGCAAAGCGGTATAATGATCGTGCTTGTTGCTGCTGCTGCTGCTGCTGCTGCTGCTGCTGCTGCTGCTGCTGCTGCTGCTGCTGCTGATGATGATGATGAAAAGTCCTCTATTGAATGTAAGCGGTCCTAAAGACAGCCCTCGTAAGCACTGTTGATCCTGGCGCACGCTCCTCCCCACTGCTGTCGCACTTTCAAGCGAGGAAGGTTGGAAGCCTCTAGGCAGAGGACCGCTAGCAGCTCTGGTCGTCCCTGCCCTCTGCGAAGCAAGCAGGCTGCTGTTTGCCGAGGAAGTGACGACGGACGTGCGCGTGTAGCAAATGATCAAATGCACTACAAGCAGTTGTGGGCTGTGGCGAGCCTCGTGAATCCTTCTTTCTCGAGGCCACCTTCTCCTTGGACGTCGCAAACCGCCCTCCAAGTCAAGTATGCGGCATCAAACTGATGGGAACATCTCCCAGAAGCCAATCTCCATCTTATTTTTCGGTTGTGCGAGTTAGCAAACAGCATCGCTATCGAGTAGCAATCGCAGCAGCAGCAACAACGTACCTTGGTGGCATGGACAAATATCCTCACGAGCTCCTCTATCCGTGACGTCGACTGCAGGACCGCGTGCCTCTCGAGCAGGTCTTCCACACACACACACAAAGCCACGCGACGAATCAGTCGCCCATTCAACCTTTTTCCAGATTGGGGGAAAAGAGGGGGGACTCACCAGAACCAGTCTTGACAGCCTGCACATAATCGTCCGCGACGTAGTTCTCGATCCAGTCCCAGTACCGGTTTCCTTGCCTCTTGGTTCTCGCATCGCCGTGGAGCATTTTTGCTACGGCCCCGTAGCCCACCAAGCAGGGTGCCAGAGCGACCTGCAGCGCCAGCCAATCTTCGGACTGCCCAATGTCCAGGACGTATCTTTTGGACGACTGAGAGTCAGCAGGTGTACTAACTATCATCAACCGGTACTTGAAGAGGAGGGGGGGGAAGGGAGGGGAGCCAGACCTGGTGTAGGCCGTACAGGCCATCTTCTCCTCGGTCTTCTCCATCTCTTCTCGAGACAGGCCAAAGCCTTCACAGTACGTCAGGTGCAGGTTTGTTTCCCTCTCGATGTGCAGTACTATCTCAGATGCCTGCTCTGCGAGTCAGCACAAGAAGAGAACCATGTTAGACAGGATCGAAGTAAGAGAAAACCGACAGCTTTGATGTCTGCTAAATTCTTCGCCTTGTAGGCCGCCAGGGCATTGGCACGAGCAAAATGTATCTACCTCGACAAGCGACGGTCAGCCAACAGCACAAGCCCACGCATCGGACTCAGCTTGATAAAACGAGTTCTGAAGCAGATAGGAGAGGGAAAATTGTTCACCAGGTACAGATAGTCCTGGACAAGATAGCCTTTGAAAGATTCCAGCGGCAGAGACCCATCGCCCATCGCCATCACGAAAGGATGGTTGACGAAGCGGTGCCACACGGGCGCCACGTCCGGCCGTTCCAACACCCACTCCACAAAGCGACCACTGCGTATTTGAAACATTGTCAGAGAGAGGAGGAGGAGGAGGGGGGGGGGGGGGGGGTTGGTAGAGGGAATACGGTTGAGAAGGAGACGAGGGTGTGGAGGACGGGGCCTGCTTACGGCGCAAAAGGCAGCGTGTAATTTGAGTGGAAGTGATTCAGAGGTCCACTTCCCTTCCCAAGACCCGGCGCTGTCCTGATGCCAGCCTCGACATATCGACATGCCGCCCTCACCGCGTCTGGGACGCCCATGCCCTTGGAGAGGCCCGCAGCGATGGCAGCTGTGGAGAAAGAAGAGGCACGGCCTCATCAGCTTCTCCTTCTCCTCATCGATATTTCTGGGAGTTAGGTGTTGGATTTTACTCACATGCCAACGAGCACCCCGTTCCGTGCGTGTTCCTAGTGTCCCGCCACGGCGTCTCAACCTTCACAATCTCCCCTCCCCTCCCCACCAGCACATCAATCACAACCTCCCTCTCCCCCTCGTTCTCGGCGACCCTTAGGTCCCCCTTACGAAGTGGCACATGTCCGCCCTTGACAAGCACCCACTCGGGTCCAAGCGCCACCAGCCTGCTGCCCACGTCCTGCAGGTCCGCAACACCCTCAATCTGCACAGCCTCGAGGCCGGCATCAGCAAGCAGCATCTTCGCCTCGGGGACATTAGGCGTGAGCACCGTCGCCAGTGGAAGCAGTCTCTCGCGCATTTCCCGCAACGCCTCATGCGGCAGCAGCTCAGCGCCAGTGGTGGCCACCATGACGGGGTCGATGACAAGCTGCCTGCTGCTGCTGCTGCTGCCGCCGGCGCCTCGGGGCTGCGAGAGGGCATCAGCCACGGCGGAGATAGTGGCTGCAGACGCCAGCATGCCTGTCTTGACGACGTCAGCCCCGATATCGTCGAGCACAGCGTCTATCTGCTTGCGCAGGAACGTAGGCGGGACGTGATGGATGTCCATGACGCCCGTTGTGTTTTGCGCCGTGAGGGCTGTCGTGGCCGTCATCGCGTAGACCCCATGAGCGGCGAGGACCTTTTGGTCAGCCTCGAGACCTCTGTGAGAAGGCCATGTAAGCAGATCGGTGCATAATGCCACCGTCGTAAATAGAATGGGGTAGTTGCAGGTGGTGGAGATACTCACGCTCCGCCGGAGCTGTCTGAGCCGGCGATCAGCAGCACCTTGCCCTGGACCATCTTGAACCACGACTTATTATTCTCTTTTGTTCCTATAGAGAGGGGTTCAGAAGTTACCCTTGAACCTTATAGGATCATCGAAATCTAGCGAGCTACAGCCTCATGAAATCTGAATGAGATTGTTGAGATGTTGATTATTCCAACCGTCGGCGATGGTGGTGCTGTTGTTGTTGTTCTTGAGTGTGGTGAGGGGGGCCGGAATGTACGTATTGATTTGTTGTTGTAATGACCCAAGAAAAGCCAAAAAACGGAGGTTGACGAGCGGGCTTTCCCACCCACATATATTTCTTGGAAACTCCTACATGCCTAGCAAACTGAAAAAGAAAAAAAAAAAGCCATCACGTAATCGATCCATCTTCAGCAATGATCCAGTCTCTCCTGATATCGGAGGGTTGGTTTTCGGTTCTGAAGGAAAACTATGACACTGATTCGGGGGGAACACACGATCGATCTGCAGACACACACACGCACACACGCAAGAGGCGCGAGCGTTTTTTCATCTGGGAGTTCAAATAAAAGAGGGAAAAAGTATTCTTGCGCAGCTGCTCCTCCCCCTCGTGTTCTGTCATTGCATGATATCCGCTTTTTTTTTAATTTTTTTCTGGTTCTACGACGAAGGGGCATCATAAGATTCTGAGCATTGAGCGGCATTCGTCAACCTTTTCGCACTCCGATTGATGCGAAGTCATCCCTTTTTCCGTCTTCTTCTCGCTCACCCTTGAACTTTTCTTTCATTTTTCAACAATGGAGGGCAAGAAACAACCAGTAGTCGTACAAACTCCAGTGATGAGGGTATTCAGATTAACGCCTCGCCCGCCCCAAAGATATCCATCGCTGCCGCTAATTCCCCCCCCCCCCAGGCGCCGCCCCCTTTAAACCCCTCCAAAATTCCATATGCACCAGATGCAAGAAAGAATTCGTGCTTTCGTTCCCCATACTATTGTACAGATCTCGTAATCGCCTCAAACGCACGTGTTGCTGCTGCCTTAGGAGCAAGCCTCGTCTTGGCCCGTATTTCCCTGCCCAAATACGACGACTTGGCCTAGGTGTTGTGAGGAGAAGGCCGGAGAAGATAAAAGAGGAACTACAGGTTATCGGCCTCAGACAGTGCCGCGCCGTTCTCGAGTCTCGATCTCGGCCGGATCGCTGATGCTGCGCTGTCTCTCCGTGCCCTGCTCGTCACCCGAGCTGCGGTGTCCGTTCTCCTCATCTTCCTCCTCCTCGTCGTCGTCGTCGTCGTCGTCGCTGTCCTCGCCCTGGCTGCTCTGTGGCCACCCGCCTAGCTGCTGCTGCTGCTGCGACCTCGCATACCTCGCAGTAGCAAGCCTGGTGTAGTCCTCGTCCGCAGAGTCGTCGCTCTCCTCGCCGAACACGACCTCGCGGAGCACGCTCCGCTCAAAGAGCTCGAGCATGCGGCGTGCTGGAAGTCGGTAGTGGTGCGCCTCCATGAGGGCCACGACGCGCCGGAATACCTGCGCGTTGGCGAAGCCCTGTGGCCTCTTCTCCTTCAGCGCGACGAGGTCATTGCGCGCCTTGCTGAAGCGGACCGTGTTGCTCAGATCAATGAACAGGCTGAGGATCTTGTGGTTCGTGGGGTTGGGGTCTAGCTCCACGTCCCCGTCCTCGTCGAATGCGCCCGTGTGGATGTTGTCATACATGGAGCTCGGGGCTCCCATGGCTTCCATCATCGAGTCCGACCGCGGCCGTGAGGGCATGGCTGGAGCTCTGACTGTCTCGGTCCTCTGCGAGCTGGGCAGCGCGATCGAGGCTGCCAGCTGGTGACGCCAGGGCCGCAGGGAGAGGAACTTGGACAGGTTCGTCGGGACACAGAAACCTGTCGACACCCCGATCGGGGTCGTGTTCGCATCCCAGCCCAGCTCGGACAGGATCTCAAGGCCGTGGACGGACCTCGAGATCAGGCCCATCACGAAGAAGGCCGTGCCCCGCATGCTCATCACCTCGTGCTGCTCTGCGATCCGCACAATGTGCTCGATCACATCGCAGCTCTCGAGGAACGGAGCGCCTCGATCCATGGAGCCGACGTTGCCGACGGCCCACATGCAGCCCTTGACCTTGACCATCACCTCGGGGTCGTCAGCATGCATGCCGTACTCCCGGATGGTGTTGGCAAACTCGAGGAAGTGTCCCTTCTGCTCGAGGAGCTTGCAGCCCTCCTCGGTCCGGGTGAGCTCGCGGTAGAAATGAGGCGGAACGTGGGGGTCCGCCTCGGCATCAGGCTCGTCGTTCAGCAGGCTCATGCGGTTGGTCGGCTCGTCCTGCCCGTCGGCAAAGGCGCGGGCGAGGCTAGCCTCCACGGTGCTAACATAGGAGTCGTTGCGTCCGAGGAACCAGTCGTCCATTTCATTTCTGATGTAGTCCAGGCCGTCCAGGTAATCGTAGCCGATCGAGGTGGACAAGAAACGCAGCAGCAGGGGTGCACCGATCTCACCGAGGTGGTCCAGAGCCGGTCTGCAGCCGACGATGAACTCTAGATAGCTCTTTGTGTTGCAGGCCCTCTCGAGGATCTTGATCGCGGTGGCACACACCTCGACCTCCGGGTCGTAGAGCTGCTCGACGAGCAGCTGGATGGCCCACCTGGAGTGGTTCGCCGTGCCCTCCTTGGGGTTGTTCACAAACTTGCGGAGGATGTTGGTGGCGTAGATCCGGATCTCTTTGGTGCCGGCGGTCATGGCAGTCCGCAGCAGGACTCTGGGGTGTCCCTGGAAGCTGTAGTCGAAGCTGGAGAGCAGCAGCCTCGTCAGGTCTGGCCGCTGGTTGTACTCGAGGATGTGGTACATCATGTTGAACATCCTCCAGCGCTGGATCATCTCCAGGCCTCGCTTCTCCGCGCTCAGGACGCCCAGCATGGCAAAGTAGCCCCCGCTGAGAGTGTCGGCCATTCTGTCCTTAGAGAACAACGGGACACCGGCAGTGATACCGCTCGTCTGATAAAAACCATGTCAGCCAGCCTTCCAGGCCACACATTATTCTTCCGTGTGTGTGTGTGTGAGAGAGAGAGAGAGAGACTCACCGGGTCGCACTGAGCCAGACACTCGGCAATCTGTCTCAAAACCTTATTGTTTGCCAGATACTCGATGCCCTGCTGTGACTGAAGGAGGGTGTGCATGAGCGCACAGCCAACCTTGATGTATTTCTGCGTGTTCCTTGTACTCTTGACATCGGAGAACCGGTATTTGAAGGGGCGATAGAAGCCCATCAGTCTCTTCATGAACTTGGAGGCCTTGTTCGCGTCGTCAACCCTCTTGCCGATGGTTAGGGGGCCCTCGATCAGCTTCAGGATGATCTCCCAGTTCCACTTCATGTAGTTGCTGCTGCTCAGGACCCCGGAGTCGACCAAGAGCTGCCGGAACGCCCCCTCGTCAACATGAGGCACAGAGCTGGCAGCTCTCGGCTGCTCCTCCTCCAGCGCGAGGCCTGCGGTCATCTGGCTCAGCGACAGGCCGGCGGCGCTCGGGGCTGACGGGGTCGACCGGTAGAGGGTGCGGCTGACACTGCTTATCTGGTAAATCAGGCTGGTGGCGACAAAATGCGACTTATCATTGAAGCGGACAGCCTGGGAGAAGAGATCCGGCAGGAACTGCAAGTTGCTGCTCCACGAGGCGGGCAGAAGGCGACTGCACAGCCTGAGGACCTCGCCCAACAGCAAGGTCGACTTGCGCTTCATCGTCTCCTCCTCGGCATTGCGGGCCAGGTTCAGCAGCGTGGAGACCAGATCCGCCTCTATCAGGATGGCCAGGAGCAGGGCCGTGTAGTGGTCCACAAAGTTCTGCTCCGCATTGTCGTCCTCCATCTGAGCCTGGGCGTTCCTGGCCTCTGGAGCCGGCTTGAGCGTATTGACCCTCCCATACGTCGTCAGCCTCCTCCCAGCCAAGAACGGCGTGGCCCACGCAGGAGACTTGATCCGCAGCAGGGAGTAGAGAAGCACGATGACAATGTCTCGTGCTTGCTGGTTGGGGAGCATCAGACTTGCGATGAGCGACCGGACGGCGCGGAAGTTATACATAGACAGGTACATGATACCAGGCCACGTCCTGAGGGCCGAAGAGATGGCCTTGGAGTTGTTCTTCAGTATGGCCTCGTTGGAGAGGAACGCGTCGGTGAAGACGTTGAAGATGACCTCGAGGTCGTACCCGGGGCGGAGATACTGTCGCTTCTGCGGGGAGTCGAGCAGAAACAGATAGGCAGTGATCAGACTCTCTGGCGCCTTGTATGAGCCCTCAGTCAGAGCATCGCAGATGACGGCAAGGCCACCGGAGGCAAGCAGCAGCTGCGGGTCGCGGACGAGGATCTCGGCCAGCGTCTCCAGGCAGATCGGCCGGAGCCTGTCGTCGCCGTGTTCCGCGATGGAGGCGACGGTCCTCACTACGGCCCTGGAGAGCTCGCGGATGCCGTCCTTGATATCGAGGAAGGCGCGGACGAACTTGAGGGCCTGCTCCCTCTCCAGGTCGGCCTTCTTGTCCTTGATGAGGGATGAGATGACGACGTAGTCGGTGTTCAGGGTGCGGATCTTCTTGAGGGAGGACCTGTCGGACATGGCGTAGCGCGTCATGCGATAGCCCGCAGCCACAACCTCCCTGCTCTCGCTCAGCAGCATGACCTGCATGCGCAGGCCAAAGACGGACCACACCAGGTCGTACTTGAGGTTGGGGTAGTTCTTGAAGAGGTTGACGAGGGCGTTGGCCTTGGCGACGTAGTACTCGGGCGTCAGGCCCTCGACCTCGAGGGCCTGCAGCAGCTCGCCGAGGCGGAAGGTGGGGTCCATCATCACCTCGTCGACGTCGGAGCCGGCGCCGCTCCTCGACGCGCTCTGTGGGGATCTGGTGTTCCGCAGGACCGAGGGGAGGTCGCCAGAGGGCCTGGTCGGGGTGATGGGGGCGGCCTTGGGCTGCTGCAGCAGCAGCTCGATGCGCTGCTTGAGCTTCCTGATGCGGGCGTAGGAGGCGTTCAGCTCGGCCTCGACCTTTGCCTTCTGCTCCTTGACGTGTTTTGGCTTTTTCGTGTTGAGGGCCTCGAGCATGTTCTCGCTGCCCTCCTTGATCTTGTTCTCGCGGGCGAGCTCGTCGCGCAGGTCGGCAAGGAGCTTGTCGGCATCGGAGGGGTCCCTGCCGGCGGTGGTGGTCTCGCTGAGGGGTGCCAGGCTGCTGTAGACGTCCAGCCTGGACCCCGCCCTGGAGGGCCCGAGCTGACTCCGCAGGTCTGAACTGAAGCTGCCGGGGCCGGCACCAGACGAGGGGGTTGAGGCTGGCACCGCGCGGGGCGAAGCTCATGGCGGATGACGACATATTCCGGCCACCGCTGAGAAGCCCCTGGGGGGGCTGCAGATTGGTGCCATCGCCCTGGTCGAGGCTCGGCCGCGGCCTGGCTATAGGGGTAATGGTGCCTGACGAGGACTGCGGGCTGGTGAAGGTCTTCTCCTTGTCCCTCTGGACAGAACCGAGGGCTGGGCCTGCCGAGGAGCTCAAGGGCCCGTCCATGAGTCCTCCACAAGGGACGATCGCAGCCGCCCCTGCATTCGATATGTCCTTATGCCATCCAAGAACGACGGGTGTACTGCTTCTTGTCTTGTTGCTCCTGACTGCACGTCTTCTTGTGATTTTCTTCTATCGGCAGCTGTCTATCGCAAGCTTGATACGGCGGCGGAGGAAAAAAAGTTGGAAGAAACCGGCGAGGCCCCCGGCTCGTTTCTAGAAGGGGGGGAGGGTCCTGAGGGAGGGCGGAGGGCGAGACGATCCTATAGATAAGAAAGAGGGCAACCCAAATGGAAGCAAGAAGCAAACCAGGCTCCTCAAGAGTCCTGGCACCAGAGCATGAAAGAGTGTCGTCGGCTGACAGGGAAACAATGGCGAGTTTTGACCAGCAAGATGGGTAGGTTGGCTGTAGGAGTCCGTCAACGTCGTGGAGGGGGAGAAGGAATGTTGGTGGTTTACGTCCAATCGTCGCAGCAGCTGGACGAGTGAGGTGAACTACAGCACAGGAAAAGTGGGACTGCAGGACAGGGGGGGCCAGTACCCCAACCCTTGTCGCTAAGTAGGTATGCAGCTGGACATGTTTTTGTCTCTCTAGGGGTTTCTGTATGTGATTCAAATTTGATAGTCAATGATACTATATTGTGAATCTACATGTGAAATTGAAACATTTGTTGAATATGAGATTTGATTTTTTTTGGCCTTGGTTCAATAAAAGAAGGTCAGACTGGTGGGGAAGATCAAGACAACAACATCACACCGCATAAGACAAAAGTATACAGTATACTACTTTTGTATGTATGCACCTAATCAGTCAGTATGGGAGTACCCAAGCACTGGACACATGGGCCTCCCTCCTTCGTATTCATGGCAGCACTTGACTATTTACACAATTACTCAGAACCATACATAAAGTACATTTCAAGCTGCATATGACTCTTCCTGTCTTCACTTTTTCTCCATGTCAAATACTTAGTAGGCTGACATTATTCTACCTAATGCCAACCTACAAAGACATGGACCATCAGGATTGTTTGACCCTGTCTGTGTTCACATGGCAACAACAAGGAATGCTTCAGAGTATATATAAGGTCTATAGACAACCAAACTATATTCTTTATCATAGAATATCCCACACAAATTTATCTGTTGGTCATTTATCAAGTCAGATAGATAGAGGATATCTGGTCTGTCGTACGATCAAGGCCCTCGCACCGGGCCACAACATACTATCTACGTACGGTAGTAATCATGACCCGCCCTGTTACATTGGCCCTTCCCACCCCCGCAAAATGGTCCTCGATCATCGAATCGGCACCATGCTACCCTGTGCAGGGCCTTCCTAGGCCTCTGCCTCTGCCTGTGTAGCCCTCTGTGTAACCTCATCTCGCCCGCGGAAGAGGGGATCAGCATAAGCCCGCATCGCTTGTAGATGCAACCGTTCCCGCGTTGCAGATTTTAGAGTGAGACACACACACACACACACACACACCCCCCATTTTGAGGGGGTTTCTCTACGGCACATCTTGCTCCGCAAAATTAAGAGGAACCAAGGGAAGAAGGTGACACCAAAAAACAAGACCTCCTTTTTACTCGCTTTTTTTCCCATGTGTGTGTGTGTGTGTGTGTGTGTCTCTCTCTCTCCCCCCCCCCCCCCCCCCCTTCCGCCCCAGCTCTCCTCTCCTTAATCGCCCCCACGCCTTTATATGTCTGTCACTTTTATTTTCATATTTTTTTTATGACAACAGGACATGGACTTTTTGCCTTGTGACAAATAGTCCAGGCTCTCGGCGACTTCCGGTCCTATAAAGTTTCTCTACAGCGCTGGCTGCCGCTGTGGGTCCGGCCCGGCCACTGCCACCGCAGGTCTGAGCCGCCCTCCGACGAGTCCCAGAGCCAAGATTCGCATCTGCCCACCGTCCATCCCCCCCCCCCCTCCAAATAGTTGGCCCCTCTGGGAAACGGACTCCAGCTCACTAGGCCCGTCGCTACCTGAAGAACCGATTTGCAAAGGCGGGAAATACTTTAAGTATCAGCCTCTTCCTCCATCCTTTTCCCCTCGTCGTCTGTTGGCTAGCTTTCCTGTTGAGAAACAACAACGTCGTCCTCCTCCTCTTACGTTCTCGCATCTTCACTGTACTGCCTCTCTGTTGCTGTTGCTGCTGCTGCTGCCGCTCCTCTCATCGTGACAACTTGTCCGCGAGTCTTGTTGACTTCGTCATCCTTGTGCCCCTCGAATCGCCGGCCCCTGGTGATTTCAAGATATACTCTCACTCTCACAAACATACCTCCTCTCTACACACACAACACAAACCCATCGCAATGCCTAGACTCTCATCTGCCAGGTACGGAAAGGACAATGTCCGGGTCTACAAGGTCCACCGGGACGAGGCAACCGGCGTGCAGACCGTCACGGAGATGACTGTAACCTGCCTGCTCGAAGGCGACATTGAGACATCGTGAGACTTTACCCCCTTTCCCATCCCCTCGGCCTCGACTCCCTTCCTTCTCTTGACCGTTTGGGGTTTTTTGTTCCTCACTGACACAATCCCACAGATATACCAAGGCCGACAACAGCGTGGTGGTGGCCACGGACTCGATGAAGAACACCATCTACATCAAGGCCAAGGAGCACCCCGTCAACCCGCCCGAGCTCTTCGCCAGCACCCTGGGCCAGCACTTCCTCGACACGTACGCGCACATCCACACGGCCCACATCAAGGTCGTGGTCCACCGCTGGACGCGCATGGTCGTCGACGGCAAGCCCCACCCCCACAGCTTCTACCGCGACGGCCAGGAGACCCGCAACGTCGAGGCCGCCGCCAGCCGCTCCGGCGGCATCGCCATCCGCAGCGGCATCGTCGGCCTGACCGTGCTCAAGAGCACCGGCTCCGCCTTCCACGGCTTCGTGCGCGACGAGTACACCACCCTCGGCGAGACCTGGGACCGCATCTTCAGCACCGACGTCGACTGCGGCTGGTCGTGGAACACGTTTGCCTCGCTCGCCGCCGTCCAGGACGCCGCGGCAAAGTTCGACCACGCCTGGGAGTCGGCCCGCGAGATCACCATGAAGACCTTTGCCGAGGACGAGAGCCCTAGCGTCCAGAACACCATGTACAAGATGTGCGAGCTGATCCTGGCCAAGGTGCCGGATGTCGCCCGTGCCGACTACTCCCTGCCCAACAAGCACTACTTTGAGATTGGTAAGCCGTTGTCGTGGCTGTTTTTTTGTTTTTTTTCCCCTTTCTTTTCTTTCCATTCCATTGATGTAGGCAGAGAGGGGATATGCTGACAAGAGCTGATGCGCAATGTAGACCTCAGCTGGCACAAGGGTCTCAAGAACACCGGCAAGGACGCCGAGGTCTATGCTCCACAGTCTGGCCCCAACGGTCTCATCAAGTGCGAGGTTTCTCGGGACTAGATCTCGGGATGGGGGCATCCATGGGAGACAGAGAGAGAGAGAGTGTGTGTGTGTGTGTGTGCGTGTACGTGTAATGCTTCAAGGTCGGCATGAAAGAAGGAGAGGTGGCAACCCGACGCTTCCAGTCGTGATGCAGCTGGCTTGAACGAATGAATCACTTAGACTGACGGACCGCTGGGTCTGGAGGCATATGTGCGCGCGCACAGCGACCTGCGCGCGACTTTGCATTACTGCATGATACCTATTTAGTTTGACATTATTCAAGATTGTCTGAAATGAACATACATATATACGGCAGTATAGCTCACATGTGCAAAGAAATCAACAAAGTCTATGCCAGCATAGTTTCTTCCCTGAAATCAGCATTTAGTCCACTGGGATTCTATCCTGAGAATGTGGGTTTTCTACGGTAGAAGAAGTGTCCTTCTGTTACTACTTCATGTCTCCCACTGGTGGGCACCTCACACGTCGGCCGGAAGAGGAAGTTCGAAGAGAAGGGCACAGAGATTGCCACATATCAAATAGTAGATAGTAGGTAGTAAGTACTAGGTCAATTACCAAATGTCCCTAGCCCTCCACATGTGCAGATATACATCGAGCTGTCCCCACCACCACTCTGAGCCCGCCCGCAATCAACCCCCCCCCCCTCACCGATCCGTCATATCCTCTCCCTGTCCGCCTCCCGTATCCTCCTCGCGACCCCCTCCCACCCCTCCTCGCCCACCTTCTTCCCGCCGAACCGCATCAGGTTCTCCTCGTACGGGTGCACCTCGCCCTCGAACGCCTTGAGCCGCGCCAGCCTCTTCTTGCGCAGCCTGTTCTTGGGCAGCATGCCGCTGACCGCCTTGCGCAGGACCTCGCCGCCGCCAAACTTGTCCATCAGCACGTCCATGGTGACCTGGCGCAGGGAGCCCGGGCGGGTGTTGTGCCGGTAGTAGTTCTTGCGCCACTTCTTGAGGCCCGTCGTGTACAGGGCGGCGCAGTTGGTCACGACCACGTAGTCGCCGCAGTCGGTCGAGGGGTCCCAGATGGGCTTGTGCTTGCCCATCAGGAGGGTGGCGATGCGCGAGGCCAGGCGGCCCAGGGGTGGCGGGGTCACGGCTTCGGGGGGTGACTTGATGGTGGAGAGGGTTGGGTGTGGGGTGGAGGCGGAGACGTGGTGCCAGACACGCGAGTAGGCAAGTCGGGTCTGTGAAGGAGTAGGGAGGTCAGCTTCCTGAGTGGTCTGTGATTGCTTTTGGCGGAGGAAGAACGTCACACACAGAGAGAAAGAGAGAGAGAGAGAGAGAGAGAGAGAGAGAGAGAGAGAGAGAGAGAGAAGAGAGCACTTACGAGACCGACGTTCTGGGACATCTTGGGCGGGTGTCACGAGGGGTTGACGCCCCTCATCAACGCGAGGAAAAGCTTCTTTTGGGCAACGTTCGCGAGAAGAAAGCTCCAGTGAGGGTGCGTCAATCGAGCTTCGTGCTGTCCGTCTCCCGTTTGTGGTTGTCGTTGGTGATCGACTGGGAAGTTGTCGTCGTCAGTTTGTCGAATCGCGTTTCTCGATAGTTTCTGCCCCAAAATTCAGAAAAGATGCAGTGTTACGTAATCGGAGCAGCCCACTGTGCTCAACCATCCCCACCCCCCTGTCAGTTCTTTGCTGCGTCCGGTTCGGCTTCGGTTCAGGGCTCCGGGGGGGTCGATTTCAAATCAGCAGTCGTCAGTCAATTCGAGGAGTTTGCACCTCAGTCAAAAGTTTGAGTTTGTTTTCTAGAAAGGAGAAAGACGGAGACTTGTTTATTGAATCTTTTTTACTTCTTCTTTTTCTCCATCCAAGCTCATCCATGAACAGGACTACTCGCATACTGGGCGGACTCTCTGGCATTGCACTCATCGGCTCCGGCGCATATTTCTCTTACACAGCCATCACCAGACGTGCGCCACCATCCTCTCCTCGACTGGTCACTACGCACAACAAGAATTCTACAATAGTACCGAAAATGACTGTGAATAACAAGTTTGAGGTCCGTGAATCTTCTCGAAGAGGAAAGTGAGAAGGCGAAGAAGAAGAAAACAAGCCTAAGCCATGGCTGACCACGAGGACGAGCAGACACTGTTCGCGGTGCCCATGCACTGCGAAGGTTGCGTCAAGGATGTGTCGGAGTCTCTCTATAAACTCGACGGCATCTCTAACGTTGAGGCAAACCTCAAGGACCAGCTGATCAGGATAGAAGGAACCGGTATGCCTCTCTCTCTCTCTCTCTCTCTCTACTCACACATTCTGTCTTCTGCATGACAGACCTTGTTCACCCACTCCCTCCTCCTCCATGGATTTGTCTGCCACCCTGCCCGTGAAAACTCCTATCCCGTTCAAAAGGAATTGGCTGCGAGAATGAGATAATCAAAACCCGTTTCACAATTGGGCGGCAAACAATCACTAATACGCGCCCGCCGTGATAAATACAGCACCACCATCAGCGATCGTTGCAACCATCGAGGCCACAGGGAGAGATGCGATCCTGCGTGGCTCGGGAGGATCAAACAGTACGTCGTTCCCGTATGGTCTCACGCAGACAGCTCGGCACTCTCAATTTCCCCTCTTTGATTTTTCCCTCTCTCTTCCGAATCCATCCTTGCTATTCATGACGTACAGTCTACGGTCTTGCTGCTGGGAAGGATTCCTGTCTGCTCCTTCTTTCAGCTGCCAGTCTGGTGAACGGAACAAGACTGAAACGGGGCTGCAGATCAACACCTGTTTCATTAAGCGCAGCCCTTTTGCATTCCAAATTGATCCCCCTCACTAGAACGCACCGACCCGAGGCATCCCGCAGACTAACACAGAGCTCCCAGGCGCGGCCGTAAGCATCCTGGAGACCTTTGACCAGGACAGCCTCCTCCAGGAGGCGATACCGGACGACGGCAAGAAGCGCGAGGTCCGCGGCCTCGCCCGCATGGTAGAGGTCTCCCCAACCGTGACCCTCGTCGACCTCACCCTCCGCGGCGTCGAGCCGGGCACCTACCGGGCCACGATCCGCGAGTACGGCGACCTCAAGAACGGCGCCTCGTCGGCAGGGCCCGTGTGGCAGGGCGGTGACCTGATCACCGCCGCCAGAGGAGACCTGGGCACCATGCAGATCGGCGCCGACGGCCGGGGCGCCGTGTTCCTGGACAGGCCGTTCCAGGTGTGGGAGGTCATTGGGCATGCGTTTATGGTCACGCGGCAGCAGGAGGAGGGCGAGGGCGAGGGCCGGCCCCTGCGGAACGACGAGAACACGGTGGTGGGGGTGATTGCGCGAAGCGCGGGCATGTGGGATAATGATAAGACGGTATGCTCGTGCACGGGCAAGACGCTCTGGGAGGAGAGGAAGGATGAGGTCAAGAAGGGCATGCTGTAGAACAGGGACGAGAACGTCGTGTTCGGACACTTTACCTTGTTCAGGGCATTTTTGGGGGGAGGGGGGGGTGGAAATCCAAAAAATCATAAGTTTGATAGGTCCATGTCACCCCATTGGGTAATGTGATGGCCAGACACCACCTCTGGAAGCGCTGTGATGGATATGTGACTTGAGGCACCCGCATGGCCGGACGGGCATCTTCATGCAGTCAGCATGGAAGCCGTTCACCGGAGAAGGTGTGTGTGCTCGGTATGGAGTGCCGGATGTGGACAACGTCCCCTTGATGCAGAATGACAAGACCTGAAGCTCGTTCACCCCTCCAAATTGTTCATTTTGGTACTGTTTGTTGCATTTCTACAAGGACAAGTTCAAGCTATTATTTCAAAGGTTTTGATTTCCTCATTAGTCTCTTTTCTTTCTCATATGAACGTCTATCTTTTTGACGTCAAAGGTAATCATCCATTCGATCTAGAGAAATACCAACTATCGTCATACCCCAATACACACCCCACCCCTTCCCTCCTTTCCCCTTCCACAAGACCGTACTCGGTTGGACATTGCAGCCCGCACAGATGGGGGAGGAGTAGGAGAAGGGGTGGGAGGGATGGTGGGGGGTAGCGCATCCAGCTCGGCACAGCTCGCGCGTTTCGGGTGTCGCGGGCTCTTCCATGCTCAGATCCTCCTGGACGACGTGTGAACTGCATCAGGACGTGATGATGGGTCGGCATGAATCCGAGATTTATCTGCCGGGCCTACTTTTCTGCAGGCTCTCTTTCCTTCTTTGAGATGGATGGTGGATCCCACCCACCCGAGGAAGTGTCACTACACACAGCACTTTCAGAACAATCTTGGCGCAGATAGCTTTTGATGATATTGACCGACAGAGGTTTGATTGAGCAATCCGCCAGGTGCTGTACGGCTGGCTTCCAATGAGACCGTGATAGAGAGGAAACTTTCGAGCTCGAACTTCTTCGTAAGCCTCAGATATTGGCCGCCTACAATATTGCATTGTCTTGTCTCAATTATGTAATAGGCAGCACCCAAGGTACGCATATCCTTCGCATATCACCAATCTCTTTGAAGACACCTCGGACGGAACAAACGTGCCGGTCATCAGGCCCTACGCGTCAACATCACCTCCTGCTGGCCGACTTTTGGGGCCAGGAACTCTCATCGAGGGCCGTGCAGATTCGGCAAACGTGCCGTGATGATGTGGACTCGATTGCCTGGCTTGTTTCGAGGGCGGGCTGAACTGAAGGGCTGGCCGGTCAGTTGGGAAGAGGCCCTCCATTCTTTTCCCCCACAACCCGGAATTGTATCCAAAAAATAAAATAAAAAACTTCATACTACAGTACACAGCAGCAATTACTATGGTGGGAAGCTGAGCTAGCGAGAGCCTCCCCTGCGGGTGACCGACGACAAAGCTCGAACAAGAGGAACAGAAAAAAGAAGAGAGAAAAAATTCGTACACCTGGTGGCAGATCTTGTCGCAGGAAGCCACGGCACACAAGAACCTGGTCGAGTTCCCACATATCGCAGACCGGAAGACGTCGCTCCCAGTGGCACGACCCCTGGGGGCATTGATGAGACGAGGGTCTCCGCCCTGCCCTCCCCAGGGTCAGGGCCGAGTTTGGTGGGCGGGAATGTTGCCTGTCGTCCCACCTTCTTTGTCGTGTACCTTATTTCGAAGCCAAGACTTTTTGGTAATTGACGGGCTCTTTTAAGGCTGGGTCTTGATCATTCTGGGGGCGAGAGCCTTGTGTCTACTGTTTCGAGCTTTTGGGTTGTTGCTTCTAATGGCAAGAGTATTATTGACTCTGACGTAAGAGAGCCGAGAGAAGAATTGTGCCAGTAAGAAAGCTTTTTGTCAAAGTAAACCTTTTTGTGTATTAAGTGAGTTGCTCGACTGAGGTTGATTCCGCAGAAGGGTGAGAGATTTGAGAAGAGAGAGAGAGAGAAGCAAATAAACACCGAGAATATAGGGTTAACAATTCCGGTACTCCTTCGCGGGTTAACGATCTCGCTGAGCCGCATGGTCATGGTGAAGGCGTGCGTGTTTTGGTCCTCCCAATGTACAGATCGTGTCATGGCTAATAACCAATCCCGAGAAAAGAACAGTTGCACGTGAACAGGAAGAGCAGATGTACTATAGTAGTGACTGGAGCTGTTGCGGGAGAGAAACGTGCTTTGCATGCCCCGTGCCAAGCACTATAGCATGGTAACACTGCATAATACACTATCCAGGCCCCAAGATCTCGCATCTGCATGTTGCCTGCTGGGATGGATCTTAGTGTCCCTTTTCCCCAAAGCAGCAGGCTGTCAGACTAGGTTGTGCTGCAGGTGAATTTCGTAGTGTCTCCCCCACCGGGATCGGACATGGGCCATCAAATTAGCAAGAAATAGACTACATCGTGCTTTGTCTTTTTGAAGGGGGAAAAAAAAAAAAAAGGCAAAGAAAAGAAAAGAAAAGAAATATACAACATTACATCGTGCAGAGAAGCATGCAAAGATGCGGCCTCAGAATGACTTGCGGTCAGTGAGTGCGGGTGCATCGTCTTCGGAGGACGTCCAATCTCGACCGACACTGTGACCCTATGTACCTCAGCAAGTTGATGTGGATGCATGGAAGCTTGGGAGGAGCCGCTATTCCTTGGATTGTATGTGCTCTGTGAGGTACGGCGAGACGGACTGTTGAATCAGCCCGCAACGGCGGAGATCCTCAATGTGTCCATGTTTCCAAGTCACATCATCCCAAGTTCTTGGTCAAGTTTCATGCAGTCTGCTCGGATGAATCTACTCGCACGACTGACCTCGACGGGAGAGAGAGATAGAGAGAGGGACGGGGAGCCCCCACAGCTGAGAACCTCATCAGTCACATGCACAGCAGACACTCCATGACATGATATGACATGACCGTGACGGCACATCGCATTGTATGTAGGCATCCGAAAATAGATTGTGATATTGGCTTGTCACGCTGCATAAGTACTTGGGCAAGATGCACGAATCAACCCTCCGAGGACAACGATACTGGGCTGCCTGTCTCGCCGAGCGGTGAGGTCCGATAACAAGGAAGTGGAGGCCAATGAACACTGCAAACCTCGGATCACGGCCTGTCCAACTGGTCATGTCATTGTCACGAGGACTAGAGAGGCATCGTCATCGCCTACTAAGAAGAAAAGAAAAAGGAAATAGAAACTGCGAGAAACCCAGAAGGGATTAATTTCCGCCTTGGCACCGAGACGAGGTGAGCATCCCTCAGGAGCAGAAAGAGGAACCTCAGGAGGGGGGCAAGGCGCTTAAAAGATTATGCAAGGCTGGGCTCGGCTCAGCAAGTCATTGGTGAGTCGACGAGTTGAAAAGTCCATCTGGTGGGTTGTTGAGGCAGACAAGAGAGATCCTAGCAAAAACTCGGTCCTGGGGGGGGGGGGTGGGGTGGGCGTGCTAAAGCGGGGTTCTGGAACCCCGCCTGAAAGAAGGTTGACCCAGTGAAGATCTGACCCTAGGCGCCGTCAGCAGCGCCTCGTGTGAGAGCCAAGAACCCATCGGGCGAATCACAGCGCAGGGACCGTCCCCCCAGGCGCTGGGACTACCTGATGCACCGAGAACTGAGGGAGGCGGGCGAGATTTGCAGAATAATCCCCGCCATGCCTGTGACAAGGCCCTGGCATATTCGGCCAGGGCTGTTCATGCTGGTGGTGTTAGTGGGAAAGGGCACTCTGCCCCACTCAAGCTCAATCGTATGTTGCTGCCAGCCAGGTATCATCATGATTACTTGGCGGCGGGGAAGGAAATAAGAAAAAAAGAAGAAGAAAAAAAGAAAGAAGAAGGAAGAAAAAGGAAAAAAAAAAGTGTGCCTCGCATTCATCCATGTCATGTGCAGTAGTCTGTGTTACCCACCCCTCATGCAAGAGACCAACGCCACAGCTCATGATGATCAACGCCATGTGTAGTGATATGACAGGTTACTTCCCCCTTAGGTGTAGCAGAAGATCCTCCTCTACCCTTCAGGAAATCATGGGACCTCGGGTCTGGCTGCAGCCACAGACAGAGGCTGGTTGAAATTCGAGTCTGGAATCATGTACACCAATCTGATTTGCCCTGCATCGTTTTAGCCCGTCAGATCCCCGGGAACGAGATAGGATGATGAACTGGGACGGAGGAACAGGCAAAGTTTGAAGCCCTGCAGGACCGGATTGGGCGCATGTTGACTCGCCAACATTCGATCTGGACACTGGAAACATACGAGGGTTGTTTGGCGTTTACGGGATTCATGCCAATACGAGTATATGCATGTGGTTGAGGCTGGTGGTTGTGTACGTTTTGGGACTGTCCCAACCTTGAAAAATTAATCACATGGCAGTATTCAAACCAACGTTGTGAATGCTTGTTTGTGTATGGTCAGAATGAGCCGGGTCCAGCTTTCATTTACCGCTGACCTGGCCAATTGACTGACCAATCTGAATAGTCGGTCCTGTACCCGTGGGAGAGCCTTGAGGAGTGTCATAGGAGGAGAGAAAGAGAGCGAAGTTGAACCCGAGGAGGTCGTACCGGTACTGCAATTGAGAGAGGCACCAGACATTTGAAACCGAAAACATACTGTGTGCCTTGGAACATGGCAGATTATTCTGGTGACGCACAATACAGTATACCACCAATTGACCCTACATCTAGATGCTATTCAGATCTGTATAGATAGACTACTGACACTTCGCATGGGGAGCATACGACCCAGAACAACCCCAGGAGGCATCGTATATACTCCGTACGCCTCCCCCAGCTGGGCACTGCGTGCTCGTCGTAGTATGTACGGTGGCCCAGGTCCACCGGGTATTATACAGTAGTCTTGTGGGCGGGCTTCAGGGCCTGTGGTGGGCTGGCTAGGCCTTGTCAGTGGGCTCATAGTGGGCTTGTGAGCTCTAACATCTTGCACCCCTGACCCCTGGGTGGCGGGTAACTCCTGTACGAGGCCCCTGTCCGGGTCGACCGCAGAAGCCAGCAGTCGTTTGAGTGCACAGGCACCACCCAGCGTTTTGAGTCCGAAAAGGGTCGTGATGGTGTTTGAGGGAGGGCGACTGCGGCTTCAGGGGCGGAGCCATAACCAAGGTTGCTCAAACAACAACATCTGAAAATTGATCATGACCCAGGTTGGCCTCCTCCACTAGCGAATCTTTTATTTCCTTTCTCTTCTCAAATCTGATGAAGAGGGGTTCCCAGTTCGAGAAGGATCTACACAAGCTTGAGAGTGCGCTGAGAAGAAAAAGTGACAAAGAAGGAAAGGAGGAGAAAAAAAAGATACAGAGGAGAAACGAGATCTGGGTTTCTCTGGGCCCTGTCTCTGTTCGACGACAATAATCCCAGCGCTGCTGCTACAAACGTGCCACACTCCATGCACCACGACAGCACGCAACCCCCGAACAACCCCCAGGCATACGTCTCTCACGAACCCAGGGCCAGGAATCAGACCTGTTGCATTGACCTTTATCCCCTCTTCTCTCGCCCTCCTTCTTTGTTTTTTCTTTCTCTTCTCCAGGTCTCTCTTAATCTCCAATCCCACCCCATTAACTCGACGTGCCAATTTTTTTTTTTCTTCTTCTTCTTTTCTTTTCCTCCTTTCGGTCTCATCCGCCGCCACCCCCCCTTCCCGTCTTGCCCGCCCCCCACCGTCCTTATCGATCCATCAAAACCCTGGTTAGGCGCTGGCTTCTCGCCCACCATCCACTCATTTACCACCGCAGGCTGTTCTCCTTCCATGAGAGGCTCTCCTACCTGCAACCCTCAACGAATGATCTTACATAGCAGCCCGACTAATAATCCATCCAATCAACCGCCCCTCCTCGTCGACGTCGTCAGTCATTTCCGCACCAGCTCGAGCAGACAGCCCACAACTGCGCCCGGATCAGACGAGCAGCTTTCTCGGTACCTTGTCCTCGGATTCGCAGCTCGGCTGAACCACACTGAAACAGTCGAGTCCCGACACACGCACAAAAACAAGAGGATTGTAGAAGACAAGACGAGACAGGATAAGAAGAATCCCAGGACAGGCTTCCTAGCTTTTTCTTCTTCCACCCTTCTTCTCTCTCTATCTTTTTCCTCTTTATTTCTCAACGATTCCATCCCCCACACCATCCCCACATACACATTACACACACACACACACTCTTATACCTACGGCTACCACACCCACTACTACTGCTACTACAACTACTTTAACCTACATATTCCCATCTGGCCCTGTCTGCAACCCCAATTCTGCTTCTACACCTGCAATCGATACCCTAGCCTCGTCACCCTGCAGACTTAGTGGGAAATTAATCAACACCCGTCACATCGACCACATCGACCCCTGGGGCTTGAACCAGATCGACTTAATTATAGTCACACTCCTGCCCTCTTGGGAACGCTATTGACTTGGTTCCGGCGGAACTAGAGGCGCTGCTCTTTGCAGACAGACGATCCAGCCACCCGATCTCGCAGTATCGCTGATTTCCCCTCTCCCCTTTTGAAAACAGAGGGCGAGTAGGAAGAAAGAAAAAAAGACCAAGGCCACTCTGGACATTGGGCTTTTTTTTTTTTCTTTCTTTTTTTCCGGCTCAACAACGACCGATCGACCCCCCAGGCATATCTGCCCGGTGGTGACCCAATTCTTTGGTCGCTTAAGCCGGAGTCACGCGCGAATCCGTCACTAGTGGGCTCAACCATTGGCAACCAACAGGGCTTGTTTTTTTTCTCTCTCTCTCTCTGGTTTCTTTTTTATTTGCAGAAGACGATCTTGGGTTCCAGGCTAAAGCGGGGAAAACCTTTGGGGCCTCCGTCGTCCTGCAGCTGTTTTTTTGCCGTCACACCAACGAGCGCTGCCACCAGGGAGCTTCCGACTCAACCGACCTGATCGTCCCTCTTGGGTCTTTTTGGGAAACCTCGCCCCGATCAGAGGGAAATCTTGCACACACACCGTCAAATCGTCTCCTCAATTGATCTCCACGGGCAGACGAGTTATATTCCTCGTCACCCTGCCGACGGGCTCCACCAGTCTTGCTATATCTGCCCAACCCCCCCCCCCCCCCATCCTCCCGCGAGGTGCTGCACACCAGGGTTTTCCGAGACGGGCGACCTTCACCTCGGCTCTGTTTGACGCAGACGTTCGTCGTCTGGCACGAACGCCTGCTCTTCAGACATCTGATCGTCCTTGTCCTTTCCTTCCCTCATCTTTAGACCTCAACCTCTGAGCAGCTATGTCGTTGAAACAGGTGCGTGCACTGATAACCCCCATGGGTGGCGAGAAAGCGGAGCTCAGCCCAGTCCTCCCTCAGAGACGGGCACACAGAGGGTAGAGAAAGGTCTCACTGGGCCGGCGCTTGACTGACAACAATCTGCTGCAGGAAATAGAGACTTGGGTCACCGCCCTTGCGCGGTACGACAACAATGAGTTCGACGAGGCGCTCCAGGATTTCGAAAAGATCGCCGACACCTCCAAGATATTGTTCAACATGGGCGTCATCCATGCCACCCTCGGCGAGCACGAGAAAGCAGTAAGTCAAGCGTTACTTCTCCCATTACTTTGTTGGGCATCTCGGGCAGCAGGAGTTTTGACCCATCACCCGTCATCGTACAGGTCGACTGCTACCAACGGGCCATCAAGCTGGACCAGTACCTGGCCGTGGCATATTTCCAACAAGGCGTCTCCAACTTCCTGCTCGGCGATTTCGAAGAGGCCCTGGCCAACTTCAACGATACCTTGTTGTACCTGCGAGGCAACACGATGATCGACTACGCGCAGCTGGGCCTCCTGTTCAAGCTCTACTCGTGCGAGGTGCTCTTCAACCGCGGTCTCTGCTACATGTACCTGCAGCAGAAGGACGCCGGCCTGCAGGATCTGTCCTACGCCGTCAAGGAGAAGGTTGTCGAGGACCACAACGTCATAGATGAGGCCATCAAGGAAGAGGCAGAGGTAAGCCCTACAGAACAACCCCCGAGACGAGAGCCCTCGGGGGGGGGGGGTACGACGCATGATGATGCTGCTTATGGGGATACTGACACGACGAATAGGGCTACACTGTCTTCTCGATCCCCGTCGGCGTCGTGTACAGGCCGAATGAGGCCAAGGTCAGGAACCTCAAGACCAAGGACTACCTCGGCAAAGCTCGTCTTGTGGCTGCATCCGACCGAGCCAACGCCTTTACCGGTTTCGCCGGCTCCGAGATCAAGAACGCTGGCAAGGTGGAAGTCAAGGATGACCGCCCGGCTGACAACATCTCCTTCGCCGCCACCAACCTCGTCAAGCCTGGCCTGTCGAGCAGGGCCAACGCCACAGCGCCTCCACCTGCTGGACCCCAGGGCGGCTCCAACGTCTTCCCCCCTACGCCGCCGCCAGAGAACGACAAGCCCCGCGAGCTGCCCAGCCGGGGCGCTTCCGTGCGCAACGGGCCCAAGCCGATGCCGCCCAAGCTCAACATTGACCGGGCCAGGGAACAGGGCCGGTATGAGAAGACGGTCTCGCCCGAGGAGTCACGGCCGAGAGGGCCACCACGGAGCAACACGGGCGCGTCCAGCCGCAGCTACTCCCAGTCACAGAGGGGCGGGACACGGCGCTCCCCGGTCATGGACGACGACGCATACCCGGACGACGTGTATGACATGTACAGCGCCGGGTCTCAGCGCAGCCAGCGGCCCAGTGCCGCCCCCCGCCGCATGCAGTCGCAACAGCGCTACTACGAGGACGAGGAGGACGATGCCAGCGACTACGACGGGGCCTCGATTGACGAGGGCGACTTTGAGATGATGAACCCGCGCCGCGGCACGGGCTCCGTGGCGGGCTCGGCCAGGACACAGTCCAGGAAGCCCGATATCCGGAAGGTCAGGGTCAAGGTGCACGCCGACGACGTGCGGTACGTCATGGTCGGCACAGCCGTCGAGTTCCCCGACCTGGTTGACCGGATCCGAGACAAGTTCGGCATCCGCCGCCGCTTCAAGATCAAGGTCCGCGATGAGGACTCCCCCTCAGGACATGATCACCATGGGCGACCAGGATGATCTTGACATGGCCATGATGACCGTCAAGTCTCAGGCGCGAAAGCAGAAGCTGGAGGTTGGAAAGCTGGAGGTAAGTCACGGACAGAGCCCCTCCTCCCTTATATATCCAAACCCTACTACGGGTGCGGACGAGCTATGAAGCAGGAAGGGACACTGGTACTAACATTCTTCTTCACACAGGTCTGGCTAGAAGAGCTCAACTGAGTTTCGAGGACCAGAGCTTGGAAATGAAAGAAAAGAGGAGGAAGAAGAAAAAATACGACGATATACCCCCAGCAGAAAGCAGAGCAATGTATTCTCACGACTATAATGACAGATGTACTATTCACTTCATTTTCTCAAACCCTACAGAAAGAACACTTTGCCTTTTTTTGTTTCCTTTCCTTTTTCCTTTTTTTCTCTTGGACCTGATTCTGGCCTTCATGGTTTGTTTTCTTATTTTCTGTTCCTCGATGGAAGAAATTCGGAACTCACGGGCTGGCTCTCTCACTCAAAGTTAGTCAGAGGAGAGGATCTTACCCCCCAATATATAGCAGCAGCAGCATCAACAGCGGATGAGCATCCTAGACTTTTGTTTAATCTGGCGAAAGGGCGAACTGGTCACGTCGACCTCATACTTTTGTGTTCTTCCGTTCCACCTGCTTTGTATGGCTGTGTGATGTGTACATGTGAAGTCAAGCACGAAGAGGGGGAAGACAAAACCGCCCGACTTTCAACACGTTTTTTGCAACGTCGACTGATCAAACAAGATGTTAAAACTGCTTACTGTCCGTCATGTCAGTGCAAATCAACCATCATACACAATATTTCACCATCAAGTCATAACCGCCAAAGAAGCCCCCTCCCCCCCAAAGAGCATCCATATTCCATCGAAACCCACCACCAAGCCCAGTCCAGCGGCACCAACAAAACAAAACAAGGACGAACGAACGACGAGGCCGTGTATTACCATATCATGCATGCATGCATGCATACATACATACATACATAAATGCCAACCTCGTCGTCGTGTTTCAAAAGACTGGATGGGGGGAGGGGGGTTGAGCGCCCTGATTCGACGAGTGCCTCAGACTCGTTGGGTTTCAGGCCCCGTGTGTGTGTGGCCTTGGCAGAAAAGACCACAAGGCGGGCAAAGGTAAACCCAAACTAAACTGGTTGGAGTGTCTGGAACTCTCTTGCTTTTGGGCAAATTGCAAGGTTTGGGTTCTGTGCATTTGTCTTGTTTGTGGCATTAGTACATCCTTACCCTACCTGCTGGCGTTTTTTTTTTTTTTTAAAAAAAAAGTCTTTTCCCTGGAGCCTCATCTTACCCGTTGAACATGTGTGCTGCGAGGCTGAAAGGGCTATGAAGGAAAAAGGCCAGCAAGAAGAGGAGGACAGGGGAGGGGTGGTGACGACGGCTGGAAGTGGGTTTGTAGGATCAGGCTGCAGCAAGCGTAACGGGCCGTTCCTTTAGTTTTTTTTTTTTTTTTTTTTTTCTTGTTCGACGGCCTTTTGTTTTTCTTTTCTCAGATCCGGTATCTTTGGCGCGATTTTTTCTTGTTACCTGAATGATTTGCACATGTATATGATTTTGGTCACTGTATTTTTTCTTTGGCTGGTTATGATGACTTATTCAACGGTCATTTAGAGCGTCATGGCAGGGGTCTTGATCAGAAGAGAGGAGGGAGAAAGAAGACACGAAAGACAAGTTGAATCTACGGCGCTGCGGATCGGCGGACCAAAAGGGTATATAATTTGCATTATATCGAAAACATCTTGACAACGGGAAAAGAACAAACAAGAACAAGAAAAAAAACCAAGAGAAAAAAAAGATGAAAACGCTATCATGACATGAAAAGGAGGACCATTGTGCCCAACGCCGTCCTACCAGTCTGTTCTGCATACGCCAATTCCTCGTTTGCCCTGCCCAAGTTTCCCCATCAACACATAATAATGTGGCCTCAGCCGTGTCAAGAAGCACATCTTGGCTGCCACCAACCATGGTCACGAAAATTCTCAGGAACCCTGCGTCCTGAGTTCAGAGTATCGAACAAACAGCTGATCCTTGAAGTGAGAGTGCCGAATCCCCTTGGGTCTGGCCAAGGCAAAGGTGTCAATCGCCTGCTGGACGCCAAAGCCACACCTCTCAATCAGGTAGCACACGATGAAGTATCCAGTGCGGTTGTAGCCATAGTGACAGTGCACACCTACGGCGTGCTCTCCGTTTTCGTCCCAGTGCTCCTCCTTGGCCCGGGTCTCCTGCTCCTTGCGCAGCCGGTCCACGAGCGCAACGAAGCGGTCCACCTCGGCGTCTGTGGGCGGTATCTTGGAGACGGTTGGGAACTTGTGATATCTCACGCCCGCCCTCTCGAGGCCGGCTGGGTCGTAGACAGGTGTGTCCTTGGATATGTCGATGATATCCTTGACGATATCGCCCCACTTGCTCACGAACTTTGCAGGCGAGTGCTCGTCGTCCACCTCGCGCATGGTCTTCATGGCGCGAAAGATGCCCGCTATGGACTTGGAGACAGGCGCAACGCCCTGCCACTTGGCCAGGTTCTTGAGCTCCCACTTCCCTTCCTTGTTGAGGTACTGCAGCTGCCAGCTGCGCGAGAGGCGGCCGGTGACGTGCTGCGACAGGAAATCCGCAATGACCGATGCGAGGATGTGTGAGCAGTCCTGCGTGTAGACCAGAGCATGCGTACCCTGTGGAAGCACTACCGCTTTGACGACCTTGTCCGGATGCAACGGTTGCGAGGGCACACCGATTGCCGCTGCCGTGGCCTCATGTGGTGTAGTGGGGTCCTCATGCGCGTCCTCGTCATTGTGATCATTGCCTCGTCTCTTTGCTCGGTAAAAATCTTCGTCTCTGATTTCTGTGATGCTCTTGGCTGATTCTGGGACCAGGTTCACCACGGACGACGTATCGACCGGCGCAGCGGCATCCACTATAGGTTGGTGATAGCCCGATGTGCCGTTTGGTAGGACGGGAGCCTCGGCTTTGAGAAAACTGGCAATCTTGTCGATCTCTTTGGCTGGTGTAATGTGGTCTTTGGCACCCGCAACCAAGAAGACTGGGATGTTGAGAGTAGCCCAGATGTCTTGACCAGCAATGCCGCCTTTTGGAATGTCATTCTCGTAAGTTGGCAGGCTGCCCCACGCTATTCTCCGCCAAGCCGGCGTCCTGCTCTGGCGGTTGAATCGGTACTGTGATCGCTTGGACTCGTGGTCTGCCCCTGCACCAACAAACCTCCGCACGCTAGCACTCTCGACGCCTCCACGGGCGTCCCAGGCGCGCCAGAGGTCAAAGACCGGGGTTGGTATCCAGAGCAGCTTCCTGAAGGTCTTGACCTGCTCTGCTGTTGGGGGGCCAGATGGCGGGCAGATCGCTACAAGTGCCACGACGTGGTCTGTCACCTTAAAGTTTGAGCCTGGAGATGCTAGGCGTGCCGATAGCGCACAGCCCATGCTATGGCCCACCAGTATAACGCCCTGCCCTGCGCTCTTGTCCCGGTAACTATCGATGATCGTGTCCAGCAGCTCGGCCAGCGCCTCGTTGGTATAGGCATCCCAAGTGGTGGGCGCAAGGTCCGAGACACCACACCCAGGCAGGTCCACAGCCAGGCATGACGAATTGTGCGTCAGGCTGGTCAGAAGTGGGTGGAACTGCGCGACTGAACCGCCGAGCCCGTGTATGAACACCAGGAGAGGCAGAGGTGCTGGATCTCGTGGGAGCTCGTCCAGGCGTGCGTGTGGCTTGAAGAAGACGCGCACAGCCGGATAAGTGAAGCGGCTCGTGGTGAAAGCCTTTATCTCGGAGTTGTTCCTGAGCAGATCAGGATCTGTGGCCTTGGCATCTAGGGGAATGTTAGCTGTGACAGTTAAAATACCTCCCCCACGAGGGCCAAGTGAGGTTACCGACCATAGCTTTCAGGTGCCGCTGTAGAATCCTGAGCCCTTGCTGAACCATTTGCTTTTTTGGTTGGTGAAGAGGCCATCCGTCTCAGATACCAAACTGACAGGATCACAGCTGTTGTGGTGAAAGCAGAGAACAACGCAGTCCGTGAGGCAGGTGTGCTCAGCAGTGCCTTGATCTTGTGGGCCAGGTTGTTATTGTTTAGAAAGGAGCCGTTCAGACCCCCGGCCATGTCGCGATACGGGACCAGTCGACCAAAGGAAAAGGATAAAAGGAAAAATATTTCAAAGAAAGAAAAAAGAGAGGTCGAGTGAGGAAAGATATGAGATTTGTCAGGCACGCCTTGGGGTCGTATTGTGCTTTATCTTATCTGACTGTTCCTGCAGCGGTTGGTTTTCGCCTGGTGTGTTTGTTCGCTCGTCTTTCTTGGGCGACAAGACTGAGAGTGGAAAGCAAAGAGATATAGGCTGTGACCCACACAACATGACAGAACCTTGATGTAGGCAATGATCGAAATGAGTAATGCCCCCGTTGTTGCGATGCGAATTTTCAAATGGGGGTTGCTCTCAGGACAAATGGTTGGTAAGTGGCGTCTTGGGAAAGCAGCGGTGTCGAAAGTATCAGGGGGCCATAGAAAAAAAGAAAAAAAGAATTGGCTTTCCCCGCGACACAAGATTCGCAAACCTCAACCAACTCTCTCCGATGCGTGCCGTGCCAGGGGATCAACCGTCATCCTAGATCGAGCAAGGCTGGGTGTGTGGGTGGTGGTGTTGTTGGGCACGGACGGGCGCTCAGCGGCCCTTTTTAGCAAATTCAGGGTTTTGCAGCTGCCCGGTTGGGAGGCTGGTTCACTGCTGCGAAGCCGTGCTTCTAAGCTTTATTGGGCCGTGGGAAATATGCAAAGAGGGCCAAAGGTTGAACCACGTGGTGGCAGGGACTGCTGCTCACTTGATGGTGGTGCCCCTCGCTCTCTCTCTCTCTTAGGCTTGAAAAAAAGGTGGTGGAAAATGCCAGTTCTGGATGCGAGGGATGATGCGAAGGAGGGTTTTTTTTTTTCTTTTCTTTTTTTGGTTCCCCGGCAAGCGGAAGAGTTTTGGGGGGGGGGGGAGTGATGACATAGTTGCTCTAGCCTCTCTGCGCCTCATCCCTCTCAACTGCAAGTCTGCAGCAAGAAAAGACCATTCACGCAGCTCCTACGACAACGTGCGCTATTTGGTTTTGCTGACACGATTTGTCATTTGGCTCATTTATTCAACCATAGTTTGTTTCACATATAGCCAGAAGAAGCAATCTTTAATCGGCCATACATCATGCATTTGGCACAAGGCTGTAGGAGGCTGTAGCAGGCCAGGAGGACTCAGGAGCCTGGGAGCCCAATGCTTCGTTCTCACTGCATTTCCAGTATTGCATGTCTAGCTGCCGTATTGCGGGACGCATTTATGCAATATAAGTCCAGCCTCTTGCCCAATTCGACAACAAAGGACAGAATAGAGTTGGAGTCCCTGGCTCGTTCGAATGGAACCATGACAGACCCAACAGTCCCACCTCAGCTGGGGGCACCTGTCCGTAAGGTCTCTGAAACCCTTTGCCTTTCGGATCTCGATGCTCTCACGAACCAAGAACCAAACCCTGTACGAGTTTGCGTTCCTGGATGGCGATGAGCAAGCGAACCCTGCGACAGCGCGCAGGTATTCTAGTCGTATCTTGCGCCTTTGCCCTCCCTCCAACCGATAGGGATCAAGGCCGCAGCAACATCATCTACCCCTCGCTCTGTAGCCAACATATTGAACTGGGATGCTGCGTTCCTCGTATCCAAGACCTCGATACGTAGGCCTAGGCTGGTGAGGTACCGCCTCGTTGCGGGGCTCAAAGGCCTCATCTCAGGGCCCAGGCCAAGGATGAACAGATCTACATTTGTCCACCGGTCAGCCGTGCACCAAGATGCCTCCTCAGGAGCAGAATAATTTTCTCCTACCTGGTCTGGGCCAGAGCAGATCCAACAGCCCGAAAGCCTCATCTGGCACTTCCCATTGACCCTTGGCATTGACAAGCTTCATATCTTTTCCCCAGGGCTGCCACTCAAACGCTTCACCGCCGACCAGCATCACGCCCTTGCCTTCGTAGATCGACACCCCGCTATTGAGCTTGAACCCATCCGAAGAGCAGATGTCCACGGATGTAGAGGGCGCGGGCGACTGGCCCAGCATGTCCATGCGGTTAAAGTCCGTCGTGGGCGGCCCCTCGGGGATCTCCTCGTTGTTGTGAGCGCGTCTGGTCCGGCTGAGGGAGGTGTGGAAAGGCGCACATCGTCGCGCCAGCGGTAACGAGGTCGACGAAGGAGGCTGTCGGGCGGACAAAGGACGAGGAGGGGCGGCGACACGTGTGTGGTGGTGGGCATGGGATACGGGGAAGCTCGTGCTGATCGAGTGCCGTGTGGAAGAACTCGTTTCGGACAGGCAACAGCAAGGCCTTGCAGCATATTGCAATGCCCTTAGCGGGCGCAGAGTCGAGGCCATCATGGCGAGGTGACGATCCGTGGTTGCAGTTTACTCCTCATCATGGGCGAGCAGGACTTGAGAGGTGAAAGTGAGCTTGTTCTAGAAAAAGTTCAATTGGGCCCTGTATCCCACGCTGCGTCATGGAACAGGCTAGCCTACAGCCAAAAGTGACTCCTCCACCTTACTGTAGTAACCCACCATACCACCCCTCCTCCCCTCCAACCTTTTGTGAAATTGGAGACAAGTAAAACGTACAGAAAATGAGATGTAGCAAGTCAGAATCAGGCACTGGCCTATAATTTATCAAGACAAACCATATCACCATACTGGTGGGCGAAGGGATATCCTGGGTACATCTGGGTTTGACACGTATATACAGGCAACCAATCGGGCTCCTATGTCTGTACTGTTGTTGCTGCACCCACCTTGGCATTGGGTGATATTGTCGGCTGTGCTTCTTCCAACATACACATAAAGTCATATCAAGACCATGAATGAACACATTTCGAAGCAGGCTGAGAGGCACGATGTGTTTTCCCACGACTCGATAGTCTTATTCATTTCGATCATCAAGACGCTCCACTGGTAAAGCAAAGCCCTAAGAACAGAGAAACAGCGGTTCTGGTGACGCCCCTTTTGATGTGTGTGTGTGTGTGTTTGCTGTCTTGATTGTAAATTTTCTCAAGATGCAGCCATTTTCCCACTCCCCTGGTCAAGATGAACTCCCGAGCAGAAAATTGTTGACACCGCCCAAAAACCCGCCTTGCCGCGTGTCCGATTTCCGTAAATCGAAATCACATCCACCCAAGGAACCCTCCTGTCGCCATGTCGACAGCTTATTTCTTCTTCTCGTTCTGGCTCTGCTCCTTCAGCACCTTCTTGACGATCTTCTGCTCCTCGATCAGGAATGCGCGGACGATACGGTCACGCACGCAGTTGCCGCATCTCGAGCCGCCGTATGCGCGCTGGACGGTCTTCTTGGGCTTGGAGATCTGAGCGTACTCGCGGGGTCGGAGGGCGGGGATCTATATAGTTGATGGTATTAGCCCGTGTTCACGTCAACGTGTTCACCCAGCCAGACTTGACAAAAGGAGGTGTTTCGGCAGACGAGAGTCGAGAAGGCGGACGAGCAGATGGCAGACGGTGTCGCATGCGTCGGACCTCGGACCGTGGTATCAACTAATTATGACTTCGTTATGGACGCCTGAGCAGAACCACAAGAATTTATTGTTGGAATCCTCATCGCTGTTGGTTTTGCTGCGTTCTGGCGCTGTCTGCATGTCGCTGTTGTCCTCGTTGTCGTCGTCGTCGTGCGGTGATCTCGCCGTCCGCCATCGCCGTCTCGTCTTGCAGTTCTCAACTGCCAGTCGGTTTCGAGGGGTTCAACTTACGCCAGGCAGCTTGGTACCGCAGTCGCCGCACTTGGGAGCAGTGCCACGCTTCTTGATGTGCAGGACACGCAGCTCACCACCGGGGGTCTTGACGATGCGAGTCCGGTTGGAGGTGGTGTTGTAGCTGGCGGTCGAGAGAACTTCAGTCAGTATTGCAAGTTCCAGTCCCCAAACGTCCTTTCGACTATTATCAACTTCATTTGGACTCGGGAAAAATTCTCACCCGTTGCGGCGGCGGTAGGTGACACGGTTGCCAGGCATTTTGACTGTTTTGGCGTAATTCGTCGTGGAAGATGGGCTGGCCGAACGTGGATCTCGACTTTTCGCGGACGAGGTTGAAGGTGGATTGGTTTTGCGTTTGGTGTTGGAGTAATTTTTCGAGAAGTGCGCTGTGGCTTGAGAAGTGCGCACGGACCATAATATGCACCAAGCTTGATTGGACTGTGGCTTGACCCCGTGAGGGGGAGCATGAATTCATCCGGCCCTAGTGCTGATAATTAATTGCACAGGGCCTCGGTCCAAGTGGCGAGACGGTGGCAGAAGAGTAAAATAATCTAATCCACGGCCTCTTTCAGATGAACGCAAGAGTGGTATTGCTATTGAAAACGTGAGATGGCCCTGGCAGTGCAGAAAGAAAAACAAAAACACTCAAATCTTATGGGTATTCGCGTCCTATGATCAGGATCCTGGGTATTTTCTTGCATCAACTACAGAGGCTGTATTGATCTGTGGTGTTCCACTCTCATGAAATTGTTCCATATACGAAGTACACTCCCAAAAAGTCTAGATGTGTGTCTCAAGGGTCCTGATGATCCTCTATCAACGTGCACAGACAGATCTCGTGAAACTCCAACCCAGTCGACATAACTTGCCAGGGCACATCAGCCAGGGAAGGGCATATCTCATGAGCCCCAGTGCAGCCTCATGCTTTTGAGAGTCCATGACACCCCCAGCGCCATCTCATGCGTGCTCCATGTAGCTACTCATTTGCATGCAGCAACACTCTGCTTCGGTTGGAACCTGCCCGAGAATCTGATCAAATATAGCTGTAATCGAAGATGCCATCACTTTCCTAGGGATGGCGGGGCATCTTGTACTGTAGCATCCGTCTAAAAAGCTGTCATCGACGCTGAAGATTTTGTCGTGACTTTGACCTCGGCTCTGATCTTGCTACAGGTTGTAGGTGTCTGTGTGCCCAAAATAGCAGCCTCAGTCGATGCTGAGCCAAGCAGCCGCCTGCCACAGGACACAGACTCAGGGCCACACTGAGATGAGAAGGCTTGTGTGTGAAACACACTATCAATAAGCCATTCATCTCCCCATAGGAGTGTGTTATCAAGATTATCTCCGTGAGGGGTTCTGATGAGGAGAAGACCTTCATGTACTGGGGGTGAGCCAGTCGGGGTGGTCCTTTGGCAGCCAAGGCTTGATACCCTTTGGGTTGTCTTTTCGGCTCTGCTTGGCTCGGTCAAGAATCTTAGTATTCTCTGGGCTGGCGATTGCTTGCTTCAGGTCCTCAATCTCTCTGCGAGCCTCTCTTGTCGCCTCTCCCACCTCCTCTGTGTAGACTTGTCAGCAACCCCTCATGCGCATCACAACTTGCATTCCTGTAACAAAATTACAACATACCAGATGTTTGTGATGTGCTTATGCGTTCACTCATTCGTGGAATTGTTGAACGCATATTGCGTACCTGTAGCAAGGGGTACATGAGTATAAGTGTACATGGTGCGCCTGAGACCAAGGGATGACGGGTATCTCACCATAATGTGCAACTTCTTTAAATCCTGCAGGGCCTGCTCTGTGGCAGCCTCATCCCATGAGTCCGCATTGGCTGTCAGCTTGTCATTTGAGCCGGCCATCATCTCACTCGCTGGGGATGATTCTGAT
Organism: Aurifilum marmelostoma; assembly: GCA_027559495.1. NCBI lineage: Eukaryota > Fungi > Ascomycota > Sordariomycetes > Diaporthales > Cryphonectriaceae > Aurifilum > Aurifilum marmelostoma. The sequence continues at coordinate 467,339 of JAMXSV010000007.1, read as the reverse complement.
CAGGCTGGGGATTCGATGACTGGTGGAAAGTTTAGGGGTCGAATTGGTGTTTGAGAGACGATGGCACAATGTTATTGCGGGGGGGGAAAAGTGATGTGCAGAGTGTTGCGCCCAGCTGGGTGAGACACGCAGGCCGCTTTTCTGTTCACATGCCAGACAGAAGGTTGCATTTGCTGCATTGGAAATATGTACTGTGTTGTCATGGCGGCTTGTCCTAAGTGAAGGGACATCGCTCATCCCAGGCAGAGTGGGGCTGGGGCTGGCATCGATAGTGAAGGGAGGGTGGCTTATCACACGTGATAACAGCGCTAAGTTTTCCTGGCCTGTTCAGTGTTGTCCAATCTTTCAAAAGCTTCCAAGTCAGCCAAAGTCACCTCTCACAGGCTCACCACGCGCTGAAACCCCAACAACAGGGTCACACTGACCTCCAGGCACACGCCTTGTTGATCTCAACAGCCCTGTCACCACTCCACAGGCCAGCAGCATAGGCTGTGACAGACTGGGTGATCAGGTCGCCTGTGATCCAGCCTCTCTCCCTTCCACCGTGGATTCTGCCTCTGCACATACGGAGCAACACGAGAGCAGTCTGCCCCCCCTGGTCCTCAATTTGACAGCCCAGAGCTGCCGGCCAATCACCACCCACACCTGACCAGCTGACAAGGCCCACCCTACTCCAAGCGAGGGTGCGCGATGGACCGTATGATTGGCTGGGCCGATGACAGCGTACCGAACATCCCTCAGGACGACCACACAGTTTCAGTTGGCACTGTCCCGCCTCCCTCATACCATCATCCGCACCAGCATCAACACCACGCCCACACGCAGCATCCTCACGCACCGCATCCTTTTTCTCAAGGCCCTGCACAATCTCAGCATCCTGCCACTGCTGCAGGGGGCTATGGGCATCACAGCTGGCAGACGGTCGCCCCGCCGCCTCCGGTGAATGCCACCACTGCTGTGCCACCGCAACAACAGGTGGTGCCGCCATCCAGGCCTCAATCGACCATCCCAATTCCTACCGCCACACCCGTCCCCGTCCCTGTACCCGTATCTTTACCCGCTTCGTCCCAAGCGACACCATCAACTTCCATCGCACAGCATCAACAACAGCAGCAGCAACAGCAGGCATCGCAGCAGCAGCAGCAGCAGCAGCAATCGGCGCCCCCGCCGCAGCAAACGCCGACCCACCCGCAGCCAAGACAGACCAAGAAGCGGAAGTTGAACGACCAGCAGAGGCAGCAGCAGCAGGCACAACAAGCGTCTGCCGGCTCATCTGCCTCGAATTCCGATAGACTAGGCCTGCTGCAGACGAATCTTCCCTCGCCCGCCCCGTCCGCCTCAGTCCCTACGCCGCCTCCCCCCACAAACCAACAGTCCTCCCAGCCCACGTCCAACGTGGCCTCCTCGAAGCAGACCGCTCCTCCACAGACACCTCAGAACTGGAGTCTGGCAGGCCCCTCGAGCGCAGCTAGAAGCTCCTCTGCAATGCCTCAATCTCCGGCGCCGACTCTGGCACCTCCTCCCGAGGGCATATACCGCACATTTGAAGACCTCCTTACTGCTGTACAGCGTGTGGCCAAGGATCAGGGCTACGGTGTTGTCAAGCTTCGGTCCAGCAACTATCGCGAGGGCAAGCCGACGCGCTTCGACCTTGTGTGTGACCGAGGAGGCGTGAAGTACAGTAGTACCGCGAAAAAGCGCAACCCGAGCACGCGAAAGGTGGACTGTCCGTGGCGTGGCAAGGCCGTCTGCGAAGTCCAGCTGGGGAACCAATGGCGCTTCGTGGTTCAGGAAGCACGTCACAACCATGAGCCTCGCGTGCCCACTGCGGTCCCGGGCCAAGAGAGCAATCCCGTGGCGCAGAGTCTTAGGAGCCTGGTCCACAAGATCGATCGTCTGTCCCACGACACCACCCAGGGCCTGAGCCGGATCGAGAGCCGCCTCGAAAATATAGAGAAACGCCTTGATGTCTTTGAACAGCACCAGCAGAATCAGCAGCATCAACACCACCACCAGCAGCAGCAGCAGCAGCAGCAGAACCACCAGAACCACATGGTGAACAACCGCGTCCCCATGATGGGCGGTCCGACGATGCTCGATAGCAGAATGCAGCAGGTAGAGGCACGAATCGATGCAATGGAGTCTAGAGGCATCGAGATGTCAATCGGCGATATGGACCCGGCGACACGATCGTTGCTCACAGGCTCTGCAATGTAGCCTGCGCGGACTGGATGCTGCACACTGGTCTACTCAGTCACAATAAACAGCTCATGTCGACGTCCCGACCAACCCTGCCACGCTAGGCAGGCAGGCGTTGTGACGTTTCATAAGTTCGCTCGTACTGTGACCACGCTGAAGCGTGGCAGACAGATTTATCGCGACGAGCTCTGGCCTCGAAACTTCCCAAGATCATCTCACTTCACCTGTACGAACGACCTTGTTACGCAATGACCTAGCTCAGATAAGGATGTTGGTTCTCAGAAGATGGAGGAGTTGTGCGGCAGTCTGTTTCCAAATTGTCCTTGCCAATTGTTTCAAAGGGGAAGGGGGCTTCAGGCATTCAGGGCGTTTTCTTTCTATTTCGGGATGGGCGCTTCTTCAGCTCTTGATGCTCTATGCTGGCGATGCCGACTTGGCTTCCTAGCCTGTCATGGCCGAAGCAGAAGCACGACTTCGGGCACAAGAGCGGCAGGCATTCCAGTTGCCTCTAGCCATGACTATGGGGTGTAGATGTTGGAGGGAAACCTCATATTTGTATATAGCGTCCAATACACAGCATTCGTCTTGCTGTCACCTTAGAGCAAATTCCTGAAGACGATGGAGCCCTCGTAGGATTTCTCGAGAAGAAACGATAAAGACGCTCCTTGTATGTGTGGTAGCTATGGTTCTCTGTATCCTAGCTTTGATTCTAGGAGTCGAACACTCGTCTCCTGGGCACCTCGCCCTACTTACTGTGTGCCTATCTGGCCGCGGTTGAACTCAGTCTCGACAGCATCGTGTTGGAATACTGTCCGACGTCATACGGAACGTTCTTATTCATGTGCGTACGGAAAACACCGCGCGTCCGAATCCCTATTTGTTCCAGAACAACCCTCTAGGTAGAAGAAATCCCGGAGTTGAATATGCAGTGGCGGAGTAGGGTGGAGAGGGTTTCCCTCCATCCACGATCAGCCTGCGAGTTTGGTCGGACGAGCAGATCCATGCCTCTATGCAGAGTGCGTCGCATCACTACACCGCCTGACAGCTGTCTGCTGCGGGTTCTGTGTTACGTAGCACATGAGATACATGTGTACTTCATAGATGGATCATCGTACCCGTCAACAGATTCAACCATTTGGTCCACTCACACTTGTCGGAGGAGGAAAAAAAGAAGACTTCTGGGGTCCCCCTCCTTGCCTCCCCCCCCAAGCCGAAGCACTAAAATGTACCGGGTAGTGCAGCGGTGGAACACCGGAGAGAACCCCTGAAGGGTGCTCACCAATTGAGCTATAGGTGATTTGCAATGGCTTTGATAATCAGCCGGTGGTGGGGTATTGGGGGCCCTGTCTCGCAGTAGCGAGGGGAACACTCAGCACTTTGTCATGACCCCCCCTCGGCGTTAAATCTGTAAGTAGACATCGTGATGATTCGCGGCCTGTGGTAGCGGCCAATCTTTTTTTTTCTTCTTCTTCTTTCATCTTTATTTGCTCTCTAAATCCCTTCCGAATATATAGACCACCACCCTGTACACAGGTTTTCATTGAAAAAACCCATAGTCTTGCCTTCTCTCGTTTTCTCGTTCGATATAATATCTTTATCCCTAGATCAATCTGTCTGTCTTTTCGATTTTGGAATCAGGTCTGCTCTGTGGGAGATCTCATGCACAGTCGTCTCGCCAGTCTCGGCTGTGAGAGGGCACTTTTTAGATCAGTCGTCACAGGCTCACTGAGAAGCCCAGATCTGCTGTTGTCACTTGGAGCCGGAATTAAATTCACGACTATATATATCGGTGGACAAGGAAGACGACCCCACCATCTCTGCCACCAGTCCTTCTCCTTCTCCCAGTACCAACGACGCCGTGACATAGCCAGCATGGCATCTGCTGAAGGAGAGAGAAGCCCTGTGACTCCGTCCACGTCCGGGGTTGCCACTGAAGAGGACAAGGCGCCACGTGCGCTGCCGCCGCTGTCGGCGCACGAATTCAAGCAGTACAACAGGCTCGCGGAGCATATGGATTATTTTGTAAGACATCCCCTTCACTCCTTGTCTCTTTTGTTCTAATTTACTCAACAACGTCAGACCCTGTCGTCATTAACATGTTCCTCAGCATGAGCACTTCCGCCGCACCTGGACAACTCTCTACACCGCAGCCTCATCAGGGCGCAGACCGGCCGGCATGGGCCTCAAGCAGTTCCTAGATGAAGGCCTCTCGCTCATCAGCCACCTCACGACGCACCACAACATAGAGGAGACGTACATCTTCCCCGTGCTGGCGCGCAAGATGCCCGAGTTCCAGCCGGGCGGCAAGGGTGGGCGGAAAGCGGCAGAGCTGCTGCAGCAGCACAAGGAGATCCACAAGGGGATGGACGGCATGGAGGACTATCTGCGCAAGTGCAGGAACGGGGAGGTGGAGCTGGAGATGGGCGTGCTGCGGGCGCAGATGGACACCTGGGGGGAGGTGCTGTGGAAGCATCTGGACCAGGAGGTCAAGACGCTGGGAGCGGACAACGTGAGGCGGTATTTTACGCTGGATGAGGTTAGGAGGATACCTATGTAAAGGGATTATTGGTTTCTTCTCCTTCTTTAGGCCCTTTGTTATTATTTTGTATGATATCTAGCAGCCCTGCTTCCTGTAGACTTGTTGACGTAGATCAGGATTGTCCGTTGTTGTATACCAAGGCGCATCTCGCACTGATCAAGGGTCTGTCTGGTACTAGCATAGTCCGGCATCTCTATAGTGTCCACTGATCAGCTATTCACAGGGCTTGAGATGAGCAGACATTTGAAGCTGTTGAAACCCAAATGATACGAGTCTGACAGCAAGACTTGGGGGCCGTATCGTGTCTCGAGGCTACAACCTGTGGACGTTGGCAGTTCTTAGGATCAGGTAAGTCGTAGTCAGGATAGAATGATGATATGGGTTGTCACGACCTCACAATAATGAGGGTCAAAGATAGTCCACGAGCGCGTGACAATTTTTCTGCATTTGTAGAGTGTCACATCGGAGCAATGATTTACGTACAGTAGAGCGAGTGCCTTCAGAGGGTCCCGACGGTCTGGGGGGTGGAGCTGACGGCCACCCAAAGGCTTCTAGCACAGGCATACAGTACCTATGTAGTACTTTAGTGGGGTTTATCTCTTATCACTACCCACTGCACATCTCCCAAGTGCTGACCCCGCGGTCAACCACAGCAGCCAGCCCGAGCTTCAAGCTACTACTGCCTCGTCACCTATCACCACTGGGGCTCAACGCTTCGCTACATTTACCACAGACGAACCTTGCCTCGCAGCCTCTGACAGTTCAACCCATCTTTCTGGCCTACAAGGTACGACCATTCCAACCTCCTCGCTCCTCTCTCTCTACCTCTCGAGGGAAGGTCAGCCGTCGTCATGGAGGCCTCGGCTCTGAAGGGCTGGGAGCTCGAGAACAACGTCAAGCTCGTCGACCCGACCCGCGACTCCCTCTACGACTTCGACAATGAACGCCAAAAGGCGCTGCGAGCGGCCAGGCCGTGGAGGGCCGACCCCAATCACTTCAAGGCGGTGCGCATCTCGGCCGTCGCGCTCATCAAGATGGTCATGCACGCCCGGTCCGGCGGCAACATCGAGGTCATGGGCCTGATGCAGGGCTTCGTCGAGGAGGGCGCCCTGGTGGTCACCGACGCCTTCCGCCTGCCTGTCGAGGGCACAGAGACCCGCGTCAACGCGCAGGAGGAGGCCAACGAGTACATGGTCAACTTCCCCACCCTGGCCCGCGAGCAGGGCGCCCGCCAGGAGAACATCCTGGGCTGGTACCACAGCCACCCGGGCTACGGCTGCTGGCTGTCGGGCATCGACGTCGCCACCCAGCACAACTGGCAGACCTTTGAGGACCCCTTTGTCGCCGTCGTCATCGACCCCCACCGCACCATCAGCGCCGGCAAGGTCGAGATCGGCGCCTTCAGGACCTACCCCGAGAACTACAAGCCCACCGGCGCTGCCGGCTCCGACGGCTACCAGACCGTGCCCATGGCCAAGGCAGAGGACTTTGGCGCCCACGCCGACCGCTACTACAGCCTCGAGGTCGAGACCTTCAAGAGCACCCTCGAGTCGCACCTGCTGGACCTGCTGTGGAACAAGTACTGGGTGCAGACCCTCTCCGCGAACCCCCTCGTCACCAACCGCGACTACGGCACCAGGCAGCTGCTGGACCTGGGGTCCAAGGTCAGGGAGCTCACCAAGGACCTGCAGCGCAAGACCCGCGCCCATCCGCAGATGGACGGCTTCCTCGTCGGCGGCGGCGCGAGCTTGACCGCCATCAACCAGAACCTGGACAAGCTGGTCAAGGACAGCAGGCAGATCGCCGCCAAGGAGGAGACCGGTCTGATGGCTGTGCAGGTCAAGGCCAAGGTCTTCAACGGTCTGGGCGGTGACCTTTGAGTCCAGAACGAGACAATGGGGACAAAAACGTGGAAAGGCATGCATTTCTTGATTTGATTGTTGGGAGTTGGGAGACAAAACGATGCTACGATACTATCCTTCTCGTCTCGAGAGCACATATCGACGGACAGGTTTTCGTCGGGGAGCACCGCATCATGCGAGGAATTAAGCTACCGGAAGCACTGCATAGATGGCGTCTAGGTGGATTGATTGAACAGGGGCTTTTTCTTCTTTTTTTTTTTTCTTTTTCCAGAAGTTGCAATCTTCCAATATGGGGGAAAGATCAGACAACCAAATGACAATACTATCCATAATGACACGTGCCAGGCGATGCACGTCGAGCAGTGGCAGTGCCGTATACCGCCCTCAATCGAACCTAGCCGGGATCCTTTAAAATTCTCGATTGCCCTTCGCCCACGCAGCTATCCTTTCCTCTATCTCCTTTGCGCCCCTGGCGTCCTCCTCCTCGCGCTCTCTGCGGGCCCTGCGCTCGCGTCGATCTGCCTCTATATGGTTTGCAGCAGAGAGAATGCCCGCAAATTGTTCTTCCGAACGTTGGCTGATCGCCCAGGGCACGCCGCCGACCGCCGGCCCCGTGTACATCGGGCCTTTTCCTCTCGTGGTCATGACTTCTCGGAGCCGCCCGTATACTCCGTAGCGTTTTCCGGATGGCTCATCGTCCATAGCTGGCCGATCTTGAGACTGGCCTGCGACCTCGTCCGTGGTCTTCCTGCGATTTACGAGCTTGATCTGCCGGATATGGGCTCCGAGGTCTGGGATCGGCTCGCCTACCAAGAATGCCCCGCGCTTTGCTGGCCCTTTGGGGTGTAGAGGCCCTTTAGGGTGTAGAGGCCCTTTAGGCTCTGATGAGCTCTGTCTTTCAGCTTGCTGGCTGCCGTTATGCTGCTCACGCCCCCCGAGCACTGGCACATACCCGTCCGATTCGTCTGAGTGCAGATTGAGGTGACGAGTGGCCCGCTTCCACTCGTGAAAAGGGAGAAACTTTGGTGAGCGCTCGGTTTCTCTGGGGGGTCTCTTGACAGGCACAGAGGGAGCAGCGGTCGCAAAGGGTCCTTTGGGCTCATACTGCGGCGGTGGGCTCTGCGCCACCTTCTCGTCCACCTCGACGAATGGTCTCGCCCGCTGCACCTCGACGTTCCGGGCTTCGATCTCCTGGAAATGGCTTTGGGTGTCCTCGTCGTTTCTGACACCATCCTTGTCGAATCCTTCTCTGACGTATCGGTGGTGTATCTTCCTGGCAAGCCGCTTCTGTTCTGCCTCCATGATCCCCGCCTTGAGTTTGTCTTCTTGCTGTGCAGCTGAGATCCGCGCGTTCTTCAGGCGCCGGAGCGACTCCTCCCGCCCCCACAACACCATCATTGGCACAATGGGCAGCCCTGATCTGCTGTTGAGGAGTGCCCAACGCATGAACTTCCACCCGGCGCTCTGGTCGACCAGCTGATCCTTCTTGGTGTCGTAGTACGAAATGGACATTGCAAGCCGCTTCACGACGGGGCCCAGGGTCTCTTCGTTCCAATCATGGGCCTCGATCTCCTTCAGCTCGAGCCTCAACCAGAGGAAAACCTTGGAGATATCCGCATTGGCGAGGGATTTCTTGCCCTTGTCAACCTTGACACGGGCCACGCCGTCCTGGAGCTCCAGGAAACTCTTCTTCAAGGCCACCTTCGAGACGGGGTAGAAGGCGAAGATGTTGTCGTAGAAGAACTGGACAGGATCGTCCAGTGATCCCTTCCACATATTGAGAACTTTGAGGACGTCGTCTTCAGTGATGCCATGTTCGAATATAACACGGTCGCCGATGGTCTGATAGGTGTCGCACAGTTCGTCGTCTTCAGAAATCGAAGCACTGCGACTTTCTTTAAGCTGAGCGTCGAATTTGTGCATTTCATCCATGATGGGCTTGATGATGTTTCTGTGCAGCGCCTCGGGGTCCGCAATGTCCCCGGAGACCAGACCACGAGTGTACTTGGTCTGGAAGAACTTCAGCTTGGCCAGGTCCACAACGATATCGCCTCGGGTGAATTTCAACGTGAACTGCTCCCAGGTCAGCGCCATTCGTTTCTATTCTTCCTCCCAAGCACAGACGCGGTCGACACTCACGTTCTTCTTCATGTCTTCCAGAGTCAGGATTCCTTGCTTGTTCAGATGCCGGTTATGTTGCAGATTGGGATCCCACCCAAGCAGCGCCGAGTAGTTCAGCAGGGCCTCTGGCATGATCTTATTGGCCCGGTAGACACTGATGCCGATATTGTCTATGTCCCGTTTGCTCAACTTCTGCCTTTGTGAGTCAACAAGTAGACCCACATGGGCGAAGTTGGGGGGTTGCCACCCAAAAGCATTGTACAGCTCGACATGTTTTGGTGTTGAGATCAGCCATTCCTGCGGCATGTCAGCTTCGTATCCTCACGACGGCTCTTGGACGACAGATTTCCCCCCGTGCTTTCGGAAAAGGCAGAGGACATACAGCACCACGAATGACGTGGGTAATCTTCATGAAATGGTCGTCAATCACATTGGCAAAGTGATATGTAGGATATCCATCGCTCTTCATGATGATGAAGTTGTCTTCGCGCTCATTCTTTTTGTAGGCACCATACACCAGGTCCGGGGCCGAGACGGGTGTCTCTGACGCTTTGAACCGGATCGTGTGTGGCTCCCCGTTTGCTGCTCGCCTGTCGGACTCAGATTTGCTGATACTCATGCATGTTCCTGGGTAGTGGGCTGCAGCCCCTCTGGCGGTGGCCTGTTTGACGTTGAACTCGAGCTCTTCCTGCGTACAGAAGCACCGAAAGGCACGATCACTGTCCATGAGAGACACTGCATGTTGTTTATACAAGTCGAGACGATCAGACTGCGAGGTCGTCAGCTCAACAATATGCACACAAGGCCTTTTCAAGAAGAGCGAAGCACCACGCACGCACCTGCTTATATGGACCGAATGGGCCACCTTTATCCGGCCCTGTGGAGACGATGAGTTTCGCTATCTCAAAAGGAAAAAGGCTTTGACACAGCCAACAGACGTACCCTCATCCCATTGAAGACCTGCCCAGGTCAAGTCATCGTACAGCCGTGGCTCTGAATCTGCCACGAAACGGGTCTATACATACCGTCAGCGACCTGGCTTTAGGATAAAGAAGCTACATCGCCTCCTCACCTGATCGGTATCTTCAAGCCTGATGACAAATTGACCACCAGTCGCCTGAGCTAAAAGGTAGTTGTACAGAGCTGTCCGCAGCGATCCGAGGTGTAGATATCCCGTTGGCGAGGGTGCGAATCTCGTTCGTGCAGGCGTCTTTGGCAGGGCCCATGTCGGTTCCGCCTGTAGCTTAGGTTTGCCTATCAAGGCATAACGGCGCACCTGATGGAGCCGTGATGAGAGACATCCTGGGTCTAGAGGCCTCCTGAAGAGCAGTAGGCCGCCCATATCTCATGTGTGCGGGTCATGGGGGACCGTGGAGGGGGATGGACAATTATTCTGCAGAAAGATGTTGGTTCAGGAGGAAGAAAAAGCTTGGTGAGGTGACCTGCTAATGCAGTATATGCACTAACTGTCAGGCCGCAGAAATAGGCGGGTTCTTGTTAGCCACAAGGGCAGGGGCCACGACCTCAACACAAGGGAATGGATGGTGGGATAACGCTGATGAAGAAGGATCAAATAAGGAAGTGTGTTCCATATTCATTATCCTACAGGCTATTATTTACATACTGCTTTTAAGTGGTTGGGGAAAGCATCTTTGGACTTGGAATCAATTTGATAGTTGATGGTGGAACACAGTGGCTCGCCCACCAATTTGAGACTAGCGCTGGAGGGAATGGCAGAAGCTGAGTTATTCCAAGAACGGAAGGCGGTAAGTGGCTGGCGCACCTGGACCGTGCACTTGCAGACACTACTATATAGTCTTGCTTCCCACCCGGCCTTTTCAGTTTTCTTTTCTCTTCTCTTCAGCTCTCTTTGCCTGTTAGTACCCCCCCCCCAAGTTACACTTGATGGCCATATGATACTGACAATTCTCGAAAACAGTTTGGCTTAGATCAAGTGTAGTATCTGTTCTTTTCAGTTTAATCTCTGAAAGCATTCTACGGAATGCAATCGTGATTATTCTAATTTTTGTCCTTCGGAGGATGATCCTCTGGGCTTGCCCACGGTCAACCTCCACAGTGTCCTCTCTACCACACTGCCTGAGAGTGACGCGAACTACCTTTTTTTTTTTTTTCATTGCAGTCGTTTGGCTTGCCATCGACGCGAAGAAGAAATAATCCCCCACTACAGTTTGATAAAATGCCATTTCCTGTTGATGCTAGCTGCCTGTTTGGACGCTTCAGAAGCTGCTATGACGCGTTCCAGATTTTCATGGGCCCTCCCCACACTCGCCGTATGATTTCCTGGCACAGCGTAGACACCAGTGTTTTGAGGCTACCTGATGGAGATTTTATGAATGAACGAGCATAGCCTGAGGTGCTCCCTGTTCCCTGTGAGATACATTTTTGACTTCGCTTCCACCTTACAGTCTGGTATTTTACGTGCGGATCGGTCCAAGTTTCCTGGGACCCCCAAAATGGCTGCCGTCACTGCAAGAAGCAATGGATGCAGCGATGGAATATAAGGCACGCATCGAATTTTGTACGTTTTGTTCACTGAAACAGCGTCATGAGAAAGCTGAGTTATCAAAATAATCCTGACTTGTTGGGAACCCCAGTGGCTACTCATACACTACGTCGTGGTGGTGGTGCACCCTGTGGCATATACCTGGGCACCTTTGGTAGGCGCCAACAGAGCTGGCGTGTGAAAATCTGCTGCAGCGGCTTGTTGGAGGGGCAATGCGCTGTGTCTGCGCTCCCGTCATCTAGTTTACTGCTGATAAACCAACATTCTACCCTCAACAACATTGTTGCGCACTTGTGAGCGTCCTGTTCCAATCACTTGAGCTCGTCTTGCCACCTGACTTTGATTCCAACCATTAGCATTTTGTGACACATCGGAAACGCGTTGTAGGCACCTGTCTCGACTTGTTGCTACCTGCCCCGCATAACCCACCAGGAACTCAACAACCCTCGATTTTGCTCCTTAGTTTTGCCCCGACCATATCTTTTTAGACTTGCTCATCACCACAACTTTTTCCAAGAGCATCTGAGCCATGGATAGTGACGGGCCAACAGGCGCAGGGGACACGGATCTCTACGGTGAGGCTGTCCAGGACTCCCGGGTTGGTCTTTCAACGCATGAACTGACCTGAGCCAGAGCTGCTTGGTGTGGACAAGAGCGCAACTCCAGATCAGATCAAGAAGGCCTACAGAAAGGTGTGCAGATCATCCATCTCCTTATAAACAGCCCCTTGTGCGCGCGAAGGAAACAGTACGCTCACTGCCAGACTCCTACCAGGCCGCCTTGCAACATCACCCAGACAAGGTCCCTGAAGACCGCCGCGAAGAAGCCGAAGCCAAATTCAAAGCCGCCACTCAAGCCTACGAGATCCTCCGCGATGAAGAGAAGCGTGAAGCGTACGACCAATACGGCATGGCCGCCTTCGACCCCTCCCGCGGCGGAGGGCCCGGAGGTGCCGGCGTCGACCTGAACGACATCCTTGCGCAGATGTTCGGCATGGACGTCGGTGGTGGCGGACCTGGTGGGCCCAGAAGACCGCGTCGCGGCCCCGACGAGGAGCAACACTACAAGGTGACGCTGGAAGAGCTGTACAAGGGCAAGACGGTCAAGTTCTCGGCTAATAAGAAGGTCATATGCTCCACGTGCAAGGGCACCGGCGCGAAGGAGAAGGTCAAGCCGCAGACCTGCGACCGCTGCAAGGGCAATGGCTTCCAGGAGGCTTTCCAACAGATTGGCCCCGGTATGGTCCGCCGCGCACACGTGCAGTGTGATCACTGCCAGGGTACTGGCATGTACTACAAGGAGAAGGACCGGTGCAAGAAGTGCAAGGGCAAGCGCATCAATGACGAGATCAAGCCCATCGAGATTTACATCCCGCGAGGTGCCATGCAGGGTGAGAAGATCACACTGGAAGGCGAGGCCGACCAGTTCCCTGACCAGACACCGGGCGACATCATCTTCACGCTAGTGGAGGAGCCCCACGATGTCTTCTCGCGTGTCGGGGCCGATCTGTCCGCAGAACTGAACGTCACCCTGGCCGAGTCGCTGTCTGGCTTTTCAAGAGTTGTTCTGAAACATCTCGACGGGCGTGGTATCCACATCGAGTACCCTCGTGGAAAGATCATGCGGCCGGGCGATGTAATCAAGGTAGAGGGCGAGGGTATGCCGCTGAAGAGGGGTGATGCCAAAGGTGATCTCTACCTCGTCGCAAAGATTCAGTTTCCCGAGGACGGCTGGCTCAGCGACGATGCGTCGTATGAGGCCCTGCAGAAGCTGTTGCCACAACCCGCACCTGCGATTGAAGCGGATGAGATTGATGAGGTGGAGTACGAGGAAGACGCCGATCTTGACGAGGTAAGCATGACCCAGTCGCATTCAAATGACATCCATAGTTCCTCTTTTCATGATTGCTAACCAAAGTCTTTCCAGATGGGTGCTCACTCTGGAGATCCACGTTTCGGAGGAGGCGACTGGGAAGATATGGACGGTGATGAAGAGGGCACCACCCAGTGTGCCACACAGTAGGAGGCGTCCTGCGACGCGGAAAGAAGACTTATCACGATTATGAAGACTACAGCATGATCAGGCATCCTTGCGATAAGCTCATAGGATAATTTGTTTTGACTGCATCTCCTTGTAGGACAACCGACTTATTTAGTCTGATAGACTTGAAGAAATGGGTGGCATCAATGCTCTTCCTCTTAACGACGCTTGGTACCCGTAGCAAAACTTTGTTAATGATGCAGTGAATTTTGGGTGCTACGTTTGATCGTCTGAGCTCGACTCTTCGCACATCACTCTACGAACTTTGCGTATAGGTGAATTCGAGGAAACTCATTGATAGCTTTTTTGCCTGTCGCACCCCAGAAGGTGGGGCCGGCGGCTCTGGAACATGGGAAGTGTTCCGTAGCAAGCAGGACAGGATGGCAAGACGAACGTACATCAGAAATGTACATGTCACAAATAGCCATATGTGCAAACCAAACACATATGAACAATGAAAATCAAATGTTGATCAGGTAATGTTTTTGAATTCTACGTTTCGATGAATAGCTCCGCGAAGAGAAGTGAATCGATACCAACGTCGCCTGCGGAGGAGCTAAGAGGCTCATCAATCCCGTCCACGTGACTTTGTGGCGGTGGTGTGGCTAGTGCAATTTTTCGATCTCGCACTGGCATTTCGCTGCGACTCCGCGAAAACTTCCCACCCTGCCCCAGCCGGATCTCAATCGAAGACGTCCCCTTCGTTTCCTCACTAACCTCCAACCCCAGCAACCGCATCAAAATCAGTCAAGGTACGTCGGATTATTGTTCCTGCCCTCGATACTCTTTTCCTGGCAATTTTCCCTTTGATACTGACAATCAGTCAAGATGGTTGCCGCAAAGAAGCACGTTCCCATCGTCAAGAAGCGTATGTACCGAACGATCGAAAAAAAGTTCCTCCCTCCAGCCACGAATCTCCTCCCCACCAACGACGATCGACGACGACGACGACGACGACGACGACAACGTACACGATTCATCTAAGCCAGCCCGTAATGTTCGTCGTCGTCGTCATCGTCGTCACGCCGTTGATCATACTCTCCAATCGTCAATTCACGTGCGCATGGGTAGTGGGGCAAAGATATTGACAAACCTTTCTGCTTGTAGGCACCAAGCTCTTCAACCGTCACCAGAGTGACCGGTTCAAGTGCCTTGACCGATCATGGCGCAAGCCCAAGGGTATTGACAACCGCGTCCGCCGTCGGTTCAGGGGCAACATTGCCATGCCCTCGGTACGTCCTACCAAAGAACGATGATGCAGAACACCATTCGAGGATTCTACGAATTTCAACCACGCTGGTGGTCTGCGCGCTGGAAGCAGGAGACTGACCGGTTGTGACCTTCAACGTATACAGATCGGCTATGGCTCCAACAAGAAGACCCGCCACATGATGCCCTCCGGCCACAAGGCCTTCCTCGTCAGCAACACCAAGGATGTTGAGCTGCTGCTGATGCACAACCGCACCTACGCCGCTGAGTACGTTGATGATTCATCACCGAATCCCGAGAGAGGATGTAAAGCCTCGCGGATCAAGGAAGAAGGGGAAGCTGACTGTTGTGTGATAATAGGATCGCCCACAACGTCTCGTCCAGAAAGCGCATCGACATCATCGCCCGCGCGAAGCAGCTGGGCGTCAAGGTCACCAACCCCAAGGCCAAGGTCACCACCGAGGTGTAAGCGGTCCACGGCGGTTGTTCTCGTTTTTCTCCTCGGCGAATGCATGGGATATGGTCTTGCTTTTGGTGTCTTGCGGGAAAAAGGACAGGCACGCGCAGCTACTCCAACAACCTTTGGGAGGGTAGATGAATGGAATGAATTGAAAGAGAGTGTTCCGTTCCGCGAATAAGGCGGCCCTGCGGCCCTCAAGTCGATTCGGTCCTGCGGTGGCTATGTTGGCGTGTGCGGGTTAGCATCAGCCGAAAAATAAAAAAATCTTCGCACGATACCGATCCGACTCCTATCGTTCTTTCCGAGTGTCATTTTTGTGGCAGTATTCAGCCGATTCAACATGAACTTTGGAGGCAGTGCTGGGCATGAACAAAGCCCTTTTGCAATTTGATGGCCAACGGTGGATTCCTTGATCATCAGTCGTGCCAGGCCCTGTGGTAGGATTGCGGCGAAGCCCTCGACGATTGACCCAACGGTCATCCAAGCCATGCGCATTCTCGCATCTCCTATAACTGACGAGATTGCCCTGAATTTGGTAAATACTGAAATCTTCTGCTTAAGCCTAGTAGGAGCCTCTTCGACAAAAAAATGTGTTATCCAGTCCAGTCCGCACCGCATCAGAATCAGAAAGCCTATTCGACATGTGGCGATATCTATGTAGGCGACAGCATAAGCAAGATTGCGAGGCATGTATTTAATGAATTTATCCATGTTCCTGTCTCATGGGCCTGCATTCGTTTCTGTACTTGTACTGCTTTCCGAACGGGGCATATTGTAGTTCTCTCTTCACATGCTTCGCGATGAGATCTCCAGGATCCGTCTGCGTCTCGAAATTATCCTAGCCAATTCGTCAATACTTATGAGATCACATCAAATCTCTTCCAGGGCTCGTGACAACTCTGACAGGCAGGTCATGAATGATGAGCATGTCCAGATAGATCACGCAACTAGATTGATTAGCCAAATAAGAAAAAATTGCTGTCGAATTTTGCGACAAAGACCACAAGCGGCCTGCCCGATCGAGATAGTTCAAGATTCCGCTGTCATAAATTTTTGGGGTCTCATGTCATGTCACTCCCGTGGCTAGCCGCCTCATTGCGGTTGACGGTGGCGTGTGCTGTCAAGCCATATTCCCTTCTTCTTTACCGCCTCAGATCGTTCCTTCTTGTTATGTAAAAAGAGCAACCTGCTGACTAGTAGGAGGCCTTTCAAACTCGCTCGTCGACGTTTCTCGACCCGCCTTTTATTCTCTTTTTTCTCCCCCTCTTGTACAGTCCTAGGCTACTTACTGCTCGACTGTTACGGGTGAAAAAGTGAACAAAACAGTGGCAACACCGGATATTATATTCCCTCGACTCTGATATCGCAGCACCACTATCAACTTCGACTCCCTTTGATTCTGTCCTGTGCGCACGACGACAACGCAGCCGCCAAGATGGCAACAACGAATGGAACATCCACCAATGGAGTGCACGCCGCGGGCGAGATAGGTGCTATCGATGCTACCAAGCTGATCGGGCACACGCCGCTCGTCCGGCTGAACAAGATCCCTCAATCGCTTGGGATCAAGGCCAAGGTCTACGCAAAGGTCGAGCTGTTCAACGCCGGCGGTAGTGTCAAGGACAGGATAGCCCTCAGGATGATCGAGGAGGCGGAGAAGAGCGGCAGGATAAAGCCAGGTGATACGCTGATCGAGCCGACCAGTGGAAACACGTAAGTCGGCACCACCCTGTTTCCTCTGGAATTCTCTCTTCACATAAAAGAAAAATGGAGTGGGAGTGATATTTCAAGTACTATCTTCAATAGGATGTACGGTACTGACTACCTTCACAAACATGATAGCGGAATCGGCCTGGCGCTCGTGGGCGCTATCAAGGGCTACAAGACGATCATCACGCTTCCCGAGAAGATGTCGGCCGAGAAGGTCTCGGTTCTGCGCGCACTCGGCGCTACCATCATCCGCACACCAACCCAGGCCGCCTGGGACAGTCCCGAGTCTCATATTGGAGTCGCTCGCCGACTGCAGAAGGAGATTCCCCGGGCGCACATCCTCGACCAGTACACCAACGTCGACAACCCGCGCGCACACGAATTTGGCACCGCCGAAGAGATCTGGGAGCAGACAAATGGCACCGTTACGGCAATTGTGGCTGGCGCGGGAACGGGCGGTACGGTCAGCGGCATCGCCAAAGGCATCAGAAAGCATAACTCGGATGTCAAGATCATTGCTGCGGACCCCTTTGGCAGCATCCTGGCCCTGCCGGAGAGCCTGAACCAGGGCGAGTTGGCCAATATCCCCTACAAGGTGGAGGGCATTGGGTACGACTTCATTCCGGACGTGCTAGACCGTGAGATCGTGGACAAGTGGTACAAGACAGACGACCGCGAGTCGTTTATGTTTGCGCGCAGGCTGATTGCCGAGGAGGGTCTGCTGGTCGGCGGATCATCGGGTTCTGCGATGGCCGCCATGGTGCGAGCCGTGGCGGACTTGAACCTGGGCGAGGACGACACCGTTGTGGTCGTCCTTCCCGACAGCATCAGGAGCTATCTCTCTAAGTTCGCCGACGA
This sequence comes from Aurifilum marmelostoma, assembly GCA_027559495.1. Taxonomy (NCBI): domain Eukaryota; kingdom Fungi; phylum Ascomycota; class Sordariomycetes; order Diaporthales; family Cryphonectriaceae; genus Aurifilum; species Aurifilum marmelostoma. The sequence goes on along the minus strand of JAMXSV010000007.1, from coordinate 449,817 downwards.
CGACTGGCTCGCCGCCAATGATCTGCTGCCGTCCGTCAACGGCGCTGAGGTCGAGGCCGCGGCGCAGAAAAAGCGGCGCGCCAGCGACCCCTACGGTGGCGAGACGATCCGCTCTCTCCGCCTGAAGCCCGTCACCAGTGTGCTCAGCACGCAGCTGTGCTCCGAGGCCATTGAGACCATGCGCGACAAGGGTTTCGACCAGCTCCCCGTGCTGTCGCCCACCGGCGGGCGGCTCGTCGGGCTCGTGACCCTGGGCAACCTCTTGTCATACATCTCGCGCGGGCGGGCCAGCGCCAACAGCCCCGTCACCGATGTCATGTTTGACTTTAGCAAGATCGATGAGGTGGTGACAGATCCTCGTGATATTCTCACGGCCGAAGAGGCTTCGAGTAGGAGCAAGAAGAAGAGGCACTTTGTCGAGATCACCTTGGACACGCCGCTGACCGTGCTGAGCAAGTTCCTCGAGTACAACAGCGCCGCGGTCGTGACGGACAACAAAGACGATGGCAAGGGCAAGAAGCCCGTTGCCGTCGTGACAAAGGTGGACCTGCTGACGCACATGATGGCGGAGAGCAAGCGGTCCTCGGGGACGGGGACTCCCAACTGAGCAAGGGCACTTCATTACTTGGATATCTATGCATTGAGTGGCGTTTTCAGGGGGGCAGATGCCTATCTAATTGTTTGCTTTTCAAGACAGTGTGGGCTCTGCCTTGTACAGGTTCAGATTGGTATAGTAGAGGCATAGACTCAACATCTATGGGCTTCGGGGCTCAGTACCGAATAGCTTCAACCATATAGGGGAGAGAATATCAAAGAAGCGGATATGTTTATGCGATTCATGGTGCGCAAGTTGGTAATATCGGTTTGAGATGCTCAGGGCGGAGGTGGCATTGTAGACCGGATTATCATTATGCTATATATAGACGCTTCACACGCCTGCACCCTCGTAGCTGTCGGTGACTTGATTTGAGACGAGTTCATAGCTTGTTCCCGACCCAAGCCCACCACCTATCCACATTCGGCTTGTCCCCGAGAACTGAACCCCCCTCCACATCCACATCAATATCAAACTCTCGCATCTGTTCAAACTTGAACTCGTCGCTACCATACTCGCCCAGCCAGTCATCGGCCTCATCTGCTCCACCACCAATGTCGTCCGCGCCCACGCCCGAGTCCAACAGGCCCTTGCTCCTCGTCCTCCGTATCCTGCCCAGCTCCTTCTCGAGGTTGGACTTGACGAGCTTTGCGGGCAGCGCCGTGAACAGGTCCGTCTTGTTGGCCGCGACCAGCAGCGGGATGGCGTAGGGCGCCTTGCTGGTCTTGGTGGAGCCCATGCGCTTCTGCAGCAGCAGGAGGACGTCGTACAGGTACGCCGCAGTGTCGGCCAGCACGTTGGGCTCCGAGAGGGCCGCAGCGTCGACTACGAAGACCACGGCCTTGAGCTTGGTGGACTGTGTACCCTCGGGGGTGAGCCGCCCAAAGGCGTAGTGCCGCAGCTTTCCGTGGCCGGGGGTGTCGACCATGAGGAACCTAACAGCCGTGGCGCCCGTGGCATCGAGGTCGTCTCGGTACGAGGAGGTGCGGCTCTCGTCGATGGCGAGCTCGGTCGTGGACCAGGTCTGAGAGGTGTGCGTCTCGGAAGGGGAGGCGCGGCGCTCGAGGAGGGTATGGAAGGTCGTCTTGCCGGCGCCAGAAGGACCCACGAGGAGGACAGACGGGAGCACGGTGTAGGTGGCTGCTTGAGTGAACCAGTAGTGCATCAAGAGGGGCATCAGGAGCACGATGAGTCCGCCGATGATGAAGACGGGGGCGGAGGGGGTCATGATGACCTCGACGAAATTCTTAAAGTGATCCATGGTGTCCAAGACGGTAGGGTGGTGCTGCTCTTGATATGCGCCGGCTTGATGTGCTGCTGAGATGTGTCCTTCCTTCGTGGACGAGCTACCCTTTCTCCTGCTCTCTCTCGCTCTCTCTCGTCTTCAGAAACGTGGCGATGGGAGACCGGACGAGCTGATAAATAGAGAGAACAACCCAAGGTAGAGAAGGAAGCCTCCTGTGTCGTACGCCCGTGGTCTCGTGGGGTGACCTGAGGCTCGTACGTTTGTCTCTCCTCGGGAGCGCGTCCGACGTTGAGGATGGAGGAGACCCTCAAGAAAAAGCGGGCCTGCAGCTGCTGTGGTGGACAAAAAGGTGGTGCAGCAGGGCATACACAGAGCAGTGCAGCAGACAGGGGTGTGCCGTTTTAGCTTGATCAAGGTTTCAAGCTTCCAGAAGGGCGGGCGCACCAGAGACAATTCAGTGGGTTGCAGCCCCAACATAGCGCGCCAACGAGACCCCCAACAGGACAGGGGGCGCGAGGGGCTCCCCCTGGTCAGCACGTCAGGCCAAGCGCTGCAGATGGAGCCAAAATCATCATGGCTGTGCTGCTTGCCTCTACCAACAAACGGTTCCTACGGCACAGTCCTGGGGCTCACCGGTTTCGTCGCATTACACCTTTTAGATTCGCATCTTATGCTTCCCATTCCTCGCTCTTCCGCGTCCTTGGATAGCCACGAGCTTTAATTCTCCATTTCTGCTGGCATGCCTCAGGCTATTCTCTTCCTCTCTTGCGTGTACGACTAATCCGTAGTGAAGGAGGCGCCTACGTCAGTTTCGATCTCGACACCGCGACTCGCAATCTCGAACTGCTCTGCAGCAACTTCTCGAGCAACTCTCACGCACTCTCCCTCCGCCCGCGACTGTCACAAACCCCGCAAGACCAAGGTTCGAGGTTAACCGACCCACCTGTCAGGAATGGCGAGCAAGGAGGGACCGGGCTCGGGCGCGCCCATACAACCGTCGGCGAAGGGCACCAAGGCAGAAGCTCAAGTCACCTCGGATGTGGAAATGGGTTCTCTTGGTAACGGCAACGCCGACGGGGCCGAGCCGCAGACGGACATCATGCACATGGCCAGGATAGGAGATATTGCGGCAATGGAGAAGCTGTTTGAGAGCAAAGAGTATGATGCGACATACTGCGACGACGAAGGCATCACTGCGTTACACGTATGTCTGGCAGCCATACCAACGTTCCTGTGCCGGTGATGCTGAGCTTAACTGACCTTTACTTTATTCTTTTCTTCTCTTAGTGGGCTGCGATCAACAATCAGTATGCCATGTGCAAGTTTCTCATCGAGAAGGGTGCCGAGATCAACAAGAAGGGAGGAGAGTCGGTCGCCACAGCGCTCCAGTGGGCAGCCCAGCGGTGCCACTATTATACCGTTCACCTGCTGCTCCAACATGGCGCCGACCCGCTCATCACAGACGCGCAAGGATACAACACGTTGCATACGAGCACATTCAACGGCAATGTGCTGCTGCTGACGCTGTTGCTCCATACCGGCATCCCCGTGGACGTCCTCGACAGCTTCGGCCACACAGGGCTTATGTGGGCCGCGTATAAGGGTTTTCCGGCCTGCGTCGACCTATACCTACGATGGGGCGCGAATGTCCACGCGACCGACGAGCAGGGCTTCACGGCGTTGCACTGGGCGCTGGTCAAGGGCAGCCCGGGTTGTGTGCAGAAGCTCATCGAGTACGGCGCAGATCGCTTCGCCAAGACACATACCGGCAAGACGCCCGCCATTACTGCTCAGGAGCTCAACACGCTCCCAGCATGGCGCAAGGCCCTCGCCGAGAGCGGCTATGATGAGGATGGGCATGCAGTCACGCCGACCTTCCCTGGGGCCAGCTACCTCATCAAGAACAAGAAGGACTTTGTCACCAAATTCACATTCTTGTGGCCTGTCCTGATCCTCTGGAGCATGATATTTATCCTGTCCAAATTCCCAGCCATAGTGGGTCTGCCCCTGGCCTTGGCTGTGGCGTATGGACTGCATTCCGTTGCAAAGCATGTTCTCACGTATGCGCCGGCTGATATGAGGCAGTTCACCCGGACGGTATGTATCTCCTCTGCGTTTGCGACCCAAGCTTCCCTGCTGACTTGCGTGTCACAAGCCCTGGATGGCGGGAATCTTCTCAGCGTCGTTATTCCTGGTCGGTGCGACTTGGTTCTTTGCTGTCCTGCCCAGCACAACTTTCCGAGCCGGTAAGTCTACGACCTTTCTACCCTGGGATAGAAGAAGCAATGTCTAAGTCGTGTGCAGATGCCGACCACCGGCAATTCTTCACGAACCTGTGCTTCGCGGCATTCTATGGCATGTGTACTTGGTTCTACTACCTGTGCATGGCCTACGATCCCGGTTTTGTGCCCAAGATGAACGGCATTGCAGAGCAGAAGATCGTCATCGATGAGCTTATTAGCCTCTGGAAGTACGATGAGGCAAACTTCTGCGTCCAGTGCATGATCCGGACGCCCCTGAGAAGCAAGCACTGTCGGAGATGCCAGCGTTGCGTTGCGCGACATGACCAGTAAGAAGCTTCCAAATTGTGCTCTGTATCAACGTATGGCAACACCTGACTGACTCTCGGCTGTAGTCACTGCCCATGGGTATACAACTGCGTCGGCGTCAACAATCACAGGCACTTCTTCCTCTATCTCATCAACCTTACACTGGGCATCCTGAGCCTGGACCTTGTCGTATATAACTACTACACGGCCATCATGCCCACTGCTTCCAAAGAATGCAGCATATTTGGGCCCACCATCTGTCAGATTGTCAACGCTGACACCTTTACCCTGCTTGTCACTATATGGGCGAACCTGCAGCTGACGTGGGTCGGCATGCTGCTCTTTGTACAATTTGTTCAGGTCGCACAGGCCATGACGACGTACGAGAATATGTTTGGCGTGAACACGGTCGCTTCCAGCTCTCTCACATCGGCCTTCACCTCGACCGGCGCACCTCTAGACCCCGGAAGCCTACCGCCGTCCGGATCATCGGCCCAACCAGATGCCAGCGCTGGGCATGGACACGGCCACAAGCATGGCGGTGGCGGTGGCATACTCAAGCTGATGACCAAGCTGCTCGGTGTGGACGCATTTGTCGAGACCGCAACTGGTCGTGGCGCCGCCTCTGGTGGCAACACCAGGAAGAAGAAGGGCAAGAACCCCTACAGCAAGGGTTGTCTCACGAACTGCAAGGATTTCTGGTGCGACTCTGCGCCCATGTTCAAGCAGCGCGAGAACGGCACCGCGATGCTCGACGGCCACGTGGTCAACTATACCGAGATGTACGAGACCCCGAGTCTGATGCAGATGCCGGGTCGGGGCAGTGACCGGAGGGGTGCATACGAGGCCGTTGCTGGCGAGGAGGTATAATCTCTCTCTCTCTCCACATTCCCCGGCGGGTGCGCAATGATGTGTCTTTCTTCGTGGGATAACATATACATATATATGTATTCTTGGCCCCACATCGGACTTTTGGGTCTCTCAAAACAGATCAAAGGTGGACGGGGGGAGGGGTTCTTTCATTGCTAGAGTCGGTACATCATCATAGCGTCTCACGCATTGCTTCAAGATTAATGATTGGGTGGAGCGGGTTCGTCTCATGGCTTTGAGGCGTTTCAACGAGGTAATAGACTTGAGGGTTAGATGACGAGACAATGTATGTGTATGATGAGAAGAAAATGCGTGTCGAAATTATAAAGACGGGCTAGATATTGGAAGATGACCTTGCGTCGCTCGAACCAGTCGAGCTCTAGTCTCAGCCAGCGTTATGACTTCCAACTTTTTCATGGTGTCGTTAGGGATGTAGCATGCTCCTCAAGGCCCTACGGATTCAGCATCAAGAATGACCCGAGACCATCTACGGCACAGTGTATTTTGTGCGTGGTCGAAGGGAGGGAGATGAACTTGGCCAAAACCAAAAGTTCCAGTTGATGGGTCCACGGCGTGAGGGGGGATTTAGCAGCTAATTACCACCGGTACCTTTATACCATAGTACCACTATAGTGCCCAACTAGTATGTATTGTTAGCCCCTGGCACAATGCTCCCAGGGCCCCTGTCAACCTCTCGCCCATTCTGGCACGCAAGGGGGTAGCGACGCGCGGTTCACAACCTCACACTCACCGTTTTCCTGCTCGAACCTGTTCAAGTTATTTTCAGTACCCAGGCCACACATGCAGCTCTGAAGACCTGACGACCTGACAGAGGGGTCGGAGAAGCTGCTTTAATTGATCGTGTGTTCCCGACAAGCTTGAGAGGGCGGACGAATCTGAAAGCTCAGGCGACTGTCAAGAACCAACGGACGAGTCCTCTCTCTCTTTGTGACTTTCAAAAATGCCTGCCATCACCAAGTACTTGATAGACCTCCTGCACAAGAAGAAGCGTGAGTTCTGACACCTTCCAACGCGTGACCATGTCATCTCGAGGAGGCTCAGACTGAAAGTATCATGGTTATACAGCCGAGGAGACGCCACCACCCATCACCACCTCAACAGCAATAGGACTGCTTGTAAACTCCACATCCCTTCCCTCCTCCTCCTTCCCCCCCCCCCCTTCGCTCCTGTAGATCAGCTCGCTGACATGTGCAATCCAACCACAAGGTCCTCTACACACTTCTCTATGTGATCCCCTTCTACCTCTCGCCCAAGACGCGCCCCTCGGCCCGTCTCAGCAGGGACGCGCCCTCGGTCATCCGCGCGCGCATCACCGCCGTCAGCCTCACCTGCGCCTTGACCTCCCTGTGCACGCTGGGCGTGCTTGTCGTCACGGGCAAGTATGAGAACGCCCAGGCGCTCCACGCGATGGGCTACTGGCCCGTCGGGGTGGTCGAGAGCTTCAGGGCCCTGCTGCTGACGGGCCTGCTGTTCGCGGGCCCGCTGTTCGAGGCGCTGGTTGTCGAGGGCGGCTGGCGGTTGTGGGTTACGCTGGAGCCGGTGAAGATGGTCTTGGACGAGTGGACTGCCTGGAGGAATTATGTCATGGTGCGTATCGGTCTAGATTTTGATTTTTTTCTTTTTCTGTTTTTAATTTTAGGCACGCTCACACAAGCCTATGTATCATTTCCTCCCAACCTTACACACGATGAAAGGCTGACACGAGAAAACTTTCACGTCAAAAGGGACCCCTGACCGAGGAGCTCCTCTTCCGCTCGGCAGCCGTCCCCCCTCCTCCTTCTGGCCCGCACCTCTCTAACAAAGACCATCTTCCTCTCCCCTCTAGTCTTCGGTCTCGCCCACGTACACCACCTGTACGAGTTTCGCGTAACCCACCCGGCCGTGCCCCTCTCGGCCGCCGTGCTCCGCTCCGCCTTCCAGCTGAGCTACACGACCCTCTTTGGCGCCTACGCGACCTTTGTGTACCTGCGCACCGGCAGCCTCCTGGCCGTGTTCTCGGTGCATGTGCTGTGTAACTGCATGGGCCTGCCGCGGGTCTGGGGCCGGGTGTCTGCCAGGGCCGAGGACGGGTCCGCAGTCGAGACGACGGCCGGGGTCTGGTCCGTGATGTACTATGTTTTGCTTGTCGTAGGGGCGGTGGCCTGGTATCGTTCCCTCTGGACGCTGACCGAGAGTGGGAATGCGCTGGTGAGGGTTGAGTGGTGAAGGGGACCCGGGGCCTGGCTGACTTTTGGTTGGATGATAATGTTGTTTCTCACCCCGCGTTGGACACTGCGGCATAAGAGTGAAGGGTAGCGGTTGGGGGAAACGCCATCAATTTGGAATTGAAGGAGTTCAAAGAACAGCTTTTTCTGCCTGCAAACATCTCCTTTTAGGTGAGGGGCAAGGAGTTTTTATGCTTATAGGGTGATTGGACCTTGCCTATAATGAAACAACTTTTATGGAGATTAGACAATGGCTTGATGTAATGCATAAAAAAGACACTGGAGTTCAGTATACATCAGAGGGTGCAGTCAAAATTTTTTATCCTTTCTAGATATGATTTGAGATGGCCAAATCCTGAACTGGCTCATCGATGTAGATGTCCTCAGAGCGGATCGGGTATAGATTGAAGTCGTTCTTCTCTACGGAGCAGATGGGCCTGGCACTACATTCGACTCATAGTGTTTCCTATCATTCCTTATAGCTCAGTGTCCCTGTATGTCCTGTGCGCTGCGCATGTGTGCGGAAACCACCTTGCTTCAAGCACCAGTCGCCAGAAACCCTTGTCTATCGCCGTCTCATCTTGGATTTCCCAGTTTTCCCCTTACTCAGCCGTCTCCTGTAATTTTCTCCCCCCGCTGGATACTCTCTCTCTTGATGCAGGAGATAAGTTTTGGGGGTCGCTACAAGACCGTTGAGCTTGCCATATAACAACAACAGTGGCTTTGTTCCCGGTGATGCGAAGAAAGGCAAGTTTGCATGACCTTCCTTCAAGCAGCAACGCAAGAGCGATTGCGATGCCTTGGCGCTGTAAGTGGAACAGGACATGCTGGGAGGCCATACATGTGACTCTTCTCCTTGCTGATTATAGCCATTCGACTACTCATTCTGGGAAGTGGGGTGTATATGTGTGTGTGTGTGTGTGTGTGTGTGTGTGTGTGTCGAACTCTAGGTGATCAATCAACCCATGTCAACACTGACTCCTGGCATGGAACCAGGCATGGCCCCAGACACAGCAAAGACATCCTCCACTCTTGGCCGGCGCCTATACCTCAGAGAGTCTGAGGCCCTGTCTGCACGGTCGGCGCGGTCGGCGCGGGCGTCCTCCTCCGCCTCGACCTGGTACCTGGCCTCCTCTCTCAGGTCGCGGCTGATCTCGGCACCCTTGGCCTTGCCGAGCGACTTCTCCGCCTCGGCGATGAAGTCGTCCCCGCCGCGGGTGTTGCGCTTCCGCGGCCACAGGCTCGGTAGGGCGATCTCCTGAAAGCGTGGCTCGACAGCCCTCTCGTCGAACCACTTGTGCAGGCGGCTCTCGACCAGCTGGGCAATCTTGGGGACGTCCTGCAGGCGGGAGCGACTGCCGAGGAGACTACTCAGGGAAAAGTCAAGGCGGTAGTCGTCGAGGAAGCTAAAGGTCATCATTGTGGGGGTGTCCTGGGAGGGGTTGCTAGGGATGAAGGAGATGGACAGGGTGCCGCTGAAGCGGACGACAGATACGGACAGGGCGACAGGCAGGACGGCGGAGAGCTTTTTTGGGGTAGTTGAGTAGCATCTTGGTCTCGAGGGCCAGTGTTATCATGTCGCTCAGGTCGACGTCCATGCGCGCCTGCAGGCGGCAGCCCTCGCGCATGGCCATGTTGGCGTCGAAGGGCCTGCCCGGCGGGAGGGCCAGGCCGTCCTCGTCGACGGGAATAATGCGGCAGTTGCTGAAAATGGGGAACTCTTCACCCAGGTTCAGCTCGGTCACGCGGATCTCGTCAAGAAAGTCGGGGCGGGAGGGGCTGTTGAGCGCCTTGGTCAGGGACCCGAGGATGGCATCGTCATGCTGGGCATCGCTGCGGAACTGCGCAATGGTCTGCGCTACGAGCACGTTGAACCAGTCGAGACTCTCTGGCTGGTGGCTGTCCACCTTGTAATATGTCTTGTGTAGTATGGACCCAATGGTCAGAGTCGGTGGTCCGGAGCGGAGGATGCTGGATTTCTTCCTGTTGAGGGCGGGAGTCTGCTGTTGTTGGTGCTGGCTGCTGGGGGGCCGGCCGCTCGTCCTGAGGCTGAGGAGAGACTTCTTATGCGCAAGGGTCCTCGACCTCCGTTCGGTCGCTCGTATGGAGGCTGTCACCTCGGAGGAAGGTGGGTCACCGAAAATAAAGAACTTTATGAAGGCGGCAATGAGGAGGACGACGGAGATCTGACCCAGGATGAAGCCCTGTGTGAACGAGAATCTATGTCACCTGCGGGGTTAGCAGAGGCAAAGCACGTTTTCTCTTCCCATCATGTCTCGTGCTTGGAGGGGCCAGAAGCAACTTACGTAGGCTCAGGCCTGGCTGGACACACATCTTGTGCCATGTCGAGACTTGAAGTTGAGAAAGGGTTGGAGAACAGCCCCCTTGTTGGGCTGGTGGTTTTCCATGAATGGTGGTGGTTTCTAGCGATGAGGTCAGAAGGGAAAGAGAGCACCTAGGGGGAGCTCTACCCCGACAGTGTGGGGTCCAGCAGGGGTGCTGGCACCTACTGTATGGCAGGGGAGCTGGGGTTGATCCTATAGCAGCACATAGCGCTGACTGGCAGTACTAATTCTGTGCCATGGTATTATGAAATAGGGTGCCAGCCGGGGGCAGTGGATGTATGTGCAGGCATCCCTGGGGAGCCTCATGTGTCCTAAACTAAACCAACTTTACCATCTCACAACCACCACAAACAAGACAGCCAGGTGCATCACCAATACTTGTTGCCTCAAGCCTTTTGAACCAGCAGTAATTATTTCACACCCCAGAAGAAGAGCGAAGGAAGAAGTCTCATCACACAGACATCACCCGTCAGCTCACCGCTCCGAGAACCGATTGCCATCCGTCCAAGTCCATCACAATTCATCCATCACATCGACATTGACATCTGGGAGAGACGATTCTGGGCCACAAAGGCCTTCTAGCTCAGGAGAGACTCTAGAGGGCGCAGATTGCCCTCGAAGGCCGATCCGACCACGATTCCGAACCATCTTGAGAACTCAGTCCCTGACCCTTTCCCTTCATAATGGATGTGGTACAGGCGGTGGCCGGGTCCGTCGCCAAGATGGTCTCGGTCGGTGACGGCGCTGGTGGTGCCCCGTCCTCCAAGATGAAGATCCTGCTGCTGGACAAAGACACAGTGTCGATTGTCTCAACAGCGATCACGCAGTCTTCGCTCCTGAACCACGAGGTGTATCTCATCGACCGGCTGGAAAACGCCAGCAGGGAGAAGATGCGACATCTCAGGTGCATATGCTTCGTCAGACCGTCTTCAGACTCGATACAGTTCCTCCTGGACGAGCTGCGGGAGCCAAAGTACGGGGAGTACCACCTCTACTTCAGCAACGTCATCAAGAAGTCCGCGCTGGAGCGCCTGGCCGAGGCGGATGACCACGAGGTGGTCAAGCTGGTCCAGGAGCACTTTGCCGACTTTGTCGTCATCAACACAGATCTCTTCTCACTCGATGTCCATCCGCCCATGCAGCGGATATGGAGCACGAGCCCCGATATGTGGAACACAGACAGCCTGGCCCGGACCACCGAAGGCCTGATCGCCGTTCTCCTGGAGCTCAAGAAGCGGCCGCTCATCAGGTACGAAAAGAACAGCCTCCTGGCCAAGAAGCTGGCGACCGAGGTGCGCTATCACGTCAACCAGGAGGATCAGCTTTTCGACTTCAGGAAGACGGACACGCCACCGATACTGCTGATCCTGGACCGGAGAGATGACCCCGTCACCCCCCTCCTGACGCAGTGGACTTATCAGGCCATGGTGCACCACCTCCTGGGCATAGACAACGGCAGGGTCGACCTGAGCGACGTGCCAGAGATCCGCCCGGAGCTCAAGGAGATCGTCCTGTCGCAGGACCAGGACCCCTTCTTCAAGAAGAATATGTACCTCAACTTTGGCGACCTGGGCGGCAACATCAAGGACTACGTCGAGCAGTACCAGTCAAAGACCAAGAACAACGCCAACATCGAATCCATCACGGACATGAAGCGCTTCATCGAGGAGTACCCCGAGTTCCGAAAGCTGTCGGGCAACGTGAGCAAACACGTCGCCCTGGTGTCTGAGCTCAGCAGGAGGGTGGGTGCTGAGAACCTGCTCGAGGTGAGCGAGCTGGAGCAGAGCCTGGCCTGCAACGACAACCATGCAGCAGATCTAAAGGTGAGCGGTCCAGACGACGACCACAAGACGAGTTTCCTCTGGAGGGACCTAGACCTTGAGAAGCCGTGTGCGCATACTGACGGGAGGGACCCAAACAGAACGTGCAGCAGTTGATCCAGTCACCATCTGTGTCGGCCGACAACAAGGTGGTCCTGGTGGCGCTCTATGCCCTCCGGTATCAGAAGCACCCATCCAACTCGGTGCCCATGCTCGTTGACCTCCTGTCGACGGTGGGCGGGGTGCCGGCCAGGAAGGCAGACCTCGTGGTCAAGCTGCTCGCGTACCACTCATCACTTCAGCAGTCACAGGCAGCCGGTGGCATCACGGACCTCTTCGAGTCCGCCGGCATCTTTGCTGGGGCTGGAAGCAGGTTCAAGGGGCTCAAGGGTGTGGAGAACGTCTACACGCAGCACTCGCCCCTCCTCGAGACCACGCTCCAGAACCTCATCAAGGGCAAGCTCAGGGAACAGCAGTATCCCTTCGTCGAGGGCGGGGGGACTACGAGGGACAAACCCCAGGACATTGTCGTCTTCATCATCGGAGGTGCGACCTACGAGGAGGCTCGGACGGTGGCGACCATCAACGCCTCTACACCAGGTGTCCGGCTGGTCCTGGGCGGCACAACGGTGCACAACGCCGCCACGTTCTTGGAAGAGATGGACGACGCCGTGTCCTCGTGGCCAGAGCCTCCACCTACGACGGCGGCAGGGAGGCTGCGCAAGGAGCTAGGGCGGAGGTGACGGGGACAGGGGTGTGTGACTTGTGATGGTGGTAGTATTGCGGCACAATGTCGGTCGACAGTTACCCTGTCGAGGTTGCAAAGGGTGGCTGTGGTGGTAGTTGCAAACTATCTCGAGCGGGAGCAACCGGGACCTGCCCCCACGAGGCAGGAAAGCCTAAGCATCGCACCGGGCTGAGCTTTCAGCTCTTCAGGATCCGCGGGCTTAGAATCTCAAAACGGCGATCGGACACGTCGAGCTTCGCCGAGCTCAAGTATACCCTACACGATCTTGAACATGAGAGAATAGGATCCCGCAGCACATGGCCGCAGGGGTGTGGAGGGTGTCTGGAGGGAAAACTGACAGGTCACAACAGCTATCGGTGACCTCTTGATCACCCAGAAGTCCTAGGTCATACGATTTCTCGGACCACTCTCCTCAGATCTCTCAGGTAGAGTTCATAGTTTGCCCGGCACTGCCAGAAGAATTGCAACATCTTGGCACACTTGTGTGGCCAGCATAAAAGGCCTCTCAGCTGCCATGAACATGTCATTATCCACCAACCCACCCCTGTCCTTGTTCTTCGTGTCTGGGGATGTCACCTTGTGTACTCTGCATGAATAGTCGCAATATAATCGTGGGGGGGCGCATGTACTATTGTGTACTTGTTGCTCTTCGAGGCAAGGGAGGAGGGGTGAGGATAGTGAAGGTACATCCACGTTCTCATTGACAATCACAAAACAGATGCACATGCACAATTCCAACATTACAGAGAACATATGCCAGCGTTGTGATTCCAGATTGCGAGGCGGGTTCACCATTCAAACACATGAAGTTATCGAGAGAGAGAGAGAGAGAGAGAGATGCAGAACATCGATTTTCTGAGGACTTTCTGCATGAGAGACGAAAAGATCATCCATGTGCCAAATTTTTCCTTCTTTTTTTTTTTTTCTCTCTCTTCTTTTCCTTCTTCCAATAGATGATATATAAGGTAAAGTATGGGGAAAAAAGATCTTGAACTGGCAATGAATTGAGTTAGCAGTGAAGTACAAAGTGCATCTGTTGATCGTACTTGCCTGTAGTGCCGTGCTTATCGATAAGCGCGCCTTCTCTCCTTTTTTCCCTTTCCCCTTGTCCACGAACATTTTCGAAGACTCCTCACCACGAAGACTCGAATTGTCTCATCAGCACAAATCTCGCCAGTGACGCTCCAATGCCTCTCTACTGCCCAAGATGAAGAAGGCATGGCAGCCGCGAGGCCTGAGCAGGCCAGCCAACTTGCTGCTCAGGCGGCCAACAGTCCTGCTGCTGGCACGATCGACATGCGTCCGGAGCACGAGGACCTTTGCCACTGTCGCCGAGGACTCGAGGTAAATGCTACCTGCCATACTTCCCTCCTCATCGTCCCTCTTCCCATCTACAAAGTTGAACCTTTCTGACTTTACATAGTCTCCTCGATAGGCACTTCGACGTCGTCGTGATAGGCGGTGGCCACGCCGGCTCCGAAGCCTCGGCAGCAGCAGCCCGCTCCGGTGCACGAACGGCCCTCGTGACGCCCAGCCTCGACAACCTGGGCGTGTGCTCGTGCAACCCCAGCTTCGGAGGCATCGGCAAGGGCATCATCCTGCGCGAGATCGACGCCCTGGACGGGCTGGCGGGCCGCGTTATTGACCGGGCCGCCGTGCAGTTCAAGGTGCTCAACCGCAAGAAAGGCCCTGCCGTGTGGGGCCCTCGCGCCCAGATCGACCGTAGCCTGTACAAGCGGTATATGCGGGAGGAGCTCACCACAAACTGTCCGGGCCTTGAGGTCGTCGAGGGGCGCGCTCTGGATATTGTGGTGGGGAGCGAGGAGGGGGATGGCCAGACGGCCAGACGGCAGATCACGGGCTTGAGGCTCGAGTCTGGCGAGGTGATACGGACAAAAAACGTCATCATAACCACCGGTACGTTTCTGGGTGGCGAGATACACGTCGGCCTACAGGTCTACTCGTCAGGCCGCCTGGGCGAGCCTGCAACATTTGGCCTGAGCAAGTCGCTATGGGAGGCGGGGTTCCAGATGGGGCGGTTGAAGACCGGAACACCACCGAGGCTCGACAGGAAAACAATCAACTTTGCCGGTCTCGAGGCACAGGAGGGCGACGACCCGCCGATGCCCTTCAGCTACATGAATGAAGTCGTTCCCATGCAAAGAGAACAACTCCTCTGCCACGCGACCTACACCAACGAGGCGTCGCACGACGTCGTCCGCGCCAACCTAGACAAGACGATCCACATTCGCGAGACGGTCAAGGGTCCCAGGTACTGCCCCTCGCTCGAGTCCAAGGTCATCCGCTTCGGCCACAAGAACAGACACATTGTCTGGCTCGAGCCCGAGGGCTTCGACAACGACGTCATCTACCCCAACGGTTTGTCCATGACAATCCCCGCCGACGCACAGGAAGAGCTCCTCAGGACGATCCCGGGCCTGGAGGACGTCAAAATGCTTCAGGCCGGCTACGGCGTTGAGTACGACTACGTGGACCCGCGCAGCCTGCGGTCGACGCTCGAGACCAAGGCCATCCGGGGCCTCTGGCTAGCGGGCCAGATCAATGGCACCACAGGCTACGAAGAGGCCGCGGGACAGGGTATAATCGCGGGCATCAATGCTGGGCGCGCCGCCCAGGGCCGTACGCCTATCACCCTCAGCCGCAGCGACGGCTACATTGGCGTCATGATCGACGACCTCATCACCAAGGGCGTCTCAGAGCCCTACCGCATGTTCACAAGTCGGAGCGAGTACCGCCTGTCCACGCGCGCGGACAACGCCGACTCACGGCTCACTCGCAGCGGCCGCGACTGGGGCGTGGTCGGCGACAGGCGCTGGGCCTCGTTTCAGCAGGAACAGGCAGCCATGGCCGAGCTGGAGGCTCTCCTGCGCGCCCAAAACCTGCCCTCTCCGCACTGGGCGCGCGCCGGCTTCCGCGTCAAGGAGGACACCGTCCGCCGTGATGGCATGGACATCTTGCGCCTCGCCGGCGTCACTATCGACGACCTCGCCCGCGCAGGCATCGTCCCCGACGCTGCCTCCTTCCCGCAGCGCATCCGCACCAGGGTCGGGATCGAGGCTGCTTACGCCCCCTATGTCACCAACCAGCAGCGCGACCAGGACCGCCTCAGGCGGGACGAGCAGCTGCGCCTACCCACGGACCTCGATTACCAGAGCGTCTTTGGTCTGAGCATTGTGGAGAAGAACATCCTGCAGGCTACGCAGCCTGAGACCCTGGCCCAGGCGAGGCGGCTGGAGGGCATTACTCCGGCCGGCTGTCTTCGGCTGCTGGCTTACGTGCAGAGGCCTGGTGGTGGTGGTGGTGGTGGTGGTGGCGGTGTCAGCACCAGCACCAGCACCAGCAGTACTGACGCGGTCGCGCACGCAGCAGAGCCCCTGGGCACTGCAGACGAGGACCAGGAGACTTTGGACGCCAAGGCGAGGGTTGCAGAACTGCAACCTTGAGAGCATGACAAATAATATAATGATACCCCCTCCCCCCACAAAACAACATTACATACGTGTCACATATCATTTCCTGCGCGTCCACCTTCCCCTGCAATGGCTCAAGATAGGCATCTGTGCCGTCTCGAGCAAATAAACCCAAAGATAACCAGGTAAACTCGTGCGTAAAAAGGGAAGGACGGAAGGAAGGAACCTAAAATATTTTCCGATCCCGAAGTGTCATGTAGAACAAAACTCGATGTACCATAGCAGCGCCCACCGCAAAATGACAAAGAGAGAGACAGAGAGAGACACCTTGTAAACCTTGTGTCACACACGCACCGCGCACCCCCACACATCCCATCCCTTTTCTCTTTTTCCCGTTCTTTTTGCCTCGTCTGGGCTAAAAGAAGCGGAGTGGCTGCACCAATGTTTTTTGTCATTTCTTTCTTTCATCTCTACAACCGGGACCAAGGGGAATGGTTCGGCCTCGCTACCCCTTGCTTGTTCTAGACTTTTTGACTTTCTCTTTATCCCTCCCTCCCTCCCTCCCTCTCTCTCTCTCTTTCGTGTGTGGTCATAGCGACTATCAATGTCCCTCGAGGATACGAGAAACGTTTTTCCGATGGGACGGCGCACCGCGAGAGGTTCCTCCCCACGCTCCGGGGACATGGGGGTTCTGTACAACAGGCTGTATCTGGGAAAAGGCGGTCTCTTTTATGACATGTGATCCAGATAGATTCGACACCGCCATGAATAAGTAGCAGATACTTTGGGATACTTTTCTGCGAGCAAGTAAACTATACTGTCGAGACCCGGTTCTTTTCTGTAACTTGTGATTCCTTCTGTCCCAAGCCTTTCGATATACGAGGGACACACCCGACAGATCGGTGTCGTATGCAGTCCTCGGTCCATGTCACATGCAGGAGGATTCAGACGACCATGTCCCACGTACATGGTTTGTCCTACATAGTACATTGTATCTCTACTGCAGTACTATGTCTACACAAAATTCTCTCCTCCTTCGCCTCTCTGGTATATCCACGTTAGCAGCTGCTGGCGAGATAGCTGCTGGTCATCTCGGGTCCGAATCCTTCTTCTCTTGGGTGCCCTCTTCTTTGCTACCTTTCTGTGAGAGGATCTTGACAGCGTCCTTGCTGTAGATATAGCTCGCACCGCTCCAGATAGTCGTCACTGCCACGGTGTACCTGCATCATGAAAAAGACAGGGGTCAGCACTCAAGGATGATTCTCGTTGTTGAGAGTCACCAAGTCCCTGCCAGCGTGATGATCAGACTGCATCTCGTGTAGCGAAAACTCGTGTAAAAAGTGTCCATGCAGACATGCACATCGACGCATCTCGTCCTTCAGCATCAACGGGCCGCCCGCCCGATCGATTCGAATTGCAATCCTTCCCCAACACAAGAGTTTCCTTGTTCGTGAACGGCCGGCGGCCCGAATAGACTTCTCACCGATGCGCCCGTCTCATGCAGGGGCCAGACGCGCATACGTTTGGCGAGAGGCTCAGGCCTTCCAAAGTTTATCGAACAACGGGATCAAGCTGGCTGGAGGTTGGTTACTTACTGCATCAATGCCAAGGGCGTGCCACCCACGACGGGTACCAGCGGTGACAAGGTGGTACAACCCATCAGAGCAAGCTGCAGAAACGTGTTGTACTTGCTGATGGTCGTGGGATGGACCTCTGCAGACGGCAGGGAGAAGTCCCAGTACCTCATGAAGGTTTTGGGCGGCGGCAGCGAGATCCACCTGTAGTAGATGGCCGCAATACCCAGGGCGACGTCCCGACCAATGATGATGACTGCCAGCCAGACTGTCGAGGCGACATCTCGTTAGCCTGTGCGACTTGATTGCCAAGACTAACAAAGCCCCCCTGAGTCGATAGATCAACAGAGCAGACCAGAGAGTATTTCGTGCTTGGATAACAGGATGGTACAATCAACGAGGAGGGTGAGGAGCAGGAGCGTCACTTCCGTCATCCGGCTTCACGAGAGTTTCTTTGTGATTGTGGACCGACGGCAGGTTACTCACGAGGTAGTGTGCCCTTCATGGCCAACGCCACGGTCAGGACCATCATGAGAGCCTTGTCAGCCATCGGATCGATGACCGTCCCGACTACCGTGCCTAGGTTCCATTTCCGTGCTATCCAGCCGTCGAGGAGATCAGTAATGCCGGCATAGGCAAACAAGCCCAAGGCCCAAGCGTGATGGTCATGAACAATACAGTAGCCGATGAAAGGAGCGGCTATGATCCGGGAAGCGGTCAGTATGTTTGGTAGAGTGTATATGTTCTCATGGGTAGAAACAGGGAGAGCCTTTCTCAACGCATTCGACAGCCGCCTCGTCGGGGTCTGCACTGCTGACGCCAGACTGATAGAATAATAGTTAGCGAACCGGCCGGAAGGACACGAGACAGTTGAGAAAAAGTGTAATGTGATCCCGCCTGGGGGCTCTCGTGACTGTCTAGCCATGTGCAAGTATGCGCCCGTCGTGAAGCATTGAAAGCTTGCCGAGCCGTCCGAGACAACAAATATGGAGAACTACCACCTAACGTAGATGGCATCCGTCACAACCTGCGAGATATGACGTTGACCCGCTGGGTCACATCGATCCCATGGCAACAATGGGCTTGGGGGATGGGCGCCTTACTCCTGCTCCTTGTTGCGCTCCTCTTCCTTCCTCCGCGGCCAAGTTACGGAAAAGAAGGCTCGGGCCTGCCTCGACCCCGAAGGCCAGAGGTGGATGTCGAGAATGCTCCGTGATGCGAACTTCCTGGCGTCCAAGGCTGGTGGTGGCATAACAGCCCGAGGGCCCTCCGACCTCAGGCTCAGCGCAGGCTTGACAAATAGAGGCGTTCGGAGGGTGTTCCGTCCGGCAGGACAAGCCCTGCGGCATGTGAAAGCGAGTGACATCGGAAACGACGTATCTGTCCAGGGAGAGGTCACAGAGCCGGTGGGGAGGCGGGAAGGGGGGGGGGGGCGCTGCCCAACAAAGGTGAGGGGCGGACGGAGGTGAGGTGGATACAGATGGTGCGGAAGGTTTGTTGGGTTATTGCATCCTCAAGCTGGGAATGTTCTCTCCGGACTCGATCGAGCTGCCTGGGGGTCGGCCTGATATGTTCAGGGTCCACAAAGTCTAAGTAGCCACAAGAGATGCGAGGCTAGTGGCGCGACTTGCAGCTGCAGGACAGGTGAAACAGGTAGCGATCAAGGAGCCACCCTAATATGGATAAGGTTGTGTAGTATATGATGAGCGGTTGCAGGGTTCTAAGCGATGATGGCCAAAATCAAAAAAGCAGGCTGCCAGGCGGAAGAGGAGTCCTGAGCTGAACCGAGCTGAGCCGCAGGGCCTGTCACCGAGATGTCGACGTAACTTCCCGTGTCTGATGCTTCCGCCAGCCTTGACAAGGCCAATGCCACCGTTGCGTCGTGGTGCGGTCAGGAGATTTGGCGGTAAACCTTGTCGTTCGCGATCCGTGTGTGACAAGAGGTCCACGTTCATGTAACACAGCAGCAACCAGCCAACACGTGATGCTGATAATTCCGAGGCGAAGTTGGTGATGATGCCGCCTTTCGGGCCTTCCGGGACCCCTGCTTTTTGGTGAGGTTTGGCCTGCGAGGGTGATGATCTCTGTTTTGCCTCGAGCTGAGCAGCAGCAATATGTCAGTCCACACACACACAACACACACATACGCGGGTGTGTGGTGGGTGTGCGCCTGCGCGTTGTGTCGTGATGTTCCGAGGTGGCTGACGACAAGCTTTTTTCTGATTCGCCCAGTGTGTGGGAAGCTCTTCCCTGCCGAGTCACAATGCCGGCAGCCCAAGGCCCCGGGCGCAGGACACTAAGAAGAGGACAAGGTTCAGCAGCTGAGGGGGCGCAACCGCTGTTGGACGAGTCTTGGTGGTGGTGTTTGTGGTGTGGTAGCAGTCAGTGGTGGTGAGCTATCGCGTCGTCTCGTTGGACGGGGGTCATCTCGCCTTACGACCTCTAACCTTACCTCATCCTGGGTACCAATGCTGACCTTGAGAGAGGGGAGGAGGGGTGGGGGGGTGAGAAAAAACGGGTTCAGGCGCTAAAACTTGGAGGGGGCCCTGAACCCCACTTCTGGGCAGCCCAGGCCGTGTGTACCCCATGGCGTGCATGTAGTAATCAGATACAGAGCTGCATTGGTACGGGATCGCGGGGTACTGTGGCACTGAGTACCGTTGGCCAGGGTGCTGTGGTTCCTCCGCCAGAGCCGCATTGTGGTCCGAGACATCCCTGTCTTTGACATATCTACTTGTACCATGTATTGGTATCCACTATGCAAGTAGTATGATAGTACTAGTATGGAAATAGGGTAGTGAGAGTATAGTACTGTGCTCCGTACATGATAACATAGTCGTACATAGTAAGTGGCCTGCGCAATTTGGACGATGCCTTCCTCTCGCCGTTGGGGCAGTATCACGAATCCCTCCTCCTGTGCTTGCACTCAACCACAATACAAAAGTGCCTTATTCACTTCATCATCATAGTCGCTACCATCTCATCATCGTCAACCCTGGAAGTAGCACAGAGCGGAAGAGAGAGGGAGAGCCCCAGGCTTGTCGTTCCTTCCCTGTCCAGTCTGAATCGCCCCACCAGCAACAGATTAAGCTCCTGCGCAACCAGTCTCTGCCGGGCCTCCCGCCAGCTTCCTCCTTGTCCGAGGGGCTCACCTCGCTTCTGTCGTCCTTAGGCTCTTGAATTGGGTCATATTATACCGAGTTCACACCATGGTATCAATTTTGTACAACCCATGGTTGCTCGTTCTGAGGCCTGTTCATTCAGACGGACACCTCGTGACGATATCGTCATCGCCCTCGTCATAAAAGGCCCCTCTTCCTTTTGATGAGGTCGCCAATGAACCCAGGCAACGATATTGTCCGTGCCACAAGTGAGCCGCCGATCACCCAGGTGCGGTCGCCGCCGGGCCGAAGAGGTGGATCAGCCTTGTACGCTTGGTTCACAGCGCAGATACGTCGAGAACCCGATCGACTTGACCAACCTAGCTACAATGTACTTGTATATCCTGTCCCTCTCGAAAGAGGACGGGGCTGGTGGACACCCGAGGTGGTGGTGCTACCGCGTAACCCACAGAACGTACCAGGACCTAAGCTGCAGCGTCAGAGCAACCACAAGCGTCGGGGCTAGCACCACGGCCCAGCAGCATTTCATTGATACCTACTATAGTATAGTGACAGAAGGGGGGCCCATCCCTTAGCGGCATTGCGAGACGCTACTGCGCCTTTGCATGGTGCCTTCCATTAGACACGATCCGGCCGCTCTGTTGTAACTATGACAGACAGGAATGAAGAGCACGGATCTTGAACCGAACCCGATCCTCCTCGGACATCATCTTGGTAGTCAAGAGGCAACATAATCCCCCAGAAAGGGACAAGGTCCAAGAAAGAAAGATAAAAAAAAAATCACAATTGCACTAGCTTGCCTCACCTTGCTTCGCATCAGTTGCCTCTTGAACGACATATCGGACCCATCATCGTGCAGTCATGCGGGAGCTAAGGGAAAGAGAGCAAGCGGGAACCGCATCTGTAAAGAGAAGAGAAAGAACCGGGGACGGCCACCACCATCATCGAGATTCCTCTCCGAATCCTTGGGCCCTGTAGTATGTTGCTTTACACCCTTCTCCTCTTCTTCTTCTTCTTCTTCTTCCGCGTCTCTCGCTGAGGTGCTTCGTGCCAGGATATCTCCTTGTGAGGCAACATCCGGCCGTTGAGCCCAAGAACCAGCGCGCGCCGTCCCAAGATTTGGCCCAGGGAGGGCGGCCGCCAGAAATTTACTTGGTACCCTTCCACCTAGCGCAGGAGTCCAGGGCCATCCCAGGCAAAGATCCGAGTGCAACCATTGGAGACCTCAAACCCCCGTTGGCTCTTGGACCTGCCGAGTAGCGCGCAAAGGCGAATTGATACCCTGGAAGTGGCCTGATTTTTTTTTCTGAGAGGGGAACGAGACGGGAGGGAGGTGGGGGAGGCAGGAGAGAACCGGTGGCTAGGGCCTCGGAACGAGCGAGCTACTTGATGGCCACTGTGTTTAGCAGGACCGGCCGTGGCGCGATGAAACGGTCTCCTCCTCTAACTTGACGGCGAGGCTTGCGGGTCCGACCAACAGGAATAGAGACCGCCGCTCTTTTTCTGATGAACTTCCCTTTCATCCGGTCTCGTGTGCAGAAGGGGAGAGAGGAAGGACATTCCGAGTCCTCCTGAACTACTTGGGTGGTCTGAGAACAGCATTAGGAGGGAGGCTAGGCCATCCTCATTCTTGTCAGAGCGCACAAAGGTTAGGCAACAGGACGCGCGCCCTATTGCCACATCTCGAGCAGTAACAGACGTCCATATCCGAAGGCGGATCTTTGTTCCGTCAGGCGCGGAAGAGACACACACGAGCGAAGCAAAGGGTAGCCCTTTTCCGCGCACCCCTCCTCCTCCTCCTCCTCCTCCCATGGTACATTTTTTCGGCACTGAACTCATGCACCAGTCGGAATACGTCCCTAGTGACTCCTCACTATACCATCCGTAGCGGCACCCGGGTATGCAAGGCGGTACCCCTCCCCTTTTCAAGGTTAGAGGAGTGGAATGAGAGAGGCCACTACCCCTCCCCCCCCATGACCATTTTTCATTTCTTTTCCCGTCATTCTTTTTTTGTTGTTCCCGTTCGTAACATCCGTGCTCAGATAGCCTTTGCCCTTCTAGGGATCTAGCAAATCGGCGAGGATTTGCCCTTGTCCATGGGTTGGCTGTATTAGTAGATACTATGTACCTGTATGTACTTTTGGACATCTTTTCTCCCCTGCGTAGCCCCAACACCCCTTCAACAAGGGATCCCCGACGTCCACCCTCGGATAGACCCTGTGTGAAGTGGTCTGGACACTTTGTGTGACGCATGCGTGCGGGCCGACAACCACAGACAACAATCAGATGGAGAAGATGACAAAGAAGTGAAATCGATCTCTCACCGCAGTCTCTTGGTAGTAAGTAGGTAAAGGGAGCCGACACCAAAAGTAGCCAGACATGTGTATAGTTGAGAACAACATATACTTGATATTCCGTGCTATTATGATATATATATATATATTCCATGTCTATATACGTCTTATATCCGTAAAGATGGATATACGCACATACTTAAGATGCTTCGTACTATACAGATCCATCTCGTGTAACAGCAAAACACGATCATGAAAGAATAGAACCCATGAATTATCCGTACACACACCATCCATGCCAATGACAAATTCCGGGTATATCACCCGCCAAACACTAACAAGCAAGTAGTAGGCAAGGGCGCCGGCCCCGAGGGCAAGAGAAGGGAGGTTGGGGGGGGGGGTCTCGCACAACCCGTTCATTCTTTCTCGAGGGGGGTTTTGGTTTCAAGCCACCTCCTCCTCCCCGGCTCGAGCACAAGCAAGGCAGTTGTTGCGAGAAATGCAGCACCCGCCCGGCATTAGGGGAAGAAGAAATTCAAAAAGAAAAAGAATGAATTAAAAAAGAAAAAAAAAGAAGGGGTGCCTTCATTAGCCTACGCTCTCACATGAAGAAAGGGCCCCCCAATCCGAAACACAACATGACAAAGTTTGGTAGCGGAACACCCCCCCCTCCCCCCTTCCCGTCTCCTGCTCAACGGGCTCTAGTTTACTAGTATCATTAACGGTACGTACTCTTCCTAAAGTGCTCAGATAGAAGAAAAAAAAAGATTTGCTGTACAGTAACGGTACAGTATAATAAATTACAGCGTTAACAAGGGGATCTGCGCACGTTTTCCTTCATTCTTTCTTCTCTTCTCCTTTTTTTTTCTTTTTTTCTCTTTTGGATGGTGGTATCAAGATACCCAAGGGGCAATATAGCCGTCGGGTACCATTTGCGGGATATTCATTAAATTCAAACAGATCAACTTACTCATTGGCATGAATCAGGCATATTGTGTGTGCACCCTAGGTATGTACGTGTGTGTGTATGAATTGGTGAAAACGAATGTCCGGTGCTCAGATAGATGGATGATGGAAGACGCACGCTTGATTTTCACTGTACATTGGGCAAGCAATATTGACAAATTTTGGCACACTCGCATCTCCAAAGAGCCCCCCCCCCCCCCGCCTTCCCCTCTCCTACTCGTCTTTCCCAACGCCCCCATTCCCCTCGTCTCCTAGAACCGAACACCGCTTCCAATTTAGTCCGTGAGGACAGTCTCTCTTCTCTCTAAAACACACCCCAACAACAGATCAAATCATACTAGTGTAGTACCCCCGTTATTTGCAAAAAGACAGATCTCGCTCTCTCTATAGACAAGTAGAGGAAAGAAAATAAGAAACAATAAACAGAAATCTGTAGTTCTGTGCTAGATAACACAAAATCAGTAATAAAAAAAAAAGATATAAACTACTTACACATGAAGCGTCCCAAATGAACAGTGAAAAGATGGTGATGATAGTAACCAGTAGGCCCTGAGGTCTCCCAGCCTCCCTCTCGCACACAAGATCCGAATAGAAGCAGGAAAAAAGCACACAACTCATCCCGTTGACTTTTCTGTTCCTGTCCTTCCATACCAACGATCCCACCTCGTCCCTCCCAAAGCGATTCCTCCACGTCCTTTCCAATCCCATTTAGGTTTTTTTTTATGATCCTTTTCAGTATCTTTTGTTGGTTGCGGTAAAAAATAAAATAAAAATAACGGTCCGAACGAACGTCGATGCCCTTTCTCAAGCCGCCTTTCCGAAATATTTCCCAATACCCCCCCCCCAAAGGAGAAAGAAAGTAGGTTCTGCCCGTCGATGACTCGCTGCGGCCTTTCGTAGAAAACACCGGCGTCACGGGAGTGGTATCATCCATCTCAAAACATTCTCGTGCGCCTGAGAAAACACTCTCCCAAGAATTTCCAGGGCCCAAGGGGAAAAAAAAGGTTGAAATAAAACACCAACCCTCCCCATGGGTTGTTGTCGTACCGATCCCAATGATTTGCGTGTGATCATCTTGAGACATAGAGAAGGAAGGCTGTCACGCCCCTTCCAGATCAGAGAAAATAAAGGAAGTTGGGAGAGGGGTGAGGAGGTGCAAAAGAAGCCTTCCTCTGTTCTCCTTCCTTCTCCGTCTAGCAGGTGATTTACTGGTGACCGCCGTGGCCTGTCGCGCTGTGCCAGCCGTTTGTCGATCTTCCCGGTCCTGACAGGTAGGTGGTGGTATCGTCGCCGCCGCCGCCGCCTCCGCCGCCGCCCCAGCCTGGTGCACTAAAGGACGCGAAGAATTGATCGCCCCGGGCCGGCCCACCGATCGTGCTGGGATTCATAGACGGTGCGGAAGTCAGCGAGGGAGTCCGTTGGGGTCTGTGCGCCGGGCATACTCACTGGAGGGTGCGCGGGCGTGGTCATCGGCGGGAAGTCCATGGAGGTCGTCATCTGGGTAGGAGCATATGCCAGGTGCGTCGAGCTCGTAGGCAGCTCGCACGTAGCCGCTGAGGTGGACATGGGAGTGGTGGTGGAGGAGGGACCCATTGGTGGTGGGCCTGCTGGCTTGTACTCGGCGCTTTCCGCCGCGGCGGGGAGGGGGGTCATCGCATAGGAAGAGGGTGTCGTTGCGCCCACATAGTAGTGTGACGCTGCACGGGCTGGGTCGGTTATGGGAGAGTAGTATTCGTGTCCGTCGGGCGCCGCTCCCTCGTAGGCGTCTGAGCGCCTTCTCTTGCTGGTAGTGCTGGTGCTGCTAGCGCTGTCCATCATGTGGGGCATGCCGTGGCCAAAGGTGTGCAGCTGTAAGGAAGGAACCCGTCGCTGCTGCTGCTGCTCCCAAGGGACAAAGGTGCTGGCGGGGGGTGGGTGCCCGTAGTGACCTCCGCCCATCTGCAGCCCGGGGTCCATTGAGCTGTGGACTGGAACGCCCATGTGCTGGAACTGATTCGTGCCGTACGGATTTGTCGACATGATGCTGTTGCCCATCTGTGGCATCTGCGGCAGGGAGGAGGTCCGCTCCAGCGTTGGGGTCTGGGCATAGGGACCAGAGGGCATCATTCCAAGGAGCAGGGCTCGGTCGTCCAGGAAGCGGGGGTCCTCCTGCTCGATGGGCACCCGGAAGTCCTGGAGCTGTATGAGCTCGGGTCGGGGTCTTATGTGCACGAGCTTGGGGTCGTCGTTGGGGAAGGGAAGCCTGTGGTTCCTGGCGTCCTCGAGGGAGTAGTAGCTGACGAGGTGGTGCATGACGTTGTTCCACTTGATGCTGATGGTCTTCTTGATCAGGCCGCCCTCCTTGAAGGGGTAGGAGTCGACCAGGGAGCCCAGGAGGGCCCTCTCGCGCTCGTCGTTGAGGGACGTGGGCGCGTCGGGCGTGGTGGTGCCGCCGGCGGCGGCGTGGTGGCCGCTCTGCTGCTGGAGGTCGGGCTTGCCCTCCCTCTTCCGCTTGATGGCCCTCTTCTTGTCACCAGAGGGGAAGCTCTTGTCGAGCTCTCTGTAGATGAGGTAGTTGCCCAGGATCCTGCTGGGGCTCCAGTTCTGGCCGTCTGTCCAGCGCTTGATGCCAGAGGAGGACTCCTCATAGACGAAGACGTTGCCGCTGCGGATGAGGTGTTCTCGCTCCCTGTCGTGTGGCCGGCGGGCAGTATGCATGAGGGTGCCGGTGAGACAGGCCTCGACGACCTTGAGCGCGTCGATGGTGGACATGACCATGCCCCGCCAGGTGGGGGTGAGCACATTGCCCGATGGCGTTGAAGGGGACGGCAGAGGCTGTGGGTGCGGGTGGTGGTGCTGGGGCTGAGGCCGCCCATGGTGCGAAGCAAGCTCGTCCATGGCGGCGGCGGCGGCGGTGCTGGGTCTGGAGGTGAAGAAGGTGGTGGTGGAGGTGTTGATTGGAGACGGATAGCTGCTGCTCGAGGGGCCAAAGTCGGAGGGTGTCGACTCTGGTGTGAGTGGTCCGGGAGGCTGGTACAGCGGGCGCGGACCGGGTAAGGCCGCGCAGTGCATAGAGTTGGCGTGTGAGAGAGGTAAAGATATCTCCAAGAAAATAGGGGGGAGGGTCCGAGAGAGGATGCAGGAGAGAATAAAAAAGAAAGAAGGAGAGGAAGAGAAGATTTAGGTGTCTGTCGACTGCTGGAGTATTTGTTTGATCGGGTGGTCGAATTAAGATTAAATCCCGGGCAGAAATTCAGAAGAAATAGGGCAAGGTTTTTTTTGGTTTCTTTTTTTTTCTTCTTCTTTCTCCAAGTGTGAGTGAGGAGAAGCAATGCAGCAATGGGTTGACTGCAACGGTAGAGGCAGGCTATCTTCTCGCGGTGTGTTTCAACCTGGCGCACACAGAGAACAAGAGCGAGAGAGAAAGAGGGAGACAGAGAGGGGAGGGAAGAACAGTTATTGGGCAGAAGCTGGGAGGCTGTGTGGTGGGGTTCAAGGAGGGGGAGAGCGAGAGAGAAGGAGGGAGCAGGAGGGAGCAGGTTGTTATGTGTTTTTTTGTTTTTTCTTGTTGTTGGTGTCGGCTCGAGAGGTTGCTGAGATGATTGATGACCTGCAGCTCAGGTTCAAGCGTGATATGCCGGCCGTTTTGTGTCTTGACCAAGAACAAGGCCGGTGGACGACCACGCTCGAACGTTGCAATGTCGTGCCCCAGTTTAGACTGCCAGGTCGTCTGAACGTATCGTATTCGGGACAGGGATAGGGCGAGGTACCAAGAGCGAGGCGGCACAGCCTCTGTCTGGACGTCAGCCTCGGGATGAAGTTATCTTGTGTGTGTCTTCTTTCTTTCCTGCTCTCTTTCTTTCTCTTCTCCTCCCTCTAAGACGCCTGCTAAACAAGAGAGAGGTCCGTAAGCGAGTAATGTCGGGCTGAGACTATCGAGGGCAGACCTTGGACGAGCTGGAGAGAAAGCGAGGGAGGAGAGGTCAGGAATTGTCATCTCATATATACACGGAGAGAGAGAGAGAGGTTCCCTGCTGCCGCCGCCGCCGCTGCTGCTGCTGCCGGTCACAGCAACCGATGGCAAAGCAACAGGACCTGGCCTGACAACCCAAGAGGAGCCCGATCACAATTCTAGATTCGATGTCGCAGCCCGGGGGGGGGGCGTGTGTATGTGCGCGCGCGCGTGTGTGTGCGTGTGTGCACTTTCACTCTTACAGTGGACGGGATTGCCCTTGCCAGCGATGAACCGGGAGCACCCATAGTTCCGTAGTACCTCAGCGACTTGGCAATTGCTGCCCGTATCGGTGCTAGGTGGGTGCTATGCTGTGCTGTGCTGTGCTGTGCTGGGGAAGGGGCGTGGCGGTTGAAAGTGGCACGCACGTACTGTACCGTACTGCCGCGGTAGTGTCGAGGGTGCCCAAGTACCGTCGTACTGCTACGTACTTGGTATGGGTGGGAAAAAGGTTAGGGTGCGACAGGCTGGGGCACCTGGTATAGCAGATAGGGCCCTGGGTCCCTGTCGCGCGGGCCCTGGTGGCTCGCTGCAGCTGTAGTACTTGCAGGTACTGTACTGTAGAGGGAAGGATGGGCATCAAGGAAGGAGGGAGGGAGACAGAGAAGGTCCATCCCAAGTGACTCCTCCTCAGGGGGCGGGGCCGGTGGAATGCTACTTACTGCCTTTCTCCCAAGCTGCCCCCTGCCACCTCAGCACGCCAAGAGCCGGTAGTACCTAGCTCACAGCACCTGAGTACTGCAATGTACCAGCGCCAGTACCTGTACCAGCGCCAGCACCAACACAGAACAGCACCACCTACCTCCCTACCTACCTGCTCTGCACCGACGACCACCAACGCACCCGCCCCCTCCCCATTATCCTCCGCGTTTCTCTTTCTCTCTCTGTCTCTTTTTTTTCCCACCCACTGACCAGACCCCCCGCCCTCAACTCCCCAGGGCCTGGTTCAAAAGGCGCGATTTTGTTAGGGCCCGCGCCGGAGGCTTTCCCCGAGCCCGGATGCAGCGGAGAGAGGGAGGTGCGCGCGCCATGAGACGACCCAAGGGCGAGGGGGGTGGGAAGTGTGTAAATTGATACTACTACTGCTACTGTTGCTGCTGCTGCTGCCGCCGCCGCCCTAGATTTAGGTTTCTAGGTAGTGACAGGCCTGCTGCTTCCTGGAGCCTGGCTTGAATCTCGTGGTGGTATCGCCACCCGGATCGGGTGGATGGATTCAGACCAGGGACATTGAGAAAATAAAGAGAGACAGCCGCAACCTGATACAAAATCTAGTATGGTCTATAGTTCAGCTTTTTGCTGGTTGACGGTTGCTTCGGGATGCTGCTCTTGACTTCTTGGCTAGCCCCCAATGCGATTGTCTTGTTGAACCAGGTCGGAAGGAGAATGTGCACAACAACAACAATGCTCTGACACAATGTAAACCTGGCGTCCTATGCAGGTGACATATCTTTTTTTTTTTTTTCCCCTCTTTTTTCCCCTTGCTCCTTTCCTCCCTTGCTGATGCTGAACAGTCACTTTAAAAGATAGATTGATAGCGATCCATGTGCTGTATTCTCATCATGCCCTCGCCCCATGACCCCCACCCCTCAGCTCTCCTTCTGTCTTGTTTCCCTGTGGACGGTAGTCTTGTGCTTGCTTGCACTTACAAGTTCGCTTGCAGCGACCCATCTCCACTGCTCCCCAGCCCAAGCGACGACGACAGCAACGACAGCGGAGCAGCGCGGCAGCGGCAGAGGATCCAAACCAGGGGTAAGGCTGGGACCTGATCGATCATGAGACTGTGATAGATGCTGGCCAAGGCGCGTTTGCCCCAAATGACTTGTAGATCCATCCACACTCGAGGTAACGCCAGCAGGGATATCTGCCAGATGTCAAAATTGCAGCCGCCTCGACAGCTGAAATTGACGAGGGTTTCTCCATCGAGAAGTAAAGGATGCGGCAATCCGCTGGTACATGGATATAGTAGTAGCCAGAGAGGAGCAAGAAGAATGAAGAGAATGGGGACCCATGTCCGTGGAGAGGAGACGGCCAACAAGCCTCGCACCGTTTGCGGGGCACGCGAGAGAGAAGGAGACAGCCTGAGTGAGAGACCTGACTCTTCAGACAAGAAAGATGAACCCAGGACGGGGCGGGAAGCACGGACACTATTCTGCAAGGAACAAGCAAGACACGAAAATTGATAGAAGGAGGAGATGGGGTGTCCTGAGCGGGTATCACTACTACCAATTGCGATACTGGGTATAGCTACCTGTTCGTTGTCTTCACCTTATCATGCGATCATCTCGTTTTATGCGAATGCGACTCGTTGCTGGGGGAAGAGGAGAGAGAGAGGGGGGGGGGGGGGAAGGGAGGGGATCGGACGGGGTGTGAGCACAGCTGTCCATGATAGCTTCTTTCTCTGCTCTTCCTCTCTCGCTCTCGCTCACGCATTCTCTGTTACCGAAGCGTCTTTCCTCTTGCGCCCGTTTCAGCAAGGCGCCTCTCTCTTCCTCTTCCTCTCTCCCTCTCCCCTGTTTCTTGTGCTTCTGGGTGTGCCACCATTTTATCATCCTGCCAAGACTGTTATGCTGCAAGGCTGATTCGACACGTGTGATATGCATCGGTCCAATGGGGTAATTCTGGTACGCTCTACATAAAAAGAAAACGAAAAAGAAAAAAAAAAGAGAGAGAGAGAAGGAACCTGCCGGCTGCCGAGTCATAAACTCTTGGGGGGGGACGGGCTGTAGTACACGGTAGGGCCAAGAAGTGTGATGTAGCGGCGGGCCCCATCCCTCCCCCCTCCTCCTTACTTTCCTGTTGAGAGAATTGAATAAGAAAGACAAAAGGAAAAAAAAGCCAAGAGGAGACCTTTCCTGTCTCACAAAGTCTGAATGGCATCGCAAGACCAGCTCGGTCCCATGGGGAAAGTAAACTCACACCTCCACCTAGCTCTGGCTCAGTCAAAGCAGGCACCAGGGAAGAAGGAAAAGGAGGGAGGGGATTAGCTCTTGCGTAATCGTTTCACGGCCGCTTTGGTGGTCGGAGCTGCTGCAGCTACCCGTTGTCAAAATAACAGTACCGAATCATAATGATAATAATAACAAGAAAGAGTCGTGGTCGTTGTTGTACCACTACTCCTCCTACTACTACGGAAGGTTATTACTACTGTTACTACTGCTGATATTCCTACTGCCATCATCACTACCAAGACAGGAAAAGCTACGAGGTGAGATGCAGACGTTCCCCTGGCGTCATGTGACTTGGGCTGTGCGATCTCTACTCCGACATGCCAAATCTGAGAACAAAATTAATGTCGTTCCGTCCACAGGTGGTACCACAGCGGTAGCGATAGGGCCTTGAATCCCGCCAAGCCCTGATGTCACTGGCTGGTTGCTCTGGTCATATTTCAGATTATTTACTGTAGCAGGGCCCCCAGGGCGTGTCAGGCAAGGAGGAGCAGCCAGATCGGCAACCCCAGTGGGGATCCTACCGCCCTGTGGGTCCCCTCTTGTCCTTTTTTTCTTTCTTCTTTCTTCTCCTCTGTCTCTGTATGTCTCTAGCTCTCTATCTCTCTCGCTCTCCTCCTAGGTGGTGTTTGACTCGGCACCCTTTTCCCACGTGTGCTTGTTGCTGTATTGGAAAGGGGATGGGGGGGGGCCATGTCCCGGCAACTGTTTCGGTGGTGTGAACTCCACCCTGTGCTCTTGACTAGGTGCTCTGCAGTGGCATCATGTCTCCTCTTTCTCTCCCTCTCCCACCCCCTGGCTTGCCTAAGTAAGCCTTGTGATGATTGAACCCCATAAAAAACAGCCCCAGCCAGGATCCAAGAGTGAACGAGGCTTTTCGAGTCCCCCAAGCCGCCAAGCACTCGGCCCCAGGCACCTGGATAGTACATGTTTCCGAGAACCCGACTCGAACAAGTCCCCTTTTTTTTTTTCTCTCTCTCTCTCCCTCTTGTCTCGTCTTTTTTTTTTTATGAAAAAAAAAATCCCCCCTTCTGCTCTAGCCATCAAAGAAACCATCCCGATCCCGTCTGTGCTCATCGTCTAGGTCGCGGGTTCCATTCCCCCCTCCACTTCCCTCCCTGCCCCTGCACCCTCCCCGGCGTTGCTGTTCTTCTTCCTTGGACCCCGGGGCGCGCGGTGTCCCAAGACGAGTATAGACATGACGTTTTATTCGCCAGTATGCGAAGGTCGTATGTCGCATGATTGACATACACCATCACACCGTCTTCAGCCCGCTCACATGAGTGCGTACTATGTCCATAATGGTAGTGATAGTTGGTTTGTGAGTACTATGTAGTAGGTCTTGCGCAAAAAGCCCCTCCTGCGCCTCAGCTGGACCTTGTTTTTTTTTGTTTTTTTGTGTATGTGTGTGTTTCATTTGTTCCAATTTTCTTTGGCTTTCTAGCTGTTCTCATCTTCGTCTCCTGAATCGACATTCCCGATCTATCAATTCCACCATTGTGTGCACGGAGCATTGTTCTATAACCGATCCAGTCCTTGTTCAGTACACAAAGGACTTACTTGTTCCATTTATATGCGGACTACGCCAAGACAAGCATTGTTGTGTAACCCACAAGAGTATCAATTGCGAATGTGCAACACTGGATGCAAGCCCTTTTCTCCTCTCAGTCTGTACTATGTATAGTCATGAACTATGTATGTACTACACCGCCATGTATGTAGCTGCATACTTGGATTGATTGAGCCAGACCGGCACGCCACCTGTGCCAATGGTATCGATCGACCTTGTCGCAACTCTTTCATTTCTTTCATTTCTCTTTTCTTTGCAGATCTACTTGATGTGGCCTGGGAAAACTTGTGCCAAGGACTAACTGGACTCCATTTGAGGCGCAGGCTCGCGACAGAGAGAGAGAGAGAGAAGGGGTCTGTACTAGCTATTCCTTACCCTTGTTGATAAGTATCACATTTCAGGGTGAAGATGAAATAGTAACCCCAGCACCTGTCACAGCCCTCCGCTTACCCCCCTTCCTTACCCTCGTACTTTACAGCTATCATATGTCAGGGGATCATCTAAGAATCTCCCTGTTGGGTATCTGTGGAGACACACTGATGTACATACGCACTTCGCCGCGACCAATTGGTCATGTGGGTCTGTTTTTAAGAAAGAAAAAAATAAGAAGAAAATAAAAAATAAACGCACGACAAGGGTTTTGTTCTTCTCTCTCTCTTTCTTTCCTTCTTTCTTCCTCTCTATTTACGAGTGTATTTTACTCACCCACGAATGTTACCACCGCCCCCCCTGTCGGCTTGTGGTTCAAGTCCCCTTCCTCGCCGATCACTATTGCGCAAGGTAGGAGATATTATTATTGCCAGGTCCGCAAGCTGGCCCTCCATCCAACCCACCACACGCCATTCCCCATAAGGTGGTAGGTGACCCTGGCCCTATCAAAAGGAGGAAAGGATTTGTTTTCTGCTGTTGCTGTGACACCTTATTTTTATTTTCCATTTTTTTATTTTTTTTTTCTCCCCTCCATCCCCCCCCCCCCCCTCTCTCTCTTC
This sequence comes from Aurifilum marmelostoma, assembly GCA_027559495.1. Taxonomy (NCBI): domain Eukaryota; kingdom Fungi; phylum Ascomycota; class Sordariomycetes; order Diaporthales; family Cryphonectriaceae; genus Aurifilum; species Aurifilum marmelostoma. The sequence continues at coordinate 416,537 of JAMXSV010000007.1, read as the reverse complement.
TTTCTCAGCCCATCTCGGCTTCGGCGAAGTCCTCCACCGAGAGATGGGTACCTTTGGTCAAAAAAGGGTTCCCGGAGCCGAATCAAACTCTCCCGCAGCAGCAAAAAACCTTGAATTGGGGAGGGGGGGGGGCCCATGGCACGGGCCCCTCGTTTCTACCTTTCGCATCATCTGCCTCATGTGATGATACGTGTTCGGCAACTAGGCCACTCAAACCCCATAAACCACCTCGCTCACTTGCAGATAAAAAGATAATGAAGAAACAGAAAATAATTCAGACGGATCTTACACACCGATGTAGTAATGCTGGGGGGGGGGGGTTAGGCGCTCTTTCCCAGTGTTACAATCGCCACTGCTCGGCTGAACTGTACTGAATGCAGGCGCTCCCCCCGCCCCTTCCCTCCTACTTCAGCTATTTACAAAGAAGAAAAGGGAGAAAGAGACAGAAAAGGAAAAGAAAAAAACCCCAATCTCGTGCCATGTGATAGTGTATGTGCGTATAGGAAGAGGGGCAGCACCCGGCAGACGAGGCATTTCTAGTATCTTTTTGGTGCTAAAAAAAAACGAAACCAAACCATCCGTTGAGCCGGTGAGCCGGATTGCCGTTTAGTGTTGGAGATCGCATCACTGCCCGACGAAGCACACAACGGGCATTCATCTGATACTGTTTGGCGGTCGAGCATATGTATGGAGTGTGTGTGCACATGTACCATAGTACTGTGTATGCATGTCTATGTACGGTCGTCGTTGATGATAACAAATCAACCAGGGCAAGGGGGTAGCTAGGCCCCTCCCCCCCTGGGGATGGAACGGAATGAATGGCCGCCCGCTGTCTCCGATGCGTAAGTGAGGTGGCATTGCATATCGTGGAAAGGAGGGGGTGGGAAAGAGTCATGGGCGAGCGGTGCAGGCCTGAGTATTCAGGGGGGGGTTGAGGTAAAACGACGGAGGAGGAGGAAGAGGAGGAGGAGGAGGAGGAGGAGGAGGAGGAGGAGGAGGAGGAGGCAGAGCGAGCCATCCAAAAATCCACTACACTACCTCGTCACCGCTAGAATGCGGAATGACACCTTGTAGCTCACCACTGGTTGGCGTTGGTATTTTTACGGTGTGAGCGAGCCAGGCTTGTCCAGTGAGACACGTTGCTGCCCTGAAGAGATTGGGTAACCTCTGCGTGCACCATTTCCCCCCTCCCCCTACTTTCTTTGCTCAGGTGCTTCAACCGCAGCTGCGATCTTGGGGAGAGACGACCCTTGGCCAGTACAACCGTGTTAGGCTGGCCCGTCTCCTCCTCCTCCTCCTCCTCGGCCGATGACAGCAGCGAGATCAGCATTCTTTGGGCATCAAGACGGCCTCATAGTGGCATGAAGATCGACTTTGAATAGAACAAATGGGGTCGGAAGTGGCAAAATCCAGGCTTCAATTGTTTTATGTTATTGCTTTTCATTTCGGGCAGTACACGCACCTCCAGCTGGGGCAGTTCCCGCTCTGACTTGGTAATGACGCCAGCGTCCTTGAAGCCGTCAAGAAGCCATTCGGGCAGCAGAGATGATCAAAGATGAAAATTGACTCATTTTCTTCGAGGCATACAAAGTGGCGTCAAAACCCCTGCCCATGAACAGCAGTCTGCAAAACCTGAAAGGTACTTGGATATCTCTTTTCAGCCCTCGCTATGAGCATCCGACCATGCCAAGTGTTGCTTCCGTTGCATATGCCGAGGGGAGAGAGAGACAGAGGCTGTGACTGAACATGACAAATTCATCAGCTCGTATTCGGTTCGACAAGGACAACGTGAGAATATCTGAACGCTTCGCAGTCTTTTCCCTCTCCCTCTTCCCCCCCCCCTCCCCTTCGTTTTTTCCATGGTCAAGGATCCCAGCTTCAGCACATCGTCCCATGAGAGCAGACCAGCTGGAAACTAATGGTCCAAGGAAATAACGGAAAAGGTGGGCGATCAAAATGAACAGGAAATAATTCCAAATAGTTGACATTTGTCGGCCGAGAATGTTACCACTCGCGGAGGCCCAAGTCGACCGGCCGAAAAAAAAATAAAAAATAAAAAAAATAGCACGACCAGGGGGGAAAGGACCCTCGTGGGATAAAATAGACCAAAAGAGCTAGCCAGGGCACTCCAAACAAACTAGAGCCGCCTGCATGCGCCAGTATCCTAAATTACACCGGGTGTCTTGTGAGTCTGTGTGTGCGCGCGCGCGCGCGTGTGTGTGTGTACGTGACCCAGCAAGTTTAGACATCTCGTTCATCTCCGGGAAATCTCGCCCTGGTCTGGTTTGTGTTGGTAAGTTCCAACGAGAGTTGTTACGAAAAAGTGCAAACGAACAAGACTGCCCCACGTCCTTCTGGGCGAACCTAATGGGCGGGAGCCCGAATCTCGATGCCGGCACTTGAATTTTGCTCTCGAGATCGAGTTGCCTCAAGTCTGGGCACTCCTTGTAAAGCAAAAAAAACACTTGGCAGGCTGAATCTGATAGAGGTCGTTGGCTTTTCTTAAACGTAGATGCAAAAAGAGGCTTTGACAGAGTTGCACTTGCCAAGGAGTCGTGGCCAAGGTTGAAACAGAAAAAGTTGATTCGTTTTTACCGAGATCAGGGTCGCAGCCTAGATGGGCAGGACTATCAGCGCCTCCGCCTTGCCAGCCCTACCAGGGCAAGGCGGGTGTGTGTGTGAGAGAGAGAGAGAGAGAGGTAGTACTGCCGTAGGAGCTCAGGCGGGTGGATGCTGGGGGCACGGACACAGAGGGAAGAGGACCTTGTCCCTTTTGACAATAAGATCACCATACATGGTTTCCATTAGATGACGTGCGCAGCCCAAGATGTACATGGCCAGACTGCCCAGAACAAATTTTGTACCATTTATATACAGCAGGCAAGACTCACCGGGGGATTCAGATCATCTGTACGATGGCGATGAGCCGTTGGTCGGGTGCGGTGGAACCTCTCCCACGGACGGTGGGGTTGAGGAGAGACACTGACGATGAAGCTAAACTCTACGCTCAGAGATTCATGCAATTGTAAACTTGCCAAGACCTTACCATATTGCAGCAGTGAGGCCTAAGGGGGGGGGAAACAATCGAGACGAGGCGAGCATAGCACTTAGACCAAGTTACGAGATGGACCAGGGGCAAAACATGTTGTGATGAGGTAGTATCATGTCACAGAACTCATTACCATGTGCCATAGTACCTAGGACCATCACCGGTAGGGGTAAAATGTGGCGATGAATTGGTATCCGAGGACTTGACCGGTGTACTCTGCAGGGCTGGTGTCGTGACGCCTCCACATGTTCTCATAGGATAGAATCTGTGGGACCCCCATGCCCGATGCTACGCTCTAGCATGCTGCTGAGGGCGCGCGCGCCTACTGCTTTTAGCGAAGACCCACTGTCTTTGTGCCTGATCTGCATCCATGCGGATGATCTGCCGCCAGGAAAGAGGCCCTGCGAGGCCGCACGTGTGCCTTTCGAAATATTCCGGTGCTCCCGTACTATGCCATCTCTTTGTTCCGACAACCTTACTGGAACACTTTCCGGAAAGTATCGCAACATCTCTAATTTGTTCATCGAGTATACTGACCCAAGCGCATCGGAGGGGGTCTCTGTAAGCATATTCTGTGCTAAGCTCCAACGTTGCTCGAGTGCACATGATGCTGATCTCTCGCCGTTGACCGCAAGAGAGGCAGTGCAGCGCGACTCCAGAGACTGTCTCCAACGTGCCAGATGTCGCGACGCTCGGGGCACCGTCTGGGCCTTCTCAGTTGCGGGCTTTGGGTTCACATTCGCGCCCTTCCCCGTCCTATCCTCAAGCACATACCGCGAGATGGCCACCAGATATTGACCACGATGGCCCATTAAAGAGGCTTGTGGGTGCCAATGATCTAGACCGCGTCAGTCCGCCGGTGGGCAGTACGACCTGACAGTCTGAGGGTCCTCAGTTCCGTAATCAGGAGCCATCAGAGAAATGAAGCGTGCGGAGACTTAGCGAGGGCGTACCCACGTATCTTGCATACCAACAGGCGTGTGAACTGGAACCCAGAGATGCGAGATTGGGCCAATCTCTGCGCGTGACCATTCATATGTTGATTTTGCTACAACAACTCAATCTGTTCGGCCCAGCCGGGGATGTCAAGCTTCTCCAGCAAACCAGGGCTGACGATCGCTGCCGCGATATGGCTGGGCCGGAAGCTCGACGGGAACGGGAATGGTGCCGCGGAAGACTTCCAGCTTTCCTGCCCCTTGAACAGTTCCACTGCCCGTCGAAGACGTTGTCACTTGCGTGGGGACCAAGACACCGCATTCCCAGTTGCGAGCGTTCAATTTAGGCTCTCCCGTGCCTCGATCTTTGACCAGGCGGCCCCTATCCTGAATTAGTTCAGCCCCTCGATGTGGATGTGGGGGAATGTACTCACCAGGCGCTCTCGGATAGATTGTGACTCCCAACATATGCCCAGCCTTGCGGTGCGTTGTTTTCGAGGTACTCTGTGGGTCTTTGGACATAGATGACCTTGGAGTGCATCAACACACCTCGACGGGTATTCTTGCAATCCCGGAGAACTGCATGTGGGAATGAAGCTGCGTTCCACCACTTGGACTGGAAGCGAATGGTACCAGCAGACTACACCGTACATCATCAGTTAGCAAGTGCTGTTGAGGAGTTGAGGAGACCTAAGGTGCCGCCACACTCTGCAGACTAACATTACGCCCGCCTCGACATTGATCTACGGTCTCGCGACTGGGGAAATAGACTCGTATCTTTGTAAGGTCCAGCACATCGGCACTTGAGGCGGCAGCAGCCTTGGCCTTGCCCTTGGCTGCTCTTTGAGTTCTGCTCGTGTACTCCCTCATGCCCGAATCGCCTTGGCAGGCGTTGTACAGAGCCGCCAAGAGCTCGCGATTGACAGCACCGATAGACGAGCATATGTAGTCCAGGTCTATAGGACGCGCGCTGTCGAGGCGAAGGGCCTTCACGGTGCGACCTAGGCCGCAGTATCCAGTCCTTTGCCAGACATCAGGCTGAGGATGAGAGCCTGCAATCGTGTGGACAAATCCGTACCGCGCCGTCTCAGAGAAGTCGTAGTTTCGCAGGCTCTGTAGCATCTTCTCATCCACACCCTTGGCGCGGAGGAAAAAGCACATCTCCTCGCCAAAGCGAGTCAAGGCATTCAGCCTCCGTTCAACAGGGGAGTCGAGTCGAGGCAAATCGATCAGGAAAACCATCTGCGGGGCTCAAAGTCAGAGAATGTCGTTGACGGCTCAGAGGGACATCAGGTTGCACGTTACGTTTTCCATCGACCCCGTTTCTCCCCAGTCGTACGGGACAAGATTCCCGGTGGGGACCACAATCCGTAGCGAGTTTGGGTATTTTAGAAGCTGAAGCTTGGAATGCATGCAGCCGGCAGAGGCAATACCCTCCATCGGTGGAAAGACGAACCGAATCGTTTCCGAGGGCGTGTTTCTCCGCATATCGTTTTTCTTTTGGACAGGTCAGCTACAATCTGGTCAGGTGCACCGAGCTGGGTACACAGGGGGGTCTGTTGTCGGTGACCCGAAAATGTATCATGCCCTTTGGACGGTACGAGAGACGAACCTGTTCTTCATCCTTCGCGTAGGCTATCAGTAGCACCTTGGTCTGCCTCATGTTCAGCTTGCTCATGAGCCAGTCCTCATCCCATTGGAAGGAGCTGAGAACAGCAAGCTGCAACTCGTCCTTCTGGAAGACCTCCTCGATCTTGATATCACCCTGGCGCGCGACACCGCGAGCCCAGGTCCTGAGCACTGCTCCCTTGGGGTATTTCAGACCCCCAGATACGTGCTGGCTGCCCGACTCTGGCTCTGGATTCGAGTCTAGGCCAAGCCGCTTCGCGCGACCCTCAGCATGGCTCTTCTCCACGTCTATCATGCGCCGAGATGCCCTTTCCCGCTCAGTCTCTCCATCTGCGTCGAATGTGCCCGGCGTGGCATCAGCCTTCCGTTTCCTCAGTCTCGCCAGTCGCTCTTCCTCCATCTTCTTGCGGTCCAGACCGAGCGCAGCCATAGAACTGGCGGCAGGCGGCAAGGCTGATTTGTCGTCATCTATTGGAGCACATGTCGCTTGAGACTGATCATTGTCCAGGCCATTGGTGCGGGAGGGGCCAGCGGGCTCATGGTCAGACACGTCCTGGCCGAGGCTCATGGCGATGGCGCGGCGAAGAGCATCGTCCTCATCTTCGACGCCATTGACCTCGGATGCTAGGTTGCTCGTCATTGTTCTTCTTATGACCCACAAGGTCAACGCAGGCCCTGTGCTGCGGTCGCTAAGGGGTCGCCTGTTCTCAAGAATATGTCGGCCGGTATGGGAGAGGAGTTTGGTTTTCTCTTGGAGCTTGGGTGCAGGCTGTACGGTAATTGCTTTTTCTGGAGGATTAGGCACCACCCACCACTTACACGGCTGGCAACGCGGGTAGGCGCGCTCTTTGCAGCTACAGTAGCTACCCCAGCACGCCTACTGCAGCAGCTTACAATTGGTCCACTTTTTGCCGCGCTGTCACACAGAGCAGGGGTTCCAATGGCTTGCAGTTTGCAGTATCTTGCCTTGTACACAGACACTCGCAGTCGGACTCTGCAGAGACGGCAGCACAAGATTGTCGACGTGTGGAGAGGGTTTGTGCTTCTGTCTTGAGGCTACCTTGATTGTCCAAGACGCGTTCTCTCACAATTTGGCATGTAGTCAGCATCTGATCGACTTGACAACTCCGTGTGATGCACCGTCCAGGATAGCCCGTCACGCTAGTGCATCGACTCCCCTGTACTGGGCACCTACGTCACTACTGGAAACCCAAAATAGCTTCGGTTTGTGTTGGAAGCAATGGGATGGACTCAGGAAGCCCGGCCAACAATACAGAACTCCTTCAAAATGGGGCAGATGGGAACATTCGTTTCTACCTCCGGGAGACGGGACTAACCACAAACGATTGTAGTAAGCACATTACTCGTCTCGAGATCTTCGATAGACATACTCATCGCATTCTTATATTCAACTCTACATGTCACAATACCTCAATTTCCACTTTTTATCCATACTAAATCTTATTGTTAAATTCATACTGACCCGATGTGCACACATCTCGTGGTTCGCTCGTGCCTGTTCAACACAGGCAGGCAGCTTTAATGGGCACAAGGATAGATAACTTGCTTGGCTTCAACCACGTCACAATGCTCAGTGGGAATATCAGATGCGACTTGGGGGGCGCTCACCGGACCAGATGTACTATCAAGAGACGAGGACCCATTTCAATATGATAATGACTTCTACATTTATGGCTGAAGGGCAGGAAGCTCTCTGATCGGTCGCCATGGATCACCAATGCGGCTCGCTGGGTAACGCTAAAGTCAATGACGTCCATGAGCCCCATCAGTGGGATGAATGAGAACAGTCTTGCCTTCTTTAAAACACCAAACTCAATATGAGAACTCACTCGGGAATCCCTCCTGATTTGCCCTCCTCAAACGCTTCATGCATCTCAAGAGACTCCCGCCAAAGGTCTTCTCTCTTCCGCCAAACGGCTTTGTCTACCTGGGCAACTTATAAATCACATCAGAGCGTACATACGAGCTTCAGCAATATGGGTCCCGCAAAGGATGTCCAGAAGAAGCATGTGGTGATAGTCGGTGCCGGAGGGGCAGGTATGTCTTGTGCCGCGACCCTGGCTCAGCACCCAGACAAGTTCAAGGTGACGGTCATCGAAAAGGGATCCTGCTGTGGCGGGCAGGCCATGTCCATCCCTCTAGACGAGAAGAAGTTTGGAGCAAGTTGGATGAACAACGGTGTGCAAGGTGGCTCTCCGGTATGCTTAGGATTTCTACCATTTTATTACCCTCTCTTTCTCTCCCCTGGTCTTCTTTCTCTGTAAGAGAAAATAAGAGAGGAAGCAAGGAGAGTAACAAAGAACTTACACACAACTTACACCTTGTCGACAGATTTTCAAACACACCTTCAACTTCTTTCATCAGTATAACCATGATCCGGAGGAAGTACAGCTGCAGGTGTCCTTCGGCAAGGGCAAGTCAGGCTTCTGGACCAACGTCTTCCCCTCGCAGCTCGTAGACAAGTACGCTTCGGACATCAAAAAGTTTGGCCTCTTCCTCAAGCTCATCAAATACACGATGCCCATCCTGGGCCTTGTGCCCATCCGCATCATGCTGCGTCTCATGTTTTTCTCCAAGGACTTTGGCGACAAGATGGTGTACCCCCTCATCGCCCTCTTCCTGGGCACGGGCAACCAGACGGCCAACGTGCCCTCCGCCATCGTGGAAAGACTCTTTGACGACCCCAACATGAAGCTGTGGGACTACGACGCCGAGACCCTCCTGCCCAACCTGCCCAAGATGGTCACCTTCGACAAGCTCGCCGCCTTCTACGAGGACTGGCGCAAGGACCTCGTCTCCAAGGGCGTCGACATTCGCCTCAACACAGAAGTCATACAGGTTGTGGCCCGGTCCTCCAAGGGCGTCCTGCTCCGCACTGCCCCCGCCAACGAGCAGGGGACTCAACAGTCTAACAAGAACAACAACAAGAGCACTGACTCGCAGCGCACATACACCAACAGCTCGGGAGCCGGAGGCAGCGGCGAGCACGACCAGCAGCAGGAACACTTTGACGACATGGTCATGTGCACGCTGGCTGACGACGCCCTGCGCATTCTAGGCAAGAAGACCACGTTTCGCGAGCGCTTCGTGCTCGGCGGCGCCAAGTTCTACGACGACATCACGGTCACTCACTGGGACAGCGACTACTTCAACAAGCACTACGAGACCTCCTTCTCATCAGACCTCTGCGCGCAGCCCAAGACGTCCGCCCAGGAGGACCAAGTCGCCTTCGCCAAGGGCCAGGACCCCTCGCGGCCTGGTGGCTTCCGGCCCATGTACTACACCAAGTCGTACCGGCAGGATCCCAAGAAGATCGAGATGAGCTTCGACTGCAGCAACTACCAGCACCAGCTGCTCAAGGCCACCGGCCCCAAGGACGATGCCGGGTATCCACACGTGTACCAGACCATCTTCCTGGACAAGCGTAACAGGGACCTGTGGACGTGGCCCGAGATCGACAAGGACAAGATCATCGCGGAGAACTGGTGGCACCAGCTGGGTCACCGGTGGTCTCACTACCTGCGCGTCGTGCCGATGATGATGTTTCTTAATGGGAAGAACAAGACGTGGTTTGCCGGGAGCTGGACTTTGGTAGTAAGTTATCTCACAAGAGAACGGAGCGTTTCTTGTTCTCGAGAGAAAAAAAAGAAGTTAACTACCAGTGCTCGAACGTAGAATGCTGACCCTAATGAATTCGCAGAACATGCACGAGCTGGCTTGTGTGAGTGGCATCGCTGCTGCGTATCGGTTGGGTGCCGACTATCGGAAGTTTGACGACTTTGCCGAAGACTTTTTCTCAAAGTATCTAGCCCTGTCCCACGGTGTTATCTACTCAAGAGAAGAAAAGCGAAGAAAATCCAAGAAATAGTAGCTTGGATGTGAAAGAACCCTTCCTGGACACGGCCGAAAAAGGAGAATAATTGCAAAGACGGTTTTGGCACCTCTCTTTTATAATATAAATCACTTTCCCAAGAGACAATCTGCTGGTTGCCAACTTTGGAACATCACATCCCTAGGACGGATCGCAGTTGAAGGTCAACTAAGTGGATTAGACAAATCAGAGGCTAAGGATCGTGTCTAAAGTAACTGGTCGCAGGCCACCTATATTCCCCCAAAATTGTGTTTTTTTTTTTTCTTTCTTTTTTTCTTGTCTTGCTGAAAAATGTGAGCACCCCTCCACAAAGCAAAGTGTGTTGACAAGCTCAAAAGACGAATCTTTTGATGTCAGTTTCACTTTCTCCCGTCTCACTTCCATCCCACAATCTCTTCACTGCCCCCTAAAACAAGTAAGAAGCAAGAAAACAATAACGCCAGTTCTCGTGTGGGTATTCCCAGAACCAAGCGACAGGCCCCTCCCAAATCTAGCAACTCATGCCAGATGAATCGCCACAAGATGCCCTTTCGCTGTACATTCGCCAAAGAAGGACGAAAATCACTGAAAAAGCCGACTCCTGCTTCCGACCCAAACAGAGGGGTAAGATCGATGATTCCGAGTACGCCGCTACCGTATAAGACCGCCCAAACCATGAGGCCTTCTGATAATAGCGAACGCCGTAAAATATTCCCAAAGCAGTATCCAGCCCAAATGCACCAGTCGGACCAGGACTCCATCGTCGCAACGCAATGAAGAAAAAAGCTTCCACTTGAGTACCAGAAAAACAAACCCTCGTCTATTTATGCAGCTTTGCGGTGACAAGTTCCGAGGGAGAGACGCATAAAGATCGCCTGAATGTTCGATGATGATGGAGAGAGTCGAGGTGCGTAGGTTGTGGCAGGAGAAGAAGGGATTACGCGCGGCCCGGAAAAGAATTGGGGTGGTGCTGGGGACTGTGGGTGCCATCCTGGCCCATTGGCATCGGGAAGTTGAGGCCCAGGGCCTTGCGAAGTGCATCTTCAGCCATAGTCTTCCGGTGATCCACATTGCCAGAGCTCAGATCGCCACCACGCATCTGAGGATAGCCTGGAGAACCACCGTCTGGCGAGGACATCGCTAAAGTGCTGGCGGGACCTTGCATGGGCCCGGGCCGATGTCCTTGAGGCGGATTCTGTGGGTATGGTCTCTGGTGGGACTGAGGCGCCCTCGGAGACGGTGTACCGATTCCCAGGAGTCTCTTCACTTCCTCGCTCTTGTTATCTAGCCGGGGTGGCGTAGCGGGAGGCTGGTTGTGCTGAGCTAGGTGGTTCTGTACCGGCTGCGAGGGGCCCTGCTGTGCGCGATAACCAGGAGGGCCCGCAGCTCGAAGCCGCTCGTGGATGGGTAAGACAAAGGGCTCTGGTCGCGGAGCGGATCCCAAGGCATCACTGTTCTCAGAGGCACCACGCTGCGGCATGGCGCGAGTGGGAAGCCTGAGAGGGATGGGATCGTCCTGAATCTCGGGGTTCGAGGGGTAACGTGAGCCTGGTGGAGCGGTGAACGGGCCATCGACGCCGCTGACAGCAGCGGCCGAAGTCGCCCTGCGGAGCTTCTCCTGATCTGCGCGGTGGGCATCGAAGAGGAAGTCCAGAGGCGAGGCGTGGTGCTGGATCTTGGCGAGATTCGGAGGCAGCGGAGGACTGGGTGATTCAGCATCGGACGAAGGGGGCGACGGCTCTTTACGCAGCTGGGCAGCGGCTGCCTCAGAGCGCACCTTCATGAAGGCGTCGTCGGAAGATGTGACACAGGATTGAGATCGGGCGAACTTGGAAAATGAGGGCCTGGGGAGACTGCCCGGAGCGGGCGAGTGAAAGGAGCTGGAGCTGGCGAAGGCCGCAGAGGAAACAATGACAGAGGCAGACGGCGGAGGCGTGCGCTGGCTGGACGGAGGGGCGGGCGAGGTCGAGACATTGTTGGGGCGAGGTTTCCTGTTGTTCTTCTTGGCCGTAGATTTCGAAGTGGCTGGCTGTGTGCCAGGGCCGCCCGGGGCAGGGCTACCATTGTGGGACTTCATGGGGGTGGTAGGGAAGCTGGCCGGAGTGGGCATCTCGGAGAGAGCATCACCTTCGGACGCATAGTTCTTGCGACCTCGGTTCGCCCTTGGCCCGCCCCGGCCGCGTCGAGCGGGTGTGTGTTTGGTAGAGTTGATTGGTTCCATATTGAAGTGGGTTTCTCGTTGAGTTGTGGACAGACATGAAAATCCGGCGTCGGGCACCGTCTGCGAGCGAAAAGGAGATGATGAGTTAGCACCAGGACCCAGGAAGAGGGGAGACGACGCGGAGATGGTGCGGGTGTGGTACCTTGATATAGGAAGAGGCGTCTGTCTGCCTATGCTGTGGCCGCAGGTAGACCAGGTGGCCGATGTACAACTGACGTTAGATGGCGGGTGGGTCGTGATGGCGAGCGCGACTGCGACCTTGCGGTGAGGGGGATATTGATGTTGGAGTTGACAATGCTGGATGTACTGCAGGGTGCAATTGACCACGATCTCCACATAATTCTAGCTCGAGAAGCAGTATTGCGAACGAGTGGTCTGACCTTCCCAGCGCCCGGATGAGCCAGACAACGATGGCAGGTCGAAGCACGGGGAGATAGTCGAGATGACGAGACGAATCTTGTTGAGGGTGCGGGTGTGTTGGGAAGAAATTCAGGTAAAGTGGAGGCAGAAGCCGGTGGGTTGAATACTGTTGATATTCTCCTGATGTTGCAATAGTATTGTTACTGCTCTTTCCTGAAATGCCTTTGAGGGGTTGCAGAAAGCGTAAGGCTGTGTGCGTGTGTGCTTGGGAAGGCGAGGATGGAGTAGGTATCCTGTTTGAAGGAGGCTGAGCTTGCGGGAGGGAACGGAGAGAGCAGGCGTCACAGCACACTGGGTTCCAAGTTGGAATGTCGGTCGCCCAGGCAGTAAGTTGGCAGGGCGGTTGCAGGGGCTGCTACTGTAGGGACAACCCGCCTGACTAAGACTTGCTGAGAAAGGTGAGTGGATCTTGTGTTCCTCAAGGTCCTCAACTGTGAGAGCTGCACTTTGCTGCACCTGAAAATGTAGAAACGGGCAGAAAGATTCTGGAAGTTGGTTCTTTCCCCTTGCTTTTCAATTCGCCAAACAGGCTTCCTCTTGTTGTGGTGTATGTGTTGGTCAGGCTGAGAGCAGTTGTAGCCCAAGTGCGCTACGTAGCTACCTGACCAAGTCATCACTGTGACAGTAATTGATACCCGCTGATCCCTGCTCGTGCCGGCCGGGAAGGCGGGGTGGCGGTACCCAGCAGCCTGTCCCGCCTGAGCAGCCCATGCCTACCACCCCTCCCATGCAATACAGCTGTTGAGCAGACCGCTGCCTCCGGTTTCAACAATCCATCTTCATTTGTATCCTTGAAAGGTTAAGGCAAGCAAGGGATCAAAACAGTGCTCCCTGTGCTGCTACTGCTGCTGCTGCTGCTGGATCGTCAACAAGTAGGTGCTGCCTGATACCCAAAATCATCAGTGCAACTGCTGCTGCCCTTCCCCTCCCTCATTTCGTCACTTGCCAGGATTGGTCAACCTTCTAACTGCTTCTGCTGCCAGAGCTACACAGATCTCAGACCGAGTGCGAGTCGATAAACGTGGCGAACTTCGTTTGAATCCCTCTCGAGAACCCCTCCAGAGCCTATCGGCCGCAAATCACACACGAAAGCCATGGCTGACGTCGATATGACTGACGCCCCCCCAGTGGCGAAGAAGAAGGGCGGCGACAGCGAGGGCAAGAAGCGTTTCGAGGTCAAGAAGGTAGGCAGAATTCACGCAGATACACACGACCGCAGTCTCATGGCGAGGAGCGGGTTCACTGATAATGGCTTTATAGTGGAATGCGGTCGCTCTCTGGGCATGGGACATCGTCGTTGACAACTGCGCTATCTGCCGCAACCACATCATGGATCTCTGTACGCCCTACCCTTCTGATCATCAACGTTTATATATATATACATTCCTTCGTTGCCGCTGGCGCTGACATTGGTTCGTAACCACAGGCATCGAGTGCCAGGCAAACCAGGCTTCTGCTACCAGCGAGGAGTGTACTGTCGCTTGGGGCATTTGCAACGTAAGTCCTGGGCCATCATTCAGTCACTTCTGCAGCTTACACTAAGCACACTCGCTACCATACAGCACGCCTTTCACTTTCACTGCATCTCTCGATGGCTGAAGACCCGCCAAGTGTGCCCTCTTGACAACAGGGACTGGGAATTCCAAAAGTACGGCCGGTAAGCGTGAGGATATGGTGTGGCCGGACAGGGGATGTACCAGGTGCTCAATGGTTGGGCATGGAAAGCGATCATGCGGCGGAATCTTCACATGGCTCTTGAGAAGCATATAGGACTGGTGCACCGGGGACAATGATCCGGTGAAGTTTGACATGGCAAGCACTGCATGCAGCATAGAACCCGGTTTAGGAACACATTCTATGATCCGAGGAACAATCTCGAGATGATTCAGTAACCCCAGCTTCAATTCCTTCCTCCTCTGCAGCACATCATTTCCATCTTGCCCGCTTATCATATTGTGACTTTCTCGTCTACAACCAGATTCTGCGGCACTGTGAATGCAGGCCCGCCGGTCACCGGAAGCCATTTGACGGGGTGCTTGTTGTAGAAGGGCCAGGGCGGAACGACGAGGAGGAATGCGAGGCCGGTGCCTCCGAGAGCGATGTAGACGGCGAGTTTGATATCTTGCAGGAAGTAACCGACGAGGAAGGAGACAGCCTGTACGTGAGGAATCAGTGAGCCAACTTGATCTCTGTACTTCGACAGCCGCGTGTTGCTCTGCCGACTTACACCGATGATACTGAGCAGAACGGTAGACAGCGTCTCAACCAGCTTCTGTCCCTCAAAGTCCTGCACCGTATCTTGTCAGTCTCTGATTCGGTTATACTACATGGGTATATGTCATGCATCATACAATCTGCCCCTCCGCAATGTCGCGGACCTGGTCCAGGAGCTCCTCGGCCATTTTAGGGACTGGTGTCTGGATTGGATATCTGTTGGTGGAAGTGCATACGCACAGACAAATTATCTTCTTAATAGTCAACAAAGAGATTGGGCGTGATCCTGAGAAGTTGTGTGGTGTTGTTGATTGGAATGGTGCTGCAGAGCGGTTGACGATGTCTAAAGCGGAAGCACGGAAGTTCGACGTGTCTTTGAGGCCGCTGTGGAGAGCTCCAGTCCCAAAATCTTATCCCTGTCCCTGCGGCTGAGTGGGACGCCGACGGGTCCTCCACCATTAGCAGGGGAGGGGGGCTGTTGTAGTGCACCTTACATGAACTGCTGGATAAAAGTAGTATCATTGCCAAATCCCAACCAGATCACATGAAGAAAAAAGGTGAACAAAAGATCTATGCACTGAGCACAACAAGCATCACAGAGTCAGCTAAAATCAACAGTTTACCACTTGAGGGGTCCTGCTGCCAGACTCTAGCAGTCATCATATGTGAATCATCCTCACTTATGCTTGGAAAGATTGCTAATTCTACTCACTGGAGTGGCCTGACAGGAGGATATTGCCCCTAAGGTGGCTAGCGGCGGCCCTGCACCTTGGGCTGGATTGCCGAGAACGAGTTTTTAGACTTTTTGGTGGGGCACCATTATGAAGGTGGCCGAGCCCCCCGTCAGTCCAACTCCACACAAATATACCTCGTCAACATGGAAAACCGACCAGGCTTTTTTTTTTCTTTCCCCTTTCAATCCCCGCTCTCACTTCAACCCTTCACCAACCCTCCAAACAACAAAAGTACAGGACAAGCGCACCTCTGGTTCCATTGACTTGGTGCTGCCTCAGATCTCATCAGCCCTGCATCCCCGACATACTCGACCCCATCCTGCGCCCACCACTCTCTGGCGCATTCCTGTCTCGTTGGGTCGAAGACCACGACGTCATCCTTATCAACACCAGGAGGATCGAGTCCAGCAGCTCCTGCTGCCCAACAGTACTCGGCCTGCACCACCCGGATAACTTGGATCGTCTTTGTCATCCTGAAGACACACAATCATCCCAAAGTGCTATTGCAACCATAATCCTCAACAAACACTGCGAGCGCAAGGCACCTGAACCTCTGCGCTGGTTCTTCCTCATCCAAACCAACCCAATCACGATTCCTACCTGCGGCCGCGCAGAGTCTTTCAAGTTGGCTGAACTCGCCTCCTCCCGTTCTTCTTTCATCCGTTCACTCCACAGCCCTGCATTCTGGGCTTTCATCGGAGTGAACAAGAAGCCCCCTTAATTTGGGTTGAAGACACAACTACCAATCCTGACCCCAACAATTCAGCACATACTGGCGGCTGCACCCTCGAGCCACAATCAGCCCCTGGCCCTCGGAAGCTGACATCGCCGGTTCAAATCTGGAGCCAACCAGCTGAACATTTTTTGTTGCGGGCGGCAGACTGCCCGCTTCTGCCGTCCGCCTAGGTCCGTCTCTACTTTTCGACCTTCGACCGAGGATGGGAATTCTCCCTTGAATACCGGTTACTGGTCTGCCTAGGGCCAGGCCTTGCAACAGGAGAAAGAGAAGATACTATAGAGGTTAAGAGGCTCTTTCACACCCAGTGAAGATAGGCGAAAGAAAAAGCAAAAATAAGAGGAGCACTCCGAGAAGCAGTTGAGCACCAGCGGTTTGCAAGATGTCGGATCACGAGGAGACTACGATTTCGTCGGGCTACTCGACGCCAGTCCCGGAGCTGGACGACCACCGGTCTGCCCCACCTCAGTTGGGTGATCGAGTGCGCCGTGGTACTTTTGACTCTCAACTGGGCGAACGAATTCGTCATAATTCGAATGCCTCACAAGGTGGTCAGCGTCACTCCAGCATTCGCATCCGTGACTTCGAGGAGGCCGTCGTCGACGACGATGCTGGGGATGTCTCGCCAGTCGCCCGCCGTCAGCGACGCGGCACCGTCGACACGACGGCTGGATCTCGAGACAGCTCCCCTTCTCCGCCCAACTCCGTCAAGGCCTTCGCCATGGCACGTCGAATGCCTGCGCTATCCTTTTCAGCAGATGCTCGTCCCGACAATCTCGATCTCCAGCGCACCATGTCGGTGACCAGTCACCACAGCCACCGCAGCAAGTCGCACACGATGCGAGAGAGCGACGCCGGAAGCGTCAGGTCAAAGCGGTCTGTTGCTGAGGACGATGTCTGCTTCCCGCAGGAGACGCGTGGTGGTGCGGCCGGATACATCGACTATGAAGACCTGGAAGATCTCATCCGGCTGCAGAGGGAGCGCGAGGAACAAGAGCGTAGACGGTCTATGGATGCAAAGGATTTCCCAAACCTACAGAAGCAGGCCACCAATGCCAGCCGCGTTCAGATTGCAACCGCCGATGGCGATATCATGGTCATGCCCTCTGGATCCTCCATCCAGGATGAGAAGGTCGAGCACAAGCCTGCTCCCGTCAAGTCCGAGGTGGTTAATGCACAGCGATTCCAGTTTTTCTCGACGAACCTCGAGCAGACTTGTTACGCCAAGGAACTCGGCGGCCTCATCTTTCCGGGAGAGGACATTCGCACTCTGTTTGAGCCGCCAGACGATGACGGCGACCACGTCTGGTGGCTCAATGTCAACTGCCCGCTCGAGGAAGAAGTGCGAGGAATCTGCAAGGCCTTCGGGGTCCACCCCCTTACCATCGAGGATATCATCACCCAGGAGGCGCGTGAGAAGATCGAGCTCTTCAGATCATACTACTTTGCCATCTTTCGATCGTACACGGCTACCCTAGACGAGGACGGCGAGCGCGAGTTTGAGCCCTTCAACATGTTCGTCATTGTCTTCCGACACGGCATGCTCACCTTCAGCCACAACCTCAACCCCATCGCGTCCATGGTCCGGGAGAGGATCTCTTCGCTCAAGGATTATGTTGACCTCAGCTCAGACTGGATCTGTTATGCCATCATGTGAGTTCCTCTTCACCCTGGTTGGTCCCTTCAGGCTCCCCAAGTTTGCTAATGCTGCGGGTACTCAGTGACAACATCATCGACAACTTTGGTCCGGCCATCAACGAATGTCAGAACGCTGCAGAGGCTCTCGATGATGACGTGTACCGCGCACGACCAGAAGACGAGGAGCATTATCCCTTCTTGCCCAAGCTCGGCCACATCCGCAAGAACATCATGGGATTGATGCGGCTCCTGGGTGGAAAGGCTGATGTCCTAAAGGGTTTCACTAAGCGGTGCAACGAGAATTACCAGGTCACGCCACGCATGGAGGTTGGCCTCTATCTTGGTGACATCCAGGATCACGTTGTCACCATGATGAACACCCTTGGGCATCTGGAACGGATGCTCTCGCGCGCCCACAGCAACTACCTGGCCCAACTGTCCATCGACAGCATCACACAGGGAACACGAGCCAACAAAGTTCTCAGCAAGATCACCTTCCTTGCTTCGATCATTGTGCCACTGAACGTTGTCACCGGTCTCTTTGGCATGAATGTCACTGTACCGTTTAATGATTCTGGCTCACTGGCACCCTTCTTTACTATCGTGGGTGTCCTCGTTGCCTTCTCAACCATTTGCATCATCCTGGCAAGGAAGTTTAGATACATCTAGCCAGGAAGGAATGTTGTGTGCAACAGATGAGTTCCACTTTTTTTTTCTTCTGCCTTTTTCGCTGCAAATACAGGTTGGATTGGGGGTACCCTCGGTCTAATGAGTACTGGTGTCTATATTCTGGGGTCTTGAAACTTGGGGCAATATGTGCACAGAGGGGGATCTAGTTGTTTCGATTTGGATAGTGTTTGAATCCTGAAAATGAGCAATCATCCAGAGCAGACTAGACACTAGAGAGAGGCACGCTCAAATAGAATAGAGTCTAATACACAATTCAAAATCCCTTGATTGAAAGTGGTCGGTCTCTATTGTCTGTATGCCTTCTGAAGTCCTTTCGAGCGTGCTATGGTCCCTGCTTCACTGGTGGCAGTGGGCGTTAGGCGACCACATCATAAATATACAGGTATATCTACCCTTGGCAGCTACTATGCACACTTATGAAGTCTTCTACCCCCCCCCCGGGGGGGAACTATCATAGCACCAACAGGACAGTGACATGATTTTGTGATAAAATACTTGCATTGAGGTTATCAAGGCAGAACAGAGGTTTTTCTTGGTGTATACTTGCCATGGTCAGGAGCTCTACCGGGCTCTCGCACCTAGAAGGCTTATTGACATCTCGAGGTCGCCACAAAGTGCATCCTGTCCTCTTTGTTCATCCACAGCGCTCTGTGGCATATTTAGTGCTATGACAAGACATCACTTGCAGACTGCCTGATGAGGCTGCTCTTGTCTGGGCGTATGCAGCCTAATCTTGCGTTCGTACTTGTTTGCAATGGTTGGTAAGTCTGAGTGAGTACCTGTTCATACTTCTGAACTTGCTGTAACACTTGAGCACTTTTAGACAAACTCTATTCATCCTTCTCCTCTCTGACGTTTGCTTGTTGATTTTGAGACAGACCAAAGTCACATCATCATATGAAGGTCTTAAAAAGAAAAGATATCTGAGGTTCGTGTACCTGAGAGCCGACATGTTGCTACTATATTTTGAGCTTATGACGAAATATTCCGCAGTACTTTGGGCCTTGTACTTTATGTATCATGAATCTTATTATGTATGTTCTAGTGAAGACAGCAGAAAAGGACACACACATAAACACACACAAAGGGAAAGAAAAGGAAATAACAGAAGATCATTACACTGTCAACCCCATGGCAGCCTCGGAGAACAACAGCAACCAGCACCATCCCAGTGTTGCACATCAAGCGTTGATCGATATGAGCACTCCCACCACCATATCACCCCCCCATGGTCTCACACACCGAGCCATTACGGATACAGAGGGCATCAATGGTTTTTGGCCAAGAGATGACCGTGTTACACGTTTGGCAATTGCAGATCCAATTGCACTTTCTCGATCTGATCATTATCAGCAAGATTTCATCCCGCGCGGCACCATGTATACAAGGCCAATGAAGACGATTTATCGGAAGAACTGCGCTTGCAGCCCTTGAAGCCACAGAAAGAGACGCTGCAGACTGTTCCTGGGTACACCATACAGTGTTGACGGGAAACCCTCCCACGGCGTGTCACTGATGGACCCCGGCCCCTCTTCTTCCTGGATTGTACCCCCGCGCTCTACCTCAACTGAACTGACAGCTTCTTTGATTCCCGCATCGACTTCATTTTTCCGATGACCCTCTCTATCCCGCAAGACCATGACACTGAGTGGTGTTTGCCCAAAAAAGCAAATGTGATTCTCAACCTGGCAGGCCGTCGGAGTCATCTCATGCAGACCTCACCGATGTCAAGATGGAGATCGGCCACCCACACAGCCTCGCAACTGGCCCCAAGTACCGATCACCGAGCCCCATAACAACCAACCAAACCCCCCCCCCCCCAAAAAAAAAAACCCAAAAACCGCACCCCGCGAAAAGGAAGAAACTCAATCGTCCACGATGGCGATCGACACCAGGGTGCCCCGTTCAAGAAGATACGCGAAGAAGAAACGGTTGGGGGTCGAGTTTCCAGATGCGGTAAATGAGGCTCAACGCCCACAGTGGCCCAACGTGGCAGGTGGGCAACATGAAACCTGGCGTCTCGCGTGGGAACGTCACCATGGACAACCGTCAATACCGACATGCATACATCCACACAATGATATGGAGAAACCCCTCTCATCCCCTTTCGGCGTTACACACCAAAACCCCCACCATGTCTTTGCTCGACCGATTTGCAAGGTGTGTAGGACCCTCCCCCATCTCTTGGTCCTTTTCAAGTTCGGGAATATGTGAAATGACCGCCGAAAGAAAAGAGAAGACAAAGAAGGCGGGAAAAGGGAAAAGGGAAAAGGCGGTGGAGCCGTCTTCTTTTCGCGGCCTTCAGCATTCCGCGCCGGAAGCTGAATAAAGTCGGGACTCGAAGCAGACGTGCGGATCCGACATACAACAGGAAGACTGAGGGATGTGCACTGGTCGTCCTGAACAGCCCGTGGGGGTGGGATTGAGGAAGGAGGACGAATGATGACTGGTAGGGCCACAACGCACGTCCAACACATCCAGGCCATTCGTATTTATCGCGGCTGATGGTGTAACCTCGGAGCAGCAGACCTGCGACTGTCGGGAACAAGTGCCACCGGCGCTCGCCTAGGCTCAGCTCCCTCTCGTGTTCAGAGCCCAGTACGGACAACCCTCTTCCCTCCTTCGCACAACACGCGGCCAAGAGAGGATTCATGGCAGCCACGTGGCTTGACGGCCCGAAGAAACAAGGAGAAAACGAAGGAGAGGCATTGAAAAAGAGAAGGGTGGGCGGGCGGATAGCTAGACGACATGCATGCAGCCTTGTGTGCATGCGACCAACATAGGACTCTCGGCTCGGAGTAGAGATCTCTCTGCATCTTGTCCTCATCATCCTCAGCTATCGTCAAGGCTGTCGTGGTCGCCGCGGAAAGCGCAACGCCCGCTTCTGGCAAGATCCGACACGACAACGAAGATCGTCGCAAGCCTGCTCAGCATATCCGCCATTTTAATATCCTGGCTATCACTTAATAGCTCGGCCATAGTCTTGTCAGGGCCAGGATTCAGCCGTGAGGACGTGCTGGATGGCCCGGGCAGGACACACGCGAGGAGGGGCATCCGAGGGGAAATGTCAGCCGCGTAAGTCGCCACCATCACCTGTTCTTCAGGGAAGAGAGTCACGAATTAAAGCAGGGAGGATGCACAAGTGTGTGCGCTCCTCGTGATGGCACACGCATACACACTGTAGATGCCCTTAGCGAAGGAGAGAGAAGGGGAGGGGGGGGGGCGTTTCTCGTCCGGTATGCCAATCCTCCACCAACCCGTTTCGGGGCGGTCGGTGGTTGTGTCTTGTCTGCCGACCAAGTTCCAGCAAGAATCTTTCCGTGATGCGCTGCAGAGCATTCGTTCCAAACCAGGGACTAACGCCTGTCTCCCCTCCCCCCCCCCTTCCGTGCCGTCCGCGCGTTGCCCGCCTTTCTGCAAGATGCACAACCAAACGCGGTGGGACTATTGGCGAGCTACGTCTCAGGACCAGGCTGTGTGGGTGAGAGGGACGATGACAACAGGGAGCCACTCCATGTGGCGCAGGCTGCAAGTGAGCATGTGTTGGAGTGGTGGCGGAGGGGGGGAGACAGGAGGGGGAATTTCTTCCATCCGCTTATCGCAACACCACCACTTTTCTACACACACACACACACACACACACACACACACACACACCAGATTCTCTTCTAGGATATGCTGAAAACTCTGAAGAGGTGTCCGAGCATGTCGCTTGACCACGGACCCGAGTATCCTTCTGCAGCCAAGACTTGAGGTGTGAGTCTCTGTATTGGTGTGGTCAAAGAAAAAAGAGTCGCGTGGCGCACGGTTGAGTTGCCGATTGGTCGCGAGGCCGACGACATGAGTGGCAGCACGTCAAAACCACACTATCGTTTTTTAGACGGAGCATGAGGAAGCTTCTGCTGCTTGCTGCTTGCTGCTGAAGCGGACCTGCAGCTTGTTGTAGTAGACCGCTGTCACCAACACACCGGTTTACCCTAGTAGTACCAGCAGGTAAGGCAGCCTGCTGTACTGTGTAGTGTCCCCATAAGGCCCTGGCTCATCCATCCAATATTGCGCATGCTTATTTGTCAAGTGTGCAGGACGTCGGACTGACAAAGCTCTTGTTGAACCCGAGATTTTCAATAAAGGTGGGGAATTCGTAAGCTGCTGCGGCATCGCTGCTGTGGTGGGAGGGAACTTGGGACGCGTAATGCGCAGCCCGTTTGAGCTGTGCAATGCCGATATTTCGCTGGGCGTACATGGGAACTATTTATTTGGGTGGTCCTAACAACAGAATATTGCCGGGGACTAGTAATGCAGCAGCATGCAGCGGGGGTTGTTGGAGCTGACATTCCCATTCCCCAAGCGCAAGGTTCTCTTATTTCCCTTCATATGCCGATTTTTATACCTTTGGCGACATGAAAATGCATAATTATCAATTCTTGTCTAATCAGTTGGTCAGCGAGTGAGTAGTCTGTAGCACTATAGCATTAGAGTTCTTCCATACCCCGCCCCTGCTATGTGACGGTGTGGATAGCAATGCCACTCCGTACAGTTGATGCCCGATGTATGTATACTTGCATTCATAAGTATCCATAGTGACCCAAACTGCCGCTGCGTGGAGCTCTGCTTTACCCCAGAGGGGAGAAGGCCTTGCTTGGTCTTTGGCCCCTGTCCGTTATCTCCTCAACACAGGACGTACCAGACCGAACGAAGCCGTGTTGTTCTTGGTGGATGAACATGGACATGTTGCCGAAAGGAAAGGTCCCCGTTCTGGATGGCATGCTCATGAATCGTTGTCGTACTTGTAATTCCTAAAGAGATGTTTGCCGTCCTGGGATATGCCCTGCCGCGGCACAGAGGAGTCTTGAGCACAAACAGGGGCCCTGGCAGCTCGAATGCCGCGAGGTTTGTCTGGATGGACCCTGAACTCAATACGACTCAGGTAACGTGACCTTGAAATGAAGTCGATCTCATAGTCGTGCCCGATGTTTATGAGATGGGTGATCGTCTTCGGTTCGTTGGGTGAAACAGGGCCACTGACTCGAGCCTGTTCCTGACATCTGCCACCTCAAGAACGTTGTTTAATCCCCTCCGGGATCGACCCGGCGTTCTGGGAATTACCTCATCAGATATTCTATGGTGTAGAATCTCATATGCGTGTGAGAGAGTTTAATACCCCTTTCGAGAGCAGGGGTCGTTGCTAGTGCTTGTCCACAAAATGACGAGAGCTTACCACACAGTACAGTATAACAAGTTTGTGCAATCCGTTTTCGTTCGTATCAGTGATTCTTGATCTGGAATGAGAGTTTAGCCAATGCAACACCAAGCTGGTTGGGCCAATACTTAAAAGCTGATAAGCTTTTGCCGTATTACCTGTACATTACCACGGTAAGCCTCCTGAACACACGCACGTAGCATAAGCATATGTGCAGGCCCTAAGCAGGTCAGTCACACTGGAGCCAACTGATGGGTGTGTGTGTAAGTGTGTGTGTGTGTATGTGACCCCTATCGCCGATCCGAAAGGGAACTAGGTGTCAATTTGAGAGATATCAGCACCAATCTCTTACTCTTGCTTCTGAAGAAGCGACTGAGCGCATCAATCTTGTTGGGCGCCACAGGTCTGAATCGTGCCCAGAGCTCTCTGGGTGAGCAGCCCATTACCACACAGACCGCCATGGGCTCCCCGAGTTTGACACTTTTTTTTTTTTCCCCTACGGAGATAGCCGAGCCTGATTTTGTGATGATGGCGCTCCGCTCGCTGCCAGTTCAACCGTGCTGCGCGGGAGGTGGAGACCGTGGTTTCCCGGATATGCTGTCCGGGCTCCCCCGCTGACGGTACCGTCCTTTTTTTGGCTTTCACTTCGCTCTTACCATCCGAAAACGAGACCCAGCCCCCCGGCAGTTGTATCACCTGGAAGTCAAGAAAAGATATTGCATGGGCAGATGGGCTGGTCTGGACAAGGACCGCCGCTGATGACAGAAAGCCGTCGGATCATGGCCCAAGTTTAGCAGCAGCAGCGCTCGTTTGATAGGCGGAAGGTTGCCCACGCTGAAACAGGGAGGGAACTGGAGGCTGGGTACCGCAGCAGACTGTCCCAAGGAAACATTTCGCTAACGTGAGCACGGGTGGTGGTAGTGGTGGTGTCGGTAAGACGAAGGACGAAACAAGAGTCGACGACAGCCCATTGATGCGCAGTGCTAATGCCCATCATCCTTTGCCAGTGGTGTGGAACTCGGCAGCTCATTGATTGGGTCGATTATTGGGGTTTCTTTCTTTCTTTTCTCTTTTTGGATGGGACCCCTCGAGAGTCACCATCTGCCTGCCTGCTTTTCTTTCTCTTCGGGTGTGCATCTACCTCTTTTTGGTGTGTGTGGTGTGGGACGCTGGACGAGGGTTTTGCAGCGTTGCATTGCATTGCATATTCCCCCCGTACAGAGGAGTACTTTCGCGAGCGCGCGCGACACACACAGTATGCAGTATACTAGAGCTGGTGTGGTTTAAGGGCGCGCACACCAGGAGAAAAGGAAGAAGACGGTTAGCTTGGTTACCAAACGCCCATCAGAACTGGATCCCGAAAGCTGTCAGGTTCTGGGGCAAAGTATACTCGCCGATTGTGGTCATGTTGTTGCTGATCAGAATGCGAGAGATGCACAAAGGAGAAATGAGAAATTGTGTACTCATCTTACCTGGCGCCAGGACAGTCTACTCTGGCCTAGTACGGTGGCAGGTGCTATGCCCATGCCCACTACTTGCTGGGAAGACAGCAACGGCAACATGGGACAGGGGCCCGGAAGCTAGGGTTGTGATCCAGGGGACAGGGCGCCGTAGCAGGGATCTTATCACAAAAGGGATCCATGTCGATATCACGTGTGAGCCACGCCTGTGCTCTTTCTCCAGAGAATGGATTTACAGTGTGCCTTCCCTGGATTCTACATAGAGATACAGGCAGAGAGGCAGGGGCAACCAGGATGATGGGATCCCGCTTCCTTGACTAACTCTCATCTCCAAAGACTGCGAGGCGAGAGCTGCCCATGGCTGTTTTGGGGTTGCTCGTGCTGCAACGGTAAGTCGCCGGCCTGACATCTCACAATTCAACCCCAGAAGATGAAATCGTCCAAACCTAGTTTCATGAATGGCAAAGATTCTCATACCGAAAATTCGGGTCAGCTCAAAAGAAGGCTGCAGTGTCTAAAGAGCTGCCTGGCAAAGAACCCCAGCGGCGAGGTCGTGGTCTCTTGAGCTCTATCTTGCTTTTCCTTTTTTTTCTTCTCACCACTTACTCCCTTCAACTCCTTCGATCGCAGCCTGCGCCGCTGTGCCGTGTATATCGATGACATAGTTATGTGGCCTGGAACCCGCGTTTGCACCACCCCCCTCCCTTCTGGCTGACCAGGATCTACGATCTGCACACTTCAGCAGCGGGCCAGTCCTTGTTGCTTGCCCCTTCCGGTCCCTCAGCTCCGGGTCGGTCAACGTTGATACCCACGTACGTAGTACTCGTTGCATGATATGGAAACTTCTCACGAGGGATGCCGTGCGGGTACGTCAGGGCAAGCTGAGTCCTGGTCATCTTTGTTCCTCATTCTGTTTTACCCTCTGGGAGGCCCGGGGTGGGTCTGGTGCCCTGGTTATAGAGCGCGAGGGTTAGGATGGATGAAGGGAGGGGGGGGGGGGCGCTAACTGGCCACACCTCCGGGTCAGAACTGAGTTGACGCCCTCTTCTCTCGGCTCCACGGTCCCTACTCCCTCCCCCATTCGCCACCGTTCCTGCTTCCTGACCGGACCTCGAGCTTTGCAGCCCAAAGAATCCCATCCTTCGTCTTTGCCTTCGCCTGCGCCCTGGCCTCGGTCTTGAGTCCCGCCTGCTCGCAACCTTGGAACCCACGCGATCCTTCGGCCCCTGCCCTCGAGAATGCGGCTGCGTTGACCACGTTTTCCCAGTAGACGGTGTGGTTCTTGCGCCGGCCACGCGCGCAAATAGTAGCCTGGGTTCCCGGCGTTCTCGACCTTGCACCAGCAGAGGGACGATCGGCCTCGCTGCAGCGCGGATGCCCCGCTGTAGATATCGGGTCAAAGCACAGGCTGCACGGAGGCTAGACTATTTTGCGGTTGGTCGACTGATTTTGTCAGGTTGTCCAATACAGAGATCAGATCATCAATTTGTGGCCCATCGTGAGCCTCACTTTTTTGTCCTTTTCTGCGCACACGCACGACTCGTGTAGGCTGCGCAACAAATTGAGCCTTGGAAGGACGTCTTGGGGGCTTCCCAGCAGCTGTCAGGATGATTGTAGCGACGGTGATGGGTCCTGGCGACGATCTAAAGGAGCAGAACCACCGCAGGCTGTCAGACAGAGGAGCGGTCTGTACTATCCCCTTCTTTGTCCTTTGTTTGTTCCTTTTATGCAGACGGAACTCCAAAATCAAGGCGGTGCACTGTGGTGTAAGTATTCCAAGGTGGATCCAAGGGAATAAAATATCTGGGAAATCTGGAGCTAGGTTGTTGGGTGGGTGACTGCGGGATGTCGAGCACCATTAATTTTTTTTTCCCAACATGCAAGAGTACCCCTCTTTTCCTTTCTGTGCATCTAGCAATGGATCATCCCGGGGATGGATGCAAGCCGATTACAGCTTCTCATCGACTCCGATCAATTCGTCATTTACAAATCGGCGAAAGAAGTGGCCCATGCCAGAAAAAATTATGGCGCGTCATCCCGCCCTTCTCGCGTCCCCCACCCCCCCTTTTTTACCTTTTGGAGTTTTGGTTGTGTCCTTTCTCTCCTTTTTATGGTTTTCTTACGTCTTATTCTCGCCCCTCAATTCCGTTCGCTCCTCGTTCTAGAGCGGATCTTGGGCCAGCAAAACTCACGGCCTCTTTTCTAATACGAGGTTTCTGCCATCCCGAGCCAGATCACTGCTGCTAGAGAAGCCGAGGCGGCGACCGGTCAAAAACCAGTATTCCTTAGCAGGCACGGCAGGGTAGGACACGCCCGGGATGCGAACGAGCCGGAGCATTGAGATACAGAAAGTTTATGCCAGGAAAGGACTATAGCACACACTATAGTCACCAGCCTCGGCGATCAGACGGTGGAGATTTTCAGCAAATCTTCATGGTGGCCCCTTGACCGACCTCCGAGATGACGAAAGCCACACACTTACGCTCCCACACATACGGAGATACATACCTAGTACATTGGCATTATGACACAGTGGGTGTGCTTGAGTTTTTGTGTATCGGGAGCCGGACTCTCTGAACGATGATATCGGATATGCTCTGAGCCCTTCTCTCCGTATCCGTCAGCACATCGACCCACACACGCACACATACGTACACTCATCGGGAAGTAATCGCGGCGCCAGCTTGGGTTCCTTGGCCGCGCACACACCAGAAGCCCTCGTCTCCCCCCATCGGTCGACAACAACAACAAGGCGTGGAACATAATTATTGCTAGTTTGCGAAAACAAATGCGTCTAGAGTGGCCGCTGCGGTCCGGCCCAGGTTAGGGCGGACTAGCTGCTCACGCTGCTATGGTTCTATGTCGAGAGACCTATTTATTGCTCACGTGCATGGGACGGCTTGTGTCAGGCCGCCTTAGCTGGGGCCCCTGATACTTTTGTTGTTGCCACTGGCACGGGCAGGAGACATCGTTCCTCTTGGCCCACACGAGGCGATGTCAGTAGCTAGCTGTAGCTATCCTGCCCGTGGCCAATAATACCGTATCGGACGGGCGTCACAATGGTCCCGAGGAAGAGGAGGAGCAGCGCAGGAGTCAAAGATCGTGCGATGCACCCAGCTGCTCGGGAGGCACAAGGGTTGCGACAAACCACCTTCTGTTTCAAGGAGGTGGAAGATGGTGTGCCCCACGCCACCCCGACTCTTCCTCTCTCTCGCATCAAGGGTTTACACGTGCTATGGTAATATCATAGTAGCAGTATTGTGAGTAGTAGTGCTGCATTCGAGCCAGCCACTAAGAGAAGAGGAAAAAATTTCCTCCAGATTTTTGGACCAGAGTCTCCGTCTGAGACTTTTCCTCGGACGGGAGGAATAAACTCTCAAATTCACAAGCCCCAGAATGTTGAGTGTTCCTGCATCAGCATCAGCCGCAGTCGGGAGAAGAGGAGACCATTGGAATAGATCTTCGCACAAGCGAAGAGTCCACAGCATACCCTTGTCCTCATCGGCGGGGAAGTTTCTTTCAGGGGTTCCAAAGGGCTGCGCGCTCTCTCTCTCTCTCTCTCTCCTGCGCACAATCACCCCTGCAAAGAGAAAAAGGTCAGTACCCGCTTTCACAAGCCGGGGGAATCGTGTTCTGACTGGCGCGTGGGGGACTGTGTCGTTATTTGACATTTGTACAGTATTTTCGTGGGCGATTGAGGAACAAAAACCACGCTCATGGTAGACGTCGTCGATGCATTTAGATGACCAGGTACTCCCAGTCTGCCCATCGTATGTTTTTCTCTGTCCCCCTCTCGCGGAGAAAATTCAGGATGCAGGGCTCAGGGACAAAGGGGGAATATGTTTCACAAGATTCGGGAGAACATCACGACCGTTGGACAATCTTTTTTTGCCATTTTTCCTTCTCACCACAAACCATAGGTATAAAACACACGGTAACGACGGATGCACAGCCCGTTTTTCGACAGCATACCGAACTGCCGATGCACAAGAGACACGGCACTGTCCTGTTTCGCGGCCACTCCACCCAGGCCCATTATTTTTCTGCCTGCTCTTTCTCTCAACCCAACAATACATCCTGGACCGGCCTCGTGAAAGCCTGGATCCGGTCGTTGCTCGAACCAGGGGACCCGCATGTGCTGGTGCCTTAGCCACTCTAGCCCCCTATTAGTATGACAGTAGAGAGACCAAGTCTACAGTATGCTTTCTCAACACACTCAGTGCCTTCCCACCCTGGTCCCGTCCTCCCGTTTGTTTACAGACATACTTAGTATAATACTATGGACCATAGGAGAAGCACCATGTAATAGGTAGTGGGCAAAAAGACGATCAATAGCAATCCCTTCAACGCTGACCCCATTAAGGATCTGCTGATGATGCTCCGTCAGATCTGTTACTGCAGCTTACTATGCCTCTCACCCCCTGGCCGATGAGCCTGAACGGATACCACCCGAGACGGGGACTGAACAAACACTGACAGAGAAAGAGAGAGGCAAAGAGAGAAAATGAACCGTACGCGTCTCGGCGCTTTGGTCTCGGGGTTTTCAAACAATGCATGTTGGACGCCTTGGCCCATAACTTTAGCCTTCTCTCTCTCTCTCTCTCTTCCTTTGCTGGGCCCAGCGTTTTGGGGACTTCGTACCTGCTGGAGCTGGCGGCCGCAAGAAGTCTTGGATGGGACCCCGACAACCCGTCTTGCCACTTGCCGTGCTACTAGATATTATGCACAGTAAGTATAGTACTGAGACGGCGCAAGTCTAAGCCCAGACGGTTTCAATCGATCATTCCAGGTATCTCCAACCTGCGACACAACCGTCATCAGAAGCCGTAACCTTTTCTCCCTGGCCTTCCCCCCCCGCCCCCTCCTTCTTCTCCCCTTCGGACCTCCACGGGGCCGATGTGTGTTACTTGCCTCCTGATCGAGGACAAGTAATGAATACCTAGATAATCGAAAGAACCAAGCCAAGCATTTCTCGGCCGTATGGATGTGTGTACACGCGCGCATGTATTTCCGACTATAACCTGAATGCACGGAACTATCAATATAAGTCTATGCAGAACTCGTCAGCGATCTTGTTCTGTGACACACACTCGCAGGCTCGTCATCAGACTAGCTGCCGATATCACTGGCCGCATCTCAACAAGCTGCAGAATGCCCCTCCTCCACTATTGGTTTTCCGTCTCTTCTTGAAATTTTATCTTATTTTTTTTTTGGTACAACCCGTCGGCAGTCAAACATCATCATTGCCGTTGGAGGGGTTGTTCCTTTGGGGGAAATTGCCTGCAACCTCGTTTTACCTCGAGACCATAATTATAATAATGTTATTTGGGTAGCAGCGATCGTGGCCTGTCGAGGTCTGCTCTGCTCTTTCCCATTTTCCCACCCACGATAATCAACAGTTCCTTCCCAACCAATTTCGCCAATCTCCGATACGACCAACACCATCTTGGACGGACTTGGCGTCTGCTCAACATTCGGCAGGGCTGCCTTGACCTGTGAAGAAGGACACACACACGCGCGAACGAAACACACACTATTTGCAGACAACGGCCCAATCAGCTCGACGACGGCCCCTTGACTATTCCATGCTGTGTTCCTGTTCTCCCGCAGGGCATCTTCCCAGTGGCTTCGGCGGCGTCGGCGGCGGCGGCTATCGTCCAGCCTGGTATCTGGAGAGAGGCTGAGGAAGAGAGACACCCCCAGAGAAGCAACCCCAGCCAGCTGGTACCCCCCCCCCACCACCCTCTACACCAGCCTCTCTCTCCCATCCCCCCACGGCCCTCGGCCTGAGTTTCTACTGCCAATAGACCGCCCATATCAAACGGCCGACAACCTGCAGAAAAGACAAACAGACAGACAGACACATGTCAGCATCGCCATCCCATCCCCATCGGGAAACCCAAAAGCATAAACCAGGCAAGCAAAGCAAGTCACCACCAGGGGTCCTGTCTATTTCATCCCGTAGCGGCTCTGCCGTGCAAGGTTGCCCCCGTCCAGCCCAGCCCAGGTAGCCATCGTCAAGGGTTGCATCGCCCTACGGAGGTGAAAGAAAGAGAGAGAGTGAGCGAGAGAGTGGGTGGGACTACTTTTTTCGTGTCCGCTGTTGCGCGCATTTTCCCTTCCCAGGCGGATCGGGAAATAAGAACCACAGCACTGTGCGTACAAGTAAGTAACATGGGCCCCGGTCTTGAACGATCCGCAATCCTCTGGCCCCCCCCCTGACTTGCTGAGGGTCTTGGGTTCCATCCTGTCCACACGTCTTTTCAAGGTACCCAAGGAAAAACAACCCTGCACCCCTGTGGCCCGTTGGGAGCGCGTTGCGTGACGGGCCACCCTGACCCCATTCTCTCTCCCCCCCGGTCAAAGGCTCAAAACGCCTCAGATATACTATGTGGTACCTCCTCCTCTTGTACACAGCCGATCCAGTCACATCACACTCTTTTTCTTGTTGGAAACCCCCTCCCAAAGACCTTCCTTCCCCCTCAGCATTTATCTGCATAATTGTTTCTTTTTTATTTTCGCGTCCTGGCGACCCAGACGCGACGTTCTCTCCTGTCTTGTCAACCTGCTGCATTCAAAAGGGGGAAGGGATAGCATATTCTGCAGTGTAATTCTCACCCTTGTGTATTCCCACCACTTTATTCCCAATATCTGGCCTGTGAACTTCTCTGGACCGAGGGGCTGCCCGGCAAGAGAGGCACAGCTGCCGTGTGTCATCACATCATTCCCTGTTTGTACTCGGCCAAGTTTTACAGCAGCTGACGGGACGAGCAGGGTGACACAGGAAAAACACGAGAAAAAGGAAAAAGGAAAAGCAGCCCAGTCCCCTTTTTCCCGTCCCGCGCGCGAAGTCATCGAAACTAGTGGACGGGAGCAACCCTCCTCTCTGCTGTGTCTCGCCCGGAAGGTCGATTGACCTGGTGTGTTTGTGTGTGTGTGTGTGTGTGTGCGTGCGCGCGGGGGTGTGTTTGTATTGGGCAATACAAAATTACAGTGATGTGGTCAACACATGCAGCGCCTGCGCCTGGCCACCGGGGCCAGACGAGAATGGCCAAAAGTAATAGTGAGAGCACTACTACTTTCGGATTCTCGCACCCCGATTCCTCTTCTTCTATTACTACTACTTCTCCTGTCCCCTCCTCACGAGCATATCCTCCAGCCGGCTCCTCCTCCTTCTCCTCGTCGCACCAATATCACCACCAATATACAGTCTCTGCCCTCGAGGCTGAAAACTACGCCGACTTCTTCGAGCCAGCTGTCGACGGTCCCCCTTCCCCAGGCGGGATTCGAAACCTCAGCAATAAGGTCAGGCTGGCGTCTGTATCCGATCGTCATGTAAATCAACAACAACAACAACAACACCACCAACCATCACAACACCAGCAGGCCGCCTCGTCCGCCGCATCATCCTTGCTGTCCTACGCCTCGCTGGACCGGCGGCCGTCGTGGGAGCAGGCCCTCGAGTCCTTCTCGCTCTCGAGGAAATCCTCCGTCAAGTCCACGACCAGCAGCATGCCCTCGAGGGAACGCCCAGAGAGCGTACAGGCCATCGGAAAGGCCATCTTCAATCGCAAGTCAAAGTTCAGGAGGGAGAGTCTTGCCACGAGCGGCAGCTCGACCCACTCGTCCGAGGTGACGCTGGATGTCACGAGTGAGCGGAGCAGGGCAGCATCCGCCGTCAACAAGGACCACATCTCGTCGGCCATGAGCCTCTTCAACCGCCGAAAGACCGTGCAGGCAGTGGAGGAGGCGCAGAAGAGGCCATCGATATCGAGCCCCTTCAACTTTCAACACGTCACGCAGATCCAGCGCGACCAGCTGCCCAACCTCGAGCGGGCCAACTCGACAGCGCTGCGCAAGGAGATGGCCATTGCACGGAGCCCACCGACGTCCATCAGAGGAAGTGTGTCGAGGGGGCCCTCGACCGAGGACCTGCGCGTGCCCAACTTCTCGTCCAAGACATCGTCCAGACCCTACAACGACGATGAGTCCATACCGCCTCACGTCGTACCCCACAGCCGCGAGGCAAGCCTGTCGCAACCTCCTAGCGCGCAGAACTCGCCCCCAAGACAGTGGGTCAAGCAGGTCAAGTCGCAGGATCACATGCGCGGGCCCCCACCTCCTCGACCGCCTCGGTCCCCAACGGGACTCGATCTCAACTACTTCGACTTTGCTCCACCTCCTGCTTCTGCTGCCGTCCCCATGCCGCCGGCACGACATCCCAGCCGCAGCACATCGATCCCGCGCCGCGACTCCGAGGCCTTGGGCCATCACCAGCAGGGGATGAGCGCCTTTCGCTTCCCAGCGCCTCTGAACCTGCACGGCGGCGGCGGCGGCGGCGGCGATGCCTACGGTGTCTCTACCCCACCACTCGTATCTCCTGGATGCCCCAGCCCAGCAGCAGCACCTACAGAAAACCGTGAGAATCGTCGCTTTTCACGTATCTTTGTGCCTGCAGAGAGTCCCAACTGGCCTCTGACCGCGCCCCTGAACAATGGCAGCGTGACGACGTTCGAGGCCGGTCTTCCTGACGTGCCTGAGGAGGAGGAGCAGGGCGGACTGCCGAAGAGGTCGCGCGCGAGCTTGCGCAGCACACACTCGTCACTGAAAGGGTCAATCTCGGTACCCGCCCTGCGACAGACGTCCATCTCCAATGCTGGCTACCCTCCTCCCCCCCACAACAAGCGCTCAAGCCACCGCGAGTCTGTTGTCTTTGGCCAGTACGATATCTACGCCCTGCAGCAGCCTGTGAGGGACGCGAACGATGCGACGACGGCTGAGACGAGTACGGATGATGCTGAGCCGCTGCGACGCGATAGCTGGGAGGCTGTGATTGACTACTGCTACGAGCACGAGATGGAGGCTGACTGCGACTATGACTGGCACCGACCGTCCGTCGACATGTCGCAAAGCGCAGCACACGCCGCGTCGATTGCGATGGCGTGTGAGGATGAAGGGCTGGTCTTGTCACGGCCCACGTCTGACGTGCCTGCCCTGAGCCCCTGCAGCCACCTCTCCCCCCAGACCAGCCATGAGGCGATCACGCCGACACTTGCTGCAACGGTTGCGAGGTCTCCCACCAGCGCAAATTTCTCACTGCCCCGACGAGATGGCCTCCGCAACCAGCGCCACCTCCACGTGCACACCGAGTCGCAGACCAGCTTCAAGGAGGCACAAGGCTTCTCGCTCTCGCCCTCCTTTCTGATCCCGAATGATTACCACCACGAGCTGCTCGCAGCCCGCACCGAGCAGCAGCAGCAGCACGAGGACCCAGAGAGCATCGTCCACGCGGTCACGCTGGAGGAGGACCCGACGCTGACGATGGAGAACTCGAGCCTGTTCGTGCCGGCCAGAGCGAGCAACTCGACCACCACCAGCAACAGCAACCTGTCATCCCGGTCCGTGTTTGAGCGGCACATCTCGGCCACGTCGAGCAACACCGACTACACGCGCCTCACCATGAGCACCAGCTCCGACATGGACAACTTTGTCTTCAAGGACGACTCTCCGACCACCACCGCCAACTTTGACGACCAGATCCCCGAGATCTATGAGGTGCTCGCCTCGCCCGCCGCCCATGCGCGTTCCCAGAGCGCCGCCGGCCTCCTCGGCGGCCCCTCGTCGTCGTCCAACAACAAGGCCACGCCGACCCTGAGCCGTGACACGCACAACAGCGACTCCAACCTCGCGGGTCTGCAGTCTCAGGCCCAGGCCTCTCCCAAACGCCAGACCGCCGCGGGGGGCCGTGCCCGGTCCAGGACGATGAGCTCCACCCCCGGGCAGTTCTCCCTGTTCCCCGCCGTACCCAGCAGCAAGGCTCCTCCACCGCGAGGCTGAAACAGATCCACATGTCGCCGGAAATTTGTTTCCGAGGATCTGGACTTTTTTTTTTTTTTTTGTTTGTTGTGACGGAGATTCCGATCTCGTTACCAAGTGGCACCACTATTGGAAGTGGTACCCCTTATTTCGCCTTGGGGGGGGGTCAAAAGACTCCCAAACCCCCCCCTCCCCCTTTCTGGAGCACGTCGTTTGAAAGTTCTCACCGGATATATTGCCATCTTGTCTCTGATTGAGACGTACAGTACATGGTTTGCGTCACACTGTTCACATAATCCAACCTGTCGACCACAAATTCTTTTCTTTTTTATATCATCCTATCTGAGGCGCCGCACACTGCCTGCCTCTGTACCAACAGAACCACCACCAGCAACAGTTATTTTCCTTTCTGTCACTATCTGCTTCTCTACAGTCGCTCGGCGTGCTTATCTTGTTGTCTCTTGCGGTTATTTGTACGGGGTAGCGAAACACAACATAGAGAAAAGTTTCGAATATTTTCTCATTTCTTTGCGAGGGAACATATTGGCAGGGAGTCACTAGGGGTTTGATGGGGAAACTTGGGAACCGGTTGACTTGGGGCTTCTGACCTTTTTCTTTGGGGTTTGGGAGTAAATGACGGTGTATGACCTGATCTTTGATTTTGGGACTCGACAGACAAAGAACATTGTCGCGACTTTACTTTTCTCTTTATTGTCTATACCTACCTATCTGGACCAGAATGTCTTTTGTCTATCTTAAGCAAGGAGTGATGAGGGGAAATGGAATGGATGGGGGATGCATGGATGGGATCGGAGTGAGAGGGAGGCAGGAAAGGCCTGATGGGTACCGAGAAGCTGGGCTCACATGTACAGCCGCCACTCAACTTTAACTCTGAACCAGCTTACAGAGAACTCAGGTACACACAAGACACAATTAAATAAAACAAACAACGAACAAACACACACAAATTCGTACCATTCTATCGGTTCCTGGGGCTGCTATCTGTCGTTTCTTCTAAAATGGCAATAGATGGATGACTTGGGAACCGCCTTGGCCGCCGCCACCTGAAGCCAGCCAGCCCCACCCGCCCGTGATAGACAGACACAGCATACATATATGGTACGTAAATGGAAGCAAAAAGACAAAGGAAAAAACTTAAGACGAGGATGCGAAAAAGAGGAGAGCAGCGGCTTGCCCCCCCCCCCCCCTTTTCTTTTTTTGTAAGACGGGAGGCAGAGAAATTGGACGAATCCCGAGGCTGAACAATTCCCGTTTAGGAAATCAGACCTATCACCCGCATGTCGGCATGTCTTGATCGACGTGTCCCACCCCCCCCCCCCCCCCCCTCTTCCTTTCCGCCACCTATCACGCCCCTCTTCTCTTCTCTCCTGTTCTGATATGGAGCTAGCCCTATCACTTGCATATCAGAGTAAGGGTGTGTGTGTGTGTGTGTCTCGGGAGCGCTGACGGGCGGAGCCAGTTCCATTTCCCAAGAGGGGGAAAAAGGGACGACAAAAGCAGAGAGAGACCATCATTCAGCCGGTGCTGTTATCTTATGATGGGGCGCTTAGATGGATGAGCGGGCAGGAAAATAGCCACACGACGCCACCCCGCGAGCCTGTTCACGCACACTCCCTTTTCGTCTCTTGTGCCCGGCAAGTTGTCGGTGGTGTGGGAGTGTGTGCGCCACCGCGGCATACTTTTTTTCTTCTGTGCGAGGGGAGCTTTACTGGTCAGGGCTGGGCGGGTGATCACGTTCAGGGCGGTGGCTTAGTGGGCGCGAACAACGCCTGCTGAGGAAAAAAAGAAGAAGAAAAAGAAGAAAAAGAGATTGATTGGTGGTGGGTGGCTAAGCTGCTCTGGTGATATGTATGCTCTTGCCAATCAGCACTCCCCCTCAGATGCCAATATCATTATATCCCGAGGAAGGGCAACAGAACAAGAGCATTGGAGTGTATTGCCAGGCCTCCAGTATCGGGAGATATCTTGGTGAGACATCTGTGAATAGAATGGCGAACGGACGCACATGGTCCAGAAGGGCGGGACAAACGAGGAGAAACAAGAAAAAGAAAAGATGGACGACCACGAGACTACAGCCCACTCCCCTTTGGAAGAGCCACCAGACAACCGCCCCAAGGAGGAAAATCCCTCTCCTCGAGAGGAAGTTGGGTCGCTCTCGTCATCTGCAAGGTAACGTCTCTCAGCGTCGAAGCTTATGCTTGTCCTATCTCGTTTCCATTCTTTTTCTTTCCCGCGTTCTTTGGACGGAGTCGCTTATAGGCTGGCTGCATGTTGGCGGACGGCGACTACGCCGACGGATGGACGGCGAGCCGACCTGCTGCGTTCAGGCCCCCCACGGGCGGCTCTGCACGTCGCGTCTCTTCCAATGAGGAAGAGAGATAGTCAGGAGGTGCAGTGGCAACTCCAGGACCGCGGACCATCAGCAATAGTAGCCTCCTCCTCAATCATCCTCTTTAGAAGAGGCAAGTATTACACGACCCTCGCACTGTGTGCATATGTGTATCTTGCTCTGTATGTCTCAAAGCCACTTGAGCATTGATGTTCCAGAAATCCATGGCGTACGTATCTGCTCGGTCGGTGCTGCTGAAACTGAATCAAATAGATTTTCTTTCAATAATACTAGGTATGATAGACCGTGGTCTGATTAGAAGGCAGGAGTCCGTAACGAGGATCCTCCAGCTCGATTCCACCAAGCCAACCCATGGGCTGCCTGTCTCATCATCTCCAAAGCCGAGGTCCGCTTTCTCTCGCCTGGGATGGTGAGCATGTGAAGGTAAGACCGTCGATTGCGGGATAACCCATCACGTCTGCAACAGCCTTTCCCTCGGGAACACCGAGCGGCCGCCTCTAGAGAAGCGGTAGCAATAGCAAAGCCCTCGGAGGCATGGCACGAGCACCACTCTCATAGTGGCTCCTCTTGAACGCTGCGCATTGTCACGAGGGTGACCGCGGAGATCCGCAAAGCACCAATTTGCGCCGGGACATGAGCCCAGTCGAAGAGCCAAGACATGGCTGAGTTCTGAGCGACGATATTGGCTCGAGCATCACCAAAGGATGGAGTCGCGAAAACAACAGGACTCTTCCGCAAGCAAAAAGTCGTAAGGGGAAGGGTTCCTCAGTACCAAGTCGAACATGTTCGCATAACGCCGCCCGCAGAACGCCCTGCCCTTGTACTTTTACGGCACCGGGGTATCAGAAGAAACACTGGTCGAGAAAAGAATCGAACAAAATTGACGCTGTCGGGTTCAGATCCAACACGCCCCTCCCCATACGCCGCGAATCCGCCGCGCGAGCTGGATATCCTTCTGCATGATGGTGACTCGCTTGGCATGGATAGCGCACAGGTTTGTGTCCTCGAACAGATGTACCAGGAAGGCCTCTGCCGCCTCCTGTAGCGCCTGGATGGCCTGTGATTGGAATCGGAACTCCATGTCTCGTGGTCGGAAAGTTGACGCAATCTCGCGGACCTGAGGTGTGTAATCAATTAATACTCAGCAGCCTCTCAAAGCTCACGCGCGCAGCTGGCAGTTTCTCCTTCAATCTTGACGCCGGAAGGAAGGGGAGGGGGGAGAGGAAGGCCGAGCCCGGGGAATGGAGCTCTTACAAGTCGGGAAAAGGGTAGTTTGAGGAGTAGCAGGTCGGTGTTGCTCTGGTATCTCCTGATTTCGCGCAGCGCACGAGTTCCAGGCCTATATCTGCGCTTCTTGCCAACCGGTACTGGATCGCCAGCTGTGCGCACACGATCGCATGTCAGTAAATGAAGGTCGCCTGCGACATGCGACGGGGAATCGCCCACTTACGCATAACCCCGCTGGCTCTTTTGCTTCCACGACCACGACCGCGGCCGCCTCGTCCCCTACCCACGCCTCCTTCACGTTTCTGAGGCATCGTGTCTCAATTGGAACAACCGATTGGGACTGTGATAGGTCGGAAGCTGGTCGCAATCTCGTTCAGGGAGGGGAGGTGTTGCGCGGAACTGGTCGGGTGGGTTGAGCGCAAGGACGGAGAAAGATGGCGGCTCAAGCTCTAAGGAAATCTAGGACAATTAGATCTGGAAGGAAAGAGATCAAAAAGGTGAAGCTGATCCCTAGTTGTGGTGGATGGTGTAGCTATTGTAAAGAATAGAACTGTTCCGGCCGATTGGGTGGCTAGGGTTGCCGACGAAGAAAGAAAAGAGAACAGGTGGACTCGATCTTGTGAATCGCATTCGAGGAAGAAAGGGAAGGAGCAAGGAGGAGGAAGAAGAAGAAAGAAGCTCTTTACGCGCTGTGGGGGCCCTCGTGGTGAAGGTCCCTTGCCGAACGCGTCTAGATAGTGGGTTTTCGCGAGCCAGCCTGCCACGCCTGCATACCGGGGCCTACCATAGCTCAGTGCTATAGCGCTGTAGCCGGACCACAGATGGCTAACCCCCCTGTGCCTAACCCCCCACGCCACCCCCGAAAGAGCCACGCGTAAATGGGTGTGGCTGGTGGGTGAGAGCCACAGTCTGGGGACGTCACCAGCCGCGTTGATAGGTTGGATTCCACCTCAGGGGCAGTAGAGTTCCCTGAACCGATTGAGCCGGGATCAACCTGCCTGAAGATTTGAGAACCCCCGGGCCACGCTGTCGTCACCGGTATATGAAGCGCTATCGGCCGCTGAAGACACACTGACACCAGCACGCTGCCCTGACAGAG
Source organism: Aurifilum marmelostoma (assembly GCA_027559495.1). Taxonomy (NCBI): domain Eukaryota; kingdom Fungi; phylum Ascomycota; class Sordariomycetes; order Diaporthales; family Cryphonectriaceae; genus Aurifilum; species Aurifilum marmelostoma. Next base: position 377,227 of record JAMXSV010000007.1, on the reverse strand, counting down.
GTCCTGGTGAGGCCCGACATCGAGAGGCCACCTCACAACGTCCGTCTCAAGTCGCAGCAAACGACCCCAACAGCGACATCAACGTTCCAACCTAGAAATTAACCCAAAACCTACAACACCGTTTCAATTTCCTAGAGATCCTAAATTCCTAAGAGAACACGCGTTCTTTCGGCCTTTATTTTCTTTTCTCACCTGTTATTTCCAGAGCCTACAGTCAGATACCCCCAACAGCAATCCAATCGAATCACCCGGTGCTGGAACCGGAACTGTCCTTCTCCGCCTTTTGTCTCCGTCGTTGACATTGGAATCTTCTGGCGTGGGCGCACGAACCCTTTACTTTTCCATTTCCTTTGCCTTCCGAGCTCGCCCCCACCAACCATCCGGACGGTCACCCTTTCGACAACTTTCTCTTATCGACAACAATCACAACGTCGCACACGGCAACGGTGCGACGGACAAAGCCAGCAGAGCAACCATGGATGGCATGATGGGAGAAGGCGGCCGCTTCCCGCTCGAGGAGTGGTTCTGGGAGATGCCAGTCTGCACAAGGTTATGGACCACCGCTACCGTCCTCACCAGCGCTCTGGTGCAGTGCAAGATCATCAACGCCTGGCAGCTCTTTTACAGCTACCGCGCAGTGTTCAGAAACGGACAGGTAAGTTAGGTAGCGCGCCGCGCAACGGAGCGTCCGAAATTCGAGGGAATGGACGTCGAGACAGACAGACAGACAGACAGACGATCATGCTAACAACCTGACCTTCTCGGGTCGAAACAGTACTGGCGGTTAGTGACGACCTTCCTCTACTTCGGTCCCTTGTCCCTCGACCTCCTCTTCCACGTCTATTTCCTCCAGCGATACTCCCGGCTCCTCGAGGAGTCCTCGGGTCGGTCGCCCGCACACTTCTCGTGGCTGCTCCTGTACGCCACGACCAGTCTGATCTGCCTGGCGCCGCTGGTCGACATGATGTTCCTGGGCCACCCGCTGTCCTCGACCTTTGTCTACATCTGGGCCCGGCGCAACCCGGACACCCGCCTCAGCTTTCTGGGCCTGCTGGTCTTCACCGCGCCCTACCTGCCGTGGGTTCTCATGGGCTTCAGCCTGATCCTCCACGGCGTTATACCCAAAGACGAGCTGGTTGGTGTCGTCATCGGTCACATCTGGTACTTCTTCAACGACGTCTACCCACCCCTGCATGGCGGCTCGAGGCCTCTGGACCCCCCGATGTGGTGGAGGAGGTTGTTTGAGGGCAGGAGGGACGAGTCGGCGAATGATGTCAACCATGAGATTGCGGTTGCTGGCGCTGAGGTCGCACCAGAAGTTCGATGAAGGAATCACAAAACTTCACGCATCAGGTCTTGCTTCTTTCTCTTTTCTGTTCTTATTGCTTCGTTCTTGTCTTCACGACGGTACATACTTTGGGGAACGCCCCTCGACGCGCCGACCATACTCTTCGGCGTTGCGGAGCGGCATTTTCAGAAATTCTTACTGGATATTATTGCTCGACCACTTGTACAAGACGAGCATGTTTGGCGTTTAGGTGGCATGTGTATATGGGGCCATTGGGAAGGGTTTGATCTTTTTGGCACCAAGACTAGCAGCAAGTCATTCCTCCACTCCGTCCAGGTGTAGTCCACGGCAGAGGTGGGGTGACTCCTGGCTCTGAGATAGAAATTATCTGCATGAGACAATCTACATCTTCCGGGGAAGAAGCTCGAATATCAGCTTGAGATCACGGAGTGTTCCGAGTTCCACAAGTTTTGTTTTAGTTCAAGACGTTCAAGTGCAGGTTGGGGTTCTGCAGACCCAAGACTAAAATTGGAGCTCAGGATATCAAGTCTCACATGCACTTCGGCCGTTGTCAAGCCCCTCACTCTCCAAATCCTCTGTCTGTCTGTGGTGCCTCAGCTGAGATGCTGAGATACGTACTCCTTCCTGTGAGGGTTGTCATCCAGTTCCCCGCTCCTATTCAGCGGCGTCCACTTGGGCTCATCCTTGAAGAGCCTCATGGCGTGCACATACTGCGGATCTGTCAGTATTTCTCTCTCTCTCTCTCTCTCTCTCTCTCTTTCTTCTCTTTCACGCCCTCTCTTTAAACACACACCACACGGGACACTCACATTGGTCTCGTCCGTAGTGAAACGGTGATAGATACCAGCAGGCAAGATGATCAGGTCGTCCTTCTCCAGCTGGATGCGCACCCAGCTGTCACCCTCGTTGCGCACGTCAAAGTAGCCCTTGCCGCCGCGGATGTACCGAATCTCTTCGTCCTCGTGCAGGTGCTCGGCAAAGAAGGACTTGACCTTGGTCTCGTAGGCATCACCCATCTTGTCCGGGCTCACGGTGATCTCGTCGCGGTTCCGGTAGCCGCGGTCACGCGCGAGGGCGTCCACCTCGGAGGTCGCGGGCATGTGGTAGTAGAGCACGCCGAGCTTCTCCAGGGCGGAGGGGTCGACGGCGGCGCCTGAGTCGTGAGCGAGGCGCTGGTCGCCCTGTGTTTTGTGGGGTTAGTGGCTTTGGTGAATTTGGTGTTGGGCTGAGTTGAGACTACAGTTTTGGTGGTTGGGTGATGTGAAAGAAGGAGGAGGGAGGGGAAATCTGGATCTTACCGGCTGATTATCGTAGAGGTAGGCCTTCATCTTGGTGTGTGTGTGTGTGTGTATGTGTGTGTGAGGAAGGAGGGGTTTCAGGCGGCGCACGTCTGTCAGAATGCCAAGAATGGAATGAGAAACTTTGAGAGAGAGGAGGCAGTGAATCAGATAGTATTATGGCTGGATAGCGGAATCAGAGGGGATGGGGGCTATGGACACACGCAGAAAAAGAAAGAAGTCTGGTCTAGATATAAGAAGATTTGCCTCGAGACCGTCGTCGGCGCCATGCGACTCAGCAAATGCAGTGGATGGATGCCCAAAGGGTGCCCCACGATTGGTTGTTCTTGGCTGGCGTGCTCAGTCGACAATGTGACGTCGGTGCGAAGATAGAGGGAATTAATTAAAAGAAAGAAAAAATAAAGGTGGGGGTGGGGTGGGTGCTACTGCCGTACTATGGTGCGCGGTACAGTAGGGGCTTCAGGAGCGTGAGGGGGTCTGGTATGGGGAGTCGGCGTGTCGTTCTAGTGCAGGTGTAGTGGCTGCACGCTGCTGAGTGAGGTTCCGTTGCAGCCCCAACAGAGTGACTCTTTGTCCCTGGTTTCCTCTCTGGTTGCATTCACTACCACTTTTCAAAAGAGAAAGAGGTCATCTTGTCTTGACCTTGATACCCACATTGGGAATCATTCATGCCTCCATTCAGAGATTATGAAGGTAAACATGCTCATCAAATCCCGATCTTCCGCACAGTAACAGCACACTTGTTTGTGCTCTTGGCCATAATGCGGGGACCAGCAAGGCTAGGCCTCCGGAAGGGTATCGAAATGCCGCCAGCCGATATACAGTAGTAGCATGCTTTTATGCTGTATTCATTTGTATTATTCCTCGGTTTTCCACCCTTCATACACCCAGGATAAATCCGGCCATGGGATGACAACCACCAGCCAAAGCCAACCGCACCGATGATCACACCCTTCCCCTATTTTCTCGCCCCATTAGGACTTGCAGGCTTTTCAAATTCAAGAACCTTCTGATGCTATCTTCCCTTGTGTTTATCTTTGTTGGACCGCTGTTTGTTCCAACGTCCTGTTGCTGTACCGTATCTACACACGCCTTAGCACCAACCACCACACAAACAATTCTCCGTGTGGACGACTTCTTGAACAAGTTTTCCAAACACATCTTGTTTCTTTGATTATACTTCTATAGTGCTCCTCTGTTACTGTTCAAATTTTCTTCAGAGATCCTACGGGTTTACAGTGGGATTCTATTCCCTCTAGGCGGCTACGAGATGAATGATACTCCTCTGAGGTGACAGGCTGATACCCCAGACCATCCTCTACACCGAGTGCTCCTTGCCCAACATCTTGTTGATTTTACAGCTCATATTGAGGCTCCTTTCCCTATCAACCAACCATGGACTCAAAAGCACCCACCGCTGGCAATCCTCCTGCACGGCAGCCCGCTCGACTGCAACTACCCGCGAGCTGTGATCCTCCACAAGCAGGCAGTCCAACAGAGCAGAAAGTCTGGGTTGTGAGTCTCTCCCCCCCTCACTACCTGTCCTTCTCTCTCTCTTTTTGTCTTTCCGCCCTCTCTCTCACTTCTTCCCCCCCCCCCATTCTCACAGCACAGGCCATGTCTAACAAGCATTCAAACCCCCCTTTCAGGTCTTTGGCGGCACAGGCCACATGGGCAGGTCCCTTGTCAAGGCCGCCCTTCTGCACAATGACCTTGTCGTCAGCGTCGGGAGGTCCTTCGAAAACGCCCAGCCCAATGCGCTGCCGCAGCACGAGAATTGCCTCAATCTACAATGCGACGTCCGCGGCCGAGAGTCTGTGGCTCGTGTTTTTGAGCGTGTGCTTGAGCGGTTCGGCCGCTACGACATCGTGGTCAACTGCTCTGGGTACGGAGTTATCGGCGCGTGCGAGGACCAGGACGAGCACGAGATCCGTAACCAGTTCGAGACCAACTTCATGGGCGCCCTACACATCATCCAGTGCTCGCTGCCCTATTTTCGAGTGCGCGAGTCCGGACGCTACCTCATCTTCAGCTCAACAAGCGGGGCCCTCGGAGTCCCCGGCCTAGGCCCCTACTGCGCAACCAAGTACGCCGTCGAGGGCCTCATCGAGGCCATGCTCTACGAAATCTGCCCCTTCAACCTCAAGGCGACGCTCGTCGAGCCCGGTCTGGTTCGGCGCGACGAGCCGCTCGACTCCGGCACCAGCCAGCTGCCCACGTGGGGCCATTTTCTGATCAGGCCCGCCTCCGAAGCATACAGCCACCCGACCTCGCCCGCCCTGCATGCCAAGCGCATGGTCTCGTGGCTCAGCGACAGGCAGCCCACCAGCGCCGTCAAGTGCGCCGAGCTCGTCTGGCAGCTGGGCCACTGCTCATACCCGCCCCTGCGCCTGCTTCTCGGGAGCTACGCCATCGAGAGCATCCGCGACAGGCTCCGAAGCGTCACCGAAGAGCTGGAGGACTGGAAATACCTGAACTTTCCCGTGCCGCCGGGCGAGGAGGGAGCGATGGCGGCAACAGAAGAAAAGAAGCACGAGCGGGCGGACGGCAGCGAGGCACAGCGTGACGAGGAGGGCGATGCGTCTGGCACCCAGGAGGACACTATCATGGCTGCTGCTTAGCGTCGTAGGCAACCAGATGCTGTCCTAAGCGAAGAGGCCATGATCGCTTGAACAGATTACTTACAAAAGGCAGAAGGGAGTCATGGTATCGGCATGCTGATGGGTTTATCTCAGGTAGGAGCCAGAACCACATCCAGGCTGACGGAAAGAGTGGCTGAAAGAAGTCTCGAGTTGTCGACGTCTCAACATCATGCTGATGGACGAACCTGATGACGGGGTTAGAACTGCTGCGAATACGGTGACAGCTATTAGAGGAGTCCCTCTGGACTTTGGTGTTTTCAGTACTACTACGTTGCTTCCTCCCTGAGAGGAGTGTTTGTGGTGATATGGTTGATCAAACGAGGTTCCATCTGAGGGCACCGAGAGAGGTCTCAGCAGAATGTGATGTGCAATAGTACACATATTGAACTACCAGACTGCGTCTTTACTATAAAAAAAGTGGAAGTGTGTGATGATGACTTCACGAACTCAACACCCTTGCCATCATGATCACTCTGCATACATACGTGCGAGAATTGCGAGTATATTTGGGTCGACGTGCAGACAGATCTTCATAGGTACCCCTTCTATACCGTAGCACATACTGTAGTATGAAGTAATCAATCTGGCCTCAATCTAGAAAGGATTGGGGGTTGATGCATGTGTGGCTCGTGTCGAGTTTCAGCGGGTCCAGCTCCCAATTTTAGTGACACACCGCCTCAGCAGGTGGGTATCAGTGCCTGGCACGCCTGGGATCTCACACCTAGAACCTGCCATGCCCAGCAGGTTGCAGCCACTAGCCGCTTCCAATGGTCCTGCAAATCCGGGGGGGGGGGGGAAATGGTGCATGAAGCTTGGGATAGGGAAGACGAATCCCGTTAATAACCTAACACATATGCTGCCTCCCTGCCGTCCTGAGCTTTTCTTTCTTTTTTTCCTTTTTTTTTTTTTTTGTTTTACCTTGCTGGGTCTGGCGCGTGTCCCTCTCCCCCTTCCCACGAAACCCAAAGGACAAGTTTCGATTAATCAACCGAACCACCACCTTCGCCTCTTGTCGACACTCGCGACGATTTCTGTGGAATCTTCGGTAATCGAAAAAGCTCTAAGAGGCTCCACCAGGATTTTGGCCTCTTAGTCTCCAGTCCACCCGCCCTCTCCCTCTCTGCTCCAACGAAGAAGCCATTATAAACTGGCATCTACTTCTCGACAACATCTTCAGCCTCCCCTCAAGACGACCTCCATCTCGCCCACCATCCGGCAGACGTCGCTCGTTACATCACTGCGCCTGATCAGATAGGAAGAAAGGAGAAGAGAAGGAGACAGGAAAACCGTCATCGACGAGATGTCTACAGATAAGAAGAGCGATGACTTCGTGGTCCGGATCCCCGACCGGAGCGACAGCTTCCAGGAGGAGAAGGACCCCTTCCTCGCCAGAACACCGTCGCACCGCGTCTCCCACGCGCCGAGCTTCCATGACCAGTTCGCAAAGATCCAGAACAGCCCCGGCACCTCCATCCTCGCCTACTGCCTGTCGTCCATCTCCATGACCGTCGTCAACAAGTACTGCGTCTCGGGCAAAAACTGGAACCTGAACCTGTTCTACCTCGCCGTACAGGTATGATTCACCAAGCGGCCCTCCTCTGCCTCTTACTTCCCCTTTCTGTTGGTCCCAAAGTTCCCTGCGACTGCAAGTCTGGGGCTACGAGCGAAAGCTGACATGCCTGGCGCTAGTCTATCGTCTGCATCGTCGCAATCCTGATCTGCAAGAAAGCTGGGCTCATCACCAGCCTTGCGCCTTTTGACAAGGACAAGGCCAAAAAATGTACGTTGTGAGCGGAAGAGTGTTCGAGGCTCTGTTGCACCTGGTGTAGAGCAGATGGAGGAAGGCCAACACACTAACCGATGCTATGCCCTAGGGTACCCGATCTCCGTCCTCCTCGTCGGCATGATCTACACGAGCACCAAGTCCCTCCAGTTCCTCTCCGTTCCCGTCTATACGATCTTTAAGAACCTGACCATCATCGTTATCGCATACGGCGAGGTCCTCTGGTTCGGCGGTGAGGTCACACCGATGGCGCTCCTGTCCTTCGGCCTGATGGTGGTCAGCTCCGTTGTTGCTGCTTGGGCCGACATCCAGGCTGCCCTAGAAGGTGGCTACGATGCGAGCGTCAGCGTGTCGACTCTGAACGCCGGATACGCCTGGATGGGTATGAACGTGTTCTGCACAGCCTCGTACGTCCTGACGATGCGCAAGGTCATCAAGAAGATGAACTTCAAGGACTGGGACTGTATGTAACCCCACGACGTTATGAGACCCCTTCTGGCAGCTCAGAGACTGATGAAACCATCCTCGCAGCCATGTTCTACAACAACCTGCTCACGATCCCTACCCTCATTGTGGCCTCCCTGATCTTCGAGGACTGGAGCTCCGCGAACCTCGCCCTGAACTTCCCCGAGGAGTCCCGCAACACCCTGATCGTCGGCATGATCTACTCTGGCCTGGCCGCCATCTTCATCTCGTACTGCTCGGCCTGGTGCATCCGCGTGACCTCATCGACGACGTACTCCATGGTGGGCGCGCTCAACAAGTTGCCCATCGCCATCTCGGGCCTCATCTTCTTTGCCGCACCTGTCACCGTCGGCAGCGTCTCAGCCATCTTCTTGGGCTTTGTCAGCGGGATTGTCTATGCGTACGCCAAGATCCGGTCGTCGGCGCAGAGCAAGATGTCGCTGCCGACGCAGCAGCCCGTGATGAGCGCGAGCGCACAGAGCAGCAAGGATGCTGCGAATGCATAGGATGATATTGCCGGGCGGTAGAGGTGGCGGCGAGGGTGATACTGCCGTGCGCCTCGACGGATGGAGCATTACAGTCTCCGTCAAGGGAAAGGCTCCTGGGGTGCACTGAACACACAGGAGCCAAGAATTTCGGGGACGATCATCGCATTAGATCTAGGTCACTCGGTGTAATTCTTGTATATCCATTTATCTTGGGTCCCGCCGTGTCCAGTCCTCGACCGGTCCTCTTGGAATAGAGCAGGCAGGTGAACAAGACAAGCGGCGTACGTGTATGATTTTCGTATAGGTAACGACTCGAGGCCACGCACACGAAGGGAACAAAAACAACGACATCTATACGGCGTTCAAGTGGCATCGGACCAAGACAGGATGACAGAGGAAAGGACTCTTCTCATGTGCTCCTCTAATGCCGGAGTGCTGGTTTGGTCATGAGATTATAGGGGAGTCACCAGTTCTCGAAGGAAAATGAGTCTGAGTGGTACTTGTGTTGTAATATTTTCCACCAACCTATCTATGTTTACATTTCTGTCTAAATCTTAATCGATGACCTAATGAGAACGTGATCGAAGCCTTGTTTTCATCGTAAACCCTCTAATGGAATATGTGGAATTCAAGCACGATTCGTTTTGATCACGCTGCAGGAGCCGAGAGAGAGCGTCTTTCAGGCGGTGTTTCCGACCCTGACTGCCAAGATGGTTATGCCGTGGTCGGAAATGCCAAGGCCGTCCCAAAATGCCATATTGAGTCCTCGTGTGGCATGGTCCATTGGTTCCTGGTCCCACATGTCAAAAACTGTCCCGGTGACATCACCTGCTGTGGGCAAGCCGTGGAGCTCTGACCCAACAAGCCCTGCTGGCCGCAACCACTGCCCGAGGTCATTACTCCCTTCCAAGTCGTGTACACATCACCCACAGACCAGCAGGTTTCCGCCCTCGACGGAATTTCCCTAAAGACGACTCTCTCATTCTACCTCAATCTTGTCTTTAGAGCTTGGCATCTTGGTTTCCTAGCAGCAGCAGAGGAGGCATGGACTGTTAAGCCGAGCATCTTTCCCTCCGATCCTACCTACCACGACAACGACCCCTCCTCTGAGCAACATCCCTCTGCCTACCGCCGTTACGAAGGATGTTGCCCTTCATACACGCTCGTAAGCTCCCCTGCATGCCTCCTCCTGTGCCTGGAACTGCAGGAGAGACTGACTGACACTTCTGGCACAATCTCAGCCTTCGTCTGGCTGGCAGACTCTGTCGGCGCCGGCCCCGATGAACGTAAGCTGCGCGTTCTTAACTCGACAACTCCCCACCTCTTCTCCTCGAAGCCTAATATTGAGTTGCGTGGTGGGATGGAATAGTAAAGCTCATATTCTCGATCCTCATATCGTACCCCCTCGCGGCCCTCCTCAAGCGCATTCCCGATACGAAGCCCGCCTACAAGAATCTCTTCATCGCAGGGTATGGACTACTGTGTTTGACTTGGGGCCACAACGGAGCTGCTAGCTTGCTAACACACACACTCGTGGAAAAATGCAGGACCGGTATCTTCTACCTTATCGGCCTGTTCGACCTATGGGCTGGTCTGCGCACTCTCCTGATCGCCGCAGGTGGCACCTACGGTATCGCCTACTTCCTGCGCGGTAGCCCCTACATGCCCTGGATCGGCTTTGTGTTCCTCATGGGCCACATGAGCGTCAATCAGCTCCAGCGCCAGTTTGCCAACAGCCCGGCTGTCGTCGATATCACGGGTGCGCAGATGGTGCTCGTCATGAAGCTGAGCGCTTTCTGCTGGAACGTGGCGGACGGGACGCTGAGCGACGATCAGCTGTCCGAGTTCCAGAGAGATAGGGTGCTGGCAGAACTGCCGAACCTGCTAGACTACGCGGGGTGGGTGTTTTTCTTCCCGGCGCTGCTGTGCGGACCCGCGGTGGACTTTGCCGAGTACAGGCGGTGGCTGGACACGAGCATGTTCGAGGTGCCGTCGACGGTGGACCCGGCCAAGAAGCCACCCACACGCAAGAAGCGCCGCATCCCGCGCAGCGCCACGCCAGCGATGTGGAAGATGGCAACGGGCCTGGTGTGGATCCTATGCTTCCTCAATTTCTCAGGCTGGTACAACGTACAGCTGCTGGTGGGCGACGACCTGGTGCGCTACGGGCTGCTGCGGCGCATCTGGATCATGCACATGACCAATTTCACGGCGCGGATGAAGTACTACGGCGTATGGTCCATGACCGAGGGCGCATGCATTCTGAGCGGCATCGGCTACAACGGCGTGGACCCCGTCACGGGCAGGATCAGCTGGGACCGGGCGCAGAACGTAAACCCGTGGGGGGTCGAGACGGCGCAAAACACGCGCGCGTACCTTGGCAACTGGAACATGAAGACGAACCTGTGGCTGCGCAACTACATCTATCTGCGGGTCACGCCCATGGGAAAGAAGCCTGGGTTCCGCGCCAGCATGGCTACCTTTGTGACGAGTGCGCTGTGGCATGGCTTCTACCCGGGGTATTATCTCACCTTTGTGCTGGCCAGCTTCATCCAGACTGTAGCCAAGAGTAAGCCCAATTGTCTTCCCCTTTTATCACTTCTGCCTCTTGTCAGAGGAAGGTTAGCTGACGCGCAACAACAACATCAACAGATTGCCGTCGCTATTTCCGTCCATTCTTCATCGACCCAAAGACGCAGAGCCCCACTCCGGAAAAGCGGTACTATGACATCTTCTCCTATCTAGTAACGCAGCTGGCATTCTCATTCGCGACGACACCCTTCCTGGTGCTTGAATTTGCCGACAGCGTCAAGGTCTGGGCGCGCGTCTACTTCTACTGCGTGGTGGGCGTCGTGGCGTCGTCAGTCTTCTTCTCGTCTCCCGCTAGGCCGTGGCTGAAGGCGAAGATGGAGGAGCGCAGCAGCGCCGCGGGGGTCCAGCTTAAGAAGTCGGCGAGCACGGAGAGCCTGGCGACGGGCGGCAGCCGGGACCACGAGGGGGTTGTCGGCCCAGGGCTGTCAAGTGATATGGAGAGAGATATGGGTGAGATGGTGGGCGAGGCGAAGGTGGCATGGGTGGAGAGAGAGAAGAAGGCCCGGAAGAGGGTGTAGGAGGAAAAGCAAACCTGCAAAAGACGCCTGATGAGGTTTGCGGTCAATCGAGGCAGGCAGGCTTTGTATGAGGTGCCGGGTCTAGGCGCCGATTATTCTGCTTGCTTCTGCTGCTGTTTCTCTTAGATGAGCAGTTTCGGCTGAGGCTGTCAGTCATGAGTTGTGGTCTATGTCTTGTGACGGTGTGCTCTATATATATATATACATATATATATGCCCACTGGTAGAGGGTTGTTCGCTCGTGTGCAAGATGCAGATACAATTACAAAATACAAAATGAGTGACCCTCTTACTCATATGACATCGTGCTTTATTATGCAATGCCTTACACATGACAGTATGTCTGTAAATGTTGACAAGGATTAATTCTTATACAAGAAGCAAAAAGCATATTTACACACCAAGGCCCACAGTGACTTTGCCAGGACCCATACCCACACCATAGTGCTACTATCTAGTGCTGCTACAGTGGATCTGGTCCTGGATCGGGCCGGAGGCTAACCCCCCTTACCCCCTGTAATCCCCTCGTAGTGAACCCGTTCTTGGGCCCCCCTACTACTTAGTAGGTACGCGGTACTGTCGACACAACGCCAAAGTACATTGTACAGTTCGGTAGCCTATCGGCAGCTCACACCCCCTACAGGAACCCCCTCCTTGATTCCCTTATCGGAGCTCCCGGCCCCTCCACTCCTGCCGGTATGCCACTTGCATCCCATCCTCTGCCCCCCCCCCCCTTCTATCTTCTGTCTCATTCCACGCCTCTTTGAAGCATCTTAACAATACTTAGAGCGTTTTGTTGTTTTCACTTCCTCTTTCCAGAGAGAATACTGTTTCCTCTTACACTTTTCGTCGTCTCTATAATAGATTCTGTGTGCATCTGAGTTGGTGGGTTGCTCTGTGGCTTGGTCCTTGTACAACTCATCACCCCTCTCCTCCTCCTCCTCTGTCCTCCTCCTCCTCCATCACACATACAAGGGACACACTCAACATACGCATATAATATTGATCTATCTGCTCCTAGATCTCCCCCTCACCAACTTTCCCTCGTGAGATCCAAAAAGCACACTCCAAACATGTCCCTCCCTTCCAACGTCCACGTCTCGCAGCACCCGTGCCTCCGCGCCAAGCTCAGCCAGCTCCGCTCCGGCGCCACGGGCGCAAAGGAAGTGAAGTCGCTGGTCCATGAGATCGCCCTTCTCGTCGGGTGTGAGGCGCTGTCGACTGCTGTGTCTACTGCGCCGGGCCCCAAGGTGAGTGAGAGCTTCTTTCCTTTTTTTTGGGGGGGGGGGGGGGTAATGTGAACCTTCTTCTCTGTTTGATCTCCTCCCGGGCCCGAGTGTAGAGTTGGGCGAATGGGCAATAAATGATCTGCCAATATGGTCGCCTTTGCTGTCGTATAGGGCATATGTGTATATTCACAACTTCTGAATGCTTAGGATAAAACACCCCTCGGATTTGAGTACGAGACAACAGTCGTGACACCAGAGACGATATCGATTGTGCCAATCCTGCGGTCTGGTCTGGGCATGGTAGAAGGTACGTAATTGAAAACAATCCACACCCTCTCCTCTTTTTGCACTTCCAAAAATTCAATCCACCACACCTTTCACTAACATGAACCGTTTTTTCTCTCTTCCAGCAATCCAGACCATCCTCCCGAACCCTGTCCCCGTCCACCACCTCGGTCTCTACCGCGAGCCCACCACCCTCGAGCCAGTCGAGTACTACAACAACCTACCCGAGCACATCGCCGGCGCCTCCTCCTCCTCCTCCTCTTCCCCGGCCACAACCACCGCCTCCCTCGCCATCATCCTCGACCCCGTCATCGCAACAGGAGGCACCTGCGCCGCCGCCATCCAGACCCTCCGCGAGTGGGGCGCCCAGAGGGTCATCGTCCTGTCCGTCCTCGGCGCCGAGCCGGGCGTGCGCCGGGCTGCGGCCGAGTGGCCACAGGGCGTGGATATATGGCTTGCCGCTGTGGATAGCGAGCTAACGCCCGAGGGTATGCTGAAGCCTGGGCTAGGAGATGTCGGGGACAGACTGTTCTTGACGATTGGAAAGTAGTATGGATTGGGAAACGATGGGGTTTCCCGCTCAGGTGTTGAGCCCTGTATTTTCTTCTTTTGGTGTCGAGCAGTAGAAAGAGGCGCACGGGTGCTTGGGGGGGCCGGGGGGGGGGGGTTAAGGCTTTTCCTGGTCTTCTCGTGGTGATGCGTCTCAGCGCCAGGTGTTTTCTCAGGGAAGATGATAGGGTCATTCAGCTACTTTGTATTCAGTCGTTAATGCGGTGACCAGTTTGCGGCTCTTTATTGATCACCAGCGGTATGTTCTGATCATTGTGCGCTGTTTCTGAACAGCACAAAAGATGTATGCTCGCGAATTCTCGGGTATGAATGAGATTCGCCCAGGAGATTGATGTACCCTCGGGCAGACACATCGAAGAAGGGACCACCTCAGACGGGCGCATACCTTTCCTCGCTCACAAGCGTCTCTTCCTTCCAGCACTCTTCAATCCATCCCTCCGTGACCAGGCGTGGGATCTTCAGCTTCTTCCTCTTGCTGATCTGCTTCCGCACTTGAGCCGCGAGGACCCTCTCGCCGTCGGTATCACCTTGGCCAACAACGACGACTACATGTGTAACCTCGTCGTCGAGCTCCTCTGCCACCTGTCCGTTACCGAAGCCAACGTAGCTCCGCAGTCTGGCCATCGTCAGCTCCGAGACGCCGTCGACTGCTGCCAGATGCATACGACACGTGCGGAAGACATAGCCGCGCGACCGTGGGAGTTCGTGCCCGCGCGCTTCCAGCTGGTCGTAGAAAGCCTCCTTATTGAATTGCGACGCAGCAGCAGCTCTGCGCTCGTCCTCGCCCATCCGCGCGAATATCGACCTCAGCTCTTCCAGCTGCACATCCCGGCAATAGCTGTCGTTGTACTGGTCGCTGTTCTCCGCAGCGAGGGCCAGCATGTCATCAGTGGCCACCAGAAGGTGATCTGTCTCATACGGGAGCAGGTAGTCGTTGTCGATGCTGTCTAGTATCCACTTGGGCTTGATTATGTTGACCCCCTCGAATTTCTTGACTGCAGCCACGCGCGGCGCATCAATCCTGTCCGCCAACGGAACCGCGTCGCCCTCCCGAACCCTGGCTGGGTTTTGGACCACAGTGCCCCCGTGCTCTCTGATCTTGACCTCGAGCTGCGCCTTGGTCATCTTGGGATTCGCCGCGTTGCTGGGAACGTAGAACTTCATGCCTACAAAGAGCTTGGATCTGATGGCGACGTTGGCGATGAACTCAGCCTCTCCAGGGACCGTAATGCCGCGGTTCTGTCGCTTCGCAGCGTGTCTCCGGCTCTCAATCTCCATTTCCTTCTTTGTCTTGGCCTCTTCTTCAACCTTGCTCTCGAGCTCCTCCCATCCGTCCATGTCAAGAGCCCCATCGTCCCACTTCTTGTCGTCTCGGATGCTTCGAAAACGGGGAAACCGCAACGTCTGGCCGACCCTAAATGACGCTGTCTTCTCGGCACTGGCAGCCTTGACCTCGACGACAACAGACTCGCTTGGACGAATCCATACATCGGGCCGCTCAAAGTATCTGTCCCCACCTGCCAGCTCGACATACTGCCCTGCAGCCTTTGAATTCCACGGCCGCCACTTGCCCTCCGTGCGGTGCTCTATTAGAGCATAATCCTGCGCAGTAAGGCCGCCTCCAACCTTGAAGAAACTGTAGAACGTCTCAGGACCAGCGATGCCAGCATCTATGTCAGCCTTGCGGGCCCGTAGGCCGCAGAGAAAGCTGGACTTCATATTGCCACGACGTCCGGATCCGTAATAACCCCCTATGATGACACAGTCGAGGTTCTCGCCGTACTCGGTCATGTACTCGGGCTTGACCTTGATCCATGAAACAGGCCGTTCGTTCAGCTTGTATGTAGCATGAGGGTTTTTGATCACAAGACCTTCAGATGAGTTTTCCACTATCTTGCGCAGCATTGGTTCGATGTCTCCAGGCGACTTGGTGAGCTTATATGGATGAATCTCAAATCGTCCGGGAACTTGCTTCTGGATGACTCCAGGTATTTGATCGCCTGATTTGTCAATATATCCTTCCAGGGCCTTCCGACGGGCGTGGAGGGGTTTCTTTGTGAGATCGTGGCCGTTGAGATAGAGGCAGTCGAAGGCTCGAAAGAGAGGTCTCCATCCTTGCTTGTCAAAAGGATTGTTTTGCATGTTGAGAGCGGCAGTCTTGAGGGTGCCAAAGGCCAGCATCTTCTCCATGGTTGGATCCCAGGCGATCATTTCTCCATCGAGGATGCAGCTCAATACTCCCTCGTCAAAGGCCCCCTTCAGATGTCTCGTAAGGGCTGCCGACTCATCCTCAAAGGACTCGCCGTACAGGAATGTGTAGTTCTTGGCCTTTCGTGACCAGAACCCAAATTTGTAACCACCTGGAATAGTATCGTCCTCCATCATGTGCAGCTGCATGCGCTCGCCGTCGAGCTTCTCCTCGATTATGAAATTGGGATCCCCGCCGGGCAGCCTCAGCTTCTCGACCATCTTCTCAAAGCTGACAGTCACCGAATAACTGGCAAGCTGCGGTTGGAAGCACTGCATGAGGCTCAGGTTCGCCTTGTCCTCCTCGAGCTTGATGCTGGGGCTCCACAGCTCCCAGCACACGTGGCGCAGGCTCGAGGAGACGCTGAAGAGCCTCTCTCCGTCACCGTGCCACAAGTTCAAAAAGGTCCTCTCCGTCGCCCCGATCTTCATCTGCTTGAGGATGATACGAATGAGCCACTTCAGCTCCTCGGGGTTCATCCTCCGATAGAACTCCTCAAAGATGGGAAGCTGATCCGACTCTCCGGCCGCGGCCGCCAGCTTGTCAAGGAGCTCGTTGACTTCTCCAATGCGCATGTCGCCGGGATCGGTCCTCAAGGGCCGCTTGTCGAGCGCCTCGAAGCAGCGCCCTGCGAAGTCGCCTGCCAAACGGCTGCTTGCGGACTTGCCGGGCACCTTCCAGTTGAGCAGGCTGTGCCCATCTTCAGACCTTGATGAGATCTTCATGAGCTTGATGAGGAGCTTGGCTATCGTTTGCTCCTTGAGCCGGAAGACCCCCCTCTCGCGGTCCTGGGTGGGCAAGATCAGCCGCATGACAGGGTAGACATCGTCACCGACCTCATTGCGCCAGTGAGAGAAGAAGCGCTCGATGGTGTGGCGACGCTGCTCACTGTCGGAGATCTTGGTACCAGGACGGCGTAGCTTGGCGGCGTGGCCTGTCGCAGGAGGCCTCGTCAAAGGGTTAAACAGTGAAGTGATCAGTTCTGAAAAGAAGAGAGTTGCTGAGTGGTTGTGAGGGCGGTCTGGATACTGCGCATCGAGCTCCTCCAGGCTTTGAGCACCATTGGCATACATCATCTGCTCCTCACGCCTGGCAGAGGCACTGGGCGACCGCCGCCGTTTGGACGACGGGCTCATGATGGATGAAAGTCTGTGCTCACGACTCTGCGTCCGAGATCACGTCAGGGGCATGAAACTAGGGGCGGTAAGTCAATCACTCAGTCCTCATAAGAGTTTGCAAGACGTGGGGATGACAAGAGGATCGAGGATTCAAATTATAGTTTGAGAAGACGCGGTGCGCGCGACTGCCATTGTAGTAGGCAGGTGAATACAGGTGGGACTTCTGCCTAGAGGGCCCAGGATGCCTTGCTTCAGTCGCGCCTTCCGACACGGTGTCACCTGATCTCAGTAGTTAGAGCGTGGCAGTGGCAGCCAGCTGGCAGGATTAAAGCTGACAAACGTCCAACGTAAGTCCTTCTCTGACAAGCTTGAAACCATATCATGATATCCAAACAGCTTCGCACATGATTAGAATTAACTTTTCAGTTGGAAGAACAATACTTGTAACACTGAGGCTTGTGTGGAGAAGGACCGACGGTGGGGGGGGGGAAAGGTTCGACAGGGTTAGGGTTGATCAAAGACGTCAGAATTACATGCTTGCTTACATACTGTGACGATCAACACGAACTCGTCAGGGATAACTTTCTATGGCACATACAGTACCATAATAGGATTGCTGTGTCTTCTCCCCAGTATGGCCTGCTCTATCCAGAAGCAGCAGCAGCAGCAGCAGCAGCAAGTGCAGTGATTTCCATGACTTCATGGTATGGGTCTTCTGGTTGCATTCAGAAGTCGGAGGGCTCAGATCCCTTCGGCCAGCACAACAAGAATGGTTGAGATGAACGCAGCAACAGCTTGTTTCAGTGACCTCATTTTTTTTTTGTGGCCGCGCATGTCATTATGCATACTATCCTCTTAGGGGTTCCACAGGCTGTCGCGTGCACAGCGGGGTGCTTCCGTGATCCGTGATGAGTAAGTTTTGTAATGGTCGATTGGGGTACTTTTTCTTTCGTAGACGCCAGGGTTTTCCGATGGAGACGACGCTCCGGTGCTCCGCCGATGTTCATCTCTGATAAACACGATAAACAGCAGCGATTGCCAGATCTTCACTTCGACAAGAGACAGTATAGAGAAGGGATATGCGGCTGACACGTCTGCACAGCTTGAGAGGGTCTGCATTGACTAGCCGAATTCGTCCGGAGCAGCTGAATTTATCTGAAAAATTTCCGGGCCCGCGAGGTTGGAATTGGGAACGGGCCGGGAAACCCCCTGGTCGTCTTACATTGCCATGAGTATTTCCTGACGTCATGGATCTACTTCCCTATCGAAGACAAACAGCTAACGGCCGAAAATTGACAGTGGGACAGTCTGCCAGATCGCGATGAGATGCTGCTTTCTCCAAGTGCCAGTCATCCTCTTCAACCGACAAGGCGGCTGCTGCGTGTCGTAGCAGTGGTAGCAGTACCACGGCTTTGATCACAGCAGCCAGCCAGGTAGTAGTGCGGATGAATATGGATTTCATCAAAGTCTCATGCAGGCTGGCGGCGAGGTTTTAGCCACCTGGTTGGTTGGTTCGAAAGATGTTGCATGTCTGCTTCTCGTGACCACCTAGCAACTTGACGAGGGAGGAGGAGACGGGGAGGGGGGTGGCAAGGGCTAAGAGCTGCACAAGGGGGAGAAAGATGTCTGGCAGCTTCCGGAGCTGAGAGGCTAAGAGGTCCAGATGCGGATGCAACCCTACTCCCGGATATCCCTGCAAGTATCGTAAGAGTGTCTCTGAACCCAATTTCCCCCATATGCATAGTACATACCATTCATCTACTATGGTACTATATTTTTTTCCCTTGGTTCAGGTAGTAAGCCCTCAGACCCCCTCGTGTCCCTAGCCTCTGCCGTGACCATTCAGATACACCGTCTCGTCCCCCCCCCCCAACTACATCCCGTCGCCAAATACCCTCCCGGTTCCCAAGCAACCACGGTTGCCCCCGTGCTATTGGCTCAATTGATGGCAAACACCTTCCCTGACGCAAATTCCTGATTATCAAGATTCACATATAGGATATAGGTGCCAGGCCCCATACCTCTGGGTAACATGTGAAGAGGGTCCCGTACACCACCTCTCTATACCTCTTACCATGTACACGCATCGATCGGCAGATATCATCCGGCAGGATGCCAATTCTGGGCGTCATGCTTCTCGATCTGGGAAGGATCCCTGTTGGGGATCAAGGTAGAGTCTTCTCTTTCCGCCTGGGGCCAATCCCAGGCTAAGGGAAGGGGAGAGAACACCTCCAAGACGTCGAAGCTGGATTGGGCAAGGTGGGACTGGCACTAAGAGGCCAGTAACATGTAGACAGCCTGGAGTGGTACCTCCATCTGCTCCATTAGCCTCCAATTGACCTTGATTTCCTGTCTATGCTGCGATCCAGTGGGTAGCTCATTGGCATCGTCGTGCAATCTCAATCGGCCAACCCCCCTGGCCCTTGGCTCCCTCTGCTGTACCAGATCCGTACTATTCAAACGTGGTGGCTGAACTGTACGTACGTGGTAGCTCACCTTTCGCTTATGACGTACTCCCGGACGTCACATCCCCAGGTCACCGTCTGGGCCAGACCACGTTCTTCCCGCGTTACCACACAAAC
This sequence comes from Aurifilum marmelostoma, assembly GCA_027559495.1. NCBI lineage: Eukaryota > Fungi > Ascomycota > Sordariomycetes > Diaporthales > Cryphonectriaceae > Aurifilum > Aurifilum marmelostoma. The sequence continues at coordinate 358,100 of JAMXSV010000007.1, read as the reverse complement.
AAGGTCATTCAATGGCCTACGTCTTGTTTTGAGGGCCAGCCAGCTCGAGTGCCATCCTACTATAAGACATTTCTCCTCGCGCCTCGACCCTGCTTCGGATCTTCTGCCTTTCACAACAATTTCCTCTTGCAACCTCTAGCGACCCAATTCCAGTCTGCTAGTTGAGCTCTACGACGTGATACCCCAACCAATCAACCCCCTGATACCCATTCCGACGCCCCTGAAGCACGCTTTCTGCTCTTATTTTGCCTCTTTTCTTTGCCTTCACAAATAAACCAACAATCCTGCCAAGAACATACACCCCGATCATCACCAATCATGGCTTCGAGTGCAGTAAACAGACCAGTCGATCTTAAGCAGAAGGAGGCCGACGTGAACAGGAAGCTTCAGATCTACGGCATCATCAGCGCATTCCAGCAGGGCAAAGTCCCGTCTGTACGTTATTGTCTGGCTAATTCTTAGGCGGTTCTTATTTTGATGGCTAACCAGATCATTCCAGAACGAGCAAATTGATGTCGCCCTGAACAGTTTCCTCGCCTCCAAGGCACTCTCTAACCCTTCGCCAAAGCTGTCGTCTGAGGGCAAAGCTCTGGTGGCTGATGTTCGCGATGTGGTCACTCAGGCCAAGAACCTCCTCCTGTCCAAGAACGAGGGCAATCTTCTGCAGGATTTCATCTGGCAGACTACGCAATTTGACCCCAGTGTCGTTAGCACTCCCAATGCTCCCGTTGATAAGGACACTGCCAAGCAGCACGGCAACAAGGCTCTGGAGGGCATGCGAACCCTTGGAACCCTGATCATCACAAACGGACAGTTCCGAAAGCTCTGTTAGTACCCAATTGCACCCGTGTTGAGCTGCATATCTCGTTAGCTGACAAGGTGGCCCCCCAGTGAGTGATGCTACCATCCTGATCCGAGACATTGCGGGCGATGCTGCTACGAACGCTGCCGGCAAGGTGCGACCGGATGAAGACAAGCTGGCTCAGATCGACCGCCCTGCTGAGGACAACACTTGGCACGAGACCCCCGACTTCAGCAAGGCCAACCTGAAAAAGCAGGTTCAGGAAGCTTACAAGGGCGGCGATCCCCAGGCCGATGCCAATGCCATTGCTGGGGAGGGCTATGCTGCTGCCAAGGCTGATTCTGGCGTGAACGTCAACGCCGGTATTGATGCCGCCACCAAGACCGCTGAGGATCGTACCGGCTTCACGTCTGAGGATACGGCAGAGGCCAAGGAGGCTGCCCGCCAGCGCACCGCAGAGTACAGGGCCAGGACTCAAGAGTACCTCAAGAAGAAGATGCCCCAGGAGCGCCGTGACCAGACCATCTGGCGCCTGAAGGTGAGCCACTCCATATCTTCTACTGATATCGGGCCACAGGCCGCCCTTGAGGCATACGCTAACGTGCGTAAAGAAAATGGTTATTGAGTGTCAGCAACACCCCGACTACAACGAGGCTATCTCCACGCTGCTGGATCTTGCTGAGCAGTACGGCAGCCATGGCAAGCAACTGACGTCTGGTGGCACCGGCACCGTCAAGGACACTAGGTCTGCCCTTGCTCAGGCCGAGGCTGACCTCAAGACGCTCATTGAGCGCTTTGCCAACGGCACCAGCAGCGATGACCTGTGGGATTCGGTCAACCAGATCTACGTCGATGCGCAGAATGATCCTGAGCTGAAGGACTGGTTCAAGGCTATGGACAGGTACATCCGCCGCTGCCTGCAGGAGCAAGGCTACATCCTGGAGCCGGCCTCGACCCAGGACTGGAACAGACTCTATGATCACGGCAACTACCTCCTCCGACAGAAGTACAGGACCCACACCGATCGTATCGTGGACGAGATTAAGTTCCTCGCGAACGAATTCGACGAGGACGTCCAGAACAAGCGGTTTGCCCAGTCCGTCAACAAGCTCTTCCTCAACCTTGGAAATGACGAGAACGGCAAGCCAACATTCAAGCCTCATCTGCTCAAGGACCTGACGGAGGTCATCATTCCCTTGACCTTCGAGAAGATTGCCTACATCCCTATCCCTCGTATCGAGTACTCTGATCCCCAGGTTGATGCTGTCATCGAGAACCTCGTCCTGGAGAGCGATAACTTCATGCCCAACCTGCTCGAGATTCACAACGAGAACCACATGAGATTTGGCCGCAAGAAGATCACTGGTCACCAGCAGCATGCCATCGAGGTCAAGGTCTCGGGCGTTCAGATGGATCTGCGGGACGTCTCTCTCTATCTGAAGAAGAAGCAGGGTTTCCCCTCCATCACCGATACCATCATCGCTGATATAATACTGGCCGGCGAGGGCTTCAGCTTCACCATGAAGATGTCGACCGCTGGAAAGAAGGATACCAACAACTTCTTCAAGGTCGACAAGGTCGATGTTACCCTCAACGACATGAAGATCAAGATCAAGAAGTCCAAGCACAAGCTGCTCTTCAACCTGGCCAAGCCGATCGCCCTGAAGGCCATGCGCCCTGCCATCCAGAAGGCCGCCGAGAAGGCCATCAAGGATAACTTCAACAAGGCTGACAGCTTCCTTCGCCAGGTGCAGCTCGAGGCCGAACGTGCCCTTGAGGAGGCCAAGAGTGACCCAGAGAACGCCCCCAACGTTTACAGACGTTACACTGAGGCGTTCCAGAAGCAACTGCTCCAGGGCAAGGAGAAGGCTAAGCAGGCGCAGGCGAAGCTGGAAGACAAGAAGGTCAACGTGGCCATCACCAAGGAGGACAGCATTTTCCCCAACGTTCACCTGCCTGGTGGAATCAGCTCCAAGGCTACCGAGTACAAGGAACTTGCCAGGAAGGGAGAGAAGTGGGAGAGCCCCGTCTTCTCCATCGGTGCCGCCAACAGTAAGTGATATGTTTTGCGGCCCTACAAACCCTTTCCCCTCTTCTCACCCTAGACTTGCGAGCATGTGCAGTGGTACTAATACCCGCATCAGAGAGCACCGACATCCCCGCTGCGCCCAAGGTCGCTCGTAAGCCTCACACCACCAGCGCCACCACAGGTGCTACCACAGGTGCCCGCACAGGCGTGATCAATGGCCCAACTAACGGTGCCACTAACGGCGCTGGCTACCCTGTCCACGGTGCCACCAAGCCTTTCGATCCCACTGTGGCAAACCCTGCTGCCGGTCTCACCACGGTCTCTTAGAAAGGAGACGAAGATGGTGACGGAGACGATGGCGACGACGGAACTACGGCTATGAAGTCAGCCAGCAGGGCCCTCCCGAACGTCAACGATATATCAGAATGCTCAAGAGTCTCTTTGAACAATACTCGCCAGAGCAGCAACGTTTCCTTTGTCGGACATGCTTTTGTGCTTTATACCCGATTGCAACCGAGTTTTATATCATGATACCCGGCTAAGGGAAATCAGCATTATGGTCACGGACGAACGGTAATGATGGAGGGGTGTTCGTCGCAATGTGGCTCACGCCTTTCGCTATTCGTTTTCTTGCTTTGCTTTTGACGCTTCAGATAGGAAACAATGTCAGTGTTCACCAGTTCATGGTTTCCCTTTGCGATGACAGTGACTTGTTGATCGGATCAAGCGGCGCGAAAGTGGTCTAAGCTTCCCCCTTCCCCTTCCCCCCCCCCAAAAAAAAAACTAGCTTCCTATCCTTTTTAAATGAGATGATTGGAGCGCAGTTACTAGATCGAACACCTCATCAGAAGTGCGTAGCTATGTCAGCGAGTGATTACTTTTATGCAATTGAGTCAGGCATGCTGGTACCTCTGGAGACAACGACTGGGGTGATAGACCGTCTCTAAACCCAGGAAAAGGTCCGGATGTGAGCCGGGTTTCCATGCTTATATCTGAGGAGACGGGCTACATAGGGAGTGCCATCGGTAATCAGAGTATCATATATATGATGGGATTTGTAATGAAATAGGGTAAGAGCACGAATAAAACTGGGCTCCTCGAATCATGTTAAGACCATCGGTAGACATGTCATTTGCTGTGAAGGACGTATGCAGGTGACAGAGGAGTTGTGAGAGACAAGATTTGAAACGTTGGACATTGCTGCGGCACAGACTGCATGCAGCACCCGCTGATAAACCGTAAAAGTATATGACGAGGAAGAGGATGCGGGCGGTGACAGCTGTGGTCCAACATGATCTTCGACCACGGTGGACGCCAAGCAGATTTAATTCGACGGCAAACTTCATATATTGACACAACTGTTAGTATAGTGATCGCCCCTTCTACGGTATGGGGTTTAATACAGGGCATAAGAGGCCTGCTATTGGACAACAGGCCCTGCTGTCTCCCCGCTTTCGGCAGGTCTTGGCGGACTTGCTGGTATACTGATACTGTATTATAGTGGCCACGGGCGAGCAACTGCCCTGACGTTTTCCATAAAAAACTATCAAACTTCGCATGACATCAACTTCATTCGTCTCTCGTCTACTAAATAAGCCCTCATCCCAACACAGACGAAGATTATCACCTCAAGAATGCTGCCGACGTCGAAGTTGCACCAAAGGTCCATTCCTCAGCGACACGAAAGCATCGTATGTCTGATACTGGTCCACATTGCGCCGACCAGCCTTGGCAGAAGGGCACCCGCCTCCCAGATTGCTCTCCTGGTCCCTGCGGATCTCAAATGAATAGATGATCTTGGCCATGACGATGCTCATCTCGAGCCAGGCCAAGTTCTTGCCTGGACACCCTCTCGTCCCCGTCGAGAATGCACAGAAGGCGCTCTCGGCCAGTGCGATGCTCTCCTCCGTGGCTGCAGACGAGCTGTCGCCTGCGATCCACCGCTCTGGCCTATACCTAAAAGGCTCCGGGAAGATGTCGGCGTCGAAGCTCAGGCAGTAGTGGCCGACGCTCACGTTGACGCCCTCGGGGAAGAAGTCACCGTCGACCACAGTGCCGCCCTTCAGAACCCTGCGCACCCCCTCGGCACCGACGGGCGGCGTCATCCGGAGGGCCTCCTGGATGACAACGCGGAGGTACGAGCAGGACTGCAGAGCCGGGCCCGACTCTATCTCCTGCAGGCTCGAAAACCTGGACAGAACCTCCCGCGCAAGCCTGTCCTGTACCTCTGGACAGCGCGAGAGGTAGAAGAAGATGGCCGCCGTCACCACCGCCGTGGTGTCGGAGCCCGCGATGAGCAGGGACTCGGCCTCGCCCCACAGCTCCTCGATCGGAAAACCCTTACCGGTCTCAGAGTCCTTGGCGTGGAATAGGTAGTGGAAAAAGTCCTTACGGACCTCGAAGTCGGGATCCTGTGAGGCCAGCCTCTGTGTCTCCTCCTCAACTTCGGTGCGGTCTGCAAGGCAGTTGCCCACAAAGGTGTTCCACTTGGCCAGCGCTGGAGGAGCAGCCAACCCTAGGAGCCAATCTATTCCCCGGCTCTTAGACCACACCCAGGCTCCAGCAAACGGCGAGTGGGCGATCTGCAGGAGATCAGTCGGTCAGTCGGTCAGGCGGAGGTCTCCAGCAGCAAGGACAAGGATAAGTCAGCAGGTGAACGTACAGGGTGCATCAGCTGCAACATATCGACCATCAACTCAGGTGCCTGTCTCATGGCGCTGTTGGGTTTCTTCATATCGAAGGATTTCCCGAAGCAAAGATCGCCAAGTACATCAAACACGAGCCAATTGGTCCATTCAGTCATGTTGAGAGAACACGACCACTCTTCGCCAGGCTTAATCTCCTGACCCAGGGCCGCAGCCCACTCATCGGCATTGGCTACCACAAATGGCTCCGCAGAGCGCAGCGCCTTGTCGGAAAATGCATAGTTGAGCACACGCCTCTTTCTCGTGTGAATCGCTATGTCTGTACTGTTCCAGGTTGTCAGGGCTTTGGCATGGCGAGGCCATGCGTCATAGTAGAGCCCTTTCTTTACGTTGCCCTTCGGACCGAAAATGTGTTGGTACGCCGACGGGGTGTTGATGAGAACGCTGTCAGGTCGATACCGGAATGTTGGCCCTGCCTCAATCTGTTAGCTGGACGCATGGACATGACCCGAGCGTTTTCAAGCAGAGACGGGCGTCGGCTACCATATTTCTGCTGAAGCTGCCATAGCCAGATGTGCCGATCTTTCTGGAGAGTGTGCCAGTACGATGGAAACGTGGACAGACGTGCCCAGAATGGTCCAGGGTATTTGGCAAGAGGGTGAAAGTAGAGCCGGTATACTGCCGTGGCGAGCCCACATGCAATGGTCAGCGAGGAAAGCAGTGCGACGACATCTGCGCCGCTTATGTCCGACAGGGCGTGCAAGAGAAGCATGGTCAGAAACCAGGGACACACAATTATACACTCACAAAGAGAGAGACAGAGAGAGACAGAGAGAGGAAGGGAGGAAAAGAGAAGACTGTCGGCGAGGAGATGTGCCTCCTCAGCTGAAAGACGTTCTGACTGAGGTAAGGGAAGCCATTCTTCTGCTACGCCTGTGGGTCTCCAGTATGACCTGTGCGTGACCAGGACGCGCAGCCTGTTCGACGAATGGGAGCATGAATTTCCCAGCTTATCAAAGCACCCTGCGTGGGCGACAGCCAACTGCATGCACATCTTTTGACGGAACACCTCCCGCGTCTGGCGTGCCACATATCCGGATCATGGGCGTCAGGGGCCCCAGAGAGATCCCCCCAACTGGCTCATGTGGCCTGATCCGAATAGCGGGAACATGGCCGGACCTGTTCTCCGTACTCAGTCAACCTTACGTCTACAGTGATGGCACTCCAGATATCGGTCAGGCATCCGTGCCCGGGAATAACGAAGTCCCAGCCCGGACTCGTTATGCATAGGTTTCTGTGGCCTGTTTCCCCGAAGGAGGTGGCCGGTCACAATAGACGAACCAGGGAAAGATGTTCCGGCGCATGAGATCGACATTGATGTAATAACAGGTAGTAGTATTACCCTCTTCAGAACTGATGTACCAGACTTTCAGCCACATGTTAGGTCAGCTTCGAATCTGTTCAGAGTCCAAGTAGACCAATTACTGCTGTAGTCACACTGTAAGTGAGCCCTCTCTCCTTGTCGATATTTTGAGGGTGTTATCTTTGGATAGTTTATAGATTGTCACTGCCGATATACATATAGCAAGAGTTCCCACCGATGCAAAAATAATCGAGTAAGGGTTGCGTTGATTGCTGGTCTTCTCCCTGAGGGGATTGACCCTTGAAATCTGTGAGGCAAACCACGACAGACCCGTCATCGAAACAGTGGAAACGGTGAGAGGGTTCTTTACCCGACAGAAATCCTCCTGCGTCCCTTGTTCTCCACCAGCATGTAGCACAATAACTGCCCGAGCCAGCGTTCAGCATTCCTTTTGCTGGTAAGCAGTACCCATTCTGTCATATGTAATTTAGCACGGACGATGTGCTTTGAAGGGGGCTTGCGACCGTTCAGATTGGATGGGTCAACAACGTAATCAAAGGCACCTCAGTGCTTTGCACCGCTCTGGGGGGAGCGAATGCTTCTTTGATATGAAAGAGTACGATACCTGGGCGGCTGCAACTCCTATGTGACCTGAAAAATACTTGAGGCCCCGGGGGAAAGTGGTCAAGCGGTTCTCTCTTTTTCTGACTTTCTTCAGAATCTCCTTGCTCTCTCCTGTGTGTCCTGGGTAAAGACTTGCAACAACTACATGAGATCTCTCCGCTTTCCCGAGCGTCCCAAGGTTGTTGTCACTCCATGTCCGAGGCGCGAAGCGAGTTCTTTGCCCGGCTTGATGGCTCGACCACCTCGACCTCTATCCTGGTGATGCTGGTCGTGCCGCTGAAATTATGGTGTCGTGTAAGCCGCCAGCGCTCGTTGTCGTTCGGTTGGGATGACATGATGACCGCCCCGTGCTCGCCTTGTGCTCTATCAATGCCTTCTTTTACGTCTGCAGAGTTGGTAAGTCGTATCTGGCTGTCATGACGCATAAATTTGAACTTCTGACAATCCAAAGCGAAGAGATCAGTAGCTGACGAGAAGGAACAATAGGCATGGGTCCCATTCTCGCGAAGCACTCTTCGGCAGAAGTGTCGACTGACGAGGCCATCACTTTCCTGGAGTATCTTTTTGCCGGGGAGGTGCTGTACGTTACGTCGCTCTCCACGATCAAGTACTCGATCCTGCTCTTGTACTGGCGGATCTTCTCTGTGGCCTCCAGGATCCCGATAGCTATTGCATTCTCTCTGATCACCGTCTGGGTCATTGGTATTGTAAGTTTGCGAGACACAAGATCAAGAGAGATAGGAAGACCCCCCGCGGGGGGGGGGTGGGAATGGGATATTAGTCCAAAGATTTTTCCTCTCCTTTTTCTTGACATATCAAAGAGCATTCTGTTAACAAAAGTCTAACCACGGCCAGCTCTTCCTTATCATAATCGCCTGCGACCCGGTACAGGCCTCCTGGGACGTGACGATTACCGGCAAGTGCATCAGCCTCCACGCAATATACCTGGCGACGTCGACGCCCAACGTGGTGATGGACGTGCTGGTGCTCATCCTGCCGCTGTCATACATCTACCGGCTACACGCGCCGACGGCGCAGCGGCTGGCGATCGCGGGCATGTTCTCGCTGGGATGCTTCGTGTCGGTGGTGTCGATTGTTCGGCTGACGATCTTGGTGCGGATCCCGCTGACATCGGCGGACACAACGTACAATGTGCGCCAGGTCATTATCTGGTCCATCATCGAGCTCAATATTGGGCTCATTGGGGCCTGTCTCCCGAGCATGAAGCCGGCGCTGCGGCTGCTGGAGCTGGACCGAGTCGTGCCGGGGCTGGCGTACTCGGCTGGCAAGCCGGGCCAGGAAGGAGGCACGGGAACAACGACGACGATGACGTCAAGGGGAATGGGGCCCAAGAGGCTGACGAACGAGAGGCGGCCGCCGCGCAGGGAGGGGTTCACGGGGGGCCTGTTCTCGACGCTGACGGGAATGTCGAGGTGGGAGGAGGAGGAGGATGCATTTGAAATGATGGAGGATCCCTCCGTGGCAGAGCAGCACAAGGAGGGCGCTGCCTCCTCTACTTCTGGTGGGGAGATCAAGGCGGATACGGACGTTGATACTGTTCGTGGTGCGGAGAGCCGGAGGAAGAAATATGGGACGTAGTGGTAGAAGGGAAGAGGCTAGTCAGATGATCAAGGAGGACTGGTAGATTCGGTCGTCTCAAAGGTTGAATCCATACCATGTACATACAAAAACATAAGTGTTCTCTATGATGAGATTCTGTGGTTGTGATCTTTTCCAGTGAGGGCGCAGAAAGCCTGTATGTACCACCCACCATTGTGCCATCACAGGATAGAAGGAAACTATGTGAAGAGAAGGAAAGGGAAAGAAGAAATCAAAGGGAGTATGTACATCATCTCAACATGATATGAAGAGGCATATTATGTTTCTCGCACCGAAGAAGCAAACTGGAAGGTTATTTTTATATGTCGGCCCCACCATACAGTACTGTGCAACATGGGAAACCCAATTCGGGAGTTTTACTATACAGCCATTCTTGTTTGCGTCCATGATAATCTTCCGGATAATTGCTGGCGTGAGACCATAAGAGTTAAAGAATAACAAGGTATCCACACGGCAACACTAACAATCACAATGTAGCTCTCTAGCAGAGTCTGTCGCTCTTGCCTTTGTTAGCTCGCAACAGCAGGGAAAAAGAAAAGGAAGGACCAAGCCCTTATCACCTCGGCCGAAAGAGACCGGGCTAAGTATTACGGTCCGGACCCGTAGCGCCTTCCCTTTATGTCAGCGTAGATTATCATGACGTCCCGTCCATCCCGCTTCTCGACGGCGGAAGGTACCAACCTCTGCTGCGGCCGTTGCTACTGCTGCCGCCCTCCATTGGTCATCTGCTCCTTGGCCTGTCTCCATTCGCACTCTCTCCCCCCCCCCCCTCACAATGCGACCTAATCTTCTCTGGGGAATCGAGGAGGGATTAAGAAAGACAGCTCACTTGCGCGACAGAGACCACACCCAGCTTCGACGTAATACTCTGCAACCAATTGAGGGAGAGGGGAGCAGGAGGTGAGAAGGAAGGAGATGAGGAGGACTAAAGACAAAAGAGAGGCCATCAATTTCACCGGGTCCAGTACAACACTACACTGCACTGCCCTGCACGTGCCCGGGTGTTATCGCTGTGTCGCACACTCTACCGACGCACTGCAACATGACGCACACTGGTGGCCATCGCGGCGGCTCCTGGACGCCAGACCAGTACACCCACTCCCGCTCTCCCGCTACGCACGGCGTACCGTATTACGACGAGAACGAGCACGAGGGCAGCCATGTAGTAGTACCACACATCCTGTCCTCCCCCATGCGCGACCGCCCGAGGCGCACCTCGCAGCAGCACACCGCCGCCCCCGTCAGCTACGACATACCCGAGTCCTACTATAACCTCGATGAAGTGGAGGACCCCCCTCCTGTGCAGAACGTCTCAAGGCCAGAGGCCATCAGCGTCGGGCGCAGCGATGAACACGCACTGCGCCAGCCCACGAGCCGAGGCCAGCGCTCCTATAGCATCCCCACGAGCATCCCCGCGTCGCGCCGCCCGTCCACCGCACAGCCGAGCCCGACACAGCCCCAGCCCCAGCAGCAATCTCCGCCGGCGCCCCATGAGAGCGCTCTTCGAAGGCCCAGAACAAACTCTGCCGCGCGCCAGGAGCAGCGCCAGGAGGCCCTGAGACGGTATGCATCCAACCAGTCGCGCCATTCGCACAACTCGTGGGGCTCTAGTGAGCGCAGTGAGCGCAACGAGAGGCGTGCCTCGCGCCGGCAGTCTGTCAGCTACGATGTCCCAGATTCATGGCTTAACCTAGGCGAGGTGTCTGACACCGGGCCGGTGCAAAACGTGGACGAGGAGTCTATATACCAATACAGGAGCCTGGAGAACGAACGCGCGACAGATCAGCAGTATATCGAGGGAAGAGCCGCCCTGAGTAGGGCGTCGTCGTCAGTGGGAGGGGGGCGCCCCAGAGGATATCCAGGAGAAGCCTCCCAGGCCAGGCCAGGAAGTGCGCGTCTCTCGGTGGGCCACACAACTCTATACAATCTCGTACCTCGTCTTCTTCTCCATCTTTGGTACACTCGCCCGCCTCGGGCTGCAGTGGCTCACCGACTATCCGGGCGCCCCCGTCTTCCCCTCGGTCTGGTTCAACTTCGGAGGCAGCGTCGTCATGGGCTTTCTATCCGAGGACAGGATGCTCTTTCGTGACGAGTGGGGGACGCCCACTTACGAACTAGCCATTCAGAAGGCGAGGGACGCCGAGAGCAACGGCTCCGGCAGGCCCGCCGCCGTGGACCTGGCCGCCGCCAAGAAGGCCCACCAGGCCACGAAGAAGACCATCCCGCTGTACATCGGCCTAGCCACCGGCTTCTGCGGGTCCTTCACTTCCTTCTCGTCCTTCATCCGTGACATCTTCCTCGCCTTGTCCAACGACCTCCCCGTGCCCGGCTCTACCGCCGGAGCTGCTGCTACCGTCCCGCGGAACGGTGGGTATTCCTTCATGGCCCTCATGGCAGTCATGATCATCACCGTCACCGTCTCTCTGTCGGGCCTGTTCGTGGGTGCCCATCTCGCCATCGTCTCGGAACCTGCCCTTCCCTCACTTCCGTATTCGTTTATGCGCAAATTCGCAGACCGCCTCGCCGTCCTGCTTGGCTGGGGTTGCTGGGCCGGTGCCCTGGTGTTGACCATCATACCCCCTCACGACTATTATCGTGGCGACGCGACATTTGCCCTCCTATTCGCGCCGTTGGGCTGCCTGGCCCGCTTCTATGCCTCCCTGGCGCTCAACGGCCGCAAGTCCTCGTTTCCGCTGGGCACCTTCGCCGTGAACGTCTTCGGCACCGCCGTCCTGGGCATGGCATGGGACCTGCAGCGTGTGCCACTAGGGGGCGTGATTGGCTGTCAGGTCCTGCAGGGCATCGAGGACGGCTTTTGCGGGTGCCTGACTACCGTGTCGACCTGGGTGTCTGAGCTGGCCTCCCTGAGGAGGAACCACGCTTGGATCTACGGCGCCGCAAGCGTGCTGGTCAGCCTGGGGATGATGGTGGCCATTTTGGGAGGCCTGCGGTGGACCCATGGCTTTGCTACTTTGCAATGCGTGCATTGAGATGTTGCGTGCACGCGCAATAGACATGAAACTCCGCACTTATGGTTTCTAATCTCTTCTTTCCTATCTTACAAATGTTCAATATCTATGGGAAAGCCTGGTGGTTGTCCTCAAGAATCTAGTATTGGATACCTTGGCATTCTGGTTTTCATATACATGGCTCTGGAATCCTTGGTTGCTTTGGTAGCATCTTTAAGGATCTGGGACTATTGGGAAATACAGAGCAAGAAGGTGGATATCCAAACATCGTTGAACCCATCTCACACTCTCTACGTACTCATGGCTCCTCATCAGCCACTTCGACCAATGTATTGCAGCTGTTGTCGACCCCGTCCCCGGAAGAGCCTAGCAACTCTGACTCGCACCCGGGAAGGTGTTGCCAGTCGCGCAAGTGCCGCTGTCGTAGAGTGCCGTCTCTACGATGCACGGTTAGCAACAAGGTCCACGGGTGGCCCCTTTTCTTTCCCCCCTAGGCGACCTAGGCACATCAGAGTAGGGATACGATTCCACTTAGTGGTTAGAGCCAGACCCTCAGCCGGGTCAATGACAACCTGTTGATTCCCTGAGGGCGTCAGGTCGTCTTCGCAGTTGACCTGATCGGTGCCGCCATTGACACACTGGTCGTTGGGGCTCCTCCAGATGTCGACATGGTACTTGCTGGGCCAGTCGTCGATGCACTGCTCACACTGGTCCTCCATGCGGAGGTACTTTTGCAGTTACGGCAGGTAGACCACCTGGCACGGGGTGAACTCATCAGGGGAGCTGGCAAAGGTGAGTGGGTCCTAGTCGAGGCCTCAGATTTATACTACGCACACCTGACCATGTCAGAGAACGTCGTCCTGGTCTCCCCAGATTTATATGATATATATCATGACCCTCTTTAAAAAGACTGTGTCACTCGTGATCTGCCATCGTATTACATGCTAACATCCCTGCCGACATCAACTGCTCAAAGATCACTATATGAAGGTTCTTCCTGGCGACTTGCACAACAACAAATCCCTTGATAGCTCAGTTGGAAGAGTGATGGACTGTAATTGTATTTCAAGTGTCATCCACAGGTCGCTGGTTCGATCCCGGCTCGAGGGACATTCTCTTTTGCTTTTTAAGATAAATGAGAATTTTTTTTATTTTGAAAAATTGCATTCTGCGATCAATTAGGCCGAGCTGAGATTGTGGCAGGATTTGTATCACACTTGGGCTACTGCGAGGTTGTTGAGCCAGCTGCATTGGTGCAGCTTCTGAGTGGACACGGCATGGGGAGGAGTCTTGGCCTGCAGTTGGTGTCTAAATAATGCTCTTTTCTCTCCTTTTTTTCTTCCTTCTTATTTTTATTTTTCTCCCTTTTCGAAAAGGGAATAAGAAATCGTCAATAAATTCTAAACGTTCTATTGGACTACTTTCTATCTCTTCAATCGGTTTTGAGCATAAAATCCGGTGCGCATGGCAGAGAGAGGGCCAGAGGGCCTAAGGAAATCGCGGCCCACACCTACATACAATGCAGTAAGGTCCCCCCACCCCCTGGCACGGGGCGGACCAAAGAAAATTTCATGAACCCTGTCGGTACAAACAAAGTAGGGTTATAGTTTGCCTTTCCAGCTCGATTACCACAACAAATCGGAACATATTCGATCTGAAAAGGTTCGGGTATGGTGTAGCGGTAACATCCATGACTCTCATCGCCGTCTAAGACGAGTGATTGATCTCATGAGCCCGGGGTTCGACTCCCCGTATCCGAGGATGCTTTTTTGTTCTTTTTACAACTTCATTCTCTTGTTTTAATCTTTTTATTCGCCTGCTTACCACGCTCCTCTTATTTTGTTCCCTTGTCCTTTTCCTTCATTTTACCTTATCCTTGGTATAGCTCCCATTATTCTCATTCTTTTTTCGGGCGTCATTTTCACATATCTTTCTAGAATGCATACTTCTAGGGCAGCACAAGCACCGTGATATCTCCCTGCGGCATAGTCCCGCACGTGCGTCAACAGCAGAATCGAAAGGAAGAAGGAAGTACACTGTTCTGTCCTTCTACTGTTGTGGTATCCAGTGTGGTATGCCTCGGGGAAAAGGATAAAGTGGGTCCTGAGATGCTACGTAGTATTACTATGTACAAAAAAGGACCACCCGCCGACGGGTTGGTTTCCAGATATACTCAAAAATACACATGCTCGCCTCCTCTTCCCGATCAGATCTCTTATAAACCACTTGTGTATGTCTAGGGATTGTTTTTCCGCTTAAATATGCGCTTCGTTGGCCTTCATTTGCCGTCGTTCTTACGATACAGCACGCCTGCGTCGACGGGGCCACTGCCCATTACTTCATTTTTGTCTTCTTTCACATGCGACAGCGCCCAAATTCTGGCTCACTGCATCAGCTCAATATGATCAAGGCTCAATCAGTCAAAATTGGTGCCGCTCGTCTATTATATCCGAGACATAACGTGGCCATTGTAAATGTGTACACGGCAGAGTCGATGGGGTAGGGGCGTGAAGTGTTCAGTTCTTCCATATCTTTGTCTGCCATGATGAAACTGGATATACACTCAACAATCTGATTTCCGTTTGTCGTCGCGCTCTATGTGTCGACTTGGAGTCAAAGCCAGCTGTGCTGTGCTGTGGGCCAAATTTCACCATATTAGGGGTTTTGAGATCCAGACGATGGACCACGAGTCTGCGTTGTCTAACCTCTTCGACATATTTCCACGAGGCCTTCGGACACAGCAACATCTCGTGAGGATTCAACTGGTCTCCAGCCTGCGACTGGCACCATCACCGTCGCCGGCGGTATATGCCTTGCTCTTGAGGGCATCGGCATAGTTGAGGTCCTCTTGCGCCTTTTTTCTGGAAATACTCATACTTGCCGCTTCCAAGGTTATCTCACGTTCTTTACCGTGGTCAGTTTATTAAGGTCTACCCGACAGTTCAGTCAAACGTTCTCACGAAAACGATTCAGAATGAACGCGCAAAACAACGACATCTTCCGCAATCAGCTATCCATTCAGTTTTTCTCTTTTTATCAGCTTCAACAAATATAGAAGTCCTCCTCGAGCTAATCTTCTCTACCCAAGGTCGATTACTAGAGTCCTTCGGCCCTATTTTGCGGCCACGCATCCAGTATTGATGACCAATCAGCACGACCGTAACTTGCCTTCACGATGTGAGCATTACCATATACCCCACAACGCCTCTTCCTTTGTTTTCGTTAACAAAGAAATACTCACACGAAGAGACTAGAGAAGGTCTTTCTAGTAGGCAGCGGATCTAGATGTAAACTGATACTCGTAAGGTCGTCGTCACATACCTAGGTATCAGACAAGCCTGCTTGAGCTGATTGACCTACATATTGCGCTATCATTACGCATAAACCCTGAGAATGATTGACAACGTTCACTATGCAATCATATGTCAGCTATCCTTGTGCTATCCTTGTAGGCCAGATTCCAACTGTGTAGCATATGATGCTGTCCAGCATGTGATTAGCATGCATATGGAGTAATTGTTAGATCTGCATTTTTGTTAGAGATTGTGAGCTGCCTTTGGGACCACCTCACGCAGCCTCTTAAGGAGAGGATTTAGAGGTCCGGGTCTCTCATTAAGCAGTGGGAAAAGAATCTCTGGTGTGAGCAATCTAAAGAGGAGTTCTGGGATGCTGAGTATGATTAGACCCCGCGCTATCTACCTAGGTATATTGGTGAACACAGCTATCCCATGAGCCAAGCTTGGTCACTTTCTAAACCACATCTCAGATTCCCATAACGCTTAACAGGGCCCAGCAGAAGGGCACATGCACCATTCAAGCAGCCCAATATCGTGCTATGCGAATCCGCTACCACATCACACCGACCCATTACGGACCGCATGATGCTGGCGTTTCCCAAGCTGCGGACACCTTGTAGCAACAGCCCATACATTTCATCATGATACGCTAACTAGCTGACCAAACAAAATTCAGGCGTTATAAAAATGCGTATTTCTTTACATTGGCGTGGCGGGGCTCTGGTTCCAAACTGTCAACATAGACCCTCTTGCGGAGCGCTCGCGAGTCAGCGATCGCGAAAACTTCAACCACGAACCACAGCAAACAGCGACATGAACCACACAATGATGTGCGGATTTCAACACTTCACATTCCGATATGGTGTAATGGCTAACATCCGGCACTCTCACTTCAAAAAGAGATACTGCCGAGCTCAGGGTTCGATTCCCTGTATCGGAGATATCACAACTTGCATTTTTCTAGTCTCGAAGCTGGATATATCAGAATATGTACCTTGATTTTTGTCCCCTGCTTCTTTCTCTTGGTGCTGCTTCGTGGGATTCAAGCAAGCATAAGTTTACATTTTGGTGAATTCCTCTCGTGATTTTTTTTTTTCTTTCCACATGCTCCTCACATATATATGCAGACTGCTATCTAGGAAGTACCTAAGACTTACAGGGAGAAAACCCCCGGCCCAGAGGGTTAGTCGATCGGTGATAGTAATTAGACCCCACCCTGCTGCAGGTTAGGTCAAAAAATCTTGCTTCATAAGAAAATCTTTGCGGCCGAATTTCAACAATCCGGAATGGTGTAACAGCATTCGGGTATGGTGTAGCGGTAACATCCATGACTCTCATCGCTGTCCAAGACGAGTGATAATATCTCATGAGCCCGGGGTTCGACTCCCCGTATCCGAGGATGATCTTTTGCATTAATTTTGAACCTTTTTTCAACTACGCCCGCCTCTTCAAAATGTGGAACATTAAGAAGGACCGCTGAGACATGCGAGCTTTTTTTTGGCTGACAAGCTGACAATACTTGTGCAATTGGATGGTGTGGAGACCCCCATGTGCCCGCAGCAATTTTCGCTTACTAATTATCTAAGAAAATGAACGGTAGGTACCCTGACCATCTTGCAGTGGTAGGGATTCGATATGCGACTTCTTTCTTGGTGTGCGTCCAGCTCTAAAAGAGGGAGAGAGAGAGCCCTGCAAGGATATCTCACACGGTCTCGGAAAACCCGAGGCTGTAGCCGGGGTTGAAAGAAAGTATCTGAGGAGCGACCCGGAACAAATTCCACAGTCAACCTTTCCCATGCAAGTGGCCCTCGTCGTCCACAAGATTTCCTTCTTCATCATTTAAGAGGGTCCGATCCAGCCAACATCAGTATCCCGCCCCCATCGGACAAATCACACACCCAAGAAGCAAGCACGCACCAAAATAAACGAGAAGAAGGGGGGCAAAAAAAAAAAAAAAAAAAAAAGAAAGAAAACACGAGCTTTTGCGCCGCAGTCACACAGGAACCTGCAGGCACCAGTCGAGACATGGGGCAAAACGCGCTCTGGCGGTGCTGATAGGCCGCCTCATACGTCTGACGAAGAAAGATGGCCGGCGACACAAACACATACATAGCACAGCAATCACGAACTCTGTTAGATCACCCGACCCCCCTGAGGGTGTCGCAGAGCGCTGAATTTTGAGAGGTGGAGGAAAGGGGGGAGGTCCGTATTTTGTCAGCATTTTCGCAAATCCCACGCATGTCGGCCAGCGGGAAGAAGGTTAAATTACTTTCTTTCGCGGGAGTGGCGTTCCAAAGCCAGACGCTACCGAGAGACAACACCACTCCAAGCTACCCTCCCCCCGGGGGGTATATGTTAACGGCCGGAGTCGACCCCATTCTCCTGGGTCTTGATGATCACCATGAGGTCTCAAGTAGAACGATCTCTAAGAAGATAATTATGGTATACACTTTGGGGTTTTTTCCCCTTCTCTTCTTCTTCTTCCTTGCTCCCTTGTCAGTGTCCTTATAGACGAACGGCGGAGGCTCCGAAGCCAAGGTAAAAGATAGGGTAGTGTGCAAGTAAGCCGGCAGAAGGCGTTATTATTAGCACTGCGCGCCGAGGGTCGCTCATTATATTCAGTGTCTGTCCTTGGGCTTACATGTGTGACGAGCACGTCGTGCCCTGCAGCAGAAAGATTAGACCTGCAGCACCTATCCGAACAAGGCGAGGAGGGCGGGGCTGACTAGCTCTTTGTGCACCCAGGTGACAGACAATTCAGAGTCCTCTGCCAGCGCTTCTCTCCTGCAAGTGGTGTTATCATGACTTGTCAGCCACGGACTTATCCGTTTTGATGACTACGCCTGACCTGGAACAATCTCCTTGGCCCCCCAGCTACTGCCAAACGGCAAAACGGGAGCGGCGCTGGATGCAATTTTATTGTCTTCCCAGCAGCGAATCCTATCACTGTGAACCCCGGCCGGGTGCTTGCTCTTAACCCAGAACGAAGAAGAGAGACAGTACATTGTCCATGCTGCTGCTGCGGTGGTGAAGAACGAAGTATCCACCATCCAACGATTCCGATAGGCACAAGGGACCACGCAGGATTCCAAAGTAATCATCCTCCTCCTGCTGCTACCGTCCTATCTACCTCCTTTTCCCCCCATCTTTGCGTGAAGCCTATTTCCACCCACTCCTACTACATCTTCGTGCTTCAGATGGTCAGGCTGCATTCCAAACTCCACCTGAGCCGGCAGGGACGCAAGTCGTCATTGTCGCATACACCGCCGTCCCTCCAGGGTCAATGCAACGCTGCCGCTGCTCCTGCTGCTGCCCCCGTCCCGCCTGCACCAGGCGAGTTGTTCCCTTCCTCATCCAGCCGTCCAGGGCCCATCTTGGCCACGCTCCCCGTGGAGCTGCTCCTCAGGGTAGCTTCTTTCTGCGACCTCATCGACATCCTGAGGCTCCGGTGCTCGTGCCGGGCTCTCCGTCTCGCGTTTGGCCAGTCCTCCGTGATCGAGCTGGTATCACTGCGTCTTGTGAGCCTTGCCCCCCCCCCCCTGGGTGTTGCACCCATGTCTCCACACACACACACATCACACACCCATGCCCACACCCGCCTTCCCTCTCTCCTTCTCTTTATATCTCTCTACCACTTCTCCTTCTTGTTTCTTAAACCCAAGGAACCATCGTGGGTCAGTATTGCTCAGGATCCACTCGAGGTAATTTTCTGAGTAAATACTAACTCGCTTGTCATGGCACTCTTTTGAAAATAAAAGATGGACCCCCACTCCACCCGCGGCACACCTAGTCGAGATGTGTTGTTAGGAATGATCAAGACCCAGCTCGACGCCGGGTCGAGGGACAGGGGCGGCGAGGATTTCAGAAGGGACACCTTCCTCTGCCTGGCCGTCACCTTGCCCCCAAGACAGCGGGCCCGTATCAAGCATGCTTTCGGCTCTGTCCTGGCCAGGGCATGCCGCATCAGTAGTGGCTCGGGCAGCAGGGATTCGGCGCGTGGGGGCAACGACCAGCCCGATTTACACGACCGCCTCGAGATCGACGACGACGATAATAACGAAAAACTCTCTGCCGAGTTGGAGAAAAGATTGGGAGTCACTTCGACTCTTCTTGTTCTGGGCTGTCAGTCAAATTTCAACAATTCTCCCGTGTGGCCGTATTCTGTCTTTTCTCTGGTGTCTTTCCCCCAAGATCGAACAAAATCCACATCCCATAACACTGTCATTAAGGGCCCAGAGATAGGGATCATACCGTACCCTTGACTGACCCACCTGCCAGATTCGGACGCATGCGACCTTGATATAGCACGACAATTAATGGCCATCAACCACTGGACCGCCAAATCAGATATATGGGGCGAGAGAAGGCTGTTGAAGCACAAGCAGATCAGTCTGCAGCTGGCGTTCTCCATGGTACTCGGCCTTATGCATCCGTCGTCAGCCTGGTCAGAAGTGCTGGCCACGACCCCGGCGTCGGTATACCAGGGTCTCGCGCAGCGCGTCAAGTCAGACTATAGAGGCGTCGAGTTTGCCTCTTCGAGCCAGAATTTCTGGCTGAGCTGGGAGGGTTTGCACACAAGATCGCTCCAGCTCGCCGCCCTGATCGCCTACATACTCAGAACGGGTGGCTTCGAGGACGTGCCGCGGTCCGACCTGTTGCCCCTGCTCCGCGGCCCCACGGCGCAGACAGCAGCAAAAGAAACAACGTCCTCGCCGTCGTGGACACTTCCAATGCCTCTGCTCAAGATTCCCCTGCTCGAAAATTTTGGTGAGGACGACGGGATCAGGGCGCACGGTAGCTCCTGGCAGGACTGGTACGCCAGCCGGACCCGCGACCTCGTCAGCGCCATCGAGGATGGTGAGTGGTACGGCTACTACGTCTATACCCTCGAGGACACAGATAACACCAGCCCGGCGGGCCAGCGAGACCCGGCCATGGAGAACGTCCATTTCAAGCTAGGCGGGGGCCTGCCTCCACCGCCGTCAACATCGCCACCACCGTCGTCGGCCATCGCTGCTCACCACACCACCAAGGTGCCGCTCGAGGCCAGAGGGGGTAAGGACGGCATCACGGGCGACTTCGACTTCGAAGGCACGGTAAACATCAATAGCGGCGTCGTGAGCTTGCGCAAGAAGTACCGCGAGGCCCACTACTGGGACTATGACGGGGTAATGACGCCGCTCGGGATCGTCGGCGAGTGGGGGCGCGAGGGGATCGGGTTCGATGGTTATTTCTGGCTGTGGAAGCGGAGCTGGATGGCGGGCGACGCGGTGCAGAGGACTGTTGCGTATTATTCTTGAAGGGCGCATGGAGTTTTCCTTTGCTTGTCGGGCAACGTTGGGAGTTCTGGGATTGAACGGATGGGAAGGTTCGGCCTGGGCATTGACCGGTTGGGTCTGGAGTTTCGAGGAAGGGGTGGCTCTGCTAGTGGGAAATAGACTGACTTTTCCTGTCCAGGGTCACACTTTCTACTTTTCTTTCTGCCTGGGCACTCGCAAGATCTTATGCCATCATCATTTTAATTCTCCACGGGACCTCGTCGTCCGTTCTCGTCATGAAATCTCAGAGTGTTGAGACATCTCGTAGCACTTGCCTTGGTCCGATAGATCTGGATTTTATCACCACAAGAACAGAGTGGGGAGCGTCATGAAAGCCGTTCCGAGCTTCTGCCAATTTTCAGGAAACGCGCAGACCTGAACAAAATCCCGCGTCCTTCCTCATATGCAAGGGGATGCCAGACGCGAGGCCCACGGAACGATACAGTGCTACGCAGGTTGTTTCCACTCGGATAATACCAAGAATTCTGCGGATTTCATACATACGAGATCACACCAGACGAGGTTGAGCAGCAGTCGTTGGTGAGCAGCTTTCAAGACCATACCACAGAGACTTGACAAGAGGAGCTGTGGAGACCAATTGCCTCTGCCTGCGACCTTATGTTTCATTGAGGACAAACCGTATGAGTTTTCTCTTGCAAGGATCTCACAATCCTCCGCGTACCGGCCCCCGACGAATTTACCACACCGAATTCGCGCCGATGACTGACTGGTGTTCAAGAGCACCCTTCTCTGCGTCGCCATTTCAAACTGAATTACCGTGATTGATATTGCTAGACCACTGTGAAAGGCCTGCTTGGGGCAGGAGACACACCTGGGGTAGCAACTTCGGTAGCTTTTGTGCACGGATCTGAGGGCCATCATCGTGTCGACCTGAGGCGCATTTAATGCAGAATTGGCAGAGCAACATCAGACAGCAGCAAGCAGCTTCTTTCTCTTGACAATCTTTTCAAGACCCTACTCCAAGGTCACGAACCTCATCAGACCTCACCACCTCCTCCTCCTCCACCACAACAACAACAATAACAAGAATCATAAGTCTGAGCTGGCAACACATACTCATCAGGAAGTGCCGGTTCTACTCTGCTGTACACTGCCAACTTATTAAAGACTGAGTTTGGGAGGGAGCTCTTTGGCTGGACGTGATCTCGTGAGATGTGACAAGCCTCAAAGCGCCCAGATATTACTCGCCGCCCACTCTGCTCGCTACTTCTCAAAACCCAAAACACGAACCTCATCCATCCATGAGTCCTTTTACTCCTCGTCAAGCTCATCGCCCGGCTTCGACGTTATCTGGCCGCCTCAACGTCGCTCAACCACCCCAAATTCTCTCCATCAAGACGGTCGATGTACTCGTCCAAGGCTGCAGGCAAGATGAAGTGGGAAGGCAGCAGAGTTGAAGCGATGGCAACAAGCTCAGCTCGGAAGATCTGGAGCTCACGAAAGCTCAAGCCCGCCGGTGGCTGCTTGGGCACACAGATCTGGTCGATTCCATAAGCCACAGGGCTTGCACCCGTGTGAACCTAGTCACTGAATGGTTTCGCACCCCTAGCAGCACGAATATCATAACCGAAACGAAGCGCATCGTTGACGAGATCACCCAATTTCGAAAAACGCACGATGGCGATACTGAACAGTCAAAGAAGGAAGCGACTGCCGACATGCATCACGGACTGTTGGCATGCCTTTTAGCTATTGCAGCTATGAGCCGTGGCGCCAATGGTGATCCTATGCTACCAGACCTCTTTGCGAAGCATGGCTCTATATTTTGCAGGAGGAAGGACTTCGGAACGTCTGATTTCATCTGGTTTACGAATGAGTTTCTGAGCGAATTCGAGACCTTCCTCCGCGGCGGGATCCCCCGTAAATGCGACTGGATTCAAGCTGCCTTGCGCCGCTCGCCCGGCGACGCTTCAAGCAAGGCTCTAGGAATAAGAGACAACATGCAGATTGCTGCGAAAACCCTCTCCGATACAACTTCAGCAGACGGTCCCTCTTCGAGACCAGCTCCAGGAGCCACAGACCAGCCTCCAGAAACACTTGGATCAAGAAAACGCACTCATGATCAGTACGAGACACCTCAGCCTGCGTCTCGAGTCCCACATGTGGGCGCTCTGATGCTGCCCGCTACACCTGCCACAACTTCAAACCCGTTTGAAAGCTCCTGCTCGTCGCCTCACTTCGATCGGCACGCCCTTCCTGCAGCACCTGAAGCGGCTTATCCGGAAGTGAAGACTCCTCCATTTCCGTCTATAAACACACAATTCGCGCCCAATGGCATGCAATCAGAAGCAGCGATGGATTCGCAATGCGCAGCAACAGCTCTTGCTACACTTACAGCTACCAACAAAGGCGAGTCGATGACTGATGATACAGAAGCAACCGAGCCGCGTGTAAAGCGAGCATGGCGCAGTACTCTCGAGCTTACGTTCCTTGAGCCTCCGCTCCCAGACTTGTTTCACTCAGCAAACCGCACTCAAACCCCATTTCAAGATTGCCAAATTGGACTAATATCCCAAATTTCCAAGCTTACTCAGGAAAGGGACGATGCTATCAAGGCATGCGATATCGCTCGTTTGGAACGCGACCAAGCTCGGACAGTAGCTAATAAGTTGTCTGTGGCGATCCGAGAATACTGGGAGGCAGGACAAGTACTGGTTGATAAGGTCAGAAGCCAAATATGCGGATAAGGAGGATGGTCTG
Organism: Aurifilum marmelostoma; assembly: GCA_027559495.1. Classification (NCBI taxonomy): domain Eukaryota; kingdom Fungi; phylum Ascomycota; class Sordariomycetes; order Diaporthales; family Cryphonectriaceae; genus Aurifilum; species Aurifilum marmelostoma. Next base: position 334,713 of record JAMXSV010000007.1, on the reverse strand, counting down.
AGGGAGAACAGGGGAAGCAGCGTTGATCTGGTACATGCCGAAGCCCACACATAACTAACTGAACCCGCCGATCTGCACACTGCGAGTGCGTACTTCGAAAATGACCGAGCTTGACCACCAGGAGAACGAGTCGAGGTATAACTCTCGGACTGGTTGCGGGCGCACTATCTTCCGAGGGCAATGCAAATCAACGGTGATGTTGAACTTAGTGGCTGGCCGGGCAGATTTTAGTATAGACGAGGGCCACCATGCTTGGGCATTGACCTGAGAAGTGCATGCCGATAGTCTAGACACACGGGAATGCATCGAACTTTGGCTCTAGAAAAAGCTATCAGATTCATATTGGCGTCGCAATTCTGGAACCCCTTCGGTTGCTCCCTTGCGCGGCTAAGAATAACAGCCTCGAGGAAAGGAGAATGGATTGATATTTAGAACAGAAGCGGACGTACCGGCCGAGGCATGGCCGCAGGAGGTTCAAAGTGTGGTGAGGTGCCTGTTAACCAACCATGTAAGACGTCGCAACCCGATCCTGTATGACACGGTGGTGGTGTTGTTGTTGGGTGTGCTGAACATGAGTGAGCAGCCGAAAGTAGAGCCTGTGTAGGTTGGTCACCCCATCTGCCTACTATGGCTACACCGACCAGACTTTCTGCTGCTACGAACAAAATTTCTCAAGAATCCCCGAAGCGGCCGCAGCAGAAAGAGAACGTCATCCGTGGAACCCCACCGACAAAATTCACCTTGCATAATAACCACTGCGACCCGCAGGTGGTCAATCGTCTTGTCTGCAATGCACTGGACACACAAGCCTTGGTAACAGGTCCCTCCAGCAGCAGGTCCTTGCTTCCGAGGGAAGCGAGTCGTGGACAGCTGCTTGGGCTCTCTGAAGGCGAAGAACAATCAAGGGAACCACGGCATCGGGACGAGCGATTTCTCACGGCAGCCAGCCGGCAGCACGGGTTCAATAGATCGGACGAAAATACCACCTCACCATGCATGTAGTATGTGCAGGGTTCGTCCATTGAGGTTGCGGATTATGTTTGCCCAGCCTTGCCAGGCTTGAAAGTAACCGCAGTGGGGTCCTGAGAGATATACAACACATTCCCCAAAGGGAGATGAGCCCGGTGGCTTGCATGTGTGTGTGTGTGTGTGTGTGTGTGTGTGTGAGGGAGTGTGTGCGAGTGTGGGTCACATGTGCCATACTTTGTTTTTCGAAAGAAAATGATCTAAAAATACACACATGGTAGCGCATGACGGGTTGCCTTGGTGCCTTGATACTTAGTAGCTCGTCTTCCCACTTTGTTCGGTAGATTCCCACGATCCGGCATGGTAGACCCACAGGGCCACAGCAAGAAAGGATGCCTAAAGGATGGAAGGTGGGCCCTGGAGTTGACGTCGAGGGGCCTGCGGTTACAGTAAGGGCCGCCATCGGCTCTCGCGGCGGTCGCAATGCAGCCAAAACCAAGACTTAGTCTACCATGTACTACCATGGTCAAAAGACGTAGAGTACTATGTAAGTACTTGATTACCATAAGGCTGTGAAACTGGAGCAAGCATAAAACTGTGTTATAATACAACGACACTGGCCATAGTGTCGTTTTTGAGACACTATTGTGTACATTGAACGTAAGAATTTCTGCAGTAACACGTAAAGGTGGCGACAGGAAGGAAGACCAAGGCCAGGTGGTAATCCTTCGAGGATATGCTATGTAGGTTTGGAATGTGGAGCTGACATGCTGTCTGTCTGCCATGTGGGTGAGTAAGCCAGCGACGCACGTACTTGGCCTTGCTGTTGGTTTGGTGCTTACTTTGCTTGGCTGTGTGTTTGGCGTGTTTGGCTAGCCAGGCCTACTGTACGATGAAGCAGTACAGCGATATGGTTGCATGCTGTGGCGCACCTCAAGTAATGCTTACCTCGCTCTTTCTCCTCACAATCCATGTGCTGTCGAACAAGATTCCATATCATATCAGGGCCTTGCTCTCATCTCTAATCCGTCTGCTTTGTTTCATTTTGCCAGAGCCCGCAGACGGCTGACCTGCCTTCATCATGATGATCATCTCACCTCAGCTTTGAAATGTGTGGGACCCTATATTGGCTTTTGAGTTAAGGCCCTTGGTGGAAGTTGCGGGTGCTTCGGCCAGTGGCAGAAGGGGCCGCAGCGGAAGACTTGGACCAACGAGGCTAGCACCCCAAGCCAGGACCCATGTCCGCTAGTACCGTACTAGGCCGCCTAGGGTACTTAGTACCAACTGTACTACTTTGGTGCACTTTCCCATCTCCGCCGTCTTTGGTACAGTAGCATCCTGCTTTATTCGGGAATCTTCAACAGCCTTCTTTCCCACCCTGTCTGGATCTGTCACCTGGGGTCCCTTTCGTCCCCTCACTGCAACATCACGTACATACCGTAAAACCTGTACTTTGCTCTGGCCCCCCCCCCTCCTCTTCCTTTTTCCCTCAATATTCACCTGCTCGGTTGTTTCCCCCCTCCGTCTATACCTCTGATCAAGGCGATTATGAGTTGCTTGCTGTGTCGCAAATTGGCCGCCGCCCTCTAAAACAAGTAGGCCTCATTCAGCTGCGACCCAGACCTACCATTGCGCCCTCCTGCTAGGGGACCATCCACCCCCTCTCTCCATTGCGGCTGAGCAGACATCACATATCATATGCCACTCAGCGAGCCACCCTCTTCCAGCCCCGCCTCCCCTCCTTCCTAGGCCAGGAACCTCAATCAAGGCTCATTTCCCAGGAAAGAAGGCTCCCGTTGAGCAAGACAAAGGGCAGGATTTCGGTATCCTCTTATAGTATTCCAATTCCAGGGCTTTTCTCTCCTGTTCGACGTCTTACAACTTCAATCATGTCAGTACATGTCATTCATTCGTATCTCTTGTCCTGGCAAGCATACTTCTCTGCACAGCTACCCTGATTACCAAGTCAGTGCTCGACACTGTCCACCCTCTTCGTATCCTGCGCCTCATATTGTTGTTGCCGGTCCTGATCAGAGGGTCGCCGCAAAAGAAGGCTGGCAGCTGACACCGTTCTGTTTGAAAATGTCTTCTAGCATGTTGCGGAAAAAGGAGGTGTTCACCATCATCACTCCCATACCTGGGTTCATCCCCCGCCAGCTGGCCATCGATATTCTCCACAGCCATTCCGAGGTCATCACGGTGAATCCACTGGTCCTGGACCACAAACCCATCAAGGCGCCCCGGAATGCCGCATCGGACGAGTACTATTCGACATGGTATGAGATCACACAAAAAATCCAGTTCGTCCCTGGGATTGGGAAAGTGGGCTCAGGCAAGATCAGCTTCAATGGCTGCTTCCATGATATGCCCTGGGGCCTACAGACGCACATCTATGCGCCCATGAACGTGGACCTGAAGAACCGCTACCGTATCGCTGGAAATCAGCCCGGCATCGAGCCTCCCGAGCCCCAGGAGATCGGCCTCGTGGGCGTTCCCAGCGAGGGACTCTACCTCAAGGATGATGTGGAGATCAAGTGCAACATCACCATGGCCAGCTTCGTCAAAAATCAGCTCAAGGCAGCCTCCAAGGAGATGGTCGACCGCATTATCAGGAAGGCCGAACTTCTAGACCGCGGCGAGCTCCATGCCATGATTGAGAACGGCAAGCTGCGCACCATCAACCCCAACGACAGAACTAACACCATCTCCCCGAGTGGCTCTATGTCGCCTCCCCCACAACCCTCGCCGACCTTTATGGACCGCACCGGCGCCATCTCCCCCGAACCCAGACCTTACCAAGTGCCACGCCCGGCCTCTTACCAGCAATTTTCCGGCAATAGGCACCCGCAGGCCGATCAAGTAGCCCAGAGCCCGCACTGGTCCGCTCCCTATGGCGGCATCAGCCAGACACGTTCGCAGCGTCAGAAGGCCCCCGCCCCCCTCGTGGCACACGCCGAGTTGCCCGCGGCGGCCCCGACCGCGCCAAGTGCCGCCAACGCCGCCATCGAGATGCCCGGCGACTTCTACTACCCGCCGCAGGCCTCTCCAGGCCTTACACTTCCGCAGCCATCGCCCACCTATACCTCAGACCACGAGTCCAACTTATCCTTTCAGTCGTCGCGGACATCACCACAGCCGCAGCAGCACGCGAGGTGGTCGCAGAGCTCCTCGGTATCGGGAGGCAGCAGCTCCATGTACTCGCCAGGCCTGCCACCCGAACCCTTGCCCACGCACGACGAGGTACCCGAGCGCGAGCACAACTTCAAAATCAACAACAACAGCGATAACAAGAAACCGAATCATAAGAATAACGACATCAAGGCGCCGCCGCAGAATTGGGACCCCGTCGCCGCGCGTCGCGCCCAGTATGTGACCAGCACGCCGCCGCCTTCGTCGAGGTCGTACGCATACAACCCAGCCGACTACGCTAATACGAGGAAGGGCTCGCCAATGAGACCGGCGACTTATGGGCAGACACAGTAAAGGCACAGAAAATTTAGTGGGAGAAAAAGGGTGAATACACTGTCTTGTTTTCTTCAAGGCCACAATTTCGAAGAAACAAAACGACATGGCATGACAATGGGTATATGTGTGTGAACCGCCAATTCCTCATTTGGTGCTCTGGCGTTCGAGATTTTGGGAAGAGTCTGTGATTGTGATATAGCGACAAACTGCTGGGTGGATGGCGTGGTGAGATTTTCTCAAATTTGATATCCAAATATTCCTGGGCGGTCTTTTCAGTAGTTGAGATTTCGTTTCTGTCTCTCTTCCCTTCGTCACTGGCGTTCGTTGGGAAGGAACTGAGACTTCTGAATGCCGTCAACGTGGCAGATGGAGGGGCAGGACACATTCTGATTCTATGTATGTAATTATACGAGTGTATTCATTGCTCAATGAGTACAGTTTGTTCCTCGAAGAGCGATGCGACAGTCGGAAGAGCAATGTATGTGGAGCCCTCGCCTCAAGAGACATGATCAACACAACCGTTGTGCTTGAGGAGACAGAATCTACCGGCATTTTCGTCGACTGCATTCATGATGTCGATCACTGTCTCATTGCAATGTCTTGAAAATGTTACCCTCGTCAGCCTATCTGCCAGTTACTGCTCCACGCTGACAGATACGGGCTGAACATACTACGCAACACAGCCCCTGCGCCCTCGTGCAGCATCTCTGAGCTGGTCTCCTCGTGGTGGTATTCCTACCGTCTAGCAAATCCTGTGCACAATATGGGCGAGGGACAGGAAAGTGCAGCCTCTCACGATTTGCGTTCTCGGAGTGGCTTGGGCATGCACAACTACTAGTTTTGATCGTGAAGCGAGTTTAGAAAGCCGGTCTTTGCCCTCGTGAGTGCGTGGGGATCCCACCTGTTCTTGGCTGCCCGTGATGATCCTGAGCTGCTCATATTTCCCCAAAGCTTTGGAAGGCTAGGCCTTGAGCAACCCCCCCCCCCAAGATGGCATTGGCAATGTATTTCTACTAGTCTCAGTAGCATTGAGGCACACGGCTCGAAAGAGATGGCGTAGATATATCGTGGAGGGCTTTTGCACCACACATGGGCAGCGAGACACAATATTCTGTCCATCATGTCTAGACGTGTTTGATCCTGAGTTTATACACGTTCTTGGGCGTGAATACGCCAAGGACCCAGAGCTAAAGGGCAGGAAATGGGGCAACTCTGGACCTTCACCGCTCGCAAGTCCTGGTGCAGTATATGATGAGAACCAACCGCAAGATCTGTGTCCGCGTTGAATTGATATCTGGTTGAGCATTTGGCCATGACTTCGAGACCACCGCATTGGTGGCCAACTGCTAAAAAGTACCCTTTTTCGTGATCCCAATGCGGTAACTAACACGAGTCAGGCCCCACTCACAGAGTCGAAACATGGGGGATATGTAGGAATTATATCTACTGTTTTCTTGTTCGTAGGTGTCTTGGGGAGAACAGCAATCATGGAGATAGCTGCAATAGATTCCCTGCTCCCTTCTCTATCCCCTCTGTATCTGCTCCTTCTTCTGCTTCTCCCCCCTCCCCCCCTTTTGCGACGCTTGGGCGGGGTGAGCATCTCCAAACAAGATCCCAATGGAGTGGGGAAAGAGGTAGACCCGGTCTCCTATCCTTGGGTCACCCGCCAGCAGGTGGTGTTCGACCATGTCGATACACCATAGCTAAATCCCCTTCAGTCAATGCTTAAGTCTGGTACCCTATCGGCGTTTGGTGTAAGCTAGTATGGAGGTAGTGCTAGGCAGAGTCGGGCGGCGCTGGTAGTGTGGCTTGCATTGGTCAAAAACTTAGTAGTAGTGTACTTGGAGCCGGGTCCGTGGGTTTTCAGCGCTGCATTAGCATTGTGCTTTTTTGCCGTGCTGGTGGAGAGTCTGGTCCAGAGCAATCTGTTGGCGTATTCGATAAACATCTCTGTGACAGTGGTTAACCTACTGTGCATGGTCCTGCCTTCAAAAAGCTGTTGAAGCATAGTCAAAATCCGGCGAGAGACGCCCTTGTTCCGGACCACCAGAGTAGATGGTACGGTCTTGTGGCTCTGAAAGAGTATGTAAGCTAATGCCAATCGATTCCTGGAACACAAATGATGTTCCTTTAGACTCCGAGGCAGAGCAGTATGCGGGACGGGGCCGGTTGGCGGCATGACACACCACATGAGCACCGGAGGATCCGCTGTGTCTGATACATGCCTTGGTCTTCGAGAGTCTCAGGGCTCTGCAGGCTTGGATTGAATTCTGAATCAGTTTCGCGTCAGTGTCACAGAAGACTGGCGTTATGATGGGGCTATGATGGGGCAATTCATGGCAATACTGAGCATAGATAACCGGGGATCATTGGCGATGACGGCCGATGACGTTGCTTGCCCTTCCCCCGCCGTGCCCTCCTCCACCCTTTTCATGCCGATCGGTTCACTGCGTTCTGCAATGAACTCATTAGGGACAAGCAACTGGACAGCTAGATACTATCGACCAGCTGCAATATCCAACAGAGAGAGAGAGAGACCAAACATTCTTCTTTCGCCCTCAGACCACGACACCATACCCATTGGCAAACTCCTCTCCATGGCGCTCAACCTCACCGGCGGCTGCACCTGCCAAGGTCTGCAGTATGCCCTCAAACTAGACTCTGCCGACTCGGCCAGGACCTCGCTGTGCCACTGTTCAAGCTGCAAAAAGGCATTTGGGACTAACTATGGGCTGACCTCCAAGGCGAGCATTTCTTCTCACCTCCCCCCCCAGGCGCCCGGTGCTGGACCCCCTGGCCTGACCTGGTTACCGAACCCCCCCCCTGCCAGGTCCCGATCGAGAGCTTCAGCTACACCCGAGGCGAGCCAAAGCTCTTCAAACAAAGCAACGGCGTCATCAGGGAGTTCTGCTCCAACTGTGGCTCCTTTACCTGCGAGTATGGTGTAAGTCGCTTGTCGTGCGAGAGAAAGGAGGACCACTCCGCCCCCGCCCCCTCTCCCGCCCCCCTCTACATCCTTTCTTGCTCTGATGCATTGCTCGCGCTCACACGGCTCTTTTTTCCCTCGGCAACAGGAACAAGCTGCCGACAAGGTCAGATACATCACCTACGGCACGCTGGATGATCCCGAGAAGCTGCCCCCCAAGGGCGAGTTCTTTTGCAGGGACAGGGCCAGCTGGATGCCCGAGATATCTGGTGTGTACTGTATTATTGACATCTCTCTCTAACCAGCTAGCCGGCTGAATGTTCTTTCCAGGGCTCTTTCACAAACAGCAGATCAAGGAGTGATGTGATGAATCCCATTGGGTCCTAGCCGAGCTGGGAGAACTGGGAGAGGGGTGACAGTTGGAGAGGGGGTGCGGTAGTGTGTGTGTGTATGTGTAAAGTTACGTCGGCGGACGTGATGGGCGCTTGTGTGCTTTGCATGGACTGTGTGCTGTCGCAGATTTATGCGCACGCAGTAGACAAGACGTCTATATTGTCCTTGATACTTACTTGAGTGGGGTCCCAAAGAAAGAGAAAGAAAGAGAAAATCCTAGGCCCCCCCCCCGGGTCCCACTGAAATACACCCACCACACATACACACAAACAAAAAGGAAAGAAAAAGATGAGGAGAGAGAGAGAGAGACAAGAAAACAAAACAAAGCGGCATGGGCTGCTTGTGTACCGTCTTCCTCCAGCGCTGTCACGTCGCATGAGTGAGAGTGTCCGTCCACTACTTGGGAGCTGACCAGATTCCGGGCTGAAGATGATACAAGGTCAAGTTTGTAACCCCTCGTCTCGATGACCACTAGGTCTATCGATCTCTCCCTTCACTAATGAACAGTATGGATAGATCCCTGTGTCCCTTTTGCCGTCCTTTAAGTCGAGATACGCTCAAAGGAAATTTTGCAACGCACAGAACGACACAGCACACATGTAGTGGTTGGGCTGTGCCACGCTACTTGTTCACCGCCCGCAGCTGTAGGCGACCTCTCTCCCCCCCTCCCTCCCTCTTCATCTCCAACAAGCCAGCCTGAGCAAGCAAACGTGCTGCGTCGTCGACCCCAGCCGCTTGAGACATCCTGACCGTAGAAGACAGAGATTTTCTGCCTCTTTCTTCTTCCGTCTCAGACTTTGTTTATTGATTGATTATCATTATTATTATTTTTATTTTTTTTAAAAAAATAACGCAACGTACCGCGACATGATGTTTGGGCAATGATTGCATCGACCGAATGGGGAACAACCCCCGTCCCACTGGCTCACAAGGGTGGACAGCCTCCAAGGCCGCCACGGGCACCACCGCTGCTTCCAACCCCCCTCCCCCCCCCCGCCTTGGTAATCGGGCAAACCCCCAAATTACTTGTTTCACTTCTTCAAGTCAAAGTTGCGACCACCTCAATAAAATTCTGCTGCGGAGGGAGGGCGGGATTGGGTTATAGTTGCCATGCCATATAGCTTTTTCAGCTCCCACGTTGAGCATGTGTGGCCTTCACCGGTCTGCGGACACGAAAACATCATTGTGTCACGATGTTAAGTATAGTACGTAGTAGTTATTTTTCATTGGGCTCCAATGCAGCGTGTACTCTGGTACTTGTTGTTCAGGTTACTTCCCCCCCCTCCCCTCTCTCCTCTTCAGATCGGGGGTTTGACAATGAATCCCAAGCTGAGGGGAGAAGGAAGATGTTGGAGGACCTGCAGACATATGCTCGGGGCGTCGGTGTTCGTCACAACGTGGTGGTAGACCCGTTGAGACCCAAAAGCGCCCCCAAAAAAGACAGCCCGCCGCCTCCGAGCTGTGTTGAATATGGGCCATGTTTGTTGCTTCTTTGGCCGCCTGCTCGGTCGATCTCATCATCATTTCCCCACCTGGCCTCACTGGCGGGTCGTTCTCATCATAAGCGCTCGCCCTCGCAGCGGGGACCCCGGCTGCAATTGCCTCCACGACCTGGTCAAGAGAGCCTTGTGGAAAATGAGAGGCCCGACCTTGAACTGACAAAAATGGATGCGTTGAACCCGAAAGGAGCCTCGCAATCTGGCATCGTCGTTGACGCTCATAAAAATCCAGCACTGGACCATAAAACCTCTTCACATACACACATGCAAACTCCACACAGAATGCACGTTGGACATGTCGTGTCTTCCAACTTCACTAAGCCCAGCCTGCAAGTCAGGTGATCTGGACTGACGCCGTGCCACACGCAGCAACCTAAGTCAAATTGCCACGAAGGCCGGGTAGTCGGTGACACAGATATAGCTTCCAAGACTCGTGGCTGCATGGAACGTGCTGCAGGGTGGACCGTTGGATGGGCTGCAGTGCTCATCGACATCTCACGCAGATTTTGGGGGGGGGGGGGGGGGGAGGGTTCTGCGATCCTGGTGATCTGCAACATCCCTCCCTCCCCCGGTCTCACTCAGCTCTTACCTACATGAAAGTTTCTGGTGGCTTGGGGTCAAAAACGCGGCCCAACGGCTGAGGCAAAGAGAAATCCATACACACACTCATACACACACAAAGGCTGAGGCCGCGATTGGGTCTTACCGAGTCAAATTGGGGCGCCTGTAGCCCTGTATCTACTGTAGTAGTAGGGCAGTTTCAATGTGGTTGCGCCGCGTCCTCAGTATGCAGGCACGTAGTGCCTTCTATTGGGTGTGCCTCTTTGGCGAGGCCGTCGGCATATGACAGCAAGTGGGCTGCTGATGATCGGATAGGGAACAAAAGATCGTCTCGATCTTGAGGGAACGGTCCAATACCGCTATCTGATTAAGAAAGTCGGTGAGTACGACCACGAGATCTCGATGGCTTCCCTGCGATTGCATGATACAGTCAGTACTCGACCAGAAGCGGACGACCGAAGGAGAAACGGAACACAGGGACGCCAGCCCAAGGCGGCTACCGTTCGATGTAAAAGCTGCGTAATGGTTGCACCCCATGGAACACAAGCTCAACTCGCGCACGATAACCATGTCAGAGAATGGTGGTCGCTGCAACAAAAGTTTTCTAGCCTGCATAGGGCGCAGACAGAATGTCCAACAGGTGGTAGGGCTATTGTGTTCAGCAGCTCAAGGAATGGGGTGGTAGTGCATAGAGCTGGCCACATGTGACGACTCTCGCCCGACTACTAAGCATGCGGGGATCTAGTACTTGGCGAACGCGACAACCTTCGATCGCAGGCATCAAGAGTGGGTGGGGGTGACGAGGGCTGACAACCACTCCAGCTGCAGAGCATACAGTAGGCATAATGCAAGCCCATTTGAAACCTGACTTTAGGCTCTCAAGTTCCGATTTGACGGGCGGTTAGGCCCATCGTGAGTGACAACTAACCCCACGCCCAAAACCAAGAGCCTTGCCTGGCCCCCTGGGATTTCAAAGAAAAGAGAGAGAGAGGGGGGGGGGGGGGGGGAAAAAGGGGAGAAAGACGACGGCACACAAACGATGTCGTTGCGCTTGCACAGGTGTGGTGTGACGAAAGAGGTGCCGGCGACGACGAGGTTCGACAAATGTTGCGTCTCGCTACAGCAACCTTGCTCAGAGTAAGCAGGAGAAAGAGAGAGGGAGAGAGAAAAAGAAAGGGAAAAGGAAAGAAAAAAAAAGGCCAAACCCCCAATCAGTGATTAGTAAAGTTCAGAGCCATCAGGATGTTGCGGCTCTGCTCCTGCGATCCTGAGGGGTAAAATACAGCGCAGAAGCTCGGGAGTAAAAGATTGGGCCCGATGCAATGCAGTGACCATAGGGCGCGTGTTGTACAGTATCAGCGGCCCAGCTATCCTGGCCTTTGCCCCCCCCCCCCCCCCAGTCTTCAGAACCTGGATCGCGCGTGTGCATGCGAGTACGAGAGGGGTAAGACTATGACAGAGAGCGTGTGGCCACCAGCGTCAGTCCAGCTGAGGTGGCTTGACCGTGGTCCCCTTTGCTGGTTCCGAGAAACGAGATGGACTCCAGGCTTGCAGGTCGTCGATTATACCTGGACTTTGGGGACTGGACAGATATACATGAGGAAAAAGCTTCTAGTGATTTGGTTGTTGAGCTGGTGGGGGGCCTCCCGTCCCCGCCCAGACGCGTTGAGAGCAAACCAGATCAGCATGAGGTTCACGAGGCGGAGGAGGGTTGTCAGCTCCAGCACATTGGAATGACCTTGAACCACACCGTTCCGCAGCAGGTATAGCACTCTGCGCAGGCTTTAGCGTGTGTCCGTCTTGCGCGCCTGGGCGCGCCCTAGGCACACATGGCCAATCGCTGATCAGGTGCCTTCTTTTTTGTTCCTGCACTTTTGGGCCAGCCACCAGCGATCTATGCGGGCAAGTGCAGTGACAAAATACTCTGCTGAACAGAACAGCTCTTTCCCTTGCTGAGCCCTGCTGCCTTCCCAAAAATCTGACCACTGTGCTGCGGGGTTCGCGCTTGGAGAAGGCGAAGGAATTACGTCGGATACGAGAGGTCGACTCGCATATTCTCTTGTGACGTTGCCCAAGGCAAGCACAATACACCAGATCTCTCAGGAACGAGAGAGCCTGTGCTGCGATGAGCCACCCACCCTCGCACCAGGAAGTCAAGTTCCCACCGCGACTGTTCAACTCTGACCGCCCGAGTGAAGCACATCATTTTCGGAAACAGCCCTCGATGCAGAGAGGTACGACTCTGAGGTTCAGCTGCCCCCCCCTCCGTCCTTGCGAGACATCTGGCTGCCTCGTGTGTAGCCGCCGACCGATCGAGCCGGCCCAGGATGCGAGGGAGAAAGATGATTAGTTGTCTGGCTTGTAGACCAGCCAAATAAATGGGCAGGGTGAGTTAGCCTGACAGCGCCTGGGCAACGGCGGCGGCGGTGGTGGTGATGTTAGATTCACTCCCTTTGCGGCTCATTGTGTCGAGGAGGCCCAACCGTCAGCGGTAGCCGCGGGGTTTTGGCCCAGCAAGCCACGGCTCTGTTCATGGTCAGCACTGGGCTGTAGTAGGAGCAAGGTATAGGAGGAGGGGGGGAGAACAGAAAGTGACACCCGTCTGATGTACTTTGACCCCAGAGCGACACGGTGACGCGTGGCTGGGAGATTCTGGGGCACGTACCACACCACCATCACCATCGATGCGCTGGCACATCCGATGCACCGTACCTTGGCCAGATCCCATGGCCTCTGTTCGCCTCATTCTTTGCGGCACATACTGTAATATGGCAAAAACTTGGGGGGGGGGGAGGTTGGACCCTTTGCACTGCGATCCTGGGGTCCGATTGTGCAGATATATAGGCTGCCCCCCTTCGCCTTGTGCCCGATCATAGTTGGCCCTTCCGTTCTCCACCTCATGCTCTGTTGCCTTCTCTGATATAATCATTGTCACTTTTTACACCATCCGCAGCAACATATTGTTGTATGACCATGGGCCCCCTGTCCAACTCAACCTCAAGAGGGGTTTATCCTCTGCGGATGATGCCTCAGCACACGGACTTCCCGTTCATGGGTTCAGCGCAGCAACTACGCTCTCGACAGCCACTCAAGCCTCCGCACCCACGGCCAGAGATCATACCTGACGAGCTCCTTCGGTCTGTCGAGCACATCGACCTCAGAGGCGAGAACCTCACAGAAGAGGACTACTTCAATCTTCTCTCTCAGTACTACCTCTTCCGCGTGGAGAAGGTCGAGCCGAGAAAGAAGCACGACGCCAATGGCAAAAAGATCAAGCCGACCTGGGCCAATTGCACGCGCTCGCGCCTGCCCAGACATGACTTCGAAACGGTCTTCAGCCAGGTTCGGCTCTTGAATCAGCAGGATAGGGATCCCAGGAGGGGGAAAAAATGGCCGACCATCCTGACGAAGCTGTCGTCGCTTGGCCCCAACGCCCAGAATCAGATCACAAAGATACACGATGACCTCTCGTCCGAGATCCGCGACAAACGTTTTCACATCGTGCTCGACCAGATCGACTGGACGGAGAAAGCCTTGGTCGACAAGCTCGGCACGGTCAAGAGTTGGAGCTCGACCGCAAGGCTTCATGGCTCGCATGGCAAGCGAAGGACAACAGAACGTGCTTCCATCATTGCGTATTTCAAGTCGTGCCCACGCCCGGAATACGTTCCCAGTGAGCTGTACCGTCAGCGGCAGCGTGAGGAAGCTGAGAGGCAGTCCCTTAAAGTCAACATCGGGGACAGGAGACCACCTCACGACCCGCGGTTCGAGCAGGGGCACATGGGCCAGGATCATGCTGGTCTCGACGTACAACAGCCTCCCTTCCAACAGGTGCACCATCGTCAGCAGGCTCAGCAGGGACCATTCCCAGGTGTCCAGCCACACGGACGTCAACAAGCACCTCAGCAGCAGAGACCGCAGGGGAATGTGCCTCACCACAACCACCACCAGCAGCACCACCAGCACCATCAACAACAACAAGATTCCCAACCTGCTGCCGGTTTTCCACCCGGTCATCCCCAACAGCAGGGAGGAGCGCCTCAGAGACAAGAGGCGCATGCCTCAAGACCAATCGGACAGATGCAACCGAATCAAGGACCACCCGTGCCTCCACCAGGAGCATTCGTACAAACCCAGGGGCGACCGATGCCACCTCCAGGAGCTTTTGAACAAATGCCCCCAGTCCATGGACAACAGCAGGGACATGTCCCGAACGGCCACGGGCATCCACCTCTGCGGCACCGCCCCAGCCGACCCAGCACTCACATTATCATCGAGCATGACCATCGAAGCAGGCACGGTCGTGGCAGCTCCACGGACTCGTCGTCCAGTTCCAGCAGGTCGGGCTCAACCTGTCACTCCGACAGCTCGAGCACGATCACAAGCCCCTCGTCGGTCGACTCAGGCTCACCGCCGATGGCGCACAGCCGCCCTATATTCCCCAAGAAGCCGCAGGGTCCTGGTCCAAGTTTTGCCGCCGCTGTGACTCATGACTTGTCGCAACCGCGCGTCCCTAGACGAGAGCACAGCCGCGATAATCTCCGCGAGCCCAAGGCGTACATCGTCACCGGCAACAACTCCAATATCAGAGTGCCCCAGCCGGGGGTCTCGCCATACGCATCCGTCTCCACCTGATGATGCGGTGCACATGCGCGACGAGACGATGTTCCAAGCTGGTGTCCGCACCGGCCGCGCAAGCCAGCGGCAGGAAGATGAAGCCCAGAGGATGCACGGCCATGCAGCAGGGAGACACGCCTCGGCCCGGTCGGCTTCGGGACCTCGGTTCAAGCCGCGCAGCACGCCGCGGACAGAGATTCATCATGATTACGACCCTGGATTCCGACACGTCTCGATAAGTGAGGTCGACTTCCAGCATTCACACGAGTGGGATCCGCACGACTTTGCACCCTTGCATCCTGATGGTGGCCGTGGAAGAGACATCCTGCGATATGATGATCGAGATGATGTATACTATCACCCGGCGAAGCAGCGAGGTCGTCGTGTACAGCAGGCTCTTCGCGACCAGGAAGAGATCGTGCGGCAACAAGAAAGAAGGAGGTGGCCCGAAGAATTGTCGCACCAGAATCCGTTCAGGCCTAATCCGCTCAAGTCGCGATTTACGTTGAGGCAAGACCGTGATTTCGACTATTAGCAGTCGCTCCTTTGTTCTTTTCCTCTTTTTTCTTTCTTTTTCTTTTCTTTCTCTTCTATCAAGGAGTCGGTGGTGGACATTGCATGATGCCTTCTGGAAGGGCTGTATGTAATCATGGTCAAGAAAATAACAGAGAGCTCCGTGATTCCTTGGATCTTGGTATGCTCACACTTGTTCTTGAATGCACAAATTGGCAATTCGACGTGGTCAAACAAAAATTGGCACCCCACCTGCTGCTCAGGAATGCAGCGTGAGGAGTTCTCCAAATGACCAAAGCACTTGTCTGTTGCATCTTGTGTTATGTCCTGCATATGAATACCCTCCAGGGCCGTGCCTCAAATTGGGCAGAGACAGAGCATCCAGCCAGGTGGCGACGAAACAAGTCTATGCCCAAGCGGGGTTTCTATCCAGTGTCAGCTGGTTATGCTGGTCTTGGGAGCCGTATTGCAAAGCATCAGAAGCCCGCATGAGACCAGCCAGAGCAGAGATGAATGATGTGGCCGAATCGTAATGAGACCGCTTATGCGGGAAAACCCATATCGGTGTGTAGTCGGTCTGCGATGCATCCAAAGCCTGCCAGTGGCTCTCATACCAGTCGACTAACGCCGATACCTCCTTGACACTGAAAATCGAGACAACTGTTGCCTCTCTTTGTGAGCGAGCGCGGTAAGGATCTCGGTCGACGTTCCTCGTGTGTTGACTCGAGCGCTGAATTTTGGTCGCTGCAGCTTGGGCACCGGTCACGGGCCACCTCCTACTGCCTCAGAGACACAGTCAGGCTTGTGATTGCATCGCTGGTGCGTGGGCAAATCGCTGTGTTGAACGACGAATGTCCCCGAGCCCTGCACGATCTCTTGCAGCAGGAAGCGCAGCGGACAGTCGCGCAGCTTGGAGACCCGCGGCTTGTTGATGCGGCAGCCCACCTTCGCCTTCTCCCGTCTCCTCTGCTCGTCCATGAGATTGGGCTTGCCGGCCAGGACGCAGGTGACGACGAGCTTCACCCTCGCCCCGGTGAGCTTGGACCGCAGGATCTTGACAGAGTAGCCGTGGGCCTGGGTCCACTGGTTGAGCTCCTGCTTGAGACGAGTTGCATCAGCGCGCTCATTCTTGGAGGGCCTGTAGGGTCCGCCGTTGCTGAAGATATGGCCCTCTGGTGGTGGTCGTCCAGTGCCGGCCTCAACTTCCTCGAGGTTGTTGAGCAGCAAGTCTTGCTGCTCGTCTGCCGCTCCGACCTCGAGACGCGATCGGAGGCTCTCATTCTCGCTCCTGAGCGCCCTGTTCTCCTTGTTGGTCTGCTCCAGAGCATCACGGAGGTTATTGAGCTCTTTCTGGAATTGCTCAGTCAGCGCCAGGGCGATGTCTGCCTTGGCTTGAGCTACGGCCACCTGAACAGCAACATCGCCGGGGGCTGCCATGGTCGAGAACCGCCCTCAAGGGCTTCTTTTTTTTTTTTTTTTTTTTTCCTCTTCTCCCTTTCCGATGGGACCTCAAGGGCCTGCAACCTCGGGAAAGACTGCAGAGATCAACCGGAATTGCCCGAGAATAACAGCGCACATCTGACTCAAGGCTGGTGCTTCAGCGAGAGACATCCGAGGGCCTACAATGTCAGGCCACATTGTACTTGTAGGTCATGCGGGAAATGTAGGGATGCCTACGTCGAGTCTCTGTGGCATGAAGTCATCCTGTAAGCCGAGAGAGGTGTTTGGGGGTGCTGT
Source organism: Aurifilum marmelostoma (assembly GCA_027559495.1). Classification (NCBI taxonomy): domain Eukaryota; kingdom Fungi; phylum Ascomycota; class Sordariomycetes; order Diaporthales; family Cryphonectriaceae; genus Aurifilum; species Aurifilum marmelostoma. The sequence continues at coordinate 318,036 of JAMXSV010000007.1, read as the reverse complement.
TGGTTGGTTAAGGTGGACAAGTCCCGAATCTGTCGAACGAGACGCGCCAGGCCCGTGGAGTTTGACCCGCAGACAGGTGGCAGGGGGTTAGGTGATCGAGGGGCGCAGGGGTGTCCTGAGCCCCTCCAAGACCAGTGAGAGAACCCCTCCACCACCTTGGAGCTCTGCTGCTGCGTCACTGGCCAGGGCTTTACTAGTATACCCTCTCCTCCAAACGATCATTCTACAACCTAACTCCCTCTCTCTTTCTTTCACCACCATATACTCTCTTACTAACCTGCGTTGCAACATCCCAACTCGATACCCTAGCTTCAGAAACCCATCCACTCTAAGCTACATAAACAGATTGCCCAACATGGCTCGCAAGTTCTTCGTGGGAGGAAACTGGAAGATGTACGCCCCTCTGCCCTTTCCGCTCCTGAAAACCCCTCAAGAGCTGCTTCAATGTTGCTTTCGAACGGGAAGGGCCACCAAGCTGACCATGTGTCCTCGTCGTCTACTGCAGGAACGGGACGGTCTCGTCCGTCAAGGAATTGGTCAAGACCCTGAACGAGGCCAAGATCGACCCCAATGTTGGTATGTCTCGAACACAAAGTTTCCACGAGTCACGCCATGCGTGATCGATCCGAATAATGTCTACAATTGAGCCTCTGCGTTTGAAAGCAAGGCAGACCTTATAGGCTTGAGGCAATGCAGGCTGACCCAAAGCTTCTTTTCAACCATCTATTAGAGGTCGTCGTCGCCCCACCAGCCCTCCACCTCCTCCTCGTCCGCGAGCAGCTGCGCAAGGAGATCGAGGTGGCCTCGCAGAACGTCTTCGACAAGCCTAACGGCGCCTTCACCGGCGAGATCTCCGTCTCACAGCTGCAGGACAGCGGCATCACCTGGACCATCCTGGGCCACAGCGAGCGCCGGACCATCCTGGGCGAGAGCGACGAGGTCGTCGCCTCCAAGACCAAGTACGCGATCGACAACGGCGTCAGTGTCATCTGGTGCTGCGGCGAGTCCCTGGAGGTACGTGAGGCCGGCAACACCGTCTCCGTGGTCACCAAGCAGCTGGAGGCGCTCAAGGCCAAGATCGGCACCGAGGACTGGTCCAAGATCGTCATTGCGTACGAGCCCATCTGGGCCATCGGCACCGGCAAGGTGGCCACCACCGAGCAGGCGCAGGAGGTCCACGCTGCCATCCGCAAGTGGCTCAAGGAGAGCGTCAGCGCCAAGGCCGCCGAGGAGACGCGCATCCTGTACGGTGGCAGTGTCAGCGAGAAGAACTGCAAGGACCTGAGCAAGCAGGCCGACATTGACGGCTTCCTCGTTGGTGGTGCCAGCTTGAAGCCCGCCTTTGTCGACATCATCAACTCCCTGCAGTAGACGTCGGGTCTCAGGTGAGAGCCACAAGGTTGGTCGGCATGGTCTCTTGCCATTGCTCCTGAGTATGATTCAGTCCAAGGCAATGAGCCAACGGAATTGACCGTTAAATACGAAGCCGTTTCAAAATAGAATCAAGTATAAGCAAAAAGATACCAAAACACAACCCTCACAACTAACCAAATGTCGTGATTGGACCAAGGTTTTTCTTCTTCTTTTTCTGTGTCTCTTTTTGGTTCCATATCCCCAGATGTAGTCTGGCTACGTAGTTTAGATACATGGTGCCCAGCTAGAGACCATCATACTCCTTTCCCTGGAAATGTAGCGTCGAACTCCTGGATATATGCAGTCGCACAGCGAGAACTCCTTGGGCCCTCGACACCAACACTGTAGCTTTCAAGCCTCTCTCACCCTATACACTCGTCGCATCTCCATGATACGGTGACCATACGCCTCTAACACTCTCGTTGGTACTCCTCACAGGCTTGTTCACCCGCTTGTTTATCTCGCCCGTGGAGTCCCGCAGCATCTCAACCTTGCTCATGATCTGGTTCGGGTCCATCTTTCTCAGACACACCGGCCTCGTGTTGCCGTTGATGTAGTGTGCTATAACGGTGGGATGTTTCTGTGGGCGGGGAGACACGCTGATCTCGATCTCGGGGTGTCTTGCGGCGAACTTAGGAAGATGGTTCTCGATGAATTTGCTTTTGGGTACCCCGGTCAGCACCGCATCACAGTGTCAAGGGCGACAGGATCAGTAGAGAGTCCTTACTTCATCCCCTTGGAGCTGCCTGCCCAGTCGCAGTAGTGGAAGTCCATCTTCTTACACTGCAGCACGAAGGCGCCAACGCCATTCTGTTCTGCACGTCAGTGATTGAAACAGCAAGTACTCAGATGGTCAGATACCTACTCGGCCCCTCGTAACTGCTTCTAACACAGGTTTTATCGGCATTGTGATGTGTTGAATGTGCAATTGAGAATATGAGAATGCTTCGGTTCAGCGTCGAGGACATGACAAGAGTTTGGCCGGTTGCCTTACATAAGCCGACATTTCTTAGCGCGTTCTGAGCTGCATGCCGTGACTGCCTTACTGCCTTCGGAAATCTGTCGCGCCAGACGCCACACTTGCTTCCGTTATCCTATTCCATCTCCAACGTTGGCAGTCACCGAACAGCCACGAACAAACCCTCGTCGTCCTGCCTCGAAAGCTTCGTCCAGTCGAGCTGAAGCTGACGGCCGACACACCCCCCCCCCCCCCTGATGCCGACGGACGTGAACTGCGTCTGACAAGCAGAGAGAGAAAAAAATGACCGACAAGCTCCCCCCCAACCTCCTCGCGCTCTTTGCGCCGCGCCCTCCCTTGCGCTGGGTGCCGCCTTGCGACTTCGCCGCCGAAGAACGAAAAACGGCCAACATCAGCGGTGTCGCTGGCTTTCTGGATGCGCTCAAGGAGTACAAGGACAAGGATAACTACGTTCCCACCGAGAGCTGGCTGGAGGCACGCGACCGCAAGAAGCTGGAGAAGAAAGCCGAGCTCGAGAAGCTGGTCAAGGAGGGGCCAAAGTCATGTGAGGCTAATCACTGCCCGCGCATCTTTAATGGAATAATGCAGGCTGACATCCTGAATATAGACAAACCTCATGAGGACCCAAATATCCGCGGTGATGCCTTTAAGACTCTGATGGTCTGTCGGCTCTCATACCAAGCCAACGAGGAGGATCTGGAGCGAGAATTCGGGCGAATCGGCGCTATAGAACGCGTATGTACATCCATCTTCATAATACTCGTGGCAGAGTCCTTGCTGACCTATGTGTACTCATACTACTACAGATTCGTATCGTCAGAGACACCCATGCGGATGAGAAGCCAAATAAGAAGAAGAAGCCACACCGAGGCTATGCGTTCATAGTCTTCGAGCGCGAGAAAGACATGAGAGGTAATACCACCATCGATCTCCCTTTAAACACACTGGAGCTAGCCCGGCGAGCCAAAGTAAAAGAGCAAACCTACCCAACCCGAGATCGTGGCCCTCAAGCTTGCCCGTCTCATCCCCTTTCCCCTTCATCTGAATCCATCACGAACAAAGGTATGCAAACAATGGTAAGGCCGTACTGACACATGCGCGTTCTTGTCGCGCGTACGATTTAGCTGCTCTAGATCAACTCGATGGTATCAGCATTCATGGCCGCCGTATCAAGCTAGACGTCGAGCGAGGCCGCGCGGTTGCTGGCTGGAAGCCCCGCCGACTAGGAGGAGGACTCGGCGGACGCGGTTACACCAAGGCTACCCCTGTACGCCCAGGCGGCTTCGACGGCGGCTTCCGTGGTGGGTTTAGAGGCGGACGTGGAGGCTTCAGAGGAGGCGACCGAGGCTTCCGCGGTGGGTTTGACCGCGGTCCTCGAGGCGGCTTTGGTGGTCGTGACCGAGGATTCGGTAACACCTCCAACGGTTACGGCGGTGGCCCGCCCAGCAATGCGCCAAGCGGACCTGGCTACGGCGGAGGCGGATACGGCGGCCGATCTGACCGCGATCGCAGGGATTACGGAGGAGGAGGAGGCGGTGGGTACGGCCGTCGCGATGATGACAGATCAGGCGGCGGTTATCGCGGTGGGTATGATCGGTCTGGCTCCGGCAGCAATGCTGAGCCGATCGGTTCTCGACACAGCGGCGGCGGCGGCGGCAGCGGCGGCAGCGGCGGATATCGCGACCGCGGTCATGATGACCGCAGAGGAGACGACTCTCGTAAACGGCCCTATGAGGGCGGCTCGGGCTATGAAGGAGAGCGAAAGCTGCGTCGATATTAATGGCGGCGACGAGACCAGCGTACTACTACAGCATGCGGTCTTGTGGTGGGTATCTTTTTTGAGTCCACTGATTTCGCTTTTGTCGTCTCCCACCACCCACTTCTCTTCCCTCCTCTTCGACGGGACAACAATGGGTAAGCACACAACGGAAGCCAGGGCCCTTCTCAGCAGTGCATACAAAATCATTCTCCGAGCCAGGTAAATTTCTCGGCACTCACCCGACCCCAACCACGGACCACGAAAAGAGATATCAAGGTATTGCCGACCTCAAATCTGCTTTGAGGATGTCCATCGTCGCCCAGGAGCCTTCAGCGATTCAAAGGCGGTAGGGTGCCGGCGCGGAAATATAATCATCGTGATCCAGCTGCCAGGCCTCGTGCACGTTCCGGTATGCCAGGACTCCCACAGCATTGGAGACGAGACAGGTAGTATCTCTTGTACAAAGAAGACTTTTTTGTGTATCTTATATCTGCGATAGCTTCGACGAGGTAAGGTCAGAGGTAAGGACTGCAGTTCCTACTGACCACGAGGTGTCTGATTTCGGCTGGGCGTACTGCAATGGATGGCAGGCAAGCGGAGGGGGAAAAAGGAAAAATATGGAATTTCATTCAGGTAATTGTCAGGTAAACACTTTATTAGCCCGAGTAAGCCCCCCCCCCATGATGAAAGATGGACAACAAGATGGCGACGAAATCCGTCGCCATTGTCATCGTTAAGTAGCTGAATCCCCAATAGAGATAGATAAGAAGAACAGCATACTGCTGTTCTACAACCAACTCTGGGTTGTGACCCATCTATTGTGTGAAATGCTCGATTCTTTCTTTTCCCCGTCCGTGACGCCGTAACCCATGATTTTCAATGGTATCATGACCCTGGACAGATGACATGGTCAAGAAGGAAAACAATTCGATCCCGAGAGTCTTGTCACATCCTGTGCTCTCCCCCCCACTTCTGCCTCACTCACTCATCCTCCTCCTCCTCGACACCCTCCATGGCATTCTCATCCACAGGATCAACCTCTTTCACGGTCCCACTGTCGGAGCTCCAGTACCTGCCGAGCCACAGCGTTAGCCCCTGAACAACAAACCTCACGATAGCAAAACCACTTCAACTTACGCCAAGACCCGCACCCTGAACTCGCTCAGGCACTGGTCAAACAGCTTCAGCAGCCTCGTCTGCCTCGAGTCGAGCGTCTGCCCTTCCTTGCACACAGTATACCCCTCCGTCCCCACCCCGTCCTCATCGCCCAGGACGACCTTGCCCCTCACCATCCTCGTCGGCACGCCGAGCCTCCGCAGCTCGGGCTCGATGGTGTGCCCCAGCGGGACGTCGTGCTCGGCCGGGACGGCGCCTCCGGTGGCGTAGACGACACCGGGGGGGATCACAAAGTCGCGCGTGGCGACGGCGCCGGCGCGGGCAAAGTCGACGGGCGCGAAGGAGGCAAAGTAGGACGTCACCTCCTCGGGGGTGCGGTTCGTGAAGAGGAGGGCCACGGAGCCGGTGATGTGCCGGGCGAGGCGGTAGATGTTGTCGGCGACGGCGGTGGAGGGGTCGGTGCCGAGGGCGCGGGACATGAGTTTTGTCTTGCCAAAGAAGATCCTGTCGCGATGGTGGAGAGGTGAGTACTTGTGGGGACGGAATATGCTGCTTTTTGGGGGGAAGGAAGGGGGGGTGGTTTGATGCGAGGACGGCCTCGGGGGAGATTTTCGTGATGATTGCAGGGTTTTGAGAAGGGGGGAAAAGAACAAAAACCACACACCTCGAGTCCGACATCTCGTGCCTCACATCCTTGAGATGGTTATTGCGCATGTTGTCGAAGCCCAGGACGAAGCAGTGCTTGTAGTTGGGCACCGTCTCCCTGATGTTCTGGAACAGCTGCTCTTTCTGCTCTCGCGTCTTCTTGGTCACCTGCGTGAGGTGGTACGTCTTGGCCCTCTTTGACTTTGGCATTTTGGTTTTGTACTGTGTGTCGAGGTGTAGGTGTGTGTTTTGTATTTTGTGCGGTTTGATCTGGGGAGGAGTTGGGCTACGGGCGAGAGATGTTTTTGTGTTGCTAGATAAGATGAGTAGAGGAGAGATAGTCGGCAGTCTGGTTGGGAATGTTTCTGTCGAGATTCCCATCTAGGAAAGTTTGGTATCGATAACAGAATGCGCTTCGAACTTTTTGGGTGGGGCTTGCTGCAGGGGTCCAGAGACCGGGGGGTGTGTGCAGCATGGATTGTATGGGTACACTTTTGGGGTCGAGGGGGGGGGGGGGGTTGGTGGGTGGTCTAGCACAAGCACTGTAAACACCTTCAAAATCATCACACTTGCAAATCACCGTGTGTCCAACAACAGGATTGCATCATGGGTTTTCCATCCCCCCCCCCTCAGGTGGTGAGATAATTGAAGATGCTTCATCAAGGCCACCATCTCAAAGGCTTCTTAGGCAGACGACTCTAACCAAGTCTTGGTGCTGTGCACGCAGCCGTGTGTCTCGTCAAATCCGAACGCTTCCATTCGCAACCATGCCATCCAACGCCCCGGGTCCATTTGAAAAGCACTACTTCGTCACTCATAAAAGAGTTTAAGCTAGGTAAGTATACTTGCCGTCCTCTCGCTCAATATATTCCTTCTCAATGAGCCTATCCCAACAGACAACATGGGTCAGTATGACGATAAAAACAGACGGTAGATGGAATGGATAGAGGGGCGAAAGAGGTGTGCGCACTTCTCTATGTTGAGCTTGATATCGGCCGGGTCCATGGCGCCTCTGCTCTTGGTCTGGTTGATGACTTCGGCTACGAGCTGCGGGTGTGTCATCGTCTTGCGGCTCTTCATGATCCGGACGATGGCTGCCTGCGTCTCGAACTGCCTGTCGGCGGCGACTCGTTCGTGCGTCTCCTTGTTCTCGGCCTTGGTCTCCTTGAGCTGGATCTGGTTGATCTTGATGCGATACTTGGGGTCCGTAAAGGTCTTGTTGACCACAAAGGTATCGCCCGGCTTGATGTCTTTGCCCTTGGGCGACTTGATCAGCGGCCGTATCTTGCCGCACGCCAGCGACTGTAGTGTGCGCTCTAGGTCGCCCGCCTGGAGACCAGTCGCCGTCGAGATCTGCTCCGTGCTCAGGGGCCCGTCGGATACCTCGTTGAACAGCACGAGGACGGTCGCCTGCATCGAGCTGACCAGAAGCTCCTTTGTCCCCTTGGCGAAGGAGGCCTTGACCACACAGTGCGCCAGGTTGTGTTTCCAGAGCAGTTTGCGGCCCGTATGCTTGTTCTTGTAGTACGAGTCGAACCGGTCAACCTTCTCGGCGACGTCGCGGGGTACTAGCATCTTCACGTCTGGATAGGACGGCCATGCAGCCTGAGACAGGATGCTGACGCTGAGGTCAAGCCCGCCTTTGTCCTTGCCAGACCCCTCGCACCATGCGTTGTAGTTTGCCATCTCGTCCTTGGCGAGCTCCATGTCCTTGAACATCTGCTCGAGGTTGTGGGTGAAGTTGGAGCCACACTCGCTCTTGAGCTTCGAGAGCATGTTCCGCTCGGCATCCTGGCTGGCGCTGCGGTTCATGAGTAGCCTGCGGGCCAGGTCCTTCTTGTAGAATGCTTCGAAGACGTCCTTGCCCTGGATGAAGCGGAAGAGCTCCAGTGCCTGGTCCAGCTGCCGGTCCAGCTCTGCGTCCTCGTCACCTGTGCTCGCCTGCCCGCTCTTCTCGGCCGCGCTCTTGACCTTGCTGTCCGAGAGCAGCGACTTTGGCAGGGCCTTGATCCCACCTCGCAGCAGAAGGTCGATGTGCTTGGCGATCATCTCTCCGACCTTGGACGTGCCGGTACCCCACGTCGAGGAGATCATCTTGTCGTTGATGAACTGGACGAACGCGTCTCTGAGGCCATACGTAAAGGTGACATCTCCCCCGAAGGCGTCCCGGATCATAGTGTCCATAGTGCGCCTGAATTCCAGTAACCTGATGACCATCTCATCGCCATTCTCGGTGTCGTTCACAATAAGCGATCCGGCCTGAAGGACGTAGTCCTCGAAGGGCGACTTGAGATTCTTCTGCAGGTGTGACAGTCCCAACAACATGTACAGCGCCCTCATCGACTCAACCTCGTTTTGCTCCAGGAGCCTGGCGACATCGCCCTTGTTCAGCAGTAGGGACGAGTAGTCTCTGATGAGCACGTTGTGCGCGTTCTCCAGAAGCAGGATCTTGGTCGTGCTGTCAAAATTGAAGAGGTTGCACCTGTCGTCCTCGTGCTTCAGCAGCCTCTCGCACGCCGAGATGTAGTTCTTGAGCCCGTGTCCTGACTGTTCCGCAGCAAATTCGCCGAAATAATCGTTCGATGCCGAGAGAAATGTGCGCTCGAACTTGGACCCGTAGACGCCGAGGACCTTGAGCATGTTGATGGAGTTGTGTAACAGCGTTGGGTCTGCTGCAGGATCGCCTCGTCGGTCGAAATCCACCAGCTGGCAGAGCCCAGATATCACTCTGGAGCCATACTGGGACTCGCCAGTCCGCTCCCCGCCGAACACCATCTTTCGGTACAGGGAGAGGAGGAGGTCGTTTATCGAGGGGTGTTTCTTGCTGTTCAGCAGGAACGACCGGTCCAGGAAGCTAAAGGCGGAGCGGATGGTGATGAGAGGCTTGTTGAAGATGGACCATTGGGTCCAGACCTGCATCAGGATGCCCACGTGAGACGTGAACAAGCCGTCGCTTATCTTGGCCAGGACCTGGTGGCTCAGGTGCTCCTCACAGCGGAGCTTGAGCATTGCATAAAGCTTCTCTCCCTCGTTGTGCCTGCACAGGTCCTCGACGCCCCGGTACACGCGCTCCAGGGGCACGCGCGGCCGGTCTCCGGCGAGAATCGAGATGAGCGCGTCCTCCACGTCTTTCCATGTCCTCTTGTAGTAGTCCTCGACGTCGGCTGCCCTGGTGGAGCTCTGGCGGAAGTTCTTGATGACGATCCTGCGGGCGCCTGACATCGGGTTGAAGCCAGAGACCACCTCAGGCCTCTTGCCCAGGCCCTTCATGCTCATGGCGGTGGCCAGGCTCTCGGTCGTGGCAGCGGATTTTGGTTCGGAAGGAGCGTGGAGAGGAGAGATCATTTCAGCAGCAACGCCTAGTTCTCCTGTTGTTGGTACTCTTCTAGGCCGCTTGGGGTCGGGTGTGGCTCGAGACATAGAGGAGGTAGAATCGACTCGAGGACGACGCCGGGAGGAGGTGGAAGAATCGTGCTTCGAGGGCGGGGGCGAGGAGTTGTTGGTGTGGATGCTGGACTGCATGCCCGGCACGCCCTCAAGCCTCGCAAAGAAGAGAGAGCAAGAGGGAGAGGGTGGTTGTGCTAATGCTCCGACAACCTGGCTGGAGAGGAAGATGCCGAGAAGGCCGTACTGTAATGTGGGTGGGTTCCGAGATCAGATGCCCCCACAGAAAGCGGTTGCTTTATCGTTGGGCGGTAACCCCCAGGTAGACCTTGCGGTTGGGGCACGCGGAGAAGTACAGCAGTCAGGTTCAGGACGAGAGAACTGACTGACACTGAGATGTAGAGAAGAAAAAAGAGGTCAACAAAAGACGAGACAAGCGTCGTTCCGTGGACGTGACTGTCAACTAATTAATGGATGACGGCAGCACGCGATTTGCTCACCAACGCTACAGCGCGATTGCTGGAGCGGAGTTAGTGAATGCTGCCACAGCATCTGTAGTGCCCACACTACCCCACCTCACCCGCCTAAGCTTCCCTCCCCCCACCCCATGATCCCCATAATCGGACCCCGCCCTCTACGGTCTACCCGGTCATATAACCCCCGACAGCTATACAGTAGTGTGCTTGCTTCTCGACAACCGTCTCAATTGTCTCTTCGAGAGCATGCTTAGCTTGTATGTCACCTTTGGTCTTTAAACAACGTATCCTTGATATCCAGCCCTACTCAAAGAGCTTTAGAAATAGTACCCATTTTTTCCGACCCGTAAACCCTTTCCTCTCTTCAAGTCGGGTGCTTGTAGTGGACGATGACGGCTGCTTCAGAGGTCCATGCATAGTGGAGGAAAAGAATAATATACAGAGCGACGTCGTAGATCGTACCACTGCGATCAGGGCCTCCAACATACCATGAGGAACGCAAATTATGTCAACTCGAGAAAGGCAAATGAAAAGAACGCCAGTCAATCAATGTCAAATTCATTTCCCCACGCCCATGTCCCACAAGCACGTATTCAAGGCCAAGATCAAAGAGACGAAGATTCAGATTTCCACCCAGTCCAGGTCACATCACAATGCTACTTTGTCTGTCGTCTGTTCCTAGATCAAGCATATGCCGCCCAGCCGCAGAACAGCATAGCCAGATTCTTCTCATCCGTCGCTTGATTGATCAGATCGTTGACCGTCGCCGTCACACTCAGCGTCTTGGACAGCTTCTTCCTCACAACCGCCAGAGCCCTGTCTGCCTCCGAAGGCTCGTTGACCACCTTCTTCTTGTCGGCCGCTCCAAGCTCGCTGGCCACGGCCCCACCGTCATTGCCTTCTTCGTCATCCTCGCCACGTTTCGCGGCACGCTGCAGTTTAGCCAGCCTCACGGGCGTCGAGCTCCATGAGTGCAGCGGATCGTAGCGCAGCACGTCGAGGATTGTCATGATCGAGTACGTCTCCTCGCGCAGCGCATCCAGCGTGAACTCACAGCAACGCCTGAAGACGCCGTCCGTCTTGGTCACACCCATGCCGTCCACAATGTCGCGCGTCATGCGGAAGGGAACGACCTCGGGGATCGGCAGGATCCGTCCCGCCTCGAACGCGACGCCGAGGTCGATGTGCACCACCTCGCCCGTCTTCTTGTCAAGCAGGATGTTATGGCCGTGTCGGTCGCCCAGGCCCAGAACATGTCCAAGTATTGATATGGCCGCCGTGCTGCGCGTGTATGCGAGGCGTTTGGCATACCAGTCGTCAGGGTCAGGGAACGACTCGAGGAAGAAGTAGCGCATAACAGGGGGGAACTTTTCTGCCACTTTGCGGTACACCGAAAGCCTGATGCTAGCAGTCTGCCCGTGAACCTGATCGATCTCTTTCCTACACTGGGACATTTTAAGACCCTTGGGATAGTAGCGCGAATGAGCGGGGATCAGCCAGTCATGCAGCGGTTGTGTGTTCGCAACGAACTCGATGATGCCCGTTGTGCTCGTGAGAGGGAGCACCTTGTAGGTTCGGATGCCAAGATGTCGCTGTCTTGTTGATCGATGTTGCCGCAGAAGAGATGAGACGGCACCAAAGACTTGTTCCATGATTGCATCTTGACGGAGATCATCATTACTGCCCTTTACCAGCTGCTTATATTTCTGGCCGTTGCTGGCAAAGATCGTGATAATTTTGGGTGCGCTGACGCCACCCGCGACAACCATTGTCGAGTCCAATTTCGTCATAACCGGCACATTTGCGTAGTCTTTGTTGGCGGATAGCTCTATGTCAATTGTCGGCGGAGGCACTCGATACCTCCCAAAGCACAGCGAAAGATTGTTGGCTTCCTTGGAGTCTTTGATATTGATCTTGGCGCCGCTCTTGGCCTTCGGTCCTCTGTCTGATGCGAGCGAGTGATAGCATCCGCTTACCCGGTCAATCGCCCGGTAGATATCAGATGTGCCATTGCTGGTCTGCAAGAGCTGCTGTGCAATCTTCTTAGCGGCTTCTTTGCGACGGATGGCGACCTCATCCTGTTTGTTCGGTCTCGAGTAGCTTCCGACCCAGATCTGGTACATGCCGTGGTAAGGATGGTCACAACAGATGCGATATACGAGCGACATGAGAAGCGCTTGGAAAGGGCTGTTGTCGAGCTGCAGCCTTGAGCTCAGCTGGTTCATCAGAGGGGCAAACTTTCGAGTCGGCACACTCTTCAGGTGCGCATTGACTGCCCGGTTGGCAAAGTCGTTGTCGGACCGTTCCAGCCATAGCGCTGTAAAACGGAGAGCATTGCTGTCGTGGTCATCTGATGCGACCAGGGATTGGAGGAAGTTCTCAAGGCTGAGCTTGACAAACTCGTTTCGCGTCTTCTGAGCGCGCTCAAGCTCGTCCTGATCGAGCTTCAGGTATTTCCGTGTGTTTTCGAGATACTTTTGATACCTGACTCTGACTTGTGAGTTGGCAGCTCGACTACACTCATTGGTGTAATGAGTGACTTCTTCGGCCCTGTTTTGAACAAGTCTCTGGAGTCTCGTCAAATCTTCGCGCATCTCTGGATCTTGAAGTTGCTCATCACAAAAGGTCGCGAACTGGTGAAAGACCTGCCCGACCTCTTTTCCCGTATTGGCGCCCTTTAGCGCCTTGAGTGAGGGCTCCAGATACTTTTTTTGGATGTTGTCAACTGTCTCGAGCTTGGCCACGGACACTTGATGGCCGATCTTCGAAAGAATCTCTGCGTGAGAAATAGGTACATTCTGTCTCTTCAGCGATGCTGCATCCTCATGTAGACCCTGCAAAAGTCGGATCGACGATATCATCTCTCCATAGTCCCAAAGAGAGTGGGCCTCGTCCATTCTGACAGCGGCATCGATGGAGAGTCCGATGGCTTGGCTCGGGGCCACAAGGTCTCGAAGCATTGTGGATATACTTAGTGCCTCTTGCCTGGCCTGTTGGAACCGGTAGATGTTAGAGGACAACAGCATGCTTCGGACCTCGACCAGTCGTGCTTCTGATGAAGTGATCTTTGATGTTCTCAGCATGTCCTTCTGGCTAAATAGGCTGAGCGTTGTTTGGCGGTGAGATAGTATATGGCTGACGTCGTCGTATCTGCAAGTTGAGAGTTGTTAGCGCATGCTCAGGTGCCCAAAGCGACAGGAACTACACACCTCCCGCTCAGCATCCAAGTTGACCGTGTCTCGAACTCAGTTAAAAGTCTGTCGAGATCTTCAGCATCAGAAACACCGAGAACGTTGTCCAGCTCAGTCAGAGCCGCAAGTGTGCTCAGGTGATGGCGGAGGTCACTCGGCTTGAAGCCCTTGGAAACAATACGCTTCATGGTAGTCGCCAGTGCGTCTTGGACCGCGGTGACGGCTGGTCCCAGCTCGACGGCTTTGTGGATAGATTGATAGGCCCTGTACGATATGGCTGCATTGTTCTCAAGCGTTGGTGGAGCAGGCAGGTTCCACTTCTCGAGTCTCCTGGCCGTGGTGAAGGTGGCATCCAGGGAATTTGTAAAGTCGTCGTAGTCTTGATGAGCCTGGAGTAGTGATTCAGAGAGACCTGCTAGACCGAGACCACTCAGAGTTTGAACTAGGCATTGTCCATCCCGCCCCGAGTCTGGATCTCGCATCCGGAGGTGGCTGTCATATTGAGCCCCGCGGAATGCAAGGCTCTTGGCGCCCTCCTTTTCATACTCGAGCCGCGCGAGGACGTTGGAGAGGGATGCGTTCCGCTCCAGTCCATAGTAAGCGTCGGGGTCGTCAATACTCTCAAAGATGTTGAGCAAGAGTTCGGATGGATCTTCGAGATCTCTAACCGCTGATGACCGCCGTGATGTCCGTGAAGGTTCAGCAAGAGCTATCTCGGCAAACATCAGGGCGACCTTAGACATGCCGCACCTCATGGCGGCGTTCGCTGCCACGGCTGAGTCAACCTCAAGCCAACGAGACCTATCTGTAACTGAGGTCTCGTCAGGAAATGGCCTGCTCCGTAGATAAATCACAATATTGATGAGGAGTTTGATATTGGCTGTAGCATCTGGTGAATCTGATCTGAGCCATTCTTTGGTGGCAGCCGATAGGCTTCGTTTGACCATCTTTTGGCTATCAAATTCGCCAATCAGAACAAGGTGGACGATATAAGGGAGTGACTGTTCAGCGAAGCCGTCGACGTCATGGAGGACTGAAGAGAGACTGGCCAAGACGGTGCTCTCTGGTAAAGCTTCGGCCAAGTGGACAGATAGGTGCCGGGCCCAGAGGGACGACTCAATCTGGTCCAGACTAAAGACATCACGCTCGTAATGACCCGTACTGCCGTGGTCTGTCGGAGGAGTGAGATAAGAGGACCAGACTGAAGAGCTGTATAACGTCTCAGGCAAGCTCCGCCTGCAATCCGCAATGAGATCATGGTCATCTGCAGCGACTGCGAATGAAACAATTCTTCGCACAGCAGATTCCGCAAGACCTGCATGACGAGAGTGGTCGCTCATCGCCAAATCGGCCAGCAATCTGAGTATACCATGGATAGAATCGCCGCCTTTGGTTGTGATCTTCTGGTATGTTGACAAGAGTGATTCTTTGAGGACATCTGGTGGGATGTCACCCGAAGCTGCAAAAGATTTGCCAACAACACGTCCCGCCCAAGTCAGGTACTCTTTGCTTGAGTTCACAGCTCGACAGCTCTTCCAAACCATAGGACCATGAATACGAGCATCTGCATCAGATGCGAGAATGTCGTTTTGGTTAGATCGGGGAATCGTAAAGTCGCCGCATAACATTTTTAGGGCCAGATCCCGGGCCGAATCATTGAGCAGCTGGTCCTCTTGCTCCGCATCCTTCAGTATCTCAAGAAGAAGCCTACTCTCGTGCGTATCTTTTTGTGAATTGCCTGAAGTGCGAATGTTGGATGCTGAGACGGTGATGGCCTTGAAGGCTTTCGCTTGCGTCTCCGATTTGAAAGAAGGAGACTCGTACTCCTTCAGCAATTTGACAAACCAAGTGTGAAATCGCTGTGCTTTGCTCATGGTCGCCTTGAATTGGCTCTCCTGCGTTGAGCTAGCTTGGCTGGATTCCAAGAACATTCGCAAGCTCGCCAATGTGGACAAGGCATATCCTGCGAGGAAGGATGGCGTCTGGACCAAATGAGGGCCTCCATTGGCTATCAGCCATTGACTGATACCGAGAGCATCGTCTGCACATTCTGTGTCTGAGATGAATGGTCGGATGGAGCGTAGAAGCATTTCGAGGGGGTAGGAGGTCAAGGCCTGGGATCCAGCCAGGCAGACTAAGATTCTGATCTTGCGAACCACTGACAAGGCATGATGGGGCCCCAACGCTGGATGCATGGTGTTGAGCAGCCTGCGTGCTACTGAAGTGACGAGAGGGGGGGTCCAGAGAGAGAGGGCATCGAACTGGGTCTGACTGGCAAGTTGCATAAGTTGCACAACAAGATGCTTGCCCTTGAAGGACGGTTGCTGATTAGGCGGCAATTGAGTCGGCGAGTGGCTGAACTGTTTGATCTCCGCCATGATGTTTGCGGCTTGTACAAAAGCCTCGTCCTTCGCCCATGACTTGTCAATGGGATCTTCTTGTGTGGTGAGAACGAAGAAATGTCCAATGATGTCCACGAAATTTTGGTTCAGGCAATTATAGAAGATGTCTTTGCCAAGAATCTTCCGGATTCGCGATTCCGCGGTAGTACCTGACTCCCTGGTTGCTATATCAAAGCACATGGAGTACGCCATAACCTTGGCGAAGCCTTCCTGTACGATTGTTTCAGGTGCCACTCGGATTCGAGCTGCCAGACTCTCCAGAGCTCCGTCTTGGCCTCGCATGATCATAAGTGCAGCAGCCTCTGTTCTGACATGTGCGAGGAGAGAATCCAAGGTCGTGAAGTCGAATATCTCGAATGGAATCTTCTCTATGCTTGCGGTCTCGAGTAACGTGTAGAGAAGCTGAGAGGCGAACAGATGTAAAAGCTCTTGTGGCGACTTCAGTGACCTCGCAAGAGCAATGGCTTTCATGCCGTGAGTGGCATATTTCGTGATCTCCGGGACTTGTCTCGGTATCTCAAAGATATGCCAGACACACCGTCGGAGCAGTGTCGGAAGCTCGCAGCCCAGTTTTGCCAGAACGAATATACGGAAAGCCACGCCTTCCAAGACACCAGAATCGTTTGGCAGCTGTCTCAAGACGTCTGTGAAGATGTCCTCGTG
Source organism: Aurifilum marmelostoma (assembly GCA_027559495.1). Classification (NCBI taxonomy): domain Eukaryota; kingdom Fungi; phylum Ascomycota; class Sordariomycetes; order Diaporthales; family Cryphonectriaceae; genus Aurifilum; species Aurifilum marmelostoma. The sequence continues at coordinate 302,008 of JAMXSV010000007.1, read as the reverse complement.
CAGTTTGACAGCGTAAAGCTCGAAGAACTCTGTCAAGCGTTGTCCGATGTGAAATTTGACTCTCATGCCACCATCCGACAGCATCTCAAGCAAGGTCTTGCGCGGTTCATGGACTTTAGCCCTCTTGTCTCTCCAGAACTCGGAATTTATCTCCATGAGCCGGTAGAGAAGCCCCGTCAATGACATTTGTGCTTCGGTAGACAGAATGCGATTCGGCCAGGCCGTCTTCACGAGGAAATTGTACAAGTCCACAGACGGATTGATCAGGTCTGAGTCACTTCCACCCAGTGACCAGAGGGGTGCGAAAAATGCGAGTATATCTGCGCACAAGCACAAAACGGCCTCGCAGCTTGAGAATCTGCTTTCTCGTAGAATACCCCCGATTTGTTCAATGATGTCCCTGGTATAGGTTGATATGTTGCCGAGATTGTGTTCCAGCAGTTCATAAAGAAACCCTCCACAGAAGAGAAACTTCTCGTCTGTCAAGGATAGGAAAGCGTCCATAAAAGCCTCTGGGATGAGTCCGGTTTGCGGGGGATCTCTGGAGTATTCAGAGAGAAGATGCAGCCGCATCTGCGTAGCTTCCAAGAAAGCATGTCTGCTCATAGTCAATGCGACCTTGTGCCTGGGGAGGACCCCCAGTGCCGAAGAAGGGTTGCCGTTGCTGACTTGCGACTCGAACTCATCAACATCCATGACATCAGGATTCCGACCTGGTGTCTGGCGAGCGTCTTGGGTCCGGACGAGACGCCATAGGCTGTCACAGAGCCTTAGAAGATAAGAATATCTGCCGCAGGCCTGTTCGTCTTGCACGGAGTCTAGTCGAGGTAAGTATGGGGCCACTGACAGCAGCATGAGCTCGAATTCCTCTTTGTTCTCTGGCAAATCAAGGACCATCTCGATGCATCTGTCCCACAATTCATCCAACATGACCTTGATGTCTGTCATGATCCGAGACTCCGGGTCCTGAAGACATGGCAACAGAAGGGCGCTCGAAACCAGACACGCAAGCAAGCTCCTCATCCGCTCGACAGACAGCCTCGCGGGCACTCCGGACCCGTTCCGTCCTGCTGATTGAGATACTGGCCCAAGAAGTTGGGAAAAGTCATCTAGCTTGGGAAAAAGCAACTCCAGAACGAGCGTTCTGAAGTTGTGAGAACTGGAGCTCGTGAGTTCGTCGGTGACCACTTCGCCGTTGATGTTGTGAGAATAGCTTCGACGAAGCCTGGGCCCCACCGAAGGTTCACCATCGAGAAGCAGCAGATATCTCGTCATCCGCACAGAATCGCGGAAGGATCGCCAGAATTGAGCGACAGGACCGCCGACAAGCTGCGCCTTAGCGGCGATTTCAATTGGGGACAAGCCACAGCATGAGAGCAGAAGATTGACCAGGTCGATCGGCACCATATTGGCGCCGCAAGAAGACGCGTAGGTTGGGTCCGCTTCAAATAGTCAACACAGGATCTCTCCAGCGGCTAGCGATTGACTGGATAGCACGACGAGTACAGCAAGACTTACCAGGTTTCCAGGTAGCGAACACCCATCTAATGACGTGACTGTATGTCTTTTGCATGGCACTAGGTGCCATCTCATTCCGTAAATTTGCCACGCAATGCATGAGCACCAAGGACGAGTCAATCAGCACTGCTGGCCCGCAGATGTCGGCCATAGTAATGATGCTGCTGATGTCGTCTGCAATTGCATGGTGCGGAAGCAGTTGTGACTCCAAGATTGCGTGAAGGAGCACACAAGCTGCTCGACATGTACTCGACATGCTCAACGACCTTACGGCTAGCTGCCACACCTGTTTCCACTTGGCTTCGGCTATACCTTGTTTCCTATGCGGTTTGATTGCACAACTAAGTTTCTTCTTGGTCAGGCCCGTATCCCAAGAATGACAGGAGTCAACGGAACAGGAAATATTTACCTAGCGCAAGCAATCATCGCCCACGACGAAAGGACGCTTTGCTTGTCACTGATTATCGGGGTCAAATAATCCAGGATCGTGGCTGCATGCTCTTCTGAAACCTGGCTGTTGGGCAAGTAGAAAGGAAATATCTGGAGAGCAGTCAACTTGATCGCGATCTCAGAGGAGAGCAGTCTGTTCTGCAGTCTGTCCGAGCCTCCAGCCAAGCGTTGCCTCTTTCTAGGCCGCTCATCTTCAGCATCTGCACGTCGTGTGCCGGTTCCGCCATGGCACAAAAGAATATTCTCAAGACCAGAAATGGTCTCGACGATGGCCCAGCGGCGCTCAGCATCCTGCGCGAATGGTCGAAGAGCAAACAGATTTATGCTGAAGTGACCACTGGGGATCGCCGCGGACGAAAAGGTCAGATCTTCTAATCGAAGGCGCGACTGTTGACTTCTCTTCGAATACTCAGTCCACAGGGTATCCAGGAGGCCCTCTACGTCGTTCAACAGTGGAACGGAGGAATCCCCCTGCAAGAGGCTGTCCAGGTATAGGTGGATACCGTGGATCGTCTTTAGCATTTCATCCCTCACCGACAACAGCAACTCGTCATTGTCGATGGCTCGTGGCTGCCAGCAGTAGCTGAGTAGAGGCACCGCTTCCCGGGTGATCTCACGACTAAGATCAGGGTCCTCTCCTGCTGTTTGCAGTAATATGCAGTTCAAAACCGCAAAAGCCACCCTGTGCAGCTTGCTGGAGTTGAGACGTAACCGCAAGACGTGAAGAACGGTATCAGACACCTCTTGACGCCGTGTCATGCAAGGGGCGTTGGAAGCGGAAACCAGAGACAGCAGACATTGTAATAACGTCGAGAGGTCGCCTGGCTGTAGGTGAGCTGAGCCGCGCTGGCTCGTTCGTCTGCTCAAGTGAACGAGTGATGAATGGCGTCCAGTTCTCGGCGCAGGGGATTCGCGATCAAGCAGTACCGCCTCGGAAGTGGTCGGCCCATCCCCTCCCAGCAGATAAGAGACTCTGGACACGACGAAGTCGACACATGCTTTCCAACCAGCAGCATCCGAGAGAGCGAGGCCCTCGACATGTGCAGGGTATTCAAGCAGGAGACCAAGGGTCTGCACGTAGTCTCGTGCTAGAGGCCGAAAGAAATCCCCATCGCGGTCGGGAAGCGTGTCAATGATGTGGTCTATCACGGCCCTCAAGGTATTAGCTCTAAGTTTTGAGATGCCATGCGTGACAGTCACCCGTAAGGCTGTGGCACAGTCTTCGAGCCTTTCGTTTGCCCCCTTTACACCACTCTTGTTGGCCAAGACCTGTTGCTTGTCAGATAGCGCAGCTCGGAAGAGAGCCTCGAACAGGCCATGATACTCCTTGCTCTTCAAAGCATCACTGCAGCTCGCTCGATTAGTGTGCTGTTATGGCAAGTACATTGATGAAAATAGATGTGCTTACTGTTTTTGAGATGGTTTACTGAAGAAGAGGATCAGATCTAAGCAACAAGTGGTCAGCTAAGACCGGTAGGTACCACCGTTGGGGAGCGCAGCGGACCTTCCAAAGCCTCGCCACGAGCCTGAACACCAGACCCAGAAATATTGACTGTGAACAAGTCAGCAATCTGAAGATTTGAGGTCGAGGATTCACACTAAGCATAGGGCCACACCTCTCAGCTGCTCAATATTCGTAATCCGGGGCCTCATGGCCCCTTTCTTCCGGGGCATCGTGGCGGTGGCGGTGGTTGCTCCAAACTCGAGGGCCCTTCATCAACTGTGCCATCCAGAGCTTCAACGATCTTGCTAATAAGATATGTTGTAGTATTTTCAGTCCTAGCTCAGGCTTCCAAAAAGAATGACACGCTCATGGTATGTAGTCATCGAAGAACTGTGCACCCTGGCCGTATAATGACCCTTTGAGAAGACAAGACAGATCACGAATGCTGCAGTACACCGTAATCCGGGGCCAAGTGATGGTCTCCGAGATGGAATGCTCGAATTAGGGGACTGATAGGATAGAAATTTCAAGGCAGAAATGGCAGGAACTTGAGGCAGAAACGATAGCTTTCATGACGAAACTGCAATCAAAGACGTCAGACAGAAAAAGCAATTACTGCTGTTGTGTTATTGCCCCAGGCAAAAGAACGGAAGGTGCAGCAGCAGATGATTTTGTTGTTGTACTGCGCTGCCTAAAAGTGACATTCACTGGCCTAGCTGGTGCCGTCAACCTTACCGTGACCCGGCATGCCTGGCACCTGAGCAGCTGGGTGGTGCTCCAGTGGCTGAAGCTCTGACCACACCAGAACAACTTAATGCTATTGCCCCAGTTTTCAGCCCTCTGTCATTGGTTCCATTCAGGCGGCTCCAAGCAGCGCCATTGATCCCCTGGGCGGTAGGTTGGCTTGGTCCTGGTCGCGTCCCCAAGCTCACTACCAAATTTACGCGATACCTCAAATGCCTGACCAGTGACAGCGGAGCTGGCAGGCAAAGAAAACAGTCAACAAGCTCTACACAAAGGCAACGCTCCAGTCAATTGCCCCTCGAACTACCCATAACCGACCTTGCCGAATCATCTGCAGCCGCGTATATCGCTTTAGACGATCTGCTCGCTGATCGAGAGCCGTGGACCTCAAAGCTGTCGCGATGCAACGATTGCCTGCAACAAGATCTTGACCATGACCGAAATTAGCCCCCTCGACGCCCTCGAGGCGCTTCACAGAGAGCTCACTGCGGTTCTGGACCACCGTTTTGAGAGTCTTCACATCCTCGAGCAGCAGCTCGATGCTCATGCACAAGCATTCAGAAAGCTTCTTGACAAGCCTGCAAAAACCGAGAAGAGCCGCAGCGCGATCAAGACAGGTCTGTTCTACCGACACAAGAGGATCCTGCTCAGGCGAGATGATTTTCTGACCAGCTCCGCGCAACAGGCAAAGTGACGATCGACGACGAGACTTACACCCTCAACGCTGCCTTCCAGGACAACGCCCTCCAGCTGGCTGACGAGATCGACCTCGACGAGGTAGAAGCGGCAAAGATACTCCTGGACTGCCATGATGATCCGAGGACCCTCGGCCGGACGCTATTCGAGTCCGGACTGGTCTGGTTCCATCAACAACGGAGGTACTTACTGGACTGCATGCGCCTCTGTGTACAGATCGCCAACGACGACGAGCTAGACGACAACCTGCAGACTGCTTTCAGAGCATATGTGGATGAGAACATCTACGTTGCTGGGGCGCCTGGGGGCTCACAAATCGTTCCAAGGTGTATGGAGGCCATGCAGGGTATCAAGAGCTGGCTGCAGAAAATTGCCGACAGGCTGACAGCAGCGGGCGTCATTCACGGGGTAGATCGACCTCAGCTCGATGAGGTGCTCGAGTACGCTCGTCTCAGTCTCCTGCAGCAACACGAGATACTGGCATTGATCACCGCCAGCGCGATCGACAAATGGCATGCCAAGGCTGAGGATTTCAGAAGTCTCCTCACCATGCTGCAGAAGTTGGATCGCTACGATCAGTTGCTGATTCACCTTTTCCCTATCATCGGAACCTACATCACTGTGTTTGGATCGACAGAGGGCAACAACGACCTCGAACAAGCACGCGAGTTCTACAAGCTGCTCTCCAAGGTGGACGATGAGACTTGGGTTATGCCATATCTCCATGCTGCCGTCCGAGCATGGTGGGTTGTGGAGTTCTCAGGCCTATTCGTTGATGCTGCCGATGGGTTCGACGCCTTAGCCGGTGGGAATGGTCCTCTCCTCCAACAATGATGAGAGCTTGCGCTAACAATGAGCCACAGACGAGAATGGCCGCATCAAACAATTCACTGAAGCTCTGAAAGACGGGGCCTTTGACTTCATACTGTCCGTTGCGGCAGATGTGAAAAGCCCTGTTTGGCACGACCCCACGCGGCTAGGCATAAGACAGTGGCTCCAAAGGAAATCACCTTCGCTGGCCGAGGCCGCTCAGTTCTCTGAGCATTTTCAATTGGCACTCGTGGTGCAACTGGAAAACCTTGTAGAGGGGCTCATATCGAACATGCCCGACGTCCTCCGCAAGATGCGAAATGAAGAGGACGAACAGCGACAGCTCAACGCGAACCACGAGCAGGACCTTGATCTCGAACGATTCCTGCTGATCATCGCATACGCATACGAAGGCCGGCCCGAGGCGGCAGAGGTCTTCTGGGCGGACCCCGACAGCAACCTAGCCGGTTTTTTGCAATGGGCTTCCAGACGGGCATCTACACCACTGGTCAGCGCATTTTGTGAGATGCTGCAATCCATATCCAATGACGACACTTGTGCTTCGTCTGCGCACGCGTTTCTTTTGGACGAGGGTCAGACGGCTTCCGGAAAATTGCGCAAGTCGCATTCCCTCACCTGGACCCAGATCTTCAAGGAACTCACTTACTTCACCACTAAACTTCAAAAACCGGCCACGTCCCAGTCGCACATTTACCGATCCGGCAAGCCCACTGCTGAGCAGGCTGAAGCTGAACCCGAGTCTGCTATGATGCTTGAGTGCTACCTCAGACTCATCATTCGCTTGGCGTCTCAGAGCGAGACTGTGCGGATTTATCTCATCAAGGGCGAATACAATCTGGTTCACGGCCTTTTCCAACTGGTCAACATCCCCGGACCGCAGCATATTCGTCTGAGGTCTTCAGCTTTCTACGCGCTACGAGCTCTGATGAGCCGCAAAGTTCAATCGGAATGCAACATCATGTGGACACTTCTCGACTCCTGGGCGACAGGCCAGAGTCCTCCACCTTCGGCTCAAGCTCGCCAACCTTCAACACAAGTGAACCAAACTCCTGCAGCTACGATGAAGAAACAGCTACTGGACTTGGCGCGGGGATTCGAAGAGCCCAATGCGCTGGTTCAATTCCTCAACTCACTCGTGTCGCCTGTGCTGGACTCGTCTCCCTTGAGTGATGTCCTGCCCTTCCCAGAAGAGCTGGGATCCCAGACCAGGATGCCAGGAATCGACCCATACGTGGACTACGTACTTGGCAACGTCTTGGGCGAGAATTCTGGAGAGCTCCGAGGCACGGTTCAGACCCGGACGCTGCGGCTGAGCTGCTTTGAATTCATCCTGCTGTGTCTGGACAACTTCAACGAGGACCTCATCTTCCTAAGCCACGAGACAAGCATTGCTGTGGACGCAATTATCTCGACGACAGATCTGGCTAGTTACGTCAAATTACACCCCTTCGCCCGGGTGATGGAATGGATGCTCAACCGCCGAGTGATGGATGCACTGTTTAGTACTATTAGCCCTAAGTATCCCGATGAGCTCACTCAGATCGCCAGTGCACAACCAGAGTCGCCAATAATACTGAGTACGCTGCGAGCAGTAGAGGTGGTCACCAAAGTCCTCGAGATGCAGAACACGTATGTCGACCTCATACGACCATTGATCAAGGATCAGCCAAACAGAAAAACACTTTCTGCGCCGGCCTACCTCTCGTTCGAAGACGGTATCATGAGCCACATCACTCTGGTGGTAGATCTAGGGCGCTATTGCGGAATGGGTCATCCGGCTTTGACACTTGCTTGCTTGAAATTGCTGGAGAAGATCTCGTCCTCCCTGAGGATCGCTTCAGCCTGGAGTCCGGGGCATTATGGTCAGACGCACCGCAACAAGGCCATAGTGGCACTAGAACAGATGGGTGACGGCGAGGCAATCGCGGCATCGTTCATTGCAGACCTGACGGAGCCACTCGATATTTCGCGGAAAGCCGAGGCGCCTAATTACCTGATCAAAGTGTACATTCTGGACTTTCTGTTTGCTTGCCTGCAGGCCACCCCCGATCAACCCACCATTGCTCACCAACTTCTCGGGTTTGAGTGCGGCATTGACTTCATCTCGGCCAAGAAGGACGGAGCGTTCGACTCTGGTACGTCTCTGTTCCACCAGATGCTGCGCGTCCTGGTTGAGGTGCCTTTTGGCGACGAGGAAACGGGCATATGGAGGTGGACGGTTGACCTGAAGTTCAAAATTATGCGCATCTTTCAGGTCCTCTGGACATCGCCTCTGTCTTCGTCAATTACTCTGGCGGAGCTGAGGGAGAACGACTTCAGCTTCCATCTGCTGCTCAGGGAAATCACGATCCAGCCTCTTCTGCCATGGGACGGCCAAGTCATGACGGGCCCCGACTTCCTTTTGTCCGACGCCTCTATGGCCTTTATCTCTTTCCTGGCCCTGCGCTCTCTTACTTTGGAGTATGCAAGCATTGAGCTTTGCAGCATTTCCCAGCAGAGACAGCCTCACCTCAAAAGGCGGCTCCTGGATGCCTTGAACGGACAGCTGAAGGACGATGACGGCGAGATGAGGCCGGTACCAGGCATCTTCGATCTGTTCGACTTCCTCCCGGCGGATGATCAATTCTGGGATGTACCACCTCCATCTTTCGATTTGTACCGAGACTTGGACTTGACACCATACTTGGAAGATGATGCAAGCGGCAACACAGTCTACAATCTTGACAGGGTCAGAGAGGTCATCCTCTTGAAACGAAAAGAGTTTGCCAGTCTGGGACAGTTAGCCTCCGAGCAGGATATCAACGCCATGGACAAGGAGGAAGGGGTGCTCCTGGAATATCTGGGTTTTTCTAATCGACAAAGACAGGTAGCCTCGTTTCGACTGAGAGTCCTCAAGTCGTGGACAAAGGTTCTCCTGGTTATGCTCGAGTCGAATGACTTCAAGGGAAGCGATCAAACCTCGTTTCTGCTGCAGGCACTTCAGGTGATGCTCCCAAGCCTGGACGTCTATGCTTCAGGCCACCAGGAGGAGGCTCACGAGCTCGCGAAGCTAGGCAAAGTGCTACTCTTCAAAGTTGATTTCTCGGCCGCGGAAGACAATAGCAAGGTCGCCGGGGACCTGATCAGCGACAAGTTGTTCCAGCTCTTCCAGATCTGTCTGTCGGCCATCAGCCGGTGGGCCGGAAGCTCGGAGCTCCGTGCTCTCTACTATAATATCTGCTACCGCTATCTGGCCGGCATCGCTGGGCACAGCAAAGTATTCATGTCCAGTCGACAGCATGCCATCAAGTCGATTCATGTGCACGGCGAGCGACTCTTGAACGTGATCTGCGATGACGCCGAGCGCAGCGACGCTAGAGGTCAGACGGCAGCTCTCATCTTGCTGGGGGCCCTCGTCAAGATCGGCATTGTGGAGGACGATTCCTACGTGGTGGAGACTTTGAATAGGCTCAACTTCATCGGCGTAATAGTCGACTCTCTCAAGTCGGCCTGGCGGGAGTGCTTTGAGTCCATACAAACAGGCAAGTCACCCCATCATCCCAGCAAGTATTATTGAAGATGGCTGCAGGCGGCTAATCAGTATAACAGACAACTCCGATGTGGAACTCCTCTGGGGTGCGAAGCTAGCCCTCCTCCAATCCCTGTGCCAGACCCGCGAGGGCGCCAAACATGTCCTGCAGAACAACCTCTTCCGTGCCGTCGAGATCTCAGGTCTGTTCGCAGTTGATCTCGACACCGACGTAGGCTCAGACGCGCTCGCCCTCGAGAAACTCTACTCGCTCCTGCTGCGAGTGACCCGCATTATCGGTGCTGCGGTGCTTGCCCGCGGTCCTCAGAGCAGCGTCACCCAGGGTCCTGCGCGTCGCTTCCTGACCGAGTGTAGAATGCTCATCGTACAGGTGCTGAAGAAGAGCGCAGGCATTGGGCTGGGTCTGGGAGCTGCGGCGCCTAGCCAGCAGCTCGAAGAGAACATGGAGGATCTGGCTGAGGCGTTCATGGTGCTGATCACTGCAACGGGGTTCCTGCAGGTGAGAATCCCTTCCTACTCTGGACCATCCCCCGCCTTTCTTTGACGATGAACTCCCTCGCTGACCATTTTTTTCCTTTTCCTTCTTCGTTTATCTTAGTTCGAGGAGGAGATCCTGACGGGCCCTGGGGCTGCGCAACCTGTGGCCGCCCAAGGATTGTTCCATTAAGAAGGCAAGGTAAACGTCAACAATGGAGAGGTGGGAAATGGCTCCCTGGCATTGACCAACTTGGTAATTCCGAAAGACATGATTGATGTTTTAATAAATAAAGAAGAATTACGTCAAGAGTCATAAAAGCATTGTATGCAGGATGTAAAAAAAATAAAGGCGCAAGCTGGGAGAAGACAAAAAATCTAAAGCATCTGAGGGCGTCTTATCAATGTATATCAAACACCTCGGGTCAGCGTCAAGTCATGTTTTCAAGACCATGCATAGGGTTCTGGCTCTTTTGTCGGCGTTACCCGACAGAATCTGTCTCTGGGGAAACAAGACCTTTGTATACTCGCCTGCCGTACTACGTTTCCAAGCATGTCTTGTTATTCGTGGGGGAAGATGGAGGAGACGGGCGGTGGCTGTGCGTGTACTTGTTCATCGAGGACACGACGCATTCCGTCTGGCGGGGCCGAGGTGTACGACAGCAGCCACGAGACACCAAGGGACAAACTTGGCAGCGGCGGCGGCGGCGGCAGCAGCAGCAGCAGCAGCAGCAGCAACAACAACAACAGCCGGGGGCAGCAGCATGAATGCAGTCGTCTTTTGCTCACCATGCACTCAGCACGTATATCAACCAATCAGCACAAGGCGGGGACGACGTGTCAGTTCGATGATCCTCGTTTGAATTACGATGCTCGAGGCCTAAAGCCTCGGGATTCCTCTGTCTGTCTGACCGTCTATGTACCTCAAAGGAGAAACCGTCGAGACATGCACACTTTTTTTTTTTTTTTTTTTCCTTTCTTGATTCATTCTGGTCTTTCCTTGTGTCCCCTCTGGACAGATCGGTCTTTCCTCGATACCCCACCCCTCGTAGGACGCCTCGCAGATGCAATTGTGGGGGGTATGAGGGTATTGTGTCGAAGAGCAAGTAGTCGTGAAATTTGTATGCCCAAAAGCTGATGAGCAGGTTGAGAGAGAAATAGAAGTATGTGCCTGTGATGCAGCCGTGCCACCTCTGTCTCTAGGTCTTGGTGCATCACGGTGGTGGCGGCGGTTTTGTGCAACTATGGCCACGGATATCCGTCATGTGTCCCAGGCTGCGGCCCTCTTGTTTACCAAGAGGCTGAAATTTTCACACCAGCCGCTAGCACTTCTAGAAAAGGCACGGAGTTCCACGGGCAAATATTATGTCCGTACCCGGGCAGGCTGCTTGCCCTCCTTCTTTGACGGCCGGAGTTTCAGCTCGAGGTGGAAGTAGGTCTTTGCGTTCTTTGAGGCCGACTGGCCGTTCTTGGGCCGCGAGTCGAGCTTCTGTCGACACATGGGACAAATCTTCTTGGTAACCTCGGCGTGCATGGCCTGGTGTAGGCACTTGCCACAGAACATGTGGCCTACAAAAATGTCAGTATGAGGAGCCCAGCAAAAGGAAAAAAGGAAAAAAAAGAGACAAGGGGACCCTCAGACTCGAGAGAGGGACAGAGTGGGGCGGCCTAGTGGATTGCAACGTACCACAGTGCGTAACCGTCACATTCAGCGCAGAGTCCATGCAGATGATGCATTCAAATTTGGCGAACTTGATGCTGTCATCCTCCTCGGGAGGCGCTGTCAGCTCCTCGGGTATCTCGTTGTCTCCGGTCAGGTCGAAGAGCTTGGCTGGCTCCTCTTCGTCTCCGACCTCAAACATGTCGTCTGAATCTGGTATAACCACGGCTCCTGTGTCCTTTGCGGACCTGCGGACTGCAGCCCTGGTGCCCGGCACCAAGGCGGGGCTGCTTCGTGATCGGCGCCGTTTGACCACGGAGGGACCTGCCTGCTCATCGGTGGAGGCTGAAGCGCGGGCGCGCTTCCTGGAGGAGGCAGGCATGTTGTCGTCGTCGACCGGGGGGGAGATGACGGTGTTGCTATCCCCGTCCGCCTCGTCCTCGTCCTTTATGATGCGGTCGTTGCTGTTCTCCCAGGGAAGGCGGTGGTGCGGGAGCCTGACGAAGTTGGATGGCGGTCGGAGCCACTGGGTCTCCGAGTCTCGACCGAGGCCAGCAGTCCGTACTGCAGACACGTAGCCTTGTGGGGCGGGTCGTGGTCGGGCAGAGAGGAAGCCACCAGAGGACGGTTGCAGCTGGAGCCGGGACTGGCTGAGCAGCGTCGAGGCGTTGTTGTACGATGGAGGCTGGGCGGTGATGTAGCCCAGATGCACAGCCTCGTCGAATGTGACGCTGCGTGGTGTCTGTCGAGGTAGGACTGCAGGAGAGGCACTGGTGGAGGAGTGGTTGGAAAGGTATGGAAAGTGGAGGGAACTTCCGGCGTCGTAGTAGTGTTGTTGCTGTGTTCTGAATTGTGTGTGTGTCGGGAGCCAAGGCTCGAAGAAGTCGCCTGCGCCAGAGAGGTTACTAGTGGCTGCAAAGTTAGGCGCTGTTAGGCCTGTGGCGGCTGATCCTGGGGCGGGTGATCCTGGCACTCTTGGGTCTGGGTGGAGCAGCAATTGATTAGGCGTGCTGGGGCCGGCAAGACTGGGGTCACTTGTGGAGACGCCAGATCCCTGCACTGCTTGAGAGGCGGGGCCAGGCTGAGGCATGCTGTTGAAGCTACCGCCAGAGAGACTGGGCTCCAGGTGGGGTCTGCCAAAGTTCACAGGCTGTCCTGAAGGCGAAGAGTTGGGGACAGTACCGTATGAAGAGGGAGCTGCTGGGTAGTTGAGGCCCTCAAGGTGTGGCTGTCTGGATGGATTCTGATTCTGGTAGCTCCCCGTCGGAGGGTCTGTGACGGAAGAGCCATGCACGAATGCGGTGTGGAGCCAATGCAAATCTCCTATTTACACAGTTAGAAGTGTCTTGTAATGATGTCTTGTTGTTTCAAGGAAAAAACAAGAAAAAAAAAATACGTCAAGACCGAGGGGAAAACATCAAGGCACAGACAGTCCATTGCAGGATGTGTGAAAGGGATGCAGGCTGGAATTGGTGAGAGCAGAGGGGGTTTGTTCTTACGCATGCTCTGTGTCTGCTTGGCCAGGTCTGCATAGGAGGCAGACATTCTTTTCCTTCGTGATTGTCGATGAAGTTGATGTGCTGGCAGCAACGTAATGTGTGAAATGTAACAAGAGATAGACAATATGCATGCAAGTCGACAACTGTAGGCAGGCTGCTACCTGCTTAAAGGGACTGGTGCTTGTCGACTTGATCTCACCAGAGAGCTGTAGACTGTCTGGTCCACAACCAGGTTCTTCCAACTGCACGGTGAGGAATGAAATTTGTGGGAAGAACAAAAGGGGAGGAGTGTGTGTGTGTGGGGGGGGGGGGGGGGGAGAGAGAGAGAGAGAGAGAGAGAGAGAGAGAGAGAGAGAGAGAGAGAGAGATGTCCGCTGTGACAATCGGGAAATCGTTCCTCAGGCTGACTACTCTGCAGCTTGGGGGAGCTTAAGAGCTGGAATCAATAGAGGGGCAGCATGTAGATGATAAGGATGCCTTAGACTTGGGGTCCAAAATGAAGAGGTTGAGAAGCCCGTCAAATTTTGAGGGGGAGAGAAGAAGAGAAGAAGAGGAAGAAGGACCGCAGGCACGCTGCAGGAGACGGTGGGTGTGTTTTCCTAAGGTGCAGCGCAGACACTTTTGGCTGATCATCTCGAGCAAGAAGCGAGGCCGCGGCACAACACTTTCAACTCAGCTTGTCTGCAAGTGGAAAGGAGATGAGAGGAGTGGCACGAGTCGGAATAAATAGACTGGGAGGACGGTCTGCAGTGCAGATAGGTGGGCCGGTGCGTGTTGAGTTCAAAAGGCAGGATGGGGACATGCTCACTTGGACTTTCTGTGAACCTGCAGGATATGGCCAAAATGTGACAGGGAAGATATGCATGGATACTATGGATCCCGGCTGACCAGGTGGGTTGGTGAATGGCTTCCCGCTGTGCCGGAGCCTCGCCATACACTCTGCAGAATGCGGTCTCACGGAGACCACCGCCTGCTGTGAATTTCTCGCTGACCCTCCCCAGTCTAAAGTGGTACTGTAGTGAGGGACTCGGCCGAGCAGACGGACACGGAGTTAGCAGCAGCAGTGGAGGAGAAGAAGAAGAAGAAGAAGAGAAGGAAGAAAAGGAGGGTTGTACTTCGTAGCTAGCTGTCAGAGATGTGCCGTGGTGCCGTGGCGCCGTACTTCGTACCACTACTATGTATGTACGCCCCCCCCCTCTGGACGCACGCCCACACACAGAGCTTGCCCATGCTATAGTTAACCCCAACGGCCGGTCAGTATGATTAAGCCTGGCGTGTGAATATCCACGTCCGATGCTGCCTGCCCGTCCCTATCTCAGAAACAATCGCACCGTGGCCCATCCATTCTCGGTGGCCTTTGGCAGACTTGATTCCCGAGGCCCGGGCCAGACCACTGGTAGATCCATTCATGTGTTGCACAACAATAGACAGCAAAACCAAGTTGGGTCCGAAACTCTAGCCTTGAGCAAAGGAACAAAGAGGAAAAAAGCGGGAACGGGGGTGAACGCAAAAGACGCGGATGCCAAGCCCAACAAGCAAGTCATGATGAAGGTGCCATGGGTATGAGTATCCTTGTCGTAGGTATGCACAGGGATCACCCTTCTCAGACTTGTTCCCCAATTCACCTCACACTTTTCTCCAAATAAGGGCGACTCGTCAGGTTGTACGAGTCAAAGAAGACAAGAGACCAGTCTCGGTTCGTATAGCAGCTCGCATTACCTATCAGGGCATCACATCCTACCGTGAGCCTTCATCCAGAGCTAGCCTAGGTCTGGGCACCCAGACCGAAAATCACTTGGGGCCATACTGTGCATGCCCTCAAATCAGAAGAACCGCTGCCAGGGCTATGAGCCAGCCAACAGACCAGGCATTGAAGAAACAACAGGGGGGGAAAAAAAGGGAAAGAGTGAGAAGATGGATGAAACATAGAGCACCAGCAAGTCCCAAGTCGAGACTATCATACCTGAACAAGTCCTCATCCTCAGTATGTTGAGATGTGATGACGTCTGAACCATTGACTGCACCCACTCTCCATCCGAGCCTATAGCAAAATAGTCTATGCAACCAACGAACGCTGATTTCGGAATGGGGCCGCTGCTTACTGCTAATGCGAGGTACGGTGGTAGGGGGGGAAAAGTCAAGGTACTGCACTATCTAGAAGTATGCACATTAAATTTTATAACCATCTCAACGTCAACACTTCTTGTCACTTTCTGAAACGTAGGCTCAGGTCCTCATCGAGAGGGGTTGGCCAAGATGCTAAGATGCTCATGAAGTACAGACGTATATAACAAATTACAGTAGAAGAGAAAGGATGTGGGGGGGTTGGTGGTGGTGTGTTACCTACCATAGGGACGCGACATCATTTCCAAAGTTAGCGTATCCTCCCTAGCATGTAGGGACCTGGCAGGGGCTTGATGAACCCACCGCGGGCACCCCTCGCAACTTTTTCTCTTCCCCCCCCCCCCCAAACTTGGCGCCTTCGCAAATCCTCCCGCGCGAACCGACACGACCATTTTCCCAGGCGTAACCTCGAATCTACGCGTCGCAAAGCTCGAAACACAGTCGAGTGCGCTCAGGTCTCGTTTGAAACCGCATCCTCGGCTGTCAGTTTTTTCGCCTCAAGGTGATGCGCTGAACCTCGGTCGACACTTTCACCCTGGAGAGCTCATCCGTGTGCATACGCATGCCAGCCATGATCTCCCACCGAGTGCGATCCTCACACCTACAATCCAGCAAACAGTTCAGCAATCCTTATTAGTGGCCTCAAGCGCACCCCCTCCTCGTCTTTCGAAACGTCCGAATCGGGTGCGATTTGCTCAGGATCGATCCAACTCGTCCGTCCGGCTTGACCTTGCACCTCCAAGCCGGAGGATCTCAGACCGCAGACTCTGCCGGATGAGATAGAATGCTCAGTCCGGTCAGGGACTGCCTGCGAAGTGGTGGTACCGCCGCGAGCTTTGTTCGGCTCGCCAAGCACCGGGCCCATGCGAGATGGGCTGCTCAGCGCCGCTGGCAGTCCGCGGCCGTCGCGGCGGCGGCGACGACGACGGAGAGTAGAGAGGCGCAGATAGCTTCTAGGGGTCTCTCTGGTAAGACTCCAGTCACTGCATGCATGCGCCAGTCTCGTTCAGGCCGCTGACAAGATGCGGGCAGTACCATCGACGGCACGAGTCAACCAGGTCGGCGTACAGCAGCTGAGCGAAAACATCTACAACCAAATTTTCCCCAATGGGAGCAAGCCGCCGCCTCGGGAGCTTGTCGAGCTCGCGAGGGAACACCTGCGACGCCATGATCTGCTGGACAAGAACACCGACCAGACAGAACCCATCGGTTTCAAGGTACCGGGTCTGCAGGCCCCCGACACACAAACATTAGACGAGCACTTTTACAGGCTCGGCGTGGACGCTGCTGAGCCCTTTCTGGATCACGCAAAACAGTTTGCGAAAGCAGTCCTGCCGCGGACGCCCAACAGATGGATACATCAGAGCGGTTGGACCAGGTACAGCTATCCCGAGGGTGGCAACGGCCCTGCAGAGCCAGAGAAGGTCGACGTACCAGACGAGAAGATGCTCTCGTTTGACGTCGAGGTCATGTGGAAGGACAGCCCCTTTGCCGTCATGGCCTGCGCCGCGAGCCCGACGGCATGGTACGTCTGGCTGTCTCCTTGGCTCCTGGGCGAGACGGTGAACCAGACACAGCTGGTCCCTCTCGGCGACCCCACCAAGGAGCGCATCGTCGTGGGGCACAACATCGGTTACGACAGGGCCAGGATACTGGAGGAATACGATCTCAAGCAGACGAGGAACTGCTTCCTGGATACCATGTCGCTTCATGTGGCGGTCAATGGCATGTGCTCGCAACAACGGCCGACATGGATGAAACACAAGAAGAGCCGGGAGCTGCGCGAGAAGATCCAGCGAGAGACGGACAACGTTGAGCTGGCCACCTTGTTGAGCAACAAGTCTCTATCAAACGACGAAGAAGAATTGTGGGTCGGCAAGAGTTCCATCAACTCGTTGCGGGACGTGGCCAAGTTTCATCTCAACCTGTCGATGGACAAGGCCGTCCGCGACGATTTTGGGGAGCTGAACCGGGAGGAGATTGTGGCCAAGCTTGATGATCTCCTCAACTACTGCGCCGCCGATGTGGTCGTCACCCACCGGGTCTATTCGATCGTCTTCCCCAACTTCCTGAAGACGTGCCCCCATCCAGTCAGCTTTGCGGCTCTTAGGCACATGTCATCGGTCATCCTGCCGGTGAACGAGACCTGGGACGACTACATCAACAAAGCCGAAGAAACATACCAGGGTCTGTCCGTCGCTGTCCAAAAACGCCTCATAGCGCTGACGGACAAGGCTCTGGAGATCAAGGATGACCCCGAGAAGTGGGGCAATGACCCCTGGTTGAAGCAGCTCGACTGGTCTGGCCAGGAGATCAAGTGGGTGAAGGGGAAGAGAAAGAATGACCCCCCGCGGGAGGCCAAAAACCAGAAGATGCCCGGCAAGCCAAAATGGTACAAGGACCTATTCCCAAAGAAAGACTCGCCCATCAACATCTCCATCCGGACGAGGATAGCGCCCCTCATGTTGAGGCTCTCATGGGAGGGCTATCCGCTGTTCTGGTCCGACAAGCACGGCTGGACATTCCGGGTGCCCTTGGAGGAGAAGTCCAAATACACCGAGAAGGCCCTCAAAGCGTGTGACATGAAGGAGGAGACGGTCGCCTTGCTTCGTGACGACACAGAGGGCGCCTACTTCAAGGTCCCCCACAAAGATGGGCCCACGGCGCGCTGTGCCAACCCCATGGCGAAAAGCTATCTGGCCTACTTTGAGAAGGGCATACTGTCATCCGAGTACCCTTACGCAAAGGAGGCTTTGGAGATGAACGCTTCTTGTTCATACTGGATCAGTGCACGTGAGAGGATCAGGTCGCAGCTGGTGGTGTACGAGAAGGATCTGCCGCACAACAGTGGCAAGCCCGAAAGCGAGCTAACAAACCAGGGCTTTATCCTGCCCCAGGTCATCCCGATGGGCACCATCACGAGGAGGGCTGTCGAGAACACGTGGTTGACGGCGAGCAATGCAAAGAAGACCCGTGTTGGCTCAGAGCTGAAGGCCATGGTCAAGGCGCCGCCAGGGTACAGCTTTGTCGGCGCGGATGTCGACTCGGAGGAGCTCTGGATCGCGAGTGTCCTGGGGGATGCGA
Source organism: Aurifilum marmelostoma (assembly GCA_027559495.1). Classification (NCBI taxonomy): domain Eukaryota; kingdom Fungi; phylum Ascomycota; class Sordariomycetes; order Diaporthales; family Cryphonectriaceae; genus Aurifilum; species Aurifilum marmelostoma. The sequence continues at coordinate 283,955 of JAMXSV010000007.1, read as the reverse complement.
TCTTCAAGATCCACGGCGGCAACGCTATAGGCTTCATGACATTGGAGGGCACCAAGGCGGCTGGTACCGACCTTCACTCGCGCACGGCCTCCATCCTAGGCATCACGAGAGGCGACGCCAAGGTGTTCAACTACGGCCGGATCTACGGTGCTGGGCTGAGATTTGCCGCACAACTCTTGCGGCAGTTCAACCCCACGCTTTCGGACCGCGAGACGCTGAACACCGCCACGAAGCTGTACGCCGCCACCAAGGGCATGCAGTCGGAACGCAAGCTTCTCTATAAACGCAAGTTCTGGCGGGGCGGCACGGAGTCGTTTGTCTTCAACAAGCTTGAGGAGTTTGCCGAGCAAGAACGGCCGCGCACGCCCGTCCTGGGCGCCGGGATCACAGAGGCACTGATGAGCCGCTATGTCAGCAAGGGCGGCTTCCTCACGAGCCGCATCAACTGGGCGATCCAGAGCTCAGGTGTCGACTACCTCCACCTCCTCATCGTCGCCATGGACTACCTCACCCGCCGCTTCAATATCGACGCGCGCCTGGCCATCACGGTGCATGACGAGATCCGCTACCTCGTCAAGGACCACGACAGATACCGCGCCGCCATGGCCTTACAGGTCGCCAACCTCTGGACACGGTGCATGTTTGCGCAACAGATCGGCATCGACGACCTTCCGCAGGCCTGTGCCTTCTTCAGCGCCGTGGATATTGATCACGTGCTGCGCAAGGAGGTCGACCTGGACTGCGTCACACCCTCGCACAGGACGCCGATTCCGCCCGGCGAGTCGATCGACATCCAACAGCTCCTGCAGAGAGGCGACGAGGCGCGTCTCGACGAGTCCATCACCCCCGAGAGGTACCCGCCACAGCTTGACGAGATAGCCTATACGCCCCGCACCCCTGTGATGGAGGACCTCATCCAGCAGGATGCCTCAACAGCCGACCCCGCCTTCATCCGCGCACAGATCTGCTCCGAGATGCAGGAGCTCAACAAGATCTGCACAGAGAAGCGCAAGGAGATGGCCGCACTCGCCCCAGCCAAGCCGAGTGCCAGCAAGGCGAAGAAGACGGTGCTGCCATACTACTCGCATCCTGAGCTGATGCCCATGGAGGAGCCGTTGATCGTGTCCGAGGCCTTCAGGACGGAGAGCAACAAGCGCCTCGGCGGCGGCCAGAAGAAGATGGACTGGTATAACAGGAGCAATGGGCTCAAGAGACGGGACGTTGCCCGTGGGACGCATTAAAGTGCACGCATACAGGGAAGAGAAGGATACGACACAATTACTGGTGACTATTTTCCTTTGTCGGGTTACTATTCAGCTTGATCACAAGCACGAACTGTGTTTCTAATGAGACATCGCTGGCTTATGTACATGTACACTGGGAGCCGAAGGGGAATTTGGGGGGCCGGCCGGGGGGGGGGCGGGTAAGGAAGGCGTACCGTATTGATACCCTTGGGGTCCTTTGCGCACAAGTCTAGGAGGAGGGGGCGGGTATTCTACATATTCGCCGGAGTTGGGGCAGGTGAGAAAGTCCTGGCGTCCTCGAGTTGGTTTGGAATTTTACTTCTTGTATAATGCTACAGCGGGATTATCTTTGACAGAAATCTACCATCAAATAATGGATGATACTCTTATGTCGCATCGGCTTGGTGATGCATATGTGTATGTGTACATCTCCTGACATTAAGAGCAAGAATATCAGTACTAAGCATCTCATATATTTAACACCCCCCCTCTTCCCCCACACCTCAATTGAGGGTAGGGGGAGACACACACACACAAAAAAAAAAAAAGACATGCACAAAAAAAGAGGGTCCTATGTAAATCCGGGGTCCAGGACCCCGGTGACCATACCGATTGGCTTCCCGAAGATCTGCCCCACCTGGCCTAGCCGCGCTAAACCCCGATCTGGAAATCGCAAAACAGCCTTTCCCGAAATAGAATTAAGGTTTCTCTCTTCTGTTGTTGTTGTTCATGTGTGGGAAGGAGAGAAGTAGATTTGGTGGTGGGAGGGGGGGGGGATTTGGTGAAAAAAGGGACCAAGGGGAAAAGAACCAAAGGAAGGGAAAAAAAAAAAAAAATCAAGGTCCCCATCGAGAACCCCATCGGGAAATCGCAAGGGGAAGAAGGGAAAAGAGGGGAAGGAGGGGCCAAGCTTTTCTTAATACTTATATCTTCTGGGGCTCCTTTTGATCCCTGCTCTCTTGTGTGTGGTGTTTTTTTTTTTTGGGAAGGGGGGGGGGAGTTCCTTTGCTCCCCTGCAGGAACCCGATTGATGGCCGGGGGGGGTTGTTTTGGGATGGGTATGCACTTATGCAGCAGCAGTCCATGCATGCATATATGTATGTATTCTACCCCCCCCCTCTCCCTTGAACAGAAGTTTCCACTTTTTTTATTCTCTGCCTCTTCTTTCGCGTTTGGGGAGAAATCAGTGCGCTTTGTGCTGTATAGTGATGTTTTTTTAATTTTTTAAATTTTTTTTTTTTTTAAAAAAAAGAAAAGGCAATGATCGCCATGGCGAAACGGTGGGAAAACAAAGACCCTTAATGTCTTGGTTCATTGTTGAGGAGGATCCCTTTCCCCAAGCAATGGAGACACATCTGTGTAACTACTATGGCGAATTATCATTGCCCTGAAAACTCAGAGAGTAAACGCATCTACACCTACTATCAACACTGCGAGGATTGAACCCTGATGAGGAATCTGAGATGTGCACGTAGCAGACTCGAGATAGAGAGGGTGAGGGCTTCTCTATGATGATTGTCATATGCAGGTCTAGATAGTTCACCAGGGTATGGGAATGTAATACCTTCCAAGGTGGTAGGTCTCGAGTACGGCGAGGATCGTTAGGTCTCAAAACATAAGGGACGAGGGTCTCTAGGATCCATGGTGGATTGCAAAATCACAACGCCTATGATATAAACTGCATTGCACGTTTTTGAACCCGTCTTTCGTTTTCCTTGGGTCACAATGCTGCTGTGCGGGTCAGGTTTACCTTCCGTCAAGGTCATGATCCTCTATCGTCTAGCCGTCAGATAGTCACACTCACTGCCTATCAAGGAAACAAGGCGCCGCCCACCCATCACCATAAACCATCATCCCAGATACCAGATATGCCCCATCTCATGTCCGGATATCTTCCAACCTGGCCCGTCATAAATGCAGTTACCGAATTCGCCATTCCACCAGCCAACAAGCGATTTCCCTCCCACATGACACAGCAAGCTCTGGCAAAGGAAATCCCGTTCCGGGAAGTTGAGGTACATGTGTGAGTGCGTACACAACACAATGGCAGAGGACGCCTCGCTGTCATCACAGAGATCCCTGAGACAGGCTCAACAGACCCTTGGCCGCGCCACCCTTCAGCGCGCTGCTCGTCAGCCTGTCCTCGTCCCACCCGTCTCTCGCCTTGCGAGGCGTCGACACGTTCATGAGGTCGGGCAGCGCCTGCTGCCTCTCCAGCGCGCAGCAGCCCCCGTCCACAGCGACGGGCCTGCCCACCACCTTGCCCACCTCATCTTCTCCCTGGTCATCAACATCAATCTCGTCATCAGCCTCGGTAATGTCCCTGTCCGCGGCTTGTCGCTCTGGCGGCGCCGCCGCCGCCCTCCGAGGCCCGGCCGACCGATACCAGTACTGTACAGGCGTAGCCCTCTCGACAGTATGTGCCGACATGGAGGGCAGGGGCGTGCGGCGGCGGGTCATGCCCGGGACAGGACGGACCTGCAGCTGGTCGAGGGGCACGTCGGTCTGGTTTGTCCTGACCTTGTAGGTGGCGAGCGAGAGGCGGAGCTTCAGGATCTCTGCCTTCTGTTGATCGTGGAAACGACGCGTCAGCGACCCATCATATAAGCAGGTGTGCAACATGTATAGATGTGCATGCGACGTGTCGTCGGTATCTATCTACAACGTACCTGTCTGAGCTCCTCACGCGTTGGCACTCGACGCGGTCGCGGTGGCGGCAGGTTGGGTATCACATCTAAATCAGCCGAGGCCGCCGCAGGCCCGGGCACAGGATAGGCAGGCGCAGTGGTCGCGACGGGCGCGTCGGTATCCGGTTCCGTGAGAGTCGTAAACTGGGAGGTGTTGACGGTCGAGTTGTCAAAGACAGAGCTCGCGTCGGGCGAGATCGATCTCCGTGCCGTGGCTGGTTGCGACGCCGGTGTCTCGTCCTGTCGCATAGGAGAGATCGAGTCAGCTTCTCGTAGCACGAGGTGGTCTAAGGCAGAGCTGAAGGGCAGGAGCATACCTGATCTGCTGGTCTGGGCAGCAACCCGGCCTCGGAAACCCTGCCCGCTTTGGACGGCGGCGACGCCCTGGCCGGGCTCTCAGAGCACAGCTTCTTGACAGCCGGCCGAGCGTTCTCTGCCTCCTCGAGCGGCCTCTTCTTCTTCTTGGTAGGCGTGTCGGTCTTCTTGTCACGCGGCGGAGAGGGCGTCGCGTGACGGGACACCACGCCTGGGCTCTTCTTCTTCAGCGGGCTCCCGCCGCCACCGACGGGGACACCTCCTTTGGCGGACAGCTTAAACGACGACGGAGACCGGGGGGACCTCGACACGTTCACGTCGATCGCGCCCAGGGCGCGTCTCTTGGTAGGGGTTGCAGCAGCACTCATCTTGAAAGATCGTGTAGCGTTTTGGGACGAGACGCGATGGAAGAAAGAGGGGCAGGGGGTGGGTTGTGAGGATGCTGGGGCCAGTGGGCGTCGAGAGGCGAGAGTGAATTAGATGAAGGCGCGTCTTGACAACAATAATAGTCTGGACGCGGAAATGAACAAGACACGAGAAGGAGAGGACAGTCAGACTCGAGATGCAACAATGTCGCTGTAAATAAGTGTAGAAAAAGAGAGAATAGTAGGCAGGTGAGTGGCGTGCCTCATGTCTGTTGTTGCACAGAGAGGAAGGAAAACATATACAAAGAAGGTAGGCAGGCAGGAAAGGTCAGGAATCAATACTGCTGTAGGAATCAGGTATAGCGTAACTACTCCCACGCTGGACAATTGTGGGTGGTGGTGGTGGGGGAGGCGGCGACAAGGAGGACTGGGACTGGGCACCAGGGCATGCTGAGGGACACCACCCTCCCCCCCCCCCAAAAAAAAAGTGGCACGTCGCGTCAGTTCCAGGTCACAACAACCCTGGCAGCTGAATATGTGCACTATTTACTTGACTACCTCTTGGGGTTTAGAGCGCGGCTGTGGGCCCTTATTGCTCCAGCACGCTGACGGGGTCGTGTCATACGCGCCGTCCAGGGCCAGCTTTCTTTCCTCTATGGTCTACTTTCTCTCTCTCTTTTTCTCTCTCTCTCTCTCTCTCTCTCTCTCACGTTTTTCTTTCTGTTTTATGCCTTCCTCTCCAGGAAGAAGAAGGACCCAAAAGTGTCCAGATCGTCTGCAGGGGGATGTATCGATTCATCGCGTGCACCTTTCCACGCGTGCAGTCCCACCAAAATCGATAGCGACCCTCTTTGTCTTTCCACTGCGTAGTACTAAGTACCATGTACTCATACATAACATAGTAATGCATCATATCCGTGTAGCGGTAGGATAAGGTACAGAAAACAAGGCGGATGCATCATTCAGGTCCCACGATTGATTGATTGCTGCCCGAGGCAGCTCACGGATCACCGTTTTGCCAAAGTACGAAGTAGTCCGTCATACATTGAACAATGCATACAGTAATTTATCTGATCAAAAGTGAAAAGGCAGTAGTAGCTAGTTCCTCCGAGGGTGGATCCTTTTGTATACCCAATGCTTCCAAGAAAATCAAAACTATACATGCTAAGCATTCCAAGAAATCAAGATAAAAGCAACAAAAAGTAAAGATAGGAATGACAGTAGAAGCCTCAGAACGCATTGCGCATCGGGTATCAACCATGGGAGCCGTCGTATAAACCACACAATTTTTGGAGCGCGTTTCCTGGGGTGTCTTGTTCCCCCTTCCCACCGTGTTCGCCATCATCCCAAAAACTCCGCCGACCTCAACATAAAATACGAATGCGTCCGAAGCAAGAAACCTGGTGAGGCCGGGCAATCCATTCGAGCATGTCGAAATCACAAGCGTCCTTTGCGGTATCCTGTTGTCGTCCAACAACTCAGCCTGCCCCGCCCCCTCCCTCCTCTTTTTTTTTTCTTTTCGTGTTCTTTTCTTAGGCAGCATTCAGCGAGAATAGTGACATATCTAGAGGCTCGATGGACTTGCCGTTCCCGCTTAGGTCGACAAGCATGTCATCTGTAAGCACCTCCATCGATAGGTCCATACCGCTGCCGTAGTCGTAATTCGGCTCCAGAGTCAGGTTGAGATCATCATACAACATGAAGTTCATCTCGATATCGAGGGAACCAGCTTCAGGGATGTCGCTGTTGGGCTCAGACGCTCCGCTGTCCTTGCTCGACTCGGGAGTGTCCTCTGGTGGTGTTGTAGATCTGTAAAGGATCGTGTTGGCGATGACACCGCCGCTCAGAGGATCAAAGACCGTGGCCGGGGCGAACAAGCTCTGAGGGTCGATGGAGCCGAGGAAGTCATTGAGCTGCGGCTGTTGCGAGTCTGCCGCGGCCGCGGCCGAAGGGTTGTTGTCTGCACTCTTGGTCGTGCCAGCGGCCTTGTTGTTCTCCTCCAACACCTTGGACCCTTGCCCGGCCGGTCCACCCGACACACTAGCCTGCCGCTTTCCTGAAGACTCGCGCGACATGGGCAATGCCAGATCTGGCTTGGCCTGATTTTGCTCAAGGTACTCCAGGCGGGAGTCCATGAGGAACTTATCGGGGTTCTGGAAGGGTATAATATGGAATTCGTCGTTGTGTTTCTTGCGCAGTGCTTCCGAGGCGAACGTTGGTCCTCCCATCTCGCAGTCGGCCACCGTGCACGGGAAGCTTGGCTTGGGTGCTACCTTGGGCTCCTGCTTCTTCAGATCCGGGGAGATGGCTTTCGTCTGTGGAGATGCATTCTGGCTAGAGCTTGCTGGGGATGATGTCTGGAGACCCGTCTTCACCCTTTTGCGCGACGGCATCTGCAGGTTCTCCTGAGTCACCTGAGGCGGAGCCACCCATACTGGCTTTCCGTCCGGCGAGGCAGCGCCAAACGGGAACGGCGGCTGGGTAGAGGTGGGCGCTGCGGGAGGCTGCACTCCTCTGCTGTTTGGCCTCTGCGGCAGCCTCTGAGGTGCTTGTTGTGCCTGTTTGGCAGTATGCTGCTCATTCGCTTGTGGGGCGGGCACCGTCTTTCCTGCTGGTGCTGATGCTGCTGCTGCTGCTTGCATCTGCTGTGCCTGCTGCTGCTGCTCGCCAAATTTTCCTGGCTGCTTCAGCTCCTGGAGCATGGTACCAAGGAACTGTTTGTACTGCATGAGTTCTGGTGGCGGCAACGTGAACTTGGTGTTCATGACTTGCAACTTGTCGCCATCCTTGAATTGGCTCATAACTCGCACGCGCTGTATTCGTAGTTAGCAATATGAAACCAATGTTTGGTGTGCTTGCCTGATTGCGTGAAAAGACGCTGCTTACCATCTTGAGAAACATTCTCAATCGGTTCTCGTCGCCACTTAACGAAAACCACTTGAGAATTATGTTCGGGTTTGACGTCTTCACAAAGCCGCCAGCAACATTCAGAAGCAGTGTCTTGTAGGTATCCATCACCTGTGCAGGGATTTCCAGCGGCTTGGCCTTGGAGGGATCATAGGCACGCGTCTCTTCATTGACGATATCCTTGTAGCGGACAGAAGCCTCCTGCATCTGCTTGGTGATCTGTTTCCTCCGTTCCCAGGCCTGTTTCTGTTCTGGAGTCAAGCTTGCGAGTTGAGCTTCCGTGATGTTGGGTGCGAAGTTGGGAGCGCCGGAATCCATTGGCAGCTGACCAGCCTGAGAAGGAGGCCGCTGAGCGGATGTCGTCGAATGCCCAGAGGTTTCAAGATCGTCAGGCCCCGGACGCTTAAGGTTCTTGGTTGCGGTAGCTGGTGACGGGTTCTTCGCTGCGGCCTTGTTCTGCTGGCTCTGTCGGTTGGCTTTATTTCCTGGGGCAGGAGCTGCTGCTGCCGCCGCTGCAGCATTTTGACCGGGCTCCGCGACAGACACCGGAGTGCGAGTGGGCTGTCCTTGGGAGAAGTTCTGAATTCCCGCAGCGTGAACCTGAGGCGCATCCGGCTGCGTGACGGGCTGCGCGATCGGTTGAGAAGGCGGCTGCAGCTGTTGGAACCCAGGCGCGGCGTTGGCAGCCGACAACATCCTCTGGAACTTGATCTTCTGAAGCATTCCCTTAAGATGCTCTTCAGGAACCTCGCGCGCCTTCTCACTGCTCGCACGGAAGCTTTGTATTTCTGCTGGCGATATATCGACATGGTGGAAGCTGGCCGGCAGAGACTGCCTGGCGCCAACCTGCTGCCCTGCGCCGGCTGCTGGGCCACTCCGGCCAGCAATCATGCCCCGTTGTTGCAGCTGGAAAAACTGCTGCGCCTGAGCACCCTTGAACTTAGCCTTGGCCTGGTCCGAGACGGTGGGTGTGGACTGCATCCAAGCTTTGAATTGTCCCCATTTCTTCAACTCGGGCGGTGCACCTTGTACCATCCCGAGGACCTGCGGCGGAATGTCCATCTGGTCCATGAGAGCTTGGACTTGTGGCGAGTTTAGTTGCGCAAGCTGTCTCTGTCGTACCATAGCTTGCATTTGGGGTGTCAGAGGGCCTCCATTCATCTGCTGCGGAGGCATCCCCGTCGGGTTCCCTCGATTTGCGGGGTTCATAGACAGACCCTGCGGAGCTTGACCAATACGCCCTGCCAGCATATTATGCGCCTGCTGCTGCTTCCATTTTTGGAACATCTCATGCAGTTTCTCGCTGCCCATACTTCGCAGTTTTTGTTGCTGCTCTTGGTCTAGAGAAGCGAGCATTGCTCTGAACTGCGGATCCTGGACGAGGCCGCCAGCCATGGAGCCCTGGGGTCCTAGCTGATTGAAACGAGCGTCCAGGCCAGGTCCAAATGAAGGATTGCCTGGTCCTGCTTGGGCGCCCGGCATCTGACCCATCGCAACTGGTGGTTGACCAACTGGAGCATTCAGGTTGGCCAGAGCGGGCGTTTGTGTTGCAGGTATTGAGCCGCTTAAGCCGCCTGGCTGCCCTTGAAGATTCACCGCAGCGTGTCGCGCCTGAGCTTCCAACTGTTGCCGCTTCAGCAGCGCCTGTTGTTGTTGCTGTTGCTGCTGCTGTTGCTGCTGCTGTTGCTGCTGCTGCTGTTGCTGCTGCTGTTGCTGTTGCTGTTGCTGCTGCTGTTGCTGTTGCTGCTGCTGTTGCTGCTGCTGTTGCTGTTGCTGTTGCTGCATGTCCAAGGGGTGCGGCCTCGGCGTCTGGTTGGGCCCCTGAGGAAACATGTTTCCGTGCTGCAGGCCGGTGCCGAAGGGAGATTGCGAGTTTGCGTTGTGGCCAGGGCCTGAGCTCGCCGGTACGACAAGCTGTCCTTGTCTCTCGGCCATCATGCCCTGTTTCTGCTCGTTGATGATACTCTCCATATTGCTACCAAAAGGCATCTGGCCACCAGCCTGTCCCAGACCATTCATCATGGCCGTGGTCATAGGTCTCTGCTGGCCTGGCTGCATCGACATGCCTTGGAAATTTGGGGGCATGCCCTGTTGTCGCTGTTGTGTCTGTGGCTGTCGCCCTTGAGGGTATAGTCGTCTGAGGGCAGCCTGCATGAAGTATAGGAGGAGTGGATCCTTGCCCTGACTGCGCAGTTGTTGGACGACCTGAGGACCCAAGACCTGGTCAAGAATTTTGGTCTTCTGATCTGGAGGAGTGTTCAATATCATCTGACGCGCCATTTGCATGACTCTCTCTCGGTCAATGTCAGATTGCGCCATCTGATTCGGATTGCGCTGAGGCCCACCGGGTAGGCCGAAGCCTGGCTGCCCTGGGTTCATCTGCTGTGTCATGCCGTTGCTGAGACTGAGATTCATCTGTGGAGCCTGCTGCCCCAGCTGTGATACTTGCATGGGGTTTTGTAGATGTTGGAAAGCCTGCTGGCCGGCACCGCCACCCCTCCCAGCCATCTGTGCCCTCATCATAGCTACATTCTGCTGCTGCTGCTGTTGCTGCTGTTGCTGCATTGCCTGTCGCGCATGGGCGGACATCGCTTCCTGCATTTGAGGGACTTGATTCTGGCGTCTCAGGAGAAGCTCCTGTAGCTTTCCGCGGATCTTTTGGTCGTAGGTGTTCTGCCGATGTTCTCAGTAAAAACTCCTGCGCAAGTCAAGTCTGGGACTGTGGGGATCGAAACCTACCCTGTCAGGAGACGTTTGCACGGCCTCTTCCTCAAATTTGATGCAAAAGTCTGCAACTTGTTGGCGCGTAACGGAAGGGTTTGCGATGGTTAGACTTGAAAATCTGGAATGAGGTTGTCAGCCGATAAGGAACAACTGTCTTGACACAACCAGTGAGGAGGCATTGGAGCAGTGATTCGGCAGAGTGGCGGGTGAATGACAGCCATTTGAGCAAGTGGAGGAAAAGTAGCAAATGAGGACGATCATCTGAAACAATGAAGAAAGGACAACAATGATTCGATATGATAAGTCAATCACGGTAGATGAGGTGACAAGCCTATCAGAAGACCGGAAATAACCAACTCACATTTGCTGTACATTGCGTACTCGCTCCATGATACCGAGACCGGTTTGCCATCCATGGGGGATCTGCATTGTATTATTCTGAATGGCAGTGAAGACGTATTGTTGGATATTGGTATCCGGTGCAGGACCGCCGCCCATAGCCATCGCTCGCTGCTGTTGCGGCATGAACTGGCCACCTGCAGCCATCTGTTGCAAATGTGCGGCCATGGCCGCCAGATGATCGGGAGGGAAGGCCCAGGATCAAGAGGAACGCAGCACAAAAGCACAATCAGGCTGTCCGGACGGAGCGCAGGCGCGCAATGCCTCCTCTCGCTGCCGAAGAAGGGAGAAGGTCGTCGCCGAAAAATAGAGCTGGTTTTTTGAAGGCCTGGCCAATAGACATGAAGCAGGGCAGGGTTGTTGTGAGGTTGCTGGAGCGGTGGTCACAGGTATATAAGAGTCGTCACCCAGCTGCAGGCTGCCTAGTGTGTCTCAAGCAGGGCCGCATGGGAGAGAGTCAAGGTCCCAAAGATCCCTGCACGAGGGTCCAGATCGACAAAGACAAAGTTGTCCAGCAGGTTCCGAACCGGAAGCCTCGCAGCGTGACAGGCAGGCCAGATCTTAACATGCAACAGGCAGACCCGAGGATGGATGGTGTTTCCAGCGACGATGATGCGAGCCAAGTCTCCAGGCGAACATCCAGGGTACCGTCCAGTCGACTTCTCTTGACACACAAAAGATGATGGCAGGCAGCTCTTTGAAGCGCTCGGTTGTATGCGCAAGGGATTTCGAGAAGGTTTCTGCTAGATACAGCCTGGCCCTGCCGCTGACAATGCAACGCGGGTTTTCGCTACCCAGGGTCGATTCGGTGGTGCTCGAGGCGGTCCAGTTGCTGAACGGTGCAGAAGGATCTCGGTGTACTGCCTTGACAACTTAGGGAGGAAAGTGACACAGCCGGATCTCAACAGAGCGAGCGAGTACAAAGTCGGTTCGAGGACGGGGGAAATCGTCAGTAACGGCGTGGGTTCCACTTCCAGAGGGACGATCGGATCACCGAGGCAGATTCGATCGTAACGGGTCACGACGTGCGGTGAAGGGCAGAGGTTGAAAGGTTGCGCGCCGGATCGACTTGGATTCTCGAGTATACAAATATCGACAACAGCCCAGGATACGACTATGTGATCTCCTTCCCTCAGATTCTGACGAAGAGGGTCGCAGCGATTTGTGCTGGGGTCTCTGCTCGGGAAACAAGGGATCGTGAAGGGTCGGAAGAAGGTTGAACGTGCAGAGATAGCCTTGGTCGTTCGTGTGGCTGGCTACTTGCTTTCGTCCCGGTCAAGCGTTATCGTCGTAGAGCGGAGTAGCAAGCACGGACGGGCGAGGAGTCTTCCTGGGGCCCAAAAGAAAGAGAGACGCAGTAACGCGATGGCAGAATAGAGGGTACCAGAGACAGAAAAAAAAGATGATGAAAAAGACCTTGTTCCCCCAGCTACAGCAGGATGCAGCAACCTGTCTCGTCGTGGGGAGAGGAAAGAGTTGACAGGAGAGGGAGGAGGGGAGAAAGAAAAGAAGAAAAAAAAAAAGGGAAAACAAGCAAGGAGGGTTGTTAAGTTGGGAGGTGGTTGACCGCTTGCGAGGTCGAGGTAGGAGGTGGGAAAGAAGCAGGAAGGGAAAAGGCGGTTGCGGGTCAAGAGAATCGAAGAGCGGAGCGCAAGCGAGCCACAAGTGGGAAGAGGCAGGCGAAGAGGCGGCGGAAACGACCAGGGTACCCCTCGCCTGCGTACTGGCCTAGCGCCATGAGTGCCGTGTCCTGTGTACCTGGCTCTGACAGGCCCAGTACAAGGTACGCGGCTCTCTCAGCTAAGCCCAAACCTGCCCAATACCTTGATGCCTATGCGGTCGAGGCGTAGACTTGCAAGTTGCCTAGGTATGCAAGTCATCCCAGAGATGGCAAAAAGGAGACCATGCAGATACATACTCAGTCAGACCCGATTGCCCCTCTCGGTGCGCTAGAAGTCCAAGAACCCCCAGGAGTTCAGGAGCTGTCGAAGAAGAAACTTGGTAAGGCGGCGCATATGCCGCAGAAAGAGTGAGCGTGTGCAGGTAAAGGTAGCGCCCGCAAAGCCCAGAGGTACCCGTCATGTATCTTTTTGTTGCTTGGGTACATGGGTGGGTCGAAGAGTCCATGTACACCTGGTGCAGGGCAACAGGGGTGCCTGCCCAGGTGCTGCTTGCTGGGCTGCCCCATGACTTGTTCTTGTCTCTACGCCCGACATTGAAGCTCTCTCTCTCTCTCTCTCTCACTCTCTCACACACACACACAGAGACAATCTCTCTCGGTCTCCCTCACTATCCTTAGCTTTCTTCTCTATGGTCTTCTGAGCAGTGAGGCCTAGAAGACCCCAGACCGTGGGGCAGGTGATGCGCAAATGCTCACGCTGTGGACTCATGAGCAATCGTAGACTTAGTACTAGTACCAGCCTTTCCCGCTTCGCTTCTACGGGAGGGCGGGAGCGGCAGGGTTCCTTTTTTTTTTTTTTCTTCCCTGGAGGAGATTGGGGAAAAGATCAGTCTGTGCCTGTTGTAGTAGTGGTGTTGGTGGTGATGACTAGACTATCTACGTTCCCTGGAGAGAGACATGCAGTGCAGGGCAGCAAGCAAAGCGGGTCAAGGAACGTCTCCAGCAAACCTGCAGGGTGGGTGCCCCTCTCAAGGCTGCCGCCAGAGAACAAAGAAAAAGGGGAAAAAAGCAGACAACAACGACGGCAAAGTAATCCCATGGCAATGTCAGACATCTTTCAGCATTGTTCTAGGGCCTGCATCAAGAGAGGGGAGAAAGAAGGGGGGGTAGAGGGTCCCCTCGACTGGATGGCGTCTACTGTAAACAAGAGGAAGGTGCGTCGCCGCTTCAGCGCTTACCTGACGAGCGTTTCATTTTTCTGCCGGCTGGTGTCGATTCCTTGTAGAGGCAGGGATTGTGGGTCAGGGACGGGCGTGACGATCTCGACATGCCATAGAAAGTATAGCAGCTTCCGCCAAGGTTCTCAATTTCTGCACACCCAATCGAGGCTGTGACTCTCGTATCATGAGATGACTTGCATCTCTTCTTCTCTGTTTTTTCCTCTCTCTCCTGCGCTCTCTTCTGTCTTGAGCCTGCGAGGCTATGCTGACCGAGCGTTGTACACACCAGGCACAGTTCCGATGGGAAAGTTGATCAGGCAGTCATTTAGCTGATGGTATGGATAGACTTTCCCCAGTACGGCGGGCCACCACCGTCTTTGGTCAAGCGGCCTATCCTCCTCACCCAAGCAGGCGTGCGCAAAGTCCTGAGAGGTGCCAGCTCGGGCGTACCCAATGAGCACATGGTCCGGGAAGACGAAGCCCGAAGTAACATGCGGCCGGGCAATAGGAATTATCTTGGTTTGCTGCTCGGTGAGGGAAGATTATCATTGTCTTCAGCATTATCCTCGCCTCAATAAATTACTACGTCCTCATGTCTACGCACGTTCAACAACAAGGACCGGTGTCTCTGCAAGCAAAAACAAGGTCAGGCAGAGAGCCACATGACAACAAGACAGCCTCATCCTCAGAATCCTAGGATTTCGTGTCCGTCCTCACCCATGCCCTGGGATGTCAATGGCCAGCAGCAATATGAGCGATGGAATGGGGGTGGGCCATCGACTATACCATGTACCGCCAGGGATCGGGTGGAGAGGGGGTTGTTGTACGTAGTAGTCGCACAGCAGAAGCAGGACGATTTTCAATTGAGCAGAGATGCGCGCAGGTGCAGTAAGCCCCTCAAGCGTTTCGTGTGGCTACCTGACAACAAGCACACTCGCTCGGGGAACAAAACAAAGCAGCAGCATGCTGTGTGTCATAGCGAGACCAAGTACTGTGTGTGTGCATGCATAGCCTTCCCATGCCAAGGCTGCTGCTGTCAACCCCCCTCTGGATGGGCAGGCATGCACATCCCATCCTGCCTTGCCTGTCTGCACACACACACACACACACAACATACACATACACACACGCACACACTCACACAGGCAAACGCACACTCACGCAACACCATACAACACACCCACACACATAACGCGCACACACGATGCATCCTTGTCTCCATCCTCTCCGGCTGTCCCTGATCCAGAGCACCCCCAGACCCTTCAGGGTCAGGATATCCCTGTAAGACAGCAGATTGGCTAACCCCATACAGTCGAAGCTTGTCCGGTCGACAGGGGTGGCAGGGCGGGACCCCCCAATCGCGATTGTGCTGCCAGGGGTGACGCCCTCTGGGGGGGGAGGGGGGGGAGGGAGGGGGAGCAGGTCTCTCTCTTCCCCCCCCCGGGAGCGATAACAATCAATCGATGAAGCGACATTTGGTGGAATGGTGGGCAGGCGACCCACGATGCCGAAGCCGATGATAAATGAATTCTCTCGACAGATTAAGAGGAAACACGGGGGGGGGGGGGGGGGGGCAGGTGGAGGGGCAGTAGCAGCAGCAGCAGAAGAAGAAGAAGAAGAAACAAGCCCTCAGGTGGCCATGTCCAGAGGCCCAGGCTAGGTAGGTCGATTCATGACTTGACCGTCACAGCCCAGACCAGCCCCAGAACAAGACACAAGTAAACACTGATTATCCACACATGTGTAGGGGAAATGAAAAGGGAACATCAAAAGACAAAAGATGGAGAAAGACAGAGAGAGGAGATAGTATATAGCATAGCACTACGAAATGACAGATGCATCCGTGTTGATCGGCATGGGAACCTTATTGTTCTTAGCAAGGCGTTTGTCTGGGTGGACGAGGCGAGGGGGGGCGGCAGGACCTGTCAAAGTCTCCTCTGGCGGCGGTGGGACCGTCTTGCGCAATTCGCAAGGGTCTCCCTCTGCTGGGCCCGGCTGGGAAATTTCCAAGACAACGTGCCCTGACCACTCTCCATATCACACACACAACACACATGCACGCACACAAAACGGCACACCACCCACCCAAACCCACTCATCCACCTGCGCACGCGCGCACTCACGCAATGCAACGCACACTATGTCTGTCGGTCAGACATCCACCGCCTACAAACAACAACAACAACAAGAACATCATTATGATGTTCGCCGGATCTTTCTCCTCGTCCTTCTCTGTGCTCGATCCTAGATTTTTTTCTTTCTCTTCCTTTTCTTTCTTTCTTTTTTTTTTTCCCTTCTCTTTTCTAAAAACAAAATTGAGAAAAATCGAGAAACGGTGCACACACTAGAGCTGACCCTTGGGCACCAGGCTTCAGCTACAGTCAGATACTTAAGGCACGCACGTACATAGCAAAGTAAGCTGATGGACCTTACCCCCAAAAGTAACATACCGTGGGACCTCAGGTACCGGGTACAGCTCCGAGGAACCATCTTCGCGCTGCTGTGCTGGTCCAGCGCACCAGGCCTCGATCGGCCCAGGTGCTATCACGTTCTGGGCCCCAACGGTGATTCGACGATCAAGGAACAGGGCTCATCCCTCTCGTCCATCAGAACCACCACCACTACTGGCACTATAGTAGGACAGGACGATAGAAACACACACCGTTCTTGTCCGCTTAGTCTTATTTACCGTACTATGACATATACTACTACAGATATCATGGGTCTCGTCCGCAGATCTTTTTTTTTTTCACATTCAGGCCTGGAGGAGCAGAGGCGGGGTTAAGTTTCTTTTACTATATGGTACTATATGGGACGATGACGATAACACCAGCTATGTCAAAAGCACAAGGGGAAGAGGGAGGAGGGGCATTGTCCGCTTCTTTTCCCAGCGCAATCGCTGGTGGGTCAGCAGGGCCGTCATCTTCCTTCCAGCCCGACACGAAAAAGCTTGGGGGAGGGGGGGGGCAATCCCAGGATGGCTTTGGATCTATCTGAACCGGTCACCCCCATACCCCAGGCTAGGCCGGATCTGGGCGCGGTCCGTCGCGCAAGAGACGGCAAATCGATGTCGACAGCCCAAAGGGTTCGTTGAAACTCGGCGCAGGACTCTTCAATAGTCAATTCTCTCAGGACAGGCAGCAGCCAGAGATGGGACCAGCAGTGTTGTCTGATTTGTATTATTCCTTCCCGACCCGATCATGGTCGGTTGTAATAGGGTTCGTTGCTTGACTTTTGGTCGCCTCGATGAATCGAGGAGAATCTTGCACGTGCCGTGTAATGACTTATTATGTATGCGTTTCATGCCAACATCATCCCCTCTCCATCTCTTTTTCTCAAAAGGAGAAGGAGAGCAAGCAGCAGCATAGCCAGGGTCCTGTGTCGGTGCATCGCACGCACCTGATCGGGACTCGTTCGGTGTCGCATGCAACATTTCCCGACGCTCCACGAGGCACACGAGTCCTCCACACCACCACCACCACCACCAACTTCCTTCCCCCCCCCCCCCTTCCCTCTTTCATGGACAACGACGCATCAAGCGGCAGATCTGGTTCTGATGCCGCGGGCTGTGGTGACGATTCCTAGGACGCCAGTTTCTTGTTGTTAGAAAGCATCATGCTTGTTCAGGACGGCACAGACAAGTTTAAGTACATTTGTCTGTCTCGGTCACTGCGCAAAAGAGTTGTTGGGGGGGGGGCACAAATACTTTTTCCTGGCTGGATCGATCCGTTATAGTGTATTGCGTTTCATGAAGCTGCCTTGCGGCCTGTTCAATGGACCTGTTCAGCGCCCCGGTCTGGATGTTTCTGGCCAGTCCAGACGCTGACAACAGCTGAACGCTGGTTCGTCCTGATGAACAGGACAAGAGTCATTTATTGGAATGGTCTGGTCTACAGGCAAAAGCTGCAAGAAAAAGAAAGAGAAGGAGAGAAGAAGAAGAAGAAAAGTGGCCTGTCCATCAAAGAATCTCTCCAGACGATCTGATCACCCTTCTCTGGCGTGACACAAACACGCACACGCACACACCCATCCACCACAGATGCACACGCACCAACCCCTTTTCAGGCCTTGGCTGAACTTCCCATCTGCGACATGAGATGGTTCCCACCCCTGTTCCACAGAGATCGGCCCGCTGGCAGCCGGAATGATCAATTGTGAGCGGGAAGGGCAACATGTCCTGCAGATTTTCAACGATGGCGTGCAGCAGCTCATCTTTGTCTGAGGTGGAGGTGGAGGAGGTGGTGTAGTGGGAAAGCGGCATGGTGGTAGGGTACAGAGGTAGTACAGACCAGAACCGTCTGGCTGCCCTATTTTCTTTAAAATTCACCACCAATGCACCATTCAGAAAGCAGCACTCTGACACACAACTTGATGTGTGATCGTCGTAAAACTCAAATTTATCCGCCCCCGGGGGGAGAGGGGGGTTGGCTAAGAAGCAGGGTTTTGGCTGGCAGTTGTTTCCACGGAAATCTGGCAAGGCCGCATCAGATGAGGGAGTCCTAATGGGGGGGGGGGGGGGGTGTTGTCTCTTCTTCCTTCCTGTCGTTCCCTTGTCGATCGCTGGGCGTCCCGGGGTGCGTACCTGCGCAGGGCTGGACCGGGCCCAGGGATTCTTCCCCTCCCGCAGAGCGGCCTTGTCCAACCATTCGATGTCCTCGGCGACAACTCAGCCCTTGAACAAGAGGATAGCGCAAAAGAGGACTCTTGAATAGTTAGCTGATATGTCAGGAAATACAAGGCAGGGCAGGCCGTTCTGCTTCGTATTCCTTGGGGGCCCCAGGGAGCCCGTCTTCAGGTCTGTCCGTCCTCGGTCCTAGGTTCTGTCAGGACCCTCGAGAAAACAACACAGCAAGATTGGCGGTGGACACCGTTAAAATGGGGCCAGATGGGCTAAGCCCGGCAGACAACCACACAAGTCGACTCCACCACTACCAGACGGGGGAGCTGGGAACAGGGTTTTGTCGCCACACAGGATCAATCGCCCATGTTCTCCTGACCCCTCCCTTCTTCCCCATGCCGCTGTCTTTGTCATTTAATCTTGACGTTGAAGCTCGGACAGCAAAGAAGGCGCCAGCGAGGATAATCAACCGTCATAGTATCTCTCCAAGTCCGTGCTCCTCGTCTTCATTAATCGAGCGTCTTTTAGTTGTGTTTTTGTTTCTGGTGTCTCACATTATACGGGGCCAAGGGTTTCCGTGACCTTGAATATTGCTTTTTCCATGGTCAGGTCTCGTGTCGAGCCGAACGTGCAGCAGATGATCGACGCAGCGATGTGGTCCTTGGATCGCCTTCATCCTTTCTGAATGGCTGCCGTCGACGACCTCCCGAGCCGAAAACCGATGGGGCAGAGACATTGGACCAAGGCACCCACAGAATGCCATCATCCTCTCGATTCCCTTTCTGTCCCTCTCACACACACACACACACACACACACACACACACAAACCTCTACCTCGGGCCATGCTCTTCTTGACTCAGCTGCATACAGCAGCGGGCGCCAGGTCGGCGCTTCCGCTGGGCTCAGGTCGACAGCCTCACCAGCCGAGGATGGAGGGATGGGTGGAGGAAGGAAGGGGGGGGGGGCCGGGCCATTACAGGCATGCGACAGGTAAGTTTTCCCTATTAGAGGGTTGGGTTGAGTTGTCTTGCTGCACCCAGACGGGCCAAGATCTACGTTGCGGCGACGGTAGCACAGCACCGAGCGGGAGTGCATTGTAGTACAGCCACAATCCCCTGTAGTTGCAGGTAGTTTTAGTCGGCCTGTTCTGCGCCTAGCCCGGGTACCAACCCTCCTCTCTCGAGGGGCAAGGCGATGCGATGCGATGCGATTGATGGAGGGGGAGGGGTGGCGTTTTGTCCCCCTGCAAAGGGTGCGCAATGCACACATTTCGCCTGCGACCAGGTCAGACACCAGACAGACAATTTCGAGCACGGGTAAGCTGACGTTCATTCGTTGTTGTTTTGATGTTCGGCACAATCCGTTCAGCTTGTTGCGGTGTGAGACAGGATTTTAATCTCCTGCGTGATGAGATCTGAATCGTGGCCGGATACAGGCGTAAATAAGGCTGAAGGATGTCTTTGTTGCCCTGATCTGCTTTGCCATCTACCTGCTCCTTGTTGTGGCGAGGTCAAAGTCAGAGAGAGAGAGAGAGACACACAAAAACGTTCAGAGAATAGTGGGAGTGATTGTTATTGTTGTTGTAAGTACATACTATGGTACACATACATATTAGCTACTAATGTGGGATCCATTATGATTTGACACCTACGGAAGCCTAGGCCTAGAATTTAGGGCTGCAACATCCATGATCCTCCTAAGGGCCCATGATTGAACTGGATAACCCTTGTTCTCCTTCGTCTCTCCGCCTCGAGGCAGCCAATATAGAGAGGCCAGTCTTCGACACCCTAGAATGCTACCGGGTAATTTGAATGCTGCAGGTGTGTGGTGTCAACGTACAGCGTAGCAGGAGGCGGCGCACTGGTGATTGCATACTCTAGTATACGCTGGCTCAGAGTTTCCAATTTCCCGTGTAAATTCCTACAGTCCTGCAATCCAATCTTCAAGTCTCAGAAAGAAAAGGAGTGAGAGAGAAAGAAGAAGAAAGAAAGAGAGACGAGAAATAGCCGAGAGCACTCTACTACCACTACCATACAGCACTGCAGAGCACGCATGCGATTGTAACTATGTACGGGCATAAAGTACCGTTGCATAGTAATTAATGCTAGTAGGTACTTACACGTGTACTAAGCTACTAACCCAGCAGCCCACCTGCTGCCGGTTCGCTTCCGGGGCGGCGACAGGGCTGCCTCCTCTGGCGGGGCCAGGCCTAGTCGGGATCCCCTCCGTCAAATCGGGCAACTGCCAATATGCAGTGTGATCCTACAACGACTTGCCCCTCCGCCCATGATATCGACGTGTGTCGAATGCCGTACCATCGTGGCCTCACCACCACAATCATAATTTACTCTCTATAAGAAGGGAAAGACCTCGAGCCGCTCACATCTTTGAGTCTTTTTCCTCTTCCTCTCGCCTCACACCTCATGCTCAAGACTTGCCTCGTCCTGCGATTCAAACCGTCATCCTGCATTGTTGCTTCAACAGCCTCTCCGAGCTCCTTCATCTGCCCAACCCGAGCCTTCTCGTCCTCGAGGATCATCATGGCTCCTCCTAAGTCTGCTCACGAGTTCATTGACTTCTTGAACGCCTCGCCTACCCGTGAGTACTGCTCCCTCCTCGGCCCGGAGACTGTACGTATCTTTGTGGCTAATATGCGCCTCTCACACAGCCTACCATGCTGTTGCCGAGGCTGTCGCCCGCCTCGAGGCTGCTGGTTTCAAGGGTATCAAGGAGCGCGACAACTGGGGCTCGGAGCTGCTCCCCGGTGGCAAGGTGTGTTTCTGTTGCCCCCCCCTCCCCCCTTCTCCTTCCTCCTTTTTCCCCCTTCCACAGAGCTCTTGGCTTCGAATCGATCGGTTGATCAAGCTTATAAAAAATTAGCTAACAGCCAGCCCAGTACTACCTGACCCGCAACGCCTCGTCCATCGTAGCCTTCGCCGTAGGCAAGAAATGGGCACCTGGCAATCCCATTGGCATGATCGGGGCGCACACTGACTCGCCCTGCCTGCGCATCAAGCCCGTGAGTAAGAAGACCAATGCCGGCTTTCTGCAGGTCGGGGTCGAGACTTATGGCGGCGGCATCTGGCACACCTGGTTTGACCGTGACCTCTCTACCGCTGGCCGTGTGCTGGTCAGGGATGACCAGGGCAACTTTGTGCAGAAGCTCATCAAGGTCGACAAGCCCATCCTGCGCATCCCCACGCTGGCGATTCATCTTCACAGGCAGAGCAACTTTGACCCCAACAAGGAGACCGAGCTGTTTCCCATTTGCGGCCTTGCCGAGGCGGAGCTCAACCGGACCGGCAAGACCGCTGCAGATGCCAAGAAGGAGGAGGCCGACAAGTCTGCCGAGGCTGAGGGCGAGGATGGCGAGTTCCAGCCCCTCCAGGCCATGTCAAAGCGACACCACTCGTACCTGCTCGAGGTTATTGCGCAGCACGCAGGCGTCGACGCTGATGCCGTCGTCGACTTTGAGCTCGTGCTCTACGACACGCAGAAGTCGTGCCTCGGTGGCCTCAACGACGAGTTCATCTTCTCGCCGCGGCTGGACAACCTCGGCATGACCTACTGCAGCGTCATGGGCCTCATCGCTTCCGTCAAGGACGACAAGAGTCTTGACGACGAGTCCAGCATCCGCCTGATCGCCTGCTTCGACCACGAGGAGATCGGTTCCCTCACGGCGCACGGTGCCAACTCCAACCTGCTGCCGGCCGTCCTCCGCCGCCTGTCGGTTCTGCCAGCGGGCCGTTTCAACGAGGCTCCGGCTTCTGAAAAGTCGTATGAGCATGTCAATGCCGATGATGTTGCCACGGCATTCGAGCAGACGCTGTCAACATCCTTCTTCGTATCCGCCGATATGGCGCACAGCGTCAACCCCAACTATCAACAGAAGTACGAGTCCAACCACCAGCCTGAGATGAACAAGGGAGCTGTCATCAAGAGTATGTTTGTCCCCCTACCAATCCTCTGTCCTCTCAGACCCTTTCACACACAATCTCTCTGTCCTTTCCATCCAGCTCTATTGCTTTAGCTAAAGATAATGCCTGCCTGTCCTAGTCAACGCCAACCAGCGCTACGCCACCAACTCCCCTGGTATCGTCCTCCTGCAAGAAGTCGCAAAGAAGGCCGGCGTGCCGCTGCAGTTGTTTGTCGTCCGTAATGACTCGGCTTGCGGTAGTACCATTGGGCCAATGCTGTCGGCAAAGATGGGCGTCCGCACGCTCGACCTAGGCAACCCGCAGCTCAGTAAGTTCAATCTTTGATTCGGCCATTCTCGTTCTTTTACGGCAGATCTAGATCAGCTTTCTGTAGGGGAAAAAAACTTGAACACTGACATTTGTTGACAACCAGGCATGCACTCGATCCGCGAGACGGGTGGTTCTTACGATGTTGAGCATGGCATCAAGCTGTTTGAGGCGTTCCTGTCCAATTATGCGGACCTGGAATCGAAGATCCTGGTAGACTAGGCTTAAACCATTTATTGGCTACGTAGCCTGCGGTTGCGCATCAATTCCCCTCACCGGGCATTCGCCATTTTCACATATGGTGATACCAAAGACAAGTTTGTTTCATAGAGAATATCCTCGAGATAAAAGGGCTGGTCTCAAGACAAGATCCTTAACAGTCGGCTTCCCTCTTGTATGCTCAAGATCAACACGCACCAGATCGCAAAGTCTGTGGCATGCTATATCAAAGATGAAATGGAAATCAAGTTAGCAAAGCTTAGCAGTCTGTCAACGGGCACTGAAAGACGAGAACCATGTTGGGCCCTGGAAGACCGAGACAACCACCGTGCCCTTATTTCTAATTACTATTATCGATCGTTCCCTTGACATAACTGTATATATATATATGCACCTTTGGAGATCATATATGCCCCAATGGCACGTAGTCATTGGGAAGTTGAAATAATAATACGGCATGTTGAACCTGCATAACACAGTCAGCCTACCAAAAGTGGTTGTATTTTCTTTCTTCTTCTTTGGAAAACATGACAGCTCCTGTTTGGATACAACACGTTGTAGACCACCCAGGCTACACGTGTGAGAGTGTTCCTCTCTCTGCTTGCAAAATGAGGGAAATGGATCAGTTGAGAGCACGGAGACAAGAGCATCCAGATCTTGAGCCAAGGCCGAATGGAGTGAATAATCGACATGTGCTCGTCTACCCGAATAATACAAGAGTGGCTGAGGACGCATCAATCAAGTTTCTCGATGCAAGGGTTGCAACATGAAATAATTAGGTCGCAGACGACAAGAACACAAATTAGGCAGCAAAGATTGAACATGCTAGGAAATTTATTCGATGTGGGGGAATCTTTTTTTTTTGTCTTCTCTATTTAAACCAAATCCACACCAAAACCCTGGCCTTGAGGCTCTTCCTTCGCCCACGGATGATTGATGATTGTAGAAAAGTTGGTATCCTGTAATACTTGGTCCGGTCCAACTCGCTAAGCACTTAGAAAGTCAAACCCCCAAATTCCCGCCTTGTATGTACTTCTTGAGCCCTTTGACTCCCTAGCACGTTACCTACCCACCCAACCCACGCTGACTCCTGCTTCACGTGGCCTCCTCCAGCCACGTCCCAATCACTTACCGCCACTAAGCCGCGTAAGGTAGTTGAGGAATGCCTTTCTATCGGTGGACATGGTTTGCAAGAACTCGGTGCCATCGATACCGAGGGAAGGGAACAACGTGGACTGTAGATTGTGGATGAAGACCTCGCCGGTCTTGGTGTAGATAACCTGCTCAAGCTGAGCGATCTCGTTCACAACCTGTCTGGTCTGGGCATCGGAGGGATTGAACTGCGGGTCCCGGAGAACCTCCCAGCAGAGAGGGTGGAACCGCTCCATAATGAATTGGTCAAAGCCGGGAATGAGAGGCGACGGCGAGCCAGATGGAGGGCTGGGGTTGCTCGAGATGGTAGCAACGTCTGGGCCACCCCACACAGCGGTCATACGCTGCAGGAGGCCAAAGGCGGATCGACTAGTCGACATGTTGCCATGGGAAATGGTCTTGGCCAGCGTGATGATCGAGGAGATGACGGACTCAAAGTATCCCTGGTTGGTCTCGCTGACTAGGACGCCCCCGAGGTCGTTCGCCAAGATGATCTGGATGAAGTGAAGGTATTCCCTCCTCAGCTCGCCAAGCTGGATATCGTCATCGGTGCCCGTGACAGGCTGTGACAGGCCTTCAAAGATACGCTGCAGAAGTGGCGTCAGGAGTAGGTTGAGGATCTCGTAGATCTCTGCCTTGAACCCAAATACCACCTGCTCCAGCAGCCGGAGAAACATGGCCATCTCATCGTTCGACGAGCTCTGTGAGAGTAGCCCTTCAATCCACTGCGGCAACTGCGGGAGCACTGTGGAACCGAGTACACCGAGAAGTCGAGAGAAGGCTGATCTGCATGCGGTACGGATTTCGCTGTTAGAGTTCAGCTCCTTGAGGGCAACTAGAACCGCCTCGGCAACATGCGAGAAGACCTCAGAGATCTCCTTGGCCGGCGGAGGCTGCTTGCTGAGGTTGCTGCCCGTGGGGGAATCAGAGAACCCATGAGCAAAATACCCAAGGGCTGTGACAATGTGGTGGGCTTGCAGGATGGCTTGGGCGTCACCGGCCTTTGCTCGCGGCAGTGTATTCTGCATGTCCGCAAACAGTGGTTCCATGACCGTGCGAGCATAAATCACCTGCTTCTCGATAGGCGTGGCGCCAGTCGAGGAGATGCAGCCGATGGCCTCGAAAAGATAGAGTTGGTTGGTGAACACGGCGTCCGCCGAGTGGTCAGATTCGTCGGAGGACATATCGTCGTCCGCTTCGTCGCCCGAAACTTCAGCCTTGATGGTCAAAAGATCGGCAACGGATTGTATGACGGTCCCGGCCATTTCTGAGACCTGGGCTCGTAGTTGTTTCACAAGTCGGTAAAACAAATACCAAGATCGCACGCGGACTCGCGTGTGATCGTGATGCACGAGTCGCACGAAATTCTCGAGCACACGTGGTATGTACTCCTGGCGACTTTCAAAGAAGGCAGCATATCGAACACAAATTTCCATGTACTGCAACAGAATTGCAGGATGAGGAAAGTTGGAAATATCTATACACAACAGTTAGCACCGCATGGCAACCAGACTTCTGATCCTATTTCTCTGTCCTTCTTTCTCTTGAGCTTACCTGATTCAACCATCTTCGACATGATGAGTACCAATCTCTCAGCTGCAGCCGTAGAAGGCTGAGACTTGCCAGCCAACCCTTGATTGGGCAGAGCAAGCTCGCCAAAGAGGTACATTTCGTATAGCGCCAGGTCCAGGTCTCGCCAGTCCATGTGTGAGCCCCGCTGGTCGAGCGTCTGGAAGGTGTTCGCCACGAGGTTGCTCAGCGTCTCCAGGTAAAGGTTCTGGTCGACAGCAGCCACACTCTTCTGTAGGTTCTGAAGCCGCTTCCGCAGTTCTTGAAACTCGGCCTCGTCCGTTTGTTCGTCCTCATTGCCCCAGGATGCAGTCTCATCGTATCTCAGCTTGAGGATGATGGCGTTGAGGATACTCGGCAGCATCTCTCCATACTGAGGCGGGAGTGGGTTCATCTTCCGAAAGAGGGTAAGGACGTCCGTGAGTGATGGGATCACAGAGGAGCAGACCTCGTCGAATTCGTCAGAGAAGAATCGGAGGAGAAGCGGGATGAAATCCAGCAGGTGCTGCTCAGCCTTGGGGGTGGACTCCGGGCTGAACGTCTCCAGGACCTTGACCACGTCGGTCATGACCACATTCACCATCTTGGCCACAGCCTCGGCCAGGTCGGTATCGTATTTTGCGGTGCCTCTGTACTGGTTCAGAGGGGGGCTGTTGACGAGCTCCGACACGATCTGCTTCAGGCCGAGGAAGGCAATGAGCTCCATCTTGTCGCTGGGCTTCATCTTCTTGGCGGTGATCTCGGTGTAGGCCTCCACAGCAGCATCCCTC
Source organism: Aurifilum marmelostoma (assembly GCA_027559495.1). Lineage (NCBI taxonomy): Eukaryota > Fungi > Ascomycota > Sordariomycetes > Diaporthales > Cryphonectriaceae > Aurifilum > Aurifilum marmelostoma. The sequence continues at coordinate 257,900 of JAMXSV010000007.1, read as the reverse complement.
ACCTTGTCGGTGTCGCCCTTGTCCGTGCGTCCAATCAACGGCAGCAGGAGGTTGATCATGTCCTGCTGGATGACCAGGGTGATATCAATCCACTGGACCCATTTGCCCAGCACCTTGAGCGTCATCTCGATGATCTTGTCGTCCCGGTCCTGGTACTGAGCAAGAATCTCCTGCCACGAGCGCACCACTTTCTGCATGTCCCGCTCCCTCACGAGGTCCTTGAGGTCCACATTGCGGTTGGCCTCGTCCGGCTGGCGAGAGAGGAGCTGGTCCGCGATCTCGTCGTGCATCGAGAGCAGTATGCGCAGGTAGAGCACACACCCGACGGCGTTGTCCCTCCTGTCGCTCCCGGGCAGGCTTGTCATGGACAGAAAGTCGTCCAGGAATGATTCCCACCCTTGTTTATACAGCCGCACGAAGAGGAAGGTCAGGGTCTGCGTGAGCTTGTTCTGGAGGGTGGGCGAGTCAAGCTGCTCGGGCGTGGTGGCATAGCTCCGTCTGACATAGTCAAGAAAGGTATCCTTGAGCGCGGCGAGGTTGTTGGGGTCGTTCTCGATCATGATGGCATTGTTGATGACCTCCAAGCAGACGACGCGGACCACCTCCATGGGGGGAGGGTCCCGAATAAAGATGGCAACGCAGGACTGCCATCCTTGTGGATCTGTCCGGAGGTTGGCGAGGAACTGAAAGGCTTGTTGCTTGAGGCTATTGTCCGAATGAGGGTTCCATGCTATCTCGATAGCATTTTCAATCTGTGTATAGACAGCTGCAGGTTAGCCTCGGCCGTTGGAGTGGTGTGTGTGTGTGTTACTGCCAAGGGGCAGGAAGGGCCAGGCAGCTGGACGGATGCCCAGGGCTGGCGGGGTGGGGGGAAGGGGAGAAATAAATATTCAGACCAGCCATACCTGACTCTCCATCCTGACGGCAGCTCCAAAGAGGAGTCACGTCCCCGGAGGATAGCTTTATTCGGTGTGTGCGCGCGCCTGTGGCTCGGAGACTGCTATCATGCGCGGGTCGTGGTGATGGTTGGGTTTGGGCTTGGGCAAGCATACAGCATCGTATCGCTGGTGGATTTCGAGGCGGCGGGGCAGCAAAAGAGTCACCGCGTGCTCATTTCTTGTACTTGCGCAGGCGGAAACGGCTGAGCAGCCAAGGGGTCGACGACTTGACAGAGCAGGCTCTGGGCTGGCCCAGACAGTGCAGCACAGAGAAGCCAAGCTGACAGGAGCGTGACGTGGAGGCGACTTAGGTTGAGTGTCGAGACAGCATGTGGCTTGGAAGAATGAGGTTGCCCGTGGTGGAAAAAGGCAGCCGAGGGCTTTAGGCTGCTGGGATACTGTACTTTCTTAGCGGTGCCCAAAGCATGCAAGTTAGTGGTTGCCTTTCTTTGGTGGGGCACCTGTTTGGCCCTGGCCCCACCTGCTGACATCAACAATCAGCCCTGGAGAAGTCCATCAATGCAAGCTCTTACACACCAGCAACCCTGCAGCAAGCCTCTAGACAGCGGAGGGCCCTTTTCTTTTGCGTCTCTTGTCAGCTGCTTTCTATCCTTTGTTTTGACCGAGCTCATCAATCTCACCATTCAACTTGATACCATGCCAGGGATCCACTCTCTTCTTCATGTTGTGCTCTTTAATCCCTTACTTCTTTTCATCTTCACTGGTCCAAAAGGGGAGATCCAGTGTTGAGGTTATTACTGGTTCCTTGAAGGCCGCCGTTTAGCACCTTGTTATACTTGTCTTTTATTTATTCAGTCAAGCTAGCCGAGTGACGGGATGGCCACTCCATGGCAAGTATTCGAGCTGGCGCCAGGAGACAAGACGGATGGCTGCTATCAGATAAAGGGAAAATAAAATAAAAATCTCGCAGCCAAGTCATAGCAATAGCAGGAGGGAGGTGTGCATAAGAGGTCACGTTCTTCAAGACTCGAGACTGTGACATTGTGGTGAATCCATCGCAGCGCTTTCATTGACCCCCAGACCTAACGCCTGCCCGTTTTTGCATATCTCAGCCTCCCAAGTCCCTGATAATTCTACACGACGATCCTCTCCGTCGCATGACGCGAGGAGAGAGAGAGAGAGATGCTTATCCTCGTTTTTTTCTCTCACGAAGACGCCTTCTTCTTCTTCTTCTTTGGCGGCGAGTCCTCGTGCTCATCGTCGTCCACGTCATCGTCCACGTCGTCGTTATCGACGCCGCTCTCGGCGTCTGAAGAACCACTACCAGATCCATCACTCTCGTGGGCAGAATCGTACTCCTCTGCGACGTCGCTCTCCGATTCAGTCCGGAAATCCTCGTCAACACTCTCCTCGTCCTCATCCGCAGAGCCACGGTCCGCGGCGGGTGCCATCTCCTCGTCCGAGCTCAGTGCCTGCTCGCGCAGGGCCTGCTTCAGCAGCTTATCGTCCTCGTCGATCTCGTTCTTAACGCGGAGACCCTTGAGCTTGAAGAATGTCTCCAAGGACTTCAGGTCGTCTCGGTTGATGTTGCTGAACTGGTTGGAAGTAGACCCCTTCATCTGCACAGTGATGTCGAACGTCGACAGCGCAGAGACAGCTCCGCTGACACGGGAGAAGGTGACGGACTGGGTCTGCTCATACGATATGTAGGTGGCAGGCTTGGGCACAAACATGAACGCCTTCTCCAGGAGGTACAAGAAGCCTTCGCTGGCCTTGATCGAACACTTGATCGCCTGCTGCTGACGGTGCCTATCGTACGTGCGTTAGCGGAGAGGTGCACAGATTGCTGTAACAGCATGAGTGCATCGGGGATACCTACGTCTCAAAGTCTTTGGCCGGAACGGACACCTTTTTATTTGAAAGACCCCGGAAGATCTTTGTCACCACCTGGTGCATGGGCTCCTCGTAGTGTGCCTCCAGCTTGCCATCATACTTCTCCTTGCGCGTCTCCTCGCTCATGTTCAGGTCGATGGTGCTCTCGTCGTCTCTCTTGAACTGCATGACCACGAAGGGGTACCGGGTCTGGCCCTGTCGCAAGGGGGGGGTCGAGGCCGATGCAGAGCAGGAAATGCACGTCATCCGGCTTTGGAAGGACCATGAACTTCTTGACAGCCTCATACTGGATCTTGTAGTCGTACGTCTTGCCGCGCAGTCGGAAGGAGGTGAGGTACATGTCGATGTCGAAACGGCCTCTTGGGGTGAGGTGCAGGACATCTTGGAAGGTAGCCACGGTGTCGCCTGCAGTGTCTCCAATATCGGCCTTGTCCATCAGGGTCTGATAGAACAGATGGGCAGCCTGTATTTCCTCCTCGTCTGCATCGCTGGCGGCATCCTCGCCCTCGGCCTCCTTCTTGGTGGTCGTGCCAGGGATATAGAGTCGCATCTCGACGAGCTGATCCATGGCGGCGGCAGCCTTGCGGCCCTTGTCGGCATCGCCCTTCTCGCCAGGGTCCTGCGACGCGAACTCTATCGAGATTTCGTTCCGGCCCGCAAGGTTGGTGTTGCTGATCTCGGAGTATGGCACCTCGAAGGAGGGGCGGTTTTGGACGTTGAAGGTGAGCTCGCCCTTTGTGAACTCTGCCTTGCCCCAGTTCCATCCTCGCATCGAATGATCCTTGTTCTCTAAGGCCTGGCCGTACCAGTTCTTGAAGACGCGCGCGAGCCGCTCGTGGTCCTGTCGCGCCTGTCAGTACAGCCCCAAAGAATGCCGCGCGGGGTCAGTCGGTCTTCCGCACCTCCTCTTGGAATCCATCAAGTTGTAGGATCTTTGAGCTTCGCTGCAGGATCTTGACCTCGTATCCTTTTGCAGCTCGACTCCACTGCGCGCCAACAATGTCGCTCCCCTCCAAAGTGACTGCCTCGCCACCACTGGTAGGCTTCCAACCCACGCCGGCCTCAGAGAATCGGCATTTGCCATGATCCTTGGACAGGTCCAGGTAGATGTTCTCGAAGCTCTCCATTTTCAAGTGCTGAACGATGAGCTGGATGGGCTGGACCGCTGGCAGTGATGGAGGGGTAAGAGGACGGTTGTGAGAAAGCAAAGGTGAAAAGGGCTGGAGACTGACAAAGGTGCAGGAGATTTTGTTGGAGCATTGACGCGCTTGCTAGAGCTTGGAGGGCTACCGAGCAGCAGCACGCGTTAATGACCGGAGAGTCTGTGCACTGCCCCGGCTGCCGCTTGCAGGGACCAGGGTAGGCTGCTCCACATGGAAGGGCGCTTTCCCGCTTAATAGTAACATTCACGTGTTTAAAGGATTTACATGTGTACTCTGTATTTCTGCGTATATGGTGTACTATATTTGACCAGATATATGTATATGGATGAAGACTATTGCCCTGGTAATATCGTATATACCAGAAATCATCTATGAAGGAAATATCGAGTACTTTCCAGGAAGCTCAAGGTCTACAACAGAGTCACAAGAGGATTATAATTGAATGGTGAACGGAATCATTTTTCATAGTGATTTACTTGATGCATTCAGGTCTAGTCTAGATCTGAGCTGGTGTCTGTGCCGATGTGGTCTGAGCAGAACTTTCTGCTGGTACGGTATGTTGCGAGACCGATTGAAGCCCTGCTTCATGACCGCCTCCTGTAGCTGTAGCTGTAGCTGTAGCTGTAGCTGTAGCTGGACCTGGACCTGGACCTGGACCTGGACTCGGTAACATGGTCTTAGAGTCCTCTGGAGAGGGCACTGTTGCCGGTATTCCTGCTGGCACAGTCGGTGGCATGGGCCGGGCAGCAGACACAGGTGCTGCAGCCGTAGGAGGATCTTGGTTGGGAGCGGTAGTAAGAGACGCAGCCGTGGCCGTGCCTGGCGTCGCAGCTGGACCAGGGGCTGCAGCAGATGCTTCTGCCTGCTTGTGAGATTCCTTTTGCGCCTGAGAAGCCTCCTCAGCAGCCCTCCTTTCCTTCTCCTCTTCTGCCTTCTTCATTTCGCGCTCCTTGATCTCTAGCCTCTCCCTGTGTTCCTCTTCTGTTTCCGGACGGGTGAACCTTATCGGGACCCCCTTGGCCGCATCAGACCCGTTGCCAACCCACGTGCCCAGCGCCTGGCTCCACTTGAACTCGCCTTTGATGAGCTTCTGGATCTCTTTGAAGGCGTGGACGTTGTAGTAGGGTAGACCGGTCTTCGGATCTCTGTAGCGAGCCGGGTGATTAGTGATCACGCAGAGCGGAGGATGAGGCGGTTCTGCGATGGGAGTCAGCTAACGTCATATGTGATGCGAGGGACAAGGTATTCAAACTTACTACCCAGCTTGCTCATCTTCCGCCCAAAGAGGATCTGCGTCTGCACTTCCGGTTTCTTGATGGCATCCTCATCAAAGTCCTGAAGGATGATGCAGCTGCGAGTCACTTTACCCTCCATAGGCGGCTCAGGCTCTGGCGGCTCCGGTGGAGGCTTCCGAGAAGCCGCTGCTTTGGCGGAGGCCTTTTTAGGCACTGCTTGATCCGTCTGCTGCTTCTTCTTGGTCGTCTTGGCCGAAGGCTCGGTTGGGGGCATTATAGGCTGGAAGGTTGCAGTCGTGTGTACTGGCGAAGGCTGATGATTTGGTGCTTGGAAGGGGTTGGTGAGGGTTGTGGTCGGGGTTGGATTTGTGGTTGGTGGAAGTATTGGAGGTGTTTGTGAAGATGCTTGCGTGAGCGATGGAGGTGTAGGAGGAGGAGGGACAGGAGATGGCGCGGCGGGTGATGCACTTGGTATACCGGAGGCGCTGGGTGCATTGAGTGCAATGGGGGGACTGGGCACTGGGAAGCCCGTGGCTCGAGGAACAGGTGTAGCTGCATAGCCAAGTGCTGACATCGATCCAGTATTGAGAGGACTGGGCACACCGGCAGGAGGAGCAGGCACGTTGATTTGTGCTGCCTGCATAAGGTGAGGATTCGGCGGCGGCATGAACCGTGGCCCGATATCAGGCCTCAGCGCTAGCGGAAGTGACTTAGGAGCCTGCGTCTCTGACTTTACGGTTGGCAGCGAGGTCGCTGGAGTCGGACTTGCAGAAGCCGTTCGCATAGACATGGGCGCAAGGTTAGCCGAAGGGGTAGGAGTTGCCGTGCTTGGCCTAGTAACAACTGTTGGGGATATCGGTCGAGATGCCAGAGGAGGCGCTGCTTGAGGAGAAGGATTCAGTGGCTGCGCAGTTGCTCGAGGTGCAGGAGCCTGGGGTGCAGAAGAATGCTGGAGTGCAGAGACCGGAAGAGCAAAAACCGGAGCTGCAGTAGAGACAGAGGGAAGAGGAACCGGCGTAGTAGTGGCTGGAGGAGGAGGAGGAGGAGGAGGAGGAGGGGGAGGAGGGAGGGGGACTGAAGGCATAGACGCCGGAGTAGAAGATGAGTGAGGAGTAGAGGTTGAGGTAGCAGAAACTGGAGGGGCTGAAAGCGCGGACGCAGAGTTTGTGGGAGCAGAGACTGGAGGAGCAGACACGGGAGGCGCAGAGACCGGCGATGCACTGGCTGCCACCTCAGGCCGTGATGGTATGGCCTCCATGGGAATCGAAGGGATAGATTCGGCTTTGGGCGGCGCTTCCGACTCTTTTGTGGTCTCTGGTGCGGAGACCACGCCGGGAGCATTCTGTGCTGGGGGTGCCTCTGAAGTAGTATTCAAAGGGGCGGCCTCTGTTTTGGGGCTCGCCATGGCCGCAGTCGTGGTCGCAGTAGACGGTCCTGCACCAGCCTCTGTTGTTGGTGGAGCGGTGGCAGCGGTGGCGCTGCTTACAGCCGTTGAGGGCCTCTTCCTCTTGGGTTTCTCCTCCATAGATACCATCTTCCCGACATGCTTGAGTTGAACCTCGCTCAGATCGATAATACCGGTCCAGAACGTAACGACAGGTCCTTCCAGCCGTCGTTGTTGTAGTGCCGCCAGCTTGGCTCGTCTTTCCTCCTCGCGCTGCTTCTCAGCCTCCTCCCACCGGTTGAGGCTCTTGGAGTTTCTCTTCTCCACGATCGCAGCCTCCTGCAGCCTCTCAGCCTGCGTCATAGGCGGCTTCTTTAGAGCCTCCAGCTTCTTCGCCTTCCTCTCCATCGCCTCCACCTGTTTCTTGCGCCTCGCCTCGCGCTCGATCATCTGCTGATGCAGCTGCTCCTTACTCAGCCGCGTGGTCTTGCGCTCGGACGCTCGGGTGGGCTTGTCAGCCTCCGTCGGCAGCCAGCTCGTCCGCTCCGACTTCTTCTTTGGTCTGGGCTGGGGCGGAGGCGCGGTGCTTCCGGTCGGAGTGTCTGGCGGCTGGCTGATGCGCACCTTCTTCCTGAACTTGGCTGGGATGGCCTCCTGCGCCTTGCGCTTTCGCGCAGCCGCCTTCTTCTCCCTGGCCTGGCGCTCGAGCTCCTTCTCGCCCTCCAGCTCGTCTGCGTTGGCCTCATTCTCGTCGTCATCATCCGACGAGTCCATCTGCGCGTCTGATCCATCGCCGTCCTCCTTGTCCGTGAAGCCCGCGTCATCTTCGTCTTCCTGGAACAGGAGCTCAAGATCCGAGTCTTCGTCGGCGGGGGTCTCGTTCGCGAGCATCGACTTCATGCGGTTGCCGGCCGTCGACCGCTTCGAGCGTCCCGTGGCCAGCCATTCTACCTGCGGCGGTGGCGATCCGCCGCTTGAATCGCCCTCGGAATCGCTGCTGCTGCTCGCATTGCTGTCGGCGTCTGACGTATTCTGTGCAGCTGGCAATTTCGACGCCTGCGGATCTTCGCCTTCAAGTTCCATTGCGTTATTGTGTGGGTGTGGGTGTGGGTGCGGGTGTGTAAGGCTCGGAGGCCAGCAGGCACGCATCGACTTGGGGGATACCAGAAAGTCGCTCGGTTGTTCAGATCATGGTGATGGTGGGTTGGGGCATCCGTTGTTGCCGACACTGTTGTCGCGTCGTGATGGACAAACTTCGCGTGGTCACGTCGGAAGGAAAAGAGAAATTTACAGGCCTGCGTGTCAGCCGCGTTTGTAAAGTTTAGGCGCTGCTCCAGCATGTGACATCACTAACACGGGAGCATCCGACGGCCTATAATGACAAGGTAGGGGCCCCTGTGTGTGTGCCACCAATTGCTCCCATTTTCTTGTGTCCTTGCAATTGTTTTGCTTCTGGAATTTATGGAAGTAATTGTTATCCCTCTTGTTATATCTTAGTTCCATCCTATAGGTGTATGTACTGTATAGTTTATTCTGTTATGATCATGACTCGAGTCATAATGAGAAACTAGATCTGGGTTGTATAAATAAGTGTCTAATGTATAAGAATCGACAGCAGTAACGAGTCCAAGGCATACAAGGACAATATTATGTCTTGGCCTGAGGATTTACGAGTTTTCCTCTATTTGTGATTAAGTATCATAGTGAGTCTTGGACCTCATGAATTTCTATCGCAGAGCACCCAAAGTCTTCTCGACATCCTCAAGGGACTCGAGTACTGCCGCACTTCCTATTGCTTTCCCCTTCATCTGCCCAACAATGCCCAACACGGCGCTGATTGAATGCACATACCGCCTCTGCATCCCAGGATGTGTGTTCGACAGAAGGGCTGTAACCAGCTGGAGAACAGCCACTTGGAACTCAAGCACAGTCGAGCCCTGCTCGGCCTCCGGCACGTTCCATGCGGCAACCGCTGTGACTACGTCCATCCACTTCTCCCTGCTGCCGGGCTCTTCCCTCTCGACGATCGGCAGAAGCACCCGTATGATCTCGATACCCCTAGAAGCCTCGTATTCGTCCTCCACAGACGTGCTCCTGTGTAAGATAGAGAGCATGTCCCTGGTGAGTATTTCCCATCCCTCATTCTCGAGAAGCGCATTTGCACCCTCATCAGCGGTCATTATCCCTTCCAAAGCCACAAGCACAGGCCTCCTGAAATCAAGCCGGTCTGAGCCACCTGTTCTGTAGAGGTCCATGAACATATCCCCGAGCCCAGCGGCTTCACTGCGCAGTAGATCGTTATCATCCTCGCGTAGCCAAATGGCTAAGGCCCTGACTGCGGCTAGGATCAAAGGGTCTTGATTGGCAGTCTCCGTCTTCGACTCCCATGCGAGCGTGTAATGAGATCCCGTGGATGTCTTGGCCGTTCCGACTCGAGCATCTGGGTGTAGCCCCATGGCACCTGCGACAGCAGCATCCCACCGCTCGCGGAGGTACTCGATGGCAAGTGACATGGTCTCTGATATGGATTTGCGCAATTTCAAGAGCAGATCAGGGGCCATCATGAGTGCTGAGATTGGGCTACCCTCAAGGTCTTCATTCTCGAGAAATCTGACCAGGAAACCGATAAACGCTGAGATGATATCGAAAGCTGAAGCCAGCCTCTTGGAGGCATTCCCGTACTCGGGACTATTCAGTCGTCCAAGGAGAGCCGGAAATGAGGAACGCAGGTCGATCAGAACCAGATTGATCAATAGATACGAAAATGGCTTGTCTGTTGTCGCTCCTTCGGAGAACACTATCTCGGAGGCCTCGGTCGGAAAGGCTTGCAGTAAGGACGCTGTGAGATTTGTGTATGCCGCCCGACCAGCTGGAGTGGGCTTGCTTGTCACCAAATTGCGGATGAAAGTTGTGATGGGTTGTAACCATGACGCATTTCTTGGTACCAACTATCGACCTGTCAGCGCAATTAATCATGGTGCTCTGGCTATATGCTGCTCGACTCACTTCGGGTTCCAGTCTACGCAAGAGCTCGTCGACAAAGTCCAGGAGCGTGACGCCATCAGTTCCCTTGAACGAGACAGCCAGCGCCAGCAAGGTCTGATCTATTCGAGACTGCAAAGATCCCCTGTCTTCACTTGTCACGGAAGACTGCACAAAGGCATGGAGAAAGACATCGAGAGCAAGAGGTTGCGCTGGGGCAATCTCGACAAGACAGCTCACATCGTCAACGGCCAAGAACGTCTTGGCTCCCTCCGGACTGCTGACAAGAGTTAAGAGAGTCTGCAGTACGAGCTGAATTGTGACGTCTGAACTGTTCAATAATACATATGTCAGCTTCACGTCGCCTATGGAACGATCTGGATACCTCAGTGGAGTGAGTACCTGTGGAGTATCACGGCGACAAGAAGCGGTATGCGACCGACAAGACTCGGCTTTTCCTTCAGATCTCCCGGGAGAAGGGTCGAGAAAGTGTGAAGGACAGCGACAGCAATATCGACCATGTCCTTGGCGTCTCTGGTTGACGAGGAAGACGTGTTTGAGCCGCTCCGCAGTAGACGGTCCAAAAACTTGGGAGACACGCTCTGCCACAGGGTCGCGATGGTGGTCTCATCTTCTCGGAGCTGTTGTGAGTTGTCGAGGACAGACTTGAGTAGTGCAAGGCCGACGAACCTTGAAGTGTCGTTCTTGGTTTTTAAAAGGTCCTGGATCTTCTGAACCGTCACATTCTCGCCGCCCTGCGGCTCCTGCCTTTGAGCCATCCCTTGTCGCGGTGAGTCTTCGTTTGCCGTTGTGGAATACTCATCTCCTCGCGTCGGGTCCATCTTGTCTGTAGACATCGAATCTACCATTAACAAAAAGGATGGTGCATCTCAAGACGTGGGAACGAAAACTTGGGGTTGTGTAGGTTACTTCTCATTTGGAATCTGAATGTGCAAGCAGAAGACCGCCTAACGGATTTTCAGTCAGGGTCCTGCTCACAGGGTCATGCCCAATGCTCTCTCAGTGACAAGTTAGGTGGTCTTCTGGGTTGACGTCACGTACCTAAAGCACTCTAGAGACGGGAGCAGTAAGGCTGCGACTCAGGGGTCCAGCACTCTACAGTACCGCTCCAGGGTTTCAGCGGCACATGGGCGTGGGTCAAGATCGCCCAACTTAGGCGCGTTAGGGGGCCCTTTGGCCGGAAACGACAGGTCGATACTACTTCCTTTCAAGATTGCAGGCCTCAACTTCCTGTACTCAAAAAAACACACACGGCAGCTGCCCTTCCTGTCCCCCTCGATGCCACCAACCTAGCCCGACCTATCTTCCATCGAGGCAGGATATGGGGCATGTCTTGGCCAGTATCGATCACGCATTGTGAAGGTGCCCTTCGCGAACATGAACAACGGCCTGGACAGCTCGGAGGCGTCCTCATCCTCCCACTCGCCTCCAGGTGGCCGACCGCACACGCCTCACCACGACGACGATGAGGAGCACGACTCGAGCGCACTCCAGGAAAACGGCGATGGAGTCTTGGGCGAAGACCCAATGCATGATGACCTCGCCGCACCTATATCCTTCAAGCGCAAACAGAAGCGCACCCTTTTCGACTTTGCGCAGAGCAGACTGTTCACGGCCTTTACCGGACCTAGTCCAGGCACAAGTGGGGGAAATAGACCAGAATCGTCATACAGCAATGGGGCACCGGCCAATGGACACACTCCATTGGAGAATCTAGGCGGCTCGCCACTGCGGCGGCGAGGAGGCGCAAATGGGAACCCAGCCTCGTCCAAGGACGGCGGGCCGCTGGACTGGTACGTCGAGGGCCCAGGACAAAGGGTAGGATATGAAGATCTCACAGCCATCGACTGGATCTTCGAATACACAAAAGAGCGCACGCGCTTGCGGGTCCTGCGCAGCAGTGCCCGAGGACTCTTGGGCAAAATACAACTGGCGCTCGACACCGCCCAGGAGTGGATGATATTAGTCTTGACTGGCATACTGGTTGGAACCCTGGCAGCCATCATCGACATCACCACAGACTGGCTCAGTGACCTCAAGAATGGCTATTGCACCAAGAAAGACGGCGGTACATTCTACCTAAACAAGTCATTCTGCTGCATGGGCTATGACGATGGCGCCCAATGCGTGGGTTGGCGGCCGTGGGCCACAGCAATGCACATATCGTCATCTGCAGGAGGCTGGATTGTGGAGTATATCTTCTTCATCATGTTTTCGGTATGAGAAACCACATTTCACTCCAACATCGTGGCTCTTCGATTTCTGACATATCGTGGCAGGTCTTTTTCGCTTTCTGTGCCAGCATTCTGGTCAAGGAGTATGCTATCTACGCCAAGCACAGCGGTATACCCGAGATCAAAACTGTGCTGGGAGGTTTTATCATCAGGAGATTTCTGAGTACCTGGACTTTGATCACAAAATCCCTGGGGTTGGTATGCTGCAAGCTCTTTCTGAACTCCGTGTGCTTTGGAACCGCAAACTGATCCACTATACCTGCAGTGTCTGTCCGTGGCGTCTGGTATGTGGTTGGGAAAAGAAGGTCCGCTTGTACATGTGGCATGCTGTTGTGCAAACCTCTTTATCAAACTCTTTCCTGTTATCAATGAGAATGAAGGTAAGCGGTGGCTTCCCACCCCTCCCCTATCTCCTTTCATAGAAGGTCTAACAGTCTTTAGCTCGGAAGAGAGAGGTCCTCTCGGCTGCAGCCGCCTCTGGGATCTCTGTGGCCTTCGGATCTCCCATTGGCGGAGTGCTGTTCAGTCTCGAGGTAAGGTAGGACGAGTTTTGAGGCATCTTGTATATGGGTTCGCTGACGCCGAGCAGCAAATTTCGTATTACTTTCCAGACAAGACCATGTGGAAGAGCTTCGTGTGTGCCAGTGTCGCTGCCGTCATCCTGAGAGCCTTTGATCCGTTTCGAACGGGCGAGACTGCGCTCTACCACGTCAAATACGACACTGAATGGCACTCATTCGAATTCGGGCCCTTCGTCCTGATGGGCATCATAGGAGTAAGCCAACGATGGAAGAGTATGTTACCAGAACACATGCTTACAAGATCACAGGGCGTCTATGGAGGCTTGTTCATCAAGCTGAACGTGAAGATCGCCCAGTGGAGAAAAACCTCCAAGTTGGTCCCTGGAGCTGTCGCCCAGGTCATCGCCGTGGCCGTCCTGACCGCTCTCGTCAACTATCCCAACCTCTACATGCGAGCACAGTCGTCAGAGCTCGTAGCAAACCTCTTCGCAGAGTGTGCAAGACTGGGCAACGACGACCAGTTTGGTCTCTGCAAGACTGGTGCCGCATCAGCGGGCACCATTGTCCTCCTGCTCTTTGCCGCAGTCCTGGGCTTCTTTCTCGCAACCATCACCTTCGGCCTACAGATTCCCGCGGGGATCATCCTGCCGTCCATGGCAATCGGGGCACTGTCGGGCCGTGCGGTCGGCATCATCATGGAGATCTGGGTGCAAAATCATCCGAAATTCTACCCCTTCAGCCACCAGTGCGCCCCAGACGTCCCGTGCATCAACCCTGGCACCTACGCCATCATTGGTGCAGCGGCGACGCTCGCTGGTGTGACGCGCATGACTGTCTCGATCGTGGTGATCATGTTCGAGCTGACAGGCGCCCTCACCTACGTGCTCCCCATCATGATCGCCGTCATGATCTCCAAGTGGACAGGAGACGCCATCTCGCGGCGCGGCATCTACGAGTCCTGGATCCACCTCAACGAGTACCCCTTCCTCGACAACAGCGACGACAACCTGATGACCATCCCAGACATCCCCTCGGCCCAGATCATGACCCGCATCGAAGACCTGGTCGTCCTCACCGCGACTGGCCACACCATCGCCTCGCTGGGGGCCATCCTGGACGCGCACACCTACCGCGGCTTCCCCGTCATCAGCGACCCCCGCGAGGCCGTGCTGCTGGGCTACATCTCGCGCGCAGAGCTAAGCTACAACCTCCACACGGCGGCGCGCACACTCCCGCCCGAGACCGAGGCCTTCTTCTCCCACCAGCCCCTCGCCGACCCCCGTACCACCCTCGACCTCAGGCCCTGGATGGACCAGACCCCCATCACCCTGCCCTCACTGTCCAGCCTGCACCTCGCCGTGAGCTACTTCCAGAAGCTCGGCCTGCGCTACGTGCTCTTCAGTGACAGGGGTGTCCTGCAGGGTCTCCTGACCAAGAAGGATGTCTGGTATGTGCTCAACGGCGCCGAGGAGACCAGGCGGACCATGGGAGCACCCGGAAATCTGGGCGTGGAGACGGGCATCATGAGAGAGGACGGCGAGGGGGAGCAGAGGGGCCTGTTGAGCACCAGTAGGGGTGGTCATAGGGCGGCGGATGAGGAGCCGAGCCCTAGTGTGGAGGTGGACTCGATTCTATAAGAGAGAGAGAGAGAGAGAGAGAGAGGAGAGACTCGCTGAGTGATGCACAATTGTGTTGCAAGGCGAGTACATTAGCATAGTAGACATGTCAAGACGTTGATCCGAAATTTTTGTCGCGCGGCACCTCTCACTAAAGTCTAGGATCCATTGGGCCGACATCTCATGATTGCAAGTTGAATATTTCAAATGACCCCCGTACGATGACGAGACCAGTGACAGCTTACGAATTCTTCCCGAGAGAGCCAGCGATGCTGTTTTGAAACCTTCCCACGCGGCCCGCCGTCCCAGAATATCGCCCCCCCCCGTCCCCACAAATTCCTTTCTCCCTCCTCAACCTAGTACTCGTAATCATCATCCACCGCGGGGCCCTTACTCTTGGACACACTCTCTTGCTTGCGGTACATCTCCGCCACCTGCCGGCTGCTCGTCGCCTCGTCCGGCTTCTTATCGTCGCGTACCTTGATGAAGCGGGGGAACCGCAGGCTGATGCCCTTGTCGCCTGCCGGGTCGACACCCTCCTTCATGCCCGCCTTGTACCGCGGGCTGAGCGTCAGGTCTGCGGTGCGCACCTCCCAGACGTAGCGAGGCTCGAACCAGACGTCCGGCTGGTGCTGGTTCACAGAGGAGTGCGCATAGAACGGCTTGGCCCGGTCGATGACGATCTCGCTCAGCGACTTGTGCAGCTCTTCGAGCACGGCCTCGGAGAAACCAGTGCCGATGTTGCAGACGGTCTCGTAAGTGTCAGACGAGGGGTTGTAGCAGGCCAGCAGAAAGGCGCCGTAAACGGATGTCCGCTTGCCTTTGCCATAGTAGGCACCTAGTACGACTAGGTCGAGGGAGTCGCCCACGCCGGACAGGTAGTCCTTCTTGATCTGCAGCAATATCGTCAGCTGGGAAGAGACGTGAGGGGAAAGGGGCCGGCCCGGGGGGGGGGGCCGCTTTAGTCTCGTACCTTGAGCCAATTTTGACTCCGTTTGCTGGGCTCATATGCGCTCTCAGGGCCCTCCAGCATCTTCACCATCAGACCTTCGCAAGATGCCTTGACACTCTCATCCAGGAAGGTTTGGATGTCGTCCAGCTCTTGACCGTTCATGTGCGTCGCAAACGCAAACTCTCCCTCAACAGGAACAAACGCCTGGTAGAGCAGCTCACGTCGTTCTGCCAGGGTCTTCTCCACAACGGCCTTGCCGTTCAGGTACAGCAGATCAAAGGCAAAGACACACACCTTGACCTTGACGTCCTCGATCTTGACATCCTTCTTCTTCCTTGTCATCAGATTCTGGAATGGCAGGACCTTCTTTTCAAGGGTGTCCCAGGCCACGGTCTCGCAATCGAGAACGAAACTCTTGGTGTCCTCTCGGACCCAGGTATGCAGCTTCGCCAGGATGTCAGGGTACTTCTTGGACAGGTCCTCCGAATTTCTCGAGAAGATGGACGCCACGCCGTCGCTAACCGCCTTGGTCGCGCCCGCCGTGGCCTCATTGAGGTGCTGGTCCGCATCCTTGGCGACGTAATGAATCTGCGCTCGTTCACCGTCATACTTGTACTCGCAGGTAAATTTCCTGCCCTCGAACCGGTCGAGTACTTCCGTGATCGCCTTGGTCGGTCTCGCCAACATGGGCTTGAGCGGCACGCCGGGGCATAATTTACAGTTGTCCCGCAGCTTCAGGATACCGTGCTTCAGCATGGCGGGTATAATGACATCGTAGCTTGGCAGCTCACTGAAGACGGCCTTCAGCGTGTTTTCCGCCTGCTCCATCTCGGCAGTGCTTGGGACCTTGCCCTTCTCTCCGGCCTCATGACAGATCATGGCATGGGCAAGAGATGTCAGCACGGTCTGCTGCGCAAGACCGAGTCGTAATTTCCCCTCCAGGAAACGGACGAGATATTTGGTCTCACTTGGCCCGCCCTTGTCTTTGGTGATGTCTACCTTGCCTGTGCCGTGTGCATCCGCAGCAGACAGGAGCTTCTTGATGCCATCAACTTTCCTGCCCTGGGCACCAGTACCGGTCACGGTAGCGATACCCATCAAGCCCGTATGGACACCTCGTACGGTCAGGGGTTTGAGTTTGAACATGGTCGGCTGGGTGGATCGAGACTTCAGGGCTACCAGACCGAGATCTCCAATCTCCTTCTGGTCGTTTTTGATGACCGGCAAGCTTCGGCCTGTCGTCTCTCCGATGGCTTTCATGATGAAGGACTCTCCAATGCCCAGTTCAATGCCGGCGTAGTCGGGTGCGAGCTTGTTGATCATCAACAAGACCGTCGGTACCATATCGTCAGGCGTAAGCCTCAAGACCTGCCGCATAAAAAGCGAGCAGTGGGACTGGATCTCCAACCTCTTGGTTGTGAGCTCGATCAGGGAGAAGGTCTTGCAGAGTGCGGCATACGGCACAGGTTCGCCGGGTTTCCAGTCCGGGTACGGATCCTTGACCTGGCTGGTCAGCTTCGTCTGGACGGTCTTGAGAACCTTGGCGGCGACCTCGGGCTTCTCCTCCTCATCCTCCTCTGCTTCTCTCTCTGCTTCTGATTCTGACTCCGTGGTAGCCTCCCCGTCTTTGTCTTCTATTTTGGGGCTCGGCTCCTTCTTGACAGACTTTGGCGACGCGGCCTTGGCTGACTTCGCCTCTTTCTTTGGCTTGGACTTAGGAGCTGGCGAGTCCTGCATGGCCTCGTCCTCGTCCTCTTCGTCGATGACTTTTCGGCTCTTCCGTAAGCGCTTCCTGACCGGCGCATCGTCGTCCTCGTCCACGTCCAGACCTTCCGCCTCTTCCTCCTGCTTCACCATACTACCATTAGGCGACTTTGCTGATGTCTTTGAGGCCTTCGGAGGCCGACCGCGCTTCTTGACCTCTGAACACACTCCTCCAAGTCAGCCTCATGCTTGTGAATGCGCCGTGAATGGATGTCCCCACCTTGCACAGGATTCGAGTTCTCCTTCGCACTCGCACCGCTCGCGCTTTCCTGGCTAGACGGCTCCGCCTTGACATCTCCTGCGTGGTCCTCATCCTCATGGACCTCCTTCGCTGCGCTGGCCTGCTTCGACGCAAAAGCCAATTTCGTCTGCTGGGTGGGCGCGGACCTCGAACCGGTGGGCTTTCCGAAGAACTTCCTACACGACGCAGAGAAGGAAAAAAGTACATCAGTCAGTTCGGGTCTCCCAGAAATTCATTCATTGATGCCATTTGTAGGGAAAAGAAAGGTAGCATCGCTCCAAAGGGTGATCAATTGCGTGCACACACCCCAAGGTGGTCTGCGACGGCTTGACATACCCCAGAGTCGCTTGCTTGGGCGCCATGGTGAGCAGCCTGAGCGAGGTGCGCGTCGCGAGTTGGAAGACGTGCCTGGACGCCACACTGAATGACCGAGTATACGTGTGAGGAGGAGAATTAGGAGAATAAGAGAAAAGATGTGAACACAGTTGGGATTCACGGATTAAAAGGACAGTGATGGTGGATTAGTTTTGCAAAGAGCTCTAGGCAGTCGTAGGCAGAAGCCGTGCTTCGCTCCTCGAGGACGGTCTTGGGGGGCTCGTGGTTACCTAATGACGCGACTTTTGGATGACGCGCTGGACGAGTCAATTTGGAGGGCCCGAGTCTAACGCGTCTCACGTGCGCTCTTCCTATTCAGCAGCACCCCTGGACAACCCCTCGGCGGGGGTACAAAGATGGTCCATCTCTCTCCCTTTTGTCTTTCGCTTATCGAAATATTGGCATACTCTTTGCAGTTTGTTTTCCGTTCCCTCTTCCTTTTTCTTCTCTGTTCTCCTTGTCTTCCTCTTCCTGCCCCCTCCAGCCCGAAAAGAAGGAAAAGAAATGGGCAACGGAAAGTAAAATAAAGCTTCTATTCTGGGTGCAAAAACAAAGGTCGACAGAGGCATGTCAAGTCACTATCGCTTGAGAAGCAACCCCTCGTCCGTAGTGGTTGTCCAAAGTCACGTCTCTCTCTACCTTGCATTGGTCGTCACGTTCGCTCTTCGGTTCATCGCTCAAAAAATTAATTTATGGAATGAGCCTCCGCCAAAGTATTGGTTTTTCTATGGGTTCCCGATCTCCTCCACCTTGTCCAGTCCACTGTTTCCTATCTTTTTCTTGGTATTGTACATGCAGAACGCCAGGCCAGGGTAGTGCATACTCCTTCACTTCTGCTCGTGTCCAAATTCTTCATCTCCACCCGCTTAGGCGGCAAAGTAGAAGTTGTCATCAGGGGTACGTCCCCGAATGAAAGGGGGCTCCGATCCCCGGACGTAGATGTCCTCGTACAGGATCTGAGGGGTAGGCTCGGGCGCAGGCATGGCTTCGGCGGCGGCAACCTCCTCGTTGACGTGGTTGCGGGCCTCCTTGTCGATGGCCTTCAGCTCCTCCTCGGTGGCGACGGACCAGTCCAGTATGTGCTGCTTCAGGCCCGAGATGGGGTCGTGGGTGCTGCGCATGCGCTGGATCTCCTCACGGGTACGGTACGTGGTGCCGGGGTCGGACATGGAGTGTCCTCCGTACCGGTAGGTGACGTACTCGAGGACAAGAGGGCCGTTGTCGGCGTCGGTCCACTGCTTTCCGTACTTGACCGCCGCCTTGACAGCCAGGCAGTCCATGCCGTTGACCTTCAGGCCGGGGATGTACTGGCCACGCTTGTAGTAGTCCGTCAGGGCAGAGGAACGAGCAGCCGCCGTACCCATACCATACTTGTTGTCTGTCATCCACCACCCCACGTTAGCTTACCACTCATCCTTGTCGTGCAGAGATCCGACCGGGGCCCGCCGACGACTTACTCTCGCAGCCGAACAGGGCGGGCAGCTTCCACAGCTTCGCCATGTTGAAGGCCTCAAAGACCTGGCCTTGGTTGCTGGCGCCGTCACCGTACAGGATGATCGAGCTGTTCTTGCGGCCGTTGTACTTGTGGGCAAAAGCCAGACCAGCGCCAACAGGGACCTGAGCACCGACGATACCGTTACCGCCGTAGAAGTTCTTGGCGAACATGTGCATGGAGCCACCCTTTCCATAGGCGATACCCTGGCGCCTGCCAAGGAGCTCGCCGATGATGGACCGGACGGTGGCGCCGCGCATCAAGGCGAAACCGTGGCAACGGTAGGCGGTGATGAGATCGTCCTCCTTGGTGATGGCGTGCTCGATACCGACGGCGACGGCCTCCTGGCCGGTGGAAAGGTGGCAGAAACCTCGGATCTTCTTGTCCTTGTACAGGCGATCGGCAGCCAGCTCCATCTGTCTGTTCTGTCCGTCAGAGCTTGCTCCCATCCACCGGGGACTTCACGGGTTCGTCAGGAGAGCGCATACCGGATGGCCACCATATCGTAGTACATCTGCTTCAGCTCCTTCTTGGTCACCTCGAGGGTGTATGGAGGGGGATCCAGCTCGTAGGTCTCGAAGCTCTCATCGTTGAGGTTGACGGTGAAAGGCTCGTCGTCGGACTGTTACCGTTCCACTGTCAGCTTCCATCGCAGCACGGGACAGGCCAGGTATCCTTCTAGGGCATATGCTATGCCGCGAAGGGAGCCAATCGCCCGGAGACACGATGGGCAGCAGCTGTCGGAGCTCGAAGCGGGTAAGTATAGCTATTGCTTACCTTGGGGACTGCGCTCTTATCAACGCTCGAAGAGGCAGCATCCGTAGTGACGGTTCGTCTGGCGGCCACCAGAGGAATGGAAGGCCGGGTAGTGCGCAGAGGCACAGCCGCTTGTCTGACTGCCCGTGAGAACATGGCGACGATGTGATGATTTGTTGTGGACGAAGTTTTACAGGAGGAGAGCAAGCGAGCGTCGGCGTTCGAAATGTTGGGCACGGAGCGAGCGGGTTTTGCGCTAGCGTGGATTTTTCGGGGGACTACAGTCGAGGTACGTACCTCGCTCTTTCCTCCGGGTGGCTATCTAAATTGCCCGATTCACTAATGCCTCATACAGGGGTTTCTTTTTTCTTTCTTTTTTTTTTCTTTCTTTCTTTCTTTCTGGGTAGGGGCCTGATTCTTGCTCTTATGTCGTATTGAGCATATAACAGTGCACACCCACCCGATTCACATTCACTGCTAGGATGAGAATGATGCTGAGTGAAAGGAGGTGCAGTCCAAGAGTGAAAAAGTGAAAGAGAGAGAGAGAGAAATAGAAAAAAGAAAGAGAGAAAGAAAGGGAGGGAGGGAAAGAGGGTTCCACATGTCCATATGACACGATATGTTAATCAGTTACTGGCCATTCCAATATTGTACAGCTTGCTGTTCACATGTACATCAACTTGAGCGATCAACTATCAAGTTCTACAGGTCTTCATATTGGATTGACATGGGCCATTGCAATCCTCGATTCACAAGAAGGCCCTCCAGCAGGTGGGACTCAATAGCCCGAGGAGCGTCCAGATCATGACGGACCTTGAGGCCGGAAAGTAAGAATAATGATGTCGTTGAGACTTTTCTTCGAGCTAGCTAACGCGTTGACGGTCTATCCTCCCCCCTATCATGATGCCAGCCTTTGTGCTTCTTATAACCTGACCCCGGCTCACTCCGGTCGAGTCGCATCAAAACCAATGCCAACGCTCGCTGCAAGTAATTAACGCCTAAGCCATGCATGCATCATAACCAAAAATCCGGTGTCGCACTCCGGAATCTGAAAGCAATGACAATTTTGTAACCAAGAAAAATGCGGCCTGTAACCCCGATGCGGTATTAACGACGGCGGTATGGAGAAGAAATAAAGCAGACGACCCAGCCTATGCTATGCACGTCTTGATGTAGGAGATCCCGAGGGTAATGATGCCGCCCCGTTTTGAGTATAGAGATGTTTGCCGCCGAGAGAAGATAATATATGACTCCAACATGTTGGCGTTGGATCGCAAGTCAGATTCACGTAGGACCGATCGATAAGTGTAACCCTGTTCGAGCTCACTCGTGGAAGAATGTGCTACCGCCGCCCTGAAGAGGTGCCGTCGAGGGGGCTGCGTCCTCCATGTCGACATCCTCTCCGCCGTCTCGTGGAGGCAGTCCCGGAATGACTACTGGCTGCGGCTGTCTCCAGTCCAGGGCCATGGCGCTCTTGGGTCGGTTTGGGTCTTCCAGGGCATCCATCGGAAAGGGCCTGTCGTCTTCTGGCGGGGGGAGAGAAAGACCAGACCTACACAAGTACCGTCAGTTCAGGGTTCCGGTTAAATGCTGGGGACGTAGCTCAACTCACCTCCATGATGGTCCTGTTGTTGCGGAGGGCCATTGCGACACACTTCTCATCTTCAAAGGCGACACGCCATACAGCTTCGCCCTGTGCGATGAGCTCGCGGACCAGGTGGCCAGTCTTCAGGTCCCATACCTTCACACGTCCATCGCTGCCACCGCTGACGACACGAGTGTCGTCGAATTGCAAGCTGGTAACGCTGTTATCGTGGGCAGCCAGTCGGTGGATAGGAACAAATTTGGACAGGGACCAGACTCTGACCGAGCCGTCTGAGCCACCAGTCACGAGGGTATCGCCTCTCATCTGCAACTGGCCGACTAGAGAGGTGTGACCCTGCAGGACTGCGAGGCATTCCCTGTAAGATTGGTCAGCCACAGCACAATTTAACTTCTTTGTTCCGCTTTTCGGCGGAATCGACTCACCCAGTGGAGGCATCCCAGATCCGAACGCTGGTGTCCAGGCTACCAGTTGCTACCCTCGTGCCGTCAAACGCGATAGCATATATCTGGCTGTAGTGACCTTGCAGCGTGTGAAGACATCTGCCCTCGGAGATGCTCCAGATCTTGGCTGTGGTGTCGTAACTGCCAGAAACCACGATATCTCCCTTGATCTCCAAGCACCGCACACTAGCTTGATGGCCCACAAGGACGTTGCGGCACAAGCCAGTCCGAATGTCCCAGACGCGAAGGGTAGTATCCCTCGAGCCCGAGATAGCCGTATTGGCATCTGACATCTTAAGACAGCGCACAGTGCTAGTGTGGCCTCTCAGGGTGTAGGAGCAGACTCTAAGACAGGGTTAGTGGGATGAGGAGGTAAAGAAAAGCAAAAGGAAAGGTCCAATATGTCCGAGGGAGGCATCCTTACCCAGTGTTTAGCTCCCAGACCCGGACGTCACGATCGCAGCCACCACTGACTAGGACATCTTCCCAGGGGACCATAGCCCATACACCCATGACGTGGCCTTGCAGCACACGCAGGGCATTGCCCTCCGTGTCAAAGACATGAATCTTGGCGTTATCCAACGCCACGATGATGTACTTTGGCGTGAGGTGCAGACTGGTCACGACGCCTCCGTCCTGGGTAATGGCTCGTGTTGTGGATTTGCCCCCCGTCCGCCAGGCAGCATCGACCAGATATCTCTGCTTAAAGTGTGATTTGTAGGATTTGAGCATCGGCCGAGCCGGCGTACTCGACCCGTCTAGACTTCTAGAGGCAGACATGGCGGCTGCGGAGGGGTAGGCGCCCGGGAAACTGTGATTTGCGAACTGGCCGTCTGCGGAGAGGAGCGGTTGTGCTCCGGGCCTCGAGGCGTATGCAGGTAGTGCAGATCCGGCGTCTGACAATCGGCGACCGTAATCGTGTTTTACGCAGAGGTTCTTCCAGGTCATGTCGTCGCTGAGAAGATCTCTCCACCTGCGGGAGACCTGGGATGCCCTCGCGAGGACCTTGGGGTCGTCGATGAATGATAGGATCTGTTCTCACGTCAGCGAGGGGAACGACACGTCATAGGCCCCGATCTAGCTAGCCGGTATGGACGGACGAACCCTAAGGCACAACTCATCGGGTAAACTGGTGAACGGATCTTTCTTCAGCAAAGGGCTGACGAACTGATGAACAAATGAAAGCTGCTGGCTTGTGCACAGGTTCAACAGGTCAGCCAGGATGCGGGTTCGCTGGGGACCAGAGCAGCTCTGAAAATGCTGCCGACACTTGGCCAGGAATATATCTTCTTCGTCGCCAGCATCGCTCCAGTCAGGCTGTGCGTTAGACGGTCCGGGCGAGGCTGCCGGAGTAGGTGGAGGTGGGGGGGATCCGGTCAGCGTCTGGTCGAAGTCGGCAGCAGGAGTGCTCATGCTAGGGGTCGGGGGTCCTCTCGGCGGTCGAGGCTGAGGGATCTTGATGGAGTGATTGCCGCTGCTCATAGCCAACTCCTCGCCCGAGTACAGGCTCGCCCTTCTGTCGGAAAAGCTGAGCGGCCGATGGCCGTAGGAATCCATCCTTGAGTTGTTCCTTAATGGCCAAAATATGATGACGAGTGGACTCGAACACGGACTGGGCGGGCGGTCGAGAAGCGATCGGAGGGAATTTTGATCGATCTGAACTCGTCGACGAGGCTCAAAGCCGTCTCTGTGTTGGGCGAGCTACTGTCAGTCTGGCGAAGTCTATGCTGGCCTGAGTCTCGACCCAGATCCATAGCGCCTTAGTTACCCATAGACTTCGGGGCCTCATCCGTTTCGTATAATGATGCAGAACGAGCCACAAGAGGCGGGGGATGATGATGATAGCACTGACCGTGACCGAGAAAGAGAAAGAAGGAGGAAAAAAGGCCGTAGCCCTCAGCTCGGGTCTTATTCGAGAAGCAGTATCGCTGCGTAGCTCTTTCCAAAAAAAGAAGAAAAAAGGAAAAAAAGAAAAGATAAAGGCGCGTCGACGCTATTCCTGCAGTGACCGTTCGAGAAGATATCGTTCAAAAGGGCGGAGGACGGTGGTTTGTAACGTTGATACTTTCGGCGCCCGGATCCAAGGGGGCGCAACCGACAGTTCGGGCGCTTTGATCGGAGGAGGAGGAGGCGCTCGGATGACAGTGTAACGGGTAACTTTAGACCAAAGGATCGTGTGCAGGTGCGTTGCCCAGTGCGAAATCGTGAACAGACAGAATTGGAGGAAACAATTCGTACATCAGACACAGCAGAAAGACGGGCGTTAATCCTCGGTTAAAGGGGGGGGGGGGTTGACGGGGGGAGAGAGAGATTAGATGACGGCAGGGCGCGGGCGCTTTCGAGCGAGTGAGTGCGATGGGTGGTGGGAGAAATAAACAAGATGAATCAAAACAGAGAAAAACAAAAGGAGGGAGAAAAGAAGGCAAAACCAGAACCGCCCAAGCCACAAGAAAAGAGGAACTTGGAATAAGACAAGAAACTGAAGACAGTCGGCCTCTCCGCCCACTCGGTATGTTGTGTGAGCGTGTGTGCCCTTGGGGATGAAGGTGAGGAGAAGGCGTGTCTTGGGTGCAGGGTGTGGGCGGGTGTGTATGAGGCGAGGAGAATGGAGAATGAAGGATGTCAGATTAAACCGAGTCTGTTGGAAATGGACGGACTGGGCCCAAATCGATTTGCGGCAGCTGGGGCAAGGGCAGGATTCATGCAGGTGGTCTGTCTTGTCTGGTCAGGTCCAGGGCCTGCAGGTGGAGGTGGCTGTTCTCTCCCTATCTTCTGTTCCCGGAAAGAGTCAAGCTGCCGCAACCGCCTGCATCGGCTTTGGCCAAATGATGGTTGCAGGGAGATAGATACAACCAGAGGGGGTTTGAAAAAAAAGTAACAGAATTAAAAGAGGGAGTTTCGTCCTCTAGCAACAGCATCAGATGCATTTGAACGACGCCTAGCTACGTCGTTATGCCTCAGCGTTACAGGTCGCAAGGAAAAGCAAAGAAAAGCCAGCCAAGAGCGTCCCTGGTCTGGATTCTTGCCTATGCTTTCGTATCGTTCTTGCACAATGCCTGGCAGTCAGCAGGGCATGACAGGCCCTGACAGGGAGGGTGTGATTAGAAACCAGGAATGCCAGCCTTCTGACTTACAGGGGGTCTGCCTGACAAGACAGGAAAAGAGAAGGGGTAGAAAAAGAGAGCAGAAAAGAGGGAGAAAGAAAAAAAAACCAAGCCCCTTCTCCTGGGATGTTTCTGGCGATCTATGCAGTTTACATGCATTCCCGTGTCATGGCTAAAACAGGGGCCCCTCCGTGAACTCTTCTCTCTTGGATTCTGTTCTCATCATTATCCAGAGTCCATCCAGTTCTCTTCAGAACTGTGAGCAGAAATTTTTTGCTTCCCCCTCCTCCTTCCTTTCCTCCCTCCGTCCCACTCACATGCAGGTGTATTATTCTGCTCCCTGGTAGGTGGCAAGGCGACATTGCAGCAAGA
The DNA here is from genome assembly GCA_027559495.1 of Aurifilum marmelostoma. Lineage (NCBI taxonomy): Eukaryota > Fungi > Ascomycota > Sordariomycetes > Diaporthales > Cryphonectriaceae > Aurifilum > Aurifilum marmelostoma. The sequence goes on along the minus strand of JAMXSV010000007.1, from coordinate 232,850 downwards.
GAGAGAGCTGAGTCGTGCTTGGGCCAACTCATCATTTTTTTACGATACAAAACTTGCTGTCAGCAGACCACTGGTGCCACGCACCCAAGCACCCTCAGGAGCCTGGTCAGGGTCTTGTTTGTAACCAAGAGCGAAGACGTCACTCAATTTCACTACCACGTATACAAAACTTATGATTTCACATCCACTCCAATGTGTGTACCCACAACCTTGTCTCCCACCCCCCCCTCCTTCTCTCCTCCCTTCCAACCCCCCTTAAGATCGCAGCCAAACCAGCTCTCTCTACAGAGGGGACGCCAAATCCTGGTTACGAACCGGCGCAGGCGCTTGGACACCGAAGTTCAAATTTGAGCCGAATTTTCATGCAGCCCTTTGCAGTACTGTCGTGCAGAAGGACCATCTGAAGCATTCCTGAGAGCTGATTTTAGCCTCAAGGCTGACACAGCGTCTCCTATCCGAGCCTGTCGTTCCGCTGTCTACGATGACACGTCTTGCTGCCAGTCCACTGGACAGGATTGATCGTTCCGCCTATGACGACCATCCAGGTGGCCGTCTTATTGTGCTGTGCTGGTCAACAAGATAGGCCTGCAGACAGGTCTCATTCAAATAAAGAACTGTGTAAAACCCCAGCCACACACACACAAGAGAGAGGGTCTGGACTACGCAGACCCCACGTACATTTCGTAGAAAATGCATATCTGAAACACCGATCCAAAGGATTTAAACACCTTTTCTGCCGAGCACCCGAATATTTTTAGACCCATTAAAAACGCGCGGGATGAAGCACTACGCTGCAGGAACATACACTCTGAACGCATCAACTTCAGCCTCAATGACCATCCCTCCGTGGTCCTTTCCGACGTACAGAACAAATTGGTCATGACACAGCTCCAAGATACGACGTTTTTCCGTCGCTCTCTTTTCTTTTCAGAGAGGCTGAGAGAAACCAAAAAAAAAAAAAAAAAATCAAAAACAAAGAAAATCCAATCAATCTACCAACTGCAAAAACAAGCTCCGGATGTCATGCCTACCCTCACAACTTGCCGTGGCGCACCCTCCCTCACGTCAGCGTCAGCACTAGGTCTAGCAGCCGAAGATGACCTTCTGCCATGTCGCTTTTCATCTTCTCTCTTTTCCTCCCGTTAATCGAGACCCGGCCGTTGGATCCTATACGCCACCCGAGAGGGCGATTGTTCGGCGCCACGCCAGACCATGCCTTGTTGCCCTGCAGCCGTTCTGTCACAGCTGCCTCTGGCTGTGCTGATTTCGTGTTTTCCGACTTGAGACATGTAAGACCGTAGCCGCTCACACTTGCACGACAGACTCCTGGGTCACGGGAGGGTGGAACAGGATGATAGTCGCCGGCACGACATAATAATTTAGCTGGGCTTTACGTGAGGCAGAACTTTGCATGCTGTAGTTGGTGTTGCTGCTGCTGACTGTGTAGAGCCGTGCGGAGGGGTCGACACAAGGCGGCAAACGAGCCCGAGTAGCCGCAAACTTACAGACAACCTTTGCTCCCATTCGTGCGGTACAACGTTTTCATCAAGGATGGCGCCATGTAGACCGTAGCTAAGGGCCAGTGATCTGGCCTGCTCGATGTTGCCCTATCGTATGTACTGTGATTACGCAGCGCTTGTGAAGACCCTCCGAAACCGAAACGCCACTTCGAGAACCAAGCATATTCAGACAGACATGTATGACACGCGCACGGGCTGAGAACGTAGTCGCTGTCCACGCTGAAAATCCTGAACGCCGTTGATGCCCACGACACAAGACTGACCACAACCAATAGCCGTAGCATGACCTAAACAGAAAGCCAGATACTCCTACTCATACAAAAACTAAACCCTTCAATGATGATGCCCGAACTGTGTAAGAAGAGGCAGCAGCATGCCACCTACTGTGGCCACTGTGTCTCTCATTTGCGGTCGCCCAGGTTTCCTCTGCGGGCCGTCCGCGTACCCGTTTATCATTGGCAGATGATCGTGAGATTGTGCAGATGGCTCCTCCTGCATAGCGTGCATGGCCACATATCTACACCACGGTTGGTTAATCTCGTTATCGAATCGCTGTTCTGGTGGAGAAGACAACTTACAGAAACGTGCCGCCGGAAAACAAGAGGAGCATGCCAGTCCACCACTGCCCCGTGGGGCCGTCCATGTTCCCGCCGCCAAGAATCGAGACGAGTATGTACGAGCCAAGCGCCCCGACAGGTGCTGCCAGACTAAACGCCATCAAATGTCCTCGAGCAGCCCTTTTTGTCAGTCCCTGCCTAAGCAGCAACGATGTCAAGCCGAAAGCCGCAGGCGCCTTGTGGACCATGATCGCAACGAAGATGATGATTCCCAGCTTCATGTCGCTGGTCGTTGCTGATGCACCCATGGCTATTCCGTCTGCCGCAGCGTGGATGACCAGGCCCACGGTCGTTGCGAGACTCCTTGACTGTCTTGGTGACGGCGACAGGGAGCCCAGAAAACCGTCATGCTCGTCTTCGCCCTCGCCATTGACGCTTGATGAGCCGAGATTGTCCAGACTGATATGCCGTGTGGCCGGGGTTCTGCTCAGGCCGTCCGTGGCGTGTTGCGGTAGCCTGTCGATCAAGAACATGAGGACAAAGCCCAGCATCAAGGAGAACCCGATGTAAAATGTCGGGAAGTCATTGTCCTCGTGCTGTGCTGTCTCTCCCTTTGGAGGCTCAGCCGGCGCCTCGCCTTCTGCTATCGGCTCGTCGTCCCTTTTTGCCAGAGCTTCGCGTATGATCGTGTCATGATCGATAGGCGATCTCTCCGCAATTTCGATGGCATGTAAGCCTCGAGGGAGTATGGGCTGCGGCACCCGGCGCGCTGCGATGATGGATCTCGAGCCGCGTGGTTCGTGTGCTCCGGCCCCAGAAGACGCAACAGCCTCAACACCCTCCGGCACAATGACAATCAGTGATGTGCCGACAAGTATCCCAACTCCTATGCTAGATATTAAGCGTAATTGTGATTGGCTGAGGGTCATCGATAAAGGTAACGCGCCGGCGAGGAACGAGGCGAGGGCCATCACCAACTGGTCATGAGCAATTAGCTGGTGCGGTCCGCGGTCAAATCAGGGAGGCTGTAGGCTCACGCTCAGGACGAGGAGAAGAAAAAGCCCGCCCATCTTGAATCCGATGCTAATCAGATATCGAGCGCATGGGTGAGAGACACGATTGGATAGATCTTGAAACGGAGAGACGAGACTGAAAGACTGCTGGGTCTAATCGGGGTTGCGATGTCGAGAAACCTCCACCAAAAGGTTTCCTGTTCTCCCTTCTGGAACGATCGTACTGCCTTGGCCTGCTCTGTTGGAATGAAATGAAACCTTTGCTGGGTTTTATCGGGCGTGAGAGACCTCCAGAGCGCATCAAGCGTCGCTGGTCATGCAAAAAAAAAAAAAATATTGCCCAAAAGATCGAATGTCTGGCAAGGCGGCCAGATGTAGTGCAAAACAGAAGCAACTCCTGTGATACTGTGGTAAACTGCTAGCTCCCCCTGTCTTACGCAGATCACGGTAGACCCCTGCATTTCCCTCCCGCAGCAGGGCCGCAGCCCATGGACTCTCTTTCTCTACAGGCGGCCCCACGGCGCAACTAATTTAGCTCTGCTTCGCGTCCCATCGCACCGCGATCTCACTTTCGCGTCCGCACTCAACCCTCGACCCTTGCATTTCATCTTTCCGACCATCACGACTTTTAAATTCTCGAGTGCACATACGAAGCGATTGTCTCGTGATCCCAAAGCACCAGGGTGCATCCATTGCACCACTATATTCACCATGGCGGAGGAGGCTCTGGACGAGTGGACCGTAAAGGCAAGCAATATCTTGAACATCAGCCTGGTCACCAAGGCGGAGCAAGGCCCTCCCAAGACCATCGCAAGCTTCCGCCCAACATGGACTTACCCTATCGTCAACAACGATGAGGAGACTATCTATGGCTACAAGGGACTCAGGATTAGTCTTCGCTTCAATGCATCTGACATGCGCCCACACATCTCCCACACCTCATCGAAGAGAGTACCTGCTACCGTTGCGATCGCTGAGTCGCCAGAGATTCGGGACCTTTTTGAGCCCTTCCTACCTCCAGGCAAGTCCCCCGGAATCCCTCTTGCGTCTCATCGATCCTAACTCCGTGTAGTTGCTTTTGGAAAGGCGGCCGACTTTGAACTCGCCGTTCAAAAAAGCCCCGATGAGTGGCACCCGCCCGGAGAGCTGGTCGAGACATTCCAAGGTGATGCGGAGGAACAGTATGAAGTCTGGAAGGGCAACCTGGCCGATCCTCTGGTCTTGGCGCTCGTGAAGAGGATCCAAATTCTGGTGCCTCTCTTCATAGAGGCAGGCACGCCGATACGGACAGAGTCTACAGAAGATGCCGAGGCGGACTTTCTAGATCGATGGACTGTATTCTTCCTCTATCACAAGCAACCGCGGACAAACGAGCCCGCCAAGTTCACATACGTCTTTGCTGGATATTCAACCGTCTATCGATTCTTCATCTTCCGTCCCCAGACGCCTGAGGGCGGAGCTGCCGGCGACCTTGAGCTTCCGACGCAGACAACGCCCTTCTCAGACTTTCCGTGCCGATCCAGGATATCACAGCTCGTCATCTTGCCGCCTTTCCAGCACAAAGGCAATGGCCAGAGACTGTACAGACCGATTTTCAAGACGCTTCTGGGTGACCCCAACACCTTTGAGATCACCGTGGAGGATCCAAATGAGGCATTCGACACCCTGAGAGATATGGCAGATCTAGCTTTTCTCCGGGAGAAGCCCGACTTCAACGAAATCCGAGTCAACACAAACGTGACACTCTCCAAGAACGGCTTCGTGCCGAGCAACATTGTTGACAAGAAGGCACTGGAGACGGTGCGCACCAAGTACAAAATTGCCTCGCGACAGTTTTCCCGCCTAGTCGAGATGCACCTCATGTCAAAGCTCCCAGACTCTGTTCTCACGAAGCTGGAGGACGCAGTACAGGGGAGAGTGAAGAAAGCGGCCACAAAGGAAGAGGAGCACGAATACAGGCTGTGGAAGCTGGTCACCAAGTCGAGAATTGCAGCTCAAAACAAGGAGCAGCTGAGCGCGCTCGATCCCGACGAGCGGATCACGAAGCTCAACGAGACACTCAACAGCGTGGAGCTCGAATACGCCCTGCTCCTGTCCATGTTCGAGCAGCGCAAAGACGCGCAGTCCACGAGCGATGGGAAGAAGAGGAAGATGGAGGAGGAGGGTGAGCAGAACGCTGAGCCATCCAGCAGCAAGAAGCCGAAAATCTAGGGACCATTGCCTTTCGAGCTTCTCAGGAGAGGCGTTGAGTTGTACGATACCATGTCAGCATTCCAGAGATGCGTACAAAGTCACAGGTACATCTGCAGGACGCGTGGTCGACAGCGACTGGACAGGTCCTCCGGCTCAGCAGGAAGTGGAAAATACTCCGAGGTTAGGAGGACCGAGGGTCCTTGACCAGTAATACAAGGCGTCTGAATGGCCCAATGAGAATAATGATTTCGCAACGCTGCGCGTCAAGCCCCTTACATGCATAATAAGTCAGTGATTTTTGGGTATCTGGCATCAAGACAATGACTTGTATTTCGACATATGAGCACTAAACACTGCTGCGCCAAGGAATCGCTGTCGCTGAAGTCGAATTCCAGGCGCTGATTTCCAGTTGCCCGCAGGGCCAGTACAGCAGGGAGTCGCTACACCGCCTAACTAATCAAGGCTAGTACCATGGTCCCCAATGCTGCAGCCCTACGAGAGGGAGCAACTTTACCATTCAGTGACAACCTGTAGGCCCATTCTCACTCACTCTATGCTGCGCTCTTGTCTCGCTTCTCCGAAATACTAAACGCAGCCTACTAGGAAAGGAAAAAACACCAACACACTGGATTTCAAACCTCGCAATTACACCGCTTCTGGGCTACTTCAGACGTGTGAGACCTCTCAAACAATAGAATGGCCGATCCTTTCGAGGTGCGGATGCGATTTTCGTCGCAGTTGCAACACCTCAATGCGTCCGTGACATCTGCGCAAAAGGCAGCACAGTACGCCCTAAAGTACAAGGACATGGACGAGGACTTGCATTCATGCATACTGGAACAACTTGAGCGAGTATGCCATCAAATCACCTGTCCTTTCGTAGAGGAAAATATCATTAGGCTAATTTGCCTTCACAGAATAACATGAATACACGTGCCAATATCATGTATTTCATTGAGCACTTCCTCGAGATGGCACAAAAGGATGGGCATGTCGACTACGTGCGCATGTTACAGCGCGATATCATTCGGGTGGTTGACGCCGTCGCTCCAGATGACGGCTCTGGTGCCGCGAATGTCAAGGTCGTCAGGAGGGTATGTACAACCCCCATCCTCTCAACACAGCAGAACGATCTCTCTCTAATCATCGAGCAGGTTCTCCAAGGCCTCCAGTCCAAAAATTTTCTCGCGGCCCAGACCGTCGACCAGATCAACGACGTGCTCAAGGAGCGCGAGACAGCCAATATGGATGCCGTCATGTCCTCACCTGTTAACAGCACGAATCCGGGGCTAGGCGACATGCCAGCATCGCGCACCATACCCAAGCCGGGCGGCGCGGTGCCACCCCCTCGTCTCGACAAGAAACAGATTGAGCAACGTATCGAGGAGGATCGTGAGCGGCACAAGAGGCTGCGGGAGAGCATTTGGGCTGTCCCCAACGAGCCAGCAGATGCCGAGATGTGGAAGATGTGGGAGGAGACGAGCGATCTCGGCGATGATGACTTCTTGCTGGCCAAGGAAGAGGAAGAGGAACGGCAGAGGTGCGTTGTGGATAGTTGTGTGCATCGTCAGGACGAGGAGACGAGGAGAAGAAGAGCACACACCCCCAATGGCAATCATGCGTAATGACCTCAGCATGCATCGAAAAATAAAGAAGTATATTGAACATCAACAATTCCTTCGCAAGTGCGGTACTGGACATGTGCCGACTTGTCTGGGAGACGGTGAGAACGCAAGCTCCACCGCCCGATCACCGAGGTGAGTATTCGAGTATGCCAGCCCGCTGACACCAATGAGCTTCTCACTTACTGAGAGGTGTCTAGAGCGACTCAGCCATCCAGTAATCGGAGACAGAATTAGTTTTTTTTATTTTTTTTCATTTTTTTTTTCTAGAAGGCATATTGACCATTCTATTATCCGCGATCTTGTGAGCATGATGTCAGAATATTCTCTGCGATGTTGTTGGAAGCTGGTGGCATTGCCGTCCGTCTACTTTTGTATACTATTACACGTGCCTTTGTACATGCAAATGCCTGGGATGCGGTCCATATGGCCTTATAACCCATGACTATATCTGTCCGGTCCTCCGCCAACTCCCTCCGCACCACGTCTCTACTCCATCTGAACAACAGCGCCGAGCTCCTTCAGGGTTGCCACAATCTTCTCAGCCTCGTCTTTTGGTACCGAATCCTTCATCATCTTGGGCGCGCTCTCCACAAACTTCTTGGAGTCTACCAGACTCAGACCCAGCAAGCTCTTGATCTCCTTGATGACCTTGGGCTTCGCGCTCGCCTCGAAGGACATCAGCTTCACACTGAACAAGGTCTTCTCCTGTGCCGCAGCGGGTGCGTCCTCCTCAGCCTCTGCCGCGGCCGCTGGTGCTGCCGCCGGAGCCGCAGCGGCAGCAAACCCGCCGATGGGCATGTCTGGGATGTTCAGTCGGGACTGTCGAGATGCCCAGTTAGCTCTGTCCCCTCCGCCCAGACCTCCTCAGCATGCACTCGGTACTTCTCCCACCTTGAGGCTTGACACCAGGTCTGCAGTCTCCAGCAGTGTCAATTGGCTGATCTGATCCACAATGCCTGAGATCTTGGGATTTGTAGGTGCGGCCGCAGCCTCGGTCGACTGGTATCGCCTTGCTATCCTCTGCTGGGCAAGCGCGCCCGTGGTTCGGAGGGAGGTTGCGGATCGGATCTGGCGGGCGCAGCATTGCGCCGCATACCTGGAGGAGAGCGACATTGTCGTAAATGCCTTCGGAAGGGGGATCTCGAGGGGTATTGAAGGCGTGCGTGTGTGGTCGCGTTGGAGGGCCGTTACCAGAGCTGGTCTTTCGCGCGGTCGTTGGGCGGGATCCAGAACTTTTTGCAAGCTCGAGGTCGTCCCTGGCCAATGGCCCTGCCGCCCCGGTCGCCTGGTAAATCCGCTTTCCGTTTTAGAGTCTGCTGCAGGGACAGGGATGCTAGCTTAGACCCCTGCTCGCTTGTGACTTTAGGACGGCAGAAAAAAAAGTCGCTGAGCAAGAGCAACTGCGAACCTTCCTCCAAGGAAACTTCAACCAATTCCAGAACAAATTTCACGATATCTCGCCGACCATGGCGAATTTTGATGTGAGCCCGCAGAGGGCGTCTCTGCTGGGCGATGCGACTGCGGTGGCATGTCTGCCACCAGAGTTGCTTCACATCATTCGCAGCCAGAACCCGACGAATTTTCTGGATGCCATATCGCAGGCGGCGCTCCTACCTCAACTTACAGGCCGCATTTACGCCCATTTCGAGCCACTTTTTACAGACATTTGCGCGCGTTGGATCCTCAACACACAACGTGGCAGCTGCAACAACAGGATTCTGGCAGCATTTGCCAGGGCCCTCCCGTTTGCACCGCAGCTCTCGACTTTTCTTGATGGTTATCTCAAAACCCTGGCTGTGGAGCCTTCATCTTCTCCAGAGGCGCACCTCGCCCCGCGCATCAACCTTGTGGATGCTTCACAGGATCTGGGTAGCGATGATCTCATCCAGAGGTTGTTGGCGGTATGGCGGCTCCTAAACTTCGATGGGAAGGCATATGCAAACTTGGTATCGCCTTCTCAAGTGCAAGATCTCTTTTCACACCGATCCGGTCCCGTCAGATACCTAGCAATACGAATCTTCTGTCTTCTCCTGCGTGCCTCCGACTTCAAGCTGGAATCTCTGGTGCAGCACCACATCCCAGAAGATGAGTCACCGACCGGAGATTTCGACGGCAAGCTTATAGACTATGCCTTCCTGTCCCTGTTCGAGCACACTCGTGTGGAGGAGATACATCAGCAGGTCCTTGCCGTCCGGGAACAAACGCTCTCGACCACGCCCTCCGTTCAGATACCGCCTCAGAACCTTACCACCCTCGTTGTGAACTATGGAAAAACGGTCCTGCCACGGCCCCATGGTGCACCGGATACACCCTCGTCCCTTGTTGCCACTCCCACAACTCGCCGCAACTTGGAGCATCTTGCAAAGCTTCTGCAGCGGCCGGGCCCCGTTCTTCTCCACGGATTATCTGGCGCTGGCAAAACGGCCTTGGTCCTCGAGCTGGCGCGGGAACTTCGCATGGGCTCCAGCCTTGTCACTCTCCACCTTAACGAGCAGACGGATGCCAAGATGCTCATTGGTCTCTACACCACCGGCACGAAGCCGGGCTCTTTCGAGTGGCGACCCGGCATCCTGACGACGGCTGTCAGAGAGGGGCGTTGGGTGCTGATTGAAGATCTCGACCGTGCCCCTACCGAGGTCATGAGTACTCTTCTGCCTCTGATTGAGCGAGGAGAGCTGCTGATACCGAACCGTGGCGAGAGGATACAAGCACCGAGCAGCTTCCGGATTCTTGCCACCGTTAGGACCTCGCGAGGCATGAATGGCCAGGAGAACATTCCCTCATTGCTTGGGCTGCGGTTCTGGCAGTTGTTGCCGGTGGAAAGTATGCTTCAAGACGAACTTCAAGCGGTGATCCGTGACAGGTATCCTCTGTTGCACAAATTTGTTTCAGACCCAATACTCAAGGTCTTCGAGCGAGTCTGCCTCCTCCTGAGCGGTCCAGCGCTGGTCTCTGGAGCGTCGTCGGCATCAGAACGCCCGATCAGCTCAAGAGATCTCTTCAAGTGGTGCCGGCGCCTGGAGCGGCTTATTGCTGCCTCGGGAGCCCAGACGGGCAGCGAGCCCATGACCGAGACAACCTACGACGGGATGTTTATGGAAGCCATCGACTGTTTTGCGAGCGGCATCAAGGATTTCCGGATACGGGATAAGCTCATCCTTCACATTGGCGAGATAATGGGAAGGTCAAGCCAGCGCGTGGAGCATCATCTTACCATGCATGTCCCCAAGTTAGAGGAGAGCGAAACGCACTTGACTGTTGGGCGCTCGAGATTGCATAAGACGAGACGACTGAACCGCGTGGCAAAGCCGAGGAGACCCTTTGCACCGACGACACACGCGAGAAGGTTGTTGGAACAGATCGCTGTGGCTGTCGACCTCAAGGAGCCGGTCTTGCTAGTTGGAGAGACTGGTATCGGAAAGACTACTGTGGTGCAGCAGCTTTCAGATAGCCTGGGCCACAAATTGATCGCTGTGAACCTGTCTCAGCAGAGCGAGGTTGGGGATCTCCTGGGTGGCTTCAAGCCCATCAATGTGCGCAATCTTGCCGTACCTTTGAAGGAGGATTTTGAAGATCTGTTTGCGTCGACTGGTATATCCCAGCAAAAGAATCAGAAATACCTCGACAGTATCGGCAAGAACATCGCGAAGGGGAGATGGACGAATGTTGCAAAGCTCTGGAAACAAGCTCCGCAGATCTTTGATGATATCCTCAAAAAGAAGATCATCGAAGAGCAGAATCGCGAGCAGGCGAGAGAGAACGGCCAACCACTGAAGAGACGAAAGACGGAATCGTCGTTGCAGACTTTAATGGAGCTCAGACCTAGATGGGAGAAGTTCTCGAAGAACTTGGAGCAATTCGAGATCCAATTGTCAGGCGGATCTGGAGGCTTTGCTTTCGCCTTCGTCGAGGGCAACATCGTCAAAGCCGTCAGAAATGGTGATTGGGTACTATTGGATGAGATTAACCTGGCATCCCCCGACACATTGGAGAGCATCGCAGACCTGCTGCAGTCGGGACCAGATGCTATGCCCTCGATCCTGCTGTCGGAAACAGGCGAGATTGAGAGAATACAAGCCCATCCAAATTTCAGAATCTTTGGAGCGATGAACCCAGCAACAGATGTCGGCAAGAGGGATTTGCCGCTCGGCCTACGGTCAAGGTTCACCGAGCTCTACGTTGGGAGCCCGGACAAGGACCTCAAGGATCTCGTCGTCATTATCAAGTCATACTTGAGTGGACAAAATTCGCGCGTCGACCAGGCGGCCGATAAAGTCGCTCACCTCTACCTGCGTATCAAAGAGCTTGCTGAGGCAAAAGCACTCGTTGATGGAGCGAATGAGGTGCCTCACTTCAGTCTGCGTACCTTGACACGGGTGCTCACCTATGTCAATGACGTTGCACCATTCTACGGCCTTGAGAGGTCGCTCTACGAAGGATTTTGCATGGGGTTCTTGACGCTTTTGAGCCGAGATTCGGAGAAAATGGTGATGCCACTGATCACAGAGTATCTGTTCGGCAAGGATCCTAGCCGTCTGCTCTCAAAGCCGCCCAAATATCCGAACGACGGACGTGAGTATGTCAAATTCACAGACAAGGATGACAACCGAGTCTACTGGCTGCTGAAGGGGGCACAGCCTCCGCAAGAACGTACCGACTACATCAGGACGCCTTACGTGGAGCGGAACTTGCTCAATTTGGTCCGAGCTACGTCGACAAGGCGATTCCCTATCCTCATCCAGGGACCAACCTCGGCCGGAAAGACAAGCATGATCGAATATCTCGCCGAGTACAGCGGCAACAAGTTTGTGCGCATCAACAACCACGAGCACACGGATCTGCAGGAATACCTGGGCACATACATCTCTGGCTCTGATGGCAAGCTCAAGTTCCAGGAGGGCCTCCTCGTCCAAGCAATGCGGCAGGGTCACTGGATTGTTCTTGACGAGCTCAACCTGGCACCGACCGATATCCTCGAGGCGCTCAACCGTCTATTGGATGACAATCGAGAACTTCTCATCCCTGAGACCCAAGAAATCGTGCGACCGCATGAGAACTTCATGCTCTTTGCAACTCAGAACCCTCCAGGTCTGTACGGAGGGCGCAAGGTCCTCTCGAGAGCCTTCAGGAATCGTTTCCTGGAGCTGCACTATGACGACATTCCGGAAGATGAACTCGAATACATCCTGCAAAAGCGAAGTATCAACACGGCGCCATCCGACTGCAGACGGATCGTGTCTGTGTACAAAGAGTTGTCACGCCTGAGACAAACCAGCAGGGTGTTCGAGCAGAAAGACAGCTTTGCGACACTGAGAGACCTGTTTAGATGGGCACTGCGCGATGCAGAAAATCGCGAGGACATCGCGAACAATGGCTTCATGCTTCTTGCCGAGCGCGTGAGAAATGACGAAGAGCGGGTCGCGGTCAAGGAGGTCATCGAGACTGTCTTCAAGGTGAAGATCGACCCAGATCAGCTGTTTCGTGAGAAGTTCACCAGAGCTACGCGAGCATCCAGTCTGATGAGGACAAACAATCAAGGCGTTGTGTGGACAAATGCAATGAAGCGGCTGTATGTTCTCGTAACACAGGCGCTGAAGAATAATGAGCCTGTGCTCCTTGTCGGTGAGACTGGTTGTGGCAAGACGACGATCTGCCAGCTGCTTGCCGAAGCCGTTGGCAAGGAATTGCACATTGTTAACGCACACCAGAACACGGAGACTGGTGACCTCATCGGGTCGCAAAGGCCAGTGCGGAATCGCGGAGCAATCATCGAGGCCCTCAAGCACAGCCTCGGAGAAGCCCTTCAACAACTGGACCAACCCTTGGACGGCAGCATTGATGAGTTGATAGCACGTTATCACAGTCTTTCTTCCGATGACTTATCCCGCGTCCCAGAAGCTCTCAAAGAGTCTATCCACGCCAACGAGGTCAGATGCAAAGCTTTGTTCGAATGGTCTGATGGCAGTCTCGTCCAGGCGATGAAGAATTCTCATTTTTTCCTCCTTGACGAAATTTCCCTCGCAGATGATTCGGTCCTTGAGAGACTCAATTCCGTGCTTGAACCAGGGCGGACATTGCTTCTGGCCGAGAAAGGCACCGACGACTCGCACGTCAAGGCTGCTGATGGATTCCAGTTCTTCGCAACCATGAATCCCGGCGGTGACTTTGGAAAGAAGGAGCTCTCGCCTGCGCTGCGCAACAGATTTACAGAGATTTGGGTGCCACCTCTGTCCAACAGGCAGGACATTTTGGACATTGTCACAGACAAGCTGAAGCCTCAGTTCAAACCCCTTGCACACATCATTGTCGACTTCTCTTACTGGTTCGGCAAGGCATGCCGCTCCTCAACAGCCACTGCATTCTCCATCCGCGACATTCTTGTCTGGGTCAACTTCGTCAACTACACTGAACACCTGCAGCCTGCTTTGGCGTTGCTGCACGGTGCTGCTACAGTGTTTATTGACACGCTTGGCGCCAATCCCTCGGCTCTGCTTGCCTTGGACCCAAAGACTATGGACGAGCAGAGGCAGCGGTGTCTGCACAAGCTGAATGAGCTCCTTGGCAACCAAATCGACCTGACGACCGCTTATAGGAGTGAGCCTCAGCTCATCATCGGCGATGACCTTGTCCAGATCGGTGACTTCTCTGTAGCTCGATTGTCCGATGGGCAAGACGACGCGGACTTTGCGCTCGACGCGCCGACTACCAAAATGAATATGATGCGGGTCATCCGGGCCCTCGGTGTGCACAAGCCGATCCTGCTCGAGGGAAACCCTGGTGTGGGCAAGACAACGCTCGTCAGTGCTCTAGCAAAGGCCTGCGGTCGACGTCTAACCAGGATCAATCTATCTGACCAGACTGATCTCATGGATCTTTTCGGGACCGACGTGCCGGTTGAAGGCGCGGAAGCAGGAAATTTTGCGTGGAGAGACGCACCTTTCTTGCAAGCCATGCAGAAAGGCGAATGGGTACTGCTCGACGAGATGAACCTTGCCTCACAATCAGTCCTCGAGGGCCTGAACGCCTGTCTTGACCACCGCGGAGAGGTTTATATCTCTGAACTGGATCAGGTCTTCAAGTGCCATCCAGACTTCAAGCTATTTGCCGCGCAGAACCCGCACTCTCAGGGCGGCGGCCGCAAAGGGCTGCCCAGTTCCTTTGTCAACAGGTTCATCGTGGTCTATGCCGATGTCTTTACCGAGCAAGATCTGATGTTGATCGCTGGCAAGCGGTACACGAACGTACCATCTGAGACAATCCAGAAGATGATCAGGTTCGTGTCGAGCCTGGACTATGAAACATCAATTCGCAAGTCATTCGGCTCGCATGGGTCTCCTTGGGAGTTCAATCTTCGAGACTCGCTCCGCTGGTTGGAATTGCTTGCTTCAGAGGACCCCTTGTTGGCATCTGCCAGGGCCTCGGATTTCCTGGACATCATCGTCACCCAAAGATTCCGTTCTGGAGCCGACAGACACCACATCGTGCAGTTGTTTGCCGAGACTTTCGGGGCGGCCCCACAACCACACAGTCTCTATCACAGCCTCAGTCCCTCCGTCTGTCAAGTCGGACTAGCCATGCTCGAGCGCAACACTCTTTTGCAACCAACTCGATTCCCAGCTATCGACGCTGTGCCTCGGCTTGCAGAAATTGAGTCTATCTTGATATGTGTCAAGCAAAACCTTCCATGCATTCTCGTTGGCCCGTCAGGCAGTGGCAAGTCGTCTCTGCTTGGCCACGTTGCTGCTTCCATTGGCAGTGAATTGGCCACATTTCCTCTCAATGCTGATGTCGACGCCATGGACCTTGTTGGCGGCTTCGAGCAGGCCGACCCGTTGAGGGAGCTCCGGAGTGGTCTGGACGATCTCCGCGAGACGCTCCTCCAGCTCACATTGTCACAGCTTCCACAGGCTTCTTCTAAGACTGCTCTGAGCCTCCTGAGTCTCCTCATCAATGATCAATTCGAGCATGGCTTGGCCAAGATCGTAGCAGCCATGCAGGCATTCGCCACTGAAGTTCCTGCTGAATCTGTCCTGGGTCAACGCCTATCTCGCGCCTTCGATCTACTCCACGCACCAAAGGTCCTTGCAAATCCGCGTTTCGAGTGGCTGGATGGTGTCATTGTACGAGCCATGGAGACGGGTAAGTGGCTCGTCCTCGACAACGCCAATCTTTGCAGCGCATCAGTCCTCGACAGATTGAACTCCCTTCTCGAACGTCCTGATGGTTTTCTCAGTATCAACGAGCACAGCGGCCCAGATGGGAAGCCTCGGATCATCAAGCCTCATCCCAACTTTCGCATTTTCCTCACAATGGATCCGCGATATGGCGAATTGTCCCGGGCTATGCGCAATCGTTCTGTGGAAATTTATCTTGATATTGCCCAGTCGAATACTGCAGATCACCTGTCAAGAATCACCGACATCGAGGCTACCTTGGACAGGTATGACTTTGCAACGCGCCTGGCTCGACGATCATCAGCAAATGGGCAATGTGATGTTGCTGCGTTGACCCTCGACAATCTCAGTCTTGTAGACTCTGCGCTGTTGCCCAGATTCGAAAAAGCACTCAATGGCCTGCTGTCATCGCACGACGAAAATGCCGTTCACATTGACCGGAGTGTTGCGGCTGTCTCATCATATATCAGCTCCCAAAAGGCTACAACGATCAGGCAGGCAGTTCTTCATTTGTATTCGAAAGTGTCCAGAGAGATGTCCGGAAACGAGGCATTGTCTGCTCTCCAGCCTCTCCATACTCTGCATTCCCCTCTCCTGTCAACGGTAATGGATGGCCTGCAGCCGGGTGCTGCGGAATGGCTTGGCACTTGCTATGAGTTGTTCCTCGAGATACAATCCACTCAGCAGATCATGCATTCACAGAGCCGCGCTACCGACAGGACGAAGCCATCGTCACTGAATCGTCTACAACGATCTCTCGTGTCTAGCACCGTCGCTTCTGTGTCCAAAGACTCTACAGTCAACGTGGCAGGTTTCTTGAGCCATACCATCCAGCTGGTGGAGGGTTACATCGAGGTGACCCTCAAGTCTTCGGAACTCAACACAAGTGCGAGGCCAGCCATGCGTGCGCTTTTGCACTATTGGTGGAGGACGTTCACCTTCGTCACTGGCTCTGCTTTCGATGAAGCGAGATTTCAAGCTCATCTCAAGCAGGGCGTGGACCTCTTCCAGGCCCTCGCGGCTCAGCTGCACGGTGACCGTGCGGTGCAAGTAGTCACCACCTTCCTGGATCATCTCCAAGATGCCTTCACAGTCGGCTTCAAGCTGAGCACTGGCCTGGGTATGGAGGCTATGTGGCAGCTCTTACGGTTGACACCTATATCGGATGAGACCACCTTCTCAGCCGTTCAGGGAATGGAGAAGCTGGCTTGTCGATTTGATGATATCAAATGGAGATCTAATGCCAGTGTCGCCGACCTCAGCAAAGCCATTTCGTCTCTGGCCGAGGCCTATAGCGTGGTTCGTGGAAATGCTGCAGCGGCCTCGGGCCTCCTTCAGGCCCTGCAGAGCGAAGTTGACCTGCTCGAGTCCAAGGTGGATGAAGCCCACGAGGTCGTGCCTTTCTTTGCAGAAGAGTTTGAAATGCTGCGGCAGTCACTGGTTATCCACAGATGCTCGCGCAAATCGTCCGCGTTCACAAATCTGCAGGAGATCGTGGTTCTGGCCAACGTTCCCACACTGACTCAGATGCGGCTGCACAGCATGGACAACTCACAGAGGCTTCTGCATTCCCTGAGCTATGTGCTCGGCCGGTCTTCTTCGTCTCATCCCTGGTCTGGGCGCCTCATGTCTTCGCTCATGCAAAAGTATGAATCCACTTCAGCGGCCAGTCTATACTCCCTTCAGTCTCTCGAGACAGAGTTGCCAGAAATGGGCAGACTTCTAGCGAGCTCTTCAGAAGCTGTGTCTGCAGATCCCATCGCCTGCCTCAACCAGCTGCTTTGGCATCTCATGCGCGAAGTCTTTGGCGCGCTCTCCCTACTTGAGAGCTTCGTTCTGCTATCCGAACAGCTATCTCGCACCCTCGGAACTGTGACAATCACAAAGGATGGAGTAGCAATTGATGACCCAGCAGCAACCGCGAGGGTCCAGCTTGGTGCCCCATCACATCTCAAATTGGCCGTCGACCGACACTTCATACCAGCAGTCATTGCGCTTGTGGCGTCCGAGAAGTCCATAGCTCAGAAGGCCGGCCTATCTTCCATCGCATGGGCCCATTTCGCTGTGGGATGCATTAAACTTTACGTCCCCGACAAGATCTTTGATCCATACCTGAGGGCTCAGACGGAGCGAGACTACCATGAAGAACTTTTGACGGCTCTGAGGCGTAAATGGCAAGCCTTGTGCGCATTTGAGTCGGCTTTCACCGGACAGGATTTCAACTTGCGATCTGAGCAGCTCCGGCAAGAAATCAAAGACCTAGGCGAGCCGCCATCAGCCGCGGTCACTATTCACCGCGGCCTCAGTGCTGACTTGGTTCGTCTTCAAGGCGAGTTCAACAATGTTCTAAGTTCCGTGGTAAAAAGCGATGTCCTCTCAACACTCTGCCAGTACTTGGCTAGCCCGTCTGAGGCCGGTGCTGAAGAAGTGCAGCTTGTTCACGACAACGTTCTCCATCTTATCGAGCGACTAAGCACCCGCTTCCCCACCTACGAGGACTTGACGGTGCCTCTGGTGACCATTTTACGCTCTCTTCAAGTTGGCCTTTCGTTGAGCACAGTCCGCGAAGCCCTTTACAGGTCTAATTCCCAGTCCGCATGGCTCCTTCAAGTGACGCCGTTCCTGGGTGGCTCAAACCTCAACAGAGAGACGGTGCCGCCTTTTCAAAGCCTAGAATTTCTGTCTTATGTTGGCGTGTTGGTCGGAATTGAGGGGATCGAAAGCCTCGACAGCCATCTTCGAGGCAATCTTGCCGCATCGCTCCACTACTTCTACGAGGAATGGAGTAAAAAGCTAGATGAGGACAAGAGAAAGGAGGCAGCCAAGAACAGCCTGTACCGCTACAAGGGCAGCCTCGAAGATGAGGAGGAGGCCGACCAGCAAAGCTTCAACGAGCTCTTCCCCGACTACGAGATAGAAGACGCCAGTAAGTCCGCGGTAGCAACAGACGTCGGCCATGCTGCTCGCAACTTAGCAACGAAGGTTGCAGAGCGACACCGAAAGATCTTCTTCCCGTCCCAAGACAGTGTACAGGGCTTGGTCAACTTGTGTAAAGCAGTTGGGCGCAAGGTATCAAGTGGTGCTTCGGATTCAGCCCATCTCGACGCTGTTCAAGATCGTGCGCTGCTGCCCACAACATTGCTTGTTCTGGATGAGAAACTGAACAGCTTCAACTCGAGTACCACTTCTGCCAGCTACAACTTTTACACAAGCTCGAATCTCTTCGAGGCCCGAAAGCTCGTCAACCTTGTCCGTTCTATCCGCCTGCGCTTCAGGGCACTACAGGCCATCGACGAGATTGCGCATCTGCAACCGCTCGCAGACGTGCTTAGTGCCTGTGATCATGTCCTCGAACTCAGCCACACAGATCCTCTAGCAAAGGTAATCAACCGTGTGGAGAAGCTCCATGCTTTTGCCTACGAATGGCAGTTTGGTGGTTGGGCTAGTCACGTCCATGGCGCCCTCGACCTCTACAACAAGTTGACCGAGATGATCGTCAGCTGGCGTCGCCTGGAGCTGTCTACATGGGCCAAGCTTTTCGATCAGGAGGTGGACAAGTGCCAAAGCGACGCCAAATCTTGGTGGTTCGTGGCTTACCACGCTGTGATTGCCATTCCAATGTCAAAGCTTGAGTTGGGCCACGATCTAAAGGACTACACGATACAGCTGGTGAGCGATCTTGAGATGTTCTTCTCGGAGGCAGTATTGGGAGAGTTCCACAGCCGCCTCGAGTTACTGCGTCAGCTGTGCCAGCAAGTCGGGCTCCTGACCATGGACTATGCGGCCCTTGGCATCATACACAATGCAGTTCTGAACTTCCTCTCAATGTACTGCCGGTACGAAAGCAAGGTTACCGACGCGATAGACAAGGGGAGGGCATCGATCGAGAAGAACATGAAGGACGTCCTCCTGCTTGCGAGCTGGAAAGACACCAACATCGCAGCCCTACGAGAGAGTGCCCGCAAATCTCACCAGAAATTGTTCAAACTTGTCCGGAAGTTCCGCGCTGTCCTTGGTCAGCCAATGAGATCCATCGTAGACCAAGGTCTTCCCGATGAGCAACACGCAGGCCAGAGGACGGTATTGAGGGCAGCATCCCTGGTTGCACCACCGCAGACAAATGAAGCAGCAGCCTCTGTGTGCCAGACGCTAATCCCAGGCTGGTCCCAAGATGCACACACCAAACGCCTCTCCGACTCCGACAGGATCATCGGCATTATGTCCAAGGCGTCTCAGCTGCCAGAGGCCAGCATCAGTGCAGTCGATGTCATCGATGCCTTTGTCTCAGATACCAAGTCTGCGATGGCTTCGCTGAGGAAGGAGACGCCCGCGTTCCTGAACGATGAGAACAAAGAACAAGTCAAGCATCTGAAGACCAGAAAAGTCCGCTTGTTCGAAGAGACTGTCAAGGCGATCCGGACTATGGGCTTTACTCGCAACCTGAACGAGGCCCATCTGCGGGACCAGAAGCAGCTCGCAGTCGTCCTGGCCAAGGTGCGCCACTTGCCTTCCGAGCAGGACCAAGGCCTTGCCGAGGCGACGTACTACTTCCACAAGGTCCTCGACCTGGCACCCTCGGTCAGAAATGCCATGCACGACCACCATGGCGACCTGACAAATGAGGCCGTGCGACGAAGCACAGGCTACATGGA
This sequence comes from Aurifilum marmelostoma, assembly GCA_027559495.1. NCBI lineage: Eukaryota > Fungi > Ascomycota > Sordariomycetes > Diaporthales > Cryphonectriaceae > Aurifilum > Aurifilum marmelostoma. The sequence continues at coordinate 213,116 of JAMXSV010000007.1, read as the reverse complement.
AGGCATTCTTCACGTGCTGATCCAACAGCATCAGTGTCTCGCTGATAACCGCCATCTTCTGCAGTCATTAGACATAGGTCTTTTGAATTTGCAGGCGCTTACCTCCTCCAAGCATTCCGGCACGGTAGTAGTTACACGGCAAGAGTCAACTCATGAACAAGCACTGCACTGGATTACGCCTGTTTTGAGTTTCGGCCTCCATCTCCTGGATGTCCACGCTACATTGGGTAGACTGGACAATAGTGCTATCCAAGCGGTGCTGCAGGATTGGCTTACCCAATTCACCAGACTGCAATCACGGCTCGGATCTAATCAGAAGCTCCCAGCTGGGTTCGTGGCGAACGCCCAGCTGGAAATGCGAGCCGAAACGGAAGAAAAGCTGGCCAGCTTCGAGGCAACGCTTCAACTCCTCGAGTCAGAACGACCGGACCTTGCGTTCATCTTCCAACAGCTTCAGCTTTGGACATCAGTCACAACGCCAGATAGCAACAAAGCCATGAAGACCAAAGATGCTCAGGAGTTCTTCGATCTTGCACTAGACTTATCTAAGATGGTGCTTGATGCTGTGCAGAAATTCCAAAGGGCTGCCGCATCGATGCCTACGTCTGCTGAAGAGGCGTCATGGCTGTTCCAGTACAGTGATACCCTCACTGGACTGGCCAGATCGTTGCACATGGACACTATCATTGAAGGTATCCACAGCGCGTTGGGTCACCTTAGAGCCCTTCAACTAGAAGATCCTTCTATCAGAAACGCTGCACTATCTCTGCTTGCCGTAACCTTGCCTATCTTGCAACAATATGCTAATACCTGCCACACGACGGTGACGCAGATGGCTGATCTGCACCGTGCTAGCACAAAAATGGCACTGCATCTTGGTAAATCATTTGTTGAGATTGCGTCTCGAGGCTTCTGCGCTCCACAAGAGAAGTCCGATGAAACTTCTGGTGAGACAGGCAATCTTGAGAGCGGGACCGGGCTTGGGGATGGTGAAGGTGCTGAGGACATTAGCAAGGATATCCAGCCCGATGAGGACCTCTCAGAGCTTGCTCAGGAGCCAAACAAGGAGAAAGACGGTGATATCGAAGACCAGGAGGATGCTGTGGACATGGGCCAGGAAGAGATGGAAGGCGAGATGGGCAGTGCAGCTGGAGAAGACGAAGATGACGAGGGCGACAAGAAGGATGGCGAAGAAGAGGAAGACGAAGACATGGATGAGGAGACTGGCGACGTTGATGATCTCGACCCTACTGCTGTTGACGAGAAGATGTGGGATGGTGATGGCGAGGATGCGGACAAGGACCAAAAAGGCGACCAGACCAAGGGCCAGAAGAAGGAAGACGAGCAGGCCGCTGCAGATGAGGGTGCCGACAACAAAGAGGTCCAACCCCAGGAGGAGGAAGCGGACCAGGCCAACCCTGAGCCGGAAGAGGAGGCTGGCCCTGAGCAAGACGATGATGGTGAAGCGCAGAAAGAGCTCAACCGACAGGATCAGAACGTCGAAGAGAACGAGGCCCTGGCCCTACCAGACGACATGGACATCGACGGGAAAGATGAGGACGAAGAGTCGGCGATCTCTGACGATGATCTAGACAAGCTTTCTGATGTTGGCCAAGAGGAGACAGAGGAAGACGCAAAGAAGGACGGAGAAGAGCAACACGTCGAGGAGGCTGAGGAGGGCGAAGCGGGCGACATGCAACAAGATGACATGGAGGAAGAGATCAGCCCTGACGATCCAGACCAAGACATGCAAGGGGAGAACACCGGGATGGAAGAACGGGAGCCCGAAGTGGATGAGCAGGGTGCTGAGGAGCAGGACAAGGACGAGGAAAAACCGCCACTGAACCCGAACGACGACGCTCACGCCGATCCTGACAACGCAGCACCCAGCGATGTCAAGAGCGGCGCCGGACAAGACCAGACGGAGATGGACGGCCAGGATGATCAGCAGTCCCAGTCCAAGGCAGCTCAGCGCGAGCACGGAGAAATGGGGCAGAACGCAGAGGATCAGGAGACGGCGACTGGCAACGAAGGCGCAATGTCAAGACGTGATGAAGACCAAAAGGAGTCTGAGGAAACCAACAGGCCGGACGAATCAGCACAGTCACAGCCATTCAAGAAGCTTGGTGACGCTCTCGAGAGGTGGTATAGAAGTCATCAGGACATCAAGGAGGCCACAGACGAGCAGGAAGCCCGCCAAAACCAAGAAGCGGACATGGCGCAGAAGGAATTTCAGCATCTGCAAGATGACAACGATGCTCCTGACGCGCAGGCCCTTGGTGCCGCGGCTGAGGATGAGGTTCAGCCTATTGACGAGTCCATGGCCATCGATGAAGAGAGACAAGACGATCAGAGCCGGGTCATGCCACAGCAGGATGATGAAGAGATGGCGGATGTCGGCGATGAAGCCGACGAAACGCAGCAGGACGAGACCAAAGACAAGGAGATGCCAGATCATGACGACTCGCGCACTGGTGTCGCAACGAGGCGTGGTGCTTTTGACAGAGAACGTTCCGAGTCCCCTACACGGGCTCTGGACACTGAGCAGGAAGAACAAGTCGTTGAGGAGACTTCAACGCAACTCTCGACGACACATATCTCTGACGATCAAGATCGGCCGCTGAGAGACTACGGCTCGTCCCTCGAGTCCTGGACCAACTTCCAGACAAAGACGCACCCGCTGTCTCTGGCCCTTACCTCTCAGCTCCGCCTCATCCTCACGCCTTCTCAGTCCACCAAACTCTCGGGCTCCTACCGCACCGGCAAGCGGCTCAACATCAAGAAGATCATCCCCTACATCGCCTCGTCCTACAAGCGCGACAAGATCTGGATGCGCCGCGCGATCCCAACCAAGCGCACCTACCAGATCCTCCTCTGCGTCGACGACTCCCGCAGCATGGGCGAGACCACCTCGGGCACCATGGCCCTCGAGTCCCTCGTCATGGTGTCCCGCGCCCTCGCCATGCTCGAGGTCGGCCAGGTTGGCGTCATGGGCTTCGGCGCCGACGTCTTCACCGCCCACGACCTGACCGCCCCGCTGCTCAACTCCCACGACGCTGGCGCAAAGGTCCTGCAGAACTTCTCCTTCGAGCAGGACCGCACTGACATATGCCTGCTCATCCGGCAGACCATCGACCAGTTCCGTGCCGCGCGCAATACCAACCGGTCGGGCAGCGGGGAGGACCTGTGGCAGCTCGCCCTGATCCTCTCCGACGGGCTGACGCCCAGCTCGGCGCACGAGCGGATTCGCCGGCTGCTGCGCGAGGCCCTCGAGGAGCGCATCATGGTCGTCTTCATCATCATGGACGACGCCAGCACTACCAAGAAGGGCGACAGCGTGCTCGAGCTCAAGGAAGCCAGGTTCATCAAGGAGGCCGACGGGAACAGCAGGGTCGTCATCGAGAGGTACCTGGACACGTTCCCCTTCCAGTATTACCTCATTGTGCATAACCTTGAGGACCTGCCGGGCGCTCTGGCCGGTTTGCTGAGGACTTGGTTCGCCGAGGTCAACTCGTAATGACCACTCACTCAGTCACTCAGCGGCTCCCTTCACACTGGTCATTAGGGACCACTTAATTTCGCACTGCATCATAGGCGTTGGCTTGCTTTAACATTTGGCGTTAGCATACAAAACTTTAGAGAAAGCATACATCCCAATACTACATATTCAAATACATGCATACATAGTCTCCTCATGTCTGGGTTTCTCCAGCCCTTTCCTCCACTACTTGGTACCTCATCGATAACAACAACGGAAGGGCAATGAATTAGAAATGAAAAAGAAAAAAACTATCCTCAGCATATTATTGACCAGCTGGTGACCAAACTCTCACAGATCGTCACATTCTTAACATGGCTTACTGAAAGTCCGGACGAGCGGCAAATAAAAGGTTCGGCCCGGTCCAGCTTGACTACTGACTAGGTAGGGTATTTGCTTGGGCAATAAGGAGGAGAGAAAATACAGTGCGTCAAGTGAATCCAGTGCATCGAGTCTTGAGATGTCATGAAATTCAATTCGCAAAGTATCTGATCAAATGCATGAAGCCTCGTCGCGCTCGGAACGGATCGTCTTCTCGTCAATGATCAGCGGCTTGCCATGCGTCTTCATTATTATTCGATCTCGTAGAAAATCATCTAGTTCTTAAACATCGCCTTCATTGGAGTCTTGTGCTCCTCGTTCGTGGCTCGGTATGATCAACTGCCGTCCATAAAAAACAAATGCATGCGTTCGTCGTTCCATCGCCTTCTAGCGGCTCAATATCCCATCGTCTTCTGCGTCGAGTATTCCATATCTCGTGGTCTTCGTGAGAAGGGAGAAAAACAAAAGAAATCATCAGAAAGGGTAGAAGATCCAACAATTTTTGGATCTTTTCTCCGGTATCAACAATCATGCAAGGAATCAACAAAAGCTCGTGTGTATCGTGGTGTTCGCGTATCCTCTTCAATCGGCCCTCGTGCGCTTTGCAGCACGATCGATGCCAGACTCGTCAGGTCGGTTGCGCTTGGCAGGTCTGTTGGTCGTCGCCTTGACCATCGACTGTCGACTTGTCTCGGGTTTCTCAAACTTGGTAGCCTTCCTAAGCTCGGCAACCTTCACGTGCTCAGCAGCATGACCGGCATCAGACTCATCAGGCCGGCTGCGCTTGATAGCCTTGTTATTGCTCCCCTTGGCCATCGACTGGCGAATCGCCTCGGGCTTGTGGTCTTGCTTGCTGGGCTCGGCAACCTTCGTGCGCTTCGCAGCACGGTCGAGAACGTCATACTCGTCAGGCCGCGTACGCTTGGTAGGTCTGTGTACCTCCTTGCTCATCGGCCAGCGAGTCGTCTCAGGTATCTTGGTCCTGGCATCTTTCTTCTGAAGCTCAGCGACCCTCGTGCGCTTAGCAGGCCGGTTGAAGCCGGCAGACTCGTCAAGGCGATTGCGCTTGGCTGGTCTGCTCTTGGGCCCCTGCGGCATCAGGTGGCGCATCATCTCAGGTGTCATGATCTTGATGTCTTGCTTCTTGGGCTCGACGGCGGGGGAGATTGGCTTCGTGTGGTTGTTCATCTCCTTAGACCAGGGACGCTGCACAAACACCAACTTTTCTTTTGGCCTATGAATTGGTCGGTCAGTCAAGTCATCCTACAATTGACAATCCTTGTCCGAGAGGTGCAAGCATCAAAGTGGCGAGAGGCAGAACTTACGTCAACTCGCCCTTGGCTCCGGGTTTTCCAGGCTCCTTCGTCTTGTTGACGTTTGTCTTGTCCTGGGGCATCTCTCCGACATCCTCAGCGGCAGTCTTGGCTCGAACACCATCGTCGACCTCGGAGAGCTGGCCTCCCACTTTGGTTACTTTGCCAAAGCGACGAGACTTCTCGGCAAGTGTCTGGATCTCGGCGTGGAGCTTCTGAGAGTCACCAGAGGTCCAGCTTCTGACGTCGGGTCCCCTATTGCTGGTGTCGGACTCCGTCGCGGGGAGTAGAACATTAGGAAGGTCTTGAATTAGCTCGTCAAGGCGCTGGCGGCCCCTCCAGCCCTGACGAGTCTGCTCCTCACGGGACTTGAACAGGTCCCGGACGCTGCCAGTTCCCTCGATCCAGGGATGCTTCAAGGCGCCCGAAGCAGTGACCCTGTCTCTTGGGTCGACCTTGAGACACTGGCGTATGAAGTCTTGGCCGCATTCCGAGATATGGAAGGCCTCTCCTCGTAGGGCCTTGATCTCGTTGAACATGGCCTCGAAGTCCAGAGACTCGATCTCTGGGTTTTCGATCAGGAGGCGGTCGAGACTGTCGAGATAGGGGATCCCACCAGAGCCGCCAAAGAGCTGTACTGCCATGACTCCCAGCGCCCACATGTCGATGGCGGTGTCATGTGCGCCGGATGGTAGGAACATCTCACTGGAATCATGGTCAGTACAAGTCTGCTCTTGGTTTGGGAACACATAGAAACACTTACGGGGCCTGATATCCTCTGGTCCCAACACAGTCCATCAGAGGACCTTGCTTCATCCACCCGGCGTCGCCAAAATCTGTGATGGCGAGCAGGTGTCCGGGCTTGGAGGACACCATGCAGAGGACATTCTCGGGCTTGAGGTCACGGTGCGCAAGATGTCGGGCGTGCAAGTAGTCGATACCTGCTAGGATCTGACGGATCATCCATCTGATCTCCAGCTCCTTGAGCTGTTTGATCAGGCTGATCATGGAGAACAGGTCCCCGCCAGACGCAAGCTCCTCGAAGACGTACCTGTGGGAGGTGGTGAGCATCTGGATATGAGGATAGCATAAGTGGAAGGGGAATGCTTACAGCGTGTGTACGCTCTTGAAGGCGCACTTGAACGCTGCGACGTTGGGCTGTGGGACGATTAGTTAGCCATTTACGTTGACCGACAACGGGGTCGTGGATGCTGCTAACGTGATCAATCTCGGCCATCATGGTGAGCGAACGCATCAGCTTCCTGGTGAGAATATCATAGACCATACTTCCTACGCTCTGTAGGTCGTAGATCTTGCAGGCCAGCTGCTTTCCATTCTTCAGGTCGTAGGCGAGCCGGACTTCAGCAGATGCGCCCTTGCCCAGGATCAGGTTGGTGACCTTGTATTTTCCATCGAGAAGCTATCAATCAATTAGAGGGAGGCACAGAGAGAAGGAAGGGGCAGAGGGAGAGAGAGAGAAGGTAAAATGACAACGAACCTTGACCTCTTCCTTTTGGATCGGCGTCAGCTCGGCATTCTGCTGGTAGGGGATTCTGATCTTGAAAGTCAAGTAAGGTCTCGTGGTCACGAGGTCACCGTCCTGGAGGAGTTTGCCTGGCCCAACCTTGTCTGGCCGGCCGATGCGAGTGCCGTTGACGAAGGTGCCGTTGTCGGACTGGCGATCTCGAACGTAGACCATGCAGTCACAACCCTCTTCGAAGAGGATGGAGTAGAACTCCAAGTGATTGCGAGAGACGGACACATTGGTGAAGGCATGATCGCTACGAAGGCCTCTCGTCAATGCATGCTCATGGCGGACTGATGCGGCATTCGCATCAAATTGTACTCACTTGGTGCGCTCGTCACGACCGACCTTGATGGTCTGGCCATTGTGCAAGAAGATGGTGCCTGAAGAAAGAGACGCGTCAGTACAAGAACTCTACAGGAGATGCTGCGAGGACGAAGGCAGCAGTGAACTGACCTGTGGTAGGCGGGGAGGTCGAACGGTCGACGAACTCGATCTCTGCCACGGGAGGAGACATCTTGACTGGTCGATGCGACGGTGGTTTGTACTGTAATTGATCGAATGAAGAACGTAGGGTGTGAAGAGAGTCTTCCGTCTAGCAGAATACTATCGCGCTGCGATACGCGATTAAAAGAAGTAGTGATGAACGCGAATGGAGAGAAGAAGATGGTGGGAAAGAGTCGGGATGGGACTTGAGGTCAGATGCGTGATGAAGGGAAAGTAGATGAAATAGAAGAGAGGGTGCAACAACAGATGGTGGCTGCGAGAAAATCTGTAGAAAAGAAATTGGAAGAAATGTGCCAAATATTCGAGAGCTGGAAAAATCGACGAAAAGTCCAAATGATAGAACGATGCAGAACGCAGAGGAAGCATGGAGATACTAGGAGGCTGCCAGGGAATTTATCTCGATTTTCCACTTTCCACTTTCCCATCACCAGAACCTCACCTTGACGCTAGGACAGCCATCTACTAGCTAGGTGAGTACAGACGCAGTGGGGTCAGCAGGCTCTCACGGAAGGAGGCATGTACCTGCTTGCTTCCTCTACATTCACTCGACACACTTACACACACTAAGAAGCAGGCCAGCCTGTTGTGACTGTGATTTCGGAACCTAGGATAGATTTACACACTATTCGCCGGCAGGCTAGGACACTTGTGGACTTAAGTATACCCTCTACACTATCAAAAAGTCTCTTGAGAACATTTGTGCAGGAGTAATAAGTGCTCGAGGAGAAGTGGTGACTCCTTGGGATATGAGAAAGGGCTACACTAATATCTTGACCCTAACCCTGGGCGATCCTTATACATTGGGCCAGACCGCGCGATTACATGTTCCCTGTCCAGCTACGTCAGTGGTCTGTCGGTCCATTCAGGCGTGTGTTTTGAAGACATGGTCGATGTCGGACAAACCCTCACTGCATTCGGGAGAACAACCTCAGCCCAGACAATAACACACCACTGACAATGGCAACAATAGCCCTCTGCCGCGGTGCCCTCCGACGCCATGCCGTTCCGCTCACACTGGGCATGTCAACAAGTCTGTTCCTCGCTAGTCGCCAGCGGCCCATACGTCTTGAACCTGTGCCTGCCACATCAAGATCTCCACCGCCAGCCGTGGAGCGTGTGGTGGCCGAGTCCGAGGAGTGGCTGAGCCCCGAGGTTATCAAGCAGCTGTCTGGAGGTAGTCTTGCAGGTGAGGGGACTCCCGCTTGTGTGCAGTTGCAGAGAATAAGTGTGACTGACGGGTGCTGGCTTGGTCCCTAGGCTTCCTGGCTGGGGTGCTGGTCAGTGTCTTTTCCAAAACATTGGTCCTGCTGACGGGCATAGCAATCGTGGCTATTCAGGTAAGTCGACAGTGTTGGCCTCTTAATATGAGAATACGTGAAAGGCTGACCAGCAAACCCTTCTTTTTACACAGGTGGCTTCTCGCAGCGGCATCGATCTCTTGGGCACGCTGAGGTTGAGACAGAGGGTGGAGTCTTCAAAGGTATTATCGGCTCTGGAAAAGAACCCGACTTTCAAACTGGCCTTTGGTACGACGTTTGCGCTGGCGGCCTTCATGCAGTTCTAAACGGATATATCCCTGTACAGTAGTATACTCAAGACCATCCACGCTTCTGAATATCCTGGCCAGAACGGCACTCTCGCTTTTTGTTGCCACCCGTCATGCCAACTCTGTGACTTATGCAGTCGGGGCTCGCTCACAGAGGAGCCGTCTCCCTCTTCAGCCAGGCCAACGTAAACTCGTCGTCCTTGAAGAAGTCCTTGGTCTTTTCATATATCTCCTTGTGGTAGTCATTGAGCCAGTCTCTCTCGCCCTGGGTCAGGAGATCTATGTCGATCAGCTTCCGGCAGTACGGAGTCATTGTGACGTGCTCGAAACCGAGGAAAGGCCTGTCGCCGAACTGGAAGGTCGTCGCGATCTCTTTCACGATCGCGATGTTCTCGATACGAATTCCAAACTCTCCATCCTCGTAGTAGCCTGGCTCGATCGACGTGACGTTCCCTGCTGATATGTACACGTCGGCATAGTTCTTCCTCGTCCCAATGCCAATAGGGCCCTCGTGCACATTCAGATAGGACCCAACACCATGGCCTGTACCGTGACGGTAGTCCAGCCCCTCATTCTGCCCAAGCCCTTGTTAGTGTCATGTATACTGGATCGAGGTCATCAAGAGAAGTGGGACGCACCCATAGGAATTGGCGGGCTAGGCAGTCTAGCGCAAAACCGGTCGTGCCCTTGGGGAAGATAGCACGGTCCAGAGCTATATTGCCCTTTAGCACCAGAGTGTTGGCCAGTATCTCTTTCTTGGTGGGCGTTCCGAAGTGCAGCGTCCGCGTGGTATCTGTCGTGCCGTCCAGAAATTGTGCTCCAGAGTCGCAGAGATAGACCTTATTCGGATCGATGATGGAACAGTTCCCTTTCTCCGGACTGTAGTGGATGACAGCAGCACTGTACCATGTATGTCAGTTTTGGGATCATACCCCTCGAGGTCGCCACGTATTGTTCACTTACTTGGCACCTGTCGATGATATCGTCGGAAAGGAGAGGCCGACAAAGTTCTCCTGCTTCGATCGCAACTCCTCGAGCTTGTCGGCGGCGGTGACCTCGTCGACGACTGCCTTCTTGTTGACCAGCTGATCCTCCAGCCAGGCGAAGAAAGCTGTCAGTGCGGCACCATCTCGGATATGGCACTGCCGCATGCCTTCCAACTCGGTCTCGTTCTTTTGTGCCTTGAAGTCACCAACCGGTGATCGGATCTCCTCAACGGACTCATCCCCTAGAGCTAGTTTAAGCGCCCAGGAGCCCTTGGTAGAAATCCCGTATCGCTTTGCCGACTTGGTATCGTTTACAGAGTCATCTTCTGCCAGGGCCTTGCTGAGCGTCGTGGCGTCGTCGAAGAGGCTGCTGTAGGGTTTGACAGTGACGCCACTCTTGGTCAGGTATTCATCACAGCCATCAGCAAGCTTCGTCGAGTCGATATATAGAGTCGCATCCTCGGCAGTGATGATGGCATAGGAGAAAAAGACCGGGTTGTATGGTATATCGTTCCCGCGCAGGTTGAACAGCCAGGCGATCTCATCGAGCATAGAGACGACGAAGCAGGCAAGGTTCTTCTTGGCCAGCTCCTTCCGCAGGCCCACGAGTTTCTCCTTGGTGTCCTTACCGGCGTACTTTTGGGGAAGCAGCTTCACCGGCTCATTGGGTCGACCGGGTCTGGCCTGTCCCCAGACGATGTCTACCAGGTTCTCACCAACGGCGACGAGGTCCGAGCCGCCTTTCCTCTCGATGTCGGCAAGCAACTTCTCGGCAGTCTGGCTTGTGATCAGGGTTGGGTCCACACCGACGGTCTTGCCACCCGCAGACTCATCTGCAGACCATTCCTGCCAGGTAGGTACGTCTTGTAGACCCTGCTTCAGGAGAGTCCAGTTGTTGTCGAGCTGCTTGGAAGCCTGGTTGAAGTATCTGCCATCCGTCGCCAGGGCCGCCTTGTCATGGGTGATGACTGCACAGCCTGCCGAGCCGCTAAAGCCAGAGATGAATTCTCTCCTAGCATCGCAAGGAGCGATGTACTCAGAGGAGTGACTGTCTTCTGAAGGCACCACTGGAGAGCAAAAACCCCGTCAGCATGTGCATGGTTAATGAAGGGGTTGGGGAGCGGGAAAGGGGGGGGGGGGATGCTGACCGTATACGTCAATATTACGGTCTCTCATGAGCTTGCGCAGCTCAGCGAGCCGGCTGCTGGTCTCCACGGTCTCCATATCGACTGCAGCACTGCTATATGCGGCGGTCCAAGAGGATGGTGTTGTTGCCCAAGAGACGAAGACAGGCGGGGTCTTGACTGGAGGTGTATGCGTGATCCGGGAAAATCTAGAATTGAATGACGGGCACTTGCGTGTAGCAGTGGAAAAGGGCCTACAAAGAATGAACAACATGAATGACGCCTGCAAGAGATGGGGGTAGCAAAAACTGAGAGGTGTATATGGCAGATTTATTAGGTTCAAGAGGGAGCATTGGAGGGGCAAGATACCGTCTGGAGGCACCTAGCGGAAACGCTGCTCAGCACCCCACCTTCCGAGTCTCCAATCTGGCATGCCCCACTGCCACCGCTGTCCGATATGTCCTACCTAATTCGGGTGACCCCCAAGACGATCTCTGTACGGGCGGCTCGTTTTGCTTCGGTTTAAGAGTGAATGAAGCCAGCCTCGTTCCGGAGAACTATCAGTTATGTTTTTTTAAGTTATGTCCAGGGTGTGATGTGTGCCTTTTTCCCCTGAAGATAGCGACCGAATTTGGAGATTACTGTCGGCGTAGCCACTGTCTAGTGCACACTCGCTATAGAACACTCCTTAGGCAGGACAAAACACTGCTGTAGGCCCTGTAGGTAGGCCTGGCTGGCGTACTCACTACCTGCTGCCACCGGAGGTACTGCTGCTCAAAAGCATTGGCTTCAACCCACCCATGTTTCCACCTTTGATTTTCCAGAAGATAACGTCAAAATGCCTCATAATGGCACCCCCGTGAAAGAAGAAGAAAAAGTTTTTGCGAGACTATCGGCTATCTGGAAGGTAGTTAGTTACAATTTGATAAGTCGTTGGATGCAAAAATGAACGCGCTGGGAAACGGGCAGTGCACGCCACCCTTCGACAGCATCCAAACAAATCGTACAGAAGAGACTGGAAAATTAGTATGGGCCCCTCCACTGGAGGAGGATGCACACAGAATCTAGACCTGAGGGGGGGGGGGCCGCATTGGGCTCTGGAGGTGCTAGCGGCTGATGGGTGCGCCCCGTCTGCCTGCCTGTCAGGCGCCATCAGGACACTTACAGTAAGTACTGTGCATCTTATCGATAAAGCTGACATTTTTACCCCACTACCAGACGTCGTCTCCCACAGTCTCCTTCCACATCCCAGCACCGTCACACTGGTACCGACCACAGTCTGTACCCTGCGAATACAAACAGCCATGTTGACTTGCCTCTTCCCCTGTTGAAACCCACCCCCACACACCCTCCATCGCAGAATAATGCCATGTAGACAGAGCAATGCAGACACAGCCTCAGCCGCCCATCTTCTTCTCATCATCCTCTGACCCCAAAAGAAGCGCCCCACACTGTGGTCCAGTGCCACCCTCGTCTTCAGCCTGCGCGACCGCTCCTGCGCAGCACACGATTTCCGCCGAGGCTTGCTAGCCGTCGCTATGTTTGGTGCAAGACAAGATGGACCCCCTACCATTACCATCAACTCTAGATGAGGCCGAATCGGTGAGTAACTTCGAATATCCACATGCACGTCCTCTTGCTGGTCTGAATGTTCGCTGGCTGATTCTAAGCCAGCTGATCTCGGCTTTGTATCAACCCGCCCCTCCCAACGTCATCGCAAGGACTCAGGATGCTCTTCAGCGTCTTCAGCGGTCCCCTGCAGGGTGGCAGTTCGCCCATGGCATGTTGGAGCGGCCAGATGACCAGGTCAAGTTCTTTGGGGCCTTGACAATCATCATCAAGCTCAATACAGAGAGGTAGGGAACTTGTGCCACACTTTTGGTGGTGTCCTATCCCTTCCATGTCAGAGTACTGACTTCTTAACAGCTCGAACCTGGCGGATGATGATGCAAGACAGCTCCTTCTGAGCCTCCTTGGCTGGTTCAGCCGATCTCTAACAGACGGAAGCGGTGCAATCGTGATTCGAAAGCTAGCATCCGCTCTCGTCACTTTCTTCATCCACTTCTCTCATCTCTGGCCCGATTGTGTACGCCATCTGCTGTACTGTCTCGACATTGGCCGCGTTGCAACGAGGGACGAGTCCAAGAACGTGGCTGTCTCGGACCTCATCTCGGGCCTCTCCGAGACCAGCTTTTTAGCAGCAATCTGGTTCGTCACAGTGCTCGTAGAAGAAGTTGCGAGAACGGAGATGAAGTCACAAAAAAAGTAAGACGCGCCGTCTTGGACCCCATTGGCTTCCATTACTGACCCGGAGTAGCTCAGGAGTACATGACTGTCTCATCCGCAACGGGGAGGATGTAGCGGTTCTTCTCGCACAGGTCATCTCGATCCCGACCCCCTCGGGCCTGAAGATCCGCGAAGAAGCTATCAAATGCTTGCAGGTGAGTCTCCTGAGCTTGCTCTCTGGTCGAGCTCTCTTATCCGAATTTCTGCTTTGACCTGCGATACACAATGACTAACACTGCTACAGTCTTGGGTAATGTATGAGCAAAGGTTGCCACCCAGTGAGGATACGCTGAAGGCTCCTCTGCGGAACCTTATAATTCCTGCCCTGCAGTGCATCCAGATCGAGGAGCTATCGTTGCCGACGATGGAGCTGTTCATCGATATCCTGCAAAACTATTCCGGGTTCTTGAGGGACGAGCATTACGAGGCTCTGTTCGCCTTTTTCGAAAGTGACTGGTCCAGAGATCACTACATGCAGCTGGTTGCGGGTGATTTTGACTTTGCCCTGACTCAGTACGGCGTAATGCTGATTTGTGCTGGCGACGCAAAAATCATGACCCTAATGGAAGACACAGGAGAGGCTTCACAAAGAATGCTGCAGAGACTGTGCGGACTTCTCAATTGCAACGGCATCCTGGTCGGGGAGGACAGGATGTTTGTGCCTGCCCTGGAATTTTGGGCGACATTCGTCGAGACATTGACAGATACCGTCTTTATGGAAGAGGCCTCGTCTTACAGCTGGCTACCCTTCGCCATGAGCCAGGTCATGGATGCTGTTTCGCATTGCTATCGCAAGATCCAACTCGTCGAGGCCACCTCGTGGAGCGAGATGGACTCCAATGACAGGACTGGGTGGATCGAAGCAAGGAAAGACGTTGCAGATTTCTTGCAGGCTGTATATGCCCTGGAGGGCAGGACTCTAGTGAGCAATTTCGTCGATCTGCTCCTCCAGTCTCTGTCAGTACGGGACTGGGCGCAGATCGAGGCTGCCCTTTTTTGCTTGGGGGCGCTGAGTGATTGTGTTGGGGACAGCGGCAACTGCGATGAGGACTTGCACAAAGTCTTTTCCTCTGAGCTGTTTCAGCTCGTCAGCCCTGGCCCGGCGCGGTCTGAAATACCACCTCGACTGTTACAGACAAGCTTGTCTACCATCGAGCGGTATTCAGACTTCTTCGAGCGCCACCATCAATACTTGGCCGCCGCCCTCGAGCTTCTCTTTAGTGTTGTCGGGGAGGATGGGCTACTCGGTGGCTCTTCCTCAAAGTCCATCATGACGCTCTGCTCTTCATGTCGTTCTCTGCTCAAGGACCATGTTGAAGCCTTTCTTCAGCACTTCCATCGGATACATGGCCTAGGCATCGACTCGGTGTCCGAGGAGAGGATCATCACCGGCATCGCGTCCATCGTCCAGGCCATCCCCCAGGAGGACCCCAAGCTCGACTACCTCGAGCAACTCATCTCGCTGCTCAACGCTGATGCACAAAAATGCCTGCGACTGAGAACCCAGCCAGAGAGCGCAGATGAGCCAGACATGAAGCCCTGGTTAGAAACCAGGCTGCGCATGGATCTAGCGATGCAAAAGAACGCGCCAGCATCTGCTGACGAGGCCTCTTTACTGATCGCAGAAAGGGTGCTCAGGCTAATGGCAAGCATGGCTAAGGGCGTGCAGAGCCTATCCGAGGGACCTATTGATCTGGACAAGCCCGAGACCGACTCATTAGGACCCAGGAGTGAGCGCCTCATGATCATCCAGAACCACATCATGGCAGTCATAACAGAGCTGCACCAGGCCTTTGGGCAGAGCGGAGAAGTGACCGAGACCGTCTGCAACATCTTCAGAGCGGGGTTCTCCGAGACTGAAGATGGACCATTTGTCTTTTCTCCCGACAGTGTTGTCGAGTTCTTCACACAGAACACTGCTGCTGCCAACCCCAGGATAGGGATTATGATCAGCACGGCCTGCTCGTTCGTGAGCTCCCTGGGCAGCCGCTCCAAGGCTCAGATCCTAAGCTGCCTTTCATCTTTACTCCCATGGGTCTTGGGACTCTTGAGAGAAGTATCTGGTGAGAGCGCCAAACCACAAAGCATTACGTGTAAGATGAGTACATGACTAATTTTAAATAGATCCGGATAGTGACCCCGATCTTGCACAGAACGGCATTGAGTTTGTCCACCACGTCATGCTAAGACACCCGGAAGCGCTTTTGCAAGTCCAGCCAAGCACAGACCTCGAGTTCTTCTTCATGTTTGCCCTGACAGTGCTTGACGGCAAAGAGCCGCTCCTCAAGGGAAGTGCGTGCGACTTTTGGGTACGTAACATCCAAGATCCTCTAGTGATCGAGCCTTGCTTCTGGACTAGTCCTTGTTAACGAAAAGACGACACGAAACAGTCAGGCTTCGTGACAATAAAAGTCGAGGATCCAGCTATACAGGCCGGGTTCGAGAATGCCATCGAACACCTCGGGCCCCTTTTGGCCCGCTCTCTGGTCCAGAACGTTGGCGGCAACGCGTCTCGTAGCGAGCTAGATAAGCTGAGCGACCCTCTTAAGAAGCTCGTCTTTCAGCATCCGCGGGCCAAGGGGTGGCTGGAGGCTGCCCTGTTCGACCCAGCATTTCCCAGCACGCAGGTGACAGACGGGGACAAGTCCGTATTCCTGAAAAAAGTTATCAAGTGAGTAACAAAACCTGCCTCCTCTCCCTCTGTGTTGTCGCCGTGGACATGCCGCGCTAACACTTGGAACCGCGCAAGCCTCCGAGGTTCACGTCAGACGAACGCAGTGGTGAGAGAATTCTGGTTAGCATGCAGGGGATCCAGCTTTGCGTATGCATCGTGATTGGCGCATAGACAAGAGAGCATCAACGGCGTCGTGTGTGTGTGTTGGATTTCTTCAGGGCGTTAGGATAGACGAAAGGGAACTGAGATGCAAATCGAGATGAAGTCTTGAGGGATCTATTGATCGATGGCGATAGGAGACTCTGCAATGTATTCTGGATCATGGCTGATAGTCGGTCGGCCTGACAGGGTCTGCTCCAAGTGAGAGGTGAGGTTTCTTTACGTAGATTCCACATGTACAGAAGTTTCCTAGAACCCAACGGCCTCCTTCACAAGCCGCATGGTGACATCTGCGCTCGCCCTGGCCTTCTCGGCCCCGATAGCCTCAATCTCATCCAGCCAGGCCCCGTCCCTCTTGTCCAGCAGCTCCCGATACCTCTCCCTCACATCACCCATGGCCCGCACCACAGCCTCCGCGGTCCGCTGCTTCAGCGACTTGAGCGGGTGCTGCACGCCGTCAAAGTCCCGCGCCATCTCGGCAGGGGACCTGGTCTCGTCATCGCCCTCGAGAATGGCCAGGATCTCGAGCAGATTGGAGACGCCGGGCCGCTGCTGCGGGTCGTAGGAGATGTGGTCGGTCTGCGAGTCGGTCAAGGCGCGCATGATCTTGTTCCTGACCTGCTCGGGCGTGTCTGTGAGGAGGACCCGGGAGGACGGGTTGGTGTCGGACTTGGACATTTTGGACGTGGGCTGGGTGAGGGACATGACGCGGCGGGCCGGGGCTTGGGAGTGTTAGCCAAAAGGGGCTTGTTTCTTTGGGTAACAGGACGAGGGGGACCGTAGGGAAATTTACAGAGGATCGTCTCGGGAGGGACGAGAACTGCGTTGCGGTAGGTTGCGTTGAAGTTGGTGGCGCACTCGCGCGCGAACTCGATGTGCTGTTTCTGGTCTTCGCCGACGGGGACATGAGTAGCTCTGGGTAGAATATCAGCGAGAGGACACACACACGCGCACACACACATATACACGTCCTGGCCAGGGGATCCCAGCAGTATATATCTCCAAAATGATGAAGGAAAGTCTCGCACCGATGTACCATGATATCCGCCGCCTGTAGGACCGGATATGAGAACAAACCCAGCTTCAGCGCGGCCTTGGCCTTGTCGTCCAGCGCGCTGGTGTCCTCAGACAGGGACAGCTTGCTCTGCACAGATGCACCTTTATCAGTACTCTCCTGCCTCCTGGTTGAGGTGCCCTCAAGTTCCACTATCGTGACAAGTAGACATACCTTCCACTGCGTCATCCGCGACAGATAGCCCATCGAGGCTGTACAGCTCAAGATCCACATGAGCTCCGTATGCGCCGGGACCTAGTTGTACCACACAAAACCGCTCCCTCATCAGCTCACACACCCTCACTCACACTCACACACACAATCCTGCCCCCCCCCGGGGGGCGCTTTTCCATTAGGGCTATCCAGAAACTCACCGAGCTCTGATAAAAGATGGCGCTCCTCTCCGGATCCAGCCCGACAGCCACCAGCGCGGCCAGCATCTCCCTCCTCTGCCGCCGCAGCTCCGCGGCCTGCTGCGGGACCGTGATGGCGTGCAGGTCCACGACCGAGTACAGCAGCGCCGCGTCGGCGCCCGCGCCGTCCTGCAGCCTGACCCACTGCCTGAGCGCGCCGAGGTAGTTGCCCAGGTGTGGCACGCCCGTGGGCTGGATTCCCGAGAAGATCACCTGCTTGGGGTTGTTGGGTGTGGTTCTGGCGTGGCGGCTGGTCGAGGAGGCATGGCGGCGGCTGCTTTTGGGGGGTTGGTGTTGTTGTTTTTGTTGTGAGGAGGGTGGTGTTGTTGTTGTTGTTGGAGGACCGCAGGATGGGCAGATCCAGTATGGTTGGGGTGTGGTCTTGATGACCCTAGGCCTTATTCTGAGCCGGTACAACATTTATGAGGTGGTTTTGGTTTTTTTTCGTACTCATCAATAAACCAAAGATTGTTATTATTGTGCCGTTAGTGGTGGTAGTGGTGGTGAGATCTGAGTACGGACTGTACTGTATGTGGCTTGCTGGGACGGGTCCTTTTTTTTTTTTTTTTTTTTTTTTTTTTTTTTTTTTTTTTTTCCCTTCTGAGAGGTGCAAAGCTGGGGTTTCAGGGATGTTGAGATTTTGGTCTGGCTTGATTTACCACACATATCGCAACATTGATCACATTACCCAGCACTGTCATACAAGGTTTTATCAATTGAATCATCTCAACATATTTTCTATATAATATTTTCTCTCTCAAAAGAAAAGGCATTTTGTATTTACCCAAAGAAGTCGGTGCAGATAACGATGTGGACTTTGAGGCGGGCCGGAGAGGCGAAGGGCTCCTACAATTTGGCTATGTGTCTAGGGCAAATGTACACGTCGAGGACACCAAGATGATAGATAATATTGACAAATCAGATGAGAACTGACTAGTCTCTTTTTTCCTCTATGATCCAATCTGCTCGTCTTTATGCGAGAACTGTCCTCCGACTAGCCTGTATTTCTCGCTCTGGAGGAACTCGTCGACCTTCTCCATCGTCGCAAACTCCTTGTTCTGTCCCAGGAAGCGCGCCTTCTCGTTGATGAGGGGTTCGGCCTCCTTGAAGACTTCATCCAGTTGTTTGGCCACATCTGGTAATACACAGTATTAGTCAAACGAGTAATATACGAAATGGGGTCTGGGGAGCTGTGTGTCGTGAGTGTTGAACTTACCAACGCTGCTGAACTCCCAGAGGTTAGCCTTCAGGCCCACGGCCGCCTGCTGGTGCTTTTGCAGGAAAGCCAACCATATCTGCACCGTCTCGGGGTGTCCGTCCTTGATCTGGATGAGCCTTCGCCGCGTGATACGCTCAAAGTTCTCCTGCGACTTCTTGTGGATGAAGTTGGACTTGGGCACCGTCCAGCGCTCAGTGATCTTGGGCAGGGGAATGGGACCGTACGCCGGCAGACCGAGGTAATACGCAGCACGCAGCGCGAAGTCGCAGAAGGACTCCAGCGGCCGTACGCTGTACGAACGCAGCTGCAGGTCGCACGAAGGGACGCCATACTGGGCTATGCGCCGCAGAGGCTGCAGGTAGAAAGCCTGCACGTTGCGCGGCATGCGTCGGGGCTGTGCATCCTCGGCGCTCTGCCCGAGCCCTTCCGTGCTCTTGCCCGACTCTGTACCTTCACCCACAGAGCTCTCCGAAGCCTCGGGCGTCACTGGTACAGTTTGGACTTCTTCATACAAGGACTCGTTGACCTTAGCTTGTGCGGCAAGATCCTCGAGAATGGAATCCATAGATATCCCGCTCTGAGGAGCTGCCGGCGAAGGTGGAGTACTCGTTTTCGAGGAAGACGTGGCCTCGTCCTTGGGAGGGCTCACTGGTTTAGTCATCGATGCAACAGCTTCCGCGGTGGGAGATTCGGGCGTGACACTCTGTGACATGGCAGGCTCTGACACCTTCTGCTGCTGTTGCTGCTGTTGCGGGGGCGCATTGGAAAGAGGCTGCTTTGCCGCTTGAAGTTGCTGGAGATGGGCCATAAGTGCTGTTATCTCCTCTGGAGAGGCGTTCGCGAACATCTCGAGACCTGGCGTCGCCGTCGCCGGCTGAGCGGCCTCTGCAGCGGTGGGCTGGGCGCTGGTAATCTCTTCAGGCGTCGGAGAACGAGAAGGAGGCTCCTGCTCGGCTGAGACTTCCGCAACTACAGCTCCTGACGCCACAGGCTCAGCGTCTTGCTTGAACGTTGCAGCCTCTTGAGCCTCGAGCGCCGCCGCATGCGCCGCCGCACTTGCCTCCTCGGCCTCGAGCTGTCGCACCACGGCCTCTGCGATACCGGCTTGTATCTCCTCGTCCACAGTCTTGAGTCGCTGGAAGGCAGACTTCACAAACAGGCTGTCGAGTCTCGGAACCGCCGGCTCGGACGGGACTGTGTTTGATGCATCGTGTCCTGGGACCTCAAAGTTGGTGGACTCTCCCTGCCCGGCCTCGGAATCTGTCTTTTGTGCTTGTTCAGCCTCCACAGAGACCTCGCTGGATTGATCGTCGGACTGTTGGCTCGGCGTGGCTGCGTTCTCGGGAGCCTGCTCGTTTGATGCGGCTTGGACAGAGTCGTCGGGCTTTGGGGTCTGGTCTGGGGGTCTACAATGCGGTCAGCCCAGCCAATCATGTAGAAAAGACATGCCATGGGAAGATCGAGCGCACATTGAAGAGTTATAACGGAGCTGACACTGATACTGCGAGGCTCGGATGTAGTGAGGTGTGCGGGTTGGACGAGAGGGCACAATTTGCTGTAGACCGTCAGTCTTTGACCCAATTCCCGTATTACAGCATCATACGTACCAGCCGCCTCTGCAAGATGGCCCTCAACGGCCGTAATACTGGTCGCGCATTCATTTCTGCATCACCTCCTTGCAGTCGAGCTTCGAGTGACGAGACGCGGATGTTGAAGCTCTGAGAAATCTTGACGGGTCGGAATCCTTATCGATAAGGAGCCACTACTTTGCTGTACCTAGTGTCGGACCAGCACAACCTCAGCAAAAAGAAGTCTCTACCAGCATTCCCAAGAATATGCGGCTGAGTGTCACAGCGCAATATAAATAGCTTTCACTTTGGAAAAGAGTTGTTTGACATGGCTTTTCATTTCTTGATAACCATTGGCCACTGTGGCTCTATCTAGGGTCTTAAGGATGACCCAGCGCAGCGCTTCGTGATTGCTGCAGCAGCTGGTCTCGACATACCAGAACAGTATATGTTACCAGTCGCAATCCTGGTCTGGTTGTGTCTACATCGTTTCTCTCGGAAGCGAAACAATGGCCCGGCCTCCCGACACTGGATCATACACCAGTGGAGAAGCACGGTCTCAAACGGACCTTGCCGAGAATGGACTCGACCCTTCAGCTAGAGGCATGCGAGTGTCCTGTGGTGAGAATCCCCATAGGACAAGATAAATAGTTCTCTCCGGGGTTGATGGAAAGGACCGTCGGCGCAGAACGCGTGATCCTGCTGCCATGTATCGGCATGATGTTTGGTTTGTCACATGTCTTCTCTGCTGGGAGCAGAGACAGCAGTGGTGGCTCACCCACGTTTTCGACGCGCCATGAGCTTCTTGTAGTGCCCCTTCTTGCCACTCGTCTTCTTCTCCTGTATCTTTGCGTATCTTGTCTTGAACTTGCTGTTGGCCTCGCTGGAAGCCAAGACCTCCTCGACCAGGGTCTGCTTCCTATCCTTGCGGTTGACGCGGGCACTGTAGAACTCGGTCGGACCTTCGATCATGGTACCCATCTGGGAGTATTGAGGAAAGGGGTCCTTGCGGTTGTCTTTCTTGAAGTGCTTTTTAGGGTCAAGGACGCCTCTCAGCCGCAGGAGCTGGAACTCTCGTTTCACCTTGGGGTCTTCGATCTTTGTGCGCGGCATGTAGTTCCATTTGGCACCGGCATTGTCCGGAAGAGCCTGCAGTCCTAGTCAGCAACCAGGCCTAACGACAGTGAGGTTGGGAAGAAAGAGAGGTATGCGAGGTCCAGTCAGAGTAACTATGAACAAATAAAAATCATTTGTGTGCAGGATCCGCCCCCATAACGGGAGCTCGTCGCCGCGTCATTCGTGTTTGGGATTTGCTTTCATCATGAAGGAAATATCGGCAGTGCGTTTTTTCTTTTTGGAGGGATGGCATACCTTCTTGTCTTTGGACCTGAGCTGTGGTACACGGAGTGCAAGCTCCTCAGACTGTTTCACGGCATGTTTACCAGTAGTTACGTCTCTAGCCTTGGCAGCAGGAGCTTTTGTTGCGTTCGCCGCGAGGCTCTGCTGCTTGTCCTTGATCGCGACGCTTTTCTCAGGATCCCGGTCAGCAAGTGAGCGCTCAGCAGCGCTCAAGAGCTGCTCGATCTGATCATCTGTGAGATCCGAAGCCGCCTCAGCCATGATCGTTGGCTGATGTGGTGACTTGGGACAAGGTCTTGTCGTGGGTGAGAGTTTGGAAGAGGGAGACAAAGGTGGATAAGAGGAGAAGTCTGAAGACCCAGAAGCTTTGCTGCCTTTTTTTTTTTTTTTTTTTTTTTTTTTTTTTTTTTCTTCTTGTAGCAACAATTCTGGGTGGGGATGACCGGGGTCGCACGCAGCGCTAGCATCCCCAGCCGACACGGTTGGGCTTGGGCTAGCTTGGCTGATTTTGTAACGGGAGGGGTCGACGCTATTGTTAGGTGGTGGACAGGCGTGACAGGTCATTTTCCTTTCACCTACTTATGGTACACCGTACCGTTGCTCTCTGCTGTGCGCCTGTCCTACACCGTGACACACAATTCTAGGTATTTGCCTTGATTTTGGCGGGCAGAACCTCCCAAAGGATTCATCAAGACGAGAGTTCAGCTCAGAATTTTCAAACAATCTCTGAGAGACTCCGACTGTTACGGTCCAACAGGCAATAGGCAATGCCCTTTTCCATGTGTGACATGACTGCTGCTCCACCGTATGGACGTCATCTCAAACCAGTGAAGCTATATGCAGGACGAAAGCCTTGGGATGGATTGCTTCACTCCCCGAGCCTGAACTATGAGCTGGCTCAGAATTGTATTCCGAGGCATCCAATGTACGTTCAGGATCTCGATGTAGCCGTGTCTGCGCCACAAAGTAAGGGAGCGGAAGGTCGATGACCTGTGGCAGACGGAATCAGGTTCAGGTTCGGCACAAGCTGGGGCTGTGATGCGTGATGCCGTCTGGGAGATTGATGCCCAACCTCGAGCTTGGACAATCATGTACCGCCGACCGCTCCTCATTCTCTCCTCTCTCTCTTTCTCTCTTTTCCTCTCCCTCTCGTCATCATTTCTGGAATTCCCCTCCCAGATCATCGTAACCAACTTCCAATCCATCTTCCGGGTCATATTTCGTCACCTCACAGCACACCGTTGTTTGGGTGACGATCCCTGGAGAAAGCATATAAGACCATAGGCTCTTCCCGCCTAAGTGCGTGGGTACATTCAGAGTACTCCTCCTAGTACGGACTACTATTACCACAACTAGCAGCTTCCCACAGCAACAATACAAGGAAGAACCACGGCAGTCGCGCCAGTTTTCAACGCTCGTCCCGTTCCAAACCCTGGTTCTTTCCTTCTCTCTGCAGATCCTCTCTGCTGTTCCTATTTACTACAGGTAGAGTACAGTACCGGAGCAGGTACCCCTCTCTCTCTCTTTCTCTCTCAGGCAGCCCCAGCCAACCTCGGAGCTTTTTCCCACGTTCATCTGTTGGCAGGAGAGAGGGAAAAAAAGCTGACTGGCTCGATTGCGGCACGGACCTGGCTCAGGCGCCTTGCTCGTTCGTCCTCTCAGAACCCGACGAGGCTCAGATCCACCTCCACCATTCGCCCAAAACTACCTCTTCGCAAACCCGGCCCAGCCAATCACCTCAGCGAATCCTGTCCAATCCATCGCCACGGTCCAAGTAAGGTGAGTTGCGACCCCTACACGCGCCCTGCGGCGAAGCTCCCGAGACCCGACGACGGCCAGAAGCTTTGTCAGTGGAAGCTCCCCGCGCACACGGCCCAGCCTAGCCTGCTGGTGCAAGTAAACAAGAGAAAGTCGAGACGAGCTCCACAGGCCAGCCACAATGCGCGCATCCGTGATGCTTCTTTCCTGCGCGACAGATACACCCGATGTGTACGCTGTACCAGACTGACAATTGTTTTTTCTTTCTGGGGCAACACAGGACTCGAAAGCCGATCCTCGCCGAGTCATCCGCTCTTGTGCGATACCACCTGTCTGTTCATCGCGTTCCGCGACGACAACAACGACCCTGTCGACGACGGTCAGCCAAGTCTTGAGCACAGACTGAACTGCTTCTCGACCTGCATCTCCATACGTTCCTACGCCCAGCATGGATCCTCAGAACCCGCAGCAGGCCCAGCAGCAGCAGGCGAACCGACCTGTCTACGATCCCAGCCACGGGGGGCACTATGGTAAGATACATGAGACCGGGCCTCCGTTTCTGCGGCCGTCCAGGAAGCTGACCGTGTGACAATGCAACAGGCGCGAGCGCAGCGGTATGTTTGCTCCCGGGCCGGCCCCAGCCCTGTCTGCCCACCCATCCAGACAGCGACGAGACCGCAGCCACTGACATCAGCGCTTTTCGATTTCTAGCTCTCGGCACAGGGGTATGCGCCGGCAGAGTTGTACACAGGACCTTGGGCCAATGTCCACCAGGGACTGAACGGGCAGTACAAGGACATCCTGACGACCTACTGGCAGCAGACCATCAACCACCTCGAGAGCGACAACCATGATTACAAGCTGCACCAGCTGCCCCTGGCGCGTATAAAGAAGGTGATGAAGGCCGACCCAGAGGTGAAGATGATCTCTGCAGAGGCGCCCATACTCTTCGCCAAGGGCTGCGACATCTTCATCACCGAGCTTACCATGCGCGCCTGGATCCACGCCGAGGAGAACAAGCGTCGCACCCTGCAGCGGAGTGACATCGCGTCGGCGCTCGCCAAGTCGGACATGTTCGACTTCCTCATCGACATCGTGCCGCGTGAGGAGGCCGCGACCCACTCCAAGAGACAGGCCGGCACCACCTCGGGCTCGTCGCAGCACGGCGTGCCCCAGGGCGTCCAAGGCCAGGCTGTTCAGGCCCCGAACCATCAGCACCCGATGTCTGCGACTGACTACGGCATGCCGGGACACGCGCTGGGCACCGAAGCTGACTACCGTCAGTCCGCCATGTACGTCGGCCAGAATCCTACTGGACAGGCAGCGTACGGCCAGGCGCAGGCGCCCATGTACGGCGACATGCCGGCCATGTATGACTACAGTGCTATACAGCAGCAGCAAGTAAGTTGATCCTCTCGCGTTTCCGCACTTTCTCTTTAGAGGTCGTTCGCCTAATACGTTTTCTTCGCTGCATACATCGCAAATGCCGCCTCCTGAGGAGTTCAATTCCTAGCTTGGGCCCGAGTCCCGGAAGGCTTCAAACTCCTCAACAGGATCCCTAGTTCCAGATATGAACATTCATTTCCTAACCTCTCCGTTCTTGTCATAGAGCGCTTGAGAAAGATGCACCTACCGGTCTCGTATCCGGCCAGAAACAGATCACGTTCACAGAGAACGACGACAACAGAACATTACCCGCCGGTCGCGATGTTTGATATGGCGGAAGACACCCGTGGAAAGGGTTCGGGGTGGGGGAGGGGTTTCGGCGTACAGTGGCAGGACCGGGGACGGGATGGTTATTTCTATGATACTCCCACATATCATGATTATTATTTTCCTTTGTCGCGCGCCATAACCTTCCAATAACAATTTGACGTTCCTTTTTAAATATTTATCTGTCTGCTCGTTCTATTCGCCAGGATGGCGCAAGAACGAGTCTACTAGTTGGACCTGGCGGAGAAACTCACTCAATGAGATTCAATTTGTACATTTGTCCGTGTGAATGCAAAAGAGTTATTAACATCGAGCTCAACAAGAAGGTCCTCCCGGACAAGACGCAGAGACGCCTTGGTGAGGACGTGGGATCGCTTTGAAAATAACAACTTCTTAAAGACAATGACGTCACAACGCCGTCTTGTTCCAGCCAGAATGAATTTCCACAACGCCATGCAAGAATCGAAAAGGGCAGCGACGAGTGTCATCCAGGCACGAAGGGTGCTGAGGAAGACCACTTTCTCCCCCCACCCCCCCAACCGCTCACCTCAGCCCAAACCTACTCGAGAAGTTGGCCATCGTCGCCGCGGCACGGCTGGGCGCCTCGACCGTGTGCGTCAGCTTCTCCAGCAGGATAGGCCCGTTCATGGCGTTGACCCTGCTGTACAGCTTGTTGCGGAGCGCCATGTCGTAGTACTCGTCGTGGTTCTCGATCTGCATCAGCGCGACCGTCTGCTCGAGCTCCTCCAGGGTGTTCTGCAGCATCGCGGCGTTCTCGAGCCCTGACACGAACTCGACGAGGAACTGGACGTCCTTGACGATCGCGGCCACGCCGTTGGGGTTGATGGTCTTGACCTCGGGGAGGAGCGGTAGGGCGAGGATGCGCTCGGCAGCGTGGGAGAGAGCGTCGAAGTAGATGAGTTCCTTGATCTCGCGCGGGAGGCCGAGGAGGGTCGAGTTCATGATATTGGAGAGATAGCGGGTGAGTGTTTGCATGTAATTGGATGGCTCTTCGATGGGCGTGGTGGCCATCCAGTCATACTCGGCTGTGTCAATGAGATCATCAATCTTGGAGTTGACAAGCTCAAATATTCGCTTCTCGGCCGTCTTCTTATTGCTCCTGAATTGCTCCGTCGCAGACAGGGTCACCGGGCCGCCGGCGGACGTAGAGGACCGTGCTCGGATCAAGAGCTGCTCTAGCTCCTGGCAGGCGATTTCAAAGTGCTCTAGGTTGATCAGAATCTGTACGATCTGGCCGAGGTATTGGGAACTCAGCCGCTCCACAAGCGACTGGCAGACTTTGCGTGTGAGCAACTCATCCAGGGACTAGAGCACCAAGTTAGCCATTTGCAAGGTTGAGTGGCAATGGACAGTGATTTGTACCTTCCGTAACGTGTCATCAATGATATTGGGATGTTGAAAGTGGTCATCGGCAAAGAAGTAGAACTGGTTGAGGAAATTCCTGATGTCGATACAACACAGCGGGTACATCTGCGAGAATGGCAGGACGCAAGGGAAGGTCAGCTCCTCGAGAGGCTTGTCATGCGTGAACCAGCTGACATTCACCACCTTCTCATACTCCTCAGGGCTGTTGATGGCCATCGGCATGTAGTCGTCCGTCGACACTATCTCCTGGAAGTCATCGCTGAAGCGACGCTTCAGCAGGTCTGCATATGTGTCGAAGAGCGTGAGCAGGAAGTTATCCAGCATCGTGACGGAGTAGCCCCAGCCTTCCATGGTCTGGATGAACAGGGCAAAGACGGATTTGATCTTGAGCAAGACCTCGGCATTGTTGATGCCGCCCAGGGACCGGGATGTGAGACCGATTGCAGAGGTACACATGGAATCCCACAGCTCATCCACCTCGACGCTGGATCGGAGCTGAGGCACCCGCTGCACGGTGGCCTTCTCGATGATGGCGAAACCAGCGATGCCCTCGAGCAGACTGTTCAGGGATGGTTCTTCTTCGCCCTCGAGATGGATCGATGTCGGTATCAGAAGGTCTTTCTGTTGCCGTCTTGTTGCCGCATAATCTGCCCGTAGCTTGTCACTCTGTCCGAGAGCCTGATGAATGTGCAAGCACTCAAACAGGGGAGTGAAGTCGACCTCCAGTTCTTCGTTCGCAAGCACGTCGAACTCCTCGGCCTCCTCAAACACAAGCTCGATCGCCGAGTTCAGCTTGAAGCTATTAAGCGTCTCGTCCGCCTCGGTACGCTCCTTATGCCTAGATCTTCTCATCTCCGTGTGATAAAAGGCAACCTCTCCCAGAAACTGAGACGTCTCTCGAATACGATACAGCCATGTGTTAAGATCCAACATCACGGCCTCCGCGATGGCCTTTTGCGAGGCTGGTATAGACTTCTGGATCATGTCCGCGAGCTGCTGCTGGGTGGCATATTTATTCTGTATTATCGGCACCAGGTGCTCATTCTGTAGATCCTCCAGCGACTTCAGCGCAGCATAGTACTGCTTCTTGCGAATCAGCTCGTGCGCCTGGTTGACGGCGTGTAATATCTTGAGCGACTCCTTAAGCGCGTCGGATGCATCCGAGACATTCTGCCGGATTGCTCTCTTGTCTACCAGCTTCTGCTTCTGCTCGGCCAGCTCCTGGGTGCTGGACTGGATCGACTGGTTCAGCTCCAGGATCTCGCCCGTCAGGGAGACGGTGCCTTCGCGGACCTTCTGCAGCTGGTTGACGGAGTGCAGGAACTCCTCGTGCTTCGTCAGGCCGATGTTCTCGATCTCGGCCTCGCGGTCTTCGGCGTAATAGGTCAGGCTCTGGACGAGCGAGTTCGTGCGATTGCTGACGCTTGCGTCCTTCAAGATGGGTATCAACTGATCGAGGAAGTCGGAGTCGGTCGAGGCAAGGATGACCTATAGATAGCATTAGCATGCGGCAAGTGGAAAGTAAGGACATGTGACCACTGACCTGGCCAACGGCAGCGCCGTAGTCGTCGTAGGCCTGCGACTTTCGTGGGGCCATCGTTTGTGGGTGTGTGAGCGTGTTGGATCAGCTAAAAGCAACTTGGTCCTAGGCAGTGCCATCGATGGCCCTCACGGCGAGGGATAGGAGGTAGGGATGCGATCATAGGCTTGCAGATGGATGCGCCAGAGCTCATATAGATGGAATAATTGGTAGGTTGTGCAGCTAAGCTGGATGGCCCCAGCAGTTACTGGCAATCTTGAGTGTTCTCAACAGACTTGCTAGCTAGGAGGAGCAGCAAATCCAAAAGTCCAAACTCGGTCCCATCTCATGGTTGAGTCCTGAGACAGTTCAGTCCTGGGCCCGTGACTACACTATCACTGTCCAGGCTGCCAGGGTGCCAGGTCCTTGAGTTAGGCACCTGCTTCCTAGCGGCCGCCCTGGCCTGGTCCTGGAGCCGTGCCAGGATGGCATGGGACTGATCAGCTGCTGCCAGCTGATGTCAGCTGTGCTTAACGACATCAGTACATATCACCGATACATTCGCAGTGATGCGCATCTTCAACCAGAATGGTATTAACCACGTCTTCCAGGACCCTCAACTCAACACAAATGCACATACTGAGTTCCCTGGAACCAAGCCTTTCAGTTGAAAGGAGCCTCAAGCTTTCTGCCACATATCACCCAAGATCTCTCTGCAACTTAGGATGGACAGTGTCATCAGAACCTGTGAGCCTCCTCTAGCCTGGGGCAATTCACAAACATCTATACCTCTTGAAAAACGCAACCCTGTCAGTAGTTGTTTTGCTTTGGATAGTGATTTATTTTAGAATTTTGGAATAGCTGGAGTCATACCAACTTGGTACTTAAGGTAGTCTGTGCATACATTGGCTTATATCATGGCTCTTTATATGCTGAACTGCACCGTCGCCTCTGCTTGATGCTCTCAGAGGTGCCGATTTTATGTCCTACCCTTAAGCTCAATCCTGTCAGATATTACTTTTATCATGCTACGTCAATTTATCTTATAGACTATGTTCAATATTATGATGCATGTGTCTGTTTCCCCTCCGTCGCTGATTACAATAATTCTAATTCTTGCAACTATTGCTAATTCAGTCATCAGTAGGAGCCTATACTATCCTAAAAATGCTTGTGAATTGTAGTATCAGCTCACTTAGGCAATTTTATCTTCTGTTGGGAGGAAGACGCCCAAGGCGCAGACTATGCATAGCAGATTACAGCCTGCACTGGGTCCTAATTTCTCACGAGCCTGCTCTGTTATGGGATTACCTTGAAAAGACAGCAAGATTATGGGGTTGATTTGTGAAGGACGCCTGGTCGTCGGTGACTCAGTGCATCATTGGAGGGGTGCAGATGAAGCGGGGTGTGTCTAGTAGCAGGAGGTGGTCCCTTCCTCACAACACCTCCAGGCAGCCCCCCGCCTCCCCTCCAACTTTGACTTGCACCTTCCCTCTCGTACAGTTGATGACCATCTGACCAGGTACGCACACCTGCCAATAATTTTTGGTTCTCCTTCTCCAGATCATTTTTTGTTTCCTTCCCACCTTGTGTTGGGCCACATCCGTTTCCCTCTCCCATCCAACACTTTCAATTCTCTTCTTCGAATTCAGCCTCCAATCCATCTGCCTCCTTCACCTCCTTCAAGCACATTTTGTTGGTACCTTCTTGGTCCTGTCATTAACCATCCTCCCTATTACCTCTCACCTCACCACTAGATAGTCTACCTCCAACACCACAGACAGACCCCACCCACAGAAACTTTTCACGCGTACCATCCATCATTACCACAGACAGGCACACTTGGAAGCGTCCCTCAGACTTGGACAATACTCGGCAGAAACCGCAAAAGCCACTGTGGATATGGCCCACCATCGAGACATGGTGTTCCACCCTTCCTCACCTCCGAGTGAGGGTGGTGCTGACTCCTTCAAGTATGAGGATACCCCTGACACTCGTTTGTCTACCTTCTCCCCTCTTGAGGACTCAGGCAAGGCTTCTCGTCTCCTCGATCCCCTCAATCTGAGCAACGGGACCAATCCTGCCAACTTTGAGATGCTGAACGACAGCGACAACGGAACATGCCACCTCCACCGAATGGCCTCCATGGATTCTATTGAATCTGTCATTCGAGACGAGGACCCCTTCGTCACTTCGCCTTCTGAGAAGGACCAGCCGCAGACCAAGCTGTCCGCCACGGCCACAACCTTCCACCCCCTCTGCGCGACTCCAGTTGTCGTCATCGGCTCCAACAACCCTTTGGAAACTCCCAAGCCCCTCGCTCGCGGCATCTCTCCTGGCGCCCCCGTTCTCTGCAGTCCCATCACTGGAGCGCGCGTCTACAATCACGTTCCTCTCAGCTCGGCCACCAGCAAGGAGCTGAACATGTCTCGTTCGGTCTCCATCACTTCTGCGACTGGTATCCTGACGGCCGATGCCATCAACGATTATCTCCAGGTACGTCAAGATGAGAGATCCTCAAAGGTGACTAAATCTTTGACAGCGTCTACAGAAGCTCCAGGCACTGGGCGGACCCTTCGAGCGGTACCCTGACATCTTCCCCTGTGGTAACATCGCCTATCTTCGTCTTACCAACGTTCGAGACTCGCCGAGGATCTTGAACGACAAGACTGTCAAGCCAGACCATTGGAAGATTGAAGCCATTTCTGCCCAAGAGATCAACAAGGTTCGCTTCTCTTTGACTACCAACAAGATTTCAGTCGTTGACTTTCAGCACTAGGGTACTGGTATCGGCCCTCTCGCCCACGAGAACGAGGGCCTCCACAATCTTCTTGTATATCCAATTGTCAGGTTGAGCGACCAACAGATGAAGGACAAGATCAGCGAGCACTTCAAGCATTGGAATGTCTTCGCTTTGGTCAAACAGCCTTCCGTACAGCCTGGACTGATCCGGTGGGTTATTGAGATGTCCGATTGCAATGCTACCTACGGATGCGCCTCTCAACTCTATACGCGTGGTTGGATGGCCGTAAGTCTCGAATTGTCTCAACATCAATCCGGTACAGATTTGCTGATTCGTCCAGGTCGAGGGTTTGTTCTTGCTGCTCCTGGCTCCGCTGTCTCTTGGTGGCCAGGCCGCACCGCTGTTCAGCCTCAATGACTATGGTGTCTCTGGCCTGCGCAGCACCGCCGTGTCCGACCTGACAGCTCAGCTCGAAAACGTTTCCTTCCAGCGTTCTCGTCAGGCAGTGCAGCTTCAGGAGCCTTCCACGGCACCTCATGTCCATCCTGGACCTTCTGTTCAGTACCCCCAGTGGCCAGGCTCTTGGAGCCTGAGTCCGCCAATGTCTCACCCTGTGCAGCCAGCGTATCCCAACATCATGTCTCGCGGCGCGACCCCTGCTCCCTCGAGCCTTGATCTTCGGGTCATGAGCCCCATGAGTTCTACCTTTTCCATGATGAGATCGCCGTTCTCCTCGCCTCTGGCCAAAATGACCTCGACACACGTGAGCTTCCCGAGCCCGAGACTGAACCAGAGCTTCCAGCGCTCGGACGCCCGCCGACAGAATGCTGCGCGTGTGAACCGCTCTCACTTCAGCCCGCCAGGTCCTCACCATAACCACGTCGACATCAAGAAGATCGAAGAAGGCATTGACGTGCGCACTACGATCATGCTTCGGAACATTCCAAACAAGGTTGACCAGGCCATGCTGAAGAACATTGTCGATGAGTCCAGCTGGGGCAAGTATGACTTCATGTATCTGCGAATCGACTTTGCAAACGACTGCAATGTCGGATACGCCTTCATCAACTTTGTGGACCCGCTGGATATCATTGACTTTGTCAATGCGCGTGGAAACCAGCGCTGGAACTGCTTCAAGAGCGACAAGATTGCTGAGATCTCCTATGCCACCATCCAAGGCAAGGACTGTCTTGTCCAAAAGTTTCGCAACAGCTCTGTCATGCTGGAGGCAGCCCACTACCGTCCCAAACTCTACTATACGACCAACGGACCCACCCCCCAGATGGCTGGTCAGGAGGAGCCTTTCCCTGAGCCTGACAACCATTCCAAGATGAAGCGGAGCTGTGAGAATGCCGAGCACGTTGGTAAGTGGTACTTCTTTCAGCTTAGACACTCGCCCATTGTATCTTGCTGACATTTTGCCTTCCAACCTGTGAAGGTCTCTTCACTCCCAACGCCGGTCAGAACTTCCGCGAGGAGCAGCGCCGCCGCCGGTCGCAGTACGACCGAGGCACTCGCCTTGCAGCCCTTGAGGAATGCGGCGAGGCTGGACTGTTACTTCACCCTGACCTCATTCGCTAGGTTGCATATTGTCATGATATAACCTACATTTGTGGGCGTCATTTGATCTCAATCGAAATGCAACCTATCTGGAGTGCGCTTCCTCGAAGATGGACCTGATCCTGCCATTTGGCGACAACAAGCAGCGTAAGCGCTGATAATGAGAGATCCGGTTAGCTTTTTTGCGATCTATGACAGCTTTCACAGCAATGTGTCGAGGTGAAAACGACGATTTTGGCGCTGGAAGGAAGTTTTTCTCTTTTCTTTTCTTTTTTTGACACCACTCATGTACAATGGCAGTCTTCTATCAGAGGAATCATCTTGCCATGATGCGGATTGGTAAACCTCCGTCTCAGTTATGACCTATCAAACGGACCGTTCCATGCCCATGGAGCTCAACATCAACAGATCTGGGAGCTAATTCCGTGGATATCGGTCTGAGGCCCGAGAATGGAAGGATGAAATTGCTGGACTTCTTTTTTTTCTTTTCTCTTTTCCTGGACTGAGAGTCCCCTTAGTACCTCATCATGATTAATACGACTTTTGTTCTTTCAAACTTGCTCTTCAATGACAAAGTGGCTGTACCGTAGAAATATATCTTGTGAACAATATATGGCAAGTTCAAGACTCACTAGAATTACCGCCACGATTTCGACTTGGTGTGAGATGCTGAGCGTGCAAGGCACTGACTACATAGAGTACAGACGGCATGGTGGGGTGCACGTGCATGGGCCTTCATTAACGAAGCATCTGGATATATGTATTGCACACTGATCATCTAACTATCGTCCCAAACATTATTATATTGGATCCTCTGGTAACGCCGGTAGAGGCTTCCGTGAGTTGCCGCCCTGCTCTGATAGTGGTGACCTCGTCAGGGGCGGCCGGCTGGCTTGGCCGTATTCCTCCTCGGCAACCGCGTCATCCCCGTTGGACCGTTGGTCCTCGGGCATGGTTTCTCGCCCGTCCGTCAGGGTTGATGCGCTGCTCGAGGACTCCTCTCCAGGTGACGGCGCATCGACTGCTGCTAACTTATTTTCGTCCTGGTCGGATGTTGGCAGCCCGCTGCCGCGCCCGTCCGGGCTGTGACTGATAAAGGGGTCAGCAGGCTCGTCGACCCGTATCGCTGGACCCCTTATCGATGACGAGGGAGGTGGGGTTGCGACCAAGCTGCTATTGCCGTCGTCCTCGTCATCGCTGAACACGCCGGACGTGGGTGTCATGGGAAGCATCTTGTCGGTGTAGGACGAGGAGACGACACGCGTGGGCGACGACGCCGCGGCGTGCCCGCCCGGCACGGCGGGACCCGAGACAGAACGCTGGACGACGCCTGGATGCAGGTCCCTGCCCCCGCGCTTCAAGGACCCGAGGCTCGACCGGCGGCCCTGCTGGGTGGGCGTGTTTTGGCGGCTCACGGACCTCGGTGAGCCAGGCGGCCAGCGTGGCGAGGCCAGGTAGCTGTTGAAGAAGTGCGATGTGGACGCTGCCGTCATTTGCCACTGCTCGCTGGCGCCGGTCCCGCCCAGCACGCCGCGGCCGATGAGGACTAGAAGCAGGCAGCACAGCAAGAGTACGGACTGGAAGATGGCCATGCGCTTTTGAAAGACAACCTCATCTGCCAGGAGGTTGAGCCGCGTGGAGAGGGCGATGATCTCTCGGTCGCTCTGCTCGCGCTGCGTCTCAAGGGCGAGGACGGTAGACTGCCAGATCTGGTCGTACTGCTGGCGAACGGAGCGCAGCTCGGACAGCACCGTATTGTTGAGGTTGTCGAGAAAGGCGTCGACGCGAGAGATCTGGCGGCGCTCCATCTTTTGCAGGGCCTCCTGGAGGAATCTAGATTGGTCTTCGATGTACTGGAGGGAGAGGGTGGTGTTGGATTCGAGGAACTGGAGGCGCTTGGATATGGACTTGAAGAAAGACTCCTGAACGGTGGGAGAAGCGTTGGCAGAGGAGGATGTGCCGGTGGCCGTCTTGTTCTGACTGCCGTGGGTAGATTGTCTCGAAGAGGACTTGAAAGAAGGATCACCGCCGACTTTGGAGCCTGGTGATGATGGTGGCTTGGGTGGGGTCATTGAGGATTTGACCGTTGGCTGAAGGGACTGTGTCTTGTTCCCAGTGCCATCGGTGCTTGCTGCTGTTGTAGGTATTGAACTGGAAAGAGACGAGATGCTTGTCGCTGTATCGGCAGACGTGGAAGAACCACCTGTCGACCGGTCTACAACACTACTTGTAGAAGAAGATAGTGCTGTATCTGTCTGGGTTGCCGCCTCTTTGCTCTCCGTGGTGCTCGGGACTGGCCCGACTGGAGGCGAGCTGTCGTTTACCGCATGCGCTGGTGGGGACAGCGCAACAGTATTCGTCATGGTAGGTGTGCCGATTCCACAGGTCTGGAGAAACGGCTCGTTGTAGAGGGGGGCGTACCAGGGCGAGTACCCGTAGTCGCCAATAGACGCATTCGGTGAGGGCTGGGCCACTGTTTCATCCGCAGTACTTGTCGCCTCCGGATCTGCTGCCATGATGTTCTCCTGCGGGAGCTCATGTTCTGGTACGGCCTCTGCAGCGCTGGCGGTCTCGGCTGGCTCGTCGTCGTCAGCGCCGGCCTCCGCTTCCTTCCACGAGTCCAACATACGAGTGCCGTGCACGCGCAGCAGCGATACAGGACAATAGTACTCGTTGCCGTAGTGTGACAAGAACTCGATGCGGATGTACTTGGCCCAGATCTTGGGGTTGTCGATGAGGAAAGCCTGTATGTCCCTGGAATTCCTTGCCTGGAATGTGCCGACGTCTTTCCACTTTTCCACCTTGACAGGATACTTGTCGCTCACGCTGACACGAAAGCTGCGTATCATGCTGGAGAAGAACTCAAAGTTGGCCAGAACGACGGTGTCCACGAGGATATCCTCGCTGAGCTCGACGATGACGAACTTGTTCTCCTGGGAACACGTGAACAGCATGTACGAGTCCTTGTTCTCCACCAAGATGGCTTTGGCGTTCTTAGCACCGGGGCTTGTCTTGAGGACGGTGGCACCTCCGTCGAAAGACGAATATGAGAACCTCTCCTTGCAGGTGATGCCGGCATCTTTGGGCCTGCGATAGTGAGCCACGCCGTCGCCATAGACTGCCGGCTCCGGGGTCTCGGCACTCGAGGCGTCGATAGAGGCACTGACGCTCTTGACGCCAGCAGTAGCAGCCATCTCGGAGATCTTTCCAGAGAGGGCGTCAAAGTCCAGGGCGATCTCGCCGTCGTCGCCCCAGCTGTCTAGCCCGTCGTTAGGGCCCATCTCAGCAGCACCGTCCCGGCCCTCCTGGTACTTTCTCCCCTTCAGATCGGCTGGATCCTGACCGGACTTCTGTAGCATCATGGCTTTCCACTCCTCAAAGGACATGAATGAGCTCGTGGCCAGGTCCTCGGCATCATCGACCCTTTCCCTGGCCCCCTTGGCGTCGCCCAGCACATCATCTTTCTTTTCTCCTCTCCCGCCCTGTGCCTGGGATGATCCTGCCTGTGCGGCAGTCTCACCAGATGCGGCAAGTTCTGTCCTTGACGCGGTCTGGGCTGGTGGTACTGTGCTGGCGGTAGTGCTCGTCGTGGCGTCCTGCGTGGTCGAGTTCGAGGAGGACCAGTTGGTCCGCAGGCACTGCTGCGGGAGGGTGTGCGTGATGTAGTTGATGGTCTTGGACTCGCACACTTCTGGAGAGGGCGAGGAGGCAGCAGGCTCTTGTGCCTGGCTGGAGAAGCCCTGTACGCCGAGCGCCAGGGCCAGGAGGCCCGAGGAAACGGATCGCATCGTCGCGGGCTCGGTTCTCAAGAGCACAGTCGCCGTTGCCGCAGCCAATCCATAGTTGTGGGTAGTTTCTGGGCTGCTGTGCCCGAGAAAGAGGGCAAAGAAACCTGAACCGACACTCTGTTCTGCTACCCGCCTCTCCTGTATAAATCGGCGTCGAGAGGCCTATCCTGCGAATCTCGAGAGCCACTCGTCGCTGCGGAAGAGGAGATCGTCGACTCTCGGGGTGGCCGGTACAGGGGCGGGCCTGCAGGCTTGTAATGTTGTAGCTGCAATGGTCAGGAGGATAATGTAAGTCCAAAGACTACTCAGGATGCTGGTGCAGCTGCTGCCAGGGGAGTAATCTAGCGTATGACCGGATCTTCGTAGTTAGCAGGGAGAGAAAGAGAGGTTGAATGTTTTTTTTTTCTTTTTCTTTTTTGGTGGTGAAAGTGGGATGGAAGAACAGACGACGTGTACGTACTATGGGCCAAAGAGTATTTCTCCAAATCGTCATACCTGCAGGTTCACTATCAGGGTCTGCAGCGTGCTGTAAATTCCACAGCAGGGATGGCCAGGTCACAAATATAGTATAGTTGGTGGCCAATTGCCGCCCAACAACCCCCCCCCCCAACCAACCCCTCCTTACCCCCCCATGCTTGGCTTATGCCTCTCCCTTGTCGACCCCCACTGTCTCTCTTTTACTTGGGCCCACAGTGCCCAGTTCTAGGCCTAGGGTCCCCTGGAGCTACAGGTGTACACAGCGCCGGGATGTAGTCTCTCTGGGCCACGGCAGTGCCACGTGCGATGCGCCAAAACTTTGAATTGAGCATTTATTTGGCCTGTCAGTAGCTGGTGGATGTCCTGCTTGGCTTGAACACACCCTCAACAAAACTCCTCCCCCCTCGCTTCCTCTCTTCCCCTCTCCCAGAGCAGACGTCGTCCATGGCATAGCTACACGCCCGCTCCCACAGCCTTCCCTCCTCACCGACCGCCCGCCATGCCAACACAGAGGCTGACCTTCCTCTACCCCACGCTGTTCCGGCGCTCGGCGTCTTCGACCGCAACAGGAGCACGCAGGACCGCCAGCCGCTGCTGTCACAGGGTCCGGCCGAGGAGGTGCCCTCCCTCTTCCTCCTCCTCTTCTTCCTCCACCTTCTCCCCTCTCGTCCAACCGTCGACGATACCCCACCAGCATGCGACCTTTGGCACCTCCAGCACCACCAGCAAGGGCAGCTTCGGCCCGCGCGTGGGCAAGGGCATAGAGCCCAAGCCCCTGGGTACCGTGCAGCCCGCGCCAGCGCTCGAGTCGCAGATGCAGGACGACGGCAGTGTCATCCCGCTGCCTCCTCCAGACGCGAGGGACAGCACGGCCGAGCAGCGCAAGAACGCCGCCAAGGCCCTCGACCCGGCCGCCGACGCCCTCAACGAGACCCTAAGCTCGCCCGGCGTGTCTTCGTCCGAGAGGAAGAGCAGGAACGAGAACAACAATAGCAGCAGCAGCAGCAGCAGCAGCAGCAGCAGCAGCAAAAAGAACAAGGAGCAGGAGCAGGAGGGAGAGGAGGAACAAGACTCCACCGCAGCTGCTGGGACTGGTCAGGA
Organism: Aurifilum marmelostoma; assembly: GCA_027559495.1. NCBI lineage: Eukaryota > Fungi > Ascomycota > Sordariomycetes > Diaporthales > Cryphonectriaceae > Aurifilum > Aurifilum marmelostoma. The sequence continues at coordinate 175,479 of JAMXSV010000007.1, read as the reverse complement.
CGGCAGCGGTGCGCCCAAGAAGAAGCGCGCCACGGGTCCCATGGACGCCGTTCTGCACATGCCCCCGCCCGAGAACGTGCCCAAGGAGGAGAAGCCACCGCACCTCACGCCGCCCCCCTACGTGCACCACTTTGACAGCTACTCGCTGGTGAAGCAGCTCGAGCAGAACGGGTACACGCAGGCACAGGCCATCACCGCCATGAAGGCCGTGCGCGCCCTGCTGGCGCAGAACCTGGACGTCGCCCAGGGCGGCCTGATCTCCAAGAGCGACGTCGAGAACGAGACGTACCTGTTCCGCGCCGCGTGCGCTGAGCTGTCCACCGAGGTGATGAACAACAGGCGCATTGCCGACGAGGCCCTCAGGCAGCAGAGGACTGTGCTGCAGCATGAGGTCGACAACACCACCCAGGTCATGAACCAGGAGCTGCTCACGCTCAACGATAACGTCAGGGGCATGTTCAATGATCGCAAGATGGCCGTGAGGGAAGAGCAGAAGAAGGCTGAGGGCGCTGTAGGCCCCCCCCCCTCCCCCCCTTCTTTTTCTCTGTGGATGGAGCATTCCCATATGCTGACATGTGTGTGCACACAACAAACAGATCCAACAAATAGCCTACAAGATCAGCGTAACCCTCAACAGCGACTCCAAATCCGAGATCGAGGCCGTCCGGTGGGTGGTGACGCGCCGGGCAGTAGCCGGCATCATCTTCATGGTCACCTTCTCCCTCGGCATTCTGCGGTACAGCAGCTACATCTCGCATGAGAGCCAGAGGGGAGGCGCAGAAGGAGAAGGAGGAGAGCGAGGTCGTCAGGAAGAGCGGTGGCAAGATAGATAGAGCCCTCGCCCCTGACGCCGCGGAGATTCTGGCAGCAAATTAGAGAGGTTTATATATATATATATATATATATATACATATAGATATATACAGATACCCTGCCCAATAGCATACTGTACAGCTTCAACTTCTCCCCCCCCAAATTCATGATGCATCTCGTGTAGACTGTTGGACAACAACACTTGACGAACCTGCTCGCGGCTATCATTTGTTTCTTTGCTCACATCTTGTCATTCCAATGCATCTATATCTATCTTTTGTCTTCTTGATAATGCCTGCGTCTTGTCACATATCGGTTGTAAGCTATTGTGAGCGTTGTGGCTCATCTAAATTCCAAAATTCATCTTGAGAGCAATAGTCGGCTGCCCGCTGTCCGCGTCCGCATCCTTGCTCACGTTTTCGCTCTGCCGTCCGCTCTTGATCACCTCTTCCATGAACGCCTTCTGGCCCTCGCTGAGCCCCGCCACCACGCCTCTGAAGCTCGCCTGGTCGGCCGACGCCAGCTCCAGCAGCCGTGCACTGGTCTCGCGATAGATGTTCATCCCTTCGACGCCGCCCGAGCCGCCCTCGCTTGCGGCGCGAGACAGCAAGGTGGGCATGACAAGCGACATGGCGATGGCTTGGTGGTCTTTTGACATGACGGCGACGTATTGGGTGAGGGTGTGGGCGATAAGAGCGCGTGCCTGCTCGGGGTCCTCGGGTTCAGTATTGGTGACGAAAGTGATAAGTCGCGGTAGGAGGAAGCGCGCGATAGTCTCGTCGGCCACTGTGGGCTTGGACTGCAAGAGCAGCGAGCGGACACAGTTGGCGGCGATCTTGGCGGTCTACCCACATCGATTAGTATCATTAGCATACGCGGGGGCATCGCTGCATTGAGAATAACATACCATGCGATCCGAGAGGCAGTCGACCAATTCCTCAAGGAACTTGGTCACTATGGGATCATTGGCAGTAAGGTGGTTCTGCCCGCCCGTGAATAGGATCGTGATGGCCAAAAGACTGTTCTTGACGTTTTGAAGGTCGGTCGGCTTTTCCCGCTTCTGTCCATGTAGATAGATTGAGAGGAAGCGTCTGAGGCAGCCTTGCAGCTGCACATCCATCGGCCCGCTGTTGCCTTCTCTCGGCCCGGCCATAGTTGCGATGAAGCGCTTGAGGGTTGGCAGTGCCTGTGGCACGATGACTTCCTGGCAGGATGGTGTAGCCAGGATCGTAGCAAATATGTGAATGATGCATGCATGTAGGTCCGTCTTGATAACTGCTGGGAAGACCTCGGCCGCATCTACCAGGCTGTTCAGAGATGTCCGGACGAGAAGAATGGCCTCCTCAGTCAAGATATGCCGGACAGGTTGGTTTGCCTCAGTAAGATTCGGTAGCAGCCCAGCCAGCACCAGCACAATGATCCTCGTGAGTTCAAAGAGCTGGTCCACGTCCTCGGACAATTCTCCATTGTCAGGCTCCGTGGGCTTTCTGGCAGCGGGATGCTCGACGCAGAGTGCCCTGGCGATGTCCACAATGACGCCTTGAACGTCGAGACCTTCTGTCAGGACAAGCCGGTCCAGCAGGTCCATGCTCTCGGCGAATACCGCATCTCTATAGATGGCATGCCCCGAGACGCTCGGGTGCAGGATCTTCTTGAGAGCCTGCAGGATCTCAAGTGTCTGCTCGTGGCTGGCAAGAGAGTCCGCCTGACCCGGTTTCGCCGCAAGTGCCTCGAAGGCGATGCCGAAGAGGACGAAGAAGAAGGCCAAGGGCTCATCCCGATAGTTGATGGAGCCCTTAGAGTGACCATTCGGCGTGTTTCCCGAATTCTCTTTTCCGTCCAGAGCATCAAACACAAACTCGCTGTCTTGTCCGATCAAGCTGGCAATGGCGTCGACGAGTTTGAGCCAAGAGTCCTGATAGAATTTGAGCAGCGTCTCACGGTTGAGCGCCGCGTAGATGGTGTCCAGACTGCCGGACAATGATGGTGGCCCCAAGGTCATGGTGATGTCTGGCTCAAACCTCAGCTGCGCAAAGTCCCTAAGGGATTCGAGCCACAGCGGGGTGAGCTTGCCGATATATGGCTTCAAGACGTCGAGCAGGTAGGCTTGTTCAGTACTCGCGACCTGCAGTTCAGCCCAGGCCGAGAAGACGGCCATCTTGACCATGACCTGTGCGTTCGAGCTCAGGCCCTTCAGATCACCAATGCCTGCGTTGTCATTTTGCGTAGAGAAATTCTCCAGAGCTGTCACGAGGGTCTTGAGGATCCTGCCCATACGGTCGACATCTGTGACAATGCCGGTGGCGATGAAGGCCGCGCACACGTTGACGGCCTCTGAAGCCAGCTCAGGCGAGGAGTCGGCTGCGAACGCAGGTGTGAGCGCCGAGCTGATCTGAGCCTGATACTGCTCGAGCAGCATGGCTTCGTCGAAATCCGGATCAGGAGTCTTGCCGAACATCTTCAAGACGGCACCGATGATCTTGAGACCCCATATCCTCTGCTCGAGAACGCCAGACGTCGAGGCAGAGAATGCCATGCGCACAACATCGGCGACCCTGGTCTGAAGCGCGAGCTGAGCCGGTGATTCGCCATTCGTCACGACATCTTTGTTGACAAGAGTGAAGATCTCGTACAAGAGACTCATGGCGAATGCAATGACCTGCCACCGGAGAGGCTCAACATCAGAGCCTGATCCGCCCTCCTTCTCGTCCTTGGCAACTCCACCAGCGGCCGCGAAACCCGCGACCTCTTCGTCTTGAAGATCCACGACAGCAGCAGCCTTCTTGGGTCCGGTATCGACATCAGCGACGACTTTGGGTCTCGTCATCTTCAGCACCGCCTGGAACCTCTGTAGCCACTCTGCGGTATCTGTCAGACACGTCTGACGCATCCAATTCTGTATGATGTTGCGGACACCTTCGTGCTCCGGATTTCTGTCGAGTGCGAGCCACAAGTCCTCCTCGAAACCTGGATCGGCAGCTTCAATAACATCGTAGGAATTCCTCTTCATAATGTTGTACAGGCCATCGATAGCCACATCTCGAAGTGTTGGGTGGTCCGACTTGAGATACCTCTGCAGCAGTCTAACATAGTCCGCAAAGTGCATGTGTCCTGGCGCGTACAGTGACAAATGTTCCAGACAGCCCAGGCTGGCGTTCTGCACCTGCATGTCATCTTCTGACTGGAAATACCCGACAAGAGTGAAGATCAACTCCCTTGACTTTGTAATGTCTTGTAGGTCTGGCCCGAGGACGTTGATCAGTGAGTCTACACACCGCGCTATGCTGGCGGTGGTGGAGAGCTCCAGCTCCAGGTTCATTGAGACAGCAGAGGCAATCTCCGAGTTATGCATATCAGACGTGTAAAGCTGAGCAAGCATTCCCAGAGTGCCTGAGACGTACTGAGAGAACCCTAGGCCTGCAGCATCAGCAGCGCGCGCCAGCGCCTCCAGCGCCCAGAAATGCACAGTCGGGTGCGGGTCGTTGCAAAGAGACATGAGGATGCCGAGAATGGTCTTGAGGTGGTATCCGGCCGCCATGCCGCCAACCTTTGCCTGAATGCACCCCAATGCCATAGCACACCCTGCTCTTGCACTCGGCTCCCTGTTGACGACGATGGTGTCGACAAGAAACTTGATTTCGGTATTCGTGAAGGCATTGCCACAAGCATTACACATGCGAGCGATAGCTGCGTACCCGAGGTTCCGGACGTACTGATCCGTGTCCAGTACAAAACCCCTGATCATGTCCTGGAACAACTTCTCGACTTGCATGTTGGTGATGTCGCCAGAAGGCGACTGCGTCTCCTTGACAGCGACCTTCAGCGTGGATAGAAACGCAGCGGCCACGTTGACTGTGATGGCAGCTCTTCGCGCATTGTCCCGCTCTAGAGTGCCAGCAGCCATGAACGTGGCGATCTGCTCCAGAATACTCTCTTGCACCTTGTTTGGGGTGAGCGGGAAGGCAAATGCGAACAGTTGGATAGCCATGTTCACGACCTCGGTTGCAGGTGGATCAGATGAGCAGCTGAACGCATCTCGGCCGCCGATGTAGAGCGTTGAAGCATCATGTTCGAGGGCCCCACAGACAGGAGACAGCATGACGTTCTCCATCGTATCCTCGGGACTGCTATCCTGCGTCAGGGAGGGCTCGATTGAGCTCTCATGCTGCCCAGGCAGTTCCTTGACCCTAAAGCCCGACACAATGCCGGTGACTCCAAAGCCTGAATTATCGTCAACATCCCAGATTGTGTCGAAAGTACCGGCTGCGTTCGCGATAGCCGCGCTCAGAGAGCTTGGCGAGTAATTGTCGGGATCGGCGAAGAGGGAGATCGCCAGTGTGAGCAGATTCGATTGAAGTAGTGCCTCACTGCCGCCAGCCGGACTCGTGTTCACCAGCTTGATGTAGCATTGCATCACACGGCGTTGCACCATCATCTCGATGTCTTGAAGCTGCAGTGCCGGAGCCAATCTCTCAGCGATGTCGTCCGACGTCTTCTTCTTGGGCAGCGTCTTCAAGAAGGCAGTCGTGCTCTGCAGCATGGTTGCGATTCTTTTCGAAACGTCAACAGTCAACAGACGACTGTTGAATTCGAGAAAGGCCAAGATTGACCCGAGCGCGCAGTCCCGAACATGAGCTAGGAACGACGCCTCCAGGTAATTCCTGGCCGCGGTGTTGTCTTTGGCAAGAGGCTTTGGGAGGGCATTCTTCCAGAGGAGCAGAAGCTGAGAAAGATGTATCTTGACAAAGTTCGGGCCAAGCGACATGAGACCTCCGATCAGGGTCCACGCGACCTGGATCTGTGTGCTAGCCACCCGGAGTTCGAGCTTCCCACTAGATTTCAGCAGGTTGGTTGCCATCGTGAGAACCCGGCTGTTGATATCGACGGAGCCGTACAAGGGCCGTGATGGACTTGCACTCAGCGTAGCGGCCAAGCCGTGAGCAAAGCCGACGCATTTCCGGGTAGAATTGCGACCAGTCCCGAGGACGCTCAACTCCCTGCTCAGGCTGTTCATGCATACTGACAGGCAAGACAGGAGCTGCTGAGGACAGTTGAGCACAAACGTCTTGAGACATGCTGATGTGTACACTTGGACAGTATAGCTGGGGTGCTGTAGGACCTGCAACAGTCCTTCCCTTGCCGCCTCCGCGAATGCATTCGAGGCAGACCCAAGAGAGACCATCAGGGAGCCTAGTGCACCCATGGCAGCGATCAGCATGTTCTTGGTGGGTTCGGGTCGTTCCTTGAGCGCTTGAGGGTAGTTCTTCAGGACGTCGTTGATGAGAACTTTGGCTGCATGGGACTGCCCTGTCTCGCCGAGTATCTTCTTGCCAATGACGTCCTGAAGTAGCGTGTCGACGATACGACGCGATATCAGGAGACGATAACGGTTGTTTGTAATGTTCGGGTTCCCAAGAATCTCGAGAGTTAGATTCTCCACAATCCTGATGTAGTTTGTCTCGACGGTCTTCTCGCCCAGCCGCTGCAGGAGTGTCGAGTAGCAAATGCCAATGGCAGATCTGGCCTTGTTGGACGTCCCAAGCTTGCCATACTGATAGGAGAGCACCCTCAGAATGTCTGCAAAGGACAGGGAAAGATCCAGATTTCTCTTCATGAAAGCCGGGCTCTCAGGTCGCGATGGTACATCATCTTCGTCGCCAAGCACGCCAGGCGGCATCGATTGGCGCATCGGGGTTTTTGGGGTCTTTGGTGTTTTGAGCTTGGGCTTCTTGCCAGCCGTAGGACTTGAGATACTATCTCCCATCGCGGTCTCCGAGTAACCCCTGACAAGGGCCTCAGCCAGGCACTCGGCAGCTGCGCGCCGAGCCTGGGAGGATGCGTACTCGAATGCTTTGAACGTAGCCGTCTGAATCTTGTCGAAGTCGCTCGAGTTTTTGAAGTAGTTGGTGTGTCTCAAGAGCGACCTTAAGCAACGACACGCCGCGACGACCACCAAGGCGCCCTTGTCGCTAGAAGCATGATTCCGACCCTGCTTCCAGATGTCCCTGGCAATGCTGTCGTCCAGCATCTGCCCCACCATCCGCGCGATCTTGCCCAGGGCCGTGAAGCAAGCGGCGCGCAGGCCGGCGTGGCTCGACAAGCTCTTGAGCAGCTTCACCAGCACCGTGCAGGCCAGCTGGTGGTAGCTGATGGCACTGTCGCCTGCGGCACCGAAGACATCGCCCAGACACACGACAGCAGCATGTCTAGCACGAGACTCGCCCTCAGTCTTGGACTTGCCAGCTGTTATGATTGCCACCAGATCATTGATCGTCTCGAGCAGGAGCTTCCGGTCTCCGTTGCCAAAAATGTGTGCAGCGCACCGTCCCAGGCTGTTCCGCACCACACGCGAGGGTGCGGGCGAGGGAAGATTGATGATCTGGAAGATCTCGCGCTTCAAGTAGAACTGCTGGGCGGTGCAGTCGTCTGCAGAGAGAGAAAGGACATGCTTGGTCAAGGTAGACACGAAAGTCAGAAGAAAAAGGTCCTGCTGTTCGGCGGGGAGAGATTGCAGCTTGGGCAGGTCGAGTTCCGGAGTCGAGGTCGCTCGAGGATGGGGAGTCGGTGGGAGAGGGGCGGGCGGTGCATTCTCGGTGCCGGAACCAGATGTGCTGGGAGGCGCTGTCGGTGATCCAGAGGACATATTTGCGTCTATTTCGGGGAGGAGTCGTTCTCTGGGATGTCAATGCTGTGTGCTCTCCACCGGCAGACCAGTCTGTCTTGTGTCTGCTCGGCGTTGGGAAGAGGAGGAGGAGGAGGAGGAGGAGGAGGAGGAGGAGGAGGAGGAGGAGGAGATGTTGAGGACTCAATACGCAGCTTACAGCTGTCCGCAGCAGTGCTACCCTTGACACATGTCACTGCGGCTCCCCTGTACACCCCTGGTTCTAGCGGCTCGGCCCTGACCAATTGATGGTCAACAGAGCATTCGGTTGGCGACGGCAAGTTCCACAGTTGCGGCATCGAGAAATTTACAGCGGTCATTCACGCCGAACCTGCATTGCCTCTTGGGATCTCAGAGCCGCTCGACGGAGAGTCACTGTCATATGGACGTATTGACGCATTCCCGAGCCATACGAATGTCGTTGTTAGCTGCATGAACACTATCTCCTCAGCTTGTTTCTTCTCACATCTTGTTTTGCGCCCATGGCCACGGTTCCGAGAGAGCTGAGCGCCCTGCTCCTTCGACCTGTACGGTCTGGAGCAGTATGCTCGAGGTGCCACCGTCGTACGTTTGCGACCAGCCCTCTCCTACAGTCAGGCCACAACAAATGGTCCAAGATAAAGCATCAGAAGGGACGGCAGGATCAGATCAAGACCGTTGAGCGGACACATCACGTCCAAGCAATAACATTATACTCGAGACTATACGGGCCAGACCCTAACACAAACTCGTCCCTCGCGAATGCCATTGCTATTGCGAAAAAGGTAATAATAACAGTTCCCTCGCCAATTTTCAATTCCCATATCCTTACGTCAAAAACAAAACTTTTCATAGTCCGCAACCCCAAAGAATGTCATCGAGCAAGCAGTGGCAAGGGGCCAAGGTCGCTCTCTGACCGGCCTAGCCCTCGAGAGCATGAAATTTGAAGTCATGATGCCGCCATCAGCTGCATTCATCCTCGACGTCGAGACAGACAGCAAGCTCCGTATACTCCAAGACCTTGGTGTCATCATCCGCAAGCACAAGGGCCGGACAACCGCTACCGATTATTTCTTCAGCCGGCGTGGACGGGTGGTATTCGAGCGGCACGAGCAGCTCGGGCCAGACGATATATTGGAGGCGGCCATAGAATTTGGTGCTGAGGACCTCGAGGCCGATGATGAGGAGAATATTGTAGTGTGGTGTCAGCCCACACAGACAATGCAGATCGCGCAGGGCCTCTCAAATAAGTTCGGCCTGAAGATCCTGGGTTCGGATATCATTTGGCAGCCAAATGAGGATACGCGGTCGAGTGTCAATTCAATCGAGGACGTGCAGTTATTGTCAGACTTCGTTGCTGCAGTAGCAGAGATGCCAGAAGTCCAAGCAATATATTGCAACGCCTCGCGGGGCGAGGATGTACCGGAGGAGCTGTGGGCTGCCCTGGAGGAAAACTTCGACTCATAGTTGCAACGTCGTAGTGGTAGCACTTCAAAAGACCATCTCGGTGCAATATGAGCGACCCTCGAGTATCGTTCTCGTTATGCCACCTCGTTTTGAGTGCTTACACACGTGCCTGTAATCGTCGAGATTCCAATCGAATGAGCGGGGAGCCGGACTTAAGCGTCTCGAATAAGTTGAGAAGCGAAGATGGGCGGAGGGGGTCATAGGAGACGGTGAGACCGTTAGAAGAAGTTCATGTCCGGATATTTCAAGTCGCTGCGTTTTCCAATTGCCTCTGACATTGTCTCCAGGCACCTACTCCTCCTGGTCCTGCATCGACACCGGGTTCTCCGCCTGCCGCCTGGCCTCCTCTGCAAGCCTCCTGTCCCTTATATATAGCCTCCTAGCTCTTAACCTCTCCAGCTCGGCCTTGATCTCATCCCTCTCCGTCGGTACCTTATTCGCCTCCTCGGGTTTAGGCCAAAAGTCCGGCACAGCGAAGCGCTCGTCGAGGTTCGTACCAAAGTAGCCCATAAAGGCGATCGGAAAGAAGAGGTACATTCCGAACTGCAGACACGTAAGTTAGTTGACACTTTGCTTTGCACATTCTTGGGGATGCTTCTGGTGTTTGGGACCGTTGTGCCGGGACGGGGGGGGGCATGCCTTGAAAAATTCGAGGTTGAAACCAGCCATCTTGATGGTGTATGACTTCACAACGATGAGTGATGCTTTAGTTCGATTTTCAGCTTCAAGCGATCTTGAAAGCCAAGTAATGTGTTGCAGTCCTGCGTAATTGGTATGGTGCTCGAGGAATCGCCCTTCATAAGAAAACGCATGATCTGCTGCTATTGTCTAAACCTGGGGAGCTGCTAAAGTGGAGCCGCGGGGCTCTTACATAAGCACTCCGGCCTCTCAGAAGACAGCAAATTACAAGCAGGGTGTCTCACAATACTGTCGATTAAGTTCAACTGAAAATGCAGAAACTGTATTGCAAGGAAAGTTCTTTTGAACCAGGGGTATCTCGATGCCATATTTGTCCAGACTTTTTCCATGCACTTATTTGCAAGATTTTGTGACCCTCCATGCCGCCAATCCCCTCCGCCCAATGACCCGCTTCAGTGTGTTCCAAACGCCATCCTGTGCAAAATCCATGTCATCCAAGTTCAAGTGATGCCGATGCCTCCACACTTCTCGAAAACGGAGCCCATCCAATCCTTTGTTCTTCAGATACGGATCTAGCCACGTAGAAGATGTTGGAGCAATCAAATAGGTGCCATCCTTTTCCTTCAGGTACTCCTTGTTCCGGCGGTCCGCTGGTGTGTCGCACGTGGCGATCTTGTCCAGCTCAGCATAAAGCTCCTCGCCCGGGATGCCCATCACATCGCGCGTCTCGAGCACCTCAGCCTTGCCGTCGAGCAGCCAGATCGGTGGCATGTATGTCTTCCACCAGATCGCTCTGGTTGCATCGGGCTGCTTGCTCATGAAAACTTGACCCGGGACGATGCCGCCTTGATGATATATACCCATCAACGTGCCGAAAACCAAGTTGAATATGATCCATGCCCCCACCCAGAGCCGCAGAACCTTCCTTTGCTGCGGCAGTCGGACCGATGAGAGGATCAAGGGAACGGTAGGCAACAGAAACCGAGCTTCTTGGTGCTGAAATATCGATAGTACGGATATTCCCGAAATCGCCGAGTACAATCTCAAAGATAGGTGGGGGCGTGTGAATAGTAGAATTGCAGCAGGTCCAATCAGCTGCGGAAGATTAAAAAGGACATGTTGGTACCAGGGGTGCAGTCCGTGCTGCGCCAGGTTCGAAGGGGAAATGTTGTACATCAGGTTGTTGAGAGGCGTAATGACGGGGTGCCGGAACAAGTCACTCCATGAGATCTGATTGGGCGAGTAGAAGACCGTATCAAGAGCAATCGCAACGAATGCCGTGGAGAGAGCTGAGAGCGCCGTGACCGTGAATGCAAGTGGTCTGGTGCCAGAAGTCAGCCTATCTCGAGCAAGAGTTCCAGATGAGGTTTTGTCACGTACGACTTCCAATAATAAGGGATCAGACGCAAGCCTGGTATAAGAAGAAACGCTGGAAACGTAATTCTGTTGAAAAAACCGAACACGACCATGGAGCCGAGGACTGCAGGCGCCAGGAGAGGAGTCTGATGCTTGGAAGATGTCAGCCGCTTGTGCCATTTCATTCTCGGGGGGGGTTTTTTTTAAAATAAAAAAAAGAGAGGGGGGGGGGGGGTTGTCCATACTGTGTTGACTGGAACCGCGATGGTCCTCTCGATCAGGACTAGGCTCCACGCAACAACCAAGGTTTCTATCGCATTCGAAAAGGTATGGGTTTGGTAGGTCCAAGTGACATATGAAGAGGCCACGAGGAGGACGGCGACTCGACGGTGTCGTGGTGATTGTATCAGCTCGTGGATGGCCCAGTCCTCGAGGACAAAGCTAAGAATAAACATGAGGGCGCGCAACGTCCAGAAGACTGCGATCGGAGGAACCTCGCCATCGTTCCCGTTTCCCATCCAAAGCCACTGCAGCAGAAGCATAGGCAAGCCATAGATGGGCCAGAGCGGGAAGACACTTCGGATGGGGTGGTCGCTCGTGAACTCCCAGGTAAGGCGGACGGGGTATTTGAAGATCTCGCCTGTATAAAGGGGAATGCGATCAGCCTACTTGACGGCTTATCGACGAGGAACAACTTCGACTATGAGGGAAAGGCCACAGGCCTCCGAGTGGCATGCGCATTGCAATCGCGATGCGCCAGTGTCGTGGAACTGGAATGGGTACGAAGAAGGGGCTTACCTGCAATGACTTCGGGGCCTTGGAAGTTCTCGTCAGGATGGAGGTAGCTCGGGGATAAGGCGAACCATAGGCGGACAATGAGAAGCACCAGATATGTGCGCCGGTACATCTTGACGCCGCTTTCTTCCTATGGACAGCAGCTTAAGCATTGGCGAGGCCTTATCTCCGCTTGCAATGAGGCTTTCTCGACCGTTGGCAAGCCAGATGCACACGGCATATTCAACGGGCAGACGTGAAAGTGTGGTGAGGAGGAGAAAGCAAAAGATGGAGAAGAAAACAAACAAATAGACCACTCAGGCGAATGCTTTTGCTTTATAACATCGACGCAGCAGAAGAGTTGATTCGTCTGACTCCGGCGGATGTACTCGAAAACGTCAGGAGCTCAGAAGGCCAAGGCCACATGGCTGGACGCAGAGATGATGATACGGTTGGAATTTAGGACAGGGATTGCCTTGGAATGCTCTGGAGCACCGTCATCCAGTGTCCGTTCACAGTAAGTGGTGCCCCTGGGGGTGGGTAGCCAGGGGTAAGGGGTGCTATGGTAGAGTGTGCCGAGCCTGGCGCGGCCCTGACCTTCACAACTTGACAGCTCCACGCTACGGCCCAGGCCCTGGGGCCCCCAGGCAGGGACCCTTTCAAAGAAATGTACCGCATTCTAGCGCAGTGCGCGGTTGTACCATGCAAAGTCCCAAGATCTGCCCCGGAACAATTCTGACATGGTGACTTGCATGTGGAGGCCAGCAAGGAGGATCCATCAACACAGAGATCAACCTCGGACACCAAGAGAAGGAAGCCTCCACAAGGCTATTGAAACCCTGGCGTTGGCGTCCCTTGGTAACCTGAAATCCTGGCCATATGTTGAGACTGCTGTTGCATAGCAGACCTTCAGTAAGCAAGCATGTCTCTAGAGTGTCTGGCTCAGAGTCAGCCAGCAGGCTGCATGATGTATGTCCTATTGAAGCCAACATATCCCTAGCTACATGCATCTGCATATCCTAACCTTACATCAAACACGGGGCCCTCTTTTTTTCTTCTTCTGTGGTGGCATCTCTCTCTTTGTTCTTTTTTTTTAAAAAAATTTTCTAGGACTTCTGCATCCTGCACGGACCTGAAGAAGAGCCTCTTACATCTTGAACCAGTTTTCTAGGAGGTTCTGTGTAGGCAAGATATGGGTGCCTTGTTTTCGGATCGAAAACTTTTGACTGCGAAAAGCCCATGTATTCTATTTCGGGTTCTCCTTACCTTGTTAGCCCTTCGTCTCATGTGCCTGCTTATTGTACAGCTGGTTCTATCTTCCCTCTTGAAAGCGTTATTCCAGGCACCATCTAGTGGATGCTTGGTCAGCTTACCTAACGCCAGCCAGCCACCAACCACCCCAACTTCTCTTCCCTTGGTCACCATCACCCTGCCACTGGAAGTCTTTCTAGTAACTCTACTTTTCATCTCTCAACTTCTTCCTCTCTGTTCTGACCCCTCTCCCTCTCTCTCTGACTCTCATGTCACAAAAATAAACATCCAGGAAGCCAACCGGACTGGGGGAATACTACCTTGGACTACTCACACACAAGGTAAGTCATAATATTCTTCTACTTGACAGTCATTTGCCAATCGTGGTGCATACCATTCAAGCCAAAACCTTCCTCTGTCTTGCTCTTCCTCCACCCTTACATCAACCTCCCTCTACATTAAGAATATCATGGCTAGTTTCGGAGTCACTGCGTGTGTCCACCCTGAGCCTGCCTGCCTGAAGTGGACGCTAGGCACCGGTCACCACTGACTGGCTCACTCGACTGGTTCACTTGCTCGGCTAGTGGCCCGTGCGTGGAAAGCAGGCACCCCTCCCTCCTTCCCGTCCCCGCCTTGCCTAAATCACCTCCGCCTGCTGGCTCACTCCATTGACTTCTACCCTCCACCCTTCTCCCACTCCCTTCTGTTAGCCTTGCCGACCGTCAACCTCTTTGTCCCTTCCAAAGAATTTTGATAGCCAGCAGGTATATCACACCCTCCTTGTCTCATAACTGATCCTGACTTCATTGTGCAACACTGTACAATTTGCACTTCTTCAGCTCAAGTGTAATACATCATCACTGACAAGCACAAAACCACAACAGAATATCTTGACGCTATCCATCGAACAATCTCAACCCCGACTCCATACACCTTCCAACGCTGTTCACCAATAAAGAACCGCCAAAATGTCTGACATCGATCGCAAGACTGCCAAGGTCGTTCTGCGTGCCAACGACAGCACCGAACATCCCGTCGACCTCGAGGTCGCTGAGCGGTCCATGCTCCTCAAGAACCTGATCGATGATTTGACCCTCGAGATCGCTACCACCACTGCCGTTCCCCTGCCCAACGTCAGTGGCCCCGTCCTGGTCAAGATAATTGAGTGGTGCGAGCACCACCGCAACGACCCTCTTCCCTCCTCTGAGGATGACAACGAGTCCCGCAAGAAGACTACCGAGATCGATGAGTGGGACCAGAAGTTCATGCAGGTTGACCAGGAGATGCTCTTTGAGATCATCTTGGCCGCCAACTATATGGACATCAAGGCCCTTCTGGATGTTGGTTGCAAGACTGTCGCCAACATGATCAAGGGCAAGTCTCCCGAGGAGATCCGCAAGACGTTCAACATCACCAACGACTTCACCCCCGAGGAGGAGGAGCAGATCCGCCGCGAGAACGAGTGGGCTGAGGACCGCTAAATGGATCCTGCAACCCTGGCCAGCTTTTATTTTGTCATCCATTCTCACATGTTGACAAGCTGGCCCTCTCCCCCCTCAGCATGTTGCTCGGCGTTTGTGGTTCACTGATGCTAGGTTTGGGATCACGTTCACGGTAATTTTGATATTCAGCAGAAAAGGGACAAGGCATAGGATCAGATTGTGCCGGGTATGCAACTGCGAGGGACTCAACGGGTTACATAGTCCGCAACTTTTTTTTTCTTCTGACAATTCATTTCTCGCGGTTTCTCAGTCGTTCAAAGCATTTACTCTACACGTTGCCCTTGAAGTGAGGTGACACGACACAACCCGCAACTAACTTGAACATCGTGATGTACGTGGAACCTCCTGTAGGGATGTGCTGTTTGCGTCTCGATATACAGCCTTGCTCTCTCCTTGTCAAGCAACGGGCTTTCCCCCTTTCTCCCGGTTTACAAGTCGCTGCAGGGTTCCTCTTTTTTCCTCCACCTTCAAGGAGACCATCACACCTTCGCTGTGCCGCGCCCCCTCCCACCTCCTACCTGTGACACGAAATGTTGCTTTTCCTGGGCTAAGTGAGTCATACATGGAACTTTCCAGCAGCGTCCAGCGGCACACCTTCCGAGCAGGACGAGCTATCACTTGATGTGATAGGGCAGACATCGTGCAGATCGGCCCTGCTAGGCATACGTGTTCTTGTTTCCCTTTTACTTAACACGCAACGCTGCCAATTTATTTGCGGCAGAGGATGCGCAGATTACAAAGAATACACAAAGCAGAACGGCATGGGTCATGGAAGTTCTTCTTCCTATCTCCTGAATGACCTGTCGTGGCGTGGTATGATCATGAGTCCTAGCAGGAATCCGGGGATACATCGCGCGGTTCACCTCGGGTGAAAGGGACGAGATGACGCGGACAATTATTTGTGCAGAGCTGAGGTATTGGATATAACAGTACTTCTGCGAGCAAAGCCCGGGTTGGGCGGTGTACAAAGGGTGGTAATCTACATGAGGTGGCGATACGAGCATCCAGACGAGGGTAGCACAGCGTTCCGAGATACAAGGGTTTGGGCGCTATGCAGCAAGCCACCGCGGGCTTGATTCGCCCAAAAGCCCGACCTAGGGAGTGGCAGGGCGTAGGCGAGGACAGACGTGGCAGCCGCAGAAGCAATCGGTCGTGTTATTGCCATTCGGGGAGGGTTGCATCTGTTGGTCAATCCCACCCTGTCCTATCCTGCCTGACGTCCAAGAATAGCAACAAGGTTGACCATCAAGTTCTGAGGTGTCATGGCTTGCTCAACAGGTGATTAGGCTGCTGTGGGCGGGAAGGATACGACATGACAGACTCCAAACCTGGACATGTGCTGGGAACCCTCCAGGTGTTCTCGAGACGATGTGCGTTCCGCATCGGGATGAGTGTGCAAGGGGGGTGCAAGCCGTATACACAAGCCTGGAACCCTTCATCCACGGCTTCCCTGCTGTTCATATATGCGTTTGTGTCACCGACAGGAACGGACAAGTCGTAGTCAGGACGGGTGCGAAAGCCACCCGCTTGTAGTAAATCACCAAAGGCGGAAGCATGCAGAATTCTTGTTCACAATTTTCGTTTAGGAAAACCTTCCCTGAGACCCTAAATGCAATGCCGCAAAAGCCAGCGCAACCGACACCGTTTTCCGGGACCGAGTAGTCTTTTCCTCAGTCGTCAAAACCCATCATGATGATGATTCCTGTTCCCTTCCGTGTCTCCCTATTTTCATGCTAACCATTCCAGTCCATCCATCGTTCGAGTGGGATAGGTCGAATTGGCGCGGTCGGGCATTTCGGTATCGTAAAAAGGTAGTTTGAGTCCAAGGAAAGAAGAACAATGGCAATCGGCATTCTGGTTGGCGAGGCATCTAGATGCCCAGGCGGGTCTTGCGCCAGTGCCTCCGCTTAGCATTGTAGCTGTATGGAATGTTAGCTCTCTGTCTGCTTCCCAGGGTGCATAGCCAGAGTGCGCCCTCGCCTGACTCCTTCTGGTCGTAGGTGCTCATGGGCGGGACTCGTGGGATTCATCGTACCGGATGGTGTTGCCCGTTCGGAGACGAATCCATTGGGGGATGGGGCGGTTCTGCTTCTTCGCCTTGGCGAGCTTCTGCTTGGTGCGGAAAGTCTTGTGGCTCTGTTTGCGAAGACACACGCTCGTCAGCTTTCAGGTCCATCGACTGGCAGTACGGATGGCGAATCCGCGGTCTCATTGTTCAAGATTTATTGAAATCATGATCGGCATCATATCAACTTTCGGCGACAGGCAGACATACCGGCATTTTGACTGATTTGTCGTGAATGTCGAGGTTGGTGGTTCGTCTTTTCGTCGATGATCGATCAGGAGTGGGTTCAGGTTGGAGGGGGAGGAGAAAATTGAGTGATTGGTGCTGCGGCACAAGTCACGTGCGTAACAAAATTTGGCAGGGGCTGGAGTCTGATTATGTCATCAAGGCCAGGGCGTGCTGGGAACATGTGCCTTGTCCGGCAGCCGGGCGAGTCGGAGGGAGCGATGACCGATGGGGAAGCCTTCCGAAACGGGGCCAATCGTGCACGGCCCGGCAAGGAGGTCCAACGAGTCACTGGCGAGTCCCTTTGATCCCAATTGCCAAGCTCAAATGCTGCTTTATTATCTGAACCTGGACTGTTTAGAAATCAACAATCTGGTTGTCCGTCCCACGACTACGCCTCCACCAGCGACAGACGATCCCAATAGGCCATCCCTTCCGAGCAGCGCCCTCCTCTTCCTCGCGGATCCGGCGCCTCCAGCCTACAAGAAGTAGCCAAGTCAGACCGCGACTTGGCGCAAACGTTTCCATTCCAGAGCAGGACACAGCTCCTTGCGGCATCGACACCCACTTTCGCACCACCGCTGCGACGAATTTGGGGCAGCCTCGGGCGGCCAGTCATCACCGAAGATGGGTCAGAGCATGTCATGGCTGTCCGGCTTGTTGTGGGCAAAGAAGGAAATAAGGATACTCATTCTCGGCTTGGTATGAGACGTCATAGTCCAGGAAACGAAGTGCGCCACTGATAGAACGGAACTACAGGACAACGCCGGCAAGACAACACTCTTGTACAGACTCAAGGTCTGATCCTCTCCCTCCCCGCGCAATGCCCCGAGGACACCTTGTTGATAATAAGCAGATAGGAGAGGTGGTAACAACGATCCCAACGATTGGATTCAACGTCGAGTCCGTCACGTACAAGAACCTCAACTTCAATGTCTGGGTACGCGATACCTTCGACACTCTCGATGATACACTGTGACGAAAATACTGACGTAGAAGCCAGGATCTGGGTGGCCAAACAAGCATCAGGCCGTACTGGAGGTGCTATTACGCCAACACAGCAGCGGTCATCTTCGTCGTCGACTCTACCGATATAGAACGCCTACAGACAGCGGCAGACGAGCTGGCAGCCATGCTTAACGAGGAGGAGCTGAAGGACGCCGCACTCTTGGTGTTCGCGAACAAACAGGATCAGCCTGGTGCAAAGGGGGGCAGGCGACATCTCACAGGCGCTGCGGCTCGGCGAGTTGAGGGACAGGAACTGGAGCATCATGGCATGCTCTGCTGTGGACGGGAGCGGTGTGTCGGAAGGCATGGATTGGCTGGTGGTAAGTCTCGGGTCTATAGCTCTTCTCCTGACTACCGGCCTACTAACACTGGCGCAGCAAACCGTTTCCCAAGAATAGTTAGCAAGAGGCAATGGGGTTCAAACGATCCCCCTCCTTCCTCTCGTATCCACTCTTGCCTCCTTGGGTAGTAGGCGACAGAGTACACCCTGGCGAACCAGGTGGGATGCCACGCTCAGCAACGGCGTTTATTGGGCAGAACAAGAAAGCATTGTATTTGATGATAGGCTTCCGGACAGCGGGAAAGCGGTCGAGTTGCATGGTAGGGAATGGCTGACGCATGTACGTACATACAGATTTTGTGTGATATCACGGTTTAATGAAGATAGACGCACGGTCGTTTCTTTTCTGGCGACGTACCTCCTCTCCAGACTTTTCTCCAGTGGCTGTTGCGCTTTGCTGCGGTACAATCGGCCGCTCTGAAGCTAAGATGTCTGTCTTTGGGTGCCTCCCTGTGTGCTCATCTCGCCGCGTGGGGCTATCGGTGGCCATCCGCGAGACATGGTCAACACCCCCGTCTGCTGAAGTTTCCCGCACGTGGCAAGGTCTCCTACGGAGTGATCAAACGGAATGGATGGACAGTTCTAGTGTTCTTCGATCGACGGGCTACTTTCCTCTCCATGCCCATGCTCACCTCGAAGTCCCTCTTCGCGATCGCCAGTACATCCACCAGAATTTGGGTGTACACAATGATCCTTGAAGGATGCTACCACTCTGCATTGTCTTCTGGAGAGTCGGGAAACCTGGATCTTGTGATGATACTTTCCTGCGTTCACGAGGCTCAGCTCTGCCGACTCCCCTCGGTCCTCAGACCATCAGTAACTAGTCGGGCTATGGGTCCACTATCCTTTCTCGGTCGGCCAGAATGGGCTGCCTTGGACCAGGGCCAAACTTGTCTCTCTTTCGGCATGTGCTTCTTGTACTAAATCTCCTGGCTGGCCGTGATGTATTGTCTGTGTTCTGGTAGAAGATAATGTGCACCCATGAGACTAGAAGCGGATAGGCCAGACGAACTATCCTCAGCATATGAGGCCCGTGTGTGGGAACAGGAGGTAGAAAGAGCACAAGCTTGGGAAGGAAAACACCATTATCTCAGTTCCAATTGTTGACGACAGTCTCTTTCCCCCCCTCCCCTTTGACCTCCTTTCTGGTCCTCTGGATCCTAGCAGCTCACCAAAGTCAAGTTTTATCTACCTGGACAGACCGACATCCAGAACACACCATCAAGTGTACTCGATTCTTACCAGGTGATGATTATTAAGAGACATCATGTCGCTGGTATACTATTGAGACTGATTTCTCTTCTTCATTTTCTTGATTTTTTTTATTCCCCAAGTATGTGATGATAGCGGCTTGCACGTTCCACTATGGCTGGAATGCCAGCACTTTGATGGGATCCAGGTTGCCCCGACCAAATGGCACTCTGACTGCGTCCAGCGGAATGATTGAGCTGCGTCTAGCTACCGGCACCGTACATGATGACATTGCTTCCAATTTTTTTGCCCTTCATTGGACCTGGCGTCCGGCCTCACACACCATTTGGCCATGACATTGTTACCTGACCTAACACACAGACTTGAGCAAGTCCATTTGTGGTGGTCATCTGGTCCGTCTGACCCTGGTTGTGCCCGCTGGGGAGGGGGCCGGGGGGGGTCCTGTGATGATACAGTGAGCTCGGCGCCAACCGGGAACCCCACGACACACCTATCCTTGCCCAACCACCACAGGCAGACGCTATCCCCTGCAGGAGCAGGTACCTAACAAGCATACTACTGCATCTCCCGTGTACTGCCTTTTATTGACTTCGGATTCAAAAAGAGAGACTATCTGGGCTATGGAGCGGGACGATACGATGGTCGCACAACACGATGCACCATCTGGTCACCGCAACTGTGTCGATCGACAACAGAGAACTGAGCTTGCAACGTGGCAGTCCGAGGTAGAGGGCTATCTGGACTCTTGCGAGGATAATGACGCTCTGCGAGACTTGGCTGCCTAACGACTGCCTCTTGGCTGCCTTGATTTCTTGCGCGCCGGGGTGTCTCTCTCCCACGGCCTGCGGCCTATCGTGTCGCATGAGATCCCGTTACATGCACGGCGGCCTGTTCTAGCAGCCACGCCTTGTGTCTCTTTCTCTTTCCCTCTTGCTGGCAATTACGAGGTGCCGAGGACAGGTCTGCTAGCACACAAAAGAGGTCAGCAGTCAGGGAGGGGGGGGTGGCCTGCGGGATCTGCATCGGTGCAGGTGACGCATAGCTGGGCCCCCGAAGTCCCTGTGCCTTTTTTTCTCCCCGCCGGATCTTGCCATGAAACACTGAAACCCCAGCCGTTATCGCTAGCTGGCGGCGGGTGGTGTTGTGCTATTCTCGTCCTCAGCTCAGATACGCTGGCTCCGTGGCAGGTGGATCCGATTGGGCTCTCTCGCAGCTTCTCTCCTCCTCCTGTCCGCTCTGTCTTGTGTCTCTCTCCCCCCCAGAGCTTAGCACGATTTCTCTTCCCGAAAAAAAAGTCCCGAGTCTTTCGACGGTTGAGACATGTCTGTCTGTCTGACAAGATCGGCAGCCCGGTCGGTGCCGGCGTAAGACCACCTAGGGCTCAGAAACTCAAATGATTAGAGAGAGACTTGTTCGGGTGGGGTTCCATCCCCGAGACAGAGCTTGGTCGCCCGTCTCTCACCCTCCTGTCATGAGGCCCAGCTGCTTGCTAGTGGATCACCGTCCTCCTGCAGCCGGTCAGACCAACACATCACTGAGGAGAAGGTATACAACAGCAAACCACGAACCCCCTCCCCCCTGGCCTGGCCCACCTGAACACGACCACCCCCCACCCACACTCCAAGACTCTCTTTCAGCCCTAACTCTGCTGGAAGGAGGGCCACAGGGCGCTGTGGACGTGTTGAGAGGGTGGAGAGGGGCAGAGGTAGAGACAGGATGAATGGAGGTCGAGACTCCGTGGCGAGTCGCGCCAGCAGCAGGCATACGATTCTGCCTCCTCATCCCTGTCCTGCACCCTCCAAGCCAGGCAGTGATGTGCCATGTTCATCATCCACAAGCAGGAGAAGACTCTCTCTCTGTATTGTATACATGACCCTACATGATGCAACAAGGGAAGAGAGGAGGGCTGTTGTCTCCTGCGAGAGGGTGAATCATGCGGCGGTCAAGCTTACTGCGTCTAGACTTTTATTTTTATTGTCAACTGTCCTGTCGTATCCGCCGCCCTTCTCGTCCCCGTCTCTTCTGCTCTCTTGCATTTCGGGTCCCATCCATCGTCTTACACGCACGCACGCACGCGCACACACTTGCACACTTGCAGCATCGGCGTGCATGTCCGAGAAGCACTGTCGCACCAGGCGTGCTGCAGGTACTATTTTCAGTCGAGCCCTTGAAAAGATAAAGATACTTGGCCCCCAAAGAAGAACGCTTCCTTGAAGCCTTTTTATCTCTCTCTCTCTCCTCCATTATCGTCATCATCAACGAAAGTGCTATAGTCCTCGTCTTCCCGCCCCTCCCTTCCGCCCTGATCCCTTCTGCCTATACTACTCGACGGTATAGCTGCTATAGCCGCTCCAGTCTCAACACGCAGCGGCAGATACGAAAAGCCTATTATTCACACCGCATTTATATATACATACATCATATTGCTGTCACCACGATCGCCACTGCTTTTGTCCAGTGGGATAGACTCTGATCACATATTCCTCATCATCACCAAAACAACAAGAACAAAATGGGTTCCTCCTCTAAGCGGGCACCGCCTCCGGCCCCTCTGTACACCAGCGGCCCCACTCACGGCCAGGTTGTGGCATCACCAACCTCATACGAAAGCGTAAGTTGCTCACAGCATACAAATATGTGTATTCACTCCTGCCACACCGGCGCGACCTAAGTAACATCCCAACAGCAGACGCTGCAGACGGCAAACGCATACATGTCCTCTGGGTCCCCGCGGCAGTGCCCAAGAACAGACTCGATGGAATCCAGCGTGTCCACCAGCTCGACGGCGTCCTACCAGAGCCGAAAAGCCTCCACGCCGAGGAATGTTTATACCCACTGCGGCAGACACTCGGACCAGTATCTGTTTGGCGGCTGGGGCGACGTCGTCAAGAACGTCTTCCACCACAAGAAGAACTGACTGAGGGCGGAGAAACGGGTCAGACGCTCCCTGCCCTTGGAGATTTGCAGGTCGATGGTATGAAGGGAACATGCTACTGTTCTCATCTCGGGGAAAGATCGGAGACTGTGGCTCCTCTCTGCTAGAGAGGGGGACAGAGCAGGAAAAGAAAAAAGAAAAAAGGGAAACAATGATAACGAAGGGAGAAGGTGGGGGCGTTTTCTTGGTGGAGTTTGGGTTCAGAATTCTGGCTTGTAGGATTTGGCTCACCGAGACTGGATGCATCTTTTATTCGTGGATCAAGGGCGTAGGGTGCAGGTTGGTATGGGGACTATGAACTTTGCAAAGTCCAAATGGGATGGGTGGGTGAATCATGGGAGCGAGAGAGAAAAAAAAAATGAAACGTTACAGTATTTTATAGTATGAAGGCAATACCACGAGTCTGAGCATAATTCGTTTGAAGCCTTGCGGACCACCATCTGCGTTACTCTTGTGGGTGTAATGATGGTCCGAATGGCCTTTGCAGGCACATGTTTCAACGCTTGTCTATTCTCTCCATGTCGAGGTGACATTATTTCCATTCTCCCCCCATCTGGTCTCAGAGCCCGGTGTCGAATAATATACACTTGAATCTCTCTCTTCCTCCTTCTACTATTAGACGTGGTCGCAGGTTATAATTACTATTATGGGGGTTTTTTTTTTTTTCTTTTCTTTTTTTTTTTGACAGCTTCGGCACTTATCCATACCCACACCCACGCACCCACACGTAAACACATGTATATACACACTCCACAAAGGAACAATTCGAGCTGACATTTGTAGGGCTGAAACCATGCGAGATCTAGAAGAGACGACAACCCTTCAACGAGCACTGCCACCCCCATCCTGGAGCCCTTGTGGTTGGCCCCTGGCGTATCCTTGCCCCTGTACTACTGCCAAGTCTGTTCTCTCTCTCTCTCTCTCGCGGGTTCCCTGCACTAACTTAAAGTAGGTAGTGAAAGTGGGCTGGCCGTCCCCTCCCAGGTTGAAGCTCCCAGAAATATTGTGTTGGGAGGGAACAAGTCAAGCCTCCAACATTGAAGGTCCAGGAAGAAGCTTGGAGGGAAGAAGAGGAAAAGACGAACAGCACGACTCCCCCTCGTCTTCCAAAGGTTTCCCAACGTCGTCGTCGTTGTCTTTTTTTTTTTTCAATTCACTCCCTTTGGCCCACTCCGAAATCCCAATTCTCTCCTGCGACCTGGTGCACAAACACACACACAATGTCCTCCTCCTCCAAGAGCGCCGGTGGGCCGAGCAGGCCCATGTCGTCAGCCAAAAGGACCTACCTCGTCGCCTACAACGCCCTCTCCGCCGCGCTGTGGTCCGTCGTGCTCGTCACCACGGCGCAGACCCTCGCGTCCACTGGGCCCAAGGCAGTCTACCCGTCCGTGGGCGAGTGGACAAAATGGACACAGACGCTCGCAGGTCTTGAGGTCGTGCACTCGGTGCTAGGTGCGTTTGTCCTCTCTCTTCCTTTCCTTATTTTGCTTAACCCAAGCCCCTCAAGGGTCTCAGCTGTCCCGAACACACGTGAACTCTGACTGATCAAACCCACCTCACCAACCCAGGCATCGTCCGCGCCCCCCTCCTCACGACCCTGATGCAGGTAGCCTCCCGCTTCGCCCTCGTCTGGGGCGCCGTCCACCTGTACCCGAGCATCGCCACCTCCCCGGCCTACAGCACCATGCTCCTCGCCTGGTCCACCACAGAGGTCATCCGCTACGCCTTCTTCGCCCTCTCGCTGTCCGGCCTGGCCGAGCCCCCCGCGCTGCAGTGGCTGCGCTACAGCGGCTTCTACGTGCTCTACCCCGTCGGCATCTCGAGCGAGCTGTGGGAGCTGTTCCTCGCGTTCGGCATCGCCAGGGCGGAGGGCGACGTGGCCAGGTGGGTCGTCATCGCTGTGGTTATGGCGACGTATCTGCCTGGGGCGCCCAAGCTGTATGGACACATGGTGAGGCAGAGGAGAAAGGTCCTGGGCGGCGGCGGCGGCGGGAGCGGCGGGAGATCTAAGAAGGAGTAGGAGGGGCATCACAACACACCTTGAGGAGCTGGGGCTTTTCACACATACACACACATACACACACGAAGCGTCATGTTTTGCTTCCATAGATAAACAGATTTCTCAATGGATCTAATGGCAAGACGATATCATTATTGGCCGAAAAAAAATCGGGTATATGGCCAGTTGGATGAATTTCATCCCCTCCCAAGCGCGCCCCTTACACATCACAAAACCACCTGTTTCATGCTCAAAACGTTTAAGATACAGGTATATAAGAGGCAAAAGAAAGTTGATACTGTCTTGGGTCTTGTTCAGACAGCGATTCCGGGACGATCCCGCATAGACAAAGGAGAAGATACGAATAATGAAACTCCAAAAGGGATGATAAAAGTGTAGACGGAAAAAAGCAGAAACTCATGACGAGGGAGAGGCGGTAGCATCACGAATCTCGGCCTCCGTGCTGCTCTCGTACCAGTCATTTCTCGTCCACCTCGCAATGGTCTGGGCAGCGCTGTCGGCAAGCTGGTCGTAACTGGGGTTCTCCTGCGGCTCGAACATGGCTGCGTCGAAAGAAAATTGTGATCAGCAGATTGACGGGATAAGGGAAGAACAAAGAGCAACAAGAAATTAGAAACAAAAAAACTCACACATATGCGCCTGGGTCTCGTCGCCCGCGCTGTCATTGACCGCCTCCTCCCACCAACCAGTGCGGTCCGGCCCGCCCCTTCCTGCTCGGCAGGTTGCAGAACGTCCTCTGGCTCCCAATGACCGTGCCGACCATATTGGTGCCGCCCATGCCTGCGACCTGCTGCTGCTTGGCGACTGCGCCCCTGCCGAGCCTCGTGTACAGGTTCCCGAAGCCGACCCCCAGCTCCTTGTGGGCGCGCGCCATGTATGCCACCCGCCGGCGCAGCTCCTCCCCCGCGGGCCAGACAGCCCACGAACTCGAGGTGTGAAGACACCCACGTGAAGCCCTCGGTGAGCTGGTCGCGCTTCAGGTAGGCGGCCGCAGCACCGCCGGCGAGTGCCGCGCCCGCTCCCGCGTACATGGCCAACTTGCCCCAGGAGCCCCAGCCCGAGGACGACGACTTGTTGCCGCCGCTGCTGTTGTTGCTCCCGCCCTCGCTCGCCTCGACGGCAGCGGCGGGAAGGGCCGCCACTGGTTGTTTCTCTCTCGGGGCGGCGCTGGGGGCGGGACTCCCGCTGGGGCTCCAGAGCGAGCTGAGGGCGCTCAGCTGCGACAGGGCGGCGCTGGCGGTGGTGTAGTGCGTCTCTGCGCCGTGGGCCACGACGCCGGGCGAGATGCCGAGATAAGGGGTGTCGAAGCTCAGGACGGCCTGGACATACGGAAACATGAGGCTGTTGAGGGGCACATGGTCACTCTCGGCTGGGGCGGCGGTGTGGTTGCCGTCTGCGCCCGGGGCGGAGGAGACGGGAGGAATGACGCGGTCTGAGGTGAGGGAGATGACGGTCTCGGCGGCGACGATGCCGCCCATGGAGTGGCCGCACAGGACGACGCGCACGCTGGGCTCGACGGTCGGGGAGGGCGTGCCCTTGGCGACCTCGAGATCTATGACTTTCTCCTGCAGCCAGTCGCGGAACCGGTTGACGCAGTCGGCGAGGTTGCCGCGGGTCTCGTACTTTGGGTAGACGAGGACCTGGATGTCGAGCTTGGGGAGGAGGGTTGAGAGGCGGTCGCGGAGGTCCTGGGTAAAGGCGTACTTCTGGCCAAAGGTCTCCTCACCCCCCTAGATATGTTGGTAACTTGTGGTCAGCTGCTGCTGCTGCTGCTGCTGCTTTACGCATCATCGTCTGGGGACGGCATGTGATCTGGGGGCGGGACTCTACCTTGAAGCCGTGGATGAAGCATAGCAGTAAGGTCTTCTTCATCTTGTGGACCCATGGGCTATACGCGAGACGTATGGTTCGGGACCTGTAGGAGGGTTGTTGTAGGCTCAGTACAAGTTCAGGGTGATGGTTATTCTAAGGATCCCCGTGGGCGAGGCTGTCATCGCTGTAAGTACTATGTAGTAGTTGGCGCCTGCCGTACCGGATGTGCCCCACCTGCCGACCACAACCGCTGAAGGCATCGGTGATGTCAGCTGGTTTCGTCAGTGCACGGCGGCCCTGTTCCCCGCTATTCCAGGCCCCTGCACCCTGGCACTTATAGTGCTACAGTATACTAGACACTTACAACAGCAGTATCATAAAACATATTAAGTATAGTGCTACGGTGCAGTGAAGAGATTTTGTATGTGATCGAGAAAATTTAAGGAAAGACAAACATGGACTTGTCTGTAAGGCTCGGCTTTCTCTCCCTGAATCATCTTGCCGTCATAAAATTCTAATAGCAGATCTGCCAGGTTCCTGTAGATATTGTGTCCAAGGACGTCAGATCTTGGATTATGCTGAAGGCGAGTGGAACGACACTATATATCATCATATATGTGTATTCCTCCTCCTCCTCCTCCTCCTCCTCCTCCTCCTCCTCCTCCTCCTCCTCCTCCTCCTCCTCCTCCTCCTCCTCCTCCTCCTCCTCCTCCTCCTCCTCCTCCTCCTCCTCCTCCTCCTCCTCATCATCATCATCACCATCTCCTCAGTCCTGCTAATAATCTGCATCGCATCGTTCACTCCCCAAACAGTCTCAGGACCCTCACTGCATTCCCTCCCATAACGCCCTTGGTCTCTTCTGAGCCCTCCCCCAGCGCCTTGGTCACCGCCTCGGCGTTGAGCCCCACGCTCTCCCACTCCCCGTCCTCGGCGCCGTCGCTGCCCCCAACCGGTGGGAAGAACGGGTGATCCGTCCCAAACATCAGCCTGTCGGCACCACCGCTCGCCTCGATCGCGGTCTTGAGCCCGACCTCGGAGTAGATGACGGCGTCCAGGTAGACCTGGCTCCGCAGCACGTCCCACACCGTCCGCCGCCCGGCAGCCACCTTGCCGTCGCCCACGAGCTGCCCGTCGTGCCGGACACAGCTCTCGATCCGCCCGGCCAGGAATGGCAGGGTGCCACCGCTGTGGGCGAGGATCATGCGCAGGGCAGGGACGGCGTCGAATACGCCCGCCAGGTACATGCGCGCCACGGCGATGGTAGTCTCCATGGGGAATCCCAGGGCCAGCGGGAGCACGTGGCCGTACTCAGAAGCGGCGCGGGGGCCCCAGACCTCGTTGGGCAGGCCATAGTGCGGGTGCAAGAAGACGGTGAGCCCTGCAGCGCCGAGGGCCTCGAGCACGGGCAGCAGGGCTGGGTCATCCAGCCCTTTCCCCAGACCCGAGGTGCCGAGAATCACGCCACGGCAGTAGGGAAGGTTGGTAAGGCGGGTGACGGCGGCCTGGACTGTAGCGAGAGGGGCTGTTAATGGCAGGGCGCCGAAGAAGTAAAGCCGGCCTGGATGGGCAGCGCACATGGCACTGAACTCGGCGTTGACGGACTCGGCGGCGGGGCCGGACTCGGCAGGGGCCAGGAAATCCAGCCACGGGTTGGCAAGGGAGATGACCGAGATATCAATTCGGTGGGTGTCCATGAAGCGAATCTTCTGGTCCAGGGAGGAGTAGTGTCTTGTGAGGGGTCGTCCTGGAGGCCTGGCGGTGGTCGAGGACTCAGCACCGGCCAGCGACGGCACCTCTGCCTCGAGGAGGATGAGGCGCGGGTCTGGTGAGCTTGGAAAGCTCCGCACGAGAGGGATGGTGGACCTGGAGGAGAGGATATCGACATAGAAGGGAGGGTACATATGGGTGTGGACATCGACCACTTTTTGGGGGGTTCGTGGGAGTGGCGGCGGCAGAGGGTTGAGCCATGGTGAGGTCAGTATATATATACAAACTGGACAAACATGTATAGTATGCCTATGTCTATGAATGGGAAATAGAGGGGCAGAGAGGGTAAGTGAGGGTGCTTGGGTTCAAGTGAGTGTATAAAATGTGAAGAGAGGGGGAAATGGAAAGAGACCAAAAAAGGTAAGGCCGGGGGGTTTGTCCTCATGGGAAGGTACACTGCACCAAGTAAATAGTGTACTGGCCGTGGCAATTATGGCAAGTACTGCGTGCTAACTACTTAGCATACTCACACCTCCTTCCTCAACTGAATCAATACTTAGTGCATCTGCTGCCGGTATAGTTCAACATTACCCCGCCATAGACATGCCGCCCCTCTCCCCCGTCTCCAGCTGCACCTGCACTTCTCGGCAACCCCATGTCGTACCACCATCTGGAGCTTATCTATCGCCAGAGGCAGCCACGGCAGCAGCGACCGGAGAGTCGAGACTGCCCTGACGATCCTTATCAACTTAGTTGCCATCTGCCGCACTTGACGGGTTGGGCCGATATCAACAAGTATATTGTATCATGCTATACTCTTTATCGACGGTACTAATATAAGCCAGGCGCCCATGTGCCGTGTCTCTCTCTCACTTGACCACACAGTCTTGATCTCACAGATAAATAAGACGCCAGCGTATCTCTCACCTGCCTTCTCTTGAAATCTCGACTCGTACCAACACCGATCTACTAATTATCCAGTCTTGCTACAATTTTGAAGAAGTCATTGCAGATATGGAGAAAGCCGCTGTTGACGAACAGGGACTCATGATCCCAGTGAGTGAGCCTCGCGAGAGACCGTCCCTCTCACCTTTCCTCTCAAGACATCTCACGCTCAGGAAGTCAATCATCTAAACATTAGTTTTGCCCTCCGTTCTAGCTCATCGACTTCTCCAAGTTCCTCGAGGGCACGCCAGCGCAGCGCAAGGAGACTGCAGACGCCATCCTGCGCGGGTTCCAGACGGCCGGCTTCATCTACCTGAGCAACCTGCCCATCACGCCCAGCTTGCGCAAGCACGTCTTTGACACCTCGGCCGGCTTCTTCCACAAGCTCACCATGGAGGAGAAGCTCGCCCTCGGCTGGACCACGCCCGAGGCCAACAGGGGCTACTCGGCCCCGGGCCGCGAGAAGAACACCCAGCTGACCGACATCAACGAGGTGGCCAAGCTGAAGGAGGGCAACCCGGACATCAAGGAGAGCTTCGAGATCGGGCGCGAGGCCGACCCAGACTTCACCAACCAGTGGCCCGACGAGGCCGCCCTCCCCCAGATCGCCGGCTTCCGCGACACCATGGTCGACTTCCACGAGCGCTGCCGCCGCATCCACGTCGAGGTCATGCGTGCCATCGCCGTCGGCATCGGCCTCGAGGACGAGGGCTACTTTGACTCCTTTGTCGACGGCGGCGACAACACCCTGCGTCTACTCCACTACCCGGCCGTCAAGAGCGAGGTCTTCCGCGTCAACCCGGGCCAGGTCCGCGCAGGCGCCCACTCCGACTACGGAAGCATCACTCTGCTGTTCCAGGATGCCGCGGGAGGGCTGCAGGTCCAGAGCCCCAGCGGCCAGTTCGTCAACGCCACCCCTATCGAGAACACCTGTGTAGTGAACGCGGGGGACCTGCTGGCCAGGTGGAGCAACGACACCATCAAGAGCACTATCCACCGGGTTGTTGAGCCGCCAAGAAAGACCGACGAGCACCCGGCGCGGTACTCCATCGCGTGAGTGGCCACGTTCCCTCCCTTCAGAAGAGATCTTACTGACTGGTTCCCAGCTACTTCTGCAACCCCAACTTTGACAGTCAGATCGAGGCCATCCCTGGGACGTATGCGGCAGAGACGGACAGGAAGTACGAGGGGGGTCAACACCGGCAAGTATCTCGTGCAGCGGTTAGCCGCGACGTACTGAGAGGCTGTTGATTGGTATCCTGTTGCCCTCCCGCCTTCGTGAAATCTCTGTGATATAATGTTTGACTCGTGTGCTCCTCACTATTGGAAACGTTGATATTTTATTTGACTTATTCCAATGTCCGACCCAGAATGTGTAGAGACGAAACAGATGAATGAAACATGAGGGATAGTCCGAGGGCCACGTTCTCCTGCAGTGTGCGTATCGGGCGTCAACCTCTTCTCCAAACCTTTATACAGACATGATCTTGTATAAAAATCACATTGAGTTGCCTCGAATAGGATGGTCACTTGGTCACTATCTCATTGACATAATTATGAGACTCATGATGCTGGGTTGTGACCAGACTGAGAATCCCACCATTTTTTTTTATTTTTTTTTGGAATCTTTGTCTTGATCTTTTCCACTTTTTTCCCCATCATCTTCGAATTGCTCAGATTTGTTTGAAATGCAGTTTGAGTAGAAGTCTGCCGCTCGTCTGTGTGTGTGCAAGCTCGGTCGTGACACAAAATGAGGTCAACGATAACGGATCGAACGCTCAACTCACCTGGCCCCTGTAATGTTGGCTCAATCCACATCCTTATGAGAATTTCTGTTCACAGAAAAAATGAGCCGATCCAAGATTGGCCTAAAAAATCCCAGGAAGAGAAAGTGAACGCATCAAAAGTTGGCACAGAAGGTCTATGTAGCGCACAGGTCCGGGCTTACATAAGCACGCCAACCTCGCTCTCCAAAGGCGGCCGCCACCCACCAAGCGTTTTCAAACTTCATCATCACCAAAACATCAAACAAAGGAAGGTCCAACGGACAACCCTCCACTCCCCCAACCAGGACACCTCCGGAGAGAAAGAGAGACAGAGGAGAGAAGAGACCTCACCCACGACCTTCCTCTCTCATAGAATAAATCAAAATGAGCGACTCAGCAGCCCTCAACCTGCTCCTAGCAGCAGCCAAGGACGCCGCCACCCGCGGCATCGACTACTACGCCCTCCTGGAACTGGACCCATCCAGCGGCGAGACGCCCCTCACGCGCGATGTCGTCCAACGCGCCTGGCGCAAGCGGTCGCTGCGGTACCACCCGGACAAGGCAGGCGCGAACTTCGACAAGGAGAAATGGGAGGAGTTTGGGCTGGCGCGGGACATACTCGCGTCGGAGGAGGCGCGGGCGGCGTACGACGGGGCGCGGTCGGCGGCGCTGCAGAAGCAGCGGGAGCGGGAGCTCATGAACGCCAAGCAGAGGCGGTTCGCGGAGGAGCTGGAGCGGGCCGAAGGGCGGAGCAGGAGGGCGGCGGAGGAGGACAGGGAGCGGAGGGCCGGGGAGGAGGCGGAGAGGGGCAGGCAGGCGGCGCAGGGGAGAGCGTACATGGAGGAGAGGAGGAGGAAGCTGGCGGAGGCGGAGGAGAGGGAGCGGGAGAGGGAGAGGAGGGAGGATGACGCGAGGGACGATCGGATCCGGGAGCTGGAGGAGAGGATCGCGGAAAAGGCCAGGCGCAAGGAGGAGAGGGCGAGGAAGAAGGGGCGGGCCAGCAGCGGTGTGGCTGTTGTTGGGGATGGCGATGTCGAGATGGCGTCGGAACGAGAGCCTGCTGCTGCTGCTGCTGCTGCTGCTGCTGCTGCTGCTGCTGTGCCTGCGTCTCAATCGAGACCGCCGACTGAGCAGCAGAGAACAGCACCAGTTCCAGCTGTGGATGTGCAGATGTCGGACGATCCGGTGGGATTCTGGGAGACGCAGTGGCCCAAGACCAAGGCGAGGTTACTTGCTGCCCAGAGGACAAAGGAGGGTCGATTGAAACAGACGCAGGCGGCAGCTTAAGCATGAAGCCATCGTGGTCTTCTTACTCTTCATATGATACCCAAACAAAGCAACCAGTGTCGACCAAGTGCTTCATTGGATCTCCCAAAACACTTTGTCTCCATTTCCATCTCGACTGCTTATGAAGGTGTAGTCTTACTGCTCACTGTCTAGACAAGTCTGAGGGGTGTGAAATTATCGTTTAATTCGAATGTCTCGTCGTGACAGCCTCATGCCCAGCTAGCTATGCCCGCCGTTCTGCTCGTCCAGCCTCTGCCTCAGCCACTCGGGCACAAAAGCCTTGATCTTGACCCTGAAGCCACCCTCGCCGTCCTCACCAGCCTGCCTCTCCATCACAAACTCATCAGCAGGGCTGTAGCTCGCAGAGGCCGTCTCGCCCGGCAGGACCACATCCGTCATGATCTCCAGGCGGCACAGCGCCAGCCCGACGTTGCCCACGCCCCGCAGCCACTTGCCGGCGCTGCGGCCCTTCTTCTCCAGCCGGCCGATGCTCGTGTCCACCGGTATCGACGACGCGTCCACGGCGGCGGCCCCGTCGGCCCTGTACTCGAGCTTCTCCGGGACCACCTCGTCCTCGCCGCCGTAGACCACCACCGGCAGCACCCTCTTCCGCACCACGCCCCTGTGCTTGGTCCTGATGGTCAGCTCCTGCCCCACATAACAGCCCTTCCTGAAGTCGACGCCGCCCATGACGTCCAGGTTCCCCTCGAGCGGCAGCGCCGTCTCCCGCAGCAGCTCCTTCTGCCCCTCCGGCACGCCGAGCAGGTACCGCCGCACGCGGTAGACATCCTCGTCCGCGACCCGGGCCAGGTCCACGAGCGGCTCCCGGTCGCCGGCCTTGACCATGCGCCAGCCGAGCCCCGGGGCGCGCGGGTCCCGCATGTGCACGAGCCGGTGGAAGTCCTCGACCCCCTGGCCCGTGGCGTCCAGCGCGGCGCGGCCGTCCCCATCCCAGGCGTGCCACACGGTCGCCTCCTGCGGGTCCAGCAGGCGCACGGCGAACCTGGCGCGGAGCTTGTACCGCTTGATGTGCCTCTCGAGGCGGGCGGCCTCGTCGGCGTCCACCTCGACCAGGAAGCTCTCGCCCGGTGGTGGTGGTGATGATGACGATGATGATGCTGTGTTGATGGCGGTGTCGGGGTAGAGGAAGACGTCGTGCAGCACGCGGCCTGTGGCGGTCAGAAAGGCGCCGTAGAAGCCGTCGGTGCGGATCTTGTTGGCGCTGCTGCTGCTCTGCGGCGCCAGGATGTTTTGCGTGATGACGCCCTGGAGAAACTTGGGCGCATCGGGGCCCGAGATGGAGATGAGCCGCCTCGAGGAGAGGGCGACGAGGCCTGAGGGTGGTGGTGTTGGTGGTGCTGAGCTGTGGTATGTGGTGGTGGTGGCGGCGGCAGATGATGATGATGATGAGAAATTTCGTCGGGGAATGGCAGCTCTGGTCCGGCAGCTTGCGCACACGAAGCCTGGCGGTGACGGTGCCGGGCGCACGAGGCGGCCTGGTGAGGCCATGCTGCCTGGGCGCATATTCTTTTTTGGAGTAAGCTGATTGGGGCAAAGGGAAAAAAGGGTGTGTTGAGAGAAGGAATCTCGAGTTACAGTTGGGACTGGCAGGTGAAGATTAGTCAAAGGTGAAAATGACGTCGCGGCCGGAGACTCCGAAAGCCCCGATGCCTGTCATCGCCAGCTTCTCTTATGTGGAGCACAAGCCTAACACCCTACCTGCGCACATTCTGTCTTTACCTGTGGAAGGATACACAGATAAGACGGAAAAAGAAAGGTGAGAGCAAATTATTTTCAAAAAGTTGCTAAGAAACGAGAATTTCGGATGGTTCTTGATGGGATGAATGGACTTGGGCAAGCACTTCTCTCGTCCAGACAATAATATACTGTGCTTTAGTCAACTACAAGGCAGCTGATCTCTTTTATTTTTAAATTATAATTATTCATCAGCCTCTTGTAGTGCTCTCTTGTTCTGTGACTCTGTGGCTACTCCAATTCATCTGTTGTGGACAGGCGAGCATTCCAGCTGGCTCAAAGCATCCAGTAGAGGTGGCTATTGGATGTAAGTGGAAGATGGTCAAGCATGAGTAAAGCACTTATATTGTAGCAGCATCCTATTATTCCTCGGGAAAGGCTGTAGTAGTAATCTGACCCGTCATGGAAGATGTGGCGGACTATATCCCTAAATGATGACAGAGTTACCCGGAATGTATATCACAGGTTGTTCAAAATTGTAACACGAGATATTCTCTAGTACCCAAACTTTTGTGTGTGTATATATATATGCACAGATGACCCCTGTTCTTGGCAAAGATATACATTCAGACCTCATCAATAGACTCGAGATCAAGGAACCAGTATCAATAGCACAAGGTTGCTGGTGTCTAGATGCATGCATGTAGACTGAAGACGTATCAAAGGAGCATATGACTATCCAGTTCACGGCGTAAAGGTT
Source organism: Aurifilum marmelostoma (assembly GCA_027559495.1). Classification (NCBI taxonomy): domain Eukaryota; kingdom Fungi; phylum Ascomycota; class Sordariomycetes; order Diaporthales; family Cryphonectriaceae; genus Aurifilum; species Aurifilum marmelostoma. Next base: position 141,260 of record JAMXSV010000007.1, on the reverse strand, counting down.
TCGAGAAAAGGCAGATGAGCATTGAAATTTATCAGTCCTTGAATATTACATATGTGCCGCAATATTATAGCATGAAACCATGCTGTGTCTCTGTTCTCTTTACACAAACATTTCTCCTGACCCGCTCCTTATCTACTGGCCTTTGGGTCTCCTTCAAATCAAGTCAAATGATGCAGAAATGAAAACCTCGTATATATCCTAATTAGAGTATTTTGGTAATCATATTTCCTCGTGTCTATCCAGTCCGCCTCCCCCATCTCCCGACCCCCCAGCCGACAGCTCCCCACCCCCTACATCTCAGGCAGATACACGCCCTGAGGGCCGTGATACTGCACTGCCTGCTGAGGAGCCATCACACTTTGAATTTGAGGCACCGGGGCCCCCCAATTCTGTGGTGATGGCTGGGCTGGCCCGACCCGAGCCCGCTTGGGAGCTCGAAGCTGGGTGTCGACCTCGGTCAGGTCGGCAAACCCAGCAGGCCGCTTCTGAGCAGACGGGCCCGCCTGGGCTGTGGATGCGGTCACAAACCCAGGAAAATGCTGCTGGCCTAGGCCCAGGGCCGTCTGCTCATGGAGGAAGGGCTGCTGAGCTGCCACCTGACCGAGGTAAGGCTGCTGCTGCTGCTGCTGCTGCTGCTGGGCCATCTGGGCCAGCTGGTATTGTTGTTGGACCAGCTGGGGAGGTTGCTGGTACTGGCACTGCTGCTGCTGCATTGGCTGAAGCCCGTGAACCGGCCAGGGCTGGTACATAGACTGGCCCTGCTGCTGGCCCTGTTGGGGCTGCTGGTAGAGTTGCTGAAACTGCCAGGGCTTCTGCTGTGCCGGTAGGGCTTGAGGTACCGTCTGAGGCTGATGGGCTGGCTGAGGCTGATAAGCAGGCTGTTGAAATTGCTGTTGCTGCTGACGAAGCTGCTCATGAACCTGCTGGATTTGCCTCTGCATCTGCTGCTGCTGCCTCTGCTGCTGCTGGAGCCGTTGTTGTTGCTGGGCCTGCGTGTGCTGTTGCTGCACCGACTGAGGCTGATAGGCAGGCTGCTGTACCTGCTGGGCTTGAACACCCGGCCGAGGCTGGTGAGCCCATTGTGGCTGCTGGATAGGCTGCTGTCCATGATGGAACTGCTGATGCATTGGCTGGGGCTGAGCGACTGGCTGGGACTGGACAGCCTGCTGTGGCGGGAACAGCTGCTGAGGCCCGGCAACCTGCTGAGATTGCACAGCCTGCTGGGGTCGGGCAACCTGCTGGGGTTGCATGACTTGCTGGGGCAGGACAGCCTGCTGTGGCGGAAACAGCTGCTGGGGCTGGACAAATTGCTGAGGCTGAACAGGCTGCTGGGCTTGGACAGGCTGCTGGGGTCGGGCAATTTTCTGGGACTGCATGACTGGCTGGGACGGGACAACCTGCTGAGGCCGAACAGCCTGCTGGGTTTGGACAGCCTGCTTGGGCTGGGCGACCTGCTGAGGCTGGAACAGCTGCTGGGGCTGGGCAAACTGCTGAGACTGCCCGACAGGCTGAGACTGATGAATCGGCTCAGACGCCTGGCCCGGCTGAGGCTGCTGCTGAATCTCCTGTGCGGCAGATGGTGATTGCTGACCCAGAGGCGCCGCGTCATTGGCGGTGGAGGCTTCTCCCCTGCGCTTGTCCTGACCCTTACGTCGCTTCTCCTCCAGCTTGACGACCTTGTAGAGAAGTGTCGAGAACCCGAGCAGGATCCTGGAGAGGAGCGGTGATTGATTAGTTCAAGGTCGGCCAGGTGGGAAAACAAGAAAGAAGGAAAGGAAAAAGGAAAAAAAAGTAATGCTCACTCTGTAGAGTCCATGCCGAAAGTGATATGCTTGCAGCCCTTCAATTTGTACGCCGGCCGCTGGAAGTAATGGTCGCCCCAGTTCTTGTCAACAAGCAGCGTGTGTGCGACCTTGAGGATCGTCATCTTCCAATCGTCGACGAGCTCGGAATCGATGCGTATGGAGTTGCCAGGGGTCTTGAGGTGCGACTTGATGTTGCCGACGACAGTCTGTCCGCGGGACGGGTCAAGGCCGAGCTTTAGGATGCAGTCTTTGATCTCCACCTTGGACTCTGTTCAGATTGATCGGGAAGACTTGTATCAGTATATCTTCTTGCTTAAGAATAAGACACCGCGGGAAAAGGGCGAGAGGGAATAAGAAAGTGGTGAGGTGGATGACTTACGAAGGACCACATGCTTGGCCAGAAGCTTGAAGTCAGGCTTCTGGGACCGGCTGCTCTGGTATCTCCTGGGAAGACCGTTCTGGAGCTTCTCTTGGTCGCCGGCGTCCTGCTCATCCTCGGAGTGACTGTCCGACGCTGTGAACTGACGATCAACGACGGGTGCCTTGCCCTTGCCCTTGGTCCTGGCGGTTGCTTTTCCCTTCTCAGACACAAGTGCACCGACCAGGCCTTGCAACTCCTGGTTGCCCTTGACCGCCGCCGCAAACTTTCTGGTATTCGAAACCTTGCCCTCACTGTCTGGTGTCTTCTTTTTCTTGGAGACACGACTGCCCTTGACAGTTGCCAAGCTGGCCGGCTGGTCCTCGCCGGTGTCAGTGTGAGACCTGGTGGCGGCAGCGTCCTTCTTCGTCCGCTTGGCCGGCTTCTTGCTCGCCGCAGCAGCAGAAGAGGCCTCTTCGCTGCCAGACGCTATCGTGGAGGTGGCAGGGCTTCCCAAAGCATGGGGTGTGGGAGTGTCCGAAGGAGGCACAACAAGTGCATTGTCTGTTGAATCTTGTGCATGTCCAATGGAAGGTGAGGCGGGAGTGATTGCGTTCTGTTGAGAACCGTCCTCCTCTCCGAGCTTATCAAGTTCCGCATGGACTTCAGCGTCAAAGAGCGCGTCAAATCCATTTTCGTCGACGGCATTGAATATTTCTTCTGGTTCGTCTGGTTCTCCTGCATTTTCTAATGACTGCCGTTAGCAGGCTGTGTGCCTCAAGAAGTGTTGGGCGGGATGCCGATGTGAAGTGATCTTACCAGCCCTCAGTCTTTCGAGTTCCTTCATGAATCGCTCTTCGAAGTCCAAGGGGAACCCATTGTCGGAGAGCTGCTGATCGTTGTTTTCGTCATCGTTGCCCGCGCTGGGCTCTGCTGTTGCTTCTTGTGCAGGAGTCTCTGTGGCTTTCTGTGCAGGAGTCTTATCCTGTATCTCTTCAGCATCCTTAGGCGTGACTCCGAGGTACGCGTAGTACTCGTCCAAGGTCATGGCGTTGACGTCGACATCGTTCTCGTCGCCTTCGTTCTTCTCCTGCTGGATGGGGCGCCACTTTTCAAACTTGCCATCCCTCCACTCTTCCAAGGCCTTCAGTCGGTCCTTGTCCTCGGGGTAGTAATCCCAGATCAAGTCTTGCTCTTTGTCGTTGCGGTCCCAGGTCTCGAGGGTGCCTCTGTAGGGGTCAATGTACTCGACTAGGTCGGCGACGTAGCCGGGGCGGCGCGTCGGCGCGTTCTCACCCAGGTCGATCTCGAGCTCGAAGGCCCTGCTGCTGCGCGGAGCGGACATGTTGTTGTCGTGGGGGCTGCTGGGACCAGCTGCTGCTTCTGATGATGATGATGGAGATGATGATGACGATGATGGCGGTGATATGTTCCTGTATGTGTGAGAATACGTGAGGGTGTCTGTGTGTGTTTGGATCAAAGACGAGAGAATGGTATGTGTGTGTGTGTGTGTGTGTTGAGGTTCAGGTTCAGATGATATTGTGATGGAATGGTAAGGGAAGTCAGAAGGAAGCGAGCGGTTCGTCTGCCTAGACTCTGAATTGACAGTACGAAGCGTGGGTGGTTCGAGAAGGAGACGATGCGTGCTAGAAAACGGTGGTAGCAGAAAGATATACAACGTGCACCTCTAGAAGATGCCTGGGCTCGCTAGGTTTCTATGAATTTCTCCCGACTGAGAACAACTGGGCTACAGGAGCGGGCAGAGCGAGGGTGAAACGACGATTTAATGTCGACTATTTCTTCTCAACTTTTACGATGAGGGCAGCACCTCTTAGTAAAAATCACTCTAAATTCGCTGATTGGCTAGTAGTTATTTTTGTTCAATTTTCCCCAGCCCCTTTACAAAGTGCACAATACATTAGGTCTTGCCCGCCTGTCAAAAGGTCTCGCAGAACAGTAGCACTGGGGGTCATCGATTCACTGGCCCCATCTGTCGAGGTCATCTTGTACCTGCAATTTACTGGGCCACATCCACAGCTTCACCTGGCCTGAGAAAGAGGTCACTGTGACTGTCTGAGGTTCTCTCGAACTACGACCCAGGTTGCTGGTTTTCTCTTCTGCCCCTCCCCCGTCAACACTTCCCTTCCCATCAAGATATTCACCCTGCTTTTACTGGGCTCCTCAGTTCCAGCCTTGCGACCCTAGTTGCAGACTTTTGCATTCCTAGCCAGCAGGACTTGCGTGCCTAGTCAAGCAGGCTAGGGCGGTTTAGTAGACACTGGGCACCAGTGATGACGCCTGCACACCCTATCCGAGGCAAAAGTTCCCTCCCTATATTGGGACCTGACCTTCGACACATTTTATGTCAACTAAACCCGTCTTGATGAACTCAAAGATGAGCCGTTCCCAGCACACACACACACACAAACAAAAAAAAATAAAATAAAAAATTGACCACAAAATGTGTCTTTATTCAATCTAAAGAATTTCCATTCACACCGACCAGATCTGTCCTAGGCCCGTTTGGCGCTCGGTCCCTCAGCCTCGTCCCGCCCGCGTGAGAGTGGAGCCAGCCTCGTCTAAGTGCCAGGCCCCCGTGCTATGGACGGGAACCCCAACACTTGTTGGTGATGAGCAGGCTAAGCCACGTTGACAACGGACTGAAGGGTAGTGAGAAATGTCTCCATTGACGACCATCTTCTGATGGAGTACACGTCATTGCTACTTGATTATTCAAGGCATCATTGCAGCCTTGGTACCTGTCTCAGGGAGCAAAATGTCGTTGGGATATCGTGTAAAGGAACCGGTGAAGACATGCTCATGCACGCAGTACTACTATTCTCGACAGGTCTACATGTGACCGAGGGATTTCTTTTCGGGAGCATGACGCTCGTTCCATCTATCCAAATGCAGAACCTGGAGGTTCTCGTTCGTGCTGTGAGGGTTGCAAAAGGGAGAGGAAAAAGAAAATCACCATGATTATAACCATTGTACGTATGCCAGAAGCACGAAAGAAAAATGCCCCCCCCCCCCCCAAGAGTAATACTACACATATAAGATCTCGCACCCTCAGCTTCCCTCCCACCCCCTCGCCCCTCAATCCTACTCCCGAAACCCTTCAAACACTCGGTTTCCTGTCTGTATCCCCCTTTCCGGCCCCTGAGCTCCGTTGCCAAATCTAGGCAGAACTTGGGATAGGATATGCCCAGCTAGTATCTCGGGTGCTGAGACTGAAGCTCAGAATATTTGATGCTCTGATAGGCGGCTTGCGCTCTGTGTATTACAGACGACTTTCGTGCTTCGAAAATAAAATAAAAATTAAACTTGATATTTCAGGTCGTATTGTATGTGTATAATGGAACGGACGGAAGGGGAAGAACAAAGAAGAAAACAAAGAAAGTATATGGTAAATGTCGATTGCTCGAACGGGTGATCTCAGAAATCAAAGTCTTGAGCCTTGATCCGAAAACAAAACTCCTGAACCATTTTTTGGAAACCCTTTTGTCGGTCGCCCGAACTTATGCACCTCTTTTATAAGAGAAATCAGATAGGAAATTCTTGGAGACAAAATTGTGTATAGGTTCAAGTTGTCAAAAGGGGGTATCTTGAATTGACGGTGGCATGTTTAGAAGTGAGAAACGGGTGATGTTCTTTCGCAATGATGCAAGTCGATTATAAAGTTGAGTGTAGGTCGAAAACTCTTGATTTAAAACACATTGTAGGAGTTCTACACTGCGGTCAGGGCCCTGGATGCCCAGGAGATTGGCGCTGGTCGTCTTGTTGGTCCCTAGGCCCAGTCGCCCAACCTGTCTCGTGTGGCAGTCTGCTATATGGAGGGAACTGGGTCTGCTGAGGAGGCTGCCCGGGCCGCGGGTCAAAGCCTCCTGGAGTCGGAGTCGTCTGAGCTGCGGTCGGAGAACCGGCGCGCTGGTCGAAGCGTAGTGGAGGGAGTCTTGCGCTTGGAGGAGCAGAAGAAATAGGTGTGGTGAGCCCCTGGGTGACAATGGGAGGCAGAGTGCTTGTCGGCTGCTGGGCTGGTCGGATGGGATACGGAACAGATCCAAAATCAGAGCTAAAATCAGCGGCAGGAGGGTCTGTCCGTCGCCGTCGCGTTGGCCTTTCCTGCTCGCCTCCCGAATAAGGGGCCGGGTGCTGCTGCTGCTGCTGCTGCTGCTGCAACATGGGAGATGGAGAAGCGGCCGGAGGCTTGGAACCGACAACGAATGAGCTTGCAAAGGAGGCCTCTGCAGCTCTTGCAGGGCTGGGTGCAACATGCGTAGAGCGAGGACTTGGAGGCCCGCGCTCTGCATGCTCCCTGATCTCCGGCGTTCTCAAGACGAGCTCTCGCAGTCTGTCCCTCTCGCTGCGGTAGAAATCACACTCAGCCTGCAGCTCCTGGGCAAGCCTGCTCACTTCCCTGTTCTCGGCTTCCAGTCGTTGCAAGGTCTCCCTCATGTCCTTGTCCCGCTCTTTCTTCCGTGCTCGGAATCTTGCAGAAGCGCCCGCATTGCGATGTCGCTTCTCATCAGCTTGTCGTGATCCCTGGTGAACGTCTAATGGCACCGTGATGTGCTCGCCGGTATTCGTCTGAAGCGTAAGGTGAGGCTGTACCTCGGAGCCTCGTACACCAGCTCCCCCAGTATGCAGGGCACTAAATAGAGCGGTTGAAAGAGTCGGCTCTCCAGCGGGACCACCTGGTGGTGAATAACCCGGGGTCCTGCTCTGAGGGAGGCCATACTGCCCCTGGGGATACGCCGGAATGCCTTGTGGGCTTCGTCCAACAGCTAGTCCACTTTGTGAAGTAGTCGGGGGAAATTGGAAAGCGGGCGCGCTAGAATAAGCCGGCTGCGAGACAGAGCGAGTTGTCGCCGTCATAGGCGGTATAGACCCGAGTGGATTGGTTCGCGGAGATTGCTGAGACACAGTTGAAGGGGGTCCCGGGTACGAGGAAACATCTTGGGGCGCGCCAGGTCTACCAAGTGTAGGTGGAGGTGGGATTCCAAGTGGCGGCTGGGGGTCGGCGTAGCTTGACGGCGTTGCAGAGCGACTAAAGCTGGGTGGCCTGGGAGACCTGGGTGTCAGGATCCTCCTGGCAGCACCCAGCGCTGGGTGGGTTGGTCGGACGGGAGTTGGCGATCCTTGCTGCACAAAAGGCGGAACTGAAGTAGCTGGAGTAGTAGCAGAAGCAAATGATCCTCCTCCTTCTCCTGGGGGCACGCCATAGATAGGGCCAGGTCCATAAGCCTGGTACGGCGACCCGGAAACACCATATTGCCGCGTTCCTGTGCTGGACGGCGAGCTACCGCCCTCGAGGGGTCGCTGGGCAGAGTGTGAAGGCCCAGCATGCTGCTCTCTCGAGTCGGATGGATTCAGGATCGCGTGCACTCCAATCGTCCTAGGAGTAGCCTGTCGCTGCAGCGGCTCGTGGGCGGGGGGGACATGCGACCGGCCTCCGGGATCTCGGGAAGGGTCAGCTCCGGCGTCATTATGAGAGCGTTGTCTCGGCAGCGTGGAAGGGGGCGAGGCATGAGCACCTGTCGACTGCGCATAGGAGCTGGAACGAGAAGGCGGGCGAGAGGTAGGACCCCTATGCGACATCGAGACCTTTTCGCCTTCGCGTTGAGTACCCGGTGAGGCCGGACATTGACCACCGCGCTCCTCCTTCAATGACAGGCGGGACTCGGGCTTGTAGCCAACGCCAGCTGGATTGCCCCAAAAGCGCGGTAAATCAGCTCGGCTCGCCTCACTTGCTGCTCCGTGTATCCCGGCTGAGATTTCCTGGTTGTCTCCGTCAAGCCGGCCCCTCGAAGGGTTTGGAGGACACCAGGGCAGAGATTGGACAGCCAGGGCGAAAGAAGTACGTAAGAACCGTCTTGTGATGCGTGGCTGTAGTTGAATTTTGAATTACAGGGTCGACCGCCGTTTCACCGGTCATACGGAAGGCAGTTTTGTTCGACCAGGACGTAGTCACTGCTGGATATCGGCGGACTCAAGACGTTTCGCGAACGTTGCAGGGTCCTCAGAAAAACAAGCCCCAGTGAAGCTTGTCTGTTGCCGTACCAAGTAGAGAGCAGTCTATTCCGGGATATGGTGGCAGCTACCACCCCGGTCTTGCATACGCTGGTGCTGTGTGTGTGTGTGTGTGTGTGTGATAGAGAGAGCGAGAGAGAGAGAGATGGAGAGAGCGAGAGAGGATATTCGATCGGAAATGCCCGTTGCTTGGTGGGTAGCGGCACTTGGTCGTTGGTAGCTTGCTTTAGATATAAGGGACCACGATCTGTAGATGAGGCGAAATGAGTTTAGCAGAGGTTAAAAAGGGCTGACGAACGCAATAAGGGCGTGCAATGAAGATCTGGGAGGAGCACCAGTGAGGGCGACTGGCATGGTTAAGTGCATGGCGTGGACCAGTCACGTTCTTTATGACAAGCTTGAAGCACTGAATGGCCACCTCAATCAACCCCTTCTGCACTAGATAGGGTCGGAGCGTGGATGGGCGGCCCTGAGCCAAGTGTTTCTCGCACTCTCAGTGGTGTGAGATGTCCTCTAAAGCATACTGGGTTGATAAGAAGTGGGGAGAGAGGGGGAAGGGACATGGGCGTGTACTGTGTATTCCTCAGGGAGAAGAGACATATGAAAAGAATGACGCATCGTCGTGGGGCCAGCCAGGCGAGAGACATTGAATAAAGCAAGCTGTATGGCTCAAGAGACTTACTGGATTTATGGACAGCCTAGATCTCCCTCGAAGGAATGGAGTCGCATGTCGTCTCTCTCTCTGTGTTGTCCGATACGTCGGCGATCCAGTCTGCGTGAGCGACACTTGAACCTATCTCCACTTCTGAAGCCGAAAAGGTCAGACGGCTTGTCCTCTCTCTCTTGTTCTTCCTCTCTTCTGTCTTTCATATGGAGAAAGCTGCCAACAAGAAAAGGAAAATGGGCCTAAAATATCTCCGTGGGTACTCGTGCCTTCTGTATGCTCTTGGTCCCGGCACGCTATGGCACTGGCTTGCAGGTGATGGAGCATCCCATAGTACGGTGGAGCTCCTAGACCCGAGAGTTTTTGGGTCTCTCTGGGAGCCGGGGTACATGGTTATGGTTCAGACCCAAGGGTGGACGACCATGCCTTGCCAAGGTGGATCCCATGAGCGGATGCTGCGATGGTTGGAAGACTGGTGGAAGCTAACGCTGAGTGATGTGCCGGAAGTCTCTGGTTCATCCTGCTGACCCGATAGCAGCCCTCTGCTTGACATTATGATAGTCTTCACTGGTCCGTCTAGATCAGATCACTGATCCGAAGGCTTCTGGCGGATTTCCAAAAGGCCTCGATGAGAGCCACTTACAGTCGGCTGGCCGGCTGGCTTGGCTGTGGGTTGTACACGAGGTGATAGTCAAAAGTACATAGGAGCCGGTAGCCGTCAGGAAAAGAAGACCCCAGTGTTGTGATCTGCTGGGGTCTTTCTGGGGCTGGGATGTCGTCAAGGTACCTGTACCTACTACATGGCACCTCGCACCCAATCCGCTGACATGAAAACGGGAATAGGATTCCTTGGAGGGGGGGGGTGTGCAGGACGTGTGTATTGCGTACCCCGGCTTGTGCTTCCCCAGCAACCCATCGGCTTCCAGATGTCAAAGCGGAGCCTGACAGGTAGCAGATTGACCGGCAACAAGGCATTGGAACACCCAAGTTGCACCCCCAAGCTGTTGACCAAAGCATCCTTCTGACCCTTGCCAAGATGACAAGCATATGGTAAACGATTAAGCGACGTGTAGGAAATCAGATCCAGAGAGGGGGGGGGGTGTGAAGGGGTGGTTGTACTCGAGTGATTTGAAGATCCACGGCAGGCATCCGCCTACGCAAGAGTAATGATTGCAATTTCACATGGTGGTAACTCAAGTCCCGGGGGCTGAAGCAAGGGGAACGTGGCAGCCCGTCTAGTACCATAGTACATAAAATATGTTTGGGCTATAGGCGCTGTTGGGTAAGTAGAGACGAGTATCTCGACCCAATCTTGTGGTAGCCGGCCGCGATGGTTCGAGACGAGGCGCAATGTTTGATAGCATCTCGTCTTTGGTACCTGCATGAGCCGAACACATAGCCTGACCAAGCTAACTGGCAAATGGGTGATGGGTGATGATGACAGTAGCCCAACTTGAATGCAACACGAGATCTAGCAGACCTCAGCTTGGCGCATCGCGGTGCGGTACGCCACGCAAACCAATAGAGGGAGCGTAAGGTCTCCTGTCTCGGGAGTGCAGGAGGATATGACGGTACAGGTGCAGAAGAATGGGGAAAGCAGAAGTGGTGTGGAGGTCGGACGTGCGAGAATATACAAGTGGCCCTTTCCCATCCCACACCCCTCCACTCCCTTTTGGCCTCACTGTCTCTGCAGGCATCATGATTACCCTGCTGAGGACAGCCAGTGACTCGAGGGCGACAAGGGCGAGACCCGCGTGCGAGTAAGAGACGTGCTGTGCGCAACCATCCTGAACTAGTAAAGGATCAAGGAGATTAGGTCTGTGACCCTCTCTTCTCACCACAGTACAACCTGGGGCGTGGAAACTGAGAACCTGGCCGGGGGTCCGGGATAGCAGAGACAGACAGGGTCTTGATGCCAAGATGCATGGTCCTCCCCCCCGTCCCCCTCCCCTCCCCTCCTTGAGAAAGAAAAAAAAGCTGGGTTGGATGGCGCAACGAATGCACCAAGTATCAGAGTCCAAGCGTGGAAGTGGCCCGTGGTGGTGGTAGCGTGTTGAGTCCGCGTACCGGTACTTGTGAGATCCTGTGACCCCCCTTAGAGCGGTGACAGCGCCACATTCGTGGTCAGATACCATGACACTGACTGTTTTCTGGCTATGACGGAGACATAGCTGACGTGAATAGTGCAAGTGGAGGGGGGGTTGGGGAGGAGACCAAGAGAGACGGTGAGCATTATCTCCTGCAGGCGAACGGTGCGCCCGAGGGCGCTTCGACGCGGCAAACCGACACGTCAACGCAGGAGCAGACAAGAGGCAGAAACTAGCACAGGAGCTAGATGATACATAAGGCGAGCCAAGAGGCGGTGGTGCCCGTGGTGGTGGTGATTGTGGTTGCCAAATGCATGGACATGTGCGGTGTGAGGTGAGGCTGGAGACGTTGCCCTGCAAAAGAGTGGAGCTCGAAAGGTAAAAATGCCCTGACCCCCAATGCTGATGAACATCGAACGCCCAAGAACCAGATCCATCCATCTTTCGGCTGTAGCGGTACCCACTAGATTCATGGCGCTGATGCCTGTAGTAGTATTGAAGGTGGGGTTCTTGCGACGGAACGGACGCCATGCGCGAGAGAGGAAGGGGGGAGAGGAAGGATGATGAGTGACCACCACCACCCTTGCACTTACGGTACCCTGCCACCGCCTGCCACCTGGGTTACCCATCCTGTCAAGCTCCTGCACGACGACGTCGGCGAAAGCCCCCCAGTGAGACTCTGTTTTGGGGGTGGGTTGTGGGAGGACTCCACAAGGGCCATCCACGCCGATTGCGGTGAGGGCGTACCGTAGAGAGTGGCCCCGCTGCTGGTGCTGGTACATCGTGAGGTGGTCACGCCGTGGAACAGCAATTGTGCGAAGATTCAGCAGCAGACTGCATCAGCAAGTAGCCATCGAAAGGGGTCAGGTGTCGGCGTGGTCGTGTGTGTGTGGCCTGCTGAGATGCAAGACGTTGGGTCCGGGGCTCAAACAAAGACAGAGGAGAAGAATGCAGGACGTTTGTGAGATGAGCTGCTGGGATGAGGGCAACCAGGTCGTATCCCACTCGTTGGTGGTTGTTTGCATAGTTGTTCCTTGCATTAAATTGTGAAGCTGTCCACAATCATGTGAGGAGGGGTTGTGTCGTCCCCCAGGGACTGGCTGGCGCTGGATGGGGAGGTTCGTTGTTGATGGGTGGGTGCCCCTGCCCAAGCAAGACCCAACCCCGAGCTCTCCTGCTGTACGTCGGAATCCTGACTTAGATAATCCACCAGCTATACTATGTACAGTCCCGCATTAGTGCTTGGGAACAGTAGTGCCTTCCTCCCGTCTTCCAATTGGCTGCCCACCTTCCGACTACGTACTGTGGTAGCTACCCAGGCTACCCACCCTGCCACCGTGCTAGGGCAAGCTAAACCATGTGCTCCTTCTACCTGGCAAGTACTATGCCTATTCTGCAGCAGGTCTTCGGTACTGAGCTTTGAGAAAATACGCTTGGCACCTTCTCAGTACTGTGGTACTATGCTGGCAGGCTCCATCCGTGCGATGTTGCCATCTTCGGGGAACTTGAGATGAGCTCAATCTCTTGGCTAGAAATGGTTTCTGGTCGTTCAGCTATGTCTTTGCCTCCTTGTGTTTTCCCCTTCCTTATCTTCGCATAATCCGACATCCTCCCAATTAATCTCACCGCCCACCCCGGCGGGACGACAGGTCACATGTCGTTTCTGATATGAACCTGGCTGGTACCAGCCAGTTGCCGTCATTTTGCACAGCCCTCAGGTCTGAACAAGCTGCCAGCATATCATCCTATGAGATCTTCCTGACGTGTACTGTCACGAACCCCGACGAGGTCCGCAGTTGGTCACTCAGGCCTTGGCTCACCGGTGGCTACTGGTTCGATGAAGGATCTCGACACGAGGCCACGTCATCGTACGAGAAGAGGGGGGGGAGGGAAAAGTAAAAAAGCAAAAGAGTCTCTGGCAGCTGACGATCCCACAGGCGCCTCTTACCAAAAGAGAACCAATTCGCGGCACGAGCACGTGGAGATGGTTGCCACGTCGCAACCTGGAGCGTCTGCCGGTGTGTACGCAAGCATGTGCAACTGCATTGGGTTGTTGGCATTTGGACTGAAGAAGTTTAAATCTCTGATCTGCCGGCTTTTGCAGCCCAGCGTGGTGAGTGGATCAATGGAGGGGGCTGCAGACCATATGCAAACCCAGCTCTCACCCATCCCGGTGGCTTGGAACCGGCACACAGGCAAGGAGCTTCCCAAACCCCGGCGATGTTGTCATGCGACGGCCCCTTTTTTTCTCTGGGTCAAGGCCACCCTGGTCCTCCCACCCGTGTTCGCTGATGAGAAGAAGAAGGAGAAGAACAAGACGAAGGAAAAAGGAGGGGGAAAAGAAAAGAAGAAGATTGGGTCCCTTTGGAATTGGAGCACGGTAGTAGTGCCGCTATAAACGCTCATGAGCTTCCAAGGTCCCACGGACCACAGTATGGGCACGGCTCAGAAGAACAGAAGAATACGGATGCTGGGTCCGCCATCCGCGCCTTGCTCGTCAAGGTCATGGGCATCGGGGGGGGGGTCAATGACCTGCAGAAGATGTGACCCACTGAACAAACCAACCCATCACTAGCCAATGTCATGTTTCATGTCGGCTAATACCGTTGCCGAGACTCCGGGATGCATGTCTGGCAGTTGGGAAGCATGCCTGGGCTCATGCAAGGGCCGACCACGATTCTGTTGACCACCTGCGGCCCAATGCGCGGCCCAGGACACCACCTCGTGGCATACTCACGCTCGCCGACGTACATGCTGGCGTTCGGAGGGCTCCGCGGACCGCCTTGCAGCGGACGGATAGATACTGACGCGCATACACACACACACACACACACCACACCCTTTCCCCTGGACTGAACAAGGGCATCTTGTGCCGAGCAGGTACAGGACAGTTGCCTCATTTCGTGACACAGGAAATAGCTGGGACTGATATGATCTGAGATGACCAAGTGACCAGGGAGTCGCGTGGCCGGGGAGCTTAAACAAAAGAATTCTCCACTCATAGGTCATGTCGGCTACGCGATGGTGTGCCTCGCGGAAATTGCGTCAACAGAGTCGGCGGCGCCAGAGGGATCCGCATTCAGTGTACTATGTAAGATTGCGAAAACTCAAAAAATGCGACCTCGAGTCTCAAATTTCGAGCCAGCAGACAGGCAACGGGGATCGACGTACGATTCTCATTCAATCAACCGTGGTGCTGTTCTCGGTGCTGTTCTTGCTTCATCAACCCTGCAGGACGCCAACGATCCGTACCTGCAATTCAAGCTCAAGGATCTAACTTCTTTCTTCAACGGACGGCTACTGGCATGAACACTTGGGGCATACGGATGGCGGCCTTGAACGGCCGCAACAAGTCGCCGCTTGTCTGGTACATACATGCGCCAGCACCTCGAAAGACTCAACGCGGGCCGTCCTCGGGTGCGCGGCCAGCCTCTTTGATCTACTATACTTGGTAGGCTGGTCGAGTGTCAGGATTGCCCTTGATCAGCAGCAGATCTAGCAATTCGGGCACACCCGGACCATTCCATACTACTGTGTACGGCGTAGGCACATTTTTGGCAACGATACTGGGCTTGGCTCACAATCTACTAGCGACTTCTATACTATAGTGAAGCTACAGGTACGTCGTATTCCCTGACCGCACAAGGAGCTTCCATGTTCCTTGGCCGCTCCTCCTCACTTTCCCCTGCCGGGCACTCCTCCCCCTCCTCCCGTGACTAACGAGCTGGCGGTGCCGGGGTGAGCTATAAGTGGTGGTCGTTTCAAGGTAAGAGGGAACGAGTACCGTAATAGCAGTGGGTGTGAACGATTGAGTTGCAGGTATTGCTTGCAGCAGCACGCAATGCAAGGTTGGCGCATGGCACGGAGGATTGGGGCTACGGGAACGAGATGATGGGATCCGTTCTTCACTGCCCAGCGAGCGAACCGTGTGCCTGGCTATATTGGCCTGACTAATGCCAGGGCTCACCGGTCAGTTATGATCTGTTACACGAACACACGAAATTTTTACTCACCAACCAGGCCAGGATGTGATGCATGTCGCTTAACGAAATATAGATGAATCGTCCCGTACGGTCGTCTAGAACCACCGTGCCTGAGCGTGAGGACGTGCCAACCCCCTCACTTTTGAAACCTGAACAAACTCGGGACCTGCTGTAAGGTCCCGCCTTGGTGACACCGCGTTCCGCCTCGCTTGGGCCCGCGGCCAAGCCAGACAATGGCGGGGACTCACTGTGCTGTAGAATGAAATCCTCCGGCTAGTGTCGCCATGCAGGAGATTGGCGTCGAGACTCGACACTCGACCGGTGGGCCGCCTAGGATATCTACTACTGACCGAACAGGGCAGACTAACATGCGAGAAAGATGGGACGCTACAGTCTGCGAGCCTTTTGAGTCCGGTACATGATACCTTGAGTTCTGAGCCGCGGCGATATCCGAGGCGTTGTCGAAGAAGCAACAATGAGACATGACGCCGAATTCTTCAGCACACAATTTATACGCTCATACCCCGTGCAGAAACGTGCGCCGAGTCCTTCCAAGACAGGCAAAACAACCACACAATGTGACGGCGTACCAGGGGGGGCACGGGGGGGGGATTTCTCTTGCCTCATTTACTAGGATTGATATGAAGGCACCGAGGATTTGACCTAGGCCGCCGTAATTTTCGATCCAGGACCTGACATCCCCGGGCAACATGCGTCGAAACACTTCTGGAATGTCCCTCTCCCTGCCTTAAGACAGTAGAAGATTCCGACAACGCCTCAGCCATCTCTCTGATTAACGCGCAAGGGCCATGCATGGAATGGCGGTTGCTACGACCTGAGACTTACTTATCCAGCCCCTGAACCTCTTCTCGATTTTGAATGGTGGAAGGTGTCCCGCTTTGCATTTTACGTCGCTGCAGGCTTGTGTCACAAGGGGGTGACGAGCAGGTCGCACGCGGCAGGGCTTGTCAACCAACCAGCTTCATTGAAACCAACAATGATACATCGCTATCTCGAAAAATGTCTCCGATGCAGTGGAAGGTTGCCACCAAAAAAACAAAAATAAAAACACGGACGACCGGGGGTTGGGAAAGGCTGGTTGTTCGGAAAGTAGGGCCTGAAATCATCAAAGGCGATCTTCATTTTCCTTGGCCCGTGACGCCAACAAGAAGAAATCTCGGCATCTTCTAGCTCAGGCGGCTTAAGATGAGCTGCATGGGTCAGAGTTCCATTGGCAAGAGATTGGTCCTAAACGCTCAGGTGATGAGGGGCGGACAAGGGGAGGCTGTTGTGAAGGCATCACGCATTCTCAATCAGGAAACCCAAAAAATCGGAGGTGTCGGCGCTCAAGCTTCCCTACCGGGTCGATGCAGGGCCCATTTATCCATAGCACTCTCCTCAACAGGAGAAAGCACACATGATGTTCTGAGCCCGCTTGTTGCTGAGGACCCGGAGCTCCGTGAACAGAGGGATATTTACGGGACCCAGGCCCGCTTTTCCCGCGGCCGATTTGCTTCACGAAATCGCCTAAACGCCAGCGTGGAAGCTTTGCATCATCACGCGCTTCGACACCAAGGCATTAAGACCCCCCACAGGCACCCAAGGCGGTATATCAACCTCCTTTGGTCACGTCCTCTCCAGCACACAGTGATCTTGGCCGCCAAGCTCTGGTCTTGAACTCTGACTCACCAGCTTGCGAGGTGTTTGGCCCTCGCTTCCCCGTACTCTTTCTCTCTACACCTCTGTCGTCAGTGCTGCAGCTGAGCTGAGCTGTCACACATTCAGGTGTCACTTCCAGTGTTGAGCAAGACCACACGGATCGGATACCGAACCGAGTCGCTCGATCATTTCACCGCAGCCGCATCGAGCACTCTCGTTCGGGCCTCAACTGAGAGCGGGTCATCCGTGACACTGCATCAGACTGACATCTGCCGTGGTCCCTTTCACCAAGAGAGGCAGCAGTATCAGAAGCAGCAGCAAGGGCATCTAAGTGAATACAACCACGGCAGGCGTCATCCCCTGACTGATTACGAAGTCAAAGGAAGAGAAGGACCGCAGCACGGTCAGTTGGTTAGTCGGTCCCGTCACACGTCACAATACGGCCGAACGGAGACACACACAAGATGGCAGGGCAAACTTTGCAGCAGGAATGGACCGTCAACGAGCCGTACCTCAACCTACACTGCAAGCTAGGAGAGGGACCGTACTACGAGGAGGCCACCAATAGCCTGCGGTTTGTGGACATCATTAGCAAGCGGGTGCACACCGTGTCCCTGACCGAGGGGCCCGAGTCCGTCAAGACCATCCAGCTGGACACACCCGTCACCGTCACGGCGGATGTGGAGGGCCAAGACCCACAGGACAAGATTCTCATTGGCGCCAAGTATGGCCTTGCTCTGCTGGACCGCAAGACAGGGACATATGAATACCTCGTCAAGTTCGCCGCGGTCGACGGCCAGGAGAACGACCGCCTCAGGAGCAATGATGGCGCCGCTGACATCCACGGCCGCTTCTGGCTGGGCTGCATGACTGATTTTGGGGTGGGCGATGTCGTGGCCGAAGGTGCGTTTGTTTTCTCTCTTCCTCTGCTGTTCTCTCCCCCTCCTCCTCCCCCCTCCTCCTCCCCCTCCTCCCTTTCTTCCATTCTTTCTCCACCTGGAAACATGCTTCCCCTCATCCTCGTCATGCTGAACCTTAAAACACTATTCGGAGGGAGATCTGCATTGCGACCGGTCCCATGGTTCGCTATCATGTAGAATGAGGGTCAAACCTGCGACAATACACGTCAAGACGAGGAGGGAAGGGGCTGTAGTGTAGCCCTGCACTGCACTGTACATAGTACTGTAGTATCAAAGTTGCTGACAGGGAGGGTCCTTGGTCTACAGGTGGAATCTACCTCTTTGACGGCCAGAAGAAGGGAGCTGGGAGTGCCAAGAAGGTCGTGTCTGACCTGAGCATCCCAAACACGATCAGTTTCTCTCCGGACAACAAGACTCTGTACTACACGCACTCGTCCGGCAGGACTGTGTATGCCTACGACCACTCGCTCAGCGATGGCAGCGTGACGAACCAACGGGTCTTCTACAAGCACGAGGGCCCCGGTGAGCCCGACGGGCACCGTATCGACAAAGACGGCAACATGTGGCACAGTGTCTACGGAGAGAGCCGTGTGCTGAAGATCTCGCCCCAGGGTGAGCTGGTCGGGCAGATCAACATGCCGACCAAGAACATCACCTGCTGCGAGTTTGTGGGGACGGAGCTGTTCATCACCACCGCGAATGACGATGAGGGTGAGGGCAGGAGCAAGGAGCTTGGAGGCGCGCTGTTCAGGGTCGATGTCGGGACTACGGGGCTGAAGCCTTTCAAGTTCAAGATGATCAAGTAAGTGAGCAGAGGGGGGAGCAAGGTATTGGTGTTGTGTATGTGAGAGAGAATATTGTGATTTTGGTTGTTCCCCCCCCCCCCCCCCCCCTCTTTTTCCCACTCCTGGCGAAAATGGGGGAGGGGGTCACTTTGCATTGCTATACTTCATTACTCAAGGAAATATCCTGCCCCTGAATTTTTCTTTGAACCCAAAAAAGGCGAAAAGGAAAAAAACAGAGGACCACAAAACATTAGATGCCGTATAGTATGGAGAAAAAGAGTTATTAGTATAAGCAGGGGGCCATTCTAGCTAAGCACGTCACAGGTTCAGTCCCGGCGTGTACAATCATTCGTATATTTGGTATGTTTCCTTTGTGGGCCCCCCAGCCAGTTTTAATAGGTACTGCATACCTAGTTCTGGTTCTTGAATGCCGATCTGCTTGCTTAGGGCCTCTTTCTGGAGGCAAGAAGAAGAAAGGAGAAGAGAATAAACATAGGAATTTGGACAGAATTCAAGAGAAAAGAGGAGGAGGGAAGAAGAAGGAGCGGGGCCAGTCCGCTATAGTAGTAGGAGGTGGGTGGGTGGGCAAATGCTGCCTTTCCCAGTGGCTGCTGAATAAGCTGCAGCGTCCCTTCCTTCCTTAGCTAAGGAGAATAAGAGCTCCTGCGTCTTCTTCTTAAGTCTCATAGAAAGGAAAGAATGATTCACGCACAACGCCAGCAGCCCAGTCAATTCCCCTTCCAGAACTGTTGTAGCGTGATGACACATATTGGAGATAGAGGCGCATAAAAGGAGACGAAAAATTTGACCCCACATGACAGATATCCCAGATTTCGCCTGGCAGCAGCGAAAACCTCTGGTATCTGGATACCCTCTCTACGAGCTTGTCTCTTTTTTCTTGCTCGATATCAATCCACACACGCGCACGCAACATATACAGCCCCTTGAGACACTGCGACTAGAGGAATCAAGTCTATCTGGTTGTGGGAGGGACTTCTCATGCACCAGCACACAGCATTGACTGGTAACTGGGCTGACGACATTGGGGCCCACACACAACGGTCTGTTGACTACAAACATCAGAATCTCGTGACGGATCCAGTTGAAGAGGTCTCGACATGTCTGGTCTATGCACCCAGCCTGCAGACTCCAGAGTCAACGCTGAGGATGGGAGAAAATACTGGCAGAGTATGAGAATCATCCCGACCTCCCTTCTTTCTTCTCCCCCTCCCCCCCGGGATTCTCTCCCTTCCCGGTTCTCCTCCTCGTCCTCCTCCTTGGCGGCCCCCCCCCCGGGGACCACTAGGGCACACCCAAGCTTGTTATCCTCCGATCAAAAGGCCCTATTCATTATCCATGCATGCGTGCTGACCCTTAGGGTGTTGCGTTCGCCCAATCCCCTTGACAGATGTCGATGCGGACGTGAACGGTATGCTGGGAGGGTTCCCCTACGTCTCTAGGATCGACTTGCAGGGCTCGCGTAACTTCCTGGCCAAGCTTGGAATCGGGACAAAAGATGGCCTGCGGACAGTGGAGTCTGCTCTGGAAGGGGGTGCTGGGTGAGTCATCTGTCTGCATTCTTTTCTCTCCTGTCTACGATCCATGGAGCTTCTTCCTATTCTTGCTTCTCTCTTCGTCCTATACCAGGCCTGAGACCTGCCGTAGTCAACATCTGGTCTCATTTTCTACCGTCCAGCATAGGTCGAATCACCGAGGGCCTCCTCCTCAACATCGCCCAGGAAGTCGACGTGGTCGAGCCTATCGCCAAATTCACCCAAGACCTCGCCAGGAAGCAGGGTGTCCGCCAGGTTTTCAACGTCGGCCTGGAGGAGTGGCAGCCCGCCCAGGGTGACCGGTACGACCTCGTCTGGAATCAGTGGTGCCTGGGCCACCTCAACGACGAGCAGCTGGTTGCCTACCTGGAGAGGTGCAAGAGCGTCCTCGCCCCTGGTCATGGCTTGATTATTGTCAAGGAGAACATCACTAGTAGTGATGTTGAGGTTTTCGACGAGCAGGACAGCGCGGTTACGAGGTGAGAGACGCAGCATATGAGCTCTGCTCAAGACGTGCCGAATCTCCTTTCCCCTCTTCACCCCTTTCTCTATCGTCCGTTCTTCTGACCGGAAACCTCCGTTGCCCAGGACGGATAAGAAATTTCTAGACATCTTCAAGAGAGCAGGCCTCAAGCTGGTCAGGATGGAGATCCAGAGGGGTTTTCCAAGGGAATTGTTTCCTGTCAAGGCCTACGCCCTCAAGCCTCAAGACTGAGTTTTCCTTTTAGGGGGGGGGGGGGGCAAGGGAAGTCCCGGCATATCCGGTAGGGCGTGCTGGATGCTAGATCTGTGTGTTATGGACCACAGGACTAGTTGCCTAGACTCATACAGGTTTTATTGAAGGACTTATTTCAGTATCTATCGACTTAGACGTGGGTGAGGGAGATGACATCGTCACTAGGCGAGCTGAGATGATTTTGCGACGTGGGCCCAGGTGCAAGACGAAATGACGAATAATTATCCATTTTGCGAAATGTCTACCCGGCTGGAGAGGATATTCCAACCTACTACTCATAACTACATCCCCAGATACAAGATGCTCTCGGAATGTACATGATTGCATGACACCCGCCCGTTGACTAGTGAACAAAACTTACTGTAGCGAATGGGTCCGGGGGTCCTCGCGTTTTCCTTGCAATCTCAACCAATCCAAGACCTTTTGTTGAAGGGTATTATAATTATCCAAGAATAAACAAACAGACGACCATACGCCATACGATGCCAAATCACAACCAGTCCCATGGAGATCTACAACCGGATCCTGCCATCATCCCCACCATTGCCACCAAACCAGCGCCGTATGTCAAAGTCAGGACCACTACCACCGCTTCCAGACGGCTGCCCTCGTTGTTGAGGATGATGTGTACCACCATCGTTGTCCATCCACTTGGGTTTCTTGGTGATCTCTTGCAGCCACTTGGGCGTGTCGATCGTGTCCACTGTGTTCTTGATACGGGTACCCAGCGAGGTGAAGAAGTTGTCATCGTCCTCTTCGTCCTCGAGGTCCAGGCCGCGCTGCTGCCTCTGACCCAGGCTCCTGGAGCTACTGCCACCGGCAGGCCCAGATGCAGACGCTAAGGTGCCGGCATTCGGAGACGTGCCCAGCGGCGTGGAGGGGCTGCCGATGCGGTTCGGAGCGCCAGGGATCGACCGAATGGGGGCAGACCTGTCTCCGGATCCCGCCCCCGCACCTGGTGGCCTGGAGATGGACGTCCCATTCAGCTCCCGCTCGATCAGATCCCGCCCCTCCCGCCAGTTCCCTGCACCATATGCGCCCAGTTCATTCTCTTCATCCTCGTCAATGATGTCTGCCAGACCGATCGTGCGCTTCACCTTGCCGTACAGGCCAAAGAGGGTGGCACAGACGGGCAGGAGGATGAACAGCGGGAAGAGCCTGTTGAACCAGTTTCCCAGAGACGTCAGGTCAATCAGACGACCGAGGAAGTCGTAGAAAGTTGTCTTCTCGTAGACGTCCCTGGAGAGGAACGTGACAAAGTTGTATGCCAGAGGGACGCTCAGCCTCGCAACGTACGACGAGTACCAGAAGGCAGACTCGTGGGCAGTGTTGCGCCAGACCAAGGCCCGACCACGCCAGACCTTGACCTCGGTGATGGAGATCAACGCGGCAGCGCACATGTAGGATATCCATAACGCTGCGATGAGCTGACCAGGAAAGCCAACCTGTCCCTTGTCGCCCGTCCAGTGGTGAACCACGCTCACGCGGATGACCGAGAGCTTGACAAGTGCCGCCGGCCCTGCCTTGACGATTTCAGACCAGACAATGCAAGCCGAGGCCAGGGCTAGCAGACCACCGAACCCCAGCCTCACCGCGGGCATGACGTGGAAGTGAAGGAGATACCTCGTGTAGGGCGTCAGAATGGTCAACCGCTCCCACCACGAGGCATGCGGTGCAGCGCGACCAAACTCCAGCTTCTTCGAGGGACCGCAGTCCAGAATAGCCTGCGCCTTGGCAGCATCCCCCAGCAGTCTGTTCCACTCGTTGACGTAGCGCGATCGAGCATGGCGCGCCCTGTTGAGCGCTCTGGTGAGCTCCGCCATGTATTTCTCGGTGATGACCGTCGGGACGCGCCTGGTAGCAGCCGCGCCGATGGCCGTCTGGGGTCTCGGCTGTGACTCGGGAAGGTTTGTTAGATCCATCAGCTCCTCGATCCAGTCCTGAAAGTCCAAGGCCGTCCCGGTCTTGCGCCGGCTCAACTCGGCCACCTGGTTCTCGAGCTCCTCGAGGGCGGTCTCTGCCTCTTCCATCTGCTCGTGTAGCTTGGGCGCTTGTTGCTGTATCCGACGAAGCCGACCGCTGATGCTGGCGTTGCGGATCAGACTTCGGGGGATGGACACGAGGCCGTGGCCCATGAGATATACAGCCAGCACCAAGCCCCAACAGTACGCAAGAGCCATGACGGGACTCTTCAGGGAGTCGAGGTGAAAGCCATAGGAGACGAGGACGTAGACGAACGCGAGTATTCCGAAGCCAAAGACCATGGCATAATACTGTGCGTTGGATCGTAACGAGTACATCAGCTTCCCCTTGGGTTCTCGATATCCGGCGTCGGAGTACTCGGCAAGGATGGGGAGGGTGAACCTGCGCGCGCCCTAGGGTTAGCAACAGAAGCTTGACGGGGGGTTTGGAACCACATCATGCGCCTCGTACCATGTGAGCACAAACGTGAGCCAGTAGGCGATGCGCCAACATGTCTGGACGACCCTCTGGGGGAGCCAGATGCCTCTAGTCGCCTCATCATCGGTCTGGGCGCTCGAGGCCAGATCTATGGGCACGAGCAGGACGATTCCGGCCGGGAGCCATAGCGCGAAGAAGACGGTAACGAGTACGAAGGCTGGAGTGGTTCGGAGTGGGAGGTAGAAGCGGAGGATCAGGAGGACGAGGATAGAGAGGACGAGCAGCGCGAGCGCCCAGAACACTTCGGAGCCCACGGCCGAGCTTGAGCTTGCTATCATCACGACGATGTGCAATGAGGACAGCAGTGATGTGCCATGTGTGATGGAAGGGGCGCAGAAGAGGAACAGAAAGGAATAGTGCGTCGCTTTTCAGGAGGAAAGGATGTGAGAGGGTATGTGAACATGAGTGGGGGCTCTTGCGAAATGATGCTGGAGATGGTCAATTTGGGGTGACGATGGCGAGGTTGAGTCGGCCCTGGCTTCTTTCTTTTTTTGGGACACCCGCCCAGGTTATGTCACATGCTGGGGGGGTCCAGCCTTTTGCCTTGGTGCAGCCTGAAATCTCAGCGGCAGGGGCGGACAAGTGACGTTTCCAGCGCCCTAGACAAAACCCCCAGTGAAACCACCCCAGTAACTCTCCCCCCCCTCCCCAACCAAGCATGTACAGTGCTGTCGATCCACTTGACGAGCCGGGAACGGCGGCTCTATCCGAGTCCTATCAGGTACTATTACCACTATCAATTCCTAAGGAAGGTGAGAGGGATTGCAAGAGCATCTGCAATCTGCTATCTATTATGTGACTATGAACCTGATAGCAGTGGTGTATGCTGCAAAAGCAAGCAGCTGTGGCTCTTGACCTCGATGGAGCGACACAGTACAGAACTTGAAGTATATACGGTGTAAGAGGGACAAGGTTTCAGGGCCTTTAGCCTGGACAGTACACATAGCACATGCCCTGAGCACACACCCCAGGACCTATCATCTACATTGTAACAAAACCGATAATAGTATATACAACAGTAGTGCTTGCTTCCCAATCTTTCGGGTGGTTGACCTTTACAGCAGGGACATATTGATACAAAGTACCACACTGTGTGGTTTCCAAAAATTTCGGTGATGGTCATACTACTACAGGGCAGCACTTGAACTCCCCTCCACCCTTGGCAGAGGGGTCTACTTGGTACCAACCATGTGCCGAGCTGCTCTCTCGTGCCTATCACCGACGAATCGTGATAGCGATAAAGCTACTGTGTACTCCCGTGGGGAACGGGCAAGTCTGAGGAGCCTATTACAGCACGCTGGGGCGGTCATTAATATGTACTTCAGTACTAACTCGGTCTGGTCTTACCTCTGGAGGGGGCCCACAGCGTCACGACTCTACCCAACTAGGCAGTGGCAGCCGGGCCCTTTACTACTAACCACGGGCACTATGATGAGAGTTAGCTGTGGGCAGCTAGGCTCCGTAACGGAGCACCCCACGGAGAGCACCCCTCTGCTTGGGGGGGGAAAGAGTGACAGGACACCGGAGGAAGGAGGGGTTACCAACGCCTCCATCTACGTATTATCTCACATATCCTCGGGACTGGGGCTTCCTTTTGACTGCTACCCTTTAAAAGGGCTACACCATGCTCCTCACTCGCCCGTGTCTCCTCCTTCCCCTCTCATCATCTCGCTCCCTCTCCTCCAAGCACCAGCAGACCAGACTTGCAATTTCTACACCGCGCCCTGCCCCTGCTCGGCCTGCACATCTTCCCCTCCCGCCCTCTCTGACGCTTTTACAGCGAGCACACTTCTCACATAGCTCTGTCCAGCCCAGGAAGATGGAGGTCGAACTCACTGCCCCCAACGGCAAGAAGTGGTCTCAGCCCATTGGCCTCTTCATCAACAACGAGTTTGTCAAGTCTAGCAATGAACAGAAGATTGCTTCCATCAACCCCTCGTATGTTGTCTACGTCCGACCTCATCCATAGTCCTCTCCTGTAACTGACATGGCTTCTCTCTCGCCCTTGCTCTCCTTCGCAGAACTGAGGAGGAGATCTGCTCCGTCTATGCCGCCACGGCAGATGATGTCGACCTGGCCGTCGCCGCCGCGCGCAAGGCTCTGAAGGACCCCTCCTGGAAAGCCCTCTCCGGCACCGAGAGAGGCCAGCTGATGAACAAGCTTGCCGACCTCGTCGACGCCAACCGTGAGATCCTGGGCGCCGTCGAGGCCCTCGACAATGGCAAGCCCTACGCCGTCGCCCGCGATGAAGACGTCGGCGAGGTTGTGTCTGTGCTCCGGTACTATGCCGGTTACGCCGACAAGAACTTTGGCCAGGTCATCGACGTCGGCCCCGGCAAGTTCGCCTACACCCTCAAGCAGCCCATCGGCGTCTGCGGCCAGATCATCCCTTGGAACTACCCGCTCGGTATGGCCGGCTGGAAGCTCGGCCCTGCCTTGTGCTGTGGCAACACCGTCGTCCTGAAGCTTGCCGAGCAGACACCTCTGTCCATGCTTGTCGTGGGCAATCTCATCAAGGAAGCCGGCTTCCCACCAGGCGTCATTAACATCATCAACGGACACGGACGGGTATGTAATTGGACTCAACACTGTCTCACCCTTCTTCACGCGTTTTACCGTTGTTGGCTGACTCCCACTCTCCCTGGTCATAGGAAGCCGGAGCTGCGCTCGTGAAGCATGTCGACGTCGACAAGGTCGCCTTCACAGGCAGTACTGCCACGGGCAAGGAGATCATGAAGATGGCTTCGGGAACGATGAAGAACATCACTCTTGAGACGGGCGGAAAGTCTCCCCTGATCGTCTTCGAGGATGCCGACCTGGACCTCGCTGCCACCTGGTCGCACATCGGCATCATGAGCAACCAGGGCCAGATCTGCACGGCCACCTCGCGCGTGCTCGTCCAGGAGAGCGTCTACGCCGCCTTTGTGGAGAAGTTCAAGGCCACCATCGAGAAGATCTCCGTGGTCGGCGATCCATTTGACGAGTCTACCTTCCAGGGCCCCCAGGTCACCAAGGCTCAGTACGACCGCGTGCTGGGCTATATCAAGTCCGCCAAGGACGAGGGCGCCACCATCGCCCTCGGCGGCGAGCCCGCGCCTCAGAAGGGCAAGGGCTTCTACGTCAGCCCCACGGTGTTTACCGATGTTAAGCCTACTATGAAGGTCTACCGTGAGGAGATCTTTGGCCCGTGTGTGTCCGTCATCAGCTTCAAGACCGAGGAGGAGGCCATCGCCCTGGCCAATGACACCACCTACGGGCTCGGCTCCGCGCTGTTCACCAGGAACCTGGCCAAGGCCCACAGGGTCGCCGCCGAGATCGAGGCCGGCATGGTGTGGATCAACAGCAGCAACGACTCGGATGTGAGAGTTCCCTTTGGCGGCGTGAAGCAGTCCGGCATCGGGCGGGAGCTGGGCGAGGCTGGTCTTGCCAGCTATTACAATATCAAGGCGGTGCACCTGAACATGGAATCGTGAGCTTGAGAGGGGGAAAAGCACAAGGGATGTTGGGGAGTAAATCTGATGAGGGTATCTATTGCGCCAAGAATGCTTTCGAGGGCGGCCTACGAGAGATCCTGTCTAAAATGACAAAATAAAATATCAAGAAAACCCTGTAAATGACATAGCAAGTTCCATTATTACTGATGTTGAAAGGAACGTACAGATCGATCTCGACTTCTGATAAGTCCTAAACTGTTGGTTCAGACAAATGTTTTTTTTTCTCTCTCTTCTTTTTCTTATATAACTATTTTAATATATCTTCAATCTGTTTACAAAAAAGTACAGAACCAGGATATACAATATACTCGAGACAATAACTACGGACAAGGCGACCTGCGCCTGTCTTTGACCTCGTTCCTCTCCATCGCGACCATTCCCCCCCAAGGGATAACCACCACCTCTCATTTATGCATGAACGTTGAAGGAATGGTCTATACATGTGTGCGCCCTCTCTTTCTTATCCTTCTCCTCTGAGCGCCGTTTGTCGTTTATTCATCCACACATAACTCGCTGCCGTCACAAGCCCGCCTTTACTAGGAGTCCATGTTCAGGTACTTGACAATGTCCTCGGCAGAGCTCTGGCTGTTAAAGAAATCTATCCTCTGCATCATCTGACCGCCGCCCGAGTCGACCTCATGGTCCCACCGAATTGCGCCGGCGGGTTGCTGTGCGGCCTCGGCGCCTGGGTTCCTGAATCCTACTGCTGCTTGGGCTGCCTGGTTGCTCGGAAGATGCACGAGAGCGGCGGTGTTGCTTGCGGCCACCATCTGCTGACCTGCTGCTGCTGCTGCTCCTCCTCCTCCTCCTCCTCCACTACTACCTGTCCCTGCTGCCGCCTCGGTGCCGTAGGCAGAGCCCGAGGCCGTCCGCGCTGCGGCGTGTTGTTGTTGCCCGCCAGGCTGTGGCGTGGAGGTGAGTGGCGTTGCGCGCCGGATGGTAGACATACTGTCGGACCGTATGCCTGGTTGGGGACGGAAGTTGTTCATGCTGCGGTCGGTGTCAAGGTAGAAGGCCGCCACGGTCTGGTCGCCAGTGCCGAGGGCCTGCGTGTCCATGCCACCGACGATGCTTGTCCTGGGCTCCCGCCCAGTAACAGCCGGCCCTTTTGGCTGGCCGGGGCCGGTCTCGTATGAGTAGTAGTCAAATGACTGCGTTTGTACTGCAGATGACGGGGTGAAGGCCCGAGCGACTGCGGTCTGCTGGGGCAAGGTCCTAGGAGTGGACTGGGGCATCCGGGTTGCTATCATGCGCTCAAGGGTGGCGACACGGTCGACCAAAGCTTGGTACTCCCTCCTGCTAACCACATCCTCACGGCGGAAGTAGGATCTTGCGCTCCCGGAGGCATCAGCCTCGAGGTTCCCTGCCGCATCCTCGACAACGTCAGACCCGCCGCTCTCGTCGCTGGCGCTGTCCTGGTCAGTGCGGCAGAATGTTTCGAGCAAGATCTGAAACTTTTCACGCTTGCTCCTCGAGACGGTCTCGCACTTTGTATTCAGGTGGGCCTCAAAGGCCTCGGGATCAGTGAAGGACCGCCAGCACTTCTTGCACAGCCCAGCGGCCGGGTGACCATGTTCGTTTGCGGCATTGAAGGAAGAAATGGCTTGTCGTGAGTTGTCTACATCTAGGTTGTGGGCGGGTCTGCCCAGGTGGCGTCTGTGCCTCAGATAGTCAGCATCCGGATCGATCCTTGATGTCAGGAAAGGGAAGGGCTGCTTACACCACGGTAGAGATGTTGTGATGTTCCGTGTGACAGCTGTAGTATTTGGAATGTACGTTCAGATCATAGATTTCTGGGTGAGCGCTTCTGAAAGGGCATATCATCTTGGGATCACCAGAATCTTCTTCGTTGCCCCCAGGTGTTCGGCTCCGTTTGATTGGGGGCTCGTCTTCCTCGTCGCTGTCCTCCCCAGGGTCCTTGTCAAATCGCACTTGACGCTTGCCAAAAGGATTCAGGTGGCCGGTGACGCCCAGTCCAAGAGTGGCAAGATGCCCTTGACCTCGAAACCCTTCGGAGTCCTGCGGTGTCGTGGCCTCGCTCACAAAACCAGAGTGCTGGTTGAGAACTGGGCTGGGCTCGGACACAGGAGTGAGGACCTGGCTATTCACGGACGGGCTCGTCTTGGGCGTCACAATGGTAGGTAGCGCCCTCAACATGTCGTCGCGGGATGAGGAGACCTCGGTGGCTGGAGACGTCTCGGGCGTATTGGTGCTGCTGGGATCTGCGTTATGGAGCTTCCGGTCGACTGGCACTTGTAGCCATTCACCATCATGTATAGTGATGGGACTACCCGACGTTTGATTTTGAGAGAATTGCTGCATAAAGGGTTTGCTGCTGCTGCTGCTGCTGTTGTTGTTGTTGTTGTCTGGTCTTGTCCCTGGCGAGTTCCATGGGATAAAGGGCTCTGGCGGGTAGGTCCCAGGACCGGCTAAGCTGATCGGGGACGATGCATCTGACGGCAGCGCAGAACAGGACCCTCCCATGGGGCTTGGGGTGAGCAAGAAATTTGGGACAGTCCGGATGGCCAGCGGATTTCCGGGCTGGGCAGACCGGGAAAAGACGTCGGCCTGTGTTTCTGGGCCAGATGGCTTGTCGTGGCCTCCGTCTTCTTTCCCTCCAGATCGACTACGAATGTAGTTGAAGCCGTGTACTTTCTCCATGTGCTGCTTGCAGTTGGACTCCCGTTTTGAGCTGTAGGTGCAGCCCTGCCACAGGCAAGAGAAGACCCTCGGCTCGGTCGAGTGCTTATCGTTGAAATGACGGGCCAGCTCCTTCTCGGTAGGCCAGCCCGAGGTGTAGTAGGGGCAGTCCTCGACGGGACACTTGAAAGGCCTGCTGTGTGTCTTGATGTGCTTGTTCAGGTCGCAGAGGCGGGTGTACTCCTTGCCGCAGGACTGGCACCCGAAGGAATCATCTGTCGTCTCCTGTGCTAGGTCGGGCGACAGCCCTGGGAGAAGTGCCGATCTGCTTGTGAAGTGCTCGGGCAGGCCGATGCCCCACTGTCCGTCTGAAGCAGGCGTATAGGAAGAATTCATGACAGAGAGGGCGAGCCTAATTGGTGGTGGTGATAATCCTGAGTCGGTCTAGAGAGGGGGGGACCATCAGCAATGCGGGTCTCACAGCCGACGTGACTGGGTAAATCCTCCTGTTGCGCCAGGTATAGACGAAATGCTGGACAGGCAAAAATACCTAGGAGGAGAACCCTTACACACTCAAGACCCACGCACGATGTCCAACCCGTCCCAAGCTAACAAGATATGACCAAGGTTAGAGAGACGAACAGAGATACAGAGACAAAGACGAGGAGAAGAAAATAAGGTACCAGGCAGAAGGAGATCTGAGGAAGGGAGAAGATGAGTGAGTGGTGGTCAGCGGGCAGATATGATAATGACAGAGATGAGAACCCTACAGGAAGTTTGCCCGGGGGGAGGGGTGTGTGAGTTGGTCGCGACGACGACGACGACAACGACGGTGAGTGGTCAGGCAACAACAGTTTTCACAGCCTCCTTCTCGTGTAAGAGAGACAAGAGAGAGATTGGGGGGGGATATGGAGAACGTGATATCCAAGTTATGTCAGATTCTTTTTCTTGGTCCGTTGATGCTGTGTAAATAAGTGGCATCTTGGATCACATTGGCGGCTTTGAGACGAAGGCATTGTCTGATTTATGAACCCTATCCAGGTTCCCACGGGCTGCTGGGGAGGGCCACCAATATGGGATCCCCGTGGACCTTGCAGAGGGTCAAGGCCTATTCTTGAGGCCAAGAGCGTCATGGTTTTTTCAAGAGGCCCGTTAGAAGGCCAACGTATGCATATACAGTTGCAGTACCTGAGGAACGTAGATAGCAACGAGTGTATAGATTGTGGCTGAGGCGATGCGATCACCAGGTGAGGTGAAGTCGCATGCAGGAATTAGAGGGAAAGAGAGACTAAGTATGGAGCCCACCGTTTGGGGATTGGCGCGTGAGCCGCGGGGTGCTGGAGGTGCATAGGGTGGAAATAACTCAGGGTTGGGGTTTCCCAAGTTTTGAGGCAGTACATAGTACCTTCCCTAGGCCGGGCAGCTGGCAGCCGGCTTGGGAGGTCTCCAATGTTCTTTCCAGGCAGGGCTGGGCTGGGTGGGGTTCGGTAGCCCGGGGGGGGGGGGGGGGCTTCGAGGCTGCGCCCAGAGGTCTGCTTTTCGGGCCTCATCGCCAGGCTGTTCTACGGTGAAGATACCAATTAAGGTGCTCACCGAAGGCAATTATGGGGCTAAAAAGGAACGAACCGTTCTCCCGGGCTCGGTTACGTCCGATTCTGACCTCATTGGACATTGCCTACTAGACACGAAGGAGAGGGGAGAGAGAGAGAGAGAGAGAGAGGAGGTCCCGTTCAAAGTGTAACTTAGTACACAAGCCTCTCTCTCGTCTCCATCATCATCCACACCCACACCCACAATCGAGTAGTACCTATAGTACTACTCGTCAAACGTACCGCAGCATCGACTCAGCCAACGCACGGTCAGACCAACTGCATAATTCTTAGTTGGTAGATCGCGGCGTATGGGATCTGTCCAGTCAAAGAGTCGAGCCATCGGATTTACAGGGATGATGTGTGTGGGCGGAGGTAGAAAGAGCAAGAGTATGGTTGTGAGTGACCGAGTGAGCAAGTGATCATTGGAGAGGGTGTGTATGTGTGTGCGTATGTGTAAACTCCAATGCCATTGAGGGACAAGCTGGATCTCCTCATCATCGCCATCAAGAATTAGACCCCACAGCAATCGAGGATCTAATTCATGTCAACTACTGTAATACAAATACAGCGGGATTGAAGGATTCAAGGCCGAATCCTCCTCTTCCATCCTTCTACTACAGACTCAGTACTATACTATAAGTACGTAGTAAATCAAGAGGAGTGCCGGTGCCTGGGCTCGCATTCGGGCCACTCGCCTTATGAGGCAGACTTCAACGGCGTGGCACACATCCTCGCACAGAAACCAAGTCTCACATGGCCTGCATGGGCGTCTCCCCCACCCCACCCCTCCTCCCTGCAACCTCGTTGTTGGGGGCCAGATGGCTGATTAGTATGTACTACACAACTTACCAGTATCGATCGTGCCGGATGAACAAGAGAGGATGGATTTTGGTTGGCCCGCGAGCCATGCAGTCAGCATCATAGGGCAGCAGTAGTCCGTTAGCGAGTGGAAACGAGCCCTGTGCCATTCATCCCCCGCGCTCTCGTGTGTTTTGTGAAGTATGACTGCATAATGCACGTGCATATACCATGGCAGCGTAGCCTCTTCCGTTCCAAGTTGGCGATGCTCAAAAGCCGTATGTTTTGGTGTTCTTTTATTTTATTTTATTTTTTCTTTTTCCTCTTCCAAGACGATGCATCTCTCCAGCACATCCTTGTCCAGAATACAATACATCCTCTCCTCACGACAAACAATTGTAATTTCCGGGCCGTAGCCAACAATTTCGTACTTTTTGCCATCTTCAGTCTTACACTCACCCTCGGCATATCCATCCCCCCGTGTGCGGCCTCCCGGAGCTAAGCGGGTTGTTGGCTGGCCGCCGTAACGGGCCGCCTCCGCTGCCTCGCCAGGCAGGCTTCCCCAAAAGGCTCCACGATAGTTGCAACTCAAACCTTCTCTGACACTTCTGTCTTTCTCGCTTCTCTGTTCCCTGTCTTGCTCTGTGTGTGTGTGTGTGTCTGTCTAGCTCTCTCTCTCTCTCTCTCTCTCTCTCTCTCCTCTCTGTGAGGCGCAAGCACTGGCCGATTTTCTCTTTCGAAACTTTGAATCCTCTGGAGAAAAGTTTCCTCTGCTTGTGGGAATCTGCAGGGCGACTCCTCGCCGTGGTCATGATCCCGGCCCCCTCTCAAGCTGAAAGCAGACCTTCCTCGTATGTGATGCGATGTTGATAGGTGGTCTCTGCAGGTCAATCGATCATACACATGATGGTCTCCCCCCCCCCGGGAGAAAACTTAGCTCACCCCCATCTCCCAGAAACACGACGTCGGATGCCTCTTTTTCTTTGCTTTCTTTTTGTGAGGCGACTTCAGCAGGCCCGGCGGCAGGCCAGAGGTGGCCCGCCAAAGGTCTCTCAGGGCGCCCCCAAGTCAAAGGAGATTGTTGGTGGCAGAGATGCCTCCGGCGTCGTCTATGCCACCCCTGAGCAGGAAGGGAAAGGTAAATGTGGCGTCAAGTAATTTCTTTCTCTCTTTCTTTTCTGTCCTCCTCATCCTCCTCCCGGCCGTCCCACCCGCATCTTGCCGAACCTGCCGGGCCTGCGTGAACGGTCCTCGGCTCGGCAGTCAGTGTCACGTCACGTTTCCTTGCTGACTCCCTTCCTTCCTCCCTCCTCATCCTACTACCATGGCCGCCCTCGTGGGCCATCAGCTAGACGATATTCCACTTCGGTCTGCCCTGCGTTGCGTTCTGCGCATCGCCACCACGGTCCCGATGGGGCGTCCCACGGATCTTCATCTCCCCACTACCACCTTTGAAGACCCCCAAATGAGATGCTTTGTAGGTTGAGATGAGTCTTGAGTCTCGGTATGACCTGCACCCTCTCGACATACGCGTAGGCTGTCTTGTGACCACAACCCTGGCCGGAGGCGCTCTGACTGTTCGCCTGCCCCGGATGGTCTGGCCATGTTTGCGCAAAGCGCCGCCGGGAGGAGAGGGGGGGGGGGGGGGAGGGGGGCAAGGATCATGCACCTCCATCAAGAGCGTAGGTGGAGGGCGTGTGATTGTACGATGCGCCCTTCGAACGGATCGTCCCAGAGGCTGATTGCAAGGTCATACAAGACACGAGGACCAGATAATCTTTGAGGGATCCCCTCGAGGATGCCTTGGCCTGCCAAGACGAGTTTCGTGTGTATGTGAGTATGTGAGTCTGTATAGCGAGTATCCCTAGTCTCGGGCCTTCAGACATCGCCTGTCCAGCTGAGTACGACTGAGCAAGCATCTTCCTATACAGCTAGTGCCCCCAGCATCATGGCATGTGAATATTTGATGATGTCTTGGACCCCGTGAAAGTGGACGAAATATTTACTACTACTCAGCGCCACACCCTTTTTGCGCCCACTATAGCAAGTAGTAGACGCTCATCCATTCCACCACCGCAGCTCGTGATTCACACATGCTGCCCAAGGCGATCGACCCAAAGAGGTTCAGCCTGATCTAGATCATATTCTGTAGGGACGTCGGAGCGTCACGGCGTGGTGCTCATTGGGAGCTAGGCACCAACCAAATGCTGTTGTTAGTGAAGACAATCTGTGATCTGGCCACTGCTCCTGACCTCTGCTATGCCGACCAGTGCTAGGTGTCACATTTGCACGTGTGAGAAACTGGCTCTGGTGTCTGTGTGTTTGTTTGATTCCATGCTTCTATAGACCCGGCCGCCCGGCCTTATTATACAGCAGATGTAGTGGTATCATGGATATACTGCCGGACTCGCTTCACACACCTGTTCCAAATTCGCGATGTGTTGATCATGTTCACGCACGCTTAGATCCGTTCAAACGCCCCCGTCCGAGTCCAGTACGGATGCCTCTTCTGGCGTTGTTGTGTCCTTGTCCTCTTGCTCTACCTTCTCGTCATCCCCCTTCGTCTCCCCCTCCTCGGGCGTAGCCGAAGATTGGTCCGTGGAAGGTGTATCGTCCGTCTTGTCCTTATCACCCTCGGCTGTGACGGTGGAATCACCTTGTGAGCCTGCAGCTGCCTTGGCATTCGCTTCGGCGGCTTCCTTGGCTTGCGCGTCCAGTTTTGCCTGTTCTTGCTGCTGCAGGCGTGCTGCTTGAAGCGCATTGATCGCATCCTGCATCTCTTGCTTCCTAGCCGCAGCCTCATCGTTGAGGTGCTGCTGCTGGGCCTGCTGGGCCTGTTCTTCGGGCGAAGGTTGGACCACTGTGTGTGAATGCACGGCGTCAGCAAACGTACGTTGTTACCCCAACAAGACGGCAACAAAACAATGGTACTCACCCCCGTCTCTGTTGTCGCCTGGACATCTCTCGCGGTCAAGCTTGGCGTTCAAGACCATGTACAGCTCCGGACAGTACTCAAGCATGGTCTTTCTCCGCTCGTGATCACCCCATACTTCTGCCGGGAGATTCTCGCCCATCTCCTGGACGTGAAAGCCCATGGGCCTCTCCATGTAGACATTCTCCACGGCCAGCGCACCCTCCAGGCCCGACGCCACCTTCAGGCCGGGCGTGATATAGAGGCGCTGCCCAAACCACTCGTCCTCGGGCGCTGTGTCATTGTAACGAGACTGGAACTGCAGAATCTTCCTGATCGCGGACATGCGACGGAGCGATAGGCCCCCATTGCCTGAGAATCGGTCGTCGGGGGGTTCTACAGGACAGACGTCAGACGATGAAGAGAAGAGGAATATGAGAGGCTCCAGAGGGCCTTGAGGAAGATTGCTCACCTTGGCGCGCCGGCCCAGTGCCAGTCCAGCCACTCGTTCAGGCTGACTTCGGAATTGGCACATAATATGCTATCGTACTCGTACTTGAGCAGCCACTCCACACCTGGCAAGAACTCGTTGTAGAATCGCATGTCTGTCAAGGTCCTGTACACCATCTCCTTGGACGAGATGTCCCACGGTTCTGGCAGGACCATCATGTCCAGCTTGCCCACGATCTGCTGGTGCTTCACCGAGGTGCTCCGGCCCATCATGGTGACGCTCTCCTGCGACCCAATGAACAGAAAACGCCAGTCTGGCGGGACCACGGCGATCATGTGCAACAGCTGGGGAACCAGGTGTGGCATGACCCGCGGCTCTATGATCATGGCCATCTTGGCAGCATTGTAAGCGGCTCGTGGGTCGGCGGTTGGTGTCCAGTCGACCTTGATAGACGGGATCTTCTGCCTTGCCTCCTCGATTCGCGACTTGAACGATGCTTTTATCATAGGCTGGTAGCTTGGGAGGAGTGATGCTGTCCACCAGGTCAATGCCAGAGAGACTGCCAGGAACAGCCTCAGTCTGGTGATGACGAAGAAGCCGCCGCCATTCGAGGGCGTGGCAGCGTGAGGAGCCATGGCGCAGTGGAGGCACACGGGAGAAAAGAAGCAGGAGGACGAGGACGAGGACGTGGTGGTGATGATGATGATGAGGGTAGTTTCGGGGTCTGGAGGTCCTCGAGGGACAGGGTGATGCGCGCGCGCTCTCTGTGTGTGTGTCTCTCTCTCTCTGCTCTTCGTCTAGACGCAGTCCGAAGCCAGGTCGCGCATCATAGTCGCTTCTTAGAGATGAACCGGTCTGCACGCCTGCCTTATCTCGTCGATCTCGCTCTGTGTTCGTTCGGAATTGTTGTAGCCACGACAGCTGTTCAGTCGAGATTGGAAGCGGTGGTCATGACAGATAGCGCTAGTGCGAGGACCAGTCCGCGCCCAAACGAGAAAAGAAAAAAAGGCAGTGAGTGGTAAATTAGGAAGAAGCATCTCGAGCAAGGGAAAAAGGGAGGACTTTTCCTTAGAGAGCCCATAGTACATAGAGGACGACGGGATCGGCGCACACTTGCACCTGCAGGTGTGTTTGTCTGGACACACCCCGAGTGGGGCACGTCGAAACGAGACGGAAGTACATGGAGGTACATGCCAGTGCCCGCCAGGTCCCCGAGCAGGGCTGCTGCATGCAGGAGGTGCCGACTTCCCGCACGAGCACCACTTCAAATACGACCTTTTTTTTTTTTCCTCCTCCCCTGTATTCTTCCGCGCGCTCGCTTGCTGACTATACATGACATGACAACTACATTACTACGGCCATTACGGGCTAGGGGGCCAGACTATTGTATAGATCTCGACCTCGCCTCGGCTCCAAGAAAAATCATGCTTGAATACTATTTCATTTTCTCAGCCGCATTTTAGTACAGAGGTCTCCAGGACAGGATGAAGAGCAGGGAAGGGGAGAGGGCATTGCATTATGTGGTTGAATCGGTTCTGAGGCTTGACAAGAGTGTAGACTGTCTCTGCTTTAACTCTATGTTTATGGTCTCCAAATCACTGTGGAGGAGAGACAAGGAGGGGGAAAAAAGAGGACACCTGGTCATTGCTTGTAGATAGATAAGGTGCGAGACAAACTATGTCAGTAAGTGATTCACATAGTGTTTTGGGACGATATACTTTTGCTCTTTCATATGCCAAGATTCTGATGAGGCTGACGACTAAGTACCTGCATGGTGCTGCCATAGTACAGCCCGCCTAAGAGACGGCTTCTCAGCCAGCCAAGATTAGGGCCCCTCCCCCCTGCTGTGGCCCTATCAAGGCCTACCGCATCATGCCGAACAGGGCAGACAGGGTGCAATGCAACCCCCCACGACAGGATGAAACCGAACATCTCACCCACACACCCAGCATAGTCATACGTATTCCATACAAGGACTACTTGTGACGGATGTGGTGTTGTGAGAGTAGCCGCCACCAATCCAATTTAGCCTTTCGCTTAAGCCCGCAACTATGAAATATGGCAATACAATCCACATAGTAACCTGCTGTCAGCTCCAATGTGTCACTTTCTCCCCCCCCCTTTCCCCCTCCCTCCCCCCAATATCCCTCTTCCAGTACCATCATATTTTCCTCTTTTCTCTATCGATAGCCCATCCCACACGAGGACTGGTCTGATATGCCTAGTAGCAGATATTGCCTGTCGGTCCCCCACTTGGCTTCGAGTCCAGCCCTGAGTCCGGCCAGGGCTGGGGGGCGGGGGGTGTGCCCTGGCGTTGTTCTGGCGTGGCTCTGGCCATTCTGAGTCCGGAGCCAGTGGGCTCTGCACGGGCTGGGGAGCTTGCGTGGAGGCGCTGAGGCCCCAGGAGCTGAAGGAAGGTCACTCCAGGTACCGATCTCGCCATCATCGGCACCCCCTACTGGGGTTCACTACGCTGCTCCCTTGTTTCCAAGTGCCCCCGACCCTGCAACCGACTAGGGGATCTAAACCATCTTTTTTGCTTGCCCTGCCTCTTGTCCCATCCTCCCTACGTTCAGCTTGCCCTCAAAATCGAATTGACTCTAAGTCAAAAGTTTGTCCTCCTCCATCATGTTTTGATCAGGCGTACACGACCTCTCTTCCTCCTCTTCTCCCTCCCTGCCTCGTCGCTTCTTGGCCGTCACCACCAGCACCACCTCTATACAAACGAGTTTGTCGTGACGGTCTCTTTGTGGGGAAAGGCGCAATAGGCTTTGCTGCATAGCCCTCCTCGCGTTGATCCCTGGCTGGCTGTGCCTCAAACAATTGCGAGCACCCCCCCTGTGCGGAGTCCCGGACAAGACGACATACACTGATTGCGCGTCATTCAAGCACGACATCAGACGTCTTCGTCCTTGCAGTGTCAATCACTCCCACAGTCGGCTCGACAACGCACCCTACCTGCTCTGCATCTTCTTCCCCTCCCGACGTCAAACCCGCTCTTACGACATTGAGCCCTAGGTCGACCGCCATCACACGCGACCTGACCCATCACTTTCATGCATGCATGACAACACACCACCTGGTGTCCGCCCTAAGCAGGTTGATATCCCCAGACGCTCACCATCTGCCGGCTCTAAATGACAACGTGGACTGGTGCTTAACGGCTATTGGGTTTTTCTGCCGGGTGATCCAATTCACTTCAGTGTCTGTTGTTTTGGCCGAGGATCTTTCCGCTTCCTCGAGAGCCGCCTTGGCTGGCGTTTCTCCGGCCCTTGACTATTATAATTGTCGATAATTTTCTGTCGCCATGGCGCATTCAGAAAAGAACGAGGTCGAGGAGATGACCTTGAGTGAGGCATGGGTGCGCATAAAGTCAATGGCAATGAGGATATGGGCAAGAACCACACGCAGGATACGAGTCGTTCTCGCGCTCCTCGTCTTTTTGTACGTTCTCATCGGCCCATGGTTGGTGTTGCAGAAATATCTGGCTGCTGCTGCTGGTGGCCTGGCAAGACTGACCGACCCGCCGTTGTCCAACAGATTATTCACACTCAGCCTGTCAAGTGGCTACATACAAGACTATGACGCCTATATGACGATGCCAAAAGTCTCTCTGCAGTATGCTCAGGAGCAGAGGACGCCCTTCAACGAGTCCAAGGTGGCCCTCCTGATTGAGAACCGTGCCAACCCCATCCTGGCCCCGTTGATGCTGCACTTCATGTCTGTCGTCCCGCCCGACTGGCGCTTTCGGTTCATGGGCTCCGTTGAGTCTGTCGAGTTCATCAACAAGTCTGTCGCCATCCAGAACCAGGTCCGGACCGGCAAGCTTGACCTGACATATATCCCCTCCAACATGTCGGTGTCCTCTCAGGAGGAGATCTCCCGCTTCCTCACAAGCCTCTGGATGTACGAGACCGTCCTCTCCCCGGCTGAGTGGCTGCTCATCTTCCAGACCGACTCGATCCTCTGCGCCAACTCTCAGCGCAATCTGAACGAATACCTCGACTACGACTGGATCGGCGCACCCTGGAACCCCGGCTCGCGGTTTGGCGGGAACGGCGGTCTGTCCATCCGCCGCGTCAGCGCCATCATCGATGTTCTGCGCTCGCAGGAGCGCGCAGACTTCTCCGAGGCCGAGGACGTCTGGCTGACCGAGCGTCTTGGCCACAGGCCCAACGCCAAGATGGCCAACGCGACGGTCTCCTTGACCTTCAGCGGGGAGATGCACACGGGCAAGGCCACCCACCTGGCCACCGACAAGGAGACGTCGCAGTACAACTCGACCATCGAGGCTGCGGAGCAGGGTGAGCTGGTTAAGGGCATCGACGACTGGCGCGAGGGCTTCTACGAGCCCATGGGCTACCACACGGGCGGCGGCGGCACGTACCTACACTCGCAGATCTGGGGCAGTCCCAGGCTTAGGAAGCATATTTGGGACTACTGCCCCGAGGTCAAGATGACGCTGGCCATGGACGCGGCCAAGTACGTGCCGGGCAGCTGTGGTGCCTACTGGAAGCGGGACGCGCTGGGAGATGGGTATCATATGGCTGACACCGGCATGCTGGACGTCGATCTCGGGATGGGGACGGAGATGATTGACGGTGTGGAGTACCCATTACTGCCGGCTGGATTGACGCCTTTCTAAGGACAAGGAAAGAAAAGAAAAAGAATCTCTTGAATTTATCGCCTCGGCTTGGATACACCTCTCCCTCCTCGTTGAATCAGGTTGGCTTTTTTGTTTTAGAAAATACTTTTCCCCGGCTGGCCTCGCATTATAAATTGGCAAGCCAAGTAGCGTTAGGTGTTGCGGCGTTGAACAAGATCTAAATTGGGATACGGATGAACGAATAGGAGCATAGAGATCGGCTAATGCCTCGATCGGCTGGATGATCTGGATGTGATATGCACACATTGTCGTGGGGCAGAGGTGTCAGGTTGCACACTACAGTATAGATCGAGAGCTTTCCAGGTTAAGATTGGACGGCAACGACTTGGAAACTCTTAACTATTTATTGGATGTCATTGCACCATGATCTCTCTCACACACATACACACATACACGGACAGATGTACAAACGCATATAGTGGACGAGCAATGCTCTGGGTCAATCATGTATGCCATCCATGTTTCAGTCCTCTTATTAATTTCTCTTGAGTGCGTCTATTGATCAAAAGGTGCTAGCCATACGTCGTGTTTCCATCATAAGCAAAACGGTTTTTTTTTTTTCAATACAAAGCCATTCAGCAAAGCAAGGAATCAATGCTGGGTCTTAAAATTGTGCCACCCACCCAATTGATTCCATTTTCCCTTTTATTCTAAACCCATTCTTTTCTTCCTTCTAATCAAAGCCATACAATCGTCGTCACAAACGCCAGGGCCACGAGCCGAGACCTTTCAGGCCAAGGCGCGTCGAAGCAGCTAACCGCCGACCACACCGCCCACAACAGCAGCCAGCTCACCAAACAGGACGCCCTTGAGCACCGTCTCGCCCATATCTTCGGCCCAGTGACCGCCGGCCTTGAGCCTGTCACGCCACAGCGCCCTCTGCGGCTCCGACAGCTCGTCCCAGCTCTTGGCGGACCCGTCGTGCTCCATCTCGAGATTGATGTCGCCGCCAGGGACCTCGGAGTCGCGTAGGACGATGCCATGCTCGCGTCCAGCCAGATTGCGCTCCTCGAGGAGGCGGGCGAGGAAGCCGGCGTGTGGCGACGACGGCGGTGGTGGGGACGCGGGACCTGCGTGAAGCCTGGAGGGGAGCCATCTGTGCCCGCCGACGACGGGGCGTGTAAGACCCTTCACCTCCAACAGGCCCTGTAGCACGACGGCGATGAGCAGTGCGATGACCGCAAAGGTGAGGAACATGCTGGTCGGGTTAGGTCCGCGTCCGCTGAGCGCAGTCACGTAGCGCGGGAGGCGCGGTGGCCCTGCGCCGCGGCGGGCCTTGGCAGGCTTGTCAAAGTGCTTCTTGAGGGCGATGGAGTGGACAACAACACAATTGCTGACGGAGGTGCTGGCCAGGCGGAGATACTGCGTCTTGGCGGTGCCGGAGCGGGGTGGGGTGAAGCGCGAGAAGCAGATATTGGTGACCAGGGCGGGGTGGACCTTCGTGAGCACACACAGGGGGGAAGAGGCGCGCGAGGAGGTCGACGTCGCCCAGGACCTGGTGGTCGAGGGTATAGAGGTGGATGGAGTAGTCGTTGCTGCTGACCGCGATGACGAACTGGGCGTCGCCCTGGGCTGCATCGGGCGAGACGGGTGGGCTGAGGTTGGCGACGGCCAGGCCGGTAGCCTTGGCGCCCTTGCGTCTGGGCAGCTTCGTGTTGACGGCGATTCTGGCTGTGGTATCCCGTTTGGCGTTTGCCTTGGGCAGGCGGAACCCGTAGAGCACGACGCCGCCTGGGCTGGGCAAGTTGGCGATAGCAAACGCGAAGCCGGCAGACAGGTAGCGTATGCAGCGGAAGGTGGGCCGCACGTCGTCTGAGGGCATGGTGTATATACACCTGGGCTCGGTGTCCACGGCGTCGCCCGCGTCAGGGGTTACGTCGAAGGTGTAGATGTGGTAGTTGTCGCAGTACAAGAGCTGATACTCGTCCTCGGCAGTCTGTAACACGTCCATATCAACTGCCTCGCTCTTCAGATCCAGTACACCCCTCAGCCTGGGCGCCACATTGTTTCCCGCCGCGACATCGAAAAGCGCGACCTGGGGGTCCTTGGACAGGCCTGTGGCCACTGCACCCAGCTGCGACGTGTTCGGAAAGGGCTGCGTCAGCCTCAGCAGGCGCTGGTATGTTTCCTTGTCGTCGGTGGTGAACAGGGCGGTCCTGCTCAGCTCGGAGATCCTGGCGCCAATGATGGAAGGTTTTGCAGCCTTGGGCTGGTCGGCAGCGAGGACGCGGAAGTGCTCGTTCCTGCCCTTCCTAAGATCATCGGCGCCGGAGCTGATGCCGGCGTAGAGCAGGGTGGCCTTGCCCTTACGCTGGCCGGCGGCGAGGCTCGAGACGTTGTCCTCATTCTTCTTCAGGGTGATCTCGCCCGTGATCTCGAGCTTTTCGCGCGACGTGGCATCGAGGGAAGTGATCTTGTTGTCGACCCCAGTGCGACTCGAGCCG
Organism: Aurifilum marmelostoma; assembly: GCA_027559495.1. Lineage (NCBI taxonomy): Eukaryota > Fungi > Ascomycota > Sordariomycetes > Diaporthales > Cryphonectriaceae > Aurifilum > Aurifilum marmelostoma. Next base: position 99,224 of record JAMXSV010000007.1, on the reverse strand, counting down.
CCGCCGCCTCCGACAAAGAGACGGTTGGGATCCTGAGGATCAAAATCGCAGCCATACAGGGGGTAGTCGAGGGTGATCTTTGCTTCGGGGAACGGAGGAGGCATCTTGTCATTGAGGATGCATCCTCTGTTCAGCGGCCGTGGTGTGTGGTCTGCCGTCGGGGGGGAACAGGACACGATGACGACGACGAAGAACCCAATTTTTAGCTGACAGGGAAGAAGGACACATGCTGTAAAAGGTGGTACTGAACCCCCTGTTCCCGCCGGCCCGACGCTTTGGGGTAGGTGCAGGGGTCAAACTCCAATCTAGACAGATCGGTCTTGTCCTAGGTCCATGCTATTAGTATTAGTACCGCCCAATATTGTTACATTCTGCCAAGTACTCCGTACGTCAAGAATACTGTGCAAGTATACAGAGTACACTTCAACACTGGTGACGGCAGCAGCAGCCACGCCCCTCTGCACCTTCTGTGACTTGACTTCTAGCTCAAAGCCATCACGACTGCATCGGTCTTTCCAAGAGTTGATGGGCCACGTGGTTACACAGAATCTCTTAGCTAATATGTCCGCAGGCAGAAAGAGAAGGACCGGGAGGCGGGCATCTTCCCTAATGAGACACTACTCTACTCAGCTTCCTTCCGTTACCTCACCAGTCTCGATAATTACAAGAACCCAATTGATGGCTTTTCTTCGAATGATATATCTATAGTCACCAGAGAGTCGATCGGCAAGACACAGCCAAGACCAGGAGAGACGCTCAGGCTTGTCCATATGGCTGGCTATACGACAACAGCAACATCTACCAGCCAAGGCGTCCCTAACTGCACACGATATCAGTAAGCTGACCGTTGCAGGAAGCGCCTCTGAATCCTCCGTTGCGCAGTCTTCTTGACGACCCTTCCACCCCAGCACGGGCTATGATACACCTTGGAAGCACCGGGCTTTCAGCAGAGGAAGCCCTGAGGCGTGGCGATGGTGATGCCGATTCCATGCGCAATGTCTAAGCAAACGCAGGACCCGTGCAAGATTTGTCGGTGCACTGTGGGGTTTGCAACAGGAAGGCAACATTATTTGATTCTCGGCCTACTGCAGGCATGTAGCATTGCTGTTGAGTATCTGCGAACACGGTATTGAGCCTCTCTGGCCCACCTGCGAAAGTGTTCACAGTGTCCCCGTTCGAAGCTGCTACGCCCTGGCCTTTTTTGTCTCTCTCCTTTCCTTTTTCCACGAGAACGGGAAGTTCAATCGTCTCCTAGACCACAGAAAATTCAATTCGAATCTACGCTCTGCGCAGAGACATATTTTCAGCAGCTCCGAGCTCCTAAGGGGTTTTTGTTTTTGGAGGGGGGGCGGGGGGCGGCGGACAGGAGGCTGAATGGGCGATAGACGGCGGAACGACGCCACAAATGTAGGTCCGTGTTTGGAACAAGACCGGCTTCATCGCAACATCATAGTCGAAGGAGCTCTGATGAATGGTATCAGACGGCTACCCCCTCAATGGGGGACGATGTCGGAGTGCCAGCCTGAGACCAAGACCATCAAGCATGCATATGGAGCATGTTCCAAGGCCGAGGATGCTTGACAGTCGGGAGTCGTGACAAGCCGGACAGATGAAAAATAGATTGCAGGGAGCAATACGCGCCGTCAGCACAGAACTGCAGGGTATGTGCCACCGCCAGGCCTCGTACGGTTTCTGCTCGACTCATCGCCGCAAAGTCACCGCGTCGGTCACGCAGAGGCAATTCGTACTGCTGAGTCGGACCGGCTGGCAGCGAGACCAGCGTGGTCTACTTGCTCTTGGGGGACGACTTTGTTGACTATTTCCAAGCAGAGGAGAGGACGCCACAGCCCCTATGGAGTACACTTCTGGGTATCTCTCAGGAGAGACAGAACTGCCAAGACCTTTCAAAATGAATAAAAGAGCACAAGCTCCACTATCGTGAGGTCACAGGAGGCCTAAGGAGACTGGTCCACTGCGATAGCAGCCAGAAAGGACGCCCGAGCTGTGTCGTTCGGATCTAGTTGGGGGAACCTCTTGCGGGCCTGCCGATCTGCGCACGTCTCAATTTCCGTGCCGTTCAGGAAACAGGGCACGCAGGCACACATGTGCCGAAGCGGAGAACCCGAGGCTGAGACACAGGGCGGAAGGCTACAGAAGAAGACGCAACATGGACGACGCCTGGTGGTCCCATCAACACACAACACGCACGCAAACTCATACAAGCTCACCCCAAGCGCAGTTCAGCCGGTCTATATGACCCCCCATATGCCGGTTTTTTCTTGTTATATAGGAGATGAGAGAGATCTCGCCTCGTGTGGCAGTCCACCTCGTCACCGATGGGATGGTATCACGCGAGATTGCAAGATCGAACTCACTCCCGAATCTGGACGATTTCGAGGGGTCCTGCAAGATTGCGTTCATCGGACTGGCGAGATGATGACGATGGGGAACGCAGGGTCCAGCGCCTATGTGTGTGCGTGTATGCGTTTGATTTGGACGTGCACGGGTGTCTTGAATCAGCTGGACACCCTGCCCTGATTCCAGAGGCGCGATCAGTGCTATAATTGTGGCTCCCGCTTGTCTCGGGCTGATGGGCCCAACCAAATGCGTTCGTCGTTGGCAAATATGCCTGGGACGCCCATGCACATGCAGAATGGACGCTCACGATCCAACGTGATGAACCGGACCCATCTGATATGGGGGTAAAAAAGATCCGTTTGTTGGCTGATGTCATGGCACGCAAAGCACAATTCCTCAGCGCATCACAGGATTTCACCTTTTTTAGCACCTTGGGAGCCTGTGTGGGCGGGTGTCCCTGCATTAGCGCTGTGGGACAGAGGGGGAGGGAGGGAGGGAGCAGAGGAGGGAGTCGTGGCCTCCAGCCCACACAGGGCCCGCAATCTCACCCAGAACCCGGGCTCGCACCTGACAGGGCGCTGAAGAGTATGCCGTGGTACAGCAGAGGGTCCAAATTTGCACGTCCGACCAGGGCGCCGAGGGATGCTGGCTATTCGGCCAGATTATCATCTGGTGGTCCGAGAGGAACAAATTGCCTCAGGCCAGGCGTGGTGTAGCAATGTATTATACTCGCGACAACAGGGCCGGTTTGGACAATGAGCTGTGGCTTGAGTGGCTTTTTTTTTTTTCTTCTTTCTTTTCTCGGCTCAGTCTTTGGATGAGATTCAACCTGTCTTGAAAGATGGCCCGTTTCAAAACACCATCATGCGAGGGCTAGGGAACGGACGGCGCACTGGCACCTGGATCGGCCCCCTGCCAACAATCAACCTTATTTCCCATCCACAGGGATCATGGCTACCAACGCAAAATTACCGCGGAGTCACTTCAAGATCTCTCAACGTCTTCCCCGGTGTGCGTTCACTCACATACAATCAAGGACATTCCTCGGAACAGTGCATTCCAGGGACACTACTGGCTCAGGTCTTGCCGTGGGTCTCTCTGGTTTCTCATTGCTATGAGCACATGAGGGGATGAGGGGGGGTGCCTTTGACGGCAGAAACTCGCCCGAAGCGTACGCCATTCTCCCCTTTCAGATTCGCAATACTCCCCACGTTGCAATGATGATCTCAACAAGCCGAACAAAGAGCCAAGCCTTACCGTGGCTGGAATCTTTGTTGTCCTTGATGACAATTTCGAAACCAAGACGTGGGATCAAGATTGGCAGTGAGCTTGTGTGTGTACGTGTGGTCAGGCCGACATCATAGCCGCGCCGCACAGATGGAAAGTCACATCGCGCGATCTCGGTCTGGTGGGCAGGAGGGCGGCATCTGTGGTCATGACAAGCTTCGCCTTAAGCGCCGGACGGGCTCGCAGCAGTAGGAATCACACCAACTGAGCACGGGATCTGTTGCCACCGCTCTGCAGCATCCAGGCTCCCCTCCAGCAGGTTCGGGATGTCCATGGCCAGTCGCTACAGTCGACCGACTGGCCATCAAGTTTCCTCCCCCCCACCCCCGAGGGCGCCGGCGAGTAAGACAGCACAGCAGGCAACTCGGCCACTCAGGTTCGCCCAACGGCTCGAGATTTCACAACTGGGGCATGTCGAGAGGCTTAGAGCGCCCTCTGAATAGGCGCGACTTGCAGGACGAACCCTGTTGATCTTACCAACGCCGTTCCTTTTGTCCTCACCTCCACCGAACCCCTGATTTAGCTTGCAGGGGGCCCGCCACGACCCATGCATATTGCAATTTCCCGCGAGGATCCCACAATGAAGAGCAAACAAGTCCACACCTGGGGGCACACGCAGTCATTCCCTATTTAAGAAGAACTGCCCTCTTTGCTCTCCTTCCTTCTCGCTCTCCTTCAGCCTACCAACAAGCTCCGTAACCTTCACCTTCAACGAGTTTTCGCCTCACCTTGACTTCGGTCGTCCATTCATTCACACGAACTATCAACAATCGCCAGAAGCCCTCGAGCCTCAGTCCTCTCTCTCTCTTTCTCTACAGGAAACCCTTTTTTTCTCAACACACAACAAATCAGTCAAGATGCGTTCCATGATCATTGCCGCCGGCCTTGCTGCCCCCGCCTTTGCTGCCATTGGCCAGCCCGCTCCCGAGTCGACTGTCTACAGCACTGAGATGATCACCATCACCTCTTGCGCTCCCACCGTCACTGACTGCCCTGCGCGCTCCACTGCGTAAGCCATTGCCCTCCCCCCCCCCAATCATCCCATCTTCACAAGAAGAGATAAGACAGACACCCAGGCACAAGAGCAATCTCTAACATTTTGGTATCGCACAGTGTGACGTCCACGGTCCACACCCTGACCCAGAGCTCGTCTGAGGTCGAGACCGTGACCTCGTCTGAGGTTGAGACCGAGACCTCGTCCTCCGCCGTCACGGTCACGCCCTCTCCCTCCAGCACCACCCTCGTCGTCGCCACCACCCCTGCGGCGAGCAGCGAGGCCACGCCCGTCAGCTCCAACTCTCCCGTGGGCGAGTCTGCTCCCCCCGCTGCCGGCTCCCCCAGCAGCGCTGTCCCCATTGTCGGCTCGACCGTCTCCATTGCTGTCCCCAGCTACTCCTCCGTGTCGCCTGCCCTGAGCACCGGCGCCGGCCAGTGCCCCAGCTACTCGGTCCAGACCATCTCCACCTCTGTGACCACCGTCGTGCCGACTGTCATCTACTCCACCGTCGCCGTTCCCTGCGCTACCTCCACCGGTGGAAACTCCCCCGTTGGTGTGTCTGCCTCTGGCAGCCCCACTGGCGCCAGCAACGCTACGTAAGTCTTTGATCAATAATATAAGCAAAACCCCCCCCCCCCTCCTCCCCCAGTCTTCTGTTCAAAAGAGATTGTATGAATTCTCTCTAACATGACAACAAAACAAACAGCATCACTGGCTCCAGCCCTACCGGCATCGTCACTGCTGGTGCTGCCTCCTTCGGCGCCTCTGGTGTCCTGGCCGCCGTCGCTGGCCTCATCGCCATGCTGGCTTAAGTCTTCCAGGACAGCTACCGGCAGACAGTCTCATGACTCGGGACCTGGGTGGCTCTGGGACATGGCTATGACCTCTCTCTCTCGAAAAGGAAACTAGCGAACTGAGGGCAAGGGGGGGGGGGGGTTCTTGTCTTTTTTTGGTTTTGAGTATGGCTGGACGAACGGTGCATCTACTACTACCCCTGTTGTTTGTGGTATGTGGGACGGACACTCGAAAACCATCTGGGATGTAAATTTAATCTTCTTTTGATATGTTGCTTGAGCCACCCTGAGGTTCCCCGTGGGGATCCGGAGCTCTTGTTGAGAAATTCACACTTTTCCATGATAATTCTTATTTCTCTTCTTCTTTTCCATATCTATTTTCATCTCAGAGGACGTCGTGAACAAAGATCGGGCAGAGGCCCCCAAGCACTGGAATGCCTCACCCGGGACAAGACATTTTCGCTCACGGGGAGGAGGGTGAAAAGAGCGTGGTGTCTCATTTCTTCTTCTCCCGCCCCATGGTGTACAAGAAAGACATACACACAAAGTACCTTGTTTTTTTTTTTTGCTTGTCCTCCCTCTCCCTCTCCCCTTTCAAACCCCTCAAAAAAACGAGGCGGAGTACATGAGTACCCCTGCATGCGAGATTAACAGACGCTGGGATACAGGCCCGTCGCAGGCCGTCATTGGTCAGACTAGGGACGCCACAGACGGGTGATCTGCAACGACCTACTTAAAGCGAATTGGCGGGTTGTTTCAGGATCCTCGAAACAATATACCGTTAGTTGGAAAAAGGCTCCTCTGCAAGTGGGCGGAGGAGGAAAGTCAATGCAGAGCGAGCGGTATTTGTCCGGATTTTTCTTTGCGGGGCGGAAACAAGATTGGACTGGTTGCTATTTTCTCGAAACCAGACTTTTGGTGTATCATTTGATCTCTCACACACAATCTCTCTCTCTCTCTCTCTCTCTTCTGAGGGAGTACGACGTCATCAAAAGGATGGGGTAAGCTGAGTGGGCTGGTGAGTGAGGATGGAGGAGTTCGATGAAGATTGAAAAAGATGAACCACCCTGGCCTGGACACGAGCCAATATATCATCCAACTCCGAGCGGTCTGGGGATTTTTGTTTCCACCCTGCCCATACGTACATGGGACTGGCCTGTCTGTGTGATAGAGCTTTTCTTTCTTTGTTTCTTCCTCTGGCTCGGTATTGTGGCTGACCATGACCCGTTCAATCTCGCCAAAATCGCCAGACCTCAGGCTCATGTTGATTGGGAGGACTGTTTAATGAATATTGTGCTACTGTTCTTGTTTTTGTTGTAGTAGGATCACATCGGGATGCTCACCTTCACCGCCTCCTTCCAGGGTCCTCACTTGGGCCCTCGTCTACCCGCGACTCTTTCTCGTACCACCTCCACAAGGACCAGCTACCCGGCATCGAGGGGGTTCGGAGGGCAAGACATATGAGGCGTGACGGTCCATTGTGCCTCGGAACCGGGTATCAGAACAAACAAAATCTCGACTGGTCTGGCCCATGATGGACTGCACGGAAGAAGGTTTACGGACGTATAACTGCCGTTGTGGTCAGGGCTTCGTTTCACGAGTGACGAATCCCTCCCCGAGTCTAGACATGGCCTTTCTGGTCCCATGCTCACGAGCAAATGAATTGCCTATTACTTCAGCTGCGACATTAGGGCACACGCCACGCCTCAGAAGCCATGTTCTTCTCCTTCTCTCCATCCTTGCTACGTCGGCAGTTGGGGATGCGAGGGCATAATAATTATGACCAGTCCAGGCCAGCAGCCCCTCTCCGGATGCCACAAACGAGGCGTCATAAACACACACACACACACACACACACACACACACAATCCATCTGCGGAATTACGGGACCTTTGTTGGTCATGGAGCAGTCCACCGTCTCCTTGTGATATGCTTACATATTGTTATAAAAGAGTGACTATAAAGCTTGATTCCATCTATCTAGGCTATCTAGAGGTTGAAGAGGAGGTTTATTTATCTTTGAACGATCGTGAAAAGGCCTTAATTAGTTGAGGAATAAATCCCTCGATCCATATGCATCAAATGCCTTCTAATGCCCTCATTATTTAGAGAGAGCAATAATCGTAATAATTATAAAGATTATGCCTTATTCATTAATATACCTCTATAAGGTACTATTTCTTTATATTATCTAGCTAAATAGTCTAGTATTATTACTTTTCTATTAGTATTTTATACTAACCTTATCCTTTTCAGCATTGCTGCTATAAAAGGCCTGGCTAAGGGGTATGCACCTAATTGGGGGTCTATTACTATGAATATTCTAGCTTAGGGAGTAATAGAAGAAAGATAAGGAATTTTCTACCTATAAGCAGCTAAAAAGCTACTCTATAAGATATAGCGTAGTATGCATATTATATAGCGCGTTATATAGCATTCTTAGCTTCGGTAGCTGCTAAAGCTCCTATATATAGCCTTAGCCTATAATATTACCCCCCTTTCTTTCCTTCTTCTAAATAATTTATTCTATTTCCTATTTCCTTTTTTCTATAACTATCTTTTATCTTCTTTCTTTTAAATAAAATCTCTTTTTATTTATTTTATTCTATACTTTTTACTTATTATTCTTATACTTATATTGCGCTCTTAAATAGCTATTTATAATAACTAGCTGCAAGAAGGCTAAAACTGCTAATAGCTTTGCTTTAAGTAGTACTCTATGCAATAATAGCTGCTTTAAAGCCCCTTTTTAGCTCTCTTTAACTATAATTAAACTACTACTACTACTTACTGCTAAAAAGCTATTTAAAATGCTATTACTAAGTTCTCTTATAGCTTAATATTTAATTACTTTAAAAGTAAGAGTTTTTAGCTTTTTATTTGCTTCCTAATTACTAATACAATTATAAGTACTTATAAAATATCTTATTTTAAATATATTACTTACTTAGCTATTAATTTTAATATATTTTGCATTAATACTACTAATAAATAGCTGCTTTTTATTTACTTCTTTTCTATTTATTAATCTAAATAAGCTTAAATAAATAATATTTTTATTATTTTTATATTGCTAATAATAAAAATACTAATTATATTTATATTATAATATATTCTTTATAAGCTTTATTTTTTTTATTATTTCTTAGCTAACTTTCTCTTTTTTTTTAATTTGCTTATAATCTTAATATAATTAATATTATTATTATATTAGCTTTAGCTATTTAAGACTTTAATTTTAGCAATTCTAATAAATTTCCTTTCTTATTAACTGCTTAAGCGCTATTAATTTACTTTTTAAATTCTATTATAGCTTAATATAATACTAATTAAGCTGCCTTATTTTAATATAAAAAGGTATAGCTAAAGAAAGCTATTATTAGTTTTAATGCTAGCCTTTTTACTATTTTCTCTAAAAATAGTATATTAAGCTTAAATAAATTACACTTATATTATATAAATAATTGCTTTTTTTAGCTTTATTTTTTCTTTTTAATTATTTATAATTTTATAAGATTAAGCTAATATAAAAAATTTATAATATTTTTTAGAATCTCTTTAATATTATATAATTTATTTATTAGAAGCTTATTTAGCTAAATTGCTCTTTTAATGCTTAAAAGCGCTATTATAGCTTTTTACTACTTTAAATAAGAAAAATAATAATAAAAGTAAAAATAATAATAAAAATTAAATTAAGTAAATTTTAAATTAGCTTATCTTGCTTATCTTTAATAATAGTAGATTATTATACTGCTTTATAGCTATTAATTACTTAATAGTTAGTAGTTATTATTAGGCTTTCTTTTAAATTTTTAATTTATTGCTTTTTGCTTTTATTTTATTATATCTTTTTTTTTTTTTTTTTAGATTAAGGAAAGAAAGGAAAAGAAGTTATATATTCTACTTTTAATTTACTTTTTATTTTATTAAATTTCCTTTTTTCTTTAATATCTTATTTCTTTTTAATTTTATAATAAATAACTTTAATTCTTCTTTTTCTCTTTTAGCTTAAAGCTAGCTTCTTTAGCTAATATAGAATAGCTCTTTAACTTCTTAATATAAGTAATTTTCTTTATAAAAATAAAAAGCTTGCCTAATACTTCTATTAGGTCTTTAATTACAATATTAAGTTTATTACTTACTTATTTGCTGCTTAATTGCTTATTTACTTTTGCTTAGTTTAAAATTTTTTTAATTACTAAGCTATTCTTCTATAGCTATTATACTCTTATTATATTCTAGAATTCTAGCTATTATTATATTAATAATTTTAATATATTCTTTATTTTTTTATTAGCTTTAAAGCAATTTACTAGCTATTAACTTTACTAATTAGTTCTTTTAATTGCTGCTTTTGCCTAGAATATTTAATATTTTACTATTTTATTAGTATTTTTTATCTCTCTCTTTTTTTTTTTAGCTTCTATTATACTAATTTACTACTTTTTAGCTTTATAAAAATAATATTCTCTATACTTATTTTAATTTTTTTTTTCTATAGCTTATTTCTTTAATTATAATAATCTTAATATATACTTTTCTTTACTTTCTTTTTACTTTCTTTATTATTAATAAGCTACTTTTTTTTTATTAGCTTCTATTAATTACTAAATCCTTTATATTTACTATACTTTCTAATTATATTCTTTATTACTAAGAAGTAATTTAATAATATTAAGTAAAAGTAAAAATAGCTTTATATTAATATAAAAGTTAAAACTCTTAATATTAATTTAATAAATCTTTATTACTAAGTTTATAAGTTAACTATAATAGTTATCTTTTACTATTAAGCTTTAATCTAGCTTTAGGGCAAGGCTTAAGAGTAAGGGAAAGCTTATAATAAGTATAGCTTAAGGATAAGCGCGCTTTAGGTATAAATATATTAAATATAATAACTTTATTGCTTAAGAGCAAAATAAGTTTTATAATAAAATTTAAATTATTCTATTAAGCAGCTTTCTTTATTTTAGAAGTATTAGCTTTTTAACTACTAGTTAATATTTTATTAGTTTTATAAATTTAGGGCTTTATATTTCTAAAGCTATTACTATAAGCTATTATTTTTCTTTACTAATTTATATTATCTTTTAAATTTATTTAATATTTTTATTTATTTTATATTTTTAAATAGCTTTTATATTAGTTCTTTTTATTCTATTTATTTAATTTATATCTTGTATTTAAAGGGCTTTTTTATTTAAGAGCAATTTATTCTTAATTTATTTCTAGCCTTTAAGATTAATTCTATATAAAATTTGGATTTATATCTATTATCTCTTAGAAATAATTATATTTAAATAAGTATTTTATATTTGCTATAAAGATAGCAAATTGCTAATAGCTTATAATAGTAAATCTATATAAAATTATAAATATATGCTATATAGTATATTTAGCTCTATTATATATAAGCTAATTACTTTTATTATTTTATATTTTTTATATAGCTAAGCTAGCTTTTAGAAGAAGCAATTTATTGCTATATTTTTAAGGAATAGCTATATATTATTCTCTAATAGTAAACTATTTTGCTAGTGCTTTTCTTTAGTTTGCACTTTCTTCTATTTATTATTAGATTACTGCTATAGCTACTTATGCAAATTTTATTAACTTTTTTAGTTATTTTATAAAACCTTCTTCTTTTATATATAGTAAATAAGCTAATATTATAAAGTATTTTATCTCTTAAATAATATTAGTATAATATTTATATTAAAGAAAAAAAGAGCTTAATTTAATTATAATAATATCTTTATTATTAATAGCTAATTATACGCTTATTAGCAATTATAGCTAATTCTCCTTATATATATATTATAAATACTTTTAAGTAGTTAAAGATTTCTTAATTAGCCCTTTTAATTGCTTTATTTATTTTTAAATAGTAAATAGTATTTAAATGCGCTGCTTAATTCTAATTAATTTATATAGATATTGCTAAAAAGATCCTACTCTAATTTATTCCCTAATTATTTATTAAGGCTTTAGAAAAATTATAGTATCTTTAATAGCAGCTTATAAACTACTTAATATAGGCTTTAGTATTTATTATATATATAGCTTCTAGTATAATAGCTTTACTTAATTAGTCTATAATAATTATTAAGTATTAAAAGCTATTTTTATTTTTTATAGATAAGTCTACTATAAAGTTAATTAAAAGCTTACTTTATAGCTGCTTAAGAATAGATAAGAGCTTAAAAAGCCTTTTCTTATAATATTGCTATATAATCTTTTATTTATAAATATTATAATTCTAAATAAATCTTTATATTATTTTATATAAGCTAGGCTAAAAGTATAAGCAGCTTAATAGCAAAATAATAGCATTTTGCCCTAAATATCTACTTAGATAGGAATTATATATATTTTATATTAATATAGTTTATAATAATTTCTATTTTAATATCTATATTCTATCTTAAAATTTAAGAATATTTTTTAAATTAATTTTATACTTAATAATAAATATATTTAAAAGGCTTTTATTACTAGTTTTAAGATTTGCTAAAAATACTCTAGCTCTTTCTTTAATTAATTAAATAATTTATAAGAACTCTCTATTATTTTATAAAGCAATATTCTAAGCTATTTAGAGATTTTCTTATATAAAGATCTAAATTCTTTTAAAAAGCAATCTATTTTAGGCACTAATTTAAGCAACTTATATAATCTTCTAATAGTTTTACTCTTGCTTAATCTAATTATTTCTTAATAATTAAAATTCTTTTTTAATAAAGCGCTTATTTATTATTTTATATAGTATATTCTATTTTTTGCAAAAAGAGTATATTAGAGCACTTTATAGCAGCTTCTTTATAATAAATAAGCTTAAAGCAAAATTGCAATAATTTTTCTAATTAGCGCATTTATTATTTACTAAGCTTTTAAGTAATTATAAAGTACTTTAGATTTTTATAGTTTAAGTAGATTATAAATAATTTCTTTATGCTATAGAGCTCTGCATTTTAAGCTTATAAGCAGCTTATAATTGCTAATAATTTCTTATTATAAATCTTAGATAGCAAAAAAAGAGGAAAACTACTAGTTTTTGCATTAATAAATCTTAATAAGTATTTATACTATTTATTTAGCTTAGTTAGTATTATAATAATAGCTAGCTAGATATTCTATAAAGGCTTAGAGATTGCTAGTTTAGTTAGGCTTTTCTAAGTTAAAATAGAGATTAGCTAGCTTTTAAATAGCTCCTTTAAAGCATTTAAATATAATATAAAACTTATTATATAAGTTTCTAATAAAATAGATATTTTAGCTAAGTTTATAATATATCTAGATTTCTTATAAAAGAAATTTTAAGTAATCTTTATTAAATTTCTTAAGCTAAAGCAAAGGCTTTTATTATATATAAAGTTAGTTATTAAAATTATTATTATTATAATTAAAGCCTTTCTCTTAATTATAAGAATATAAGCCCTATTTATTAGCTATTTTTTATATATTTATATATAATATCTTATTTGCTTTAATTCTATATAATTTAGCTTTAATAATTATAATATATTATAGTAATATTTATAGTATCTCTTTATACTAATAGCTTAAAATTTCTTAAGTAATATAGCTAGCTATTAACTTCTTTTTAAGAAGCTAAGTAATATAAGCAAATTAGCTCTTTTATAGCTTATATAATTATTTAAAAAGGATATAAAGATTTAGTTTAAAGCCTTTATTTACTATAAATAATAGCTATTATTCTTCTTTTTCTATTATTAATTATTGCACTTAAGTAGCGCTATTGCAATAGATAAGCAAAGCTAGAATATATATAAAAGGCCTAGCTAAGGGATATATATTTAATTAGAAGTTTATTATTATAAATATTCTAGCTTAGAGAGTAGGAGAAGAAAGATAAGGAATTTTCTATCTATAAGCAGCTAAAGAGCTACTCTATAGGTATAGCGTAGTATGCATATTGTATAGCGCATTGTGTGGCGTTCCTAGCTTTAGTGGCTGCTGAAGCCCTATATACAGCCTCAGCCTATAATAAAAAGATTATATATTCTAATAAACTATATATAAATAAATAGCTTAAAGTCTTATATAATTATAAAATAAGAATCTTTTAGCTTTAGCAGCTCTCTTAAATACTTGCTTTATAGAATATTTAAAAGATATAAAATTAAATCTAAAAAACTATCTCTCTTTCTATCCTAATGCTTTATATATATATATATCTAAACTAGAAATCTCTAACTATTTAGGAGATCTTTAAAAGGCTAAAATAAATCTTTGCCTCTTTAAGAAGAGTATTAAAAATGCTATTAAAATCTAATATAAAAACTATTTATATCTTATAATTAGATTAAGCATTAATCTTAAGAAATAGACTTATAAGCATAATAACTTTCTTAACTAAGCTTTAGTATATAAATTGCTAAAGATAAAGGAATTTTAAAGAGCAAATAACTTCTTAATTGCTATTAGTATATAATTTATACTAAATTAAGCTAGAAAAGAGTATTAAGAGCTAATTCTAGCTTTAAGCTTTAATAAAAAATAGAAATCTCTTAATAAACTTTAGAAAGGCCTTTCTGCTCTCTACTTCTTTAATAATAAATAAAAAAGAGAATCTGCTATACTTACTATACTTAGCAATATATCTGCTTAATAAAATAACTTTAGTTTAAAAACTAGAAAGCAAAGCTTAAGAAATTCTTTTTAAAGTAGAAATAGCAATTTTAAATGCCTTTATAAAACCCCTTAATAAACTTATCTATAAATAACTAAAACATGCTATAGATTAGAATATATCTATATTAGCTATAAACTAGAAAGCCTAAAGAGAGCTCTATTAGAAGGCAATAGAAAAGCAATACTTTATTGCCTAACTAAAAAAAAAATACTTTAAGCTCTATTTAGACTTAATTAAAGATAAATAGCTTCCTTAAAAATAGAATAAAGGAATTTCTAAAAGTACTAAAGAAATTAGAAATCTTTATTTAAGCTTTATAAAGTACTAAATAACTATTTTTATACAAATACTTTTCTTTTAAAATGCCTTTTTAATTTCTAGATAAGCTTAAGAAAAGTATATTTAGATATATATATATCTTTCTAATTATTAACCCTTATTTTATAAATAGCTTAGTTTAGCTATTTATAAATACTACTATTTTCTTAATTTCTTATTAAATACTTTATATTCCTTTAAAAAGTATAGTTTTAGATAATTATAAAGCTATTTATTTAGTTAATAGTATTAATCTTCTTAAATCTAAATTTTTCTTTCTATTAAGAAGAGAAGAGGTTATTAAGGCAAGAAGCTCTTTATTGCCTATATAAGGATATAAAAAATGCTATTTTATAAATGCCTTAAATAGTATAAAAAGAGAGTATATAAAAGATCTTATACTAAATAATATAATAATAGTATATAGCTTTTATATTAATATAATTTTAGAAGCAAGTTTATATAAGAAGAGAATTTAATACTATAGAAAAGATAATATACTATATTTAGAAATGCTTTAATAAAGCGCAGTTATTATATTACTTTATAAATAGTTTAACTTAATATTCTTTAAATATATTCCTTTTACTAATTCTTTCTACTTTCTTATATTTATTCTCTTGCTCTTTAGCTAGGGAAGCATTCTTATGCTCCTAACAATGCATAGAAATAGGCTATTTTGCTATTCGCTTAATAAATAGCTATTATAAAATAATTTAGAGCATCCTTAGCATTTAAGATTAGATTATCTTTAATACTAATACTCTAAAAGAGCTTATCTATTTAATCTATAAAATTAGAATTAATAGAATAAAGAGAATTAATTATAAATGTTATATTTAAAAGCATATTATAAGAGTAATTTAGCATTTTAAATTAGAAAATTATAGCTTTAAGCTATTTTAGCATATTAGCTAAAATCTCTTTAGCTATAACTAAGTATAGAATAGATTTAAGTAAGCGCTAATAATTAAGAATAAATATAATAGCAAGCTTTTTATTTATATATTAGAAAATAAAGAGTAAATAATAGTATTTAATATACTTAGATTATTTAAAATTTAGATATAATATTAATATTACTTTCTTATCTATAAAATTAAATAAAATATAAATTTCTCTATAATTAAGCATTTTTATAAGATTATATATACTATTTAGTATAAGAATAAGAGAATAAATTTAGAAATTATATTTTTATAAAATAAAAAAGTTAAATAGAAGCGCAGAATATATTAGTAAGAAAATATAAGAAAAAGCTTTAATGCTATTACTATCTGCAAAGCTTTTATTAAACTTTTAGCTAAAGTGCATTAAAGTAGCTATCTAGCTATTTAATATCTTACTATTTATTTTAAAGTACTTAGAAATACTAAATTCTCTTTTAAATAAATAGTTTACTTAATACTTTTATTAGTATTAATTTAAAATAATTAGGTAAGCTATTATAGATTTAAGGCTAAGCTAGGCGTAGATATATATATATAAATGC
Organism: Aurifilum marmelostoma; assembly: GCA_027559495.1. Lineage (NCBI taxonomy): Eukaryota > Fungi > Ascomycota > Sordariomycetes > Diaporthales > Cryphonectriaceae > Aurifilum > Aurifilum marmelostoma. Next base: position 83,319 of record JAMXSV010000007.1, on the reverse strand, counting down.
TAAGCATATATTCTTAAAGAGAAGCGCAAGTTAGATATTTGCAAATAGAAAATAAAAACCTCTTTATAAGTATATATAGAATATCTAGTAGGATATATAGCTAATAATCTCTATTATATCTAGCTCTTAGTACTTAGAAGAGTTGCAACTATATATAATGCTATATTTAATAAGAACTTATTTTATAACTTAAAGAATAATAAAGCGCTTAAGAATTTAGCTTAAGCTTAACTAGCAATTAATATTCTTAAAATTATAATTAATAAAAAATCTTAAATATAATTATTATTAAAAGCATTTAGAATTTAGTTTTAGGGCTTAATATCTAAATAAAGATTTAAAGCACTAATTAGCTCTTTAACTAAGAAAATAAGCTACTGCTTAAAAAAGGCTTAGAAGGTATTCTAAATTAAAATTTAGAGATAAAAGCACTTAAGACTAGAAATAAAGTGCATTTGCAAAGCGCCTTTTTCTAAGGAAAAAGCTTAGAAAATTATATAGAAAACTTTAATTAAAGCGCTGCTTATAGCAATAGAGACTTTAAAACTTTATTAGCACTTAAATAAATATTTTTTAATACTATATAGCAGGCTGCTAGTATATTTACTGCTTAGAATATAAGCTAGCTTATAGCAAAAGAGTATAAGCTTAGTTAAGCATTAATTAGATATTAAAGAAGAGATATTAAGATTTATAAAACTTCGCTTATATATTAGTCTAATAAAGTATAGAACCTATTTAAAAAAGCTTGCTAATATTAAAAATTATTTATTATAGCCTTTAAAAAGGCAAATAAGCTTTATATAGCTCTTTAGCTATCTTTATGCTTAATTAGCTAAAGAAAGTAAATAGAGTATAAAATAAGCATTTTTAGACTATATATAATATAATTATAGCAGCTATAACTAAGGCAAGTGCTTTTCGCAAAGATGCTTTTTACTCTTAGCGCAAGTTTATAGCTAAAAAGAGGCACTATAGCTAGCTGCTATAAGAACTTAGAACTTAGGCAAAAGCTTAGAATAGTCTATTTTACTTTAAATAAAGAATAGTAATAGAATTTAAAGTCTAGGAACTTATTAGCAAGAGAGTATAATAAATGCTTAAGCGCAAAAAAGCTATAGCTAGGCCTCTTTCTCTTAAATAGATATATAAATATAAATTTAATAAAATAATTATATAATCTCTTTTAAAATATAAATTTATATATATAAGGATATATAGAAGGCTAGCTCTCTCTAAGATATATATATAGCTATCTTAGCTATATTCTCATTTTGTATACTTATAGCTATAGCTGCTTACTTTAATCTCAAAATTAATTAAATAAATATTATAGAAGCTTTTCTAAATATAAGCTAAAAAGGCTAAAAGAATATTTTCTATAAGCTGCCTAATAGATTTAAGAAAGATAAAAAGATAGCATTATTAGCTAAGGCATTATATAAATTAAGGGACTTTCTAGCTCTCTAATATAAGAACTTCTATTTAATATTTCTTAAGCTTAAACTTAAAGCCTCTTTAGAAGAGCTTTGCATATTTACTAGCTATAATAGGAAATTAATAGTTTTATTCTATATAAATAATATTCTTATATTCTATCTAAAAAACTAAGCATTAGAGGCTAGAAGAATAAAAGAAGGGATTTATAAAGCATATAAGATTAAGAATTAAGGAGCAGCAAAGTAGTTCCTTAATACTTAAATCTTAAAAGATAGAAAAAAGAAAACCATTAGCTTTGCTTATAATATATATATTAAGAAAATTGCTACTAAGTTTAGCCTAAAAGATAATAAGGCCTTTTTGCTAAGTATACCTATAAGCTAATTAAACTTTATTAAGTTTATTAGAAAAGCATTAAAAGCAGAAATTAAAGAATATTAAAAGAAGATTAGATTTATTCTTTATACTAGCATTATAATATATCTAAATATCTTATTTGCATACGCTTTACTCTTAAGTAAAGTTTCTAATAAATTTAGCTTTAAAGCATTTAAAAGAAGCAAATAAAGTTATCTGCTATCTTTACTTTATAAAATTTCTCGCTATTTAATATAAAAAAATATACTCTAAAGCATAAATATTACTAATTATAGAGAATACCTTATTTGCAGATAATCCTAAAGACTAAAAGTCTTTATATAGCTATCTAATTAGTCTTTTTAGAAATCCTATCTAATAGAAATTAATAAAATAGTCCTTAATTACTATATTTACTGTAAAAGCTAAACTTTATACTATCTTAATAATTGCTAAAAAAGCAATATCTCTTTAATATCTATTTAGGAATCTAACTCTTTAGCTAGAAAAGCTTTAAAATATCTTTTATAATAATTAATAAGCAATTTAGCTAATTATAGATAAATAAGAAAAGATTAATATAAAGCTTTAATATATAAATATATATTAAATATAGCTTAAATAGAAGTTTAAGAAGAGAAGATTTTAAATTTTATATCTAAAAATAGCCTAAATACTAGTAGATAAATTAACTAAAATCCTTAATAAAGCTTAATTTAAATACTTTAAAGCACTTCTAAATCTTTAAAATATTAGCTTAGCTATATAATAGCAAAATTTCTAGCTTTAAGCTAAGATTATAGAAGCTGCTAAGCTTAATTTAAAATACTAAGAAAATAATTTATAAGGAATTTTTTATTTATTATTATTTAAAGTATATTAGCCTTAATACTAATTATTACAGCAGCTTAATCTATATATACTCTCTTCTAATTAAGAGTTTATTAAATCCTAATCTAAGTTATAATTAGAGTTTATATAAAGGCAATAAGAAAAAGAATAAATTTGCTTAAGGATTTTCTTAAAATTAGCTTAAGCCTTTTAATATTTCTTATTTTACTCCTAATAAGTTTTAAGCAAAGAAAAGTAAAAATGCTAAACTAAAGAGCTAAGAGTAGTAGCTAAGCTAAGCTATAAGGTGCCTTATTTCTTCTTTAACTTCTTAATTATAATAGCTAGCGGTAGAAGGTGCTACTATACTATATAGATCTAAAAGATTAGCAGATATTTAAACTCGCTATTTAAATATTCCTTCTAACTATATATATAGCTTACGCTTAAATTATAAGTTATAATACTATTTTCTTTCTTTTATAAGTTTATTTCTAAATTTAATAGAGAGGTATAGCTAACCCCTAGATCTATACTAACTATATTTGGGTAATAAGGCTAAATTGGGATTAGCAGTTGCGTGTTATAACCCGCAACTATCATGATATAGGACACTAGGGCTACCCAGAACAGAACCCTTAGTGCAGGAAGTTTAATACTAACCTATGGAGCTATGCTAGGATTATATAATCTAGAGTTAGGGTTAGGATAGGGACTAACTAGGATAGATAGCTTTGGATATATGCTATCTAGGGATATTTAGATAGTTTAGATATATTGCTATCTATATTAGCTATATTAGAAGACTAGATATATAAGAATATATTTATTATTATTAGATAGATTTAGTATATAGCTCTTTAATTATTAATTTAAGTATTACTTCTAATATAAGTAATAGCTTTATTGCTAGTAATATACTATAGAAGACCTTTAAAGATTATTTCTATATTCTTTAAATTATACTTTAATATTATTCTTGCTTAATATAAATCCTTTATATACTTATTATATATCCTAGTTATAGTAGTGCTTATTACATTTTAATAACTCTTATTTAAGTATAGTTTAGTATACTCCTTCTTAAGCAATATAGAAATATAATATTTCCCTAGACTCTAACCTTCTCTACTATAGGCAGGGCCTAGATTAGCGCTAAGCTATAGCAAACTATTATAGCCCTATAGGCTTGCATTTAGGAACTTAAAGAATCTAGCAATATTTAGATTAAGGTCTATAAGATAGATAAGCCTATTCCTTATAAAGAATTAAAGAGCACTCTTTAGGCTTTTATTACTTAGTATAAGGCTTACTTCCTCTATTATCTAGCCTAGTTTATAAATAAGGGAGAGAAGGCAGTCTTTGCGGGAATTTGATTAAAAAGCAATGCTCTTGCTTAGTTTAAACCTTTACTTCGAGACTACTTTAATAACTTAACTATGCCTAATAATTATAATAAGGAAATTAAAGCTATTTTTAACTTATTTAAGAATTTCGAGAAAGCATTTAAGAATGCATTTAGCAATCCAAATAAGAAGCATATAGCAGAACGCAATCTTATAAACCTTAAGCAAACTAAAGCTGCTTTAGATTATATAGCTAAATTTAGGCAATATGTAGGGCAAGTTAGCTAGGAAAATAAAGCATTAATATCTTAGTTTTATAAAGAATTAAAGAATAGGGTTAAAGATAAACTATATAAAATGAATTAACCTAATAATTTAGCAGAATATATTATAATAGCAATATAAATTAATAATTATATCTTTAAGCAATAATAGAAGAAAAGCTGCAAGAGCAATAGATAATTATAGAAGTTTAGGATCCTAGCTAATAGTAGAAAATGCTACTAGCCTTAGCAGAATTACTAAGGAAAATAATAAAATTATATAAGTATAGTATAAAGTAGCAGCATATATGCTAGCCTAATAGAACTAGATACTATATATTAATATAATAACTTCTAAACTTAAAGTAAAGGCAATAAAGCATACTTTAATTATAGAAAGCTTAGATACTTTGCATAGAAGTATTAATAACTATAAAGGAAATAATAGCAATCTATTTAAAAGGGATAATAGCTTAATATTGCTACTTAATAGGAATTTAATTATCTAAATAAAAATATCTTAATAGAGTAAGTAATAGACTCTATTAATTATAAATCTCTTAGTTAGATTATATATTATAATAATAATTGTATATTATATCTCTTAAAGAAAGAAGGTTTAGGATAGTTCTTTAGGAAACCTAAGGAATAATAATAACTTGCTATTAGAAGCAGAGCTTCTATTAAGGACAAATAATCGGATTATTCTACTAACCCTATAGATTAGGGATCTAAGGAAGAATAGGACCTAGGAAAATTTCCCCTATAGTACTATTTTATATAGCTTATAAATAATAATAAGCATATATCAGATACTATAATATCTCTAGCCTATAATAAGCATAAAGATAACTTAGAAAATGCAGACTTTACTCTAGCCCTTATAGAAGAATATACTATAGAAATACTTATTCTTAAAGAAGAAACCTTCTAGGATAGATAATTTAATATCCTATTTAAGCCTATTATGCAATAATATATAAATAATTTAGAGAAATTAATACTAATTACCTAATGCAGCAGCCTTAGTTTTAATAATCCGGATATTAATGCCTAAATAAAATACCTTATATATAGAATATCTCTAAAAATCCTCTTTAGGAGCATTCTACTTTAGAATTATAAAGTAGATAAATTAGAGGATCCTAGAATTAATGCATTCTACCTTAGATACTACTAATTAGCATAGATCTTATATACTTATTATAGCTATTAAACCCATTTTAAGGAAAAAGTTAAATATAGATAATTCCTAACTAGGAAAGAAGAATAACTTATTTAGGCATATAAGGAATCCGAATTATAGTTTAAGGAAGTACTAGAGAAGAAATACTATAATGCACTTATTAGATTACTAAAAGATTGCTCTAAACCTTATATAAATAAGAAATGCAAGTAATAGCAATATTTAGTAGAATAATGCACTATTTATATATAGAATAAAGTATATGCCTAGCATATGCAGCAATGCAGCAAGAAGCAATATAAGTACGCTTAATAATAAGCTAAGGCATTAGCTTAAAAGGCAGCTAAGAAGGCCTTAAAAGGGAAAGATTGCCTATAAAGGGATAATAGTTAATTAGGATCATAAGATCCCTATGCATAATAGCAAAAGGAAGCTATATATATATATAGCTCAATATAAATATTAGTAACCAATATTATAGCGCACTATTAGATAGCAGCATATAAGGGAATTATATATCCCTCTGCATTATTAATATAGCAAAGATACTATAGCAATAGAAAATAAAGCCCTATACCCTTAATACTATAGAAGGATAACCTATTATATATAATTAAGAGATAATTAATAAGAAGACTAATTATCTACTTATCTTAAACTAAGAATATATAATATTTATTTCTTTTAATATTATAAATATAGCATATTATAATATAATATTAGGACTTCTATAGCTTAAGGAGCATAATTCTTAAATTAATTAAACTACTAGCTAAATCTCTTGGGAATAAGCTATATCTAATAGGATAGTTGCAATTAAAGGCGTAGAATAAGACTTAGTTACTAAGGATAGCTAAGAAAGGCGCTTAAATAAGAACTTAATATATACTTTTAAATTAGCAGGGACTAATAGCTTATAAAGAAGGACTATAAATGCCTTAAATCTATAAATGCAGGTTAGGCATAAGTTGAAAATATAAGTAAGCAGAAACTAGTTAGAAAGACTTAGTCTAGTATAGAGCAATAATGATAGGCAGCAATAATAGAAATAGAAGCTATAGCCTTAGAAACTTAGTCTAGCCTAGAGCAGCTAGAATAGGCTAGAGAAGCAGATAAACTAAGAATTATAAAGAATTAGATAAAGCTAATTAAGATATAATACTACTATAATATTGCTTAAGAATGCTTAATAGTATCTCCTATTCCTATAAGCAGTAATAATAAAAGAAGAATCCCTATTAATATTTAATAGCATATTATAAGAGTACTACGAATTTATTAGATTATTCTTAGGAAAGTATAAGGAATTGCTTCCTATTAGAACCTAATTTAACTATAAAATATTCCTTAAGGAAGAGATAGAACTAAAATTTTTCTTTATTTATAAATTAAATAAAGCAAGACTTAAGGCATTTAGGGAGTACCTAGATAAGAATTTTAAAAGAGGATATATTAGAAAATTATACTCTTTAGCAGGATATCTAATCTTCTTTATACCTAAAAAGAATAGCAAACTTAAGCTATATATAGACTTTAGATAACTTAATAATATAATAATTAAGGATTATTACCTACTACTAAGAAGTAATAAATTAAGAGATAGAATGCAAGGCGTATAATGGTTTACTATACTTAATCTTAAAGAAGGATACTATTATATATAGATTGCAAAGAAATATAAATAGAAGATAGCCTTTAGAACTTGCTATAAATATTACAAATATTATATTATACTATTTAGACTAACTAATATACTAGCTATATTCTAATATATAATTAATTATACCTTTTGCAAATTCCTTAATATTTTTATTATTGCCTATCTAGATAATATCCTTATTTACTTAAAGGACCTTAAGATATATAAATAATATATGCGAACTATATTATAGATGCTGTAAGATGCTAAGATACTAATAGAACTTACTAAATATTATTTTTATACTTAGAAAGTAAATTACCTTAAATATACTCTTAAATTAGGTGCAATTTGTATGCAAAAAGATAAAATTAAGGCAATTAAGGATTAGCTTATATCTAGAAACCTTATAAATATTCGAGCATTTCTTAGATATATTAATTTCTATAAATAATTTATTAAAGATTATAGTAAGAAAGTTAAGCTTCTTATAGAACTTACTAAAAAAGAAATGCTATTTTATTAGGCAGAAGGATAATAGTAAGCATTTAATAAGATTAAGGATTTTATATTAAAAAACTCGATTTGCAAAGAACTAAATCTTAGTAAGGAACTTAAGTTATATATAAATATATTAGATTTTGCTATTAGAGCAGAATTTAACTAGTGTAATAAAAGAGAATAATTAAAACTAATTGCTAACTTCTTAAAGAAGCTTAATAAACTAGAATTGCAGTATAGAATACTAGATAAAGAACTTATAGCTATTATAGAGGCATTTAAGAAATAGGAATAATATCTTATTAGTGCAAAATACTAGATTAAAGTATTCTCTAATTATAAGAATCTTACTATATTTACTATAATAAAGATACTTAATAGATAATAAGTAAGATAGGCAAAATATCTATTATAATTTAATCTTAAGATTATCTATATTTAAGAAAAGAAAAATATTAGAGCAGATACTTTTAGTAGAAGATCTAATTATTAGAATAAAATTATAGAAGAAATTTAGAATATCTTTATAATAGATAAGAAAGAAAACTTTATTAATGCATATAAAGAGCTAAATGCTATTCTTAGAATTAATCAAATAAGTAAAGACCTAAAAGATATAACTTTAGAGGAATAAGATTAGTATATCTAGGATATATATAGTGCCTTAGCATATAGATATTAGGGAGTTAGGGCAATCTTAGTATAGATTTTAAAATATTAGAACCTGCTAAGCTTTAAGAAGAGAGTTAAGAACCTTTTATAGAATTGCAATAGTTATAAGAAGAATAAGGCAGAAAGATATAAGCTTTATAGATTGCTTTACCCTTTATTAGTACTAAGTTTAGTTTAGCAATTAGCTAGCCTAAACTTTATTATTAAGCTACCTCTCTTATAAAAACCCTTAACTAAAGTGCAATTTAATAGCATTTTAGTAATAGTTTGCAGATTAAGCAAGTATACTTACTTTCTACTATATAAGAAGAGCAATATAGCAGAAGACCTTATATATATATTTCTTAGAATAATTGTAGCTAATTATAGCATATTATAGGAAATTATCTTAAATAGGAATAGGAAATTTGCATTAAACTTCTAAATCTTACTTATAAAGCAGCTTAGAGCAGCTTATAAGATATTAATTATATTCTATTTATAAATAAATAGATAAATAGAATATATAAATTAAATTTTAGAATAATATCTATACTATTATATTAATTATAAATAAGATAATTAGATTAAATTATTGCTATTAGTGCAGTTTGTATATAATAGCGCAGATATAAGTATAATAAAGATATTGCTATTTTATATAGTATATAGGCGTAACTTTATAGCATATTATAAAGCATTGCTAGGGGTAAATGCAGAAGCAGTAGATAAGAAAGCTTAAAGGATTTGGAAAATCTATAAAGAACTGCAGTAAGAACTTGCATTTATTAGGGAATAAATAATAAGATATGCAAATATTAAGAGAATTAAGGGATTAATTCTTAAAGAGGGAGATAAGATTTATCTTTTTTAATAAAATATTAAAATAAAAAGATTTAGTAATAAGCTTAATTATAAGAAGCTTAGTTTATTTAAGATTTTATAAAAAATCTTATTAGTTAATTACAAACTTGCATTTCCTTATAATATAAGAATATATCTAGTTTTCTATATTTTACTACTCGAATTAGCAGTATAGAATATAAAGATTAATAATAGCATCGAAATTAAAGATAATAAACTAAAATATAAGATTAAAAGAATCCTTAAGCACTAAAGATATAATAATATACTAGAATATTTAGTTAAGTAGAAAGGCTATCCCTTAAGCGAAAATATATAGGAACTTTTAAAAAATATTACTAATGCACTAAAATAGCTTGCGCAATACTAATTTAAGAAAGAATAGTTATAGTAATAACTAGTTAATCTATAGAAATATAACTAGGAATATAACTTACTAATTAATATCCTATTAGTTAGTAGAATATACTACTAGCTAAAGGAAAATACTAAATAGGGTATTATACTAGTTAAGGGATATAAATAATTAGGGATATATTAGTTAATTCGAGGCCTAAAATAGCAATTAATAGGGCTAAGATTTAGGAGGCCTCTTTAGCAGACCTCTTTACCCTAGAGCGAGAACTAGAGGCTGTAGCAGGCAACTCTTTAGCTAGGAAATCTGATTAGTCTACTATAGCATTTCCTATATTTATAGAATTCTAATTAAATCCCTTAAAATTAGGAACTTTAATAGAAGTAGCAGATTCTTTGAAAACCATCTTTTAGACCATTTTGGAAGTGCAATGATGCTCCTCCTTAGCTTCTATATATTCTAATGCCTTTATGCTATTAAGGCTATAACGAATTGCGCGCATTATTTTCTTAAACTATATACGCTTTTATTTCTGCAGATGCTTAATCTCTATAGCAGCATTGCAAAGCTAATTCTTAGCACTCTCTAACTGCTTCTCTAGATATTAATATTGAACTCTAATCTATTAAATCTCTAAGGCGCTAAGGCTCTAGATATTGCATTAAGAATATCTAAGGCAAATATATTTTGAGTAGTAGGAAGAATCGTTAGGAGAAACTTAATAAGATAAAATGCTATAACCCTTGCAAAAAGAATAAGAAGGCATAGCAATAGCGTTTTAAAGAATAATTAAAAGAAGGAAATTCTTCTATTTTATTTTCTTAATATAAGAACTTAAAAATTAAGATTTATTAATTTTATTTAATATAATAAATTAGAAAAGTATAATTTAATAATAAGATAATATATAAGAAACTTATAGAAGATTATTTAGGATAATAATTAATAGAAGGAAGATAATATTATAACTTGCAATTATTATAATATAGGATATTAGGGCTACCTAGAATAGAACTCTTAGTATAAGAAGTTTAATACTAACCTATAGAGCTATGCTAGGATTATGTAATCTAGGATTAGGGTTAGGATAGGGATTAACTAGAATAAATAGCTTTAGATATATGCTATTTAGGAATATCTAGATAGTTTGGATATATTGCTATCTATATTAGCTATATTGGAAGACTAGATATATAAGGATATATTTATTACTATTAAATAGATTTAGTATATAGCTCTTTAATTATTAATCTAAGTATTACTTCTAATATAAGTAATAGCTTTATTGCTAGTAATATATTGCAGAAGACCTTTGAAGATTATTTCTGTATTCTTTGGATTATACTTTAATATTATTCTTGCTTAATATAAACCCTTTATATACTTATTGTATACCCTGGTTATGGCAGTGCTTATTATATTGCAACTTATAAGCATAAATAGAAAAATCCGCTTAAGTAGGGACTCAAACTCTAGCCTTAAAATATGCACCTAGCGAGTTCGAATATAATATAATAGCTAGCGGTAGAAGGTGCTATTATACTATATAGATCTAAAAGATTAGCAGATATTCGAACTCGCCGTTCGAATATTCCTTCCAGCCGTACATATAGCTTACGCCTAAACCACGGGTCGTAACATTAATCTTTTCCTTCTAAGCTTTAATAATGCTCTTTAAAGCGCTAATCTCTTCCTTTCTAGCTTTAATCTTAGCAAATAATTCTTTATTCGCTATAAATAATTTATCTATAAGGCGCTTTAATTTATTAATATTTTACTTTATTATTTAAAATTTATCTAATTTAAAGAGTTTTAAGGCAGCTTTCTAAGCTTAAGATATATATTTAATTTAAATAAGAAATAAAGCCTTAAAGATATATAAATCTTAAATACTTTTTATCTTAAAAACGCATTTTCTCTTTAAATTAAAAGGCTTATATTTAATATCTCTAAAAATAATAAATATAGCTTTAGCTTTATAAATATTATTTATAAAAGAAATAAGAATTAAGAAAATTAGCTTATACTTATAGCTATAAAGGCATTAAGCATATTTTAAAATTTTAAGATTTTTAATATCTTAATATACTTTATTAAAGCAGTTATTTATAAAACTTTTAGTATATCTAAAGCATAGAATCTTGCAAATTAAGCTTAATTTAATAAATTTCTTATCTTAAAAGCTAAAATTAAGCTTTTAGCTACTTTATTCTGCAAAAGAGTTAAAATTTAGAGAATATTAGCTATAAAAGCTAAAAAATTCTTCTTTAAAATTAATAAATTAAAAGGCAGAATAATTAAATTTAAGCTTAAAAGAAAGCTAAATAAAGTTAATAAAGAATTAAAATATACTTAATTAATATGCATTTAAGAATATATAATATAGAAATTAAATGCTTTAAAGACTTTCTTTATAGCTTACTTATTTAATTAATATAGGAAAAGAAAAAAACTTAATTAGAAGATTAATCTTTATCTTTTTTTAGAAAAAGAAAGAAAAGCCTTTAATAATTATTCTTTTTATTTTTACTATTCTTAAAAGCAAACTTATTATTATTCTTACTACTATTCTAATTAATAGGATTATCTATATTATCTATTTATAAAAAAGCTAAAAAAAATTAACTAAGTTTCTAATATTTATAATAAAAAACTAAGCTGCTCCTATCTAAGTTGCTATTTAAGAGTTAGTAGATGCTATATAAGCAGCATTAGAATTAGCTAAAGCTTAGAAAGTTATTAGCTTGCTTATATAAGGGAAGTTACAAGGAGCTAAAGCCTTGCTTTCCTTACTAGAAAATATAAAGTATAGATCTTAAAGCATTTTAAGCTTAGAAATCTTATAGAGAGGGTCTTTAAAGGTAAAATTATATTTTAAGGCGCTTAAAATAGGCTAAAATAGGCGCCTTAGGTTGCAAATTAGATAGAAAAGTAGAGAAAAAGATAATAGTTAAAGAAAGAAAATAAAGATTGTAAGGCCTAAACTATAAGAAGGGGTTTAGAAAGGCAAGACTTATATTCTGCTATTATAGATCTAGCAGCATTTAGTACCTACTTTTTAAAGCATTTAATTAATTAGATAAAGAGTATATAGAAAAGTAGGTTATATAAATCCTAATCCTCTATTATTAACTTAGATATATATTACTACTGAGCCTGAAATAGCTATATATATATTTCTTTTGTTTTTAGATAGATTTAATCTCAGCACTGCTTTTGCTACTTCTATGCTCTAGCCCTCTGTTTCTCCTCATTGTCGTTCAAGTTCTGATATGTTCATCCTCACCTTGAAGCCTTATCCTCAATGGTGACTTTGACATATTAATTACTCGGCGTCTGTGTTTCATTTAATGCTGAGTTCTGGATTCGGAAGACTGCAGGCACTTATCTCGTCATCCAGGTTCTACTATGCCCGACATTGTGGATATCATCAAACAAGCCCATGTTCCCCCTCCGTTGAGTGCATCTGAAAGTGCTGCTGTGTATGAAGCGTTGAATGGTAAAACATTGCCTCTTCTACCCACCAATACCATGACTTGAACCGATGAGCTTCCTCCTGCAAGCGTATTTCCGCAGCCTTGAGCTGCGCATCCATGATATGAGGCGGGAGAAACCTGCGACGCCGGGGCCATGTGTCGGACCTGTCCAGAGGAGGAGCCCACCATGCCTCTCCCTCTTCATCCTGCTGCAACCTCTCGATGTCGCTCTTCACTCTGGCTAGCTGTCCCTGTGAGGCTGCCATGCCGGCCAAGCTTGCTATGGTCCGCGCCTCTTGCTTTGCCAGCGGATCGCTCCGCAATGATGCGAGACGCCTCGTCAAGTCGGAAAACGCTGCAGCTGTCGTGTTGATCTTGGCCTTCCCTTCGTCATTCGTCCCTTTCCGGCGTGCTCCTACTTGCTTTTCTTTTCCGGCTTGACGCCTGGCGGCGAGCGTCTCGGTCCATCTGGAGCCCTCGACGATCCATTGCGCCGGAATCCCGCCAACAATCGCTAGCAGCTCGTCGATGAGAGCCGCCGCGGTGGTGAGCTGCCTACAAAGAGTGACGAGGCTAGGCTCTGCGATTTGTGCCCGAGGCGTATGAGATGAAGACGACGACGAAGGGAATAAAGGGTCTGTGTCTGGAAAAATCTCAAAGTCGCCAGACTCATTTGTGCTCATCTGTCTACGACCCGCCCAAGCTTCCCTCCATCTGGCTACGGCCCATGCCTCGAAAGCACTTGTGGTGGACTGGACTATGGGGTTCTTGCCGGGATCTGACGGCGGCGCCGCCAATGTCCCGGGGAAACGAGACAGGTCTTCGTTGGTGTCGAAGTCGGTGTTGTTGAGTAGGACCCAGGGGACGAGAGCACAAGCCGGATGAGGGGCCTGCTTGCGAGCTGTTGTCGTTGGCGGTTGCTTGTGTGATGGGCATACCTGTTGGATAAAATTCCCCACATCACTCCCATAGATGGGCGTGTACGAGTCTTGGCCCGCAGTTGCGAGCGCATATACGACATTGAGCATCGCTGCAACGAGCGGCGGCGGGGCTGCCGGAAGTCTGGGCAGGATCTTGTTGTTGTGCTCATTGTTGCTGGGTCCGAGGTGTACACATGCTGGCTGACGCCGGCGAGAGCCACCACCAGAAAAGGCCACATCTACATACCACTCCGTGCCCGGATATGGCTCATCTCTCCTCTTGCTGCTCCTCTTGATTGCCCTGCGCAGCTTCTGCCTCGCCCAACCGACAACTGTCTTTGCCAGATCGGTCGACATGTATCCTGTTTCAGTGCGAACGAAGTCCCAAGATACTCCAACCTGCCTGCTTGTCTGGGTAATCTGCCGGCATAGGACCATCAGATGGTGGTACTGTTGCCGCGCTCCATCTGGTGCTCGCTCTCGTGCGTGCGCCCAGTCCAAGGCGGACATGGCCACCGGACAGATCAGGTCAACAATATGGATGATCTCCCGCGTGACAGCCTCGGGGCTGTGAGCTTGGGCGATGGCTAGATCTGTGACAGCAGGCGTTTTTGGATACCCACGCGGAGTAGCAGCAGCAGAAGGCACTGAGATTGTTCTGGACGGCAGCGGCACGCTGTCAGATACATTGTCCTCTTGAGGAGATGGGATACCATAGATCCAGGTGGGTACTGTTGTGGTCGAGAACAGGAGGATGTCCAATATGTCAAAGGTGAGAGACAGCGGGCACGTGTCGTACGACACTGCACAGGCGATTCCTGGATGGACAGGAGAAGAGGAGGGGGAGGAGAAGGAGGTATTTATAGCAGCGGGACCGGTACTCAACCAAGGTAGTGATGGCCACAGGCGTATATGCAGCGCAACAGACAAGGCAACAATTAATACCATGATGCGTATGATGCTTGTCCGTTGCAGAGGTGCTCTATAATGGGGACTACCCTGCTCTGCAGATAGACCTCGATCACCACGATCCGTGTCCTTGTCCCCGTTGTTATTTATCTGCTCGTTGTTGTCATTCTCGTCAGTGGAATGCTGGGAGGAGGAGGCGGAGTCGCCTTCATCGTCCTCGTCCTCGTCCTCGCCAGAGGCATACAGCTTGACTGTGCGATGGTGCTCGACGATGTAACTAGGTGGCGTTACGGCCTCTGGAGGTGGATAGCTTGCGGCATAACGCTTAATAGGTCCGTCAAAGGTATCAAAGTGCAGTGAGATGGGCGTTTCTGGTCTCGCCCGGAAGTCGCCGTGGAAGCAGAGCTCGAGACACTGCAACTGCGGCCGTGACTCAAGCTGGAGCTGCAACTCGAGCCGGGCCTGCGACCGCGTGCGTCTTGATGCCAATAACGGCTGCTGCCGCCCACCTGCACGTCCCGCGGCAGTGGTGGTAGTGGCAGAGGCAGTTCTCCGCAGTCTAGGAAGCCCAACCTGGAAGCGAAGGGCCGTGTACGGGCCCCTGTGCTCTCCTGGTGGCTGCTGGTCATCATGTCCACACTCCATGACCGTATTGCCACGTGCGTTGCGCCAAAGAATATATGTTCTTGTGTATTCAGAAGGAAAATTGATCAGAATGAGTGAGAATTATGTTAGCCGCGTGGTCGTTTTTTAATCAGCTTCTACTTACGACTTGTCCACGCCTTTCATTCATACGTCGACTGGGATCAAGCCGGAGTACGTGGCACTTTTTTTTCATCAGTCCATGTCCTCAGGGAATTATTTTCTAATTACATGCTAGCCAGTCGCCCAGCTGGCTGACTTGTCTTTGTCTTTTCTTTTCCAATGATTGGTTTTGTCCCCCCCCCCCGGAATTGGCCGGAAACGGTTTAGTTCTGCGTGGATACTGCACTTATGCCTTTTGAAAACAGCTGCAACTTATGTCACAAGTGTAACAGCCCAAGACCGCACAACAGTTTATATATCTTTCACTATATAGGAATAGTATTAAATTTCTTTTTAAGATATTAAAGACTTTAGAAGGCTACTAAATAAATTTAGATAATTTAGATAATCCAAGATATAAATCAAATACAAAAGTTATATTATAATTAGTATATTAAAGGACAATCAATGTGAGAGCACACTCAGCTATACCTAGTGGGCCTATATACTAAATACACACCCGCGCACATATTGGGACATCATGCCTCGTTTACAGTCTATGAGCACGACGTGAAGAAGGGCTGTTGCTTTTTTTTTTTTTTTTTTTTTTTTTTTTTTTTTTTTTCACCTCTCTTTCTGGGAACAAAACCTACCTTTGAACCTCATGCTGTTGAGGCCATGCTTGTAATCGTCCTATACTGCCCAGGCTGGCCAGACCCGGCAAAATAAGACAACTCCAAGGACCAACATGCTCATTCCTGAAATTTCAATGTGCAGTATTACAGTTTCTGGTCAACAACCATCCCCAACCCCGCCAATCTCAACATCGAGACTTTGCAGCAGAGAAGTCTCCTCCCCGGCGAGCTGTAGGGAAGGGCGGCGGCAGATGTGGTCAAGTCTCCTGGGTGGCCAGCCCAGACAAAGGACGGCACGAAGAGAAGACGACTCGTGCTATCAGACCAGAACCACATCCCCGTGTACCCATCTCACTACGCTCAGAACCGAAGAGGAGACAACGAGTTCAGATCAGGTGATCGCTAGCAGATATTGCCTCCCCCCCCACCCTTTGTAATCTCAACTCCGGCGAGCCCTAGAGAAGGGTGGTGGACGAGGTCTAGTCTCCTGGGTGGCCAGCCCAGACAAAGGACAGCACGAAGAGAAGAAAACTCGTGCTATCAGACTAGAACTACATCCCCCTGACCCATCTCATTACGCTCCAGAACCGAAGAGGTGACGACAAGTCGAACATGTGGAGTCGCTAGCAGAGGTCTCTCCTGTTGCCTCATCCCCGACGAGCTGCAGAGTAGGTGAGGTGGTGGGTACGGTTTTCAGACCGCAGCCACCAGAGCTTCCTACCGGCGCTTCGATTCGAAACCGGAAGAGTCGCGATCGGGTGATCGCGAGGAGCCAGGAGTCTGTACGGCAATCGTTTGTAGACACACCCGTGTGGTCGTAAGATCAGGCATCCTTTCGAGCAGGCCTGGCGCTTTTGTTGTCAGCTTCTATTGATGGACTTTGGATCTCGCTCAGCCGCAAGATGTGTTTCTTTTTACTTACAGGTCGTCTGCAAAGTAGTATCAGAGATCGTACCACCTAAAGCAGGAACTCTGAATGCTGGGGCAGATATAGTGGAAGCCATCGTAGGCTCAGTAATGCATCAGTGAGGCGAGTTCTTCGATCCGAAGTGTGAAAACCAGCTGACCAGATTTGGTGGAGATGGTATGAGCGACTGTGGGTTTGTACCATGTTGAACGTGCTTGAGGGTACGTGATTGCTGCAACGATGCTACTTGCAAGGAGTTGGGTCTTGATGAGATCCAATAAAAAGACCGCGGGCTTGAAGCGCTGTTGGACCTCTGTTGGTAGAGCATCGAGATACAGGTGTGTCAAGGCATTGAAAATTGAAAAGTCCAATCTTGTTGGGACAGAGAGCTTAAGTACCGTTTCGTTGATGGCATCGTGAGGATTTTGATAGCACCTGTGCTGACTTCGGCTCCATGTCATCCCGGAGAGTAGGAGAGGCGAGACAGGCCATCCTCTCATGCATGAACATGGCCTGATCCTGCCCAACTGATTACAGCGTGTCTCAAAGTTGAGTCAATCAGGTCGCCACACTTGGCCTGGGTACCAAGCGGTGTGTGTTGTTCTCTTTGTTAGAGTGACACAACTTTGCAACAATCACGGATGCCCGGGATCGGTGAGGCCCATGGACTCACGGAGACGTGCTATAAACAGATAGAATGTAACGCTCAGCTAAAAGGCAGGGGGCTGGGGGGATTAGAAATCCTACACATTCTGTTACAACTCGTCATTCATAGTGTCTCTCCCAAACTTGACTCCTCAGTCGATGTGATAGCTTGGCGCCAATAATGGGAACACCGGATATGGAGATGGATGAGATTCGTTGAAACGTGCCATGTACCATGGCCGGAAGGTTGCGCCCGACCTACGGCTTTGCCGATGCCACCCTATCTGTCCTGCCACATCTGCTCCTTTGCGGTTCCTGCTATCTGGGAGGCCTCCGCCAGCTCCCCTTGAGGACAAGGGCTTGCCATGTTCCCAGAATGCAAGGACGGTCGCTGGGGTGTTGAAGGTCCTCGATGCCTTATAAAGGACAGAAGATAGACATGAAGAGTCCAGTGGTGCGTATCCACTCTCTTGAGCTGTGCTCTAGCCCATCCGACCCTCCTGTCATGACCCGGTCGCTCTCTTGGCCCTTCTTCTCTTCGACCGAACACCTATCTGTCATCTTGGATCCACGACGCACCCAACGTACTGACTCGGTGTATACAGGCGGAGAAGATGTCAGCGGCCGAGACCGACACTTCGGCGCAGTGGGAACAGGGGATGCGGAATCAGATTGAAGATGTAGACCAGGCGGCCTTTGACCTGTACCTCTCGAAATTCGGCTCTGACGGCATCGTGGTCATCCTTCGACCAGAGCAAGAACAGGCCGTGAACGCCTTGTATCGCAAATACCCCGACCTGTTTTCTGACGGTGAGGAGGAGAGGCAACAGTGGCAGCACCACGACTTCGCGCGCGAAGGAGGCCGGACGGAACCGGGGCACCAGGCAGGCGTACATACGATCGACAACGCAAATGAACAGAACAGAAGGCAGTACGGCGGCGGGACCAGCAGCAGCTACTCGAAGTACTCACTCGTGTCTCCCACGCTGTCCGAGCCAGCATGGAACAGATGGCGCGGCAGCGAGCCGGATATACCGCAGCCCGCAGCTGTGCACCCAACGTTTCATTGGTACCGCCGCCCTCCTGGGCCAAGTCCCCATCCTGCCCAGGTCCTGGAACCTGGTCATGCTGCTGCTGCTACTACCCAAGCTCGAAAGACGCCATCAGCATCAGCTCTGGCGCCAGGGTACCCTGAGGCACGACGACCTGCGGGGCCTTCTCCTTGTCATCATGCTTGGCAGCCGCAGCCGCAGCCGCAGCCAAAGCAAAAGCAAAAGCAAAAGCAGCAGCAGCAGCAGCAGCAACAACAAGCCGGCAAATCCAGTCCTCGCGAGTCCATTCAGGAAAGGGAAAGCCCTCTTGGCTTGCCGCGAGCAGGCGGACACTCCGTGCTTGCCACCCGCGCTCACGACGACGACCACCACGAAGCCAACAACAACAACAAAAGTCACAATCAAGACAACAACATGGGCAACGGGCGCGTGGACCTAGCATTCGAAGCCTCCCTGTTGGCTAAGCTCAGGAGTCTGGTCAGCGATACGGCTCGGGGGCAACGGCAACGGGGCGACAAGGCGGAGGAGGAGCTGCTTCGGATATTGGAACAGTGGGAGACGTCGTACACGGCCAAGATGAGCGAGTGGCGAGCGCAGATGCACCGCATTGTGGAACTGGATGCCGACATCCGCACCGATCGAGCCATGTTGCACTTGCTGGCGCACTCCTTGGCGGGACCCAGCTGAGAGGGCGACTTCAGGTGTCTCTATAGCTCGTGATACGACCTGCGCATACATTGGACTTGTAGTTAGCTTCTGTCTTCTCACCGAATCTACTCTGCGCCGCGTCGAATCCTCTCAGTCAGTTCGGGGCCACCTTGCGTATGTGTGTGGTAGACCCTCCAAAAAGGGACGTTCAAATGCGGAAGCAGACATCTCTGTTGCTACTTTCCTGTCATCCCGGGGAGAAACTTCATCGCACCAGAGCCGTATCGGGTGGACAGCACTGAATCGAATGGTGATGGTCTCTGGAAGGTCGAGGAATAGGCAATCTTGATTAACAATCCGCCTTCGTTCCTCCGCTCCTCTCGTTGTTGAGGCACCTCAATTGTGGTGTCAATGCCCCGAACACCTGGTAGTGATGTCATTGTAAACAAGCAAATGCGGTTTAACCCGAGTGCAGCACCGGCCGCGCGCAGCCAGCCGCCTGCCAGCTGACCGTACGACATTGCTATAGGGTCCCTGCCTAATTGTTTTTAACCACCCAGTTCACCTCTGCCGTTAGCTACACATCTCCCTAATATTATAAATTTGATCAACCTTTTTAAATTATTGTAAGAATAACTAATACCTTATATACTTCACTTTAATTAATTTATAAAATATTAATCTTACTAAATAAATTTCTATTTTGAATATATATATAAATACTTATAAAATTTTAAATACTTTTAAAATTTAAGCTTTATTTTAAATTATAATAATAATTATAATTTTTTAATACAATTTATTATATAATAAGCTTATTTATCTATAGCTAATATTTAAATAAAAGCTTATATTAATATTTATATGTTATAGGCTAAGGCCGTATATAGGGCTTTGGCAGCCACCGAAGCTAGGAATGCTATACAATGCGCTATATAATACGCACGCTATGCTATATCTATAGAATAGCTCTTTAGCTGCTTGCAAGTAGAAAATTCCT
Organism: Aurifilum marmelostoma; assembly: GCA_027559495.1. Lineage (NCBI taxonomy): Eukaryota > Fungi > Ascomycota > Sordariomycetes > Diaporthales > Cryphonectriaceae > Aurifilum > Aurifilum marmelostoma. Next base: position 62,950 of record JAMXSV010000007.1, on the reverse strand, counting down.
TATCTTTCTTTTATTACTTCCTAAGCTAAAATATTTATAATAATAAACCCCTAATTAGATATATACCCCTTAGCTAAGCCTTTTATATATATTCTAGCTTTACTTATCTACTGCAATAGCGCTATTTAAGCGCAGTAATTAATAATAGAAAAAGAAGAATAATAGCTATTATTTATAGCAAATAGAAGCTTTAAACTAAATCTTTATATCTTTTTTAAATAATTATATAAGCTATAAGAAAGCTAGTTTGCTTATACTACTTAGCTTTTTAAAAAGAAATTAATAGCTAGCTATACTATTTAAGAAATTTTAAGCTATTAGTATAAAAAGGCATTATAAGCGCTATTATAATATATTATAACTATTAAAGCTAGATTATATAAAACTAAAGCAAATAAGATATTATATATAAGTATATAGAAAGTAGCTAATAAATAGGGCTTATACTCTTATAACTAAGAGAAAGGCCTTAACTATAATAATAATAATTTTAATAATTAATCTTATATATAATAAAAGCTTTTGCTTTAGCTTAAGAAATTTAATAGAAATTACTTAAAGTTTCTTTTATAAGAAATCTAAATATACTATAAATTTAATTAGAATATCTACTTTATTAAAAACTTATATAATAAATTTTATACTATATTTAAATGCTTTAAAGAAGCTACTTAGAAGTTAGCTAATCTTTATTTTAACTTAGAAAAGCTTAACTAAATTAGCAATCTTTAAGCTTTTATAGAATATTTAGCTAGCTATTATTATAATATTAATTAGACTAAATAAGTAGTATAAGCACTTTTTAAGATTTATTAATATAAGAATTAGTAATTTTTCCTTTTTTTTGCTATTTAGAAATAAATACTCTCTAAAGCTAAGAGCACTTTATAGCCTAATTAAGCAAAGCTTATTATTCTAAAAGAAGCTATTAATATTAAGCTCTAAAATAAATTTATTTCTATAAATATATTAATTAATTATTATATATAAATTAAAAAAGCTTTATTAATTTTTTCTAAAATAAAAAGACTTATTAAGCAATAAAATAGTTTAATAGCAAATATTATCTTAAAAGGCATTTCTTAAGAGAAAACTTAATAAAAAAGAGACTTATAAAGAGATATTCTAATAACTAGAGTTAATACTATAAATATAAGCAGTATTATTTCTAAGTAATATACTAAATAGATATTAAATAAAAAAATTAAAAAATAAAAAGAATAATAATTTATACTTTTAATATAGCAAAGTAAATTGCTATATAAACTAGTATAGCCTTTTACTAGCTATACTGCTTATATAAAGCAATATTTAAGCTGCTATTATTACTATAAATAATAATAATAATAACTTTATTAATTTTAATAAAAAAAAGAGTAGCTTTTATGCAAAATTATATATAAAAGCTTATTAAGCTAAGATTTAATAGAAATAAGATAAAATAGAAGCTAAATAAATTCTCTTTTATAATAAACTTGCTATATAATAAAATCTAATTTATAAATATATTAGTAAATTAAGAATATAATTGCTATAGCGCTATAAGTAAAAAGCTTATTAAAAAATTTGCCCTTTTATATATTCTAATAATACTAAGAATATTTTATAAAGCTATAATAAATTAAGCTATTTAAAAGCTAAGTATAATCTCTAAAATAATATACTTTAAGGCTAACTTAGATAGCTATATATATTAAGTCTAAATATATATTATTTCCTAACTTAATTATAATATAATTTTAGAAAAGCTTTAGATAGAATAAGAAGGAGTTATTTATATAGTATATAAATATCTTTTAAGCATTAAGTAAGTAATAAGCCTAAAGATTTAGGAAAAAGGTTATACTTTAGCAATATACTAGAAAGTTAATAGTATAAGCGCTTTTATACTAGAGGCAGAGATAAGATAAAGCAAATGCTTATAAATAGCGCAAATGCAGCTATTTATAGTAATTCTAGCTAATATTAATAAGGCACTTATATTAAAGAAAGAGGCCTTAATAAAGAATAAGCTACTAAAATAGTTTTAATAATAAGCAGAACTCTTTAATAAAAAGAAAGAAGAGAAGCTATTATTGCATTATAAAGAAGTAGATTATAAGATTATTTTAGAATAAAATAAAAATAGCAAGCAGCTAGAAATCCCTTAAAGCTCTTTTTATAAAATATTAAAGAATAAATTACTAATTCTAAAAAAGATCTTTATAAAATTATTAAAATTAGAATATATATAAGTAAGCAGCTTATTAGCAAAAGCATTTATAATCTTTATTAAAAAATTTAGCAGTAAGCTATATTTCTATATTAATTATTATATACTTAATGCTATTATTTAAGCTAATTAATATTTACTTCTACTTATTAAGAAAATCTTAGCTAACTTTTTAAAAGTATAATAATTTACTAAACTTAATATATAAGCTATTTTTTATAAGCTCTATATTAAAGAGAGCAATAAGTAGAAGATTATCTTCTATATCTAATTTAGCTTATTTAAATAGCTAATAATCCTCTTTAGATTTATAAAAGCATTAGCTACTTTTTAGCAATATATTAATTTAGTATTATAATAATATTTAAATATTTTCTGCTTAATATATTTAAATAATATGCTTATTTACTTAAATAATTCTAAAAAGAATTATAAATAAAAGATAAAATAAGTTTTTAAAGCTTTAGAAGCTATTAGTTTAAGCTTAGATATTGCAAAATGCAAATTTAGTATTTAAAGAATTAAATATTTAAAATTTATTATTAAAATAAGTATTAAAGTTTATATAAATTCTAAGAAGCTAATAGCAATTTGCAATTAGAAAGCTTCTAAAATGCTTAAAAGTATATAAAGTTTTTTAGGATTTGCTAATTTCTATTACTAGTTTATTAAGAACTATTCTAAAACTATAGGCTCTTTTTTAGCATTTATAAAAAAGAGAATGCTATTTTGCTAAAGAAAAAATAAAAATATAGTTTTTAAATAGCTTAAGCTTAAATTTATTTTAAAGCTAATATTAGTATAATAAAATTTTAATAAGGATATTATATTTAAGACTAATTGCTTAGGCTATTTGCTAAGTAGCTATCTATTATAAAAGAATACTAAAAAAGCATTATAGCTAGTAGCATACTACTCTAAATAGCTATTGCCTATAAAGTATAATTATAAGATCTATAATAAGAAGTTATTAGCAATTATAAGCTGCTTATAAGCCTAGAATATAAAGCTTTATAGCATAAAGAAACTATTTATAATCTATTTAAATTATAAGAATCTAAAATACTTTATAATTATTTAAAAGCTTAGTAAATAATAAATGCGCTAATTAGAAAAGTTATTATAATTTTGCTTTAAGCTTATTTACTATAAAAAAGCTATTATAAAATGCTTTAATGCATTCTTTTATAAAAAATAGAATATACTATATAAAATAATAAATAAGCGCTTTATTAAAAGAGAATTCTAGCTACTAAAAGATAACTAAATTAAGTAAAAATAGAATTATTAAGAAATTATATAAATTGCTTAAATTAGCGCTTAAAATAAATTGCTTTTTAAGAAAATTTAAATCTTTATATAAAAAGATCTTTAAATAGCTTAGAATACTGCTTTATAAAATAATAAAAAGTTCTTATAAATTATTTAACTAATTAAAGAAGAAGCTAAAGCATTTTTAGCAAATCTTAAAACTAGTAATAGAAATTCTTTAAATATATTTATTACTAAATGCAAAATTAATTTAAAAAGTATTCTTAAATTCTAAGATAAAATATAAATATTAAAATAGAAATTATTATAAATTATATTAATATAAAATATATATAATTTCTATTTAAATAAATATCTAAAGCAAAATATTACTATCTTGCTACTAAGCTACTTATATTTCTAGCTTAGCTTATATAAAATAGTATAAAAATTTATCTAGAATTATAATATCTATAGATAGAAAACTATATAGCAATACTATAAGAAGGAGCTTTTTAAGCTCTTATCTATTTCTAAGCAGCTATAAAGCAAGCTTTTAATTAACTTTATAATAGATTTATCTATAGAAAATAAGAATAGCTTTTAATACTTAATAATTATTATAGATTAATTAAGTAAAGCTATTATACTAGAAGCTATATATATAATAAATACTAAAGCTTATATTAAGTAGTTTATAAGCTGCTATTAGAAGTACTATAGTTTTTCTAAAGCCCTAATAAGTAATTAGGAAATAAACTAGATAAGATTCTTCTAGCAATATCTATATAAATTAACTAGGATTAAGTAATGCTTAAGCATTGCCTATTATTTAAAAATAAATAGAGCAATTAAAAGAGCTAACTAGAAAGTTCTTAATTACTTAAGAATATTTATAATATATATATAAGAAGACTAGCTATAGCTGCTAGTAAGTATATAATTAGCTATTAATAATAGAGATACTATTATAATTAAACTAAGCTTTTTCTTTCTTTAATATAAATATTATACTAATATTATTTAAGAGATAAAATACTCTATAATACTAGCTTACTTATTATATATAAAAGCAGAAAGTTTTATAAAATAATTAAAAGAGTTAATAGAATTTATATAAGTAGCTATAATAGTAACTTAATAATAAATAGAAGAAAATGCGAATTAGTAAAGAGCATTAGCAGAATAATTTGCTATTAGGAATAATATATAGCTATTCCTTAAAAATATAGCAATAGACTGCCTCTTTTAAAAGCTAGCTTAGCTATATAAGAAATATAAGGTAATAAAAGTAGTTGGCCTATATATAGTAGAGCTAAATATATTATATAGTATATATCTATAGTTTTATATAAATCTATTATTATAAGCTGCTAGCAATTTGCTATTTTTGCAGTAAATATAAGATACTTGCTTAAATGCAATTATCCCTAAGAATAATAGATAAGAATTTAAGTTCTATATAAAATTAATTTTAAAAGCTAAAAATAAACTAAAGATAAATTGCTCTTAAGCAAGAAAGCTCTTTAAATATAAGATATAAATTAAATAAATAGAATAGAAAAAACTAATATAGAAGCTGCTTAAAAGTATAGAATAGATAAGAGTACTAAATAAATTCGAAAAATAATATAGATTAATAAAGAAAAATAATAGCTTTTAATAATAGCTTTAGAAATATAAAGCTTTAAATTTATAAAACTAATAAAGTGCTAATTAGCAGCTAAAGAGGTAATACTTTTAAGATAGAAAAGGCTATTTAATAGAATAATTTAAATCTTATTATAGAATTTATTTTGCTCTTAAGTAGCAAAATTATTATACTTAATATGCTTAGTATTTAAAGCGCGCTTACTCTTAAGCTTATAAGCTTATTATGCAAGCTTGCGCTTTATATACTCTTAAGCATATTTGCTCTAAAGCTAAATTAAAGCTTAATAGCAAAAGATAATTATTATAATTAATTTATAAATTTAGTAGTAAAGATTTATTAAGTTAGCATTAAAAGCTTTAACTTTTATATTAATATAAAGCTACTTTTATTTTTACTTAATATTATTAAATTACTTTTAATAATAAAGAATATAATTAGAAGTATAATAGATATAAAAGATTTAGCAATTAATAAAAGCTAATAAGAAAAAAGTAGCTTATTAGCAATAAGGAAAATAAAGAAAAGTAAAGAAAAGTATATATTAGGGTTATTATAGTTAAAGAAATAAGCTATAGCAAAAAGAAGATTAAAATAAGTGCAGAGAGTATTATTCTTATAGAGCTAAAAAGCAGTAAATTAATATAATAGGAGCTAGAAAAATAAAAGAAGAAAAAGATAAGAAATATTAATAGAATAGCAAAATATTAAATATTCTAAGCAAAAGCAATAATTAAAAGAATTAATTAGTAAACTTAGCAGCTAATAAATTGCTTTAAAGCTAATAAAAAGATAAAAATATATTAAAACTATTAATATAATAATAGCTAAAATTTTAGAATATAATAAGAGTATAATAGCTATAAGAGATAGCTTAATAATTAAAGAAATTTTAAGCTAGATAAAAGCAAATAAGCAATTAAGTAATAAATAAGCAAGTAATAAACTTAATATTATAGTTAAAGCTTTAGCAAAAGCATTAGGCAAGCTTTTTATTTTTATAAAGAAAATTATTTATATTAAGAATTAAAAAGCTACTTTATATTAGCTAAAAAGCTAGCTTTAAGCTAAAAGAGAAAAGAGAAAATTAGAGTTACTTATTATAGAATTAAGAAGAAATAAGATATTAAAGAAAAAAGGAAATTTAATTAAATAGAGAGCAAGTTAAAAGCAAAATATATAATTCCTCTCTCTCTCTAATAATAATAAAAAAAAAAGATATAGCAAAATAAAAGCAGAAAATAATAAACTAAAATTTTAGAGAAAAAGCTTAATAATAGCTACTAACTACTAAATATCTAGCAGCTATAAAGCAGTATAATAATCTGCTACTATTAAAGATAGGCAAGATAAGCTAATTTAAAATCTATTTAATCTAGCCCTTATTATTATCTTTATTCTTATTATTATTCTTTTTATTTAAAGCAGCTAAAGAGCTATAATAGCGCTTTTAAGCACTAAGAAAGCAATTTAGCTAAATAAGCTTCTAATAAATAAACTATATAGCATTAAAAAGATTCTAAAGAATATTATAAATCTTTTATATTAGCTTAATTTTATAAAATTATAAATAATTAAAAAGGAAGAATAAAGCTAAAGAGGAATAGCTATTTATATAATATAAGTATAGCTTATTTAAGCTTAATATACTACTTTTAAAAAAGATAGCAAAAAGGCTAATATTAGAATTATTAGTAGCTTTCTTTAGCTATACTTCTTTATATTAAAATAAAGCAGCTTAATTAGCATTATATTAAGTTATAATAAAGTTTAAAAAGCAAATTAGTAATATTTAAATAGCTAATAAGAAAGAAAATCTACTAAAATTGCTAAAGTTAAAATTTTAAATAGCTAAAGTTAATATAATAGTAATATTAATTATATTAAAATTATAAGCAAGCTAAAAAAGAGAGAAAAGTTAATTAAAAAATAATAAAAAAAATAAAAATTATAAAAAATATATTATAATATAAATATAATTAGTATTTTTATTATTAATAATATAAAAATAGTAAAAGTATTGCTTATTTAAGCTTATTTAAATTAATAAATAGAAGAAGAGTAAGTAAAGAATAGCTATTTATTAATAATATTAATATAAAATATATTAAAATTAGCAATTAAGTAAATAATATACTTAAAATAAGATATTTTATAAATATTTATAATTATATTAATAGCTAAAAAGCAAATAAAGAATTAAAAACTCTTATTCTTAAAATAATTAAATATTAAGCTATAAGAGAATTTAGTAATAGTATTCTAAATAGCCTTTTAATAATAAGTAGTAGCAATAATCTAATTATAGTTAAAAGGGCTAAAAAAGGCTTTAAAGCAATTATTATTATATAAAATATTGCTTAAAGTAAAGCTATTAGCAGTTTTAGCTTTTTTATAGCTAATTATTATAAATAGCTACTTAAAAGCGCAGTATAAATATAGAAATAGTAGATAAGAAGTATAAAATAGAATAGATAAAAGAAGATCTTATCTAAGAGAAAAGGTAAGAGATAGTTATAGAAAGAAGGAAATAGAGAGTAGAATAAATTATTTAGGAGGAGAAAGGGAAGAGGATAATATTATAAGCTAAGACTATATATAGAGCTTCGGCAGCTACTAAAGCTAGGAATGCTATATAACGCGCTATACAATACGTATGCTATGCTATATCTATAGAGTAGCTCTTTAGCTGCTTGTAGGTAGAAAATTTCTTATTTTTCTTCTATTACTTCCTAAGCTAGAATATTTATAGTAATAGACCCCTAATTAGGTGCATATCCCTTAGCTAGGCCTTTCATATTATAATAAAAAATTAATAATATAGGACAACTCAGCAGCAAGTAGCTAACTATACAAGTATTATATTAATTCTGTATATAGTATTAGGTAGGCACCCGCTTGCGCGAGTAGGTAGCAACTTCTAGGGTCAGCCCCTAACTTTCTAAAACATTATCAGGAAGCGGCCTTCAAGAGTTCTCCACCTTTTCTTTAACTTCACGGAAGGTGCTTTCTTTATCTGATTTACTGTACACAGCACCTGCCACCACATCCTCTCTCCACTACCTTCGCACCACATTCGCCATGAGACACAGCCGGGCAGCAACCCCGTCAACATGGAGACGTTGCCCAACGGGGATGTGCTCGTCCTGGGTGTTTTTGCTGAGGCGCTCGTCCTGAATTCGAGAAAGCAACTGCGCTGGTGGCACAGCCACGTCCTCGCCTTCACGCGCCATCTCGCCCGCTACCAGCATTCACACGACTCACTCGCCTTACTTGCCTCCCTCCACAGCGGCGCTGATGGCAGCAACGACCAGTTGAGCAGCTTGGCTATTTCTATCGGCATCTTTCCAAACTGTCTATCGCAACCACAGTGGCAGGCTGTGCGGAAGCGCATCCTCAGCAGCCTGCACTACCGCCTCAATCGCCTCATGTCCAGTGACCAGGGCCGTGGCCGAATCAAACGCGCCTGGGACCACGATTCAAAATGCGAAAAGCTGGTCTGGGACGAGAGCCTGCGCCGTGAAATTCTGCAAGAAGGAGCAGGAGCAGCAGGAGCAAGAGAGAGAGCAGGAGACGGAGAAGGAGGAGGAGGAGGAGGAGAAAGTGATGGAAGCAATCACCAGCAAGACCAACAAGGACAGCAACAGCAAGAAGGCGGCGTTGGTAGTGGTGGCGCGTCGGCGACGACGCCACCGTGGTCTGGTCTCGACCGAGCTGCCATGGAGTGGATACCGCGCCAGGGCGGTGACCCAATGGAGCTGGACCGCGATATCAACACCAACCAGCCCCGACTTTGCCGCCGTCCACAATTCACGCTGTCCATTCCGCCTGTGCAGACAGCCACCCCGCAAGCCGATAATCAACCACCGGCCCAGCTGCCGGTGCCAGCCTTCTCACCAATTGTCGAACCATCGCCGCGGCGAACACCGCAACAAGCACAGGCCCCGGGTGATGATGATGAGCAGCTGGCTGAAGAGACACAGCTTCTGGAACGTCTGAGACGGGCGCGGGAGCTGCTCCTGGTCCGCGAGCAGGTCCGGATCGAGAGGCAAGGGCTCGCGACTGACCAGCGTCGCATCGGAATCATAACGGCAACAGGAAGGGCAACAACAATGGCAGCAGCAAAGGCAGACATGGGAGACGAAGAAGAGGCACAGGACGAGTGTGCGGAATTGTCAGGGCAACAAAACACAGCAAGCGTACAAGGTCTGGGCCGAATATCTGGGGACGGTCGCTCTGACGGACCTGCGTCTCCGTCAGAACTGCACACGCCCCCGCCACTGCCAACATCAGACATTGACCCTGAAAACAGCTTGGTAGCACCGAAGCCAGCGCCGCCAGCCACCCCAGCGAGACACAAACCGACTAGGCGCAGCGGCAAAAAGTCCAAAAAAACCAGACAAAGAGCGAGCACGCCGACTGGACTTTTCTCAGCAGTCGCTGATGCTAGTCCTGCTACTGGTCCCGCCGCTGCTTCTGCTCTTGACAAGGGCACGGTGAGTCGAGTTGGGTCGTTAGCTCAGAGCCGATGGTATGACAACAAGACTCGCCAGCAAGAAACAGCCACTACCGGAGCAGTCATGCCAAGAGGACATAGCGTTGCTGTACCGACGGCTACGGCCACGGCCTCGGCTACGGCTGAGGCGCACACGGTCCCGTCACGGCCGGGACCGAGTAAGAGGAGCACCACCGCCGTGCCTATTGCATTCCCATTTGCACCGCCCACCCCACCAGCCACGCGGCCGCACGACCACCGGCATCGCCGTTTCAAGGACTTCCTCATTGGCGGCAACGGCCCGTCCGCTGGGGATGAGAAGGTCCAACCATGGGAAGCTGACATGGAGAGCGACAAGAATGACTGCCAGGATCCGCCATCCTCACCATCTTCCTCTCCCTGTCGAGCATTTTTGGACTCACGCAGTAAGAGTCCTAGGTCCTCAAGACTACCAAATCTGGCCTCGCTCTCCACCACCCTGACAGCTCCTGCACCAGCGCCGCCATCATCACTGCTGTGGCCACCGCAGCTACTGCAGCCAGTGCAACCACCTCAGCAAGCGCACCCCCCTTCTGCCAGGGCCACTACCTCAGCCACTGCACACACAACTACGATTGCCACGATTGCCACGACTGCCACATGCACCGAGATTACTATCATCATCGCCTCCCCGACCGCCGACGCATCCTTGTCCTCTGCTTGTTCCTAATGGTCACCTCTCCGGCAAAGCCCCTCGACTGATAGCCCCTCGCACCGACCCTTCTCATCCTACCAGGCCTGCCCAGTCGAGCTGTCAGTCTCACTGCCAGGTGCAGCCTTCTGAATCTGGTGAACGTGCGAGTGCTGCTTGCCTACCTGATCTGCATGCCTTGGTCGATGCGTACTGCGACCAGCACCTGGCCTCTAGTATCGTAGATATTTATCTGTGGGGATGTGTCTACTTACTTCGGTCAGGCGCGTCTAGGTCGCATGCAGCATCTGAAAGATGCACTGCACGGGTGCGTCAGGAGCGTCGCAAGATCAATGCGGCAAGGGCTCGGCTCCATGACTTGGACGTAGACGACTTGATGCGTGTTACCACGGCGGGTGAGCACAGCAGCGCTCTATCCGCGATTTTGATGGGATGGCAGCTTCCTCTGGTGTGATAGTGATGTCGTACATATGTAGTATGACTCCTGTACGCAAGCGGTCGGCTTCTGTAGAGGTGGGCCTCGCTTGGCTCATGGTCTTGACATGAAGGCCTTGATAGCAAAAATAAACACTATGGGCTATATGCCATGCCCAGAAGCCATAATGTTCGCACTAGTAATATTATTATCTATGTTTTTCAAGAATGCGAGGAGCAGACATGTTATAGATGAAGCTGATTCGACAGACATCAATATACCCTGGGCCGATATGCACCCCTCAGTCACGAGCGAGAACCCCCTCGTCATCTTCGTCACATTCCTTTGTTCCCCGTCTTCTCGCGACAAAGAACCCCTCTACATCAGCTTGCTCACACCGTGGTCCAGGCACCATCTGTCCAAAGCCTTGACCTTCGCGGCCTGCTCTTTGAGAGCGTGGTCACCGCCGCCGCCGCCTGACCAACTTCGCTGGCGTACCTTGGTGACGCTATCATGCAGTAAAGGCACTACCTCGCGGATGTATTGGTTCCTCCAGGCAGGCGTCACCATAAGCTCGGTCGCAAGGGCCAATGCGTACAGGACCTCACGTCGCTGGTCGAGATCCTGCTCTGCCGCGCCATGATGCGCCCGGATGCCTGCTTCCTGGGCACGCGCCTCGTATGCGTCCAGCACAGCCAGGACAGCAGCATCGTGCTGCTCACCGAACCCACTGATCAGCCCTGCCAGCGGTACGAATGGCCACGCAGTCACATTGATGCCGACCACCTGGTGCGGGACCGGCGCAAGGTCTGGTGTCGAGGCGGCGAGGTACATCTTGGCCTGTTGGTGTGCCCTGCAGACCGCCCCTGCCGGGCTCTTCCAGTTCGTGTGTCTTCTTGTCATGGCGCTTTCTCGAGGCCTGGCTGACTGGAGTGCTCGGAAGCCATGGTCGTCGCTCTCATATTCACTGATCCTAACAGCCCAGTTCGTACAGCCCAGTAAGAGTGCTGCTACTGTGACAGAGATGCTGGCGATGATCATACGCGGCGACCACATGCTGTGTTCCTTCTTCTTCTTTCTTCTTCGTCGTTTGGGGCCGTGGGCACTGCGCAAAATGAGTTGTATAGGCGGGGGGAAGAGGAACGGGAATATCCTGCAGTTGAGCCGCCAACAAATGGAGGGAAAAAGTGAGCTGGAAGCATACATGGCATGCTTGTGGCCTGCGGTTGGTCAGACAATATGCGACACTTGTCACAAAGAACTCGTGGCACATTGTCTCTCTAGTTGTAGTACAGCTAATTGCAAGACCACAGACCTGACACACGGCTATGATTAATGGCCTCTCCCATCACGGCTTCAGTGCTTCTCCGCATCCCTCGCCCTCGTCAGGTCTGAGGACTGGTCATCCCAGCGCAATGGCGCCACTACGTCCAGATCAGCTGAAGGAGAGGTTCAGGGCCAATATGAAGCTCCAGGAAACTCAAGCTATGCCGGTAGCGGAGGCGTTCTCCCTTCAAGGCGCGGAGCTGCCGGTTCCCGTCTCCAAAAAACTGCAGCCACCCAAGACACTTAATCAACACCACCAGTCTCCATCTGGCCATCTCAACTCTGACAACGGGCAATCTCCCATGGCAAACGCCCATATCGGTGGTACTAAGCCAGGTGCCAAGTCAGAGTCTGGTGCTGATACAGACGAGTACAAGGCAGCAGTCTTGGAGTTCCAGGGCCGAGAGAAAGACACTTGTGAAGGGGGACACGCGCATAACACCAACATGGCAGGAGGAGATCCAGAACTCTCTGGGCGCGCTCGAGCTTTTCTGGAGGATTTATACGCAGAAATCCTTTGTGGCCTCTCTGGCAGTTATATCCCATCACCTGTCAAGGCCGTGTTGCGCTGGGTCGTCCTCAAATCTTGTGGCCTCTTAGTGACTGTAATTATCGCAGTGTGGTCGATCATGTACGTGGTTGTGCATATCCAAGGACACATATCGGTCTGGACGCTGCCTTTCTGCATAGGATGGCTCAGCCCATACCGTTCTGGATCCAGTGACTCGACCGTCACTGCCACGGCTGCATCTCCTTCAAGCTCGTGGACGCCGACACCGCAGCTGGACCCCGTGATCCCTTATTCGGTCCCCGACATCGCGCCCATCTCCCCCCCTCCTGCGATGGCCAGATACCGTCGCCAGCTGCGTCGAGGAGATCCTTAGGCTCAGCGACGGCAGAGATCCACAGGTACAAGGTCTCGCCGGCCTGAATCAAGAAGTGCAAGGCCTAGCCCAGACATCGGCCGACTGGACGAGCACTGTCGAGCAGGGCCTGGCCGCGCAGAAGCGCCGCGCAGAGGCCCTCTTGCACGAGATGGCGGCGCCCAGGTACTCCACCTTGACGCTGCTCCAGGCCCAGGCCGGCGATGTGGCCGCGCGGACGGACGAGATGGAGCATGCCCGGCAGCAGCTCGAGGCATGCTCCGCCCCTTGGTGGTCCAAGCAGTGGCGGCGATGGACGTCGTCAGGCCCAACCTGCGACTCAGACTCGTCGTTATCCGCAGAGGCTGATGGTGTCGACAATAGCCAAAGTGACGAGACGGGTGCCGAGTGTCATAATCAGCTCGACATCTTACCGACGAATGGCCTCTTGACGGACTGGCTGGCCGAATTGTACATGATACTAGAAGATGGCTATTCTGGTGTCAGAGACTGGGACGCGGACCCAAGAAGGAGCCAGGTCGGCAAGGTGCAGTTTCAGGTAGTGCACACCGCTTGCCAGCTCAAGGAAAAGGCCAATGGGGAGTTGGAACTCCTCGAAGAGAGCATGTATGATGGCGATGACGAAGATGACCAAGAGGATCAGCTTACGGCATATCAGGGCCGTGTCTCTAGAGCCCTACGGATTCGCAGTCTCTCCTCGGGGATCTGTGTGGCGCATGAGCCCATCAAGCGTATCGAGAGGAATAAGAAGATGAGGATCTCCCAGGGGCTGAAGTGGCTCGAGGGGGAGGCTCGCATGGGCAAAGAGAGAGTATGGGCACATTGACGCCATGGGCCGCGGCGAGTGGACTGGCGAGGCCGGCGTCGCTGCGGCCCAGCGGCTCGTCCGTCTGCAGAAAGGGTTTGCATTGGACGATGCTGACGACGATGACAATATAGATGGGAGCGGTCATGGCAGTTTCAGTAGCAACGATCCTGCCCAACCCCGTCACGACGAAAAGGGACAGCTACTCACGCCAGAGATGATCGGGGAACTTAAACGCAATATTGCTAGGACACTTGAGGAGTGGAGACGAAAGGAGCAAGAGATGTTTGTTGGGTAATTAATGTGGACGTCCTGCTTTCAGAACCCACTCGTCTGTTCCTCATCCCCGCGTGCTCACGCACCAGTCTGTGTAGGCACTAGGTGAGATGATGGGCGCAGCAGTTTCGTAGATACCACTTTCTGAAAAGTGTCAAAAAATCAGCCCAACGCTGTGAAGTCAACCAGATGGCATGCACACGTGACATCGCAAACAACCGACGTGTCCTTGACCGGCATTTATAGCCTAGCGACCGCGGGCGCTCGCGTGCAGACAAGACGACCCCAGGCTCGGTCACGGACTGCCTCGATAAGTCCATCAACGCCTTCTCGCGCTCGCAGGTGGCATTGGCAAAGCTCTAGCGTCTGACGGCCTGGAAGGGAAAAAACCCCTATTCTACAGACGTGAGCTTTCTCGTCTGCCGAGTGGCGGGAGGATTTAACGCCGGTGGAAACCCAAGCTTGCTGTCTCTCAGTGCTATATAAGCATCAAGTTAGAGGGCGTAACTACTTCTCGCCCCCCACCTACTTCCGGCTGCCCTTCGTATCTATAGCATCTCCAACTTGATTAATTTGGGAATCTAGATATAACCTCTTCAATATATAGTTAGTACATCTAAGAGACAATAAAAGAATATATCAAATATTTGTACCCTGATCCCTAGGTCGACGGGGCTCTTGCTCATGACGGGTCCCTCTGTCCTCTTCAGCCCTCCGACGAGGGTCTCTGGGTAAATTAAGTGGTGGTGCTGTTGTCAGCTTCGCTTCCATTTTTTGAGAGCAAAGATGAAAAGGATAAGCTGCCAGTACACTACCTCTGGAAGGTATGGGCTGGTGCACGGACCACCAATGACCCCTCCTTATAGGGGCCACCCACTGGGATGTCTCACTGGGCAATTCTACTTTTAGCTAGATACAATCATCAATCAGTGTCCGTTTTACAACGTTGTTCATTCGTTTCCGTCCTGGAGGTAGTGACCCTGCCTTCAAAACCCGATGTTTTGAGAATGACGCCGTTTCGTGCGGCGAGGAACCGGTGGGTTCGTAGCTCTAGTGGAGTTTATAGCTAGCGGAGTGGGTAGCTAGGCCTACTAGGAGAGTCGGTAGCGGACTTGGCAGCGGGTGTGCGGCTGCCAGGGGTGCCCGCCCCAGCATGACTTCAACCGCCTGATGCAGCGCAGTTGGCCGCTGAAATGTGCACCTGAAGCTAAAATACAGTATTCTGCGACGCCGTGCCTTGTTTTGGTCCGGTGGTCCAGTGCATTAAACCGTCAGGGCAACTGGTATAGACAGGTAATCACTTGGGTTCAAATCCCCAACCCACATCTACAGCAGAGCAGCTGAGATCCGATCCCTCACCTCCCCCATGCCGGCATCAACAGCTTGTTGGATGGCCTCGAAGATGGACTCCTCGTTCACGAAATGACCCAGGACGTCGTGGATCGTGTCGTCTACGAGCTTGCATACTGACTCACTGGTGACGTACTTGGCGGCCATCTCGTCGCGCAGCTGGCCGGTCTGCGTGGCAATGTACGTCTGGACGCGGTCCGACATGTCCGAGGCCACAGATGACGTTGTTGCCTTTGGGCTCTGCGCGGCTGGGGCGGTGGAGGCCTGCGATGCGCAGTGTTCCTCGGCGTTTCTCTCTTCCGCTCTGGCGAGCAGGGCTGTCAGCTTGGCACAGCCCTCGTCGGTCTCGCCCAGCAGCCCCCGGAGTGTATCCTCCGTCTTCTTGGCGCGGCGGAGCAGCTCGGCCATCATCTTCTCGCGCTCGCCGACGACCAGGTCTAGGTGCTTCCACGTGCGGTAGTCTGGGGAGGAGCCTGTCGACGTTGGCGACGGCGTGCGTACTCGCTGCCGCTTTCGTCCTGCCTCGAGCTCGGGTCTGCGGTGTCGCTTGGTCGTCGCGGTATCTGCGTCGTCGTCGGCGGTCGCGGTGGTTGTGTCGTACGCGGGCGGTGGAGGGAGCAGGTTGTCAGAGGGGATCGCTGGGGATGGCGCTGGGGCTGCAACCGCGGAGAAGGAGGTTTGAAAGGCTGCTTGGTCCCACACCTCGTCGGCCTCCACCACCCGCCCGCCCTTGCCTTGGTAAAGCGACTGCAAGTTCGTCTGCACGGGATCCGGCTGCAGCCTTCCTTGACGCACAGCCTCACACAGATCCTCAAGCTGCGGCGAGTCGCCATCTCCTGGAAGCGATATGAGCAGAACGCTCTGGCGCGAGTACATGCGCAGCGTATCAAACACGGCATAATGCGCATCTGTAAGTGGCTGTGGAGACTTCTGGAGCGGAGCGATAAGATTGATGGCAGCGATGCGGAACTGCAGGCCAACAGGGTTGCCTGGGCGGAGAGTAAGGCTGTGGATCTTGGACGGTGAGATGTCGAGGAAGAAGGGCTCGAGCGAGGAGCTGACGATGGCGCGCAGGCGGAACAAGGCTGTATTCTTGGTAGGATTGTTGAAGATGCGCAGGGAGATGGACAGCTGCGAGGAGGGCGGATGGGTATCGACGAAGCAGCCTGTGAAATTGTGACAGTTGATACGGCTCCGGGGCCTCGAGGCAGAGGGTGCGGCCATGGTCTGAGCGAGGCAACAAGTCTTAGTACAAAACCAGAGTCGGGGGAGAGAGAGAGAGGGCAAGAGATAAGGCAAAATAATCCCCCCTGTGAGGACACAGGACAGCCCACCCACCCAGGCTTTTAGATATCGGATACGAGCAGCCTTGACTCTAACGACAGCCGACTTGGTATGAAGGGGGAGAGATGATGCTCGACAGGAAAGAGTTGAAGCTTGTTCATCGAGTCTGCTACGCACAACGAGTTCGCACCGCGTTGCTCCCCCAAGCCCAAGACCTACGACCAGACAGCTGGCAATCTGGTCGGATGTCCTGTCGCGTGGCAAAGGGGCGTCGCAAGAGCTCGATAAACAGATACCGCAGGAGTGCAATGCGGCATGAGGGGAAACGGGTGTGATGGAGGATACAGGTTGGGGGAATTTGATAAATGTCGGCCGAGGTTGTTGTGGAACAGATTAAGTACTTATACGAACGACCTGGGAGGTCAGGCTTTTGACCTTGTCAGAGTGGGTCCCATGGCCAAGTGACTGGTACTACTGTGATGGTTCCGTACAGGCAAGTAAAGTAAAAGGGCGGCCTGCCAAGTACTGTGGTCCGTGCGTCTCTGTCACTGGCTTTCTCTGATCGGTCACTCAAGTAGCAGTGGGTCAGGCTGCGAATGCTCCACAAATACCATTTCAGGATGACCATGAATATACATCATACCATAGTAAAGTCTTGACATTATTATTTTTTTCTCTTTTTTTAAGGTTTCGTAAAGTACTGTGAAGGCCAAATACGGCCAGATTTGTTAGTAAGGTCCTCCTCCGCGGTACTTGTCCAGTACTGGAGGGTACAAAAATGCACGAGTGCCCTCATTTGGCTGCCTGGGCCCGGGGTTTTCAGTGAGTCGGCAGCTGATTGGGTGTAGATCCCAGCTGGCCCAGACCCTAACCCTCGATGTTCTGGATCCAGCAACAACCTGCCTTTACTTTTGCACGACGTTTACTTCCCCACCTTTTGTCTTCGATCCTTGACCACCAATCCACTCTTCCCCACCGCTTTCAAGGCTGGTCATTCACGTTTGCAGTAGGATCGACACAACCCTCGGAAGATAACGACGCCCGAGCTAGTCGACAGCCCACGCCGTTCATAATCAGGGACTCGCCTCTGAAGCATCCGAGGACGTGCCCGTTGCCGCCATCCTAGTCAGCGAATGGTGGTGAGGAGGAGAGCCGGAGACGAAGAGGAGAGGAAGAGTCAAGATATCGGATCTTCTAGATCAACGAAGGCGAGGACAAAGAGTGGCTCGTCAAAGGACAGAAAAGCGCCCGTTACATCGTTCCGGTCGGCAGAGAGGAACAATGCGCCGCAGAAGCAGCTATTACAACCAGTATTGAAGACTTGGTGCATCAAAGCGTCCATCGTCTGTTGTCACGACAACAGCGGTACTGTATTGTCATTCACCAAACAACCGAGAACCTGCAATGCCCTTCAAACCCTGGAAACGCTTACCAACAGTTTGTTCGTCTCGACAGTCCATCTGCACGCCTGATGTCCAAATCTGGTGGTGACCGCTCTGAAGATTTCGTGTGTAAAGTAGCAGACTCATCCACACTTGTTTCTCTTCCTGGGCCAGCACTAAGCCCACAGACAGCTCGACACCTAAACCACTCAGCACATCCCGAATTTCAACAAGAAGGTAACCAAGATGGCTAGACCTGAAATCGTGCCTGCAGCAAGCGGCGGGGTCCCTGTCACCACCAGCGGCTGGGTTGCTGTCACCAGCACCAGCGACGGCGAGAGCGACGACGAAGTTGTCACTGCGCCCACCAGCAGCGACGATGAGGACAACGATGACGATGGCGGCGCCCCGCTCACCGTCGCCAACAAGATCACGGCCACTGCCACTACCACGGCCACTTCCACTGCTGCCAACGCGCCACAAGCAATAACAATAACCTCCTCAAACAACTTGCCCCCCTGTGCACGACTGAATCTTCCTGGGACTCAGCTTTCGTGCTGCTCTAGCCCTGGCTTGAGGTATAGGGCTGTGCTCGAGATCTTCCCGCGAAAGGGCTGTAGTGCTGTACCCTAGATTATCCGACTGGGTATGGATATATTATGTCCTCCATAGATATTCTAGCTTCGCCGTGAGAAGTGCGTATGGAGTGTATCGGCCGTACGCCCGGGCAAGGTACTAGGCGACTGGCGCATGCACGGAAGGAACTGCGTCTGGAGTTGTTCTAGGCATCGACACGCAACGCACAAAGACGCCTAATAACATGACGTGTGCATCCCACTACTGCGCTTCGTTTGTCACGTGCTTGGCCATCCATTGTTGTCAAAGCCCAGCTCGTGGGATCGCACAGTGCTCAGTCGCGAACTGCGATTAGTTCTACTAATTAGCACACGTCTTCTAGATAGAGGACAATCATCGCCTTAGTAAGGATTAAGAGAGTGCCAAAGATCAAGTGTACACCTTAGCCGACTGCGGCTTCTTTCGGTGGATTCGGACGACCTCGGCAAATCACACGTCATGTCCGTACTCTCATGTACATTCGTCTCGTGTCTGCCTTGTGCGTCTCAAACAGCCGGCGCCAACTGCTTCCCCTCTGCTCGTGAGAAGTACCTAGCTGAAGCTGCATGCCGACACCTGGCGACCACGTGTCGCATGTACAATGACTACGGTTCGGTAGCCCGAGACAGTGCTGAGCGCAACTGGAATCCGATCGAGTCACCCGAGTTTCGTTGCGGTGCCGATATAAAGATTGACGATGATGAGCCTAAAAAGGCTGTCTTAACTACTATGGCTGAGTACGAACGTAAGTGCCCGGTTACTACTCTTGACTGGCTGGTGAACGAGACCAAGGTTGTCGGGGGACGATGTGATGAACACGATCATAGAAAGATGATGATTCTGGCGCATGATCTGCGATGTTACTAATTTATACGGCCCAATCTATGTTGTAGAAAATATGGCCAGCTGCATAACTGATTATGAAACTACTGCGCTGGGAAGACCATGGTGTTACTACTAAGTAGGTTTTGTTACATATTCTTATTCAGAGACACATCCCAGCCTTGCAAGTTTGGCAGCACCAAGGCCGGATGTTGGGTTCTTAGCGAATAAAAATCGAAGTTACACTCAACAGACATGCAATTCATGGAAGATATCTTCAATGGTGGAAGATGAGAATGAGTGTCTTCAACTAACTAGAAAACTAAATACCAGGGGAGCTAGTATAATAGCTTAAGTAATCTGAATTCAATGTGATATCCATTTACTCTCTCTCAAAACCACCTAGAAGCCTGTCCTTGGAAGTACCAATGTGGTAGAAGACAAAAGGATCCGGGAGATATTCGAGATACTGTCTATACAGTCCCTGGACATGCGCTGATTGTTGATGCGTGCGATAATCCTCCTCACTGGCGAATCTGTCCACCAATTTATGATTAGTAGTGATTCTTGAGGTACATCTGTCTCGATATTGCTTCATAGCCCCCAATTTATTGGCTATAAGCATAAATTAGAGCAATGCTTGATCGAGTGAGCACCTACTTCTCAATGAATACAAACTCGTCTCTTCCGTCCACCTTATACCACCGATAGATTAACGCTGCTGGCTCTAGCTCTTCAGTCTTCTTTGAAACCTCGGTGAAGAATTCGACAACCTGGATCCATCATTTTAGCAAGATGTTGCGGGGGGGGGGAGGGAGGAGGGGAGCGAGTCCCCTGTGACGCTATCATAAGGCCGCTCCCACATACCTTGTCTTGATTCTCTGGTTTGACCGATAGAGTCGAAACGGAGTAGTAGGCCATTTTGCTAGCCATAGTTAACATCAATATCGGTATATAATCCACAAAGAAGACAAGACAATTTGTCACATACCTTTAACGAAAGAAAAGCGAGTGGTTAAAGGAGGACTTTATTTCCTAGAGGTTATAGGCAGATGAGTGATAGGTAGTCAAGAGGGGCCCTAGGAAAGTACTATTTTATCCTCTCTTTAATCACACTGCCTCTAGAAATAATAAATCGATGGGTTGATAGTTTAGCTTTGCTTTATGATAATCCTTCGCCTTGTACTTTCGGTGACGGGGGCTAAACTAGGGAAAGCGCGGGAGCAGAAGGCAAGACTCCAAGTCTCACATAAGCCTAGAGGGGCTAATTCAGTGCTTATTCTTAGTTAATCAGTACTATAAATCACTGATAATTACAGCATAGTAATTTCTTGCCTATTTTATAAATATACTTATGCAAATGCTAAATCAAAAAGCCTATAGATAAGTAATACGTAAGTGTATCTCTATATTGTTATATATAAAAATAACACCTGAATATGAATTTCTAGTAGTAGGAATGAGGCTTGCGGCCGTTACTATCACATAAATAAGCCCCTCTCGCGTGTGGGGCCGTAATCATAAAGCCATACTACTCTGGAGATGCTCCGGCGCCTTCAGATATCCAAACATACGACGGAGACTGCAATGTCAGGGGCCGGCAGGGGGATGACAGCAGGGTAACTGCGGAAACCATCCGCTGTCTATATTTGAATGGTCTCCTCTTGTTCTTCGGTAGCATTACTTCCCCGCCCCCCCCTAGTGGGTGGGTCAGTCGTGCCCATCCGGTCATGATGTGATGTAAAAATTTTAAGACGTTGTGTGACAAGTTCCGGAATCAATTCCGTGATAGGCATGCCGATCACCAGAGCCACTATGCTCTTATTGTCTATAAGATTCAAGACATCGAAGCTGGTAGTGGTAAAACTGACCCAGCTCATCGCAGTACATACAGTCGAGCTGCACCGTAGCGGCCTATCTCATTAAAGGACATAGTCCCATGACTGCTGGACATCGACCCAGATTCCTTCGCTCAGCGCAAGCACAGACGACGGATGAGGTCCCTTCCGATTCAGAGATGCTATCAACCCCACGAGCTGTGCCTCCTTGATGACGGCGAGGATGATGGCATCCTCGTCTCCTACGGCCGAGTGGTGAGCGGCCTAGCGGACGGCCACTTCCAAGCTCGACAAACCATGCGTCTTGACACTAGAGTCGTACTTTTATAGAGTTTTGATGTAGATCTTCGTCACCGAGCACCCTCTGCAACGACTTTCCAAGCGGACTGTCATCTGATATGCGAGGGGCTTCATGCTGGTCATTGATCAGTTTCAGGGTCAGAAATCCTGCCGCAAGTGTCCTTTGAGCCAACAAAATATGACCGTTAGCGAGATTGACCCATCTCTATGATCCAGAGCGTGAAGAAGAGATCGACTATCACTACCGGAAAGCAACGAAAGACAGCTTGGTGCGCGCAGCGTGGGCAGAAGGCCCGTCTCCATGCCCTTTGTGACCAGATTGTAATCACCCTGGTAGGCATTTGGCTTCTGCCAGCCATTCTTCTCGCAAATTTGCCGGATCTTCTCCAAGATTACAGGTGGAGTGTTTGACACGCCCCATTTGGCAACCATTCGGTTATTTAATATGGTAGAACTACTTGAGTACCCATGTCAATATTAGGCAGAAGGTTTGATGCTCTCTCTACTTATCAAGGCTTAGCAGTGACCCTCACTAATTTGCTGGTTCAAGGGGTGGATCTGTTCCTCTGAGCGGCATCGTGGGATCGGCTCGG
Source organism: Aurifilum marmelostoma (assembly GCA_027559495.1). Lineage (NCBI taxonomy): Eukaryota > Fungi > Ascomycota > Sordariomycetes > Diaporthales > Cryphonectriaceae > Aurifilum > Aurifilum marmelostoma. Next base: position 40,760 of record JAMXSV010000007.1, on the reverse strand, counting down.
TGGCTGTACAGAACGTGGACTTAGTTGTGTTGATCAGATGCTGTGTTATCTTAGGTAGGATCTGGTTTTTGGTGCTCCGGAGCCGCCGTAGAGATGAGGAACTTACACCCTGCGACCGCTTGAGGCGTCCCAAGCTACCACTAACCGAGTTCTGCACTGATTCACGCTTGAGATCGCCGCTTTCATCAGTTCGAGTGTCTGTATAATTATATCACTTTATTGTCGACAATTAAGTCGCCACTGACTTCAGACGCTACACCTAATTACAGTACTCATTCTATCGCGGCTTTAGACTCGCTTTTCATTTAGACAAGATACTTGATGTCTTTCAAGGCAGCTCTGCTTTTCTTGTTCCTAGATGCGGATCTTCCAGCACGGACTACATTTTGGAGGATGTTTCTCGCCTGCTTACACAGTGCAATGAATTTCCAGGTCACGTGGATCAGCTGTGTGTGAGAGCCAGTGTTACCGACTCTGCTGCATGCGACGCTTCCAGGCACCTCTGCCAAGCACCGTCTAGCGAGCTGTTTCTATCTTTTCTTGCATTTCTTTCTTTCTATGGCAGACCACAATGCTATACGTTTCTATGTACACGCTGGGTCCTCCAATTGGCCTAAGTAGACCATTATTACTCCAGTGCCCTGCCTATACAAGACACTACTTTTTGTTTTCTGTCTTTCTCTTGTCCCCCGATAGAGAAATGGATCAACTGGACATTGAGGTGACCTCAATACATCCGCTCTGCTCAATACACTTTTCCACCATAAGTTGTGTGTTGCTGCTGGCAATGTTGTGATCGGTCTTGCAATAATCAGAATGATTAATCAGGCACGTGAGTACTCGATGCTAAATATTTCTACCCTGGTTCTTGACCCTGTCCCTTGGCCATATGAGCGCCAGTTGATTTAATGATCCTACCAACTAGCATCTATCTCACATGACCTGTTTTGTAATTCACCTGTATGTTAGATAGGTTATGATACCTCAAGATCTCTAAAAATAATAATACGCAGTCTGTCCATGCCCCCGACGGCGAGCCACTAGCAGAGCTTGGACAAGAATGGATCGTTTCAGACCTCATCGACCGCCTTCCCTTGCCTCCCTCTCCTCTCGGTGTACCATCTGTCCCGACCGACGCTGCATCCCTAAGAGCGACCAGGCTATTAGACAGGCCCCCGCCAGCGTTCCGACCATTTACCGCACCTTCGATGTAGCGGTTCTCATGCCCGGTTGGCCATGCAAGTGTCTGGGAGGATTCTTTGCAGAGATAATTAGAAGCATCCTACGCAAGGACCGATGTAGAAATCCTCGAGTCAATCGATAGTCTAGGGGAGCGCATTGCAAAGTAAAATCAATGCCCCAACTTTACCGCGCCCTCATCATGGATCAGCCGCTCCTGGTCGCGGCAGGAGTTGATGTACTTGCTGCATATTCGCTGCGTATGAGCGTCGCAGAATACACCCCCCTCCCCCGTGTGTCCCACATCTATATCGGGATGAAGAGACAGTGCACCTCACGCCGTACTTGGCTTCCATGCGCGAGAGGCTCTCAAGGCATGGCAATCCAGAAAAGTATGCTGGCTACATGTTGGTGAGCCACCTAAACAATTTTGGCTCGTATGGACTCGCTGAAGTGCTGGCAGATGTCAAGGGTTTCGCTGGGAATAGGGAGACATCTCCGGCTGCTCTCCAGGGGTTCCTGGCGGGAAGCTGCTGAAAAACGGCAGCAGGACGACGGATTCGGTGGACGACTTCGGGACAGGCCTCGAATTCTTCACGCGCAGCTTTAGCTCCAGACCGCGGACGTGGACGGCCACCCAGACGCGTGACTATGCTTCAACCAGCTGAGTCGACTGCCCTGAGTATGTCGTGCCCTCTGATTTCAGAACAATATCATTGGCTGGCCTTATGCAGAACGTGCTAGACTAGCTAGCCACGAAGCACAATCTGAAGCTTCTCACTACCACCCCACGGGGTCTGTTTGACGCGACGAGTCCTCGGTCTACTTGCTGGCATCTGAAGCAATATACCGCCTCCGTCGAGGTAAAGGGCCTGCGTGATGTCTACGGACCGGTCTTCAATGACCCGAAATTCTTCTACAGCTCTACTAATGGGCGTATACCGCTCGTGCTGGTAATTACCCGATGCGGCCGGGCCTCTTTCTATAATTAGAGGCAATGAGTTACAAATTGTTTCCGGAAGACATGATGGATGTTTACGGGGAAAAGGAGGCTAGAGGAATCGCGATCCTGCACCCGAGTAGATTGGTGGTCAAATGGACCGAACACTCATCGTCCGACATCTGAGATGGTGTCGCTAGCACCATCACGACGGCCCATCTTAAGCATCCGGAGGGTCTGCCTGCGGATATGACAAAATGAAGCGCTTCCTTTCATCCTGCAAGCTAAGCTGCTCGGCGAGAACCAGATACCTGTCGAGATAATTGAATCCTTCTACGATATCATCTCGAGCCCAGTCGAGGAGATGCTATGGGACGAGGCACAGATCGACATGGTACTATACAAGATGGGATGATGGCTGAGACGCTGCGGCTTGATACGGACGCCTGCCCGGACAAAGGCGTGCGGACCATGATGAATGGCGGAACTCTGGATACGATACGTCTGGGGTTCTACCCTACGGATGTCGATATATTGTCGATGAATTCCCAGGTTGAGATGAGCCAGGTGTAAAGCATTCGAATGAATCCTGTTTTGCCTGGTCAAAATAATTGGCCGCTAAGAACCTGGGCAATTTGGTGACACCCGAGGGTCGCCGCATGCTCTCAAAGTATTTGGCCTCTGAATTCCCCTTCAAAATAGAACTAAGGGAGATGGAAATGTTGAGTTGATGATGGAAAATAGTCAAGGGCATCTAGGCACCTTACTAGTCTGAGTCATCTAGGTAATTTCGAGCAACTTGAAAAGATGTTCACTGTCTAGTTTTAGGGACCTGATATCGTAGGTTTCACTTTTTGTAATCCTAATACTAATGGTGATTCGCAATTTGTGTGTCGTAGATATGGGGACGCCACCTCCCAACTAGGATGAGATGCGGTTTTTCAGCTGACAGGCGATACTATTAACATTTATGTTCCTACTCGATGAGATGATACTGTGGACTAAAAGTTTTGCTAGAGATCATTATCTGTGTCTACCTACGGCGAGGAACTAGATAGTGGCTTCAAAAAGTTGCTGTAAATATCACATTAGGATATAATCACATCTGCAAATAATTATCTCAGATTTGTAAGACTACGAAACTCGTATGAATCTATCGAAGCTCGTAGTCCGCATCAAATTTGATCATCCCCACCAGATACGAAGTAATTAGGCAGCATTTGTAGAGAGCTATAGAATATTAGAGATATTGGATTTCGAAAGTTGATTTTTCCTTTTCCACAATGTACCGTCGCAAGGGGCTATATTTCAAGCAGTTATAATAGATCCGCTTCGCTAATTAGAAGAAATGAAATGTGTTAGTATAAAGCAGAGTTGTAGTAAAATAGAATTCGAAAGCCTATGCATACTATATAAGTTATTACAGAAATTAGCGCACTAATAATCTATTAGTTAATTACCTGCGCAATCTGAGCTAATAGGGCGCAGCTCTAGGCTATAGTAGTCCATAGTTATTATTATAATAGAATCTGATTAACATTTTACCATTATTACTGCAGCACCCGGTGTAAAGATTAATTAAATAAAGCTCGCCCGGCAGCTGCACTTTGATCCCGAATTGAACTTTGAGATCAAAATTCACTAATACTTATAATTACTCGATTTCACGTGAATCCAAATTTCTCAGGTCCTTCTTTTTATGTTCAAATCAATCTACATATTTTGATAATACTCGATCCTTGGGATATGAGGACATTAGAAGTAGCGATGGAGTTGCATTACACGTTCTTGAGATCGGAAAGGGGAGGAGGTTGGTGCGTAGTCAAGACTCTCCGATTGAGGGAGGATGCTGAAGGAACAAGGGCAATTATTCTGATAGTACACAGTACTGTAGGCCTTCATAACAGATGGCTGACAATCACTCCGCTCTACTAGCCTAATGTGAAGAGGCGCCCCGCCCCTCCGTACCCCACAGACATCCCGGATTTCTGAAACCTTATTATAACTGCCGGGACAAGTTAGGTATTGATTGGCTGCACTTCTTATTTTCGAAAAGCAGGGTATCAGTAAAAGTGGCGAGCCTGGCGAGATAATAATAGGGGATCACAGTACAGCCTTGCTTATCTCTCATGCAAGCGCGGGCTATGCATCCTATTTGGTTGCAAAATTGCTGGGCAAATCCCGCTTCATCGGACAATGGTATTACCGTCCAAGTGATTGTCCTTGACCAGTTCACAGTCCACCAACTAAATACTTCATGATAACCTCTACGGCGAGTCTCAGTCAAAGCTACGCTGTAATCAAAGGTCTCCTGTCTGAACATACCATGTCCTTGCACGTTTTTGAACAGCCGATCATGCTCTTTCACGATGTTGAGGTGCCTCTCTGGTGGATCTTGGGAATCCCATCGCTCTGCTTCTTCGTTTACATGTACCATATCCTCAAAAGCGCCAGAGCACATCTCCCCCCAGGTCCGAAGCGGCTCCCTCTCATCGGCAACCTCCACCAAGTGCCTGAAAATCAACAATGGCTGCAATTCCACAAATGGAGCAAGACATACGGGCCTATCATGTATTTAAACATGTTAGGGCAGCCGTTAGTCGTGCTTTCGACGAACGAGGCAGCCCAGAGCCTCCTCTCCCGGCGCAGTGCCCAATACTCGGACCGGCCACGCCTCGTTATGGCCGGCGAGATGGTCACAAAGGGAATGCACATGCTCCTCAGACCTTACGATGCTGCATACAGACTGCACCAGAGGATGGAATCTCCGCTGCTGAACCCGCGTGCCACGAAGTGCTATCGCCCGCTGCAGGACCTTGAGTCCAAGCAGCTCCTTTTCGACGTGCTACGAGAGATTGACGTCTCTGGTGGGCAGGGGGTCGATATGCATCATCACTTCGAGCGCGCCATGGCCAGCTTCATCTACGCGCTCGCCTACGGCTACCGACTGAAGACGGGCCACGAACAAGCCCTCGAGGACGCAAAGCGCGTGCAAGAAGCCGTCGCCAAGCATGCTGTTGTCGGCGCCAACGTTGTGGATTCCTTCCCGGTGCTCAATTGCCTCCCTGCCTTCCTTGCACCCTGGAAGAAGACGGCCGAGGATCTCTACCAACTTGAGTGTAACCTTCACCTCGGCAATGTAGAGAAAGGGTTGAGCAATCCCGGCTGGAACTTCACGAAGCACTACGTGCAGAATAGCCAGGAGGCCAGAGGGATGCCGCCGGTGGAGATTGCCTTTGACCTCGGGATCATCGCGGACGCGGCGCTGGACACTTCGACAGTCGCTCTATCGTGGTTCCTCGTCGCCTGGATCACGACTGGTGAAGGGTGGCTTGCCAAGGCCCAGAAACTGCTTGATGCTGTCGTGGGGCGAGATCGCCTGCCGCAGTTTGGAGACCGCGATAGGCTGGCTTATATCGATGCCATTGGTAAAGTTCTACGGACCCCTTCGCATCACAACTTATTGCCTTCATCAGTTAACGCCGTTACTGATGGTACGTGTAGTCAACGAAACCCTCCGATGGCGGCCTGTGGTGGTCGGCGGTGTTCCTCATGCCACGAAGAAAGAAGACACATACCTCGGATATAGGATTCCCGCCGGATCGATAGTGATAGGAAATCATTTCACCATTAGTCGCGATGAGTCTATCTTTGGCAAGAACACTGACGACTTCGCGCCGGACCGGTGGCTCGGTGAGGACGAAAGCTTGAAGGACCTGCCGCAGCCTGGCTGGGGATTTGGAAGGCGCATCTGTGTCGGTCGTCATATTGCACGCAACAATCTCTTCATACAGGTGGCGCGAATGTTGTGGGCGTATGATGTCGAAGCTGCAGTGTCTGTGGAGACGGGCGAGAGGGTGGTCCTCGATGATCTGGCCGGCTCCGATGGCTTTGTATTTATTCCCAAGCCGTTCAAAGCCATCTTGCGCCCAAGAGGCCAATGGGTCCGGGACTTGATAGAGAAGCAAGGGAGCACACATGACATTGACCACGCTGAGTTTCTCGATCAGGCTGCACAGGACAGGCTGATCAAGACCTCGGCGTTGTAATTAGGTCACGATCAGGTTGCATGTTAGGTAATTAGTTGCTGGAACCAGAACTTCCCAGTCTGCGCTGCAAATATATCGAGGATGCCTATAATCTGATTTAATTGCGAGCCGTTCTGCGGCTCTGTAGCAATACCTGCTTGCCGGTATTATTCATGTTGATGCTGTTGAAGGATCATGATGTGAGGCCACGTAATTTCCGAAGAAGATTGATAAATTACCCCTGACAGCCCTTGCCAACCAACCGTCTGAGCCGTGATCGGAGTGGTCCGATCCGTCCGTCCGGCTCGTCTCGCAAATATAATTTGGGCATAGCGGCTGCTGGTCCTGAACGGACCTAATCGATCGTGAGCGAAGTAGAGGATAAACCCAGTCTATTATAATTCAGATTGCGATGAAAACTTTTATGAAGGGCTGAGATTACTATGAAAGCACCCCGCTACCGAATCGAGAGGCTGAAGCCTGGCCTGAGTATGCTTCGATACTAAGGGCCGTTTGCGATCTATTGTCGAAAGCCCGACGAGAGATTCTGGAAGTCGGCGCAAAGAGGTGAAATGCATGCGGCATGCCCTTGTAAAGATGACCCTCGGGGTAATGCAACAGGAACACTAGCGTTCAAACACTTTTGCATGTACCTAAGCGCCTCTAAGGCAGTGTATATCCAGCTGCTAGAGATTAGTATATAAGCTGGAGCTCTTTCACATGCTTATCGGCATCGACTTCCCTAATTTCGATTCTCCCAGATCTTCTTAACCACTAATTAGAGAATGCTAGGTGCAAGTATACCTGTGTAGTCTGTCTCGAAGTATTGTGTCTTCCTTGTGCTCTAATAGACCAAGAATTCCAGCATCTTTCTCTGCTGAGGCGGAAATTGACATTGCAACACAACCTGTCTCATCATTCCCTCCTGGCATCTCGGTGCAGCGAATATCGCATCCGCAATCTGCCGACCGAAAAGCTAACAATATGATCAAGGCGGCACCATCAGACATCGGTTTGAACATTCCCAGTATCAATGACGTCTAGGCTTTACTCTGCCGCTGTCCCGCAAAGGGGAGCTCTTAACTAGATTTGCAGTGCGCAATGAGAGAAAGGATAGGGACTGTCTCGCACGCCGCGCACTAATGGCTTTGTAATGATTTGCACGCAAGGCACGTGTAGTAGTCCACTTTCGCTTTACTGACTCGCTGCAGTTCGGGTTGATAGGGACCTTGATGCGAAGTCCAAGTTCCATAGCATAGCTTCGCCAGCGATGCTCCTTCGGCTTGATGTTTATGGCTTCGACGCTTATCGGGGACGAGGAAATCCAGCTCTGTGGTGGGGAGGGAGCGGCTGGTTTACTCGTATATTGAGCACGAACATGCTCGTCATTCTCAAGGTAGGGGCGTATCGCAGGATGGAATTGTGGCGCTGGAGGCAGAGGTGGAGAGTCCTCTGCGTCGGGCGTGAAGTGAACCATCTGGATTTTAGGGTGTCTATTCGGAATTTAGCATCATTGTCTTCTTTATGGTCAACTTTTTGAACCGGTGTCCAGGTCGGGACATACTTTAAGTAGTTTAATGTAACTTTAGTTAAGCGATAAAGGCCGGCTGTGGGTAGCACTTGATTGCAAAACCCAAAGGCAAAGAATTAAAGGGACCTCTGGGTTGGAAAAATTACCCCAAGTTATCGAAATGATTTCCAAGAATATTCACATCGATCTCGTCCAGGTTTAAGGGACAGCTGAAGATAGGGAATTCTCAAACACGTAAGTCTAATTCTGCAATAAGATGAAGCATATATATATCAGATTCAGTAGTTGAATTCCTTGAAAGAGTAGCCAAGAGATATCGTCCTAGTCCTGTTATTCAATGTGTCATTGCTTACCACTTTCTCACCTAGGCATAGACAAAGAGGCTTTGTTCGTACTATGCTAAGGGCTGGGTTGTCCTTGGGAATCGAAAATGTAGGCATGTTTCGTATAGTTTCACTGCGTTCCTTACCGATTCTTTTACCAAAGTCTGGTCCTAGGCCCTAATTTCCAGAGTCACCGGCGACGTCCGAGCCCAAAGCTTCTTTGCTTCCTAAAAGTAATTAGCAAATAAGTATCTTCAGGTGGAGATTCAGCTATATGACAAAGACGTTAAAGACATTGTAAGAGTGAGATAGTGCTTGAAATTAAGATCTTTAAGAAAATTTGATTAATAGACTACTTAAAAAAAAAGAAAGCATAACCTGGTAGCAGTAGCTATACTATATTATTAGATTTATTAGGAGCCTGAAGTCTTAAGCGGATAGGTTGATACGAGCGCAGCTCGTAGGCCAGGACTTTTCCCATTGAGATCTGGCTAGGGCTAATAAGAAAAGACTCTGAACTAATACTTTGCGCAGGAATTGACCCGGAATTAACAGCTTAGGTAAAAAGTCTTGGGTGAGTAGCTGGGGATGCGAGGTGGATCTAGAGAGTACAAAGGTCCATTTCGGGTAATTATCTAGTAATTATATAGACATTTTAGAGAAGGGCGGAGGGCTAAAGCTATTATTATAAAAAAAAAATAAATAAAACTTTCTAAACAATTTGCGCTACCTTATTCAATATAATATTTGCTAAGATAGATTACTTATTTATCCGAGTAATAATATAGTACTAAACTAGTATTAATATATTACATAGTGATAATAAGAGAATACCTTTACATAATTATAATATTTTGTTAACCGGTAAACGCTTAAGAGAGATACAACTTAGGAGGATACGCTTACTACATACAAGCTGGAGGCTTGTAAGTGCTAATATAGTACATTCTGTCTATTGCGCTTTCTCTAACGCAGCTAACCTCTCTCGCGAACAGGACCTGGTTTTGTCCTCTAAGCTGGTCCCTCTGTTCCTTCGACTTTTGCGTAGAGACTCTATGCATCAACTCGTCAAGAGCCTCAAATCGCTAAGAAAGCTAATAATGCGCATCATAAAAGTAGTAAAAGACCAGCTTTATATAAGGAAAAGCGATCTATTTATGATGCTAATGACTCTCTCTTTCCTGCTAGAGCATGCTGGATTAGAAGTTATCTTTAATACTAAAATTGAATTAAACCGTCTTGCAACTAAGTATAATTATACGCTAGCAGCCTTAGCCGGCATTGCATTCCTTAGATTAGTTATAATATATATAGCTAAGTATGCCTATGATACATATATAAAGCGATATTATTATCAGTAGTTCTCTTTGCTTTTCTCTTGCTTGTTTCCCCTAAATATAGTATAAGATGTTCTGCAAACGAGTTTTGTTAATACCCCTTCGCTTTCCAAGGATCTAACTCTGACTGCGCTATTTAGGGGCTCCCTTTAGAAGAACTAAAGAGAAAAAAAGAGGAAAAAAAAAAATCAGGGCAGAAGAGAAGAGGAAAGAGAGGGGAAGTGAGAGAGAAAAGATAAAGCTATTCTGTGTATAAAAATAGCAAATAGCTCCCGCAGCCGAAGTAAGCTAGCCTGCGGAGGCTTATAGTATCCTGAATCTTGATTTAAGTTTGCAATATAAATCTGCTTTCTGCTATAGTCGGCGGCTCGGGGAAGTGACTAGCCCGCTGCAACGGTCTACAGCTTTATAATGTAAAAAAAGGCAGAAGTGCGGCTAAACGCGGGGGCCCGGGAGCTCGTCTGCGGGGTCCTATAACTTTACCTGTCTGTCCTATCCCATATATACTTTCCCTTTGCCCCCTCCTTAGAAGTTGGCCAAAATATTTTGTATATGCGGATGATATGATATTTCTCTGGGCTGGAAATAATGTCCGATCGACGGCCCTGGCTCTCCCTACGGACCTGGGGGAAGCATTGGAATGGGGGAGGGAAAATACCATTTCCTTCGCCCAAGCATGAGCTTGTTCACTTCTCGCGCAATGCAAATACCCTCGGCGCAAGGTCACAGTAGGTGGCCTGAGGATCTCACCAGCAGAGTGACCAGTATGGTGAGTTGGGGTCTATTTCGATCTCAAGCTACCCTTCCGCACGCATGTGGAAATAATGAGCGCACCAGCGCAGCCTAAACCGCATACTCTAATGCTTCCTTCCGATATGACGGAATTGGCCGCCTCGGCCTGCGTAATCCCGGCGGCTGTTTATAGTACGGAATTCTGGTGGCAGGGCAAGGTAAAGGCCAGTGCCACCCAAGCGCCCACTCAGGTATTCAATAAGCAGATAACATTAGTCAATATAGTTAATAAGCTGTCTAATAGGCAGCTAGAGGGTGTTGAATATGGTGTTCTAGAGGCGAAGCGGTCTCGTCTGCAGAGATCCCATTGGACCGGCATACCCCCTCGTCCGACGCATGGAGAACCTGGCTAGGCTGAGAGGCCGAGGCGGTAGATTAACGACAAAACCTGAATGGAAGTTCGGAAAACCGGGCTGGAGCGGATGGCGCCGCCGTGAGATAGGCTCAGTCTAGTATCAAGGATATACGCTGCCGCCCGCACCTCGCACGGGTGGAAGAACAATAAGCGCAGGCGAAGACACAGTCTGGGAAGCCAACCTACCTAAAGAAGTAGTCTTTATATACTCGGACGGCTCGCAGAAAGGGGAAAGGACTGCATTGTTCTTCATCGCCTACCGAATTGGTAAGGATGTGAAGAAGGTGTAGGGGCGGATCACGACAGGAGAGATGTCTAATACAGAAGCAGGAGGTGCAGCGAAAGTGGCGATCTGGGCGACGACGGCACAAGCTGAGCTCTGGCTACGCACATTCCACTTCTGTAGTGACGACATATCTGTCACACAGGGTATACCCGGTGGAAAGCACCGGACAGCCATCAAAACGAGTTCCTACGGTTCAGGCAGGGAGTCGGTCCCTCCAGGACAACCAACCTCTGAGCAGCAAGGTGGACTCTGGGACACAAGATGATCTCAGGCAACGCAGCACTCGATCAACTCGCCAAGTAGGCGGCAGACCCCCGGTAGGATGGAGTGGTGGAGGAAAGCGGGAAAGGACGGTCTCACAAGCCAGAAGGCTCAACAGATGCTCAAGAAAGGAAAGGGTATTATCCATCACTAGTAGTCAGAAATTATAAAAGGCAGAGGCTTACGTTCAAGATAAAGCCACCGAAAATGCCCCTTACCAGGGGCCTGCTGCACAGCTACCTGGAGGAGAGCTCAGGCTACGGGGATCTTGTCTTGTACCACGAATAGTCCAGCCACGATGATAGGGAATAGCCCTGCTACTTTGGGAGCTTGCGACGACCAGAATACTTCGAAAAGTGTCCCCTCGCCCGGCCCTTTCTGCCAAATTGGCTGAGACTGGCCCAGCGTTCGGAAGGTATTCCGCGAAAACCTGTATGGTCCTTCTAACGGAAGCTGGTAAGGTGGTACCGACATCTGTAATACACTGAGCTATTAATTGATGGATAAAGTGTGATGATTGAATACGATTTTCATCCATAAGAAACAAGCCTCTTACATCGAGCGACACGGTGGTAAATAGGCCACCTGCCCCAATCCCATCAGAGAGGCTATGGGCGTAGGAACCTATGCGATGAAAAGCTAGTTGCTCTTGGCCAGATACCCGGATGTTGATATAGTCATCTAGCTCCCGGCTCGCCTAGCTGCTGCCGGGCTGGGCTGTTGATGTGCCCCTCCCCTCTAGACTATGTTTGAGATTTATGCTGTGGTTGCAAGATCCAATTAGGTTGAGCTGTCAAGTCAGCCTTTGGGCTGTTATGGACGAAGAATTATGCAGAAAAGGACCAGGAGCGTCTGTGTCTAGTTGCAACTGAAATTCCATTCCAGTAAGATGCTTGCCATCTGGTCGAAGTTATATTTATTACTTAACTGCTAGCAGGACTCCAAGACCGACCCAGTTGTTTTCGAACTGTCTCTGTGATCGCATAGAATATCATTACCGGTACGACTGTTTTCTTCTATAACATTCTATGGTAAGAAATATGATGAATTATTACAGACTTGCGCACGCAGTTCGTGGGCGAAGCTGTATTGAGTGACCACAAGGTGCACGGATGTCCTGATTACAATACTGGGCGTGACGAAGCAAGTAATCTCTGTGACATACTCACTGACTGAGGCTCCCTGGATCTCTAGTTTTACATGAATCCAACCAGCGGATGCTCAGTTTTGGCCCCAAAGATGCTAGAGCCGTCGCTTTGAGAGGATCATAGCATTCTTCCTGGCTTATATATGTGCGTGCTGTCAAGGTCAGTCTGTCCTCTCTCTCCTACGACAGCTGAAGACCTCCAGAAATCACGAAATCCGAGCTACAACTCGCTTCAGTCAATACTGATGAGAGAGTCTTTGATCTGCGGGTCCTCCTCGCTAGACTGGGGCATGCAGCAGATGTACAACGTTATTGGGCCACATGAAAACGGCGACATTTTGCGTGGCCTAGAGTATCTATGTTTTCCATACACATTGCCGGCCCCGCCGCCTACTAATCAGACTCGTAGCCGATGATTAATTGTGAAACCCGGGCGGCTGTCGCTGCGCTGTTTTGACACCTACACCTGTTGTTTTTATTTGGGGTCTGTCTCGCAAATAAAGCAGTTTCCCATCAACAGACAAAGGGACAAGACGATGCATCCGAGGGGTCGCGGCGACTAATTACCTGACTGCCTGAACTGTGACCCCGAAGCGTTTCTACTGCTCCCGAGAGAGATCGCATGACGATCTTTTTGCGAAATGAATATAGTTGGGTGCTGCATATATTGCGCCTGGACAAGACGCGTACGATCTCGCTAGCTTGAACATCTTGACTTATGTTTATTGCTTTATTGCTATGCCAAGTAGAAGAAGAGCGTAGTTGCCTCTTTGTAGAGATTTCCCGAGGAGTATAGGGCGCTCTAGGCTAAGGCTTAAGTCATCTATGTATAAACTTCTACCTATTGAGCGAGTTAAGGTCTAATAACAGCAAATGCAAGCCGTCTTATCAGTTTCTATCTCGCTCTTGATGAGACTGGAATAAAGGAAAAGAGGTCAAGCCTATAGTATCTTGATATTAGGCTGAGTATTGAATTGTTGCTGATGGGCGTGAATGCTGACTGCTAGAACGAAAGTGGTTATTGCCACCCCCCGGCCGCTGGGCTCTTCACCCTTCCTACCGCAGACTGTCTCCTTTTCAGCATGACTATTGTTCTTATCTATTTTCTCTCTAGCTACCCTCTCATTGTCTCGCTTTCTGAATCCGTCTCTATCACGGTTATCTCTTGAGTCTGCCTTCTACTGCCCATGTGGCTCTCTTCTACGGCCTAGCTGGGCCGCCTATCTCTTCTCGAGGTGACCTGCTTAGTACAGCTACCCTGGAGGAAATAAGGTTCAAAGCATTTATAGAATCTTATAATTTATATATAATAGCGAAAAAGCCTCTCGGTTTCGCATTAGGCCCTTAATACAGCGGCGCCTCTTCCCTAGTGTCTGCGGGCAGAGACGAGGCCGTTCGCCTGGCTAAGGCTAATTACCTCCTAAAGGACTGCGGAGTGAGCTGATAATGCACGGTGTGGTACTGAGGATAGGCACGTGCGTATTCCGACATCTTAACGAACATCCTCAAGGACATGGACCTGACGTCCAAAACAACGCTTCCGGTATCCTCTGTGCTGTTTACAGGCGTAATCGCCCTCCTCACCATGTCTATGTTGTTGGGCATCATTTCATTTATCCTGTCGATTATACCCTTACCCATAGGAACAAGTGTTCTCGGAACTGGCCAAGACCAGCTCGCACGCCACGTCCTCGCTTTTGTTCTTGTAATAAAACCTTGTTGCTTGGATCATCCCTCTCTCCGACGATTCGAATAGGTCTTCCTGCCTATATACAAAAAGTTGACAAAGGGGCGCTTTATGCATATGATAGTGAACAGAACATATGATATGCTGGCGATGGGCAGGCTTGTGGCTTGGAAAAGTGCCACGACATGTTGAAGATGTTGAACATCTCGTCCTACATCCGCCTTGCAAACAGAGTCGGCCTCAGCAAATCCGTTATATGCATAACAATTACATATTCAAAGCTCGACCAAGAGCTCGTACAACTCTGATCTGTCGGTGTAGACGAGGAATGCATTCATGACCATTCTCCGTATTGTTGTCGAGCATGGACATGACCTTAGATTGGGATGGTGAGGGGTTTAGATCTGTTTCAGGCGTGCGAAGCCATTGTTGTACGTGACGATGTTAATGAATAAGGCACGATCTTCACGATCGTCGCCCTCTCCAAACGACAAGTGCATCAGAAGGCGTTTAATGCATACAGACCGAAGGATTTATTCCTTAACTAATTAAAGCATTTTCACAATTATTTAAAGATAAATAAACCTCCTCTTTAACCTCTAAATAGCCTAAATAAATAGAATTAAGCTTTATAATTACTCTTTTATAATATATTATTAATATAATTATAATCTTTAGCCCTAGCAGTTTAGAATCTATTTATATTGCATTTTCTATTACTTATTTAAGCTTAATGCTTAATATATCTTTTCTATATTTATAAATACTAAAATTTCTCTTTATTATTCTTATTATTAAGGCTATACTCTATATTCTCTATATCTAATTAATAAAAGGCTATTAATACTAGAAATATATATTTAGAATATAAATATAGCGCATTTATAAACTTAGAAGCTTTAGTTTAATAGCTTTCTAAAGAAAGCTAGATATAGCTAAAGGAAATAGCTTAGCTAGATATATTAACTATTTATAAAAAACCCTTTTATTTATTAATTACTATATTTAATATTAAGAATAAAAAGAAGAGCTTTTTAGCTTTAAAGCAATTTAGCAAAGAAAATTATCTCTATTAAAGCAATTAGCCCTTATAAAAGCCTGCTATAAAGAAGCTTCTTCTTAAATATCGCAAATTTAACTTGCTTAAACTTTTTTCTTAAAGATTAAAGAAAAAAGCTATCTAACTAATATTAATAAGGCCTTAATAGCAATTTTAATTAATTTTAATAATTCCTTAAATAGGAATATTAAATTAGCTATTATTAATTTAATAATTTAGTAGTTTTATTTAAAAAAGGCTAAAGCTTTTATTGCTTATATTTTTAATCTAATTATTAAGTAGCTTATTCTAAAGAACTAAGCTATAAGCATTAAATTTATTTAGTATTAAAAGCTTTTTGCAAAGCTTTAGATTATTTAAAGTAAATTTTATAAAACTTT
Source organism: Aurifilum marmelostoma (assembly GCA_027559495.1). NCBI lineage: Eukaryota > Fungi > Ascomycota > Sordariomycetes > Diaporthales > Cryphonectriaceae > Aurifilum > Aurifilum marmelostoma. Next base: position 25,454 of record JAMXSV010000007.1, on the reverse strand, counting down.
AAGCAAATATATAAATGCTTTTAATTTTATTAAAAAGAAGCTAGTCTTCTTTAGCTATTAAATAGAAGATATAAAGTATTAAATTAACTTTATTTAAAGCATTTAAACTAAATATTCTTAATAGATTATATATATTAAGCAATCTATATATTTAAGCCTTTAAAGCTAATTTATCTTTAAAGCTATTTAAGCTAATTATATTAATAAAGCAAGAAACTTAAAGATTCTTAAAAGCATAAACCTTATAGGGCAATAAAAGAAGAAAAAAAGTAAGAAAAAGAATAATAGAATATGCTCTTATTATAACTACTTAGCTAATAATTATTAGTCCATTTATCTTAAGAAAAAGCAGAAAAAGGATAAGTAGAGATATAAGGAAAAAATAAAGAAAAAGAATAATAAAAAAGATAAAAATATAAGCACTTAAAAGGCAAATCTTATATTTAAATAATAAGCTATTAAAGAAAAAGATTATTAATATACCTTTCTCTTCTCTTAAGCTATACTTAATGCTTATTATAAACTTAGCTAATTAGAAAGCTTAAATTAAGCTATCTTAAGCTTTAAATATATTAAATCCTCTAAAGACTTTAATATATAGAAATTATTATTGCTAATTGTATACTATTATTATATTCTTTTCTCTACTTAATATTAATATTTCTATTAATAATTCTATTAATAAGAGATTTATAGCAATATAAGTGCTATTTACTATATCTTTAGCATTAAAAAAAAGTTTATTAGTATTAATTATTTAATAAATATATTAGCTATTACTATAAAAGAAGGTCTAATAATTTTTCTTAAAGTTAGAATAGTATAGCTAAAATATAAAGTTAATAGTATTATTAATAATCTTACTCTATATTAAATATATTTTTGCCCTAAATTCGCTTAAGATATTATTAGCATTTTATACTTCTATAAGAAAGGCTTAAGAATTTAAAACTTTAATCTTCTTAAGCTCTAAGGATATAGTATAATTATATAATTTAATAATAACTTTAATATTATTATATTAATAGCATATAGCGCATTTCTCTTAAATAAAGCTATAGAATTCTTAGCCCTAGCTATTAATTTAGCTAAATAGCATTAATGCTTAAAGCATATTAGCAAAGAAGCTATCTTAAGAACTACTTTAGCAATAATTAATATTAAGCTAGAAATGCCTTTTTCTAAATAGAAGAGAGACTTTATATATAAAGCCTATAACTATAGAAAGATTCTTAAGTATATACTAGGCTAAAGATTTACTAAGCTTAAAAGTGCTAAAGAGATCTAGCATCTTAACTCCTTTTCTATAGCAATAAAAAGAATAAATAGCAAATAATATAGCATTTTTGCTACTAAAGAAAAATATACTTATTATTAGTTTACTATACTTTCTAATAAGAAATTAAGCTTTAGAAAGATCTTAAGAATGCTTAAAACTTTGCATTATTAGTAGAAAGCTAAGATTTAGAGAGTTTATATAAATAATAGCATAAAGCTTCTAAGAAAAGATAAAAATAAGCTTTAATAATAGCTTAGAAAAAAGGGAATTAAGCTAATGCTATTATTGCTATATATACTTAAATAAAATAGCCTAGCTAAATATTTAAATTGCATTATTATAGAAAAAGCATACTGCTAAATAAAGGATCTAAAGATGCTATACTTACTATAGCCCTATTTATTTAAAGCAGCAATAGCTATTATAAATTTTACTATTAATAATTAAATAAAGGCACTAAATTAGTGCTTTTATAAGGCTTTCTTTAATAAATGCTTTCTAAGCAATAATTATAAGCTAAATCTAAGTAATGCTATTATATTTAAGCAGTAATATATAATTTATATCTTTAGTAAATATTATTAATAAGGCAATAAATTTAAGCTAAAAAAAAGCCTAGCATTATACTAAATTAGCTGCTAAATATAGATATTGCAAAGCTATTTACTTAATTTAAAGTATATCTAACTAAATAATCTAATATACTTTACTAGAAAATTATTATTATAGCAAATCTTATAATATATAAGATTTAAGAAGGCTATAAGATCTTAATCTTTATTAAAGAGCTTATTAGCACTATTACTAATATAATTATTATTAGCTAGCTAGTTATTAAATAAATATTAGCGCCTATATTAGGCTAAAAGCTTACTAAAGCTAAAATCTTATATTTTCTAGCTAATATAATACTCTTATCTTTAAATAAACTAAATATACTTTATAAAGCTTTTTATAATTATAATTAAGCTAAATAGCGCGCTAGCTTATATAAAAAGCTTAGAAATTTTATTTAATTAGGAGTATTTTAAGCTTAAAAATAATACTCTAAATACTATACTTTAGAAATGCAATATATCTTTAAGAAAAAGCTTAATAAGAATAGAAAGATCTTAGAATATAAGGTTTAAATAATAGTATAAAGATTTACTTAATAAAAAAGTATTAATTTTAATAAAATATTTATATTAATTAATAAAGCACTAATCTAGAAGATTCTTCTTTATTTAGCAGTAATACTTAACTAAGAAATTAATTAAATTAATATAGTAGCAGCCTTTCTAAATAGCAATTTTAAGAAAGAAGTTTTTATTAAGATGCTAAATAGCTTAGTAGAATTTCTAGCTAAATATTCTAAAAAAAATATTATTAGATTTAATTCTTTAAAGCTATAAGTTCTTTAAATAATAAAGTTGCTTTATAGCTTTAAGCAATTATTATAGTAATAGTAAAAGAAGCTAATTAATAAACTTTTTAAAATAGGCTTTATTTAGCTTTATAGTAATATAATAATTCTTATTAACTATTAACTAAAAATTATTATTTATAGCTATATTAATAATTTTCTTTTAATAAGCTCTAAATAAATAAGCATTAATCTTATTAAATAAGGCCTTTTAGAAAGATTTAATATTAAGAACCTAAGCTAGGCAGCCTATTTTCTAAGAGTATCTATTACTAAAAATCGCAATTAATGCTCCTTTAAGCTTACTTAAAAGGTATATACTAAATAATTGCTTCTAAAAAGCAGCTATAAAGATATAAAATCCTTACTTATTTCTTTCGCATTAGAATCTCTAGCTTTAGCTAAACTAAATAAATACTAAGCCTTAAATAAAGATATTATAATATATTAATTAAGCAATAGCTAATTAATATATTTAATAATCTAAATAAGACCCAATTTTGCCTTTCTGCTATTTATAATCTTAAAATATAATTATAATCTCTTAGCAGAGAATTAAGCTTTTCTTAAATATAAATTTTGCTATTATTAAAGCACTAAAAGCCTTAGCCTTAAGATTAGCAATAAGCAATAATAAATGCTATAAATTTATTAGAATAATAAATATTTTAGCTATAAATTTATTAGCTTAGAAAAAAGGCTTCCTATATCTATTTAAGTAGATTTAGACTAGAAAGAAGATAAATTTATAAGCTATTTAATATATAGTATAGTTATATAGATAGAAGATAGTATAGTAGTATAGCATTCTAAATAAATAGATTGCATAATAATCTTAATAATAAAGGCCGAATATTATACTATCTGCAAAGAAATGCAGATAGGGCTTTAAATTAGAAACCTTCTTATTAAACTAAGAATTTTATTAGTTTTTATAGTTAAATATAATAATTAAAGTGCTATTAAGCTAATAAAAAATCCTAAATTTTATTAGCAAATAGAGCATATTCTCTTAAAAGAATACTTTATGCGCAATAAAATATTAGCAAAGCAAATTCTTATTAAATAGCTGCTTATTAAAGATTAATTAGCTAATAGCCTAATAAAGCCTTTAAATAGCTATTGCTAGGCAGCAATGCTAAAAAGGATAAAGCTAGTATAAAATATTAATAGAAAAGTAATAATGCTAGACTATCTAGCTAGATAATATAAAGAAATAGCATCTTATAGGGGTATATTAATAAATAAGGCATAATCTTTATAATTGTCGCCCTCTTTAAACAATAAGTGCATTAGAAGGCATTTAATGCATATAGACTAAGGGATTTATTTCTTAACTAATTAAGGCATTTTCACGATTGTTTAAAGATAAATAAACCTCCTCTTTAACCTCTAGATAGCCTAGATAGATGGAATCAAGCTTCATAGTCACTCTTTTATAACAGACGACGTGATCGAACGAGCAGTAAGAGTAAGTGCACCTCTGCCCCGTCGGCCTAGAGTATAAATTCTCTCTTGTACAAGTACAGAGCCTGGTCTGATTTTCTCATCGTGCTCACTATCTTACCATCAGCCTCGCCCGCAACTGAAAAGGTACTTCCAGCCATGTCCCACGCCACAAGCACGTTTCTCCTCGTTTCTGATCATAATTATGTACTTAATGTCCACCCCCCCCCGTACGGTTATATGTTTTCCCGGTCGATCTTGAATCTACTTGACATCAGGGTCGTAGCGTTTCCCGTAAGCTATTAACACTCGACCTCGCATTCAAGAAAACTTTCAGTGCATTTGCTTTACATGATCCTTATTCTTTTGATATAGGCATGTATACTCTCGAGATCGCGATACCCGTCGGCACCATCTTGGGAATTATTCTGTCGATATCGACCTCGCGTCCGTTGATGAGCAAGTATTCTCACCACGAGCTATCCCATATTCTCGATCATGGACCTGGTCATGTCCCCGATTCTGCCCTATCTCATGATATCGAATATGCGCTGTGACTGAGCCTTAAATGGCTGAACTCTATATCCCTGTCATATACATTTCGAGGGCTTTATGATAACCAGGCTTATGTTGAAATGTCTGGTCCCCGCTGCCAGGATATGACCTATGAGCTCGGTCCCGGCGGTACTACTATTGACAAAGCTCTCGAACCTGATGTTGGTCAAAATTCACAAATATGCTTGCGCCGGGCTTAGGCGCAAAGTGTCGACCCGTCCACCGTATTGAATGCATGTCGGACATCTCGTGGTCCGGCTGACAGTTACGATGTAAGTCCGGTTCAGAGTGCCGTCGCATATTCGCTATCTGGGTAGGGTCTTTCAGTTGCGGCTCAGACATTCTGGTTAAGCAATGCTGGCTGAACCTCTGGCTAGAAAATCGCGACCATTGTTTGGGCGAAAGGTCTACCAAAAAAAAGAAAAAAAGAAGATCTTTTGTTAAGCTTGGAAACTACTGACTTTTTTTTGAGGTTAAAATTTTGTGGGTAACTGGGATAATCCCAGTAGGTCTGGCTGAGACCTAGCATTTCGTGTTCGTGCGATGCCAGCAGCCGTGGAGCCTTGCTCAGCTGAAGCCCATTTTCAGAATTAAAATTCCTGCTCAGGGCAAAGTCGCCAGTAGTGTTCTGCGCAGTGGGAACCGGGCCCCTACTCCAGTTTGAAGGCGCAGAGGTCAACCCTATAGCTCACAATTCAGACTCCACTTTAGTACCCTAAAGCCCTAACCTATTAACCCTAACCCATACTTGCTAGGCTAGCCTAGCAAACCTCTAAACCTTACTTCTTCGTTATATCTTCTAAATTTATTATAGCCTTTTGCCTACTTAGCCCGCCTGACTTTGACTTAGCAGCCGATACGCAACATTTCATCTATGTTAGGAGCGAGGATTTATGTAGTTAGCTTTGTGGTGCATGCAGCGTGCTATACCCGAAGTGCACCGCAGGTTATATTGATCGAAGTTTCAGAACTCGAATTTTGATCTATTTTGTCTATAACTACCCTGGGTTTAGAATAAATTCTTTTATCAGCCCTGCCGCTGCTACCCATTCTCAATCACCCATTATCGATCACCTATCCCACCACCTTTTGTACTACCTAGTCTGCAATCTGAAGAGAGGGAATAGCATACGTAGGGTTCGGGTCATATATACACAGCGATCACAAATTTTGAGTTTTGACAGCAACGCTAGTCCAGGCCCAGCACTGCGGGCCGCTGCAGAAGGGGGCATGTGCAGGGCGCTAATGCATCACAGCCTAGGGTTGTCATACTTAGAGCAGTAATGGAGTGCGACTTTGCTTTGGAGCTTGTGCAACTACCCGCCTTTTTCTCAAATGCTTGCCTCTACGGCGTGGGCCATTAGTCCATGTCTATGTTGCTGTCGAAAGACCATTGCAAGTGCTTCGATTTCCCTTAAGTCAGCATATCTCTTCTCCTATAATGCCACTGTGGCTATGTGATTAGGAAGCTTGCATTAAGCCAGCGGTGCAGCGATTGGGTGACTGTGTGTTGTGTAGCAGATACCTCTGTTATATTTATCTCGAAGAATTATAGCAAATACGCCCCGAACTAGAGGTAAGTTGCTTATTGTTGTTGATTAGGCGCGAGTTTCTATGTTGATCTAGACTCTTTGCATATAGGAAGACTGGGACTTATATGCTGCTGCGTATGCTGCCTCGGAAGCCCGCTGCCTGAACGAGTTGCGTAGTCGGGTTAACCTAGAAACTCTTTGCTCGCTGGCATAAACGCTAAGGAGGGATTAAATAGGCAGCAGCGCCTACGACGGTTTTATATGTACGGCCGACTTGTTAATCGAGAAGCTGAAGTCTATGACAGGGGGCCACAACTGCTATCCTGAGATTACATTCCACGATCGTACACAATGGATTGCGCGCTTTCGGCTTGTAGCTAGGGCACTAGCTCGTCGCCGCCGCGCGAGGTGCGCGACTATATGTGTGCAGCGAGGCTGCTACCTTAGCCTCTATCTTGCGCGTCATACCACTATCCCTGTGCCTAAGGTTTTCAGCTAGGCGTGTGAGTCCAACCCTCTTAGGGTTGGTTATAGTATGATGGAGAAAATGAATGGCAGGCTGTTAGATTGGAGTATGGCAACCGGGCCGCAGCGAGAAAAGATGATGCAGCAGCTGGCTCATGTTTTTCTGGAAATTGAGAAGTACCCTTTTAACAAGATCGGATCCCCCGTGCAGACTACTGCCGACGAATTTGACGTATAAGGCCTCGCTTCCCACTACGCCAATCTTCGGCTGGGTTATGCAAACGGACCACCTGGTCCCTTCCTGTCCCTGCTGGAGGCTTCGCACGCTATTGTCGAATGCTATATCGAAATGACAGTAAGTGGCGAGGTTGACAGTATGAATCTGTAGATGCTTACCTTGCGTACCGCTTCCGCCTGGAGTTGGCGAGCAGCTTGTGAGCAGATGATGACGCTAAGAGGGTTGTAGGAGCCGGAGTTCTTCTAGAAGCACTTAGACGACAAGGGAGATCATATCCAGGTAAGTGATGCCTTCGATATCGTCTATATCATTGATTGCGAGTGGGCCCAGACAGTCTCAAAGGCTAAGGCTTTCTCCGCCTTGTGTATGATGTGGCCTATTACCGATTTCTACAATAGCTCCAACAACCTAGCGGCAATGAGCTCCGACTGGCTAGCATTCTATAGGAGAAGGACTGTGAGGATCTTGCTATCTGTATTAAGAATAGTATAGGAGTTTAGAGATTGCTATTACTCTTGGTCCCGATAATGCCTTTGTGGACTGGGAGACATTTGTCAACCTTTGTAGCGTGCTCCAACAAGTCTTGAAATGCAGCGACGAGGAAGGCGAATGGAAGGAATAGGAAGTCAAGGCTTTTGACATGTGGAGAATTGATTCCTTGCTCCAGAAAGCCTTACATCTGGAGAACAACAAGACTTGTAAGACATAGCCCGGCAAACAGTATCAGAACACAGAGTTTTCGAGACTCAGGTACAGTCAAAAATAGCACTACTTTCACATAAATAACAGCACAGGTAATTAGCAGCAAAGGGTGGTCAAGGGTTTTCTTTATATGTGTGGATAAGATAGAGGTGTGCTTAATTAGTCAAGTTATCATAACCTTTATATCTGCATCTCCTATTCATTATCGAAGTATATATCATTGAAGCAGCTAAACCAGTAAAAATATTAGACCCGTTGTTCTCTCGTGAGTATCGCGCCATATACATATAAGAGGCGCTAGGAATAACAAGCTTCGCATGCAATATTATGCTATTAATTATAGGTTGCCTAATCGTATTTGCGTGCTGAGGTTAAGCCGAATAGAGTCAGAAATGGCAGTGCTCTGGCAAACATGTTGTCCTTGAAACAAGTAGTATCGATAGTGAGTAAAGATTCATATTTCATAAAACAGTAATTTCCGTCTTCTTCTCTAATAAGGAATCTACTACATTATGGCTTCTCTTAGCTCACCAATTATCACAAGCAATGTAGCAGCTTAGGTAATTACATAATTATATATCATCTTGTGCTTAAGTAAATGCTACATTGCTAGAGGCGTTTATACTAAGGATTTAATTTATCTTATAACTAAGATAATTTAAAAACTTTATTAGAGTTATTATGTTATTTCTATAGCTAGTATAGTGTGCCTCTGTACTAGAAAGAGGTAGATCTTAAGGTTTCCCTTTTATTATATAAGAGAACTAATTACCCTAACAGATTCACTTTTAGATATAGAAATATGTATATTATAACCTTCTCTCTATTTAGATCTTGTATAAGCTATCTGGCTAGGTTTAAGGCACGGCTTTTACCCTTATTGTGTGCCTTGTCAGCCTTTATTTGCTATCGTTCTTACGATATAGCATGCTTGGGTCGACGGGGCCCTTGCCTATTGCCTGGTCTTCTGTCTCCTTCCACGTGTGGCAGAGCCCAAATTTTGGTTCAAAATGATGACTACTCTTACCACACTAATTACTGCAGGTGACTGAAAACTGAAAGGGTGGTATGTGATTCTATTTAATGCTAGAAGGAAGGGAAGGGTGGTATGTAAGAAGAGCTTGTTATGAGGACTGGCCCGCTGAATAAACCTTGCGACGTAAGAAGCAACCTACAAAGCCTAGGTCTTTTAGTATATGTAATTTCTCTCTTTGAGGCTGTACTCGCCTATACCATTTTATAATATATGTCACAAATTAAAATATTGATAAAGCATAGCGGAGCATGTTTCAAGTTTTATGGAGCTTGCTTCGGAACTCAATTCTAGTCCGGCGCAGATGTTTTTGACTAGCTGATTAACTTAACTAAGTTACTGCTATAAGCAGTCTTAACTTCTAGTTCCTGCGTTTGTTTTCTAATCTTAATTAATTGAGAATAGTCTCTGCTATAATATTTAAGTAGTATATTAGAATCTAAACTAATAAATAAAATTTGATAACTTTGGTATTACTAATAGCGCAATGAGTGCTCTAAATATGGTGTTATACAATTATACTGCAACTATATCTGAATCTGGATATTATAATTGTACTGGTGGCTGGCATGATTATTTAAGAAGAGCAGATTTTATTTAATTTACTTCTGCGCATGTGCTAATCTTGGGTGGCGTCTTATGATTGCATGTTGCTGGAAAACCAGGCAAGTATATGTGCCGAGCATGCGTTAGAGAAAATGAGCACAGAAACAGAATATGTGACCTGGAAAAGCTTTGGAAGTCATCTTGACAGAGTTCATCCTTATTGGAGAAAAAAACACGTAACCTCAGTTACAAGAAGGTGGTGTAAGTATCATACACAAAGGATGTAAATAAAGAAAGGCGTAGTAAAGAGCATTGCGAACAATAGTTGAGTTATGAATAACGCCTTCCGGAATATTACCGAACTTTGCATATGCAGCTGGGGATCTTGAGATGCCTTACCGCATTCGACCTTGGCTGGACTCTCTTTGGGGATCCTTCAAGCTCGTTGCCGACGAGGAAGAGTCTCCGCGTGAGTTTGCTTTCTACGTTCATTTGCTGCTGAATGACAAGTCTCCACTCTCGCCATATGACAAAGCTGTGGTATTCTCACCCATAGATCCGTGTACAGCATAGTCAAGAATTCATCTCATGCCCTGAAGTCGTGGGCATGAGCTTGACCAGCAAGGTGTAGAGGTGAACGTCGTCCGAGGACATCATATGCAAGCTTATTAGCATCCTCGGCGTGTCAGGAGGCAAGTATAAAATCGTGAAGATGTTCGGACACTTAGTACCACGGCCATGGCCACCATGGAAAACATGTCGGCCGGGATGGGTTTGACCTCGTGCATCTTCCCGAACACGAGGGCCGTGCCGCGGTACCTGGGGGCGACGGGAAGGGCTGACGTAGCCCGCGAGGCGGACGCCGTGAAGGACCAGCTGCTGGTGGTTGACCAGGGCATCGAGGCATGTTACGACGACGTGATCGAGATGAACCTTGACAGTCTGGAGCCGCATATCAGCCGACCATTCACGCCAGACCTGTCACTCCCGCTGTTGCAGCTCGGCAGGGCCGTGGCCCAGAGCAGCGGACCGCAGGACACCAGCTACGCGCGGTTTGGAGTTGCATCAATACTCGTAAGACGGCCTGCGCAGGGTGTAGCAGCTGGTAGGGCAGGCTAAGACTGCCAAACTCAAGCCTGTCGCGTCGTCCATGGTCTCGCTAGGCAGCGAGCAGACCAGTGCCACCGCAGAGGCCAAGGGCATCCTGCACGATTTGCGCGAAGCCGGCGCCTTTAGTACCAAGCAGTTTGTGCGGCCCCTCTGTCGGCTAGTGGGACCAGACTGACGAGGCCAACACAATTATCTCCAGCTATAGCCGAAACTAAGTTCCTCAAAAGAACCTCAAAATAAGCCACCGTTCTGGCCAGCAGCCTATTTTGGCAACCACTACGGGAGGAACGAATTCAGGGGGGGCCAGTAGGGCTGGTGCCCATGGGGAAGTAGCTGCTTTTGCGTGTGGCGTAGCCTGTGGCGCAGTGTGGCGTCCTGGCTTCGCTCTTTCACACTGAAGCCTTACCATGTCTTTAGCCCGTGGCATCGGCTAGTGCATGCCGACACAAAAAGGCCGTCAGACTTCGCTCTTTTGTAGCCAGCAAACCCGTCTAAATACCTTTAAAATTGATATCATTAAGTTTGCATATTTATAGGTTATCTTGAATAAGTTTATCTTAGCTAATTTTGAGTCCGTCGGGCCTTAACTGTATTCTTTTTTTAAACAAATCATAAATGCATTATGTAAGTCTGCATAAGCAGCGTTTAAGCGCTAATATAGCTTACTATTTAATTCAGAACATCTTATCAGAGATTTCAGACCTGAAAATAGTCGGATCTCGAGCTAGAATTTATCTTCGATCCTGTTGTGGTGGAAAAGTAGTATGGATAATAGGATTCAAAACTGCACGATCGTGAAAAAAAGTGCACGCTCGTGCAATTTCAGTGCACGGTCATGACGGCAGCCAGCCAGATAAGCTAGCTAGCGAGCCCTTGCGCTTTACCTATCATAGTAAGGTGCCAGATTGCCAGTTGATGTCAACGAGCGTCATAGTAAGGTCGAACGCGTTGTACCCATCACCCAAAGATCGACTCAAGAAACATCAGGCGGATACCCTGATCTTCCAACTTCTAGCTAATCGGCACTTCCTCATATACGAGCTGAGCGCACAGGCCGTGGTAACGCGATGCGCGACAAGAACACACCAAAGAAAGAGCCCACAGCCCAAAAGCAGACACGCGCGAAGCATCATGTCTCAGCATGATGATTCTCCTGGTGACAACAATGACAGTATCCCGTTAGCCGTCGCGGCAGCGCATGACGCGCTCAAGGACGCCATCCTGCGTCACGAAGCCAAGGTGCGCGCATCGTGGATCTCGCTGATCCACGAGTACACGCGCGGCTCTTCGCAGCGACGAAGGAAAGCAGGGCGTCTCGGTAGCAACCTCTCACAACCCTTTGCGCAGTGGGCATGGAACAATGTCAGTCAGGAAAATATCCTTAAGGCTCTCGACGCAGAAATCCCGGGCCTCCTCCGAACGCACCGCGCGCGAAACTGTTCCTACAAGAAGCTTTGCCGACTGTTCCTCCTCCTGCCAACACCACCTCCACACCTTCAGCAGCCGTCCGTCAACAAGTCGTCGAGTAAAAAATCAACTAGCAAGACAGCTAAGGCAAAGGCAAGGAAATTTCGCAGCACCCGAACAAACACAAAGCAGCCGACAACGGAAGGGAAATACTAGCAGTTGCCCCTCCTGAGCTTATGGTTCGGCCCTGCGCCTTTCCAAAGTCCTGCCGTCCTGGCCCATCTTACTCGAATCTTCACCGCATTTGTCGCGCCGAGTACACCTGTTACTCCTCCCCCACAGCAGCAAGCGCGAGACCAGGAAGACGATGAGGACAGAAGAGAACAAGAGCCACCGACGCCATCGAGTCCTGACGGCTCCGAAGTTTCGACGAAACTGTATCCCTACAGCGACTTCTACGAAGCCTACCTCGCAGTTGTCCAGGCAGCGATTGACGCCGATGCGGACACAGAGGACGACCACCAAGAGGCTTCAGACGTCTCCAGCACCCAGAATCGACGCCAAGCCTGCACAGTCGCATTCTGTGAAGACCCCTGCCGCCGCCGCGCCGAGCTATTAATGCTTCAACCCGACTGCCTGGCCAGTCTGATTCAAGAGCTGCCGCCATCTACACAAGAGGCATTAGACGACGAAGAAGAGGAGGAGGACCAGGGGCAAGGCACACAAAGTGATGGTGATTCTGAGCCAGAGGCAGCAGACGGACCCGATTTGGACCGAGAGGATAACGAAGAGGAGGAGTCTGGCATGGTGGAGATTATTGAAGACAATAGTCAACAGCAGGATCAAGGTATGACTTCTGCAAGTGCTGACTTGCCCCAGTCTAGTGACAGCAACGCCGATCAAGACATGGGCAGTGCTGCATTGCTTGTACATCAGTCAGGGACACAAGAAGGAGAGCATGGTGGAAGTCCCATGCCCTCACTTTCACCGGAGAGAGGTCGCCGGCAGAAGACTTCTTTTTCTTCTTCGCGCTCTCTCTGCACTGTCCCAGCGAACCAGATCGAAGCAAGCCTCAGCCCCATCTCACCAGATTTTAAACCCCCATCACTCTTGACCTTTTCGTCACCCGCGACTGGAACCACAGGTTGCAAGCGGCAGGAACCCGCATCGCCCACATTGCCTACATCCCTCAGAGGTGCTAAGCGACCGCGTCTAAGCGAAGCGAGCATCGACGGGACGGCGGAAGCAAGAGGCGGACAAGCGGGACTGCAATCTCATATTGGGATGATGGAGCAGGTGCCTGAGGAGCCAGCCGATTTGGATCAGGAGCTGGTGGTAGACCAGACGAACACGGCAAAGACGTCTTCGAACCGTGCTTTACCTGGACATTACTCTATCCACCGTAGTGACGACTCCCAGATGGCTGCACTGCTTGCTCCTGTCAGCGGTGATGAGATGGTTTCTCCTACGCATGTCGAGCAGGGTGCCAGCAGCGAGGATGGAGCAGACTTCAGCCAGGGTTCACGCCCTGAGGCCAAGCTCAGCAGCAACGACGCGCAAGATTTTTCACCACAACGCTCACGCCAGTCTCACGAGCAGCAGCCGATGGGAGACTTCCAAGTGGGCGCATCGGAGATGGCAAGCTTTCGAGAACCAACGGCTTGGCTGTCGGCAAGCAACTTGAAAGTGGCAACAGATTTGCTCAGTGCCTTTAATCCAAAGATTCTCTTTGTCGAACCCGTCCTTGTCCAAGCCTCATCATCACACCGATATGACCACGATGCACCAGACGAGCAGCACGACCCAGCCTCAGCCTCGACTAGTTCGGTGGTTACCCTTACCAAGTGCTATGCGTACGAGAGTACTCGTATCCTGCTTCATCAGCGTCTGCCACCAGCCATGTGTCGAGTGATTTTTTTCGTTCACTTTGTGGTCAGGGCAAAGGGTGGCAGCATTGAAGACGTCAGCGAGAACGGAAAGAACCGCACCGACCAAGAGCGGCGGCCAGGTTTGCACTGGGCTGTGGTATGTCTAGATCTGGAACAACGCCAGGCGATTCTGGGAAACGCATATGCCCAGTCGGGCACCTTCACCGCCCCATGTCGGCAGGCCGCCAAACTCGTCGTTGAAACGCTGTGCCCACCTGACCAAGGACTGAACGATTGGTCTGCCTGGCAGTGGTCGGAACCTCCATGCGCCCAACAGCGAGACGCTTACAACTGCGGCGTGTTCGCTCTCGTTTTCGCCTGGTACTTTGCAGCTGCGCAGGATTTGCCACTTGACGCCGACATGGACGTGTGCCTCTGGCGATGCATCTGGTTCGACCTTCTTCAGCTCGCTGGCAGCAACGATAAAGACACTGGTCAGATAGGCCGCAGTAGCCAACATGCAGAAAACCAGGCCGGTGATGGGAAGGCGGATGAGGGAGAACACTGGGAAGAACAGTCTGGAGACGGCGATACTCACCCCCAAATCGACGAGACTAGAATAGGAGGAGATGATGGTGCATCTGCCATGTCCCGACTCTGGAAGGTCGGCGCCATCAACACAAAGTCAGACCCACCGCGCGTACCAGCTCGCGCAGAGACAGCAAATGCCATTGAGGGATGCGGCTCGGAGACCTCAAGTACTATAGGAGACTTGGTAACTGGGCTGAGGGGCTGCCAAGCGACCACAGTCGACCCAATACTTGACCAAGCTAGAATGCAACGCTCCCTTTGTGAAAATCGACTTTGCGAACTGCAGCGACAGGCCCAGCCGCTAACTGCTATCGTTAATCTGCTCGGTTATACGCAGCGCGAGCTGAGATTGGTATGGCCGGCCCGGGGATCAACGCCTCAGTCGCAGTCACTGCTGCAGCCACAATCACAGCCGATGCTTCTTGATCTCCTCAGAATCGCGAAGCAACATATGGACTTGCGACAAAACACGCTCTTCTCGCTTGACCAGCTGAGCTCCCTCCTGCAGCAGCAGTACCCGGCTCGGGCAGTGGAAAAGGACGCTGCCGATCAGGCAGCCCATACACATGCGAGAAATGCCTTCTATGAGGCGCGGACCATTCACCAATACTGGGCTAGGGTCGTTAGAGGGGCGAGGGTGCTAGACAGGGCTTTGATATGCTTGCTAGAGCGTACGATACCGCCTGTACAGGAGGGCCTGTTGAGACGTATACAGGCGAACACAAGGTTGATAGGCCAGTGTGATCAGGTAATGAAGAGGGCAGAGTTACTGAGTCAGGCTTTGAATGAGCTTGGTACTTGATGGCGAGGGTGGTAACTTTCATGGGCATGAGAACGGGCAAAGGCAAGGAAGATGTTCGGAAGCAGGAAATGTTGTGTTCATCACTTGCTTTGGGCATTTCGGGGTCCCCGGTAGAACGACCGGGCTTGCAATAGTACTCCCGGATAGCACGAATCAATAGAGTAGGCTGCTTGGGGTAGGCTCGCATCGCAGATCACATTTTGAACAGTGAAGTACTCGTGATCCTTTGGATTCTTGTCCTCTCTTCCTCCAGCTCTGTCTTATTGACTTTATGCCGTCTCTCGGCGTCATTTAACCAACAAGTTGGTCCCTTGAAATCTCAGTACTTGCTTCTACGGCAATGTTTCATACTCTGTCTACCGTACCAGAAATTGTCTTGAACGTGCCATACACCGTGTAGCATCTTGGTCTTTACTGGGCTCGATCATGGAGTCGAGCTAGCTGAGCGCCTTTATTGCCGACCCAGTGCCAAAATGGGCATCGCCACCGCTCTCTTAAGTTTCTACCCAAGTCGGCGCAGTCAGGACGACTGGAAAAGAGGATTTGATCATTCTGTGAAATATAAATTTTCTTTAATTAAGAAAAGTGAATTAAATTGAGGGAACGCTATAGAATAGAAAGGAAGAAAGAAAGGAAACCAGCTAATCTTGCCGAGACTATCTAGGCAATGGCTGCTGGCTGAAACGGCTGTACACAGCCCAGGGCCAGTGACTCACTGGCCCGCGCACAAAAAATCAAGATGAGTCTGCTTAAGGTTATTAGAGCAGATGTGCAGAGGCGTGTAGACATGTAACTTCGAGGAACGCTTCCAAGATACGAAGGGATTTTTTGCATCTGCTGAGAGACATGTTCTTTATGTTCCTCTGAAGGAAGTTAATAATCATGTGGCTCTTGTCTAGCTCTGATCTGCTCCTAATATGACAGCTCCTACTCTAAGCATTGCTACCTGCCCAAGTATCTATGTAGGCATGAAGGTATTTACTCAGATAAGCCTAAAACTCGTGTCCGATACCACGGCCAGTACTCATCCCTGGCCCATGACCGCAACCTCTGCAGGCCGCAGATGATGTTGTAAACACCAATTATATCGCGAGTATGTCCGAACGGATACTCTGTCCACAAAACCTATTGGAGTTCGATGTTAACAACGTGGACCAGATATGCATGCCCATATCTGCATTTAGGGATGGCGATTGGGCACAAGCGTAGATCCTTACTGTCTTGTCCTGGAGCTGCGTTGTAGCTGCAAAACTCCAATTATGGCCAGAGATAAGGACAGCAGGCAGGTAAGCTGGAAGTTGCTGAGACTCGGCCTGCTGCGATGGTTGATAGTCGTAAGCATTGTCAAGTTGCGATTGCCTTGACGCCACCAGGCGCTTGAGAAGCTTCCATTGCGCTGCGTGCCACAGACCGATCTGGAGCTTGGCCTGCGTAGCACCGCCATCCGAGTCGAGCTTCTTAGACTCGCAGCTAAGGACAATAGGGCGACCGAGAAGGCCCTCTAGGCCGGTATGATTGATAGACCGCAGCGGCAGCGAAGCGCGCATGGCATCGATGCGCTGCTGTGCAGCTGCATCTACCTGCAGATAGAAGCAGAAGTCGACCTGCTTGCCCGACGCCTCGACTGCAGGCAGGTACTCACGGGTAATGCGGGCGGTGGTGCACTGTGCAACCCTAATGGAGACCGCGGGGAGGCCGCCTTCACGCTGACACCGTGGTTGCCGCCACGTCGATTTCTGCCGTCGTTCGCCATAGAGTGCCAACTGCATAAGGGGAACGTGCACAATCGAGTTCCACATAGCTTCCTCGGCTACCAGCTCAGCGCACTCAGCTGCCCCATCGATAATAGAGTCGACATCGGCCACATACGGCGTCGGTCCCAGTGCCTCTCGTCTCTGCTGCTGCGTATCACCGACCGGGTAGTGCATGTCATGCACTCGCCGAAGGCGCCGCGCCAGGGCCGACGTGCCTGCTTCGTCTGTCCTTGTGACCGACGACTCGATCATAGCCCGAATTTCCGACCGGCGATCATTGGAGATAACGCCGATCCCGTTATTGATATCCATCATCTCTTCAAGGAGCTTGTCCAAGGCAGGCGGCATCTCCAAGCCAGCATCAGGCGCGTCGAAGGTCCTTGTGATAATGCCATCGTCCTGGAGGGCAAGATCGCGAAGTCTCTTCCGTGGTGATGACCTCCTGCTCGCCCCGCTGCCGGGTCTATCGCCTGCTCTTAGGCTGTCCCTTGTTGTGGAAGTATGATCTGTGGAAGCTGCTTCCTGTTCGCTGGCACTGGGTGCTGACGGCAGTGGTCTCGGTATTGTAAACGACGGCGGCTGCACGAAGCTCAAGCCCCGAGGGTGTTGGTGGTTTGCGCGCGGGGTCTGATTCGAATTATCGACGTCAATCTTAGCGATGGGCTCTGGCTCCTGTTGCTGTTGTTGCTGGCTATCCATCTCTGTGTCTGATGAAATGCGTATTCGCTTGCGTTGGTGCTGTTGGCCAGCCTCGGGTTCGAAGTCGGGTGTTGGGTTGACATTCCTATTCATATTCGCAGCGGACAACGAAGACAAGGGTGGCGAGGGAATCTGCGGTAGCTCGGGTACATATCCAATCTTCCTCTTCTTGCGCTGGCTGTAAAGCACAGCTTCTTCCTCGTCGGCGCTGCAGTCGGGCTTGAGATGGTCGGCCCGGAGGGTCGAAAGCCAGGCGAAAACCTGGTCAGGCGTCATCGGTCGGGACTTGATTCTGTTTCTTTGCTTAGCATGTCCAATGGAGAGGCAACGCTGAGAGCTCAGATGCGGTAGCAAAGTGGAATAAGTCGCGCGTGGTGATGGTGGCCGCGGTGGTGGTTGCGGTAACGCCGGTCTGGTGAAAGATATAAAGAGATAAATGTTGTTGTTTTGTTTCGAGCAAGCGCAGGGTCACTAGTTGCTAAGGCAGCTGATTTATTCGAAGGGTTAGGGTTAAGAGACCACCCCCGGACTCGGCGCGAAAAATACAAGCTATTTACACTATGCTTACATCTCTTTTACTTTCTCTACTTTCACAACCTGTAAAAAAAAAACCCCTCTAGGATGCTAGCAAGACTGGTTGCCACCTCTTCCGTTCTTGACACCTAAGAGAGAGCGCTTATAATTGGAAGGACCTGATAGACACGCGCCTTTGAAAACTCCGGGGCAGCTGGAGCACCCCCAGCTCTGGGACCTGCCGAATCAGCTGGTCCGGGACTTCACCGAATCCCAGAATCCTGACGATACGGAACGTTCATGGGCCCCGTAGGATCGGCTGGCGGCTATCTCGTCGGCCTACAATGAGGATGTCGGCTGCGCGGTGGCGAGGCGCATGCTGCAAGTCTCTGAAATGAGGTCGCTCCCTGGCTGGTTGTAATTACAATCCGAGCGACGGGTCTTTTCCCATAGATCAACCGACTCGAGCTTCCATATCTAGCCAGCCCGTAGTCGGGGGGCATCCCGAATATGTAGTAATCTCGTGTATGTAGGGACGATGGAAGCCTGGAACCCGGGGGGGAAGAGTACCGTCATCCCAGCGGGCGAACTGGTCGGCGCTCACTAACTCTCTCTTTATGCGATCCGATGTTGAATTAGCTACGGAAAGATTGCGGGCGATTCTAATATATGGCTAGATGTGTTCTGCATTACGCATAATGATATAATAACTTAGAAAAGGCTATCAATATTCGCAAGCAAGTCTCGATATTCCGATATGCTAGCTGAGCGGTAGTATAGCTCGGCACGGAGGTGAGCATGCTATTACAAAGGTCTGCTCCTGGGCCTAGAGATAGTCGAGATGGCGCCTATGGCTATCTTCTCCCTACCGACAGATTATACGATCAATTGACTACAAAGACCCGTGCGCAGAGACCCAGAGATATGGCGAAGGATGAAGATAGTCTTAGGATTCACTCAGCACATCCTGTGGATCAACTCGCTCTAGAACTTACAGGAATCATCGCTATACCCTAAAGCTATATTTTACAGCAAACTGGGGCAACACTTGCATATGCAAAAAGAAAAGGGGCATTTAGATCATTAGAGACCATCTAAGAACTATAATAAGAGCTATCCGGGACAAGCTTCTAGCCTTTATTAGCACCAGATACGAACAGAATCACCTTAGTCCTCTGCAGTGGCCGGATCTGTGGGGAGCGTTAGAAGAAGACGGCTATAAATTAAGCAGCAGTAATATACCGCGGTTTTTGGAAGCCCGGACATATCAATATTACTGTATCGTTGCATGACCTCAGTATCACATTGAACGCAGGGGAGCTGTTGCTCGTATTGAAACAGAGAATGGCTTCAACCGCCCATAACAGGATTATGGGATCATGGGTGCGATTGGCGTCAATCTCACGGTCGATTACTACGCTGATCAGGTCGCTTCTTTGACGACCCCCTGCTGCAGCTTCACAACCAGGTTCCCGTGGAGATCCAAGCCTTCCACCGCTCGCATTTGTTTAGACTGCCACAAAGGCAGTGGATAATGGATGAGGAGCCAGGATGCTGACCCTGCTACGACAGAAAGAGCCACCAGAGACGTAGCCCTTTATTGACATGACGCCCGAGGGTACCCGTATCCGTACACGAGGTCCCTAGTTCTTCTCCAGGGGGTGACTTTGCGAGAAGCACATATGCAGTCCGCCAGCCCTTTAGCTCTATCCCGCTTATGGTGCTAAGGTACATAATATCAGGCCGCGTCTCCGAGTTGATCAGCCGCAAATTGTGCAAAAAGATGTGACAGCAAAACGGCGTGACCGGCCTCGCCTACTTGTTTATGCTGCACCATTCCCCCTCCCCCGGCATAGTGAACAGAAAGCAAGCTTGTCGGCTGCAATCAGCGCTTACTAAGAAAAGATGCACCCTGACAGATACGCAAGGCCACCCGTTGTGATAGGCTTAGTCTAAGCCCGCGACCAGCCAGCCTCTTAGGATTTTCAACGCCTAAGTCTAGTAATAATTAGCCATAGAGAAGTTATTATTTAATAAGGTTGTAAGAGTCGTACGTGCTGAAGCAAGCACTCCTCTTCTTAGCAAGTTGGGGTTTATATAGATCGTATATAGAACATTCTGACATGACTAGGGCTTCTCTCGTTGATGCCAATATGGCTTGGCCGTCGAAGTCGTCTTATAACCGGCTATGGGCGAGGGCCATATCCAGAATATCGTAATACGAACCACGTACTTC
The DNA here is from genome assembly GCA_027559495.1 of Aurifilum marmelostoma. NCBI lineage: Eukaryota > Fungi > Ascomycota > Sordariomycetes > Diaporthales > Cryphonectriaceae > Aurifilum > Aurifilum marmelostoma. The sequence goes on along the minus strand of JAMXSV010000007.1, from coordinate 5,273 downwards.
CTCCGAATCGTTCGAACCCGTCTCTGTGAAGGCTTATATGACAGGATCCGGGCGTTTCTGTGGGTACTTATTCGGCCGCGTCCTTGAGCGGTAACTCGAGACACTTGAAGGACACCGGCCAATCTGAGACGCGAGTCTTGAGTTGACTCATTTCTGGGAAGAACGCCCGCGATCCTACTGAGAAATGTAAGGTCAACTACATTTGTGACCCGGAGGGAGTTGTGAACCCCCGGTGACTGCCGAACTGTCGGATTTTCCTCGAATAGATCGACATCAGGGTAGGAAGATAATCTCCGTGCTATAATCGCAACCGAAATATATAATTCTAAGGAAAAGAAAATTGATTGAGAGACTCCTGATCAGAAGAACGATATGGGCGCCGGACAGGGAGTGTAACAAACAGCCGTCTTAACACCTTCGCCCTCTTCCGCACCTTCGCCCACAGTAGAAGACCATGATATCTGCACCCCATCACCGTCACAGTTGCGCCCTCGACAGAGATCACAATCCACCATGCTACAGTACGTCAGAACGAACGTGAGGGATTAATGGCGCCACGTTACAGTACTTTATACTTCATAAACTACTTTAATAAAGTATAATAGCAATGAGATGCTAATCGTTTCACCCTAGCTCTTACTCTTTACCTATTGATTTGTGCATTAATTTGTTATTCTAGCAGCTTCTCGTTCCTCTTGTCCAAGCCCGCCCTTGACTTTCATTGATTTCCACATCCAGACCGCTACTAAAATAGTACTGATTAGGAAAAAACAAAGTTGCATATTCATTAATATAGCAGGCCAACCTGTGTATCTAGCATTGTACCAGAGGACTAACGCAACAAGAAACTCGACAATAACAAGATCTACTATAACTAGTGGAATCCATGCAATTACTAAATCTTTCCATTGCGGCTTATTATAGCCTTCGAACTTGAACAATAGCATAGTTGCCATCATAACTGCGATAACAGCTGTGGTTGCTGAGCTGGTAAGGAGGCCCGCTGAAGCATCGATTAAAGTGTAATTGTATTTATTGTCAGTGCTGTAAAACTCGTCAAATGTTAAAACGCCCAAAGCTAAATGTAATAAGCACTGCTATAACCAGGGTATATAATAAGTATATAAAGGGTTTATATTAAGCAAGAATAATATCAAAGTGTACTTTAAAGAATATAGAAATAATCTCTTAAAGTCTCTATAATATATTACTAGCAGTAAAGCTATTACTTAGAAGTAATACTTAGATTAATAAGTAAAGAGCTATATATAACTTATTCTATTTAGTTAGTAATAACTATATCTTTATATATCTTAATCTTTAGTTCCTATTAGTAATATTAGTACTATAAGTTAATAGAGTTAATAGTTAATTTCTTTAATTATATATTTATTATAATTCTAACTTTAGATTATATAATTCTAATATATTAGTTCTGCATTAAAGTATTAAATCCTTAGCTCTTATAAGTTTATTTTAAGTAGCTATAGAGCTTATTCTAAATAGCCTTTATACTATATCTTTTCTTATAATTTATATATTAGATAAATTATAATATTATCTTCTTTTTATAAATTATTATCCCTAATAATCTCTTTATAAATTTCTAATAATTCTTTCTATATTATTATTATAATAAGCACTGCTATAACCAAAGTATATAATAAGTATATAAAGGGTTTATATTAAGCAAGTAAGATATTAAAGTATGCTTTAAAGAATATAGAAATAATTTTAAAGTTCTCCGCAATATATTACTAGCAGTAAGGCTATTACTTATATCAGAAGTAATACTTAGATTAATAACTAAAAAACTATATATAATAGTTTATCTAGTTAGTAGTAGGTATATTCTTATATATTCTATTCTTTAATTAAGTTAATAAAGTTAATAGTTAACTCCTTTAATTAATTAATAGAGTTAATAGTTAACTTTTTTAACTATATATCCTTTATAACCCTAACCCTAGATTATATAATCCTTATTATACTAATTCTATATTAGAATATTAAACTCTTACCTCTTTAAGATTTATTCTAAATAGCTTTAGTGCTATGCTATAATTCTATTATAATCTATATATTAGATAAATTATAATATTATCTCCTTTCTATAGATTATTATCCCTTGTTATGACCCGCAACCGTTATAATATAGGACACTAGGGCTACCTAGAACAGAACCCTTAGTGCAGGAAGTTCAATACTAACTTACAGAGCCACGCTAGGATTATATAACCCAGGGTTAGGGTTAGGACAGAGACTAACTAGGATAGATAGCTTTGGATATATGCTATCTAGGGATATTCAGATAGTTCGGATATATTACTATCCATATTAGCTACATTGGAAGACTAGATATATAAGGATATATTTATTACTATTAGATAGATTTAGTATATAGCTCTTTAGTTATTAATCTAAGTATTACTTCTAATATAAGTAATAGCTTTACTACTAGTAATATACTGCAGAAGATCTTTAAAGATTATTTCTATATTCTTTAGATTATACTTTAATATTATTCTTGCCTAATATAAACCCTTTATATACTTATTATATATCCTAATTATAGTAATGCTTATTATATTTTAATAATTCTTATTTAAGTATAGTTTAGTATACTCTTTCTTAAGCAATATAGAAATATAATATCTCCTTAAACTCTAACCTCCTCTACTATAGGCAGAGCCTAGACTAGCGCTAAGCTATAGCAAACTATTATAGCCCTACAGGCTTGCATTTAGGAACTTAAAGAATCTAGCAATACTTAGGTTAAGATCTATAAGATAGATAAGCCTATCCCTTATAAAGAATTAAAGGGCACTCTTTAGGCTTTTATTACTTAGTGCAAGGCCTATTTCCTTTACTATCTAGCCTAGTTTATAGATAAAGGAGAGAAGGCAGTCTTTGCAGGAACTTAGTTAGAAGGCAATGCTCTTGCCTAGTTTAAACTTTTACTTTAAAACTACCTTAATAACCTAACTATGCTTAATAATTATAATAAGGAAATTAAAGCTATCTTTAACTTATTTAAGGATTTTAAGAAAGTATTTAAGAATGTATTTAGCAACCTAGATAAGAAGCGTATAGCAGAATGCAGTCTTATAGATCTTAAGTAAACTAAAGCTGCTTTAGATTATATAGCTAAATTTAGGCAATATATAGGGCAAGTTAGCTAGGAAGATAAAGTATTAATATCCTAGTTCTATAAAGGACTAAAGAATAGGATTAAAAACAAACTATATAAAATAGATTAACCTAATAATTTAATAGAATATATTGCAATAGCAATATAAATTAATAACTGCATTTTTGAGTAATAATAGGAGAAAAGCTGCAAGAGCAATAAATAATTATAAAAGTTTAAGACCCTAGCTAATAGTAGAAAACGCTATTAGCCTTAGCAGAACTATTAAGGAAAATAATAGAATTATATAAGTATAGTATAAAGCAGTAGTATATATGCTAGCTTAATAGAACTAGATGCTATGCATTAATGCAATAACTTCTAAACTTAAGGTAAAGGCAATAGGGCATGCTTTAATTATAGGAAGCCTAAATACTTTATATAAGAGTATTAATAACTATAAAGGAAATAATAGCAATTTATTTAAGAGGAATAATAGCTTAATATTGCTATCTAATAGAAATTTAATTATCTAAATAAAAATATTCTAATAGAGCAAGTAATAGACTCTATTAATTATAAATCTCTTAGTTAGACTATATATTATAATAATAGTTGCATATTATATCTTTTAGAGAAAGAAAGTTTAGGATAGTTCCTTAGGAAACCTAAAAGATAATAATAACTTGCTATTAGAAATAGGGCTTCTATTAAGAATAAATAATTAGATTATTCTACTAACCCTATAAATTAGGGATCTAAAGAAGAATAGAACCTGGGAAAGTTTCCTCTATAGCACTATCTTATATGGCTTATAGATAATAATAAGCATATATCGGATACTATAATATCCTTAGCCTATAATAGGCGCAAAGATAACTTAGAAAATGCAGACTTTACTCTAGCCCCTATAGAAGAATATACTATAAAAATACTTATTCTTAAAGAAGAAACCTTCTAGGATAGATAATCTAATATTCTACTTAAGCCTATTATGCAATAATATATAGATAACTTGAAGGAATTGGTATTAACTACCCAATGCAGCAGCCTTAGTTCTAATAATCTGGATATTAATGCTTAAATAGAATACCTTATATATAGAATATCTCTAAAAACCCTCTTTAGGAGCATCTTACTTTAGAATTATAAAGCGGATAAATTAGAGAATCTTAGGATTAATGCATTCTACCTTAAATACTACTAATTAGCATAGATCTTATATACCTATTATAGCTATCGAATCTATTTTAAGGAAAAAGTTAAATATAGATAATTCCTAATTAGAGAAGAAGAATAACTTATTTAAGCATATAAGAAATCTGAACTATAATTTAGGAAAGTACTAGAGAAGAAATACTATAACGCACTTATTAGACTACTAGAAGATTGCCCTAGACCTTATATAAATAAGAAACGCAAGTGGTAGCAATATCTAGTAGAATAATGCATTATCTATATATAGAATAAAGCATATGCCTAGCATATGCAGTAATGCAGTAAGAAGCAATATAAATATGCTTAATAATAAGCTAAGGCATTGGCTTAGAAGGCAGCTAAGAAGGCCCTAAAAGGGAAAGATTGCTTGTAAAGGGATAATAGTTAATTAGGACCATAAGGTCCCTATGCATAATAGCAAAAGGAAGCTATATATATATATAGCTCGATATAAATATTAGTAACTAATATTATAGTATGCTATTAGATAGCAGCGCATAAGGGAATTATATATCCCTTTATATCATTAATATAGCAAAGATATTATAGCAATAGAAGATAAAGCCCTATACTCTTAATACTATAGAAGGATAACCTATTGCATATAACTAAAGGATAATCGATAAGAAAACTAATTATCTATCTATCTTAAACTAAGGATATATAATATTTATTTCTTTTAATATTATAGATATAGTGCACTATAATATAATATTAGAACTTCTATAGCTTAAGAAGCATAATTCTTAAATTAATTGGACTACTAGCTAGATGTAATAAGCACTGCTGTAACCGGGGTATACAACAAGTACACAAAAGGGTTTATGTTAGGCAAGAACAATATCAAAGTGTAATCCAAAGAATATAGAAATAACTTTCAAAGTCTTCTGCAGTATATCACTAGCGGTAGAGCTATTACTTATAT